>OZ005690.1:3711076-5043119 GCA_963930775.1 Cliona cf. orientalis
CTCACCTGACCACCAAATGTTGTATACATTACACATGCACACAGACAGAAAAGTATAATAGCTAGTTGTGGCCAGGGTCAGATATAAATAACACTTAATAGTTTGATCGAGTTTTCAGTGGCCAGTCAATGATTACCAATCTTAATTGTCCCAACATTTCGACATTTTTCCAGGAGCCTTCACCAGTGAGATCAAAATGTTGGGACAAGATTTTTAACTGGCTAGTGAAAACTGTATCAAACTAAGCTATTAAGTAGCTATAGCTAGGTATATACACAAAACATGAGTGGCCTAGAAGATTTGCATTCAAAATTAATAATACTCAACTGAGTATCAGAGGTGTTTTCAAAGATAATAATAATATTATTATTGTAAAGTATTAAAAATCTCTATGGACAAACAAATGGAACGTTTATGCACATCTGATTCAGTACTCCCAATGCAAATATCACACGATGAAGTTGACTGGTGCGAACATACCCATACACTGATGATTTTACTTTGGGATGAAAACATCAATCCTTGTTTTTCAAAACAGGTGCATACATGATTAATTTTATATTGGAGCATGCATGTAGTAATTAAAACAATTCACAGTTAAAACCTCATATACATAAATTGTCTCGGCACATGCAGCTTTACATTTCAAACTGACCCATAGCTCGTCATGGCTATGTGGCTCCCTATTATCTTTTTAGTTCTTATGAATTTGAAATCCGTTCATTGCAACAGCAAACTGGTATATGTCTCTCCAAATCCTCCTCCTAATCCAGACTGCCATGATGGCCTTCCGTGTCAAACTCTAAAGAGCTACTTCAATAACAAAACATTCATTCAGCAGAATGTCAATCTGACAATGATATTTCTTGCTGGAGAGCATGAAGGGGGTGGCCAAAGGATTTCACTGAAGTCCACTTCATTCACTGCAAGAGGAGATGGGTCATTGGATATAATTGTAAAGGATGTGAACATAGAGTTGCAGTATGCTACAGAAATATGCTTTGAGAATGTCACCCTTCATCACTGGAATAGTGCGTCCACTGGTCCACCATTTCTTGTATTCCAGATGCTATCAGTACTGGCGGAGAATCAGACTCACATCTTTATAGAACATGCTATGAATTCAAGTAAAAATAAGATAATACTTATAAATTCTGAGTTCAGAAATTCGTCTTTATCAGGAAAATTATCATTCATCAAAAGTGAATCGAATACAGACGCCATGAGTTTGACTTCATCCATACTTAACATAGGAAAGAATACTAATGTTAATTTCTTGCATAATCGAGTGCGAAGGGAAATTTTGCTTTTAAATTCATCTACGCTTACTATTGAAAGCAATGTACAAATGGTCTTTATCAATAACTCAAGAGCTATATTAATGTTTGGCTCAACATTGAATGTTATGGCTGACACCGCAATGGTCTTTATCAACAATTCAAAACCAGATAATGAAGGAGCAGCTTTGTTTACTGAATATTCCATATTGAATATTGAGGGTGATTTTCACTTTATTAACAACTCAGCACATAGTCAAGGAGCAATCAATTTTCAGAAGTCAATTTTGAATATTAGGAACCGTGCAAGGATTGTTTTTGTTAAAAACTTAGCCATAAGACAAGCTGCAGGAATTCTTTTAGAAAATTCTGTACTTACTGCTGAGAATAATGCTGAAATAGTGTTTATAAATAACTCAGCAGGAAGAAAAATAGGATCCATAGCTATGATAACATCACTGTTACAAGTCAGGCACAATGCAAGTTTACACTTCATTAGTAATTCTGCACGTCATTATGGAGGATCATGTTTAATGGAATTCTCCAATGTTACTATCGAAAATAATGCACATATTGCCTTCAGTAACAATGTAGGTGGCACTGCAGGAGGTATGGCCATGTTTTCATCGATACTCAACATCAGTCATAATTCACATATTTCATTTGATAGCAATCATGCACTTGTTACAGGAGGAGCTCTTTATGCATTCAACTGCATAATTAATGTTAAAAATGATGCACAAATGATTTTTTCTAACAATTCAGCATTTTCAGGTGGTGCATTAGTTCTTATATTATCTAAATTATACTTCAAAAGTTACACAATTTTAACATTTATTAATAATACTGCCATCACTTTTGGTGGAGCATTTTACAGTTATAAGTCAACATTTGCGATTGAAAATGGTACAAACATATTTATTAATAACTCAGCAGCAAATGGAGGTGCTATGGCTCTTCTTTCATCAACACTTGAATTAGTAAACGAAAGTTCTAACTTAACTTTTGAAAGCAATATAGCAAAGGAGAAAGGAGGGGCAATATATGTTGATCCAGATCAAGTTGAGTACACATTACAAGTACAAAATGATGAGTATTACCATTTGCTTGATACCTGTTTATATAACACAAACCCAAGTGGTAGTGAGCAGCATTTGTATTTTATCAACAATGTAGCACAAATAGCAGGCGACGATATTTATGGTGCTTCTCTGGAATGGTGCAATGGAAGTGTTGTACACATGCACCCAAATAATAATTCAAGTCTATCTTCGATTTCTGGTAACCCCTCACGTGTTTGCAGATGTGACGAGCAACACAAACCATTATGCCATGACATTTCAAGCAACCACTATTCTCTTTCCTATTATCCAGGCGAGACAATTACAGTCTCAGTTGTAGTTGTGGGTGGAGACTGGGGGGCAACACCTGGAATGGTCTACGCTAGATTCAAACCACCCACATCACTTAAACTGTCCAGCCAAAACCATCAATGGATCAACAAATCTCAATGCACTTCACTTAATTACACTATGTACAGCAATCAACCAGTACAGTTGGTACTCTCAGCAATTTCATACTCTGATATAACTTGTGACAATAATGTGACTCGACTGTACTACGCAAAAGCATGTACTTTCTTTTTTCCTCTGAATATCAATTTCACAGTCCGACCTTGCCCACCTGGATTCTTCATGCAGGGAGACCCCCCCAGCTGTTACTGCTACCCTGAGCTTACTGACAATGGAGTGAATTGCTATATTTTCCAAAGTAAAGCAACATTTTCCTGGAATACTTCACTCTGGATTACAGTGTCTGCTAAGAAAATTATTCTCAGTAAACACTGTCCATTTGATTATTGCAAGTACACTAAGGTAATTAAAGGGGTATCAGGTGATCAGTGTTCCTTCAACCGAGCTGGAAGGCTGTGTGGCAGATGCAAGGAGAACTACAGCCTAGCAATAGGCTCCTCCCACTGCATCTATTGTGCAAATGACAACAATATGACTCTTCTTTTTTTCTTTACTGCTGCAGGATTCTTATTAGTTTTCTTTATCAGTGTCTTGAACCTCACTGTCACTCAGGGCATGATTAATGGACTCATATTCTATGCAAACATTGTATGGACGTATCAAAGTGTTCTCTTTCCTAATGAACTACCCAGTGAACTCATTTTCTTTAAGACATTCATAGCCTGGCTTAATTTGGATTTTGGAATCGAAATGTGCTTTATTAACAACTTGAGTGCTTTCTGGAAGTCTTGGTTGCAACTTGTCTTTCCCTTCTATCTCTGGTCAATTGCTGGACTAATGGTTATGCTTGCTCGATATTCAACTCGACTGACTGCGCTCTTTGGAAATAGAGCTGTTCCAGTATTGGGTACACTTATTCTGTTGTCTTACATGAAGCTGCTTCGAACTGCTGTGGAGATATTGCATTTCTCAATACTCACTGTAATAGATTTTGGCAGCACCAACGATACTACTGTAACAGCTGTATTTGATTCATTGGTATGGTCGATTGATGGAACACTTGAGTACTTCGGCTATCCACACATCCTCCTCTTTGTTGTAGCACTGTTCACTCTGCTGTTTCTGTGGCTGCCATACACTCTGCTTTTGCTTCTTACTCAGTGGATACGAAAGGTCTCTCACTACAGGCTTCTGAGGTGGACTGTAAGATTTATCCCTTTCTATGATGCCAATTTTGCTCCTTTGAAGCACAAGCACCAGTACTGGTTTGGACTTCTGTTGCTTGTCCGAGGCATAATATTTGTCATATTTGCGTCTAATTTCTCAATCCCAAACGGTATCAATTTGCTAATACTACTCATCTGTGCTGGGTTTTTGCTCTTTTACATGTTATCAACAATCGTATACAAGAGTCATGCTCTTCTGGTATTTCATAGTTCCTTCTTTTTGAACATATGCTTTCTTAGTGGATTCATTATATTTTCCCACACCAAAACCAAGGTTAGGTCCTCTATGGAGACAAGTGCAACACTTATCTCTACTGGGATTGCTTTTCTTCAGTTTTGTGGAATCATCCTCTACCAGATTTACTCACTATGCTGTTCATGTGGAGTGGAAGGAAGTTTGAGTAAAGTTCGCCAAGTACACGAAGACCAGGTGGATGCAATATTGGACATAAGTTCTCGATTTGAACACTGTAAGCATTTTGCAGAGAGGCAGCTACTGATTGATCCAAACTATAGTGATCATAACAGTGATGAAGAAACTTACTGATTCAATAAAAAAAATACGTACAGGAGCTGAATTATAAGACATAGGGATCGACTGTAGTTACAGTGTGACATCATTTAATTAAGTATTGTCATAATTAAATATTTTGGCATGCATAATTATTATGACATTGTGTATCACATATTAATGTACGCATTGAGTTAGTGTCCAATCAATTATATTAGCTATCAGTCCATTATAATTATACTAGGTAAGCTGTCTCCTGGTGTGGAGTCCCTTATAGCTATAAAGGCATTCAAAAGTTTAAACCATGCAGTGCAAAAAAGTATTCTTGCAATGATTAGATCTTAGCAATTTCATAACAGTTTTATATACAAAGCTGATTCTGAAACAATTGTATATATGTAGAGTGGAAACTCTCCCAGTGAAAGCAATATTTAGTGCTTTTAAACCCGCTTTTGTTGTACTCATAATTAACATCCTTGACAAAGTGTTATGGTACACACATGAATGCCTTACATTAACGCACGATATTTAATTATTAATTATGCCAGAATAAGTATTAAATTTTGTTAAGATTAATGTTGTCACACTGTAACTACAGTCAATGCCTACTTTATGCACACATTATGATTCACACATGAAATGGTTAATATTATTTTGATGTCACACGTACTGTAAAATACAGTCAGTGTCTGTTTGTAACTTCCTGTGTTCTTCAGTAAGTTTCTTGATCACTATTATGATCACTATGATTTGGATCAATCAGTGGCTGCCTCTCTGTAGAATACTTATGACGATCGAATCGAGAACTTATGTCCAATATTGTGTCCACCTGGACTTCGTGTCCTCGGTAAACTTTGTTTAGACCTCTTCCCACTCCACATGAACGGCATAGTGAATAAATCTGGTAGAGGATAATACCACAAAACTGAAGAAAAGCAATCCCAGTAGAGATAAATGTAACACTTGTCTGCATAGAGAACATAACCTTGGTTTTGGTATGGGAAAAGATAATGAATCCACTAAGAAAGCATATGTTCAGGAAGAATGAACTATGAAATACCAATAGAGCATGACTCTTGTACACGCTTGTTGATAACATGTAAAAGAGCAGGAGCCCTGCACAGATAAGTAGTATTAGCAAATTGATACTGTTTGGGATGGAGAAATTAGATGTGAATACGATGAATATTATGCCTCGGACAAGCAACAACAGTCCAAACCAATACTGGTGCTTATGTTTCAAAGGAGCAAAATTAGCATCAAAGAAAGGATTTAACCTTATTGTCCACCTCAGAAGCCTGTAGTGAGAGACCCTTCGTATCCACTGAATAAAAAGCAAAAGCAGAGTGTATGGCAACCATAGAAACAGCAGAGTGAACAGTGCTGCAACAAAGGGGAGGATGTGAGGGTAGCCAAAGTAGTCAAGTGTTCCATCAACTGACCATACCAGTGAATTGGTTGTAAGTGTTGCAGTAGTATCATTTGAATTGCTGTGCACTATTGAAGTGAGTATGGAGAAATGCAATATCTCCACAGCAGTTCGAAGCAGCTTCATGTAAGATAATAGAATAAGTGTAACCAATACTGGAACAGCTCTATTTCCAAAGAGCACAGTCAGTCGAGTTGAATATCGAGCAAGTATAACCATCAGTCCAGCAATGGACAAGAGATAGAAGGGAAAGACAAATTGCAACCAAGACTTCCAGAAAGCATTCAAGTTGTTAATAAAGCACGTTTCGATTCCAAAATCCAAATTAAGCCAGGCTATAAAAGTTTTAAAGAAAATGAGTTCACTGGGTGTTTGAGTTGGAAAGAGAACACTTTGATATGTCCATACAATGTTTGCATAGAATATGAGTCCATTAATCATGCCCTGAGTGACAGTGAGGTTCAAAACACTGATAAAGAAAACTAACAAGAATCCTGCAGCAGCAAAGAAAATAAGAAGAGTCAAATTATCATTATTTTCACAGTAGATGCAGTGGGAGGAGCCTATTGCTAGGCTGTAGTTCTCCTTGCATCCACCACATAGTCTTCCAGCTCGGTTGAAGGAACACTGATCACCCAATGCCCCTTTGATGACCTTAGTATCCTTACAATAATCGAATGGACAGTGTTTACTGAGAATGATTTGCTCAGCAGATAACGTGATCCAGAGAGAAGTATTCCAGAAAAATGTTGCTTCACTTTTGAAAATATTGCAATTCACTCCATTGTCAGTGAGTATGGGATAGCAGTAACAGCCTGGTGGATTTCCCTGTAGGGAGAATCCAGGTGGACAAGGTAGGACTGTAAAGTTGATGTACAGTGGAGAAAAGTAAGTACATGCCTTTGCATAATACTGTTGACTCGTATCATTCTTGCAATGTTGATCTGAATACAAAAATGTTGACAGCACCAACTGTACTGGTTGATCGCTGTATACAGTGTAATTGAGTGAAGTGCATTGAGATTCATTGATCCATTGATTGTATTGGGTGGGTGGTTTCAGGATTGATGATGTGTATGGTGGTTGAAACTTAGCAGAGACCGTTCCCTGTGTTGCCCCCCAGTCTCCACCCACAATTACAACCGAAACTGGAATTGTCTCACCAGGATAATAGGAAAGAGAGAAGTGACTGTGTGAAATGTTACGGCACAATGGTTTAGGTGTTTTGTCACATCTGCAAACACGTGTGGGAGTACCAGCGATAGAAGATAGACTTGAATTACTTTTTGGGTGTATGTGTATGACACTTGTGTTGCACCATTCTAGAGAAGCACCATAAACATCATCGCCTGCTGTTTGTGCAAGATTATTGATAAAATATAAATAATATTGTTCACTACTAGTAGGGTTTGTGTCATAATATAAACAGGAGTCCAGCAAATAGTAATAATTATCATACTGGACTTGTAATGTGTACTCAACTTGATCTGGCTCAACATATATTGCTCCTCCTTTCTCCTTTGCTAAATTGTTCTCAAAAGTTAAGTTAGAACTTCCGTTAAATAATTTAAGTGTTGATGAGAGAAGAGCCATAGCACCTCCATATGCAGCTGAATTATTGATACATCTGGTTGTGGCATTTTCAATTGATAATGTTGACCTATAACTGAAAAATGCTCCTCCTAAATTGATGGCAGTGTTATTAATGAATGTCAAAATTGTATGACTCATTAAATGTACTTTAGATGATATGAGAACAAGTGCACCGGCTGAAAATGCTGAATTGTTAGCAAAAGTCATTTGTGCATGATTCTTAACATTTATTGTGCTGTTGAGTGCATAAAGAGCTCCTCCTCCAACAACTGCATGATTGTTATTAAATGAAACATGAGCATTATGACTGATATTGAGTATGGATGATCGCAAGGCCATGCCCCCTGCAGTGTCAGCCACACTGCTAGTGAAGGAAATATATGCATTATTTTCGACAGTAACAGTGGAGAATTCTATATGAGTCGAACCTCCAAATGAACTTGCTGAGTTAATGATGAAGTATAATGTTGCATTATGCCTGACGTGTAGTGTTGATGATAGCATGGCTATGGATCCTATTTTTCTTGCCGAGTTATTTATGAAACCTATTGTAGCATTATCCTCAGCATTAAGTGCAGAATTTTCTAAAAGAATTCCTCCTGCTTGTCTTCTGGCCACGTTGTTAGCAAACATAATCCTTGCACTGTTCCTAATGTTCAGAGTTGACATCTGAAAGTTTATTGCTCCTTGACTGTATGCTACGTTGTCAAGAAAGTGCAAGTCACCCTCAATATTTATTTCGGAACGTACAACAAACATAGCTGCTCCTTCATCATCTATTTTTGAGTTCCTGAGAAAGAGTATGTTGGTGTCCGTCATAACATTCAATGTTGAATCAAATATTGCCATTGCTCTCGAGTTTCCGAAAAACGTCATGTGTACATTACTTTCAACAGTAAGTGTTGATGAATTTAAAAACACAACTGCGGTTTGCACTTGATTAAGCATAAAACTAATGTTAGTATTCTTGCCTATGTTTAGTGTGGATGAAGTCAGACTCATCGCCTCTACATTCCAACTGTTGATAAGCGACAGTTTTCCTAATAATGATGAATTTCTAAATACAGCATCCACAAACTTCATTTTATTTTTATTTGAGATTATATTATGTTCTATAAAGATATGAGTTTGATTCTCCACCAGTACTGATAGCATCTGGAATACAAGAAATGGTGGACCAGGGCCTGACATGATGTTCCAGTGATGAAGGGTGACATTCTCAAAATATATTTCTGTAGCAAACTGAAATTCTATGTTCACATCCTTTATGACTACATTCAATGCCCCAGCTCCTCTTACAGTGAATGAAAAGGACATCAGTGAAATCCTTTGGCCACCTCCTTCATGCTCTCCAGCAAGAAATATCATCGTAAGATTGATACTCAGCTGAGTGATTGTATCATTATTGAGGTAGGTCTTTAGAGTTTGACACGGAAGGCCATCATGGCAGTCCGGGTTAGGAGGAGGATTCGGAGTGACATACACCAGTTCACAATGAATGGATTTCAAATTCATAAGAACTAGAGAGGCAATTACTAGCACTTTGCAGATGGTATCCATGATGAGTTGTGAAATAATAAAAGTAGAACGGAGACAATGAGGTTTTAACTGTGAAATGTTTACTACAATATTATGCTCCAAAATCCTGCAACATGTTAAAAACAAAGATTGGTGTCTTCATCCCAAGAAAATTTATCAGTAAATGGATATGTTTACGCCAGTCAATTTTATCGTGTGATATTTGGGAACACTGAAATGTGTAAATATTCTATTTTGCTTATCCACAGTGAATTAGATACTTGCGCAATTGTGTTTCTCTTGAGATTACTAAATGAAATAAATTGAAAACATTTCTTCTTATCTGTAATTCAGGGCAAACCTGAGCGAGCCCCGAATACAAGAAACCAGAAGCGGTGTATAATATCTGTTTGTGAATGATCTTGCACAGCAACAACTCAATGCGCACGCTCAGACACCAGAATAATTAGTATACTGTTTTGCCCAGTTGATTCTTAGCTATTGCACCAGATGTTCATTGGAGCTTTAGGCTTTAGTGCAAGTTCTGTGGCATGCTCGCAATTTAGGCCTATAGTCTGTGTCTTAGTAGACAATACCATGCATAGTATCACCTTAGCCAGCATTGCATAATTAGTGGTAGCAAGGGCGTATACACCCTTGGTGGCAGCTAATGCATCAGGAATTCAAAATCGGTCCTACGACGGTTGCTAGAGAGTTATGAAGGAAGAAATCCCATGGCATGCAAGGGCTGTTGTGTTAGTGTTATATCTATGCTAATAATATTATTGTCGTAAAGATCTAAGAAATTCAATATAGATGATATACTGTATGGCTGTTGTGTTGTGCTTTCAAAATTGCTCTTATGGTCATAAAGATAAACTTATACTAAGAAATTCAATATAAATGATACCATATGAGCCTGCATGTATATCATAACTTTCCCCATAAGTCCATCGCTAGCTACTTGTGGCTTGGGGGAGTAGCTAGTTATGCTTGAGGTTATCTCCCGTTAGTCTTCTTGAAGGTGTTTACTTAACATATGGACAGGAAATGGTCAACAGCTGACTTCTGTTTATGGAGCATGCAGCCACCCAGTGTGATGTGATGTAGAAAGGATAACAGTTTGTCTCCCTCTCTTTGTTGACCTACTACAATCTTAGCCCACATAAAATCTCTCTATGATTTCATCAGCTTCCCTATAGGGAAGGTATGTATACATCATTGTAGGTAGTGCAGCCTTCAAAGGGTAAGGGGCTATACCTTTTACTACAACCTTAGCCCACACTAATAGAATAACTCTTAGACTATCATGCTTCCTAGGGAAGGTAAATGCAGCCTTTAAAACGTAATTAAATAGAGCAACTGCCTCTAAAGGGTAAGAGGCTATACCTTTACTACAATCTTGGCACACACTAATAGAATAACTCTCATGCTTCTTACGAAAGATAAATGCAGCCTTTAAAACATAATTAAGAGGCTATAAATAGAGCAACTTCGTGTTCCCACAGCTTCATCAGAAAGAGCAAGATGAGGATGCTACTAGTCGCCGCCTTCCTTCTGGCCATCTCCATTCTTCAAGTGACCAGCCAAGGAGACACCTGCACTGATGTTCAGCAAAAGCTTCAGGCTTTAACAGAGTCTGTGCAAACTCTCTGTGGGTCATCTACCGCACCATCCACAACATCACCTGCCCCGATTGTGCAGCAGTGTGACTGTAGCCCTACAATAACTTGGATTTCAGTACCGATGACCACTATTGGGACCTCTACCTTGCAACACACTGGTACTGTGGCCTACGATATTCCGAGCATTATACCAGACAGTGCCAAAGAGGTTCTGGTATTGGCTAGTGCTCTGGCAGGCATAAGCGGACCCAATGAACGTACTCACTATGTTAGGATTTACACAGAGCAGGACCAGGCGCAGTATGAAAAGTACATATTTTTGACTTCATACAACCAGAATGCATTCCACACTACTAACTCGGATAATCTGTGGTTTCCAATGACTTCTGGCCGGCAGGTGTTTGTGACGTTGACATATGCTCATACTGGACTTGTTCGTGTCAATCTCCATGCCATTGGATATCGCTAACTTCCTCTATGGGAACTTTTTCAAATATTAGTATGTGACAGACTATAAAAAGTAGTTGAATAGCTGCTGTTTAAGACCATTGTTTCTAGCTATGTAATACACTAGCTGAGGTTTTTTTTAATAAGATTGTTCTTTGTAACTATATGAATTTTGCACAGTCACTGGGATATTCGTATTACTTGAGAATGAGCATAAAAATTACTAAAGCATCTGTACTAGTGATATACAGACCCATAATCTCACATATTATATACATATGGTGATCCTGTACCGAACTGCCAAATTTAAATCCACTAATATTCTTGCAATAGCGATTTTGGGCTCAACCGCCAAATTTCATTCCCGCCAATATTTCTGGCTATACGGTAACTCTTAGACTATAATGCTTCCTAGGGAAGATATTAATTAAAACATAATAAAGAGGCTATAAATAGAGTAACTGGCAGTGTATGCGCCCAAAGCTTTAATCATCGAAAAGAGCAAAATGAGGATGCTACTAGTTTCCACCCTTCTTCTGGCTACTTCTATTCTTCAAGCGAGCAGCCAAGAAGACACCTGTAGTGATGTTCAGCAAAAGCTTCAGGCTTTGACAGAGTCTGTGCAAACTCTCTGTGGGTCATCTACTGCATCACCTACAACATTACCTGCTCCGGTTGTGCAGCAGTGTGATTGTAGCCCTACAATAACTTGGACCTCAGTACCGATGACCACTATTGGGACCTCTACTTTGCAACACACTGGTACTGTGGCCTATGATATTCCGAGCGTCATACCAAACAGTGCCAAAGAGGTTCTGGTGCTGGCTAGTGCTCTGGCAGGCCTTAGCGGACCCAATGACCGTACTCACTATATTAAGATTTACACAGAGCAGGACCAGGCGCAGTATGAAAAGTATATATATTTGATTTCATACAACCAGAATGCATACCACACCATAAACTCGGATAATTTGTGGTTTCCAATGACTTCTGGCCGGCAGGTGTTTGTGACGTTGACATATGCTCATACCGGATTTATTCGACTCAATCTCCATGCCATTGGATATCGCTGAATTCCTCTAAAGAAACTTTTTCAGATAATTATGACACTTGTGACAGACTAGAAAAAGTAGTTGAGTAGCTGCTGCTTAAGACCATTGTTTCTAGCTATGTAATACACTAGCTGAGGTTTTTTAAATAATATTATTCTTTGTAACTACGAAATTGCACGCTTACTGGGATGTTCGTATTACTTGAGTATGAGCATAAAAGATTACCAAAGCACCTGTATTAGTGATGTATGACCCATAATCTACAAGGTATTAAAAACTGAACACGATAATGATCAATGCACAAGCAAAGGTCAGCTAGAATTGAGAACTTGGCTTTTCTGTACAGATCAGCATACAAAATTAATGTTTACATGATATCTGGATGTGCTCCAGTACCGAGGCCATGCTATATGTGTGCACAATGCAGTTATGATTTCCAATAATAAATTTGTATTATTGTACCTATTTGCCATGTCTAATTTCGTAGGTTTATTGGCTATGGCTAGCGAGTGTCCAACTCCGGCTCCAATGAGTCTAATTTTCCCGCCTTAAAATGATTTTGAGATTGTGCATGGAGTATGAACATTAGTCTCATTCCCAGTATATACCACATTGCAAATTTTATGTTCATTCTAACCAAATATCAAAACTTCTTCCTTGCCTGGTAATAATATTGTGTACAATCAACACTTTATGAACCTATACTTAGCTATTTGTTGCTCAGGGGAGTAGATGGATATCTTCCAATAGTGTCCTTGACACTGTTTACTAAGGTATGAACTGAAGACGGTTTTAGCTGATTGCTACACAGCCACCCCCACCTCAGATATAGAAAGAATAATTATCATCTCGATCCCTCTCTCTGTTAACTCCCTATATAGGGAAGGTATGTAGGTAGTGCAGCCTACCAAAAGTGTAATTCTAATATTATTATTATAGCCTTTTACTCCAATCTGAATAACTCGTAGACTATTAAGCTTGTTAGGGAAGTTAAATGTAGGAAGTACAGCCTTAAAAACATATTTAAGAGGCTAGGCTAGTATAAATAGAGCAACTGCATGTGCTCATAGTTTCATCAAAATGAGATCTAGAATGCCACTATAGCCTTAAGCTTCCTTCTGGCCACCTCCATCGTTCAAGTGACCAGCCAAGAAGATACCTGCACCAATGCTCTGCATAAGCTTCAGGCCTTGACAGAGTGAGTGCAAAATCTCTATGGGTCATCTACAGCATCACCTACGACAATCACTGCCGCAGCATGTAGCACTGTCTGTGTAGGTCATAACTTAGTCCCTCACTAGCTACTTGTGGCTTGGGGGAGTATAGCTAGCTATGCTTGAGGTTATCTCCCGTTAGTCTTCTTGAAGGTGTTTACTTAAACATATGGGAAATGGTTAGCTAACAGCTGATTTCTGTTTATGGAGCATGCAGCCGTGGTGGAATGTAGAAAAGATAACAGTTTGTCTCCCTCTCTTTGTTGACCTACTACAATCTCTTAGCCCACACTAAGTCTCTCTATGATTTCATCATGCAGGTTCCCTATAGGGAAGGTATGGTATCTTTAAAGGGTAAGAGGCTACAATACCTTTTACTACACACTATTAATAATAGAATAATTCTTAGACTACAATGCTTCCTAGGGAAGATAAATGCTTTTAAGACATAATTAAGAGGCTATAAAGAGAGTAATTGAACGTGTCCAAAGCTTAAATTATCAGAAAGAGCAAAATGAGGATGCTACTAGTTGCCACCTTCATTCTGGCTACTGCTATTCTTCAAGCAAGCAGCCAAGAAGACACCTGTAGTGATGTTCAGCAAAAGCTTCAGGCTTTGACAGAGTCTGTGCAAACTCTCTGTGGGTCATCTACTGCATCACCTACTACCACGGCAGTGCAGCAGTGTGACTGTAGCCCTATAATAACTTGGACCTCAGTACCGATGACCAGTATTGGGACCTCTAACATGCAACACACTGGTACAGTGGCCTATGATATTCCAAGCGTGATACCAAACAGTGCTAAGGAGGTTCTGGTGCTGGCTAGTGCTTCTGCAGGCGTTAGCGGACCCAGTGGTCGTGATCACTACATTAAAATCTACACAGAGCAGGACCAGACTCAGTATGAAAAGTACATATTTTTGACTTCATACAACCAGAATGCATACCACACTACTAACTCGGATAATCTGTGGTTTCCAATGACTTCTGGCCGGCAGGTGTTTGTAAAGCTGACATATACTCATACTGGATATGTTCGCGTCTTTCTCCATGCCATTGGATATCGCTGACTTCCTCTACAGGAACTTTTTCTGATGTGTGATGGACTATAAAAAGTAGTTGAATAGCTGCTGTTTAAAATTATTGAACAGTTTCTAACTATGTAATACACTAGCTGAGATTTTATTCCATGTAACTATGAATTTTGCACATGCAGTCACTGGGATATTTGGCTTACTTGGAAGTATGAGCATAAAAAATTACCAAAGCATCTATATTAGTGATTATGACCCATACACGATAATGATCAATGCATAAGCAAAGGTCAGGGCTGACAACTTAGTTTTTCTGCACAGATCAGCACACAAAATTAATGATATCTGGACGTGCTCCAGTACCGAGGCCATGCTATGTGCACATTAGCTATGATTTCCAACTATACTATCATAAACTTTAAAATCAGCTATAAATTTGTAAATAATTGTACCTATTTGCCATGTCTCATTTCATAGGTTTATTGGCTATGGCTAGTGAGTGTCCAGCTCCAGCTCCAGCGAGTCTAATTCCTGCCTCAGAATGATTTTGAGATTATGCACAGAGTATGAACATTAGTCTCATTCCCAGTACCACAAATTCTATGTTCATTCCAACCAAACATCGAAACTTCCTTCTTGCCTGGCAATAATATGGTATACAATCAACACTACCTTTGCATTACTACATGTAGCTATTTGTGGCTTGGGGGAGTAGCTAGTTACGCTTGAGGCTATCTCCCGATAGTGTCCTTGACACTGCATGGGCTGAAAATGGTTATAGCTGATTGCTATGCAGCCACCTCCATCTGGGATGTAGAAAGAATAACAATAATTTTATCTTGATCCCTCTCTCTATTAACTCCCTATAGGGAAGGTATGTGCCAATAGTGTACTAATTGCTACTTTCTACTCATTATTCCTAATGACTATCGTGCCTGCTGGTATTCCGTCATTGGTGTCAATTAAATTTTACTTTGACCTCAAAGGGACAGACAGTAAAATGCGATTATGACCAGGCCTGCACTGTAGCCTTTGGTTTGGACTTCTGGTGCTATAGTCAAGGATTGACAGGGCCAGAATATGACTAAGTTCGGTGATGGTGGACAATGGATAATATCTATAATGGGTGGTGGGTATAATTATTATAATATTTTGATAGGGAGGGAGAGACAATTAAGAGAAACAACCCTGAGCTGCTTTACTACGTGCTTCAACGAAATTCTTTCTTAGTCAGTCTTGTATACGTCAGCTGTAAAATAATTATGCTCGGATTGTAGTGGGTGTGGTTATTAGTATCCTGAATATGACGTGGTCATTAACCTGGTATGCTATTATGCATCCCTAAGCTTATATTTTACTACAATCTGAATAACTCTTACTAGAGGGAAGTTAGATATAGAAAGTACCCAGCCTTCAAAACATAATTATTAAGAGGCTAGGCTAGGCCCAGCTAGTATAAATAGAGCAACTGCATGTGCCCACGGTTTCATCTGAAAGAGCAAGATGAGGATGCTACTAGTCGCTGCTTTCCTTCTGGCCACCTCCATTCTTCAAGTGAGCAGCCAAGAAGATACCTGTACTGATGTTCAGCAAAAGCTTCAGGCTTTGACAGAGTCAGTGCAAACTCTCTGTGGGTCATCTACTGCATCACCTACAACAGTCACTTCCGCAGCAGTGCAGCAGTGTGACTGTAGCCCTACAATAACTTGGACCTCAGTACCGATGACCAGTATTGGGACCTCTAACGTGCAACACACTGGTACAGTGGCCTATGATATTCCAAGCGTGATACCAGATAGTGCCAAGGAAGTTCTGGTGCTGGCTAGTGCTCTGGCAGGTGGTAGTGGACCCAATAGTCGCTCTCACTACGTTAAGATTTACACAGAGCAGGACCAGACGCAGTATGAAAAGTATATCTTTTTGATTTCATACTACCAGAATGCATACCACACCACAAACTCGGATAATCTGTGGTTTCCTATGACTTCCGGCCGGCAGGTGTTTGTGACGTTGACATATGCTCACACGGGTGTCCAAGTCTATCTCCATGCCATTGGATATCGTTAAATTCCTCAAGAGGAACTTTTTTCACATATAATTATGACACTTGAGACAGATTATAAGAGTAGTTGAATAGCTGATGTTTAAGTCTATTATTTCTAGCCACTAGCTGATATACTAAACGTGTTCTTTTCTTTGTAATTAAATTTTAGAATTTTGTACAGTCTTTGGGATTTTCTGTGGAGATACCTTATTAAGGTCATAAAAAATTACCAAAGCATCTATATTAGTATCCATAATCTGCAAGGCATTAGAAATTGAACACAATAGTGTTCAATGCACAAGCAAAGGCCAGGGCTGAGCACTGGGCCTTCTGTACAGATCAGTGTAATGTTACATGGTATCTGTCATGCATGTGCTCTTAGTACCGAGGCTATGCATACAATGTACAATGTCATAATAGTCGCAGTTTCACTATATTATTATCATGATCATGCACTTGAATTAGCTATAATAATAATAATCATAATATTATATACATCCGTAAAGTTAATACTTACTGTACCTACTTCCCATATGTCTCATTTCGTAGGCTTGTTGGCTATGACTAGTGAGTGTCCAGCTCCAGCTCCAATGAGTCTGATTCTCCCTCCTTCAAATGATTTTGAGATTGGGCATGGAGAATGAACGTTAGTCTCATTTCCAGTTCCACAAATTCCATGTTCATTCCAACCGAACGTCAACACTTCTTCTCTGCCTGGCATTATGCAAATGTAAACTACATAAATTTTTATAAAGCATTATAATCATGCTATACTGTATTGTATACTGCATAGCTGAACTTTTGCAATATTGAATTTCACTAATGTGGTATAGATTGTCATAATGATAATTATTATCTTCTATGACATTGTAGCTGCTAATTATTGAGAGTAGGTAGTGAAATGTCTAAAAGCTTATCATGGCAAAAACATCTGGCTATTATAATACAGTATCTTGTTAATGATCAATCACTGTTACAGTAAATCTTACCTTTAAGAACAATAGTATGCTCTGATCCACAAGCTACCTGCAAAAGACATTATCAAACTATGTAACAATATCTACATAGCATAGCTACATGAATGTACTAGATACTAGCTAATTCCAGCCCCTATAATAATATACTTCATGTAGGCAGTGTCCCCAGGTAAGTGTTAAGATGATATACTTGAATGAAGAGAACTCACTACATCACTTACCCGCCTCACATTCTCGAGTGTAGGGACCTCAATTGGAGTAGGACAACAGATCGTTGGTTGACTAGCTCCTTCACTACTAATATCTCGACCCAACTGTCCATAGTCCCCTCTTCCCCATGTATATACCTTCCTCTCTCCTACATAATCACAACAATTGAAGAATCATTCATAAGCAATTCTTTCCAGGGTCTAGCTCATTAGGCTAAAGTGGAACTAGACTAAATACAATAATGATGATTATAGTTGAAATACAATATTGAAGCTCTTGGTTAAGTAATAGATCTAGTATGCTTGTCCATATTACACCAACATTAGCATTCCTATTCTGCCAGCATTGGTGTACCTGCTATGATTATGATTATAATTACCTGCAGTGATGGTAAGAGTATGGCTCCACCCACAGTGAACTTCTGCTACGCATGGTAGTCACTCTACTTTAACTGGTAGATACACGTTCATTATCCAATCAGTGGATAATTTGAAGCTCTCGCTGCTTTCTGTTGACACTAATAGCGGACCAACTCCACATTGACCGTGGTGGTTTAGTCCCCAGGCAAAAATCTCTCCACGCTCTACATAAAAATAATAGTCGATACAATACGTAAAGTGGATGCAGACGAGATGAATTTGTGAATAGCCATGTAAAGATTGGTAAAAGGTCGTCAATTTAGTGCGTAAGTTCCTTAGCTATACATAGCACAAGCACATGCCATCAACATACCAATGTCCCTCACCTGATAGTGCGACTGAATGATATGCACCCACTGCGATGCTGGTACACTTGATTCTTTGTATACTTGTGACTGCAATGGGTGTGGTATGTACAATAAAGGATGTTGAGTGCATGGTACGAGTGTGGGCAAATAATACTAAGTACTATAAGTCTTTATCTCTGTACACACACATAATAGTTATCTAACAATAATTGCAATTTGGGGTGCATGAGATGCATGGTCGATTGCACCCCAATTACTGTCAGATAACTATTTTGTTGGTAGTTGACCTTGACTCATCATTGGCCTACTTTATGATGACCCACCCCCTTCCCATAGCCGGCAAATTGCCTATAAAAACTTTGGTATGAGTGTGTGTGTGTACGTGTGTGTACAGAGATAAAGCAATATTACTGTGTCTTGGAGAAGTATGTATAGTGAGCTCCTTGGATCCATGGCCCAGTTGATCTTTCTTGCCATCTCCCCAGCTAAATACCATTCCATTCTCTGCCGAAAGAAGATGTCAAAATTTTGTTATTACCCATGAATTCCACTAATCTAACCAGTGAGTGCCAACGAATGTCGCAAGCCAGCTGCAATATCACACACTCTGATGTTGGAGAATCCCTGAAATACACAAACACAAGTTAAGTGATATTTCATGCGCACCTTTAACCTTCTCTAAATACAGTACACCCCCTCCATTTTGGACACCCTTGGGGCAGCAAAAAGCAATATAGTATTCTGATTTAAAAAGGTGTCCTTATAGAGTGGTTCCACTGTACTATACCTCAGTGGGTGTCTTCACAGGTGACTCGCTCTGCTTTGCTATTTCAGGGACTCCAAGCTGTCCAAATGCATTGGAACCCCACACATAGACAGAGCCATCCCTGGTCAATGCCATGGTATGGTTCCACCCGCAGGATACTTGAGTGATTCTCTGAGGTAGACTGTAGATAAAAGGTAGGAGAGTTGACTTGATGGGAACCCAGTCCCAATTGTCCATTCTTATTCCAACCACAGACATAAATCTCACTGTCTACTGTTAATATTAATAGAGGATAGAGGTGCAAAGAGAACAATAATGCAGGTGGGCAGTTACTACACATTGACTAAAAAATTAGGTCACTATGTACACGTTAGCTATACTACAGTAATACAGCTTCGTCTGTGAATATCATTAGAGCATAAAATGAAATCATGACTGTAGATGTGGCAGCATAGATATGGAGAGGATGTGAGCAGTCGACAAGAAATAAAATGCAATGACGGATGTTATACGTCTGCAATTATGCAAAGTTTATATACAAGCAATAGACCACAGTATTCAATATTTTTCCCAGAAAGAATACTAGAGAGTTTATAATGGAGGGACTGGGGATGCAAGTCTATAGTCCCTTGAGATACTGGCTAGCGAGACCAGCAAGACTACTAGGTAGCTACCCATCAGTGACCTAAAATGTATACCTGTTAAAGTACAGTGTGACCTCCCCCTCCTGTTATCTGATGCAGTCTCTGGACCACTGAAGAGGGGAGAGAGCTGAGGGTTGGTAGCATCGTGTCCTCCCTGTGCCCTGATCCAAGCTGCCCATAGCTGTTTGCGCCCTAACATTAGGAAATATCAAAATTTCTAAGCATCTTGTGTACGAATCTATCTTACCCATGAGAACAGAACGTCCGATTTGTCATCTGCAGCCTCATTTACTGGCTGATTCGAGGTGGTGGCCATTTGGGGGAATTCCCGTAATGTGAGCGGTAATGACCTACTGCGCATGCTCAGTAGAGGAATTTCTCACATCATTTCAAAAAAGGAAAAGGTCGACGTTTGGCGGTCTTTGATGAAGATTTGGTTGAGTTGGTCTCTTTTTTCTGTAAAGCGCCACATAATTGGACGTCTAGCGAGTCAGAAAGAGTTTGAAGCAGTTTGAAATCATCGAAGTGTAAGTTACAGGTTACTTGTATTCATGAAACAGTCTACACCAAGGGCATATATACGCCCTTGTCTACACGTAGACCCCAAAATTTAATTTCTGCTGACGTCAGCAAAAATGTGCTGAGTGTGCACAGCACATTCAGGGTCACTGTATGCTGGCCCTCGTACAGCCAAGTGAAAGTGTCCAGATAAGCGGTTTAGAGGCTTTGCAGTCAGAGGTAGGATGGATATTTATTATCAGTCACTCTAAGTTCTGAATAGTGTCGTCGATCAGGCTACAAGGAGGCAAACGCACACAAACTAAGGTAAGTGTCTGGGGCCAACTTGAATTTTTGTACGATTTTGGGGTGGCGGTTTTTACGCCACGCCGGTGTGTTTAGAATGTTTATATGTTTGGGATGAACGTATACTTTTCTCTAGAAGTTTCTCTATTATACAGGTGGAGAATTATGGCCGTCTAAAATCTTCAAAAAATTAGGTGAAATCGACCGTTTGTGTACGATTGCCTTACCAGATGGCTACCCTTCAAACCCAAGAAAACAAACTATATCTATCCATAAAACAGTATCTCTGTTATGATATCAATTGGACTTACAGTTTTGTCATGATGGCAGCTTTTGTACAGCCATTATTCGATTTTTGTTTCATTTTTGCCAACTTGAATTTTTGTACGATTTTGGGGTGGGCCACGCCCCGAGTTCTGGCACTCCGTATACCTTCATTCCCACGAGTTCTTCAAGGAAAACGAATGTTGAAGGCTAACTCTGTCTAGTCAGCTTGTAAATAGCGTACAAACTTTTGATAAAACTGGACTCTGTGGCCATTTTTTGGCGGGAAGGCGCTTCTTCCCGGTAAAACAATTATTTATTGTACAAAGATTGCATCTCATTGGTCCCCGCCTACAAGTGCATGTTGATGACGTAAAATGTGCGTGGGCGTGCAGCTGGAATTAAAATTGGCCGAACCCCGGGGTCTTCGTGTAGACTGAAAATTAGCACGCCTAGCAACCTGTGTAAATTATTCAGTAAGGCCAGACCAATTAAATAAGAAGTTGTTGCACGGATTCGCTCGCTCCAATTTTTGGGCAAACAGAAAAAAAAAATTTAATTAAGTTGGGTGGAGCTTATGTACAGTAGAGTGGTTTTTGTATTCTATCTTGATTTCCTGGTCCTAGATAGTCACATTAGTCTGTCTTAATTAGATTGTGGTCTATAACCACACCCAATTAATTGCTTTTTTTTCTTTTTTTTTCGATCGCTCGCTCCAATTTTTACCTCACAATATCCGAGCAACAATAAATTAAATTGGTCTGGCCTAATGGTTGTCACTAGGGGAGAAAATTTAATAGTTTGACACCGAGTTTGTTACAGCTTTTTTAGGCGTGCCAAATAAACATGAGAGCTATCATTCACTCTCACTTATTAATATCCAATAACCAGGTTCAATCTCTCTCTCTCTCTTTCTCTCACACACACACATAAACAACTTTATCACATTTCAGAGCTCTCCTTTTGACAAAGAAATGGAACTTGTAGGACAAGACTTAACCAATCGCTCTGGGTCTCTCCCTACCCCGAACTAAGCTTCCAATCTTCACCTACCAGGGAGAACAGCCACCACCAGCACAACCACAATAACAGCAACAACAGCAACAACAGACCCATACACGATTATGATCAATGTATAAGCAAAGGTCAGGGCTGAGAACTTGGTTTTTCTGCACAGATCAGCACACAAAATTAATATTTACATGATATTTGGATGTGCTCCAGTACCGAGGCCATGCTATGTGTGCACTAGCTATGGTTTCCAACTATACTATCATAAACTTAAATCAGCTATAAATATGTAAATAACTATTTATTATTGTACCTATTTGCCATGTCTCATTTCGTAGGTTCAAGTTGGCTATGGCTAGCGAGTGTCCAGCTCCAGCTCCAGCTCCAGCTCCAGCTCCAGCGAGTCTTATTCCCGCCTCAGAATGATTTTGAGATTGTGCACAAAGTATGAACATTTAATTTAGTCTCATTCCCAGTACCACAAATTCCATGTTCATTCCAACCAAACATCGAAACTTCCTTCTTGCCTGGCAATAATATGGTATACAATCAACACTTCATGAAACTACCTTTGCATTGCTAGCTATTTGTGGCTCGGGGGAGTAGCTACTTATGCTTGAGATTATCTCCCGATAGTGTCCTTGACACTGTTTATTAAGGTATGGACTGAAAATGGTTATAGCTGATTGCTACGCAGCCACCCACATCTGGGATGTAGAAAAATAACAATAATTTTGTCTCGATCCCTCTCTCTGTAACTCCCTATAATATAGAGAAGGTATATGCCAATAGTATATAATTGCCACTTTCTGCTAATTATTCCTGACTATTGCGCCTGCCGGTATTCCATCATTGGTGTCAATGAATATTGCTTTGGCCCCAAAGGGACAGACAGTAAACTGCGATTATGACCAGGCCTGCACTGTAGCCTTTGGTTTGGACTTCTGATACTATAATAGTCAAGGATTGACTGGGCCAGAGTGGAAAGGGAGCAATTGTATGGTTATGGTTGGCTGCATGGACTTGCTTTGGGTGAGAAATAGTATTACAATACAGGAATACTCGTGTTATGAACAAGCTCGGTGATGGTGGATAATGGATGATATCTATAATGGGTGTAAGGAGGGAGAGACAAGAGAAACAACCCTGAGCTGCTTTACCACGTGCTTCGATGAAATTCTTGTCTAGCCAGTCTCGTATATACGTCAGCTGTATAATAATTTCTCGGATTGTAATGGGTGTGGTTGTTAGTATCCTGAATATGACGTGGTCATTAATCTGGTATGCTATTATGCATTATATTTTACTACAATCTGAATAACTCTTACTAGAGGGAAGTTACATATAGAAAGTATACCCAGCCTTCAAAACATAATTAAGAGGCTAGGCCCGGCTAGTATAAATAGAGCAACTGCATGTGCCCATGGTTTCATCTGAAAGAGCAAGATGAGGATGCTACTAGTCGCCGCTTTCCTTCTGGCCACCTCCATTCTTCAAGTGAGCAGCAAAGAAGATACCTGTACCGATGTTCAGCAAAAGATTCAGGCTTTGACAGAGTCAGTGCAAACTCTCTGTGGGTCATCTACTGCATCACCTACAACAGTCACTTCCGCAGCAGTGCAGCAGTGTGACTGTAGCCCTATAATAACTTGGACCTCAGTACCGATGACCAGTATTGGGACCTCTAACATGCAACACACTGGTACTGTGGCCTATGATATTCCAAGCGTGATACCAAACAGTGCCAAGGAAGTTCTGGTGTTGGCTAGTGCTTCTGCAGGCATTAGCGGACCCAACTACCGTACTCACTATGTTAAGATCTACACAGAGCAGGACCAGACGCAGTATGAAAAGTACATTTTTTTGACTACATACAACCAGAATGCATACCACACTACTAACTCCGATAATCTGTGGTTTCCAATGACTTCTGGCCGGCAGGTGTTTGTGAAGTTGACGTATGCTCATACTGGAGGTGTCCACATCCATCTCCATGCCATTGGATATCGCTGAATTCCTCAAGAGGAATGTTTTAGATACTTATAATATTATGACACTTGTGACAGATTATAAAAGTATAGTTGAATAGCTGCTGTTTAAGACCATTATTTCTAGCCACTACATGTAGCTGATGTCTAAACGTGTTCCAATTTAGAACTTTGCACAGTCTTTGGGATATTCTGTGGAGATACATGTTCCTTATTAAGGATATTAATTACCAAAGCATCTAGTATATTAGTATCCATAATCTGCAAGACATTAGAAACTGAACACAATAGTGTTTAATACACAAGCAAAGGCCAGGGCTGAGCATTGGGCCTTTTGCACAGATCAGTATATAAAATTAATGTTACATGGTATCTATCATGCATGCATGTGCTCTTAGTACCGAGGCTATGCATACAATGTACATAACAGTCACAGTTTCACTATAATAATATTATCATGATCATGAATATGAATTAGCTATAATAATTACCGTATAGCCGGAAAATTTGGTGGGGAATTAAATTTGGTGGTTTGGTGGTCGATGTTACAACCGCCAAATTAAAATCCGCAAAAATTTCCAACTCGCATATATACGTATGGCGATCCTGTACCGAACCGCCAAATTTAAATCCGCTAATATTCTTGCAATAGCGATTTTGGGCTCAACCACCGCCAAATTTAATTCTCACCAATATTTCCAGCTACACGGTATATATCCGTAAAGTTAGTACTTACGGTACCTACATGTACTTCCAATGTCTCATTTCTTATTGGCTATGACTAGCGAGTGTCCAGCTCCGGCTCCAATGAGTCTAATTCTCCCTCCTTCAAATGATTTTGAGATTGGGCATGGAGAATGGACATTAGTCTCATTCCCAGTACCACAAATTCCATGTTCATTCCAACCGAATGTCAATACGTCTTCTCTGCCTGGCATTATGCACATGCAAACAAGACTTTATGAAGCTTTATCATGCTACTGTATTGTATATTACAAAGCTGAACTTTTACAACAAGAATTTCACCAATGTGGTATAGGGAGTTATCTTCTATGACATTGTAGTCAATTATTGAGGTGAAATGACTAAAAGCTTCTCCCGGCAAAAACTTCCGGCTATACAGTAGCATATTAATGATCAATCACTATAAATCTTACCATTAAGAACAATAGTATGCTCAGATCCACAAGCTACCTGTAGAAGACATGTAACAATATCTACATAGCATAGCTACATGAATGTACTAGATACTAGCAAATTCCAGCCCCTATAATATAAATAATATAATATTATTTCATGTACGGCAGTGTCCCCAGGCAAGTTCCTACTCCCAGGTAAGTGTTAAGATGATATGAAGAGAACTCACTACATCACTTACCCGCCTCACATTCTCGAGTGTAGGGACCTCACTTGGAGTGGGACAACAGATCGTTGGTTGACTAACTCCGTCACTTCTAATATCTCGACCCAACTGTCCATAGTCCCCTCTTCCCCATGTATACACCTTCCTCTCTCCTATATAATCACAATAATAGAAGGATCGCTCATAAGCAGGGTCTAGCTCATTAAGCAGAAATGGGACTAGCTGAATACAAAAATAATTATACCGTACTTAATCTAATACTACACATGGAAAAAAATTTCATTCTTGAAAAACGCGTATTTTTCTGGTAAAGGTCGTCAATTGCTCCACATATTATGGTACACGTTATGAGAATTCGTAAAAATTAATGCTAATTTATTGTGTTAAATTGGGTCATGCCTTGTATTCGATTAACTACGGTAGTTACTTGCCTAGTAGAAATTTACTTTTCTGCAGTTATTAGGTAATGATGACGTAATCTATGAGGTAATTGCCAGAAAACTCAGGGCCTCCGTGGAGCCTTTCTGTGACCTGAAAATCGGTATATATGTAGGGTATCTGACGCATGTATCCAGCGAATACATTATAAGCTGAGCGCTACTTTCTCTGTGAAGTACCGCCGGACGAACTTCACGCGTTCTCTTGGCTGACGTAATCCCGTGGATAAATAAAGCTAGCCTAGTGCTATATAGCTATAGCACGCACGCTGTGTGCCATGCCGCGACTAACCTGATGTTCAGAAGCTGTTGAGTTCGTCTCCTGTGATTGAAAATTGTCAGTGTCGAGGTCGAGAGTCGGCCGCGGTCGACTCTCAGACTCCATCTCTGCGATTGAGGCGCCAGTATCAATGTGTGTACGCACTACATTGACGACCTTTTACCATATGAACCATTATGCATGCAGCTACTAGGCAAGT
The DNA here is from genome assembly GCA_963930775.1 of Cliona cf. orientalis. Lineage (NCBI taxonomy): Eukaryota > Metazoa > Porifera > Demospongiae > Clionaida > Clionaidae > Cliona > Cliona cf. orientalis. The sequence continues at coordinate 3,737,191 of OZ005690.1, forward strand.
GGTTAAGTTTTCATTATCTCCCCAGTAGCAATTTACTTTTCTGTGGTTATGAGGTAATTGTGGTGTAATCTATGATGAAATTATGATGAAATTATGATGCAACCTATGAGGTAATTATGAAAAAACCCAGGGCCTCGCTGGAGCCTTTCTGGGACTTGAAAGTCAGTAAATATGTAGAGTATCTTACGCGTGTATCCAGCGAATAGATTACAAGCTGAGCGCTACTTTCTCTGAGAAGCACTGTTGGTTGAACTTCACGTGTTTTCTTGGCTTACGTAATGCCGTGGATAGCCTTGTGCTATATATAGCACGCATCATTGTCACAAGGGGCTGGCCCGAGCGAGACTGCAGCAGCGCGACCAACCTGAAGTTCGGAAGGAATACTGTGCTGTCGAGTTCGTCTCTGTGATTGAAGCATCGAAACCTGTCGCTACCAAGGTTGAGAGTCGATCTTAGACGCCATCTCCATGATTTCTGGGGCCAGCATCGATCGATGTGTACGCATTCTATTGACGACCTTTTACCACATGCACCATTACACTGTGCAGCTACTGGGGAGATGGTCAAGGGTTCATTTAAATATAAAATTGAAGCTCTTGGTTAGGTAATAGACCTATTATGCTTGTCCTTGTTACACCAACATTCAGCATTCCTATTCTGCCAGCATTGGTGTACCTGCTGTGATTATGATTATCATTACCTGCAGTGATGGTAAGAGTATGGCTCCACCCACAGTGAACTTCTGCTACGCACGGTAGTCCCTCTACTTTAACTGGCAGATACACATTCATTATCCAATCATTGGATAATTTGAAGCTCTCACTGCTTTCCGTTGACACTAATAGCGGACCAACTCCACACTGACCGTGGTGGTTTAATCCCCAGGCAAAAATCTCTCCACGCTCTACATAAAAATAATAGCAAATACAATAAATAGTATGGATGCAGATGAGATATTCGAATATGACATTGTGCAAGCAGCTGAATAGCCATGTAAAGATTGGGCAAAAGGTCGTCAATTTAGCGCGTAAGTTCCTTAGCTATACATGGCACAAGTGCACATGCCATCAACATATATACAATGTCCCTCACCTGACAACGCGACTGAATGATATGCACCCACTGCGATACTGGTACACTTGATTCTTTGTATACTTGTGACTGCAATGGGTGTGGTATGTACAACACGGGAGGTTGAGTGCATGGTATGAGTGTGGGCAAATAGTATTACTAAGTCTTTATCTCTGTACGCACATACACATAATAGTTATCTAACAGTAATTGAGGTGCATGAGATGCATGGTCGAATGCACCCCAATTACTGTCAGATAACTAATTTTTGTTGGTAGTTGACCTCTGTTCATCATTGGCCTACTTTATGAAGACCCAACCCCTTCCCATAGCCGGTAAATTGCCTATAAACCTTTGGTTGCTAGGCAACTACCAACAAACACTCATATCATGCACTCAACATCATTGCATGATAAAGTGTGTGTGTGTGTGTGCATATACGGAGACAAAGTAATATTATTTACCCAATTTAGACAAGTAAGTCTTACTGTGTCTTGGAGAAGGTTGTATAGTGAGCTCCTTGGATCCATGGCCCAGTTGACCTTTCTTGCCATCTCCCCAGCTAAACACCATTCCATTCTCTGCCGAAAGGAGATGTCAAAATTTTATTATTACCCATGAATTCCACTAATCTAACCAGTGAGTGCCAACGAATGTCGTAAGCCAGCTGCTATATCACACACTCTGACGTTGGAGAATCCCTGAAATATACAAACACAAGTCAAGTGATATTTCATGCACACCTTTAACCTTCTCTAAATACAGTATATACACCCCCTCCATTTTGGATACCCTTGGGGCAGCAAAAAGCTATAATATTATAGTATTCTGATTTAAAAAGGTGTCCTTATAGAGTGGTTCCACTGTACTATATATACCTCATTGAGTATCTTCACAGGTGACTCGATCTGCTTTGCTATTTCCGGGACTCCAAGCTGTCCAAATGCATTGGAGCCCCACACATAGACAGAGCCATCCATGGTCAATGCCATGGTATGGTTCCACCCGCAGGATACTTTGGTGATTCTCTGAGGTAGACTGGGTAGTTGATAAAAGGTAGGAGAGTCGACTTGATGGGAACCCAGTCCCAATTGTCCATTCTTATTCCAACCACAGACATAAATCTCACTGTCTACTGTTAATAGAGGTGCAAAGAGAATAAAAATGCGGGTGGGCAGTTATTACACACTGACTGAAAATTAGGTCACTATGTACACGTTAGCTATACTACAGTAACACAGCTTCGTCTGTGAATATCATTAGAGCATAAATGTGGTAGCATAGATATGGAGAGGATGTGAGCAGTGGACAAGAAATAAAACGCAATGACGGATGTTATACATATGCAATTATGCAAAGCTATATACAAGTAATAGACCAAAGTGTTCAGTATTTTGCCCGGAAAGAATACTGGAGAGCCTATAATGGAGGAACTAGGGATGCAAGTCTGAGATTGAAGGGGTGTGGCTAGCGAGACCAGCAAGATTACTAGGTAGCTACCCATCAGCAACCTAAAATGTATACCTGTTAATAGTACAGTGTGACCTCCCCCTCCCGTTATCTGATGCAGTCTCTGGACCACTGAAGAGGGGAGAGAGCTGAGGGTTGGTAGCATCGTGTCCTCCCTGTACCCTGATCCAAGCTGCCCATAGCTGTTTGCGCCCTAAAATTAGAAAATATCAAAATTTCTAAGCATCTTGTGCACGAATCCATCTTACCCACGAGAACAGAAAGTCTGATTTGTCATCTGCAGCCTCATTTGCATGTACCGAGCTGGTGGCCATTTGGGGGAATTCCCGTATTGTAAGCGGTAATGACCTACTGCGCATGCTCAGTAGGGGAATTTCTCACGTCGTTTCAAAAAAGGGAAAGGTCGACGTTTGGCGGTCTTTGATGAAGATTTGGTTGAGTTGGTCCCTTTTTTCTGTAAAGCGCCACATAATTGGACGTCTAGCGAGTCAGAAAGAGTTTGAAGCAGTTTGAAATCGTCAAAGAGTAAGTTACAGGTTACTTGTATTCGTGAAAATTAGCGCGCCTAGCAACCTGTGTAAATTATTCGGTAATGGTTGTCACTAGGGGAGAAAAAATAGTTTGACACCGAGTTTATTACAGTTTTATTAGGCGTGCCAAATAAAGATTATCGCTATCACTCACTCTCACTTATTAATATCCAATAACCAGGTTCTCTCTCTCTTTCTCTCTCTCTCTCTCTCTCTCTCTCTCTCTCTCTCTCTCTCTCTCTCTCTCTCTCTCTCTCTCACACACACACAACGTTATCACATAATTTTAGAGCTTTCCTTTTGAAAGGGAAATGGAACTTGTAGGACAAGACTTGACCAATCTACCTCTGGGTCTCTCCCTACCCCGAACTAAGCTTCCAATCTTCACCTACCAGGGAGAACAGCCACCACAACAACAACAACAGCAACAGCTACACCAACCCCAGGTGTCCCTCCAGCAAAACACCTCTGCTCCACAATGCTCACAGTACCTTCCCTCCACAACACAGCAGCTTTATGCAACACAGGCCGTACCTACAGGAAGCTTATTGGAAGCTGGTTCACAGTATGCTCAACCTCAACATCAGCCATATCAGCAGCCACAGCCACAGCCACAGGGGGGAGGAACGTTGTCGGAAGATGATTCTGGCTATGACCTGATGGATGATAGCCTCACTGATATGCAGTGGCTACAGAGAATGGATGCAGGTACATACGTTTTCTTGTTTGTTTTTGTCGTTTCAAGTCTTTCAAAGCCCCACGGATAAAACTCCCTGGTACCCATAAAAAATACGATAACATGTATCTTCACCCAATAAAATTTCAACCTTATGAAACATTGAACATAACTGGTTTGGGCTGTGTTATCTGACACAGGGACGTGGGAATGCTAGCAAAAAAAAACAAAAAAAACTTTTTTATCATCTGGTGGTGTATTTGATTTCACAGGTGGTGTTCCTGGTATAGCAAAAGGTGGTCGTAAGCGTGGCACCAGTAGAGCAGCTGACAAGGAGAACAAAAAATCAGCAAAAGACGGAAGCTGTCGAAAAAAGCTCGAGTACCCTTCGAGCAAAAAGTCCTCGAACAGCAACAAGCCACCGCTGTCCTATGCTTCTCTCATCGCTCTGGCTATCTGCAGTACCCCACAGCGCATGATGACACTCAGTGGCATCTATAGGTGGATCGAGAACACGTTCCCGTTCTATAGAACACCTGAAGCTAAGGCTTGGAAGGTTAGTTGGTTCTACTGTCTTATATAATGTTATGCTACGCATAATAGTTATCTGACAATAATTGGGATGCATGAGTTGCATGGTCTGTCACGCTGTCAACAGTCACCCCAAAATTGTGGTCCCCCCAGACTGTCCACTGCGCCGTATTTGGTCCCTTCAGGACAGACCCTAGAGACTAACCCTGCCATACAGACACTGGAGTCTAATCCTGCCATACAAACCCTTGAGACCAACCCTGCTAATCATATTTATCCAAAACCCAGTCCCTGACCCCTCTCGTATATGGCGGGGGGACCATGCACAGTTGCTATGGGCAGTCTAGGGGGACCACTTACAGTATGACGGGTTGAATGCATCCCAATTACTGTCAGATAACTATTTTGTTGGTAGTTGACCTTAGTTCATCGTTGGCTTACTTTATGATGACCCAACCCCTTCCTATAGCCGGCAAATTGCCTATAAAAACTTTAGATGCTAGGCAACTACCAACAAATAATATTATTGTGCTGGTTTGTTGTTGTTTGCGTTAAGAGGTGTGTATATGTTTTGAGAGTGTTGATTTGAACTAATATGTTAAGTATTTTGCTAATAATTTGTATGCTGGTTTCACCTTCCTTACATGTACTACTGATACTGCTTCCCTCTATCTTTCCTTCTCACTCTCTCTCTCTTTCCCCTCTATCCCTCTCTCTCTCTCCTTTCCCCCTCTCTCTCTCTCTATCTCTCTCCTTTCCCCCTTTATCCCTCTCTCTCTCTCTTTCTCTCCTTTCCCCCTCTATCCCTCTCTCTCTTGTACACACACAAACACACACACATAGAATTCCATTCGTCACAACCTTTCTATTCGCAAGAATATGTTCATGAAGGTCTACCAGTATCCCCCACGTCGTGGCAATGGCTCCTACTGGACTCTCCTATCAGACGGTGAGGAAGAGCTCAAGCGAGCCGTTCCACTCTTCTCCACCTTTCGTCCGCCCGTCATCGACCCCGAGTGCATCTACAGTCGTGGCGCAGCGTCCAACACACATACGGTCAAGAGCAAGGGTCAGTTTATCCCTCTGCTGCCACGAAGTGGTCTCACTCCGACAAACCAGGCGTACTTTTCGGTCGATGGAACGCTGAGCATCGCGGCACGAGTACAGCAGCCTGAGGAGGAGAGCGTCACTACAAAGGTCGTGCTAGACTCTGCCAATTTAGAGTATGACGGTATATGTGGTGACAATAGTTCGATACTGCCTTCTGAAAACCTCCCAGCACACATCTTAGAACACAGCTATGCCAAGCTGTCACACGTACCAGCTGATGGCCTCCTTGATAGCTCCTCAGAGAGTGATAAAGAGAACGAAGGATGTCCACCTACTCCAAAACGGAAGAAAGCCACGGGAAGAAAGCCTTCTACTCCTTCTAGACTACCATCCTCTAAGGTTAGTGGAGTCTCTCGCCCAGGCAAAGGTCAGGAGAAGGGTGACCTTCACTCTGAAGCTAAGGAGCTAGAGGCTAACACCAGTGATGATGATAGTGATGACGAAGCATTTCGGACACCACCCAAAGAACAAGACAGCAGCTTGCATCTGTTGGACTCCTCCTTCCTCACACCACTAAGAAATCTAGACCCTGGCATCGAGATAGGCCCCATCTCTCTCTCACCACTCTATACAAACTTTGTCACCCCTAAACGTGGTACCACAGCCACCTCACACGCTTCTTCTTCTTCAGCTAAGCCAACCTCAGACTCGACCATAAGCCCGGAAGCCCCTACTCATAATAAAGTCTCGCCAACAGCACCCAGTCTATCTGTGACAGGTATGGCAGCAATTCCTGGGTCGTCCAATCTCCTTGCTACATCTATAAACACTATCCCTCTTCCACTGACTCCGCTTCGTAACTTCACCAACACCCTGGGTGGTGGGGTGGGTAGCTTCGATAGTGGTATCTTTTCGCCCCTCTCGTCAGACACGTTTAACGTAAAGTTCAGTACGCCCATACTTAGCCCACTGACGGACTTGTTGCAGCCGAATACGTTCAGTACGCCCCATCCGCCAGAGTTCCTAACTCCGCTCAAGGTCCTCGATTCGACTCACGGTAGTGAGAACACTCCGCTGCGTGTTGGTTCCCTTGGTGCCCTAGGACTGCCAGGCTTTACCCCGCCTGCTGCTGCTGTCAAGACACGAAGATAAACTTAACAGGTTTTACGTCTACTTTTATTCACTTTGGTGCTAGTCATGTGTGTCCCATGTTATATTATTATTATTATTATCAGTGTGTGTGCATGTGGGTGTTCAGTATCTTGATTTGTGATGTGATGTTGTTTTAATGTGTACTTTAGGCAGTCAACCTATAATACGTACCTGATGTGGACTTTATCACTTCTGAAAGTGTTTGTCTTGTCTTCCGTGTGATATCTTATTCCCAACAATTTAAGATTGTAACACATGCATGACACCGTGTCGTCCCTAGGCCTATGATAAAGTGCATAGTGTATGAGGGTGTATCTACTCCAACTTTATTGTATGTATCTTGTGTTATTGATACTCTATTTTTGTGTAACAAACCCAAAAGATAATTTTGTGCTGATTTCCACAGGTATCCAGTGTTCCCCTCCCTTTTTCTTATTTATCTCACTTTATTAACGGTGATACAGTTTATTAAGTTATTGTAACCATGTAGTTTTGTTTTGTTGATGGATCACTAGCTAGTGGCTCTGTAGCTACGTCTACTGGAGTTTTTTATCCCCTTTGTTGTGCTGATCAAGCTATGTGTTATTACTAAATCTTATAATATTATTATAACTAAAAAATCAATTGCAATACATGTGCATTCGCATGTCATGCGTCAGCTCAGTACGTAGTATGCTCAAATTAAATCTCTAGTATGTGATGCCAATCTATTTTGGCAGTGTGGTAAGTTGAAACTTAAATTAATATAGTATGCCCAATTACTCCTGGTCTCGTATCGGAACACGTACACCCAGCCCATGCACGTACACATTATGTATAATTATAATCATTATTATTTTTAGTCATATATAGTTGTTAATGGTATGGCAAGTTCAATGCACATGTGAGTTAAATATGAATAATAATTTGATATTCATAACAGAAGTGTTTACCAAAAAAGGTCACAATAATGCAATATGTGCACATGTACAAGTCAAAACACTAAAATTAATATTAGGTATATTATAGACTATACGTACTGTGTTAATGTAGCATCAAGGTTTAGCCTTGCATCATTCAAGCTCTTCTTGGTCTTTCTAAATTCCCTGTCCACAGTCTTAGCCTCAAGCTCTCGGCACAACTCATGCACCACACTGGAACACTTGCTGATCACAGCGTATCTGACATGGTCTGGACTTCTCAGAGAATCTTGGCTTAGTTTGATTTTCTTACGATTATTTTCTGTTTCAGTTTTCAAAAATAACAGAACTAGTTCCTTGTGTTCATCCCAGCTGTCGCCTCTCGCCTCCAGAAACGGCTGAAATTCATCTTCGATGGCACGCACGATCTCGATGATGTCTTCAAAGAACGAACTCTCGAACCCGTAGCGTTTTTCAAGGTTTATTGCCTCGTACATTACCTGCTTTATGATCAAGTGGACCCGCTCCATGCTCTGCTGACTCAGCACTTTTTGAATCTCCACCAAGTGCTCGTGAGGAGTGTGATCAGCAAGTTTCAATTTCATGCGGCGAAATTGATACATTTTCTCCTGGTAGAACTGGTACGTCCCTATCATCATGTGCTTAACTAATTTTTCCTCAAGTGGCGTCTGTGGTCGAAGAAGTTTCAATTTCTGGCTCTCCACAGCGAGCTCCGAGAGTGCGTCCGATAAATCAGACTGTGCCTTGGCTAGCTTCCTCAGTGGGTGCTGATCTTTGACATCTCGCGGACTACTGTCCTCCATGTCCATTGCATCGACCACTTGCTCATATTCGGGCAACCATGTCTCCACTTGTTGCTGCAATTTGGAGAGGACTAGGTAGAGTTGATGCACATTATCCATAAAAGTATTTTCAGCCGGTTCTGAAGACTTGGACAACTGCTCAAGGAGTATGCTTTGCAGCTCGCTTGAGCAGCTTGAGCACACTGGATACATTTCAAAGCGTACGGGTGTCGTAGTAGGGCCACCGCTCTTTCCGTTCACACCCCATTTTGGTTCACCGTCTTTTTCTTCTAGGTAGACCACGATCTCATCATTACTGCACTCTTTACAGAATACTTGGCCACCGATCCTGCAATTCACCTTGCGGCTTATTTTATTGAAAGCCTTTTCGCAGTGGTAGCACTGAGTGGCATCACGAGCTTCAACCCAATTTTCAGATTTTTGCCAATCAGGAATCTTGAATTCCGATTTCAGCCCCTTCCAGAAACCAGAATTGGAAGAAAATCCGTCCTTCAGACGCTCAATTTCTTTCAGCATAGCCTTTTGCTTTGAAGAAGAGTCTCTACCCCCACAGATAGTCTTACTGGCTTCCATAGTCTCAGCTGATAACTTTGCTCGCCGTATTCGTCCAAAATCACCCATGAGATCTCGACACCGACCGAAAGCGATTTGGTAATTAAAACACCTACAACAGACATTGTAGAAGGTACCGAATGGGTCAGGGGCGGCAGTGGGCGATAATTTTCGACGGTAGTTTGTACATCGCTTACAGAATACCTCCCCACACATGCTGCAATTTCGACGTCGATCGCGCCTCGTAAACACTTTTCGGCAATTTGGATCGGCACATTTTGCCGCCTGTGCCCAGGGTTTAAAGTGAGATCGTTGGAATTCCACAACCGACGAAGGAGCCGATACACTTCTCATTCTCGAGTTTTCAGAGAGACTCTGGTCCACTTCACCAGGGGCAGGGTGAGATTGACCAGTCGATACCGTGGGGAGACTTTGGGTGGGTACTGGATACGGCTGGTAGCCACCACGATGGGCTCCAGGTGGTGTTCTTACAGCAGCCTGATCGTGAGAGAGCGATCGAGACACGGCGGCGCTGTTAGCCTTGTAAGCTTGTTCGTGGTCCATGTAGATAGACGATATGAGGTCCTCCGGCTTGTCCCGTAGTCCCATCTGCCTCGTAATGCTCATCTGAGCATGATACTGCTGCACAAGGATCGATTTACTTCCAGACATTTTTTTTTTCAGGAGAGCGATTAAAACAATGGAGCCTTTCTTTTACTTCTGGGATCTTCTCTGTAGTTGCAGTAGTGACCTCGTGACACGCCTCATTTGGAAATGGCAACTGTAAGTACAAAGTACACACAAGTACACGTAGGTAGGCGTGGTTTAAAATTTGCTGACTGAGCAAGCAATACTGGACATGAGTCTCAGACCAAGATTACGAGCAAGATTATGTAAGTAGCTGCTCTAGCGTTTGTTTTTAAGAAAGCTATACAAGGTACGCTCCTTGTTGGTGCGGTATAAATCATCTTGTGCTTATACTAAAATATGCAGGAAGCTGGCTGAGCTTCAAGTTCAGTACTGAGCACATCTCTGCACGCTGTTCTCAAAATTGTAAAGAAAAGAAATTGTTGAGAACAGCACCGTGACTTTGCATTATGCTAGACCTTTATTTGGTATAGGTATTCATCAATTTTATGAGGTTTGGGATCACGGTTTCACACAGTGTGTGAGCGGCTGGGCCCCAAGTGACACCGTGCAGTGAGCTGTGAATGACACCCAGCTCACTGAAAATTTCCTACACTCTGCACCTAAGGAAATCTGTAGGAAACACTCGATTATTATATTAAATTCGGCTAAAGCTCTTTATAACGGTACACAGTGGTGTCGCCAGGGGGGTGCATGTGGGTTCATTTGCACCCAATCCATACACCTGTGCACCCATCCTATAACATGCATGTGTATGATGTTGTTTACCTATAGCTTGTGAGTATACATGTTTCACTACACTGTCAGTCAATAATGTAACATGGGTGTATATATAACTGTACATATCCATATAAGGTAAATGAACCAATTATGAAACAGTGAGTTATAAACTGATTTTTAGGTAACTAATTAGCTATCTCTTTATTTCATAACTGGTACATGTTTCATGACTGGTTCACTTCCCTTAATACACTGTTGTATATTATGACATGTTACAATAATAACTTACTACATGTATAAATTACGCTAGCCACCTGTGTGATAACTTGCACCCAGTTAAAAATTGCCTAGAGACGCCACTGACGGTACAGATTTTTCAATAGGGAAATTTGATACTTTCTGTAGTGTAGCTACCTGTTAGAAATAATTCACACACTAGCTAATAAGTATAAACAAACATAATAATAATTATTTATTGTCAGTTCAAAAATTTTATTGCTAGCTACATATTAATTTTATGCACAGTAATTATTCAAGCTTAGACCAATGATTCGAACTTCATCCAAGCATTCTTTAAGCCATTTTTCGTATCTCTAAACTCTATTTCCAACGTGTTAGCTTCAAGTTGCACGAAGCAGTTCTGTGCAACTGTTGAGCAATGACCAGCTATCATGCGTTGCACACTTGCTGGTGTCATTGCCGCTGACTGGCTACCGCTCTCAATTTGAAATGACTTCCTCCGGATCATCATCATTGACTCATAGTTCTCTTTCCAGGGATACTCTCTCAAAAATTCTTCGTCTATAGAAAGTAAAATCTTTTCTGCTTCATCTGGGATGATGTCATCGAGGTTGTAGCGATCCCTGTGCTCTACTACATCAGCTGCCATTTGATAAACATCAGCTGAGACTCTCTCCATGCTCCTTCGACTGGCTAATTTTTGTGCTTCACGAAGCTCATCTATCATATCTCCGGAAAGTAGATCATTGGTTTGCATCATTTGGTAATTGTGTTCCTCGTAAATCTTCTGAACACCCCTTTGAGCATTTTGGAGCATTTTCTTCTGCACAGATGTCTGTGGCTGAAGCTTTTGGAACCTGGACTGCATTTTTTTAATATCTGATTGCGCATGAGTCACATCAAAATGCAACTTGGCTAGCTTTTTCTTATTGTCTCTGCTCATTTTGCCAACTTCGCCTCCATCTAGAGCTTCCAAGGCCTGTATGTAATCAGGAAGCCACTTATCAATCTTGTTTTGCAGTGTTGTCACACTTCGTTGGAGTTGAACTATACTATCCATAAAGGTATAGGTTTTTAGGAGCTCTGACTCAATTGCCGCATTCTCATGGAATATGGTTTGCAGGGTGTCTGAACAAATGCTGCAGATTTTGTACAATTCAAAGCGCTCCAAGTCTGTTGACTGTGGTCCGACTTTTCCATTGATGCCCCACTTTGGCTCTCCATCTTTTTCTTCGAGGTAGACTATCATTTTGTCTTGGCTGCATTCCGTGCAAAACACCTGGCCTCCAAGTCGACAGTTGATCTTTGTGCTCATTTTATGGAATGGTTTTTCGCAGTGATAGCAATGTTGCACACTGCCTGATTCTACCCACTTGGAAGATTTGTGCCATTTGGGAATTTTCATTTCAGAAACAAGCTCCTTAACGAAACCTGAATTCTCTGCAAAACCTTGTGTCAAACGCTCCACCTCTTTAACGATAGCCCGACGTCTAAATGTGGAATATGCATACTTCCTGCAACAGGGTGAACCTTCTTTTGCTTTTGCATCTCCTGCTTCAAATTTTCCTCGTCGAACGTGTTCAAAATCGTGCATAAGATCTCTGAAACTACCATTTGGGATTTCTGTCTCACTCTCGTAGCACTTGCGGCACACATTGTGCAAGGTGCCGAGAAAGTCATCTGGAACTTGTCTTACGTCAAGCTGAATGCATGCCTTTTTAAGCTTCTTTGTTGAAAAATTGATCACTTTTGATAGCTTACGTCGATAAATTGTGCAGTTGTAGCAGAAAAGATTTCCACACATATTACAGTTGCGAGATCGATCACGAACAGCTTTTGTGAGTCTCTTTTTGCAGTCACCTGGACATTTTGGATCTAAAATACTATCGCTCTCTATCCTATCCCACTTGAGCTCGTCATCATCGGATATTTGAGAATCGTCTGCTGCAACAGTTGTCGAGGCTGTCCTTTGCGAATCAAAAACTGGTTCTTTAGTATCTGCCATAATATTACTGCTTTGCAATTAGCTAACAATAGCTAATATTATTATTAGTAGCTAGCTCAAATGTTATAATACTGTGTATACACCTTTCACAAAATGAGTTATGCAGCTATCAGTAAAACTCGAGCTATATATAGCTAATACCCCATTTAGAGAGAGAGTTGGCTGGCTATGTGCAGATGTGATACTAAACTATAATGCTTGTAAATGACACAATGTCATATAGACACTAGAGCGCAGACTTCTTCCCACTCAACTATTTAGTGAACTGAGTTGCTTGTTTAAATAGATTCATATATACCGTATAGCGGGAAATTTTCACACAGTGTGAGGGGCGACCGGGCCTCAAGTGACGCAGTGAGCTATGAATCACACACAGCTCATTGAAAATTTCCTACACTCTGCACCTAAGGAAATCTGTAGGAAACACTAGATTATCGAAATGATTATGGTAAATTTGGCTCGAGCTCTTTATAACGGTACAGATTTTCCAATTGGGAAATTCGACGTTTTCTGTAGTGTGACTACCTATTAGAAATTATGTTTAATAGTTCACACACTAGCTAATAAGTAAACAAACATAATACTGTCAATTCAAAAATCTTATTGCTAGCTACATATTAATTTTAATGAACAGTAGTTATTCAAGCTTAGACCAATGATTCGAACTTCATCCAAGCATTCTTTAAGCCATTTTTCGTATCTCTAAACTCTATTTCCAACGTGTTAGCTTCAAGTTGCATGAAGCAGTTCTGTGCAACTGTTGAGCAATGACCAGCTATCATGCGTTGCACACTTGCTGGTGTCATTGCCGCTGACTGGCTACCGCTCTCAATTTGAAATGACTTCCTCCGGATCATCATCATTGACTCATAGTTCTCTTTCCAGGGATACTCTCTCAAAAATTCTTTGTCTATAGAAAGTAAAATCTTGTCTGCTTCATCTGGGATGATGTCGTCGAGGTTGTAGCGATCCCTGTGCTCTACTACATCAGCTGCCATTTGATAAACATCAGCTGAGACTCTCTCCATGCTCCTTCGACTGGCTAATTTTTGCACTTCACGAAGCTCATCTATCATATCTTTGGAAAGTAGATCATTGGTTTGCTTCATTTGGTAATTGTGTTCCTCATAAATCTTCTGAATACCCCTTTGAGTATTTTGGAGCATTTTCTTCTGCACTGATGTCTGTGGCTGAAGGTGTTGGAACCTGCACCGCATTTTTTCAACAACTGATTGCGCATGAGTCACATCGAAGTGCAACTTGGCCAGCTTTTTCTTGTGTTCTCTGAACAAATGCTGCAGATTTTGTACAACTCAAAGCGCTCCAAGTCTGTTGACTGTGGTCCGACTTTTCCATTGATGCCCCACTTTGGCTCTCCATCTTTTTCTTCGAGGTAGACTATCATTTTGTCTTGGCTGCATTCCGTGCAAAACACCTGGCCTCCAAGTCGACAGTTGATCTTTGTGCTCATTTTATGGAATGGTTTTTCGCAATGATAGCAATGCTGCACACTGCCTGATTCTACCCACTTGGAAGATTTGTGCCATTTGGGAATTTTCATTTCAGAAACAAGCTCCTTGACGAAACCTGAATTCTCTGCAAAACCTTGTGTCAAACGCTCCACCTCTTTAACGATAGCCCGATGTCTAAATGTGGAATATGCATACTTCCTGCAACAGGGTGAACCTTCTTTTGCTTTTGCATCTCCTGGTTCAAATTTTTCTCTTCGAAAGTGTTCAAAGTCGTGCATAAGATCTCTGAAACTACCAATTGGGATTTCTGTCTCACTCTCGTAGCACTTGCGGCACACATTGTGCAAGGTGCCGAGAAAGTCGTCTGGAACTTGTCTTACATCAAGCTGAATGCATGCTTTTTTAAGCTTCTTTGTTGAAAAATTGATCACTTTTGATAGCTTACGTCGATAAATTGTGCAGTTGTAGCAGAAAAGATTTCCACACATATTACAGTTGCGAGATCGATCACGAACAGCTTTTGTGAGTCTCTTTTTGCAGCCACCTGGACATTTTGGATCTAAAATGCTATCGCTTTCTATCCTATCCCACTTGAGCTCGTCATCATCAGATATTTGAGAATCGTCTGCTGCAACAGTTGTCGAGGCTGTCCTTTGCGAATCAAAAACTGGCTCTTTAGTATCTGCCATAATATTGCTGCTTTCCAATTAGCTAACAATAACTAATATTATTTAGTAGCTAGCTCAAATGTTATAATACTGTGTATACACCTTTCACAAAATGAGTTATGCAGCTATCAGTAAAACTCGAGCTATAATATAGCTAATACCCCATTTAGAGAGAGAGAGTTGGCTGGCTATGTGCAGATGTGATACTAAACTATAATGCTTGTAAATGACACAATGTCATATAGACACTAGAGCGCAGACTTCTTCCCACTCAACTGTTTAGCGAACTGATTTACTTGTTTTAATAGATTCATATATACCGTATAGCGGGAAATTTTCACACATGCAGTATGAGGGGCGACCGGGCCTCAAGTGACGCGGTGAGCTAAGAATCATACACAGCTCATTGAAAATTTCCTACACTCTGCACCTAAGGAAATCTGTAGGAAACACTAGATTATCGAAATGATTATGGTAAATTTGGCTCGAGCTCTTTATAACGGTACAGATTTTCCAATTGGGAAATTCGACGTTTTCTGTAATGTGACTATATACCTATTAGAAATTATGTTTAATAATTCACACACTAGCTAATAAGTAAACAAACATAATACTGTCAGTTCAAAAATCTTATTGCTAGCTAAAATTAATAATTATGCACAGTAGTTATTCAAGCTTAGACCAATGATTCGAACTTCATCCAAGCATTCTTTAAGCCATTTTTCGTATCTCTAAACTCTATTTCCAACGTGTTAGCTTCAAGTTGCACGAAGCAATTCTGTGCAACTGTTGAGCAATGACTAGCTATCATGCGTTGCACACTTGCTGGTGTCATTGCCGCTGACTGGCTACTGCTCTGAATTTGAAATGATTTCCTCCGGATCATCATCATTGACTCATAGTTCTCTTTCCAGGGATACTCTCTCAAAAATTCTTTGTCTATAGAAAGTAAAATCTTGTCTGCTTCATCTGGGATGATGTCATCGAGGTTGTAGCGATCCCTGTGCTCTACTACATCAGCTGCCATTTGATAAACATCAGCTGAGACTCTCTCCATGCTCCTTCGACTTGCTAATTTTTGCACTTCACGAAGCTCATCTATCATATCTCCGGAAAGTAGATCATTGGTTTGCATCATTTGGTAATTGTGTTCCTCGTAAATCTTCTGAACACCGCTTTGAGCATTTTGGAGCATTTTCTTCTGCACTGATGTCTGTGGCTGAAGGTGTTGGAACCTGTACCTCATTTCTTTAACATCTGATTGCGCACGAGTCACATCGAAATGCAACTTGGCTAGCTTTTTCTTGTTGTCTCTGCTCATTTTGCCAATCTCGCCTCCGTCTTGAGCTTCCAAGGCCTGTATGTAATCGGGAAGCCACTTATCAATCTTGTTTTGCAGTGTTGTAACACTTCGTTGCAGTTGAACTATACTATCCATAAAAGTGTAGGTTTTTAGGAGCTCTGACTCAATTGCCGCATTCTCACAGAATATGGTGTGCAGGGTGTCTGAACAAATGCTGCAAATTTTGTACAACTCAAAGCGCTGCAAGTCTGTTGACTGTGGTCCGACTTTTCCATTAATGCCCCACTTTGGCTCTCCATCTGTTTCTTCGAGGTAGACTATCATTTCGTCTTGACTGCACTTTGTGCAAAACACCTGGCCTCCAAGTCGACAGTTGATCTTTGTGCTCATTTTATGGAATGGTTTTTCGCAGTGATAGCAATGTTGCACATTGCCTGATTCTACCCACTTGGAAGATTTGTGCCATTTGGGAATTTTCATTTCAGAAACAAGCTCCTTGACGAAACCTGAACTCTCTGCAAAACCTTGTGTCAAACGCTCCACCTCTTTAACAATAGCCCGACGTCTAAATGTGGAATATGCATACTTCCTGCAACAGGGTGAACCTTCTTTTGCTTTTGCATCTCCTTGTTCAAATTTTCCTCTTCGAAAGTGTTCAAAGTCGTCCATACGATCTCTGAAACTACCAATTGGGATTTCTGTCTCACTCTCATAGCACTTGCGACATACATTGTGCAAAGTGCCGAGAAAGTCATCTGGAACTTGTCTTACATCAAGCTGAACGCGTGCCTTTTTAAGCTTCTTCGTTGTAAATTTGATCACTTTTGATAGCTTACGTCGATAAATTGTGCAGTCATAGCAGAACAGATTTCCACACATATTGCAGTTGCGAGATCGATTGCGAACAGTTTTTGTGAGTCTCTTTTTGCAGCCACCTGGACATTTTGGATCTAAAACACTATCGCATTCTATTCTATCCCACTCGAGCTCGTCATCATCAGATATTTGAGAATCGTCTGTTGCAACAGTTGTCGAGGCTGTCCTTTGCGAATCAAAAGCTGGTTCTTTAGTATCTGCCATATTGCTGCTTCCTGATAAAAATAATATTATGGATTAGCTCAAATGTTCTAATACTGTGTACAGCTTTCGCCAAAATGGGTTATGCTAGCTATATCAGTAAATTTTGAGCTGTAGCTAATGTAGTACCTGGCGCCCTACTTGGAGAGACTATATATATTGTGCTATATATAGCTGGCTATGTGCAGACTGACTAGTACTAAGCTATAATGCTTGTTGATGATACGTAGACACCGAAGCACAGTCTTCTTCCCGCTCGACTGTTTAGCGAACTGAATTGCTTGTTTTAATAGATTCATATAATTATACAGCACCTACATGCCGGGCATGTAGCTATTTCTTATGCTGTATAACTTGAGTTGTTGACACATGCATGCGTGCACTGATCGGGATGATTTATTTTTGATCGATGTTTTAACGATTCTGACAGTTTGTATAGAAGTGTAGTTTATAAATTTCACCTCCTTCGCTGTTCCACCATGTCCGCTAGTGTAATACATGCACAATATCATGTCACGTCCACCATAATATTATTATAGTATATCCACTACACATACTATCTGAATCACTTATTCAACGTACTTGTACGATGTCCTATGCATGTACTATTTACTATACAAGCGTCTTGTAGTGATACACATGAACTGATGTGGTCAGTGACACAAAAGTTTGATATAATAAAAAGCTAGCCTTGCGCCAGGGAGAGCCTGGTGCAAGACTATAGTGAAAAGCTATAATATTATTATATCGACGGTACGTGATACCTTGTACAAGGTGGATACGTATACATGTATGCGTGACATCGTCTATAGTACTACAAAGGTGTAGCTAACTGCACAACTTACTTATGATACATCTTGCACACCTATAAATATTTCATCAATTTTACCACCTGCTTCTGCTGTGAAACTCTTATGCTATTTTTTTTCCTGTGTAATGTTAATCGTTATCGTAATTATGGTCATGTTTACCATAGGAAGTTTGGAGTATTGACGTGATATTGCGTATGGCATGCTGATCATGCAAAAAACACTGTTAGCTACAGTATGGCTGTATAATAATGTATAAAAATATTAATGTTGTCATCTATAGTGTGTTAATTAATACTATCTTCATTCTGGAATACTAATTTAGCTAACTCATTCCATATCCAGTGGCCCAGGGTAGTCTCTTTCAATTGCTTGCGCAGCACCCGGTATAGCTCTATACTATTATCCATATCATGTAATTAGCTATACTCTTTCTGTTACCAGAGACTGCTGAGGGTAGTTCAGTTTGCAATGGGGGGGGGGGGGGGGGGGGGGGGTGCAGGAGTGGGCAGGCAAAGGAGCAAGCTAAAGTGTGCTAGCATTCTTTAAATACTGTCAGTACCGTTATATATACAGTATAAACACACGGATTTGAAATAGTTCAGTAGGTGCTTAAATAAAATTGCATCGATTGGTAATAATATCATTAATTGTACGAGGTACGTAAGGTCATTTCAAATTGGTCCCAGGCTTGTTTCAAACACTGTTTGGTCTTTTGAAATTCGAGGTCAAGTGTTTCATCTTTGAGTTTTGAAAGGCACTGTTGCAAGATGGTTGAACTCTGACTAGCCACAACAATCTTCACATGATCACTATTAGCTGAAGTTCTCACCATTTGTGCAACATCAATGCTAGTACAAGCTTTGTCCCTCATAAGCTCTTCCCAATTGCAACTCTGACTTTCAGTAGGCAATTGCTTGAATTCTTCAGTGATTGCATGTTCAATCTTTATAACATCTTCCAAAAATTTGCCTTCAAAGTTGTAGTTTTCTGTGTAGTCTTGTAAATCGATAGCTAATTTTTTAACGATAGCATACACATAAAGTATACTTTTCTGGTTTACTTCTTCCTGAACTTGACATAGCTTTTCTCTTGACAGTTGACTTAGTAGTTTTGTTTTAGTGCAGTGAAATTTCTCAGTGTGCTCTTTATAGCTTGATTCAGTCCCTATTAAAACATTTATTAATAGTTTCTGTTGTTGTTCGCCGACTGGTGACTGCTGCAGCTGTTGATGAAGCTCAAGTAGGCGGTTCACATTTCCATCAATAGCTGGAAGTGTAGTTGATAGATTCAAATGCAACATAGCAAGCTTTCTTTCTAGATCTGCTGCTTCGTTTCTCATGCCAACTTTCAAGGCCTCTACCTCTTGCTGATATTCTGGAAGCCACTTGTCAATATTTCTTTGCATTCTAGAAGTGCTCTTGTGTATTTCACACACACTATCCATGAATTGTCTTTTCTGACTTGACATATCAACCGGTACGGTTTCTAGGTGATCTAAACAGCTTGAACAGATCATGTAAATTTCCAATCGATACTTTGTCTTTGGGCCATTGTCTCTTCCATTTATTCCCCATTTGGTCTCCCCTCCCCTGTCGTCTTGATAGATAATGAGACCCTCCTTGATGCATTTCGTACAACACACTTGACCCCCTATTCTGCAGTTGTGCTTCGAATAAAAAACACCAAAATTTCTCTTACATTGGTAGCATTTATTCTCATTACCAGGCTCGACCCAAGTGGCTGATTTCTGCCATTCTGGTGTCTTTTTTCCCGGAAGTCCTGCTAGAAATCCATCACTTGCCGATGCAGCAAATCCTTCCATTAAACGATTAAGTTCCTTTTGAATTAGCTTTGTACCAGTATACGCTCTAGAACATGCTGGTTTTCCAGAATCAGCTTCAAGCCTCTCTTTTCTATACCTCTTAAATTCGCCCAGATGATCTTTAGCACATCCAGAGTCGACTTTCCCTTTGAAGCACTTCTCACAGACATTAGTGAGGATGCCAAGATCGAATGGAATACCAGAAACACGGCAAATTCTCCGTCTATAAATGGTACACTGTTGACAGAACACAGCTCCACACAAGCCACAGTCGCGAGACTGAAGCTTATCTTTAAATCGTTTGCAACAGTCGGCTGCAGAACATCTTGATGGTCTTTTTGTTTTATCAGATGGTTGCTTGAAACGACGAGGTAGTGTGCTATAATCAAACTGTATTACTTCTGAATCAGTGTCAGACTTGGAATTGGGGCAAGTAGCCATAATACTGCTCGAGCTAAAATGTTAAGTTAACTCTAGTCCCTGTATTGCAAATGGTAATATAAATACACTTCCAGGTAGCTAGCTATGTCTTGTAATGATTCCTGTACTGCATGTATTGCATGTGTGTTGTTGTGGATTATCTACATGTAGTCGTGCGGTAGTTATTCCAAACTACTTTTAATATTATCAGTTAGCTACTAGCTTATGTAATACTTATTTATAGTGAATCTAATGGGGTTCACTTATGTTGTTGATACATATAATGATAATTATTATTAGAGTACTAACAACAGTAAACATAGCTGTGCATGTTGATTAAAACTTCCTTGGGAATTAGTACCTGATAGCTACCTAGTATTTTTATTGTGGGATCATAGCCTAGATTATACGTAGTCTCGCGCAGCCAGACTCTTACACCTCGGGAGGGGGAGGGAGAGAGTCTGGTAAAGTGCTACCGGGTATACATCGAGTTGTCCCAGGCGCGACCAATCAGATTGCATTTTTAGTTTGCGGTGGCATATCCGATTGTGAACGGAAAATAAACACGCGTGCGCAATAGTATCTCGTCCGTTCACAGTCGGATACGCCACCGCAAACTATATAGCTAATGCCATAAATTAAAGATGCAATTTGATTGTTCGCGCCTCATACCAGGCGCTGGGACAACTCGATGTATGGTACTTTACCAGGCTCTCTCCCGCCGGTGTAAGAGTCTGGCTGCGCGAGACTATAGATTATACGAGGAATATTAAACACCAATAAAAGCTCACCTGATATAGCCATGTAAACTTTGTCCAGATAGTACCGGGTATAATATTACAAAAACAGAACTTGTGGATGCCCTACATTAGCTTGCATGCTGAATTCATTGCGCATGCGCAATCGGGGTGCAATGGTCATGGCTGGGCGGGCTTCTTTTGGAATAAACACCACAGTCCGAAAATTCCAACTCTGTGGTGTGTTATTGAGAAGTCCTGTTCCAGCTATGTTATGTGTGCATACAATCTAACCCGGATCATATCCCTGATCTGACGTGACTTGAAAATCATTGTAACCCTCGCAATTTATAGCTACTTGGAATCTGTGGAGTCACTGCCGCGGAGTGCCGGAGAAACTATCATCATGTCTGCTACCAGTGCTGCTGGTATAGAGACTGTGACCATCACCCAGCTGCAGTCCTCTCAAGACCTGGCTGGGTCTCAGATCACTGCAGAGACATTGAGTGGCATTCTGCAACAACACATTGAACAGCAACAGTCACTAGTCATGGCTACACCCGTGTCTTCAGTATGTCAGTTCAGCCTCGGTTATGTGTATTATTTATAGTGAACCTGTGGCAACTGGGAATTCCCATGAAGTTCACTTATGATGTTCATCACATGTTACATGCATCCTTTTAAAGAGTTTACACAGAGAGTGGTTTGTATAACTAACTAGCGGTACACTTCGTGCATAAACATCCTCGCTCAGCTCGAATAAGCAGAAATCAGCTGGCATGGTGCGCATGCGCAATTAAAAGGCCACGTGACATTAGACAATGAGGGACTCTCCCTTGCAATTGACCATAGTCAGTACAGAAACTATTGCAGGCATATATAGATTCTACAAAAGTTTCAATTGACTGACACTGGTGATAGACTCAAGGCTAATACCGTAAATCTGGAAATTTTCGTTGTAAAAATATTTTCGTAGTCGGTGGCGTCTACGAAAATTAATCTTACGAAAATTAGTATGCACTATTAACGCTAATGCGGTAAGGGGTCATTCCTACGAAAGTATTTTTACACGAAAATTTATCATATGAAAGTTTCTGTACACGAAAATTTTCAGATCTACGGTAGTTAGCGAGTGCATACCCATCAACTTTTGCTACAGCTGGTGAAAGCAAAGGACTGAGCAGGCTAAAGCCAAGAACGAGCGAAGATTTTGGACGTTGCGAAAATGGGAGAATGAAGTTCTGCAATACTACAGCGATGTGGCAGCTGTGAAAGTTCCAAAAGATAGAAAACCATGTTTGATGCCTGATACCACCAAAAAGAGTCTAACATCGATGTTCACCAAGAAGAGCGACGATTTAAGGTTGACGTAAAAATTTTCTTGGTGGATCGTGGAGTCCGGGACGACCATAGACTTATGGCTGCCATCTTTCTTCGTGAAAGTAGCTCACTTTGTTTAACATCCTTGGAGCGGGCGATGGAGCTGGGCTCACTGTAGCAAGCGAGAACTAACTTTTAGAAACTCGCAAAGAAGCTATACAAAACTTGATCGAGCCTGGGTAGAAACCTCGCTTCGCTCGGAATTACAGTAACAGCTATATACTATCAATACTATAATATATATTATGTAATATTGTTGAGCCATAGGACGGGTTTTAATTGCGTAGTTTAATAATTGCATTGTAGTCAAGTCAGGCCAAATTGTGAATCCAATAATTGCGATAGACAACTCCGTACCGTACTGTAGTACACGTGCACGTTTACGTTTGCGAATCTATAATTAATTGCGAAATGTAAAAAAAAAACTTGCAATTCGCAATTAAAGGTTCACGGTCCATGATTATGTGTAATAATCATGTGACCAGCTAAAGTATGCTAGTATTCTTTAAATACTGTAACAATTAGCTATATAACAATTCAGTACTGCATGCATGTTACATGTATATACAGTTACTGTATAATATACATGAATTTGAAGATAGTTCAGTAGGTGCTTGGCATCGATCGGTGTAATATTATCATTGTTTATTGTACGAAGTACGTAAGATCATTTCGAATCGGTCCCAGGCTTGTTTCAAACACTGTTTGGTCTTTTGAAACTCGAGGTCAAGTGTTTCATCTTTGAGTTTTGAGAAGCACTGCTGCAAGATGGTTGAACTCTGACTAGCCACAACAATCTTCACATGATCACCATTAGCTGAAGTTCTCACCATTTGCGCAACTTCAATGCTACAGGCTTTGTCCCTCATATGCTCTTCCCAATTGCAACTCAGCGTTTCAGTAGGCAATGGCTTGAATTCTTCGGTGATTGCATGTTCAATCTTTATAATATCTTTCAAAAATTTACCGTCAAAGTTGTAGCTTTCTGTGTAGTCTTTTAAATCAATAGCCAATTTTTTAATGATAGCATACACATAAAGTATACTTTTCTGGCTTACTTCTTCCTGAACTTGACATAGCTTTTCTCTTGACAGTTGACTTAGTAGTTGTGTTTTAGTGCAGTGAAATTCCTCAGTGTGCTCTGTGTGGCTCGATTCAGTCCCTGTCAAAACATTTATTAATAGTTTCTGTTGTTGTTCGCCGACTGGTGACTGCTGCAGCTGTTGATGAAGCTCAAGTAGGCGGTTCACATTTCCATCAATAGCTGGAAGTGTAGTTGATAGATTCAAATGCAACATAGCAAGCTTTCTTTCTAGATCTGCTGCTTCATTTCTTCTCACGCCAACTTTCAAGGCCTCTACCTCCAGCTGATATTCTGGAAGCCACTTATCAACATTTCTTTGCATTCTAGAAGTGCTCTTGTGTATTTCACACACACTATCCATGAATTGTCTTTTTTGACTTGACATATCAACCGGCACGGTTTCTAGGTGATCTAAACAGCTTGAACAGATCACGTAAATTTCCAATCGATACTTTGTCTTTGGGCCATTGTCTCTTCCATTTATTCCCCATTTGGTCTCCCCTCCCCTGTCATCTTGATAGATAATGAGACCCTTCTTCTTGATGCATTTCGTACAACACACTTGACCCCCTATTCTGCAGTTGTGCTTTGAATCAAAAACACCAAAATTTCTCTCGCATTGGTAGCATTTATTCTCATTACCAGGCTCGACCCAAGCAGCTGATTTCTGCCATTCTGGTATCTTTTTTCCCGGAAGTCCTGCTAGAAATCCATCAGCTGCTGATGCAGTAAATCCTTCCATTAAACGATTAAGTTCCTTTTGAATTAGCTTTGTACCAGTATACGCTCTAGAACATGCTGGTTTTCCAGAATCAGCTTCAAGCCTCTCTTTTCTATACCTCTTAAATTCGTCCAGATGATCTTTAGCACATCCAGAGTCGACTTTAACTTTGAAGCACTTCTCACAGACATTAGTGAGGATGCCAAGATCGAATGGAATACCAGAAACACGGCAAATTCTCCGTCTATAAATGGTACACTGTTTACAGAACACAGCTCCACACAAACCACAGTCACGAGACTGAAGCTTATCCTTGACTCGTTTGCAACAGTCAGCTGCAGAACATCTTGATGGCCTTTTTGTTTTATCAGATGATTGCTTGAAACGACGAGGTAGTGTGCTGCAATCAAACTGTATTGCTTCTGAATCAGTGTCAGACTTGGAATTGGGGCAAGTAGCCATAATACTGCTAAAGCTAAAATGTTACGTTAACTCTAGTGACTAGCTCCGTACTGCTAATGGTAAATACACTTCCCGGCAGCTATATTTATAATATGTCTTTTAACAATTGCATTATTGTATATACTATATGCATGTATTGCATGTGTGCTGTTGTGGATTATCTACATGTAGTAGTCCGCGTAGTTAAGTTCCAAATTACTTTTAAATTCTCAGTTAGCTAGCAACTTATGTAATACTTAGCTATTTATAGTGAATCTGTTGGGGCTCACTTATGTTGTTGATCACACATATAATAATAATTACTAATAGTGTGCTAATAACTGTAAACATGTTGATTAAAACCGTTCCCTGGGTATACCTGATAGCTAGCTAGTGTTTTTATAGTGGGATCATAGCCTAGATTATTCAAGGAACAACACCGATAATACCTTACCTGTAAACAGATAGTAGACAGTATAGTACAAAAGCAAACCTTGTGGATGCCCTACTTGATATTATTTTCGTATACGAATTCATTGCGCACGCGCAATAGGGTGCAAAGGTCATGGCTGGGCGGGCTTCTTTTGGAATAAACATTTATACAGTCCGAAAATTCCAACTCTGTGGAGTGTTATTGAGAAGTCCTGTTCCAGCTACGTTATGTATGTATATGATCTAACCATCATATCTCTGATCTGACGTGACTTGAAAATCATTGTAACCCTTGCAAAAGTGCAATTTATACTTGGAAATCTGTGGAGTCACTACTGAAGTGGAGAAACTATCCGATCATGTCTGCTACCAGTGCTGCTGGTATAGAGACTGTGACCATCACCCAGCTGCAGTCCTCTCAAGACCTGGCTGGGTCTCAGATCACTGCAGAGACATTGAGTGGCATTCTGCAGCAACAACAGCAACAGTCGCTAGTCATGGCTACACCCGTGTCTTCAGTATGTTCAGCCTCGATTATCAGTGTACTTTGCATGTTAAATATAAGATAGGAGAGGGTGAAGGACAAGGTAGGAAAAAACGGATAAATAATATGGAATCTTTTCTTCCTGTGAGAGATGAGTATGGAGAGAGTACACAGAGAGAGAGAGAGGGTGGGTGGGTGTGTGGAATGAGCAAGAACCTCGGTAGGAAAGGGGCAAGGTAGGAAAAAACCGGATAAATTATGGAATCTTTTCATCCTCTGAGAGCTGAGTATGGAGAGAGTACATCGAGAGAGAGCCTAAGAGGAGGGGGGTGAGCAAGAACCTGGGAAAGAGTATAAGAAAAAGTGGTGGTGTTAATTTGTAACGTAGCTACCGCATACGTTGGGTGGCAATATTCTCTTTCAACACGAGTTAAGAGATGGATTGAGATTTTAGACTGAGATAATGACAGATTCTATGGCCTTATATAGAGAAATCAATAGCATGTAAGGGGCACAGAGATGAGGCATTAGGGTGAGACACAAATTAGCTACAATAGACAACATGGACACAACATTAATAGATACATTAGTGTACAGAATACACAGAGTCAGTCAGGCACTTGTTTTAAATTTATATTATGATACAGGTTCAGACGCTGTATCAGACAACTGGTACTGGAAGCATGCTTCAGGTAAGACTTCTTATTAATTAATTTTAGTTAATAGTTATCTACTTATTGAAATGTCTAGGCTCTACAAAGTCAGCTCCAGGGTCAGTCCACTAGTGCAGGTGTGAGCGAACAGCAACAACAGGTCCAACAACCAGTGCAGGTTAGATCTATCGATGATAATTATATACATGTATGGTTCTGTTGAGCCTGTGTATAGTGATCAATACCATATAATCTAGTTAATAAGCGCATGCGTTTATAGCGGTAAACGGAATGACAGTATGCGCTTATATATGGCACATGGCCACGCCCACAAACGTTTGGGCACGTGATGGATGTGAGGCCCGCTAGCACTCGCGCTAGTGCTAGCTGGCTTGATCGATCGAGCGCTTTAGCGTTTACAGTTTGGCGATTTGTCTGAAACTCGATCTTCTTGCATGATATGGCCATCATTTCTCCAAAGATACATGTACATGTATATATCTGGACTCCACATACTTTCCAGCCGGTCAAGGTCAGGTTCATACAACGCCATGCCTATTAAGCACATGTGCTTAATAAACAATTAATAGCTTGTTACGAGAAGAGAGCATGCGCTTAATTTAATAATGTGCGCTTAATAGCGGGGTGTGCTTAATAACCAGAGTTTACGGTATATGTACTGTAAAAGTCACCTCCTTATAAAGCCACTTAGTTTAAGCTCCAAGAGGCAAACCTCCATATTAATGATCATATCACACACCACTCTAACTACTCTAGAATAGGGGTAGGTAAATTATGCCGGCATAATTTTGAGCATAATAGGTGTAATAGGTGTGTGTAAGCATTTGAGAATTATGCTAACATTATTGGCATCGACTGGCAAATTTTTGAGAATTTTAGGGTACATAATTACAGGTAGCTGTTAATCGATGTTTGTCACAATGCCTGGACTACGTATTATGGACTGGTAAAGGGCTGATCAATCAGCTGGTGCCCATTTTCAAGTCCGAACACATGTAAAACTGAAATTGCTACACTCGATGGTAGTGTAACTGAGTCTCCTCATGTCTCGTATCGTTTTTTTGTTAATGTTGTAGTTGATTCAATTTTAGCATAATGGGCAATGTATTGTAGGCCACATAATTTACCTACCCCATACTCTAGAATGTGAATTCACCCTCCTCAAACTTAATTGTTTGTTATGTGCAGGTTACAGTTGAGCAGGAGAGCCCGAGTCAGAGCAGCACCACTCTCCTCACTGCTGTCTCCCTGGCCAATGCCCTTGGCATGCAACTGAGCAGCCTCACAGGACAGGGTGGAGCAGGGGGTGGGGCAGTGGGAGGAGGAGGAGGGAGCAACAGTGCTACCACTAGTTCCTCCTCTGGTACCTCGCAGCAACAGCAGCAGCCGCAGCAAGGTCAACAGGGTACTACGTCAAATCTCACCGCAGCACAGATGATGATGGTAAGACATTGTAATTCGGGGTGAGCCTGAGTGAGCCCTGAATGCACGAGAAACTGGTATCGGTGTATACAGTGGAACCCCTCTATAAGGACACCCCTGAAATGAGGACATCTCCCTTAATCAGGACATCACCCATGGTCCCAGCTACATATATAGAACAGTGTACAAAACTACCCCTGAAATGAGGACACCTCCTTTAATCAGGACACTTTAAGCTGTCCCAAGGGTGTCCGGAATAGAGGGGTTCCACTGTATATTTTATTTGTTCGTGCGTGATCTTGCATAGCAACGACTCAATGCGTATGACGTGATAGACTGCTTGCTGTGATTGGTAAAGGTCGTCATCAACACAGTTGAAGATACAGTCGAAAGGTAATGGTCGTCAACCGTGCACAATGACCCTGTACCATACATTGCCTCGCACAAGTATATAATAATGCTAGGAAGATCAATTTTAGTCGAAAATTACCCAATAGCATGCTTGACGATACAGATTATTATCATCCTTCGGGCTTGAGCACACTGCACTGCCACGATTCTGCGATCCAGCTGAATATGTACATGTATACACCACCATTGCCTAGGTGGCTACCAAGTGAAAGGATGTCACACACACCCACCCACTCCCCCCCCCCCCCCCACACACATACACACACACATACATTCATCCATACCTTTGCAGATGATTCCTGGTGCTGCGAACACCCTCTCTAGTGCTCTTGCTCGATTTCCCCTGGGTGGCGGTGAGGTGCTCGATGAGGAGCCACTCTATGTGAATGCTAAACAGTACCACAGGATCCTCAAGAGAAGACAGGCGCGGGCAAAGCTGGAGGCAGAGGGAAAGATACCAAAGCAACGACAGGTTTGTGTAGTCAGGAGTAGATTAGATAGGAGTGTTGAAGTACATGCAAACGTGTTTTGGGAGGATGACATAGATAATAGGCGAGTAAATGCATGTAGGAGAGTAGAGCGGGTGTGTCCCACCCAGGCCACCATAGTACCAGCTGCACTGTACAGTTGTACAGCTGCAGTCTGGGTTTATAGATGTATACCATAGAGCCCTAACTACACCAGGAGTAGATGAGATAGGAGTGTTGGACTACAGTACAAACATAGTAACAGCGTTCCAGTAGGATGATGTAGACAAATTGTAATCGAGGCTGCCATGCGCTATCACATCTTGTACTTTAAGTGGGTGAATAACTTTGGTATATGTTACTATGGTAACAATGTCTAATGTCACTATTACCATTCTCCAATAGAGCATCTGTAGTCAAGTCATGTTCAAAACTGATCTACCCTATCCCACAATAATTTAATCAGTGTACAGTGCCTATATGGTGGAGCACTGGTATACCATAGTAACAATACCAAGTACCGTAAACTCTGGTTATTAAGCGCACCTCGCTATTAAGCGCACATTATTTATTAAGCGCATGCCCTCTTCTCGTCATAAGCTATTGTTTATTAAGCGCATGCGCTTAATAGGCGTGGCGTTCTATGAACCTGACCTTGACCGGCTGGAAAGTATTTGGAGTCAGGTATCTTTGGAGAAATGATGGCCACGAATAACGTTATCATGCAAGACGATCGACAAATTGCCAGCACTCGTCATCTTGAGCGGCAAACTGTAAACGCTAAAGTGCTCGATCGATCGAGCGGGCCTCGCATCCATCACGTGCCCAAACGTTTGTGGGCGTGGTTATGTGCCATATAAGCGCATATCCTTTATTAAGCGCATACTGTCATTCCGTTTACCGCTATAAGCGCATGCGCTTATTAACCAGAGTCTACGGTACCTTAGATGATTCCACCCACTCTAACTGCGCCACAGAAATGCCCTGAGGAGATCTAGAGATCTAGCTTATTGGAAATCATCTAAGGTATACGTAGATGCTAATTGTTAAGTGTAGCACTCATTGCTATGCACATTGTTATAATATTATTATTAATTTTTTGCTTACAGAAATATCTACATGAATCTCGCCACAAACATGCCCTGAGAAGATCTAGAGGAACCAGTGGAAGATTCGCTGGTGCAGATGCCGACAAGGAGGAGCCAGAGATAGGTACACAATGCCATATGTACATGTAGCTAAGCCAAGGAAAGTTGTCATTTATTGTCCTAACATGTATGCCGATGGTGCATACATGTACATTGTATATGTATGGAAGTTGATTTTCAAAGCCTGCCTGCTATGGTGTGTACACTATAATATTGTAAAATCAACTGCTGATAATTATTGCATGCATGCTTATTATATTATGTATTATTGTTGAATGTGAAATCAACTGTTGTTCAGATCTATTATAATTAATTTTACTGAACAATAGTAACAGTACTATACATGTATACGTGTATTATGTTGCAATATTTGAGTATATACATGTACATATTCATGAGGTGATACATGGTGTTGTAATACACAATGTACACTTTAACTGTGAACTTGAATATATTATAATATTATATATGCATATAGATCAATGCTACTGTAGTCTTCACTTGTAGTTGTAGGCACACCCAATTAATTTTGGTTGTGCTTGTGTACCACTATGCAATTTCAGGTAGGACTTTTTTAGTGGCGTATATGCAATTACATGTATGCATACTTGAATTGTTTGTCTCTCATTGTCCTTTTATTGTTTACAATGTACAGTTTTTGCAGAAATGTACGCCTTATCCGTTATTGTCATAGTAAGGTAATTAACTATTACAGTGTTCTGCAACTTTGTGGGTATATGGTACACCTAATAGATGTGGCTTATAGATAGATAGGTTTACTTCCTGGGTAATGGATTCTTGGAAGATTGGCTATCGCCATCCATTGTTTCCATTGTTTGCATAATGCATTTTTTTTGATGAGATCACAATAATAACCGGCCCACTGTGCTTGGCTCTATACTTCGTTGACGCTATTGACGCTATTGCTTTTGTCTATTGTTGGTACTCAGTGCCCATTGATTA
This sequence comes from Cliona cf. orientalis, assembly GCA_963930775.1. Lineage (NCBI taxonomy): Eukaryota > Metazoa > Porifera > Demospongiae > Clionaida > Clionaidae > Cliona > Cliona cf. orientalis. The sequence continues at coordinate 3,767,497 of OZ005690.1, forward strand.
CGTGATTACATCCACCATCTCTTGCATGTCAGGGGAAACATGCCTCCCTGCAGCCCTTTGGAGAGATTAAGCTAAAGGAAAAATCTGGAATGGCCGCCTGAATACCACAAGAACATGTATACACATGTTATAAAAATTATGTTCCATAGCACTGATATAGACATTCAGCTAGTCAGAGATTTAACTGCACGGAGACCAACATGCAAGGTGTGTTCCCCCTTATGTTCATGCGGATTTTCCCCTACCAGTTTATAACAGAAGAAACATTTGTTTTTCGTGTATATCCGCTTCATATACATGTAATTTTTTCTTCAAGAACATGGATCATGTATATTTGCTGTAGATGCTGACTGTTAAGCATATGCAGGTCACTGTCATGTATGCATACTATTATTTGTTTAACAGCTGCATGTGTTTGTACCACCCTCTCCTCCTTTTCCCCCAAAGAAAATGATCTGGTAGAGATAATATTATTGTAAAGATTCTTTTTTTATATGTGAGGGCTCATGCAAATCACACATGTGGGACCAAAATCTCATGAATCTCATTGAATTGCCACTATACTATAGAATATTAATAATACTTAATCACATATTATATCAATAAACTCGGTACATTTGAAGACATTGAACATGCATACACATGGATGAGGTATACATAATATTATACACACATGCATGAAGTATAATGCGACAGGATATGAGAAAAGGGACCACTCCGTGCATTTCCTGAATTTTTATTTACGATAGCACCTATAAAGTTCAAACCTGGCATAAGTTGCGAGCCCCGCCCACTTTCAGGTGGGCGGGGCGAGTAAGTGTGTCGATCGCGTTCAAGAATTGCTGTTTTATGCCTCACTTTCGTTGCTTATTGCTCAGGACAGGAAGCTTGCTGTAGCTTCTAACGTTGGAACTATGAAGTAGAAGGCCCAAACTGCTAATAAACCAAGCCAGAAGCCTAGGGCTCTTGAGGCCTTGAAATGGTACTGATTTGAAAAAAAATTAATGGTAAAATATCGCGTTTTAATGAAGTGGTCCAATTTCTCATATCTTACCACACAATATTATAGTATAAATTTTATGTTCAGTATATTGTTTTGGTAAGTATTGCGTGAAGGTTATATATTGGCTCTAATTGAGTTACTGGACCATTTCCATACTCTTTCTTAATTCTGTAAAGTGCTTCTTGGTCAAATTTTGTTGGATCGAACTCCCCTTGGAACCATCCATACATTGAGTTAATGTAGTCGTCCAAATTCTTCCATTTTGGATAGTGAGGTATTATTGTCATGGACATTTGTTTAAATTCCGCATCAGAGGCTGCATTTACATACTGGCTCGCATTCCAGAAGATCATTTTCTCAGTTGTCATCCTGTCAAGAAAATCAGGACTGACTAGCTGGTTGAATAGTGCTGTTCCAATCTCAGGAATTGGAAGATTGCCGTTGGCTGTTGTGAATGCAAAGCAACCACCAACACGTAGATTATTGTAAACCCGCTTCAAGACAGCTTCCTTATCTCTGATCCAATGAATCACAATATTACAGAATATGAGATCATACTGTCCTTGTGGAAATGTGTTATCGTCAGCTTGGATGTATTCAATATTGCTGGCTGAGTGGTTCTCTCTTGCAATCTTGAGTCTTTCTCCATCAGGGTCTACAGCCACCACCTTCCCCTCTGGTCCAACTCGCTCTGACAGCACTTTTGTGAGGTAGCCAGTCCCACATCCCAGGTCGAGAACAGTGGCACCCTTCTCCACATTTAGCATTTCAATCATCTTTGATCCAACACTCTGCTGAGTTTTACTACCATTTTGATAGCTTATGGCTTGCGTAGTAACAGATGACATTTTTATCGGTGATTCGCAGTGGGGATGAGATTGGTATTGTACTGCTCTTTGTCCATTTCTCCGTTTTATTTATACTTGAGTTGTAGGCTTGTCACCCCATGATGTGGTTTCTGTAGAGAATGCTATGGGCGTGTTTCGATAGAACATTGTGCATTCTTGGAAAGGCATGCTATCGGGGTTGCAATATAAACTTGTGCATGTCAGTGATTTGTTTCCTGTTCCAATTTCTACCTGACAGTACTTTATTCCTGTAGGAATCTTAAATGGATTGCAGTGGTTCAGTGTTAACCACTGATAACAAAGGTTAGCAATGGAAGGTATATGCTTCTAATTGTATCACTGAAGCCATGCATAGAGAACAAAGGCACCACCAGTGCATAAAATCGCTTATAGTGCTGGTGGGTAGCTCTAGGACCAGGTGTGAATAACTAATTAACACCTACTTATACAGTGCATGTGGTGTTGCTCAGCAACTACAACTGATACTGTTCCTTCTTGGTGGTTTTGCCTGGCAACTACAACTTATACTTACCTCACCTTCTTTATGGTTTTTTTTAGCAGAGCTGCAGCTAGTTTGCTGATTAATTTCACAGAATTGAATTTTAAGCAGTAGCTACATTGAAGTAGTAATGATTGCAGCCACAGAGTAGAAAGTATAGGCCTGATATTTTAGTGTCATGGGTTGTCGAAAGATCAGAGAAAGCTCCAAAACAGCCACCTATCCACAGAATAAGCAGAATAGCTACCAAGACATGCTGTTTTTAATACCGTATGGCGGGTAATTTTCGTGGGGGCTAATTTTCGTGGAAAGTCCAAAAAGGCCCTCCAAAATTAATTTTCGTAGTTTTAAATTTCATGACAGCAACCAGTTCAGGAGTGTGGCACTACTGCACAAGCGATGATGTAATCGATACATGCGCTTGCAATCTTCTTTATTACTAAGCCATACCTACTTGGACAAATTGCGTGACATAGAAGAATAAAGTGTCGAATACGCTATCAGCTGGATGACAATGGCTACTGTTGCTTGCTAATACTGGAACGTGTTGGCCGCGCTGCCACGATGTTTGTGGCCACGCCCATCATCATCGCCACCCAGAGCATTACAGCGAGAAGCAGAAGTGTTTTGCTCGGATCGAATAGCTTTTATCACCTACTGCTCATAAGTCATGCACACTGTCAGATGGACGAACAAGATAATTGTGTATTTAGGACTTGGTAACACTTCTTATCAAGGGCATACAGACTCCTAAACCCTAATTGTTCTTACTAATTTGTGTAATAACTGCTGATAATTATTGCATGCTTATTATATTATGTGTTATCGTTTAATGTGAAATTAACAGTTGTTCATATCTACAATAATTAATTTTACTAAACAATAGTAACAGTACTATACATGTATATGTGTATTATGTACATGGCTAACACAATATTTGAGTACCGTACCCTCGTGAAAGAGGGCCCACTACGGAATGTTGGCCCACCCCCCACTTTGGGCTCAAGTTTCTACTAAGGTCTAGTATTTACTCGAATATGCGCCCATGTGTAGCTGCCCTTGAAAATGCAGCTCAAATGGCTAGTTTATATATGAGGACTAAACTTCGAATAGTCTATGTAAGATTGATAAATAACGTGCTAAACAGCCGTAAAAACTAAAGCCTAGCTAGCTTTATGCCATGTTTCAGCACAAATAAACGATTGTACATGGCTAGCGATCGTAGCCACGCCCACTTATATGGCTGCACTCAACGACACACGGTGAAGTATCGCGGCCGCCCTTGTTCTGGAGTGATAACCGTGCTTGAATAAGGCTGAAATCAATGGTAGCCGCCGCTATTTTTCGAATTATGAAGCTAGCGTGGGTAACTTACCTGGGCGCTCTTTTGCGTATAACTGCGATACTGATACCTCGAATATCGGCCCATCCTCCAATCTTGACCCAATGTAAGCTGCCCATGGGCCCTCTTTCGCGAGGGTACGGTATATACATGTACATGCATGTACATGAGGTGGTACGTGGTGTTGTAATACACAATGTACACTTTAACCGTGAACTTGAATATATTAAATAAAAGCATAAAAGTTATTGTCATAGTGCAGTGATCTACATGCAATTAACTTCATGGGTGTGTGGTACACCTATGTGGCTTGTAGAGAGATAGGTTTACTTCCTGGGTAATGGATTCATGGAAAGATCTGTCCTATTGGCTACCAGCTGCTATACCCATCCATTGTTTACTAATGCATTCTTTTTTTATGAGATCATGATATTAACCGGCCCACTGTGCTCGTGCTCTATACTTCTATTGACGCTATTGCTTTTGTCTATTGTTGGTACTCAGTGTCCATTGATCCACCATTTCTTGCATGTCTGTGTAAATATGCCTCCCTGCAGCCCTTTGGAGAGATTAAGCTAAAGGAAAAATCTGGAATGGCCACTTGAACGCCACAAGAACACGTATACACATGCGATAATAATTGTGTTCCATAGCACTGACTGATATAGACATTCAGCTAGTCAGAGATTTAACTGCATGGAGACCAACATGCAGTCACATCATCATACCTACTATGTTTGCGTGTGCATCAGCATATAGTGCCACAACTGATTGCACCGTGGTTGCACACACTACACTGTACATAGGCAGTAGATATTGTTTACACAGGCATGGAAACACACACACACTAATTGACATTAATTAGGAACCAATTAGCTATCGCTCGATCTGCAAGTGAACTGTATACCTAGCTGCTAGTCCAAGTCTCATTGCCCGAGTTTATTGAATAGTGAAACTATTCTATTTAGTTTCAAAGCTACTTGCTGACTGTCTTCTATTCACGGAAAGCTGAAGCACTGGTTAATTCAACTAGCCATGGTTCCATGACTCAAGCCATCCGTAATCGGTTGTTTCTTTGCTGATTTGTTCTTACTGTGTGCAACTCTCTTTCTATTCAGAACTATTGTTGCTAGGTTAGAATCTGGTGGAGATAATAATTATTATTGTAAAGATTTTATTCTTTTTTTTGTGGATGGCTTGTGCAAATCCTACATGTGTGTGGGACCAAAATCTCATGAAACTCATTAAATTGCCACTATACTACCGTAGGTTGGGTATTAATTGCGAATTGCGAGTTTTTCTATGTTTCGCAATTAATAGATTCGCAAACATAAACGTGCACGTATACTACAGTACGGTATGGGGTCGTCCATCGTAATTATTGGATTCGCAATTTGGCCTGACTTAATTGACTAGAACGCAATTATTAAACTACGCAATCAAAACCCGTCCTACGGTATAGAATATTAATAATACATATACAATAAAAAATATTTTTCAGACGGTCATTTTTCTTATATGGTCTGTGTCATTACATAAGGGTATAGATATACTTCCTTGTTGGTATCATATCTGCAATACACTGTGCCGTTGTGTACAGCAGCATCACAATATCTAATCATTTCACATGGAGCCTTCTCTCCATCTCTCCACCGCTGTTTGAAGTCAGTTCTGCTCACTGCTCCAGCCTTGGCCCCGCCATCTTTCCCCTGTACCTGGCTTCTCAGCACTCTAAGTTCTTCCTCAAGTTCTGTGTTTCGTTTGCCAAAATCAGCTACCAGTCGCTCACTCTCTTCCAGCTGCTGGTTCACTCGTCCCAGCTGCCTCTCTGCTTGATATTTTTCCCGTTGTACTTGTCGCTTGTCTCTCTCTAGCTGCTGAATATGTCGACTCTTTTGCTGATTCTCTTGATTGTTTTGCTGGATTTGCTGAATCTGCTGAGTGAGCTCCTCTCTACATTGTCTCAGTTGCTGTTCTTTTTCTGCTATTGTTGCATCTTTTTGATCTTGAAGTTGCTCATATTCTCCCTCCTTGCCTCTGCTATCCTTTTTTTCTCTCACTGGTATTCTTGTATTTAGCTGTTTCTTTCAGAGCTGCTAGTCTTTCACTGAGCTGCTGAGCTGAGGGGCGTTCACCATCGGCATCTTTGAGACAGTCGAGGGCAATTGGTAGGAGAGGATGGTTTGGATCAACTCGACTGATATGGTTTTGTCGTCGTTCTATTTCTGGTACACTCATCTTGATTGGCCTAGGGTAGCGTGGATCATTAATCGTCATTTGTCGATCTCCTGGTTTGGGGAACTCTCGTGTCAGTGTCTGGACTGCAATGATACCAAATGAGAAGCAGTCGATCTTCTCTGTGTACACTGGTTTGTCTTGAACAGCTTCTGGAGGCATGTAGACATCAGTGCCGGGACACATGGTGTTGGTGAAGCAAGTTGCTTGAGGATTTAGATCACCCAGCCTTGCCATTCCAAAGTCGGTCAATTTTGCTCTAATGTTGCCAATAAGCAACACATTGTTGCTGGAGAGATCTCTGTGGACGATGCCATTGGAGTGGAGAAACGATAGCGCTCGTGTTATATCGTGACATACGTTGACTTGGATGTTGTAGGAGTTCGGCTGTGGGGAGCTTTCCAGAAAGTGGGTCAGGCTGTCGTCCATCAGCTCCATTAGTAGAACTGGCAGTCCAGTGTTGGGATCTTGGTGGGAGCCCAGGTATTGGACAATGTTAGGGTGCCGTACGGTGCTCAAGAACTCACACTCTAAGTGAAACCTCCTGATTGGTAGCCTGTGCTCTCTGTGAGGGGCTATTTGATGCAGTGCAGTTGGATCAAATAGAGTTGGGTGGATAATTTTAGCAGCACATAGGAGGTCGTCACACTTTGCCTTGCAGACTGATCCATATGATCCAATACCGAGGGTTTGGTCTTTGAGAAGAATGATAGTTTTGAAGCCAATCTTCTTGTCTCCCTGCTGCCTCTGTTCTCCAGCCATGCATAATTCAGTAGCTACAATAATCGGGAACTCTCTTGTAATCAGAAGTATTATCCAGTTGATACACCCCTTAAATTGTCACGCTGTATGGTTGCCATAACGTTATTCATTATTAATAGCTAGTGAATAGCAAAATCGAAGCTTTTAATATTCATTACCCTCTGTGAGATAGTGCATCTCAAAATACACAAACTAGCTACTATATTATAGCTATACAGGCCTCGAGCCTCCAACCAAGACACAAAACAAAAACATAGCTACTCAAACTGCTGAATATTGAATATTCATAATAATTTATTGTTATGGGCATGCAGAATGGACCACACTTGGAAATTTCCAGGAAGTGGAATTTTGATTCACATACTGGTCCCAAGTCAAATGTTATGGCCATGGGTCATCGACGCATTATGATGTCCCCTTTAATACCTGGCACTTGCATTGTCGTGGCAGTATAGCTGAAATCTTGTTAAGTATAATGTGATATTATAATATCATGTGACAGGATATGAGGAAAGGGACCACTTCATGCATTTCATGAATTTTCATTTTAACTATAGCAGCTATGAACTTCAAACCTGGTGGCTTACTGCTCAGGACAGGAGGTTTGCTGTAGCTTCTAAGTTGAAAACTTGGATCCGTGAAGTAGAAGACCCAAGCTGCTAATAAACCAAGCCAGAAGCCTATAGGACTCTTGAGGCCTTGATATGTTGACGATTTGAAAAATGGTAAAAAATCGCGTTTTAAGCGAAGTGGTCCCATTTGTCATATCCTACCACATTATTATATAGTATAAAGTTATGTTCAGTATATTGTTTTGGTAAGTATTGCATGAAGGATATATATAGGCTCTAATTGAGTTACTTGACTATTTCCATACTCTTTCTTAATTCTGTAAAGTGCTTCTTGGTCAAATTTTGTTGGATCGAACTCCCCTTGGAACCATCCATACATTGAGTTAATGTAGTCGTCCAAATTCTTCCATTTTGGATAGTGAGGTATTATTGTCATGGACATTTGTTTGAATTCTGCATCAGAGGCTGCCCTTACATACTGGCTCGCATTCCAGAAGATCATTTTCTCAGTTGTCATCCAGTCAAGAAAATCAGGACCAACTACTAGTAGCTGGTTGAATAGTGCTGTTCCAATCTCAGGAATTGGAAGATTGCCATTGGCTGTTGTGAATGCAAAGCAACCACCAATACGTAGATTTTTGTAAACCCGCTTCAAGACAGCTTCTTTATCTCTGATCCAATGAATCACAATATTACTGAATATGAGATCGTACTGCCCTGGCGGAAATATTTCATCATCAGCTTGGATGTATTCGATATTTCGGGCAGAATATTTTTCTCTTGCAATTTTGAGTCTCTCAGCCACCACCTTCCCCTCTGGTCCAACTCGCTCTGACAACACTTTTGTGAGGTAGCCAGTCCCACATCCCAGATCAAGAACAGTCACTGTGGCACCCTTCTCCACATTTAGCATTTCATTCATCCTCATTCCAACACTTTGCTGAGATTTACTACCATTTTGATAGCTTGTGGCTTGCGTAGTAACAGATGACATTTTTATCGGTGATTTACAGTGGGGATGAGATTGTACTGCTCTTTGCCCATTTCTCCGTTTTATTTATACTTGAGTAGTAGGCTTGTCACCCCACGATGTGGTTTCTGTAGAGATCTGTGGGCATGTTTTGATAGAACGTTGTGCTTTCTTGGAAAGACATATCGGGCTTGCTATATAAACTTGTGCATGTCAGTAAATTGTTTCCCGTTCCCATTTCTACCTGATGGCATGCAGTTAATTATTCCGTAGGAACCTTAAACAGATTGCAATGGTTCAAGTATTAACCACTGATAATAAATCTCCTCAAAAGTTAGCAACGGAAGCATTGGAAAGGTATTATTCCAAGAATGGGAGGTCCTAGCTAATTAGCATAAGTAAGTATATCGTGGCACCAAAGGAAGCAGGGATTACATGTGCATGGCCATAGAAATCGTTTATTTAACTTCAATATAGCCTTTGCCAGATGAAGTGAAGGATATGATCAATTGCTTTGCAACATATTATTTTACCTCAAGAATGTGGCAGGCCACATGTATGGTTAAATTTGCTTCCTGTTACTTGGAAGTCCTCATATAGAGCCTAATTAACCTATCGTACTCATCTCTAGTCCCCATTGCATGGGTTACTGCGTATATATAGCTGCTCAAACGAAAGTGGTTGGCCAAAATGCCATCTAGCATCTCAATTGAAACAATACCATTTTGAATTTTGTTGTATTATGACAAAAAATATAGCATGTGGAACTGATGCAACCCACACTAGTCAGGAATTCAAGCTAAATGCGAATTACAAATGTATATATGTATAACAATTGTTTTAAAGCAATAACATGTAAAATAGGCTCAACTGGCAGTGGAACTCTTTCCTACTAGCTACTGCATGTGGACACCCTTAAGAGATAGAGCGTTACTGTGAGAAATAAAAGTGTTTAGCTCAGGTCAAATGGTTTTGATCACCTCCTGCTCATAAGTCACGTACACTGTCAGATGGACAAACAAGATGATAGTGGTTGTATTTAGGACTTGGTATCAAATCGACACCTAATTTTGACACCCTTTACCAAATGAAACAAATAGTCCAATTTTGGTAAAGGTCATCACGTGTATATGTATATTATATGTGCATTCAACGGGAATGTTGATTATGTATCCTCAAAATTAATATTGGACCAGGCTAGAGAATGATAATATTATATTATGTTGAAGGTTTACAAGAAGTTTAGTGTGCATGTATGTGGTCTATGTTGTGTTTTTTTACTGAAGTGAAAACTTGATCACATGCCCAGTAGCTGCATAATGGTTCATATGGTAAAAGGTCGTCAATATAGTGCGTACACAGTCCAAGCCACATCGATGCCGGCACCTCAATTGCAGAGATGGAGTCTGAGACTGACTCTCGACCTCAACACTGACAATTTCATAATGGTTTTCTGAGATATGAAAATAAAAAAAAGTAGAATATCTGATGTACATGTATGTATCCAGCCAAGAGTAAATAATAAGGAGGGGGAAGAGAGTGTCGAACGCGCTATATACCCCGTGTAATATGTTTTCGGCAAGTAATGTGACTTTCAGCCGTGCGCACGTGACTAGCTCAAGGTGCTAAACACTTGATTTTTCTTAGAACTGAGAAGAATAGAGGCATTTTTTCACGAGTTTTATGCTAGATTCTTCATAAACGCTTGTTTTATATTGTGATCTGCTCGTGCTTTCGGTCGAAATCGTGCTCGCGTTAGCTTGCACTTGAGGCCACGCCCACAACGTACCATTTGAATCGAGCGCTCTGATTGGTCAATTTTTGAATTCCTGGAGCGTGACTTTCCGAAAACATCTTGTACAGAGGATATAGCGCGTTCGATACTCTCTTCCCCTCCTTATTATTTACTCTTGATCAAGGAATACCTTACTGTGTTCTGTGATAAGTAGATCTATGGCTGGTCAACTTCACACGTTCCCTTAGCTTACGTAATCCCGTCGGTGTGCATAAATAAAGCCAGCTTGTGCTAAATATAGCACGTATCCATGCATGTGTGCCACGACTGATCTGAAGTTTAGAAGCTGTACTGTGAGATCAAGTTTGTCACTGTGATTGAAGCATAGAAACTTAATTGTCACTATCAAGGTAAAGTCGCTCTCAGACTCCATTCTATTAGTGCATAGGTCATACAAGATTATACAGTGGACTTTCTGAATAACTGTCACCTTGGTACCTTAGGGACACTTTTGTTTGCAGGTACTAAATTTTAGTGAAATTAGCGATTTCCCCCATTTTCGCTAAAAATTGTACCCACGAGTATTAAATTTCGAATAAAATTAATAGAGCGTTGATTTTGCTATTTCCAAAATTCACTAATTAAAAATTTGTACCCTTTATTGGGGGATTTTTGTTTAGTCATCTCCCACTCCTTCTAAATAAATATTTACAAAGAAAACTCATGATACCTATGACACTCTGCTGGTTTTAAAATCTTTAGTGACTGCTTGTCATTGAGTCAGCATTCAAAGATGTAGCAGTTGATACCTTTTTAAAACACCCACGCACGGTCTTCCAACTGAAGTTGATGAATCAATAGAAAGTTCATGCGTCTATCAGAACTCTGATTGTAGCCCATGGAAGCCAGCACCCTTGTGGCGTGCACATCAATTGAATTCTCCTTCCTCGTCTCCAGTATTCTGGTGGCGGCACATCAATTGAATTCTCCTTCCTCGTCTCCAGTGTCCTGGTGGCGGCACATCAATTGAATTCTCCTTCCTCGTCTCCAGTATCCTGGCGGCACATCAATTGAATTCTCCTTCCTCGTCTCCAGTGTCCTGGTGGCGGCACATCAATTGAATTCTCCTTCCTCGTCTCCAGTATCCTGGCGGCACATCAATTGAATTCTCCTTCCTCGTCTCCAGTGTCCTGGTGGCGGCACATCAATTGAATTCTCCTTCCTCGTCTCCAGTATCCTGGCGGCACATCAATTGAATTCTCCTTCCTCGTCTCCAGTGTCCTGGTGGCGGCACATCAATTGAATTCTCCTTCCTCGTCTCCAGTATTCTGGTGGCACATCAATTGATCAACAGAGACAGAAAGAGAGTTGTCACCATTCACATATCTAGTGTACGTAATATCGTGCACATGCAGTCTTGCTAATAATATTACTTTTATGAGTAAGATCATGCTGCTTGCTATTGCACTATAGTAATAATCTATGACGGTATGCAACCTGAAAGGGGCATGGTGATTTATATAGTCCCGCCCACCGTCCATTAGTCGGAGACCCTTTTGCATGCAATTATATCACTGCGTGCAAGTGCCCATGTCCGTTGTCTAGAATTCGGAGGTTGTCTGCTATTTAGGTGCCACATATAATGAGATTTCAGTTGGTACATATAGAAGTGTCCATTATTGGGAGTATCTGCATGTTAATAGAGAAATTTCATCAAGCCCAGCTACCTTTGTATTGCAGAAAAATTTCACGGAATTTTTTTTTTTTTTTGCTAATGTGATAAAGGTTGCAATATTCTTTATAATTATGTAATTTTTATAAAAAATTAGCGCGATAAAATTTTTACCAACGAGAGCGGGTGGTGAAATTTTTTTCCTAAAGGTCTGTAGGTCAGAGTCTAGCTACATAGCATTGATTTCACAACCCACGTAATTGTAGTAGAAAGACATGTTGTCTCTGTTTGACGTAATAAGTGATATTAAGGGCTTAGGAGTCTATATGCCCTTGGTGGTATCTATAAATTTTATAAACCCACATAGGTCGCACCAAGAGTGTATTAGGAAGAATATGCAGCTCCTGTATGTTAGTATTGCACTTATGCTGTGTGATGGTGGTGTCACAGCACATTAGTGGTAGATACCCAGGGTTTATTTCAGGATTTTGCTCCAGTGGGGGCAAATGCTTAGTGCCCAAATATTAGGGGGGGGGGGCAAGTGGAAAGAATCAGCACAGTGTGTGCGTAAGCACGCCCATCTAGGGGCATGCTCCCCTGGGAAATTTTTAATCTTACAACCCCTGAGATTACTTCTGGTAGCTTCTGAGAGCATATAATTTCGTTATATTATGCAGCTACATCTCTCTCTCTCTTTTTAGTAATAATAATAGTATTATTATTACTGTGGTATGTTTTCTAGGGGCGGCAACCAAGTTTCCAGTGGGGGCAAAAGCCCCCCCCCCCCTCCCCCCCTTGAAATAAACCCTGATACCAGACAAATGCTGTATAAGTACGTACATGATTTTGTGAAAACTGTGTGGCCACAAGCCTATGAATAATACTATAAGGTAGCCCCTTGGTGGGGTAGTTCTGACCAGACACTGTGCAGCACACTTGCAACCACATAGCCACATGTATGATCACTGTATAAACGAAACATGGATTCTGCATAGCTACATGCATGGTTAGGCTGGCATACGTAGGATGACGCCACCATTTCACAGTGTAGAGCTTGCTCGCCCACGCAGTTACGTACTCTTCCTAATACATTCTTGGTCGCACTTACCGTACTTCCTCGAAATCTCGCCGCGGCGAGATTTAATTTCAAGTCGCTGCACCCTGTGGCGAAATTTCGAGGGCGGCGAGATTTTGAGAGTGGCGACTAGTCCACTCACCCGCCTCGCGCCTGCGCACTCGTCCATTTCGATAGTGCAAATCGTGCGCGTGCGCCTGCAGTCCGCGTACTTTGAATCCGACGACCCTTTTCCATGCGGCGAGATTTCGAGGGCGGCGTTTATTGGAACCAACCTCCTCATAGGTGCGGCGAGACTTCGAGGGCGGCAGGATTTCGAGGTGCGGCGAGATTTCGAGGAAATACGGTAAGAGTGTATAATAGGTATGCATATCTGGTTACAACCCATGTAGCCAGACCAGACTGGTAGTAAACAGCCAATGACGTATATGTTTGACATCATATTCAGTCACCCTGTGTTTTGTACGTATTATTTGCAAAGCTACAAAGATATATGTGTAGGTAGTTAGCCAGTATAGGGTGCATGTATGGTTACCTTTACTGCATGTGGCTTCCCAGGATGTGGCTTATCACTATGAACATGCATATAATATTATTATGGTTACCTGTATATGTAGGAAATTCCTGTTAGTATCAAATCTATGTAGGGGCACTGTAATATTATACAAGTATAAAAACAATTGAATAAAATTGAAGGATGAAGTAGGGATGGCAGTGCCAAAAAGTACACAAACAAGATTCGTAGGGATAACGTATCACATCCACTATACATCCCTACGCTTGCTTTTCTCATACACATCTGATTCAGCATGTAATTTAAAGTGTCACTACCGTATTGATATTGATCCCTGGGTATACAGTATTGATTTTCCATTCCTGCATGCATGTGCCCCATATATAATATTATGCCAGTGTGTGCACGGCTACTCAAAAAGCAAGCGTAGGGATGTATAGTGGATGTGATACGTTATCCCTACGAATCTTGTTTGTGTACTTTTTGGCACTGCCATCCCTACTTCATCCTTCAATTTTATTCAATTGTTTTTATACTTGTTACTGTTCTTTTTTTAGTGCCCTCAGGGCCTGGTAGTTATTAATTTTCATCAATGCCACCTAGCTGACTAATCTCGTGGGGACAGAGGCTGAGCATATACCATGGCGACCGGCTTACCTATTCATTGTTTAATATTAAAAATTTAATGCATGGAACTAGCTACTTCAAAGTTTTTTTCTGGACCTATATAGCTACATCCAACTGTGCTCCAGCAATAAATACAATATTATTATAGGGAAGCAAGTACACCATGTTTGTGTGATCTTAGCCCGGCTTTGAGTCAGGTACTACTGCGGCTATATGTATGGTACCCCAACACACCGTGAGTTCAAACTTGAATACTCCTGCTGTAAGTGCAAATCCCAGGCAGTCTTTGATAGTTTGTGAGGGCGTCTTCTTTTGCATCACACACTATTGAACGTGCATCAGTGGGGTTCTCGAGACTGCTCAGGTAACTAGTTGACCTGCGAATGAAGCCACGCCCCTCGTTATCTCGATCCTGAAGCTGGCTGACTCAACCCGGCGGCAAACTTGAAAGAAGGCTGTTTAGAACCAAGTAGCGACGAAACCATTTCGTTTCAGAAGCATATTTTATAGGTCAGTAAGCTTACTGTTGGTAAGTAGCCACTATGATCGACAGTTCACTGAGATGATCAGCTGAGCGCTCGTGCTCGATCGGCGAGCAGGCCAGATCGATCCTGGCTGCCCCGGCGCACGCGCGCCACTTACATCGGTCACATGACTTCACCATGGCAACACCAAATGAGCATGCGCATTATATGACAAAATGGCTAATTGGACACACCAATCCTGATAATACAAAACGAGCTTGCCACAGACATGCGCGCTCCATAATGGAGTGGATTTATACTTGAACTAAGGTGAGCGGTCATGGTAGTCTTGAGTTAGCCCAGGAAAACAGAAAGAAAGAAAGAAAGAAAGAATAAGAAATGGCTATTTTTTTGAACATCTGGTTCTGGCATATACAATTGAGTTGATGGATGATCTTGGTCTTGTTAGATAGATAATTTGCTGTAGATTCTGATTTTGACACTTAGAAAGTTCACAAAGTTACCCATTTTGAGATATTTGGATTTTTGTAATGTATTATATATATGGAGTATCCGTGCCATCCCTACTTATAGAGTCTACCGACTCTATGATATTATATTGATTGCATGCACACTTCCTGTTTGGTGTACATGTATAGTATATACTCCTAAGTCCTGATATGCATGTACTATACTACTTTAAAGATGAACTGACTATAATACCCTTTTGGATATGATACTGTTTTCGCTGGAAACAGGAATTGACTGGAGACTGGATGGTACCAGGTAGCATTGCATATTACCTGGCATGCATGCATGCCTATATATAGAGGTTAGACTGTACCCTGGTATGGCTGCCTGAAAAGACTTGTAAATATAGTACTGTTACAGTAGTTAATCCTCGTCGCAAAGCGTAGGTGGAGGGTTACTGTAATAGTTTGGTCCGTCCGTCTGTCTGTCCCCTTTGCTAAATGGTAAGGGTCGTCATAGAGAAAGTATGCATTCTATGTACATTGTATGTGTAGCATAAAGGAAGAGTGGTCATGTTAAGTCCTGCCCAGTGGAGTACAGTGGACTCTCTATTAACAGACACTCCCAATAACGGACCTCTACCAAATAACGGACATTGGTATATGTACCAACCGATATCTCCATATGTTTAATACAGTAGCAGTACCTGAATAGCGGACAACCTCCGAATTCCGGATAACGGACACAGCAGCTTGCACGAAGTAATACAGTACTATACAAAAAACGTTCCGACTAACGGACGGCGGTGGGTGTGGCTAACCCCGCCCACGACCTTCTTACATGCAGTTCATGGCATTATTAACAATCTGTACAAAAATAATAAGACGGCAATACATGTAGACATTCTAAAAAACGGTAGTACTTTGTCTAGCTATAGTAATGACAACAGCCACTGCTTTACTTGCTCAAATGGCAAGTAGCTACCCATTCATCCACCATGACACAATTGACACTCGTCGAGTCAATCATTTCTTTGAAACAGACTGAATAGTGCAATACAATGTCATAAAAACACTTGAGTATGTCATGAATTTCTTTATAACATGAATTATTGGCTATAAAATTAATATTAGATGAAGTGGGGGGTGACTAAAGTAAAATACCCCAATAAAGGACATACCCCGAATAAAGGACAGAAGCCTATGTACCAAGGTGTCCGTTATTCGGAGAGTCCACTGTAGTATAGTGTGCAGCTGTTGCAACGTGGCACCTATACCTCAACTATATGACTGCAGTGGTTTTTAAGTGCATATTTCAGTTGAAGTATGTCATAGAGACTTTCAGCTTGTATAATGACATATAGCCAGGAGCCTCCCTCCAACTCTTAGCTAGTACCAGAGCCCCCTTTATGTGCAGCTAGGGTATGTAGTTCAGTAGTAGCAGAACACCTGTTCAGGTGCAGGGTATGTTACAGTAGTTCAATACATAATAGTTAATATATCATGGGCGCGAGGGATGTAGGGCATTTATTGCATCTGAGTGTAGAAAAAGATCTGTGTGCTAGCTGTGCAAGTAATGGCAAATAGCAGTGACTTAATTTCAATACATCAATTCAATATTCATCGAAGCTTTTCTGTGCAAGTGATGCACTTCATCAGGATGAACAAAAAAGAAATCACCACTAGCTTAAATAGAAGGAGAGGAAAAACGGAGTGAGACAGAAAACTGATAACAGCAAGAAAACATGACTCCAGTACAAGAAAAACAGAGACAAAAAATATGTTAGGGCTACCTAGTCAACGTTGACTAGGTAGCCCTAACATATTTTTTGTCTCTGTTTTTCTTGTACTGGAGTCATGTTTTCTTGCTGTTATCAGTTTTCTGTCTCACTCCGTTTTTCCTCTCCTTCTATTTAAGCTAGTGGTGATTTCTTTTTTGTTCATCCTGATGAAGTGCATCACTTGCACAGAAAAGCTTCGATGAATATTGAATTGATGTATTGAAATTAAGTCACTGCTATTTGCCATTACTTGCACAGCTAGCACACAGATCTTTTTCTACACTCAATAGTTAATATATCATGGGCGCGAGGGATGTAGGGCATTTATTGCATCGAAGCCTGAGGGCCTTGTGCCTGAGGGTTGAAGGCAATATTAAATGCCATGTATCCCGAGTGCACAAGTTTATATCCCTTGGGCATGGCTATACCATAGATATGCATATTAGAACACAAAACTTATCTTTCTCGAAACGGACAAACAAATCCACTTTCTGAGTCAGGTTCTCCTATCCTAAAAACAAGGCTACATGCATACGCAGTAAACTACCTAGATATACGTGTACGGTGGCTACTGTGTTGACCCGCAATCGATCGATCGACGACTCTTCGCATCGCTTCGAACCAGCGATTTCCCGTCATACGTTCCATTTAGTCTCACGAGGCGCTTCATTGATAATTTTACTTTTTTTGCTACCAACGTGTTTATTGTTCAAGGCCTGCAGCATTTAATATTGCATTTTGACTTCCCTTTAGCCACTAATATTGCACTGTGGGTTTCCTGGAGCTATTTATATTGCACTGTGGGTTTCCTGGAGCTATTCATATTGCACTGCTCATCTCTAGGAAATGCATTATGGTGTATATTTTACTTAGCAACAATGTAGTAAGTAAACAGGATATAATCCATGATATTGAACATGCATAGTATTGTACACAGTGAGCCATATGCTATATGCATGCATGTACAGCGGTGAAGGTTCTGCACTCCTGTGCATTCATTGTTAAGTGCAGCTTGCTGATATACCATAAAGCGACATTTTTAGGTACGAGTTTTATAATAATATGCGAATTATACAATGCAAGTCAAATGGTGATCGCATAAATTTTTATCATATTACAATAAATGAAACGTATGTATAAATTAAAGTTGTGTAAACTTTTCAAGAGGTCCACTTTACTCAGACATCGGTCGCTTTATGGTAGTATACAGTGACAGCAACCATGTATGCTGAAGAAAGTATTTGATGTAATGCATAGTAATAGAGATCAATCCATTTGATACTACTATCAATATAGAATCTGCATGCCATATATGAAGTGACCCCATAATTATGACATTTGAAACCCTTTGTTCTATAGCTCTCCTATAGTAAGTTCCTCAAAACAACTTGTCAATACACTTAGGAAGCAACTAGATATTGATAAACAGAATCTATCATAAGATATTACACTCTCAGAAGGAACCTCATCAAAGGAAGCGGCTGCCTAGCTAATATGAACTGAATATATTTCCAAGAATCCCATATATCGGCTTAGGAAGTGACCAGACACGATGTCGACGTCTCTATGCATGGGCACCTAAGTCAGTGTCATACAGACCATGCAAGAATGTCAATACCTATAGCTACGTATAGGCTCCATGACTACCTATTATTATAAGTGTACATAGTACATGGTAGTGTCAGAGGAACCTAATTCAATAGTAAGGATATAATAGACTATTGATGTATATCCGGCTGTAATATAGTCAGTTGTATCATACCGTAGGTCGGGTTTTAATTGCGAGTATCTATTAATTGCGAATTGCGAGTTTTTGTACGTTTCGGAATTAATAGATTCGCAAACATAAACGTGCACGTATACTACAGCACGGTACGGGGTCGTCCATCGCAATTATTGGATTCGCAATTTGCCTTGACTTGACTAGAACGCAATTATTAAACTACTCAATTAAAACCCGTCCTACGGTAATTAATTTACTGCAAATAGAGCCAAAAATTCAAGTTTGCTAGACATGCGCAGCTATTGCTACATGTACCTTTTTATTACAGAAATATTCGATGAAAGAGTAATTTCAAGGGCTAAAATTTCACCAATGAGAGCAGGTGGCGAAATTGGTACAAATTGTCTCCTGCATGCATGGCAAAAGTTAATTCCTGCTATTTGATTTACAATGTAGAGTCCACCATGTATTAATTGTTTGGGTTCTATCCATCTAGTCATGGTTGATTGGCCACATGAACTTTCTATCTCAGTAATATCTTCCTTTTTGTAGGTTGCGCATGTTCAGCAGATAATTATTGCTAGCTGTACGTACGTGCTATTAATTATATTATATACAACGAAAAATATTTTTCAGATGATCATTTTTCTTAATATATAGTCCGTGTCATTACATGATAGCATAGATATGCGTCTCGGATGCACCTGGTTGCTATGAAAGTGCGGCACGGGCGGAGAGATAGTCTGCACTACAAGGCTCAGGATTGGTCAGAACTGTAGGGCTGTGTGCACAAAGAAGAGTGTCCTTAATACCTCGGGCCATATCTACAACTAGAGACGCATTGTTGAACGATCAGTGCAAAGTGCATCGCGTTTCGAGAGGCCTGCTAAGCTGGTGCTCGCCCTGGCGCTAGCCACTGAGCCTCGAGCGAAGCAAGAGGCGAGGTCTGTTCTTTGTCATACCTGTCAGTAGTCCGGTAGCGACGTTTGAGCAGAGTGAAAACGTCGTCATTACACACTAAGTTGGAGCCAGAACAACCGCTTGCTGTTAGGGGTGTGGCCTGTGCAATAATTGATATAGGTTCAAAGTTCATGCTCGTTCCATTTGCGCATGCATGCACATGGTACTGGATAATCTTGCACAGGTAGGATACTGTTTGTGCATGAACTATGTCTCTATGTTTTGTGAGCATGTACTGATCATGCATTCTAGCCACATTATCCCATGATTGTGACATTAAACATACTTGTTAACTCTCAGAAGGAAAGTCATGGTTATTGGAGCCATATCGACTGGTAAGGTATATACGGCTTCAATCATTATTACACGATACACGCACCCTTAATGGTGTATAGGCTGATATGCTTGCGTGCATGTACGTGAGTAGCTTGTAGATTGGCAGCTGCACCTGCATGTTACAGTAACGTTGTCCTTCCTTTGTTCCTTTTTTAGCTAGTGGTTCCCCCAAAGTTTATTTACAACCACAATGTATCCTGTGCATGATGTAGTATGACAGTGCTACAGATAAGTATTGCTATTTCTTGGAATTGGGTATAGGCCTGCAATTTCATCTGTATTTCGTAATATAATAAGGGCTCAATTCTCGATTTGCAAATAGTTTGAGGGATGGACGGGCAGGTATGGCGTTGCATCTTCACATTTAAAACTGATTGTGTCCAACCTCTGTTCTGCATGTATGAAATTAACTGGGGCTTACGAATCTAATACCTTAGTATCATTAATTCATTAGAATATCTGTGCAAGATTCCCCCCTAGACTCTATAGTCTCGATGTCAGACTGCCCCCTATTGCATACAGTACATGTAGTTCTTTCATGATAAGGTGGCTAGTATATAGAGGGCTTCAATCATTATTACACAATGCACACAAATAAATTAATGGTATAGGCTGATATGCTTGCGTGCATGTACGTGGTAGCTTGTAGATTGGCAGCTGCACCTGCATGTGATGTTGCCCTTCCTTTGTTCCTTTTTTAGTCAGTGGTTCCCTAAAAATTTTGTTGTTTACAACCACAAATTATCATGTGCATGATGTTGTATGATTTACTATTTCTTGGAATTGGGTAGGCCTGCAATTTCATCTGTATTAATTTTCATAATATATCATTGTAAAGAAGGAATTGTCAGATTGACAGAAAGTTTGTTATTTCAGATTCAGGTGAGTGAACAAAATTCATTAGTTATGAAGGAGAACCACATAACAATCTTTTCCTCATTCTTAACTGGGCTTTCCTACACATTCTCATGCCTTGGTAATTATAACTGTGTCCATGCATCAAATTGGTTCACTCATCTTCAACCAACATGACAAAATAATGGAATGTCATAATGACTTTTCTCTTTTACTGTGTAATTATAGTAAGGGCTGCTTTAGACTGGTAATTCCCACTTTTCGCTCAATTTTCCCCTGAGTTGCACGTTTTCATGACACTACTGCATACTATATTAATATGTATTGCTTTTTCACCCACTGGCCAATGGCATCAAGTCTTTAATACTTATTATTCATCTACTAGTATTTTAGTGAGTTACCTCAACTACATTGTTACAGCTGTTAAATTTCCACAAAAGTGTATGCAGGAAGTTAGCCAGCGAGGCTTGCAGAATGATGCCTATGATGCATGTGCATACATATGGCGTCTGGGTCAGCAAATAGCTTATCACTGCATCTGGAGGAATTTAAACTTTGTAGCCATCTGTTGACCTGAAACTGTAGTAAGGAATCAATTGTGCTATTGATGTTGATTACACACCTTCCTGTTCCTTTCCTTTCCTATAGAGCACATTAACTACAATAAGAGTGTTTCTTCATGGGTGTTAGCCATAGGAGTGTGCAATTCTTTAGACAGTAGTATATTATTGTTGCATAGTGATGATTTATAGTGCCTGGCACATAGCTGTGTAAACTATATCGTACACAGAAGCACACTTAGTCTATTGCTTAAACCACTAGACTACATGCATAAATTGTTCACTCTTCCTTCTGCGGGATATATAATCACGGAAATATACAATAACAAACAGAAGTTGAATGGTTTTGCTGTTGTAGTATTGCATGTACTCCCTTGGAGTATTGGCTTCTTGGAAAACAGGAAAACAGGAAATCAACAGGGACTGCAGAGAGAAGGAAGTATTACATAAAAGCTGCATTATTTAGGATGTACTTTGCATGCAGAGGAGATTGGACATGACACCATTCTGAGGAACGAATTTTCTCGATTTGCAAGAAATTTGAGGGATGGACGGGCGGATGTGGCGCTGTATCTTCACATTTAAAACTGATCATGTCCAACCTCTGTTCTGCAAGTGTGAAATTAACTGGGGCTTATACGAATCTAATAATATTATCAGTGCATATTAATTCATTAGAATATCTGTACAAGATTCCACCCTAGATGCTATATAGTCTCGATATATCAGACTGCCCCCCTCCCCCATTGCATATTATAGTAAATGTAGTTCTTTCATGATAAACACACTAAGGGAGAGTCTAGAAGTCTAAACGACATTAAGTGTTGGAGTCCACCTATGCCACGTGTAGGGAGTGGTCTGATAATGAGACGAGCAAGGACTTGAATTCTTGCATGCACACTATTAGATTCCTACGCTATGGGAGCAGACTGGCAATGAGACTAGCAGTCTAGCTGCATGCGCACTGTTTCTGACCATTTTAATTATTAGAGGAATCTAAGGGGCTCCACCATACAGCCAGGGGTTTATCTGCATAGAGCCCAGCAGGGTGTGTTTCCCCCCCAAGAGGTTCTGTTTCCCCCCCAAAAAATTTACAAAAAATTCATGAGATTTCATAATTAATTATGTTGAAGTGTTACTTAGGTGCCTTTATGGGAACATTAATATTAATTTATGCTTTAGCTTCCCGCGCTTTGCGCGGGAGGGGGCACATCCCCCTCCTGCACCCACCCCCTTGGGCCGCCAAGGCGGCCCATTACTTCAACTTCTCCCATGTTTCCCCCCCTAAATTTTTGGGCCAGATAAAACCCTGACAGCGATACTATAATTGCACAGGAAATACAGCCTACACCAAACAGGATATGCGTGGTTAGTATTATAGTACTAAGTGTAAAGTGTGGTGAAAAGTACATTGTTAAAATTGGTCGGAAAGTGTATAAAAGAATAAGCTTCAGCACAGTTACTATCACACTGCAAACCAGCCATCAACCTGAAGAATCAACCGAAGAAATTTATGCGAAGATGCCCCTTTCAGGAAACGTCTGTTCGTCTCGGCAAGCAGCCAGCTATGAAGCTGGAAGTAAAGTACAACAAGGCATTGGGATTAAGATGATCAACATGCTGAATATAGAGAAGGGTGCCACTGTTCTTGACCTGGGATGTGGGACTGGCTACCTCACAAAAGTGCTGTCAGAGCGAGTTGGACCAGAGGGGAAGGTGGTGGCTGTAGACCCTGATGGAGAAAGACTCAAGATTGCAAGAGAGAACCACTCAGCCAGCAATATTGAATACATCCAAGCTGATGACCAGATATTTCCACCAGGACAGTACGACATCATATACAGCAACACTGTGATTCACTGGATCAGAGATAAGGAAGCCCTTTTGAAGAAAGTTTACCAAAATCATCGTCCAGGAGGTCACTTTGCATTCACTACAACCAATGCTGGCCTTCCATTTCCCGAGATTGGGAAAAAAGTTTTTAACAAATTGGTGGGTCCTGATTTTCTTGACTCGATTCTTCATGGGAAAGCAATACATTTGGACGCGAATGAATATAAAAGCCTTGCAACTGATGCAGGATTCAAGCAAGCTTCAATGACACTAGTGCCACTCTATCCACAATGGGACAACTTGGACAAGTACATAGACGCAGTGTACGGGTGGTTCCAAGGAGAATTTGATCCAGCAGAATTTGACCAAGAAGCATATCAGGAAATCAAGAGAGAGTATGGACCTGGTCCAGTCACTCAGTCTGAGCCTGTGCAAGTAATTTATGGTGTATGTACCAAACCAGTGCACTGAACTGCACAATGTATGTGTATTGTCTTGTATGTTATATGTTTCAACTATAATATTTTCACTTATTCAATAAAAGGAGCGTAACATTTATCAATTATACTTTTACTATAATTAATATGATTCAGAAGCTCATCAAATTCGAATCAATTTTGAAATGAGTATGCACACTTTTTAATATTATATACTCAAGATTTAATAACAGACTCCGTAATATTGGCACACTGTATGTGTCTGCCTGTCGCCATACAGTCATGAAAATACTACTGTATTTCTTCTAGTAACTAGAGCTCTATAGAGCACATACCCCGCGCGCACATTGCGCAATCTATAGGTCTGCTTTTGTTGTTGCTTGGTTATATCAAGGACTTATAGACCCCATAAGCCCCTAGCTGGTTGTATAATATAGGGCTCTTGGTGATATCAGCCAAAACATCATTGAATCTCTCTCTGCACCAGATCTAGACTTGGTAGATATAGGTATCTTACATTCTGATTCGATGCTTTGCATTCCAGTTCGCCAAAACGTGTGCCACTAGCATTATTGATGACCTTTACCATCCATAATTATTCAATGCTATGCGCATGAGCAGAAAGCACAAGGCCTGTATGCATAATGCATTGAGTGGGCACTGTCGATAGGCGTGGTTACGAAGGCTAACTAAAAGGCACTATTTGTGACGCTCGTGGACCATATCCCTCGATTTGAGGCACACTGAAGCTCGTTTTTCGCCAAATGCAACTGATTCATTGTGCTTATTAGTCACTCAGGTGCCTAGACCTCGAGATATGGCGATTTTTGTGCTAACAACAACAACGACGACGACACGACCGATTACTTTACCCCCTTGCGCATGCGCGCGGGGTAATAATTGCTTTAGCTTCGCCGAATTTTTAGAGGTTAATATTCAACATTCTGTCTGCATGCGCATTCTATTCCCGTTTATAGCATATACGCGTGACAACCTTTGCCAAAAATTAGAGACTATTTTCAATCATTTGGTAAGGGGTGCCGAATAATTAGAAGAGCCGAATTTTTAGAAGAAATACGGTAATATTGCTTGAGCTATTTTTGAGATTAATATTCAATTGCACCATTTCGCTGTGAATGAACACTGAGCATGGCAGGTGACTAATACGTTGGTATGCACTGTAGTGTCCTGGGCAAGTACCCATGTACCACATTTCAAGGGGCCACTGCTGCAGCAGCTTCTATATGTATCCGGGGTAAGCACCCATGCAGGCCAAAATCACGAATTATGTTCAAGCGCCCATGGGCGCTTACCTGGGACACAATACAGTACGTTCATATTGATCTGCTGATTCAGAAGCTTGCTCTGTTGGATGTTTTACTTCCTGTAGGCTCTCTATCCCACATAACGTTCAATATTCTTGTTCTTTAACTGTCTGTAAGACTAAAGATTGTTGTCTTCTCATTGCTAACATCTTCGTGCTGCACACATTCAATCTCTGCATACTTCCAAGGACTGGAAGCTAGCTTTCGTAATCTGTGAAAGTTTTCTCCATGAAATTTTAGGCATGCCACACCCATGTGATCAGTTGAACATAATATTATGCATTCTGTGAAAGTTTTCTCCACAAAATACTTCCTTCCTACCGTGCAAATGTTTTCTCCCTTGAATTTCAAGTTTCCTGTTGTGCGGTATATACTGCAATATTGGCCGTGGGCACACTTCCTGTACGCAAATTTTGAACTAAGGAACTCATTAAGAATTCTCCTGATTGTATAGATTTGTAAATTTCCTGTTTGGTATCCTGTTCCCTGGACAGTGGCGATACTAGATACAACACTGCATATAACTAGTAAAATTAAAATTAAAATTAACTATTTTCTAGCCCATTGTTTCCATGGATACAATAAACATGTTTTTAGCCCCCAAGAACTGTATGAATGTTTGCCCTGGCCCTCAGGAACTGTATAATAGTAAACATATGGACATGAGCCCTACAAGGAGGGACTGTATCACATATACAGTACCTTGTATACCTTAGTAACCACATAGCAACGGGCTAGAAGTTATAATATAGAGTGCATGGAATCCCTCTTTACACACGGTTTGAACTTCAAAAAAATGAGATCGAATTTATGACTCAGCTAGTAATGAGGAAATCCCTATGTCCCTATGTCCCTATGTAAACATCCATAAATATAATAGTGTATCATATTCCTTCGGATCAATGTCAACAATGTGCATGATTGGAATGTTTCTCCCATGTATTTACTACCATGACTTAACCAGACTTTACGGTAATTTTAATAGTAGCCACAGCTGCAGGTTGATCCCTTCTGTACTTAATTCAATTAGCATTTGTGTATGTGCATGATGTTATAATATAGAGTGCATGGAATCCCTCTTTACACACAGTTTGAACTTCAAAAAAATGAGATCGAATTTATGACTCAGCTAGTAATGAGGAAATCCCTATGTCCCTATGTCCCTATGTAAACATTCATAAATATAGTGTATCATATTCCTTCGGATCAATGTCAACAATGTGCATGATTAGAATGTTTCTCCCATGTATTTACTACCATGACTATAGTAAAAAGATTTCATGGCTAATGATCAAACGATAAAAATCAAACCAGCAAAATAAACCGAATATTATGGTATAACAATGTCACGTCCATGCACTGCCAGATTGTAGTTAACTTAATAACATATGTTGCCAGGCAACTCCTTGTGGGGTATACTAGGCTCATGCATTTTCAAGATCTTTTTGAAGCACGCAAAGAGTTGTAAAGCATGCAATCATTCTTGCCAGGTACTATTGTGTTTATTTACACCCATGCATACTGGAGTATATTAAGAGCACAAAAGTGCTGCATGAGGGATTTGTTTCGGGGACGGGGGGAGCGTATGTACTGACAAGATGTGTAAGCTATCACACTTTTCCTAGTGTGGATAAGACAGAAACACATGGTCAACGCCAACAACAGTTAACACATGGTTCAGTCAATCAACTGATTTATTGATCAGTATAGCTTTATGAGTAGCTATTTAGTTTGAAATGTAAATAAAGCATAACTTTTAAAGGTATAATCATGCTTTGCAGTGTGTGCTAATCGCCTGCTAATTGAAGTTATCACGTTCGATCACCAAATATTAACTATATTATTATTATTATGATAAAGTCCCGATACTGAGCTGACCTAGCTGTAAAGGTACTAGATTGACTAATTATGGTGATAATACTGTAAATCACATAATAACTTAAGTTATTCAATAATTAATAATTGCAGACATAATATTATTACTTTCATTACCAGTCATATTAGCTAGCCACTAAATGATAGCAAAAATTCCCTTATGCTTGAGAGCGCTAACAAATGGACCAATGTGATCAAATTAACAACTACACTGCATGCAGTAATGGTTAATCACCATAACTACCAATTAAAGGCATTATGTCATGATATAGCACATGTAATTGCTTCATAATGACCTCGTTTGTCTATCTCGTTAGTCTAGCCCTTTCCTCTTCTCCTTCCTCCTCTAAATAATTGATGCATCCAATAGTTTACATTTAGATCACGTCTATGAATTTTTTAGCTCCATCAAGGACGGAAAGTTCAGCTATCCCATCAGTGGTTGATACTCTCCTTTTGATCACCATATACTATAGCCACTAATTGACTGCATTATATCACGATGTAAGATGTAATTGCTTGTTACTAGTGAGCTTGTACTAAAAAAATTAAGTGAGTACAGGAAGGTATATAGAATGCGAATACATAATATTATAATACTGTGATATAATAATACATGGGAGTACTGTAATGTGATTGTAACTGGCATGGGAGTAACATGAGTACTATGGGAGTACATTGAGTACATGGAGTAACATGGAGTAACATGGGAGTACTATAACATGATTGTTTTACTTATGATGCTAGCAGCTAGGCATATAGAGCTAGGAGACAATGTTTTTGTTTTTGCCATAATATAGCTATACCGTACTTAATCTAATACAGCCAAGTATAAGAGGAGGGAGAAGAGAGTTATGAACTATTGCAAATTATTTGGTAATGAAGTCGCCCATTCAACTAAATACAAGCATATTAATTTACTATAGTCTTAAGCTTGATGGAACCATACAAGTGGGCCAATGATTATGATCTAAATATGAACTTTAATGCAGCAACGCTTTTGGTAATAAAAGAAGGCTGAATTTGTGAAAGGAATTGTCAATGAGAGGAAGTTTTTCAAGGCTATAACAAGTATACAAACAATTGAATAAAATTGAAGGATGACATAGGGATGGCAGGGTCAAAAATACAAGATTTGTAGGGATAATCACATCCATGGACTATTGATAGCCAGTATACATCCATACATGCACTTGCTTTTTGAGGGGTGCAAAATTGTAATATCTTCCACACGCAAGTCAAGAGCACAAATAAGTATAAGGTGCATGATAATCGAGAAAAGCAAGCGTATGGGGATATATAGTGGATGTGATCATCCCTACAAAATCTTATTCATGTACATTTTGACCCTGCCATCCGTACTTCATCTTTCAAGTTTATTCAATTGTTTTTATACTTATTTCTGTTCCTTTTCAGTATATAAATACATCTTACATGGTTTACTATCAGTATAAAAGATGGGAGGTATCGAAGATCGCATATCTGTGCAAAATTCGTAGCCACGCCCCTCGTTAACTTGCATTGCTATGCATATGTGATCAAGAAGGCTGACAAAGAAGGCAGCTTTAGGTGGCTGAAGTAGTGATGAGACTTCCGTTTAGGGAGAAAATAATACTTATAGAGTCTACCGACTCTATGATAGAGCTCATTAAGGATCAATTACACGCCTTGTATCTTGATACAATGCCTTAATTAGTGGCTATGATAAGGATGCGAAATAGCTATTGTTTTGATCACGTTGGCCCAGTTGTATGCATGATTGTCTATTTAGCTCCATGAAGCACAAGGAATTTCTGTTATCATTAAAATGTTAACTTTAATTAGTAGTTGATTCCATGGTAATTGACTTGCAACAATGGTATGCTCATATAATATTAATTGATTGAATATCAATTTAAAATTATGGCTTTTAGTCATTTCAGTGTTGAATAGAGGAGAATGTGAATAAATTTGTAGCAAAAGACATACATACAAAATATTGTACTATAATATATTAATTTTTGCAAGTTCTATAAGAGCAGTTTAGTATATTGGCTTGACAAACATTGCGTGAATGTGATTTATAGGCTCAGATGGAGTGACTGGACCGTTTCCGTACTCTCTTTTTATTTCTTGAAATTTTTCTTGATCAAATTCTGCTGGATCGAATTCTCCTTGGAACCATCCGTACATGGCATCTATGTACTGGTCCAGATTATTCCATTTCGGATAGTCTGGTTGTATTGTCATGGATGTTTGTATGAATCCTGCTGCAGATCCAAGTCTTTCGTATTCGCTAGCCTCCAAGTGCATTAATTTCTCTTTAAAAATTCGATTGAGAAAGTTAGGCCCAACAAGTTTATTGAACACTTCTTTCCCAATTTCTGGAACTGGAAGGACACCATCGGATGTTGTGAATGCAAAGCAACCTCCTGGGCGGAGATTCTCATAAATCCTTTCCAAAGCAGCTTTCTTATCTCTGATCCAATGAATCACGATGTTGCAGAATATGAGATCGTACTGTCCTTGTGGAAATGTCTGGTCGTCAGCTTGGATGTACGTAATATTGCTGGCTGAGTGGTTCTCTCTTGCAATCTTGAGTCTTTCTCCATCAGGGTCTACAGCCACCACCTTCCCCTCTGGTCCAACTCGCTCTGACAGCACTTTTGTGAGGCAGCCAGTCCCACATCCCAGGTCGAGAACAGTGGCACCCTTCTCCACATTTAGCATATTGATCATCCTTATTCCAACTCCTTGCTGATTTTTACTTCCAGCTTCGTAGCTGGCTGCTTGTGAATGATATTGTACTGTGCTGTTTGACATCTTCTTCTCTTTCTTTTCTTTTGTCTGATTATCCACTTTTTCGAATTCGTTGAATGAATGCTAACTGTGGTCTACTCCGTTGCTTTTATCTAGAACCATTTTCGTAATCAGCTCTTCGGGGAATTCAAAATTTGAATTGGGAATTGACAAATACTATAATTGATAATTTTCTGCATGCTTGCTAATGCTAGCCTGTACAACTTCAGGATGCAGCTACATAAGCATATACAAACGTATAACAATGTCATATCCTGTAATCCATAGTATGATACATGATTACAACCAAGTTGTATGAAAGTAACAATATCCTCTGAATTGAAATATTGACGCTTGGCCCACTCATTCCGGTGAACTCCTCTTGCATGACCTTTGAAACCACCCCCTCAGGTAAATTGTATACTAAGTTACTAACATGCAAAATTTCTATGAGTACAAATGAATGTATTAGTGAGGTTGCATGCAAGCTGCTTATCATTCCGAAAGAAACACTATACCCTTGATTTATTACCGGACGTTGAAACGTAATTTCCACTAATGTGATATCAAGGAAATGCATGTACATACACAATAGTTATAAGATTAATTGAATTTCCTGTATGAGTATGTTTCACATGCATTATTTACTCATAGTGAATGCTGTAACAGTTCCGTATGAACTTACTATGTATACATATCCTAAAATGCCCATCCTGCAATATACTTGTAGTTACTGTACAAAACGGAGACTAAGGATGCAACGGTACCGTCATTAAGCAATCCTCTTCCTAGTAAGCTTATGGCTCGAACTACCTATTATTATGGCATTCTGCACTGTATTAATTAATATAATATAATATTACAAAACATAGAGGCACAGGATACAATGATGCCACCATCAACATTCTTGTGTACTCAGATCAATTTTATAGAAAAGTATGATCATGCAGGGAGAACCTGCTGGTGGTCTAAGACTAGTCTAAGAATGGAATCCTTCTCTGGTAAACAGGATTAATTCTGTTATAGTCAAAACTTTAACTTGAAGGAATTTGGACTATGCTGAAATGAAACACTATCGTGTACGTATTAAAAGTCTCAGTACATTGTTTAGTCCCGAGGGCATTGAGCTGTTTGCTTGAGTATAGCTGGAAGGGGTGGGCGTAATATAGTCATGAGATCAGATTCTATAACCACAAGAATGCACAAGAGATTGGATTACAATGTCATGTGCCGTGCCATGCACAATTGCACTTGGCCCACTTGACAAATCATATGCTGACATGATATGATTGATAGTCATGATCTATGAATTTGAGTCAGTTGAGTGGGCCATCATATGTATATACTATAAATGGGATTATATATAGAATAAATGCATATGTATGGCTGAAATGTTGAACACTGACGACTGAAGTTTAATTTTATGACAAATTCTGTAAGAAATTAGTAGACTAAGTAATACATGCTACGCTGCATAATTCAGTACTATAACACTGGTTTGGTAAATATAGCATAAATAATTTGTAGAGGTTCGGACTGGGTCACTAGTACTGGACCTGGTCCAGTATATATATACTCTCTCTTTATTTCTTGAAACACTTCCTGGTCAAATTCTGCTGGATCAAACTCTCCTTGGAACCATCCGTGCATGGAATCTATGTACTCATCCAAATTTTCCCATTTCGGATAAGTTGGCACTAGTGTCATCGATGCTTGTTCGAAGCCTATCTCAGTTGCAAGGCTTTCATATTTACTTGCCTCCAAGAACATAAGCTTCTCTGTACGAATCCATTCAAGAAAGTTAGGGCTCACTAGTTTATTAAATATTTTTCCCCCTACTTTGGGAACTGGAAGGACACCATTGGCTGTTGTGAATGCAAAGCAACCTCCTTGACGAAGATTTTCGTGAATCCTTTTCATAGTAGCTTTCTTTTCTGAATCACTTATCCAGTGAATTACAATGTTACAGAATATGACATCGTACTGTCCTGGTGGAAATGTCTGATCATCAGCTTGGATGTATTCAATATTGCTGGCTGAGTGGTTCTCTCTTGCAATCTTGAGTCTTTCTCCATCAGGGTCTACAGCCACCACCTTCCCCTCTGGTCCAACTCGCTCTGACAGCACTTTTGTGAGGTAGCCAGTCCCACATCCCAGATCGAGAACAGTGGCACCCTTCTCCACATTTAGCATGTCTATCATCCTCATTCCAATACCTTGCTGAGTTTTGCTTCCTTTGTGATAGCTGGCAGCTTGCGTAGTGACAGATGACATTTTGATTTGCAGTATTTACTGGTAATAATAATAACTATATAGTGATCAGCTAAAAGGTCAAAGGCACCACCTATCGTACATAATTATTATAGAAAAACCACTATCTCCCCACTATGTACACTATGATTGTGACATGAAAGTTAACTCTAGGATTAGCCTTGTCCCCAGGCCCTCCCAGCTATTCAATGTTTCACGAAGCTGGAAGGACCCGGGGACGCAGGTATTATAATAACTAGCCTCGTCCCCATGCCACTCCCACGTTTTCAGTGTAACACTAAAAACATAGGAGTGGCCTAGCTAGGGACGAGGCTAGCTAAGGTATAATTGCTATATATTATATGCCATGGATGTACAAGGCTATATATGTGAGGGTTGTATGTATGTACAAGTAAGTGCATGGTGGACTGGACTACTTGACTGAGTGTTTTTTACACAGATTTAGGAGCTCCAATATTATAAAACTTGAAAGGGTGCCTCAGTAGAGGCTAATTGAACTAATACCAATAGTTATTAACCAACTCTCGAGGATTGTATAAGTATAGAAGCACAAATTCAGAGGGCAAAGCCTATCATTGACAACCATGCCTGCCATGGCTGCTTTTAACTGCTGGAGATATGCACATGCTATGTGACTTACAGCTGCTTGACCCAACAGTGATTTAGCATCAAATACTGTAGTGCACCCACTCCCGGGTAAGCGCCCATGTACCTTTTCAAGCGATCAATGTAGCAGCTTCTATACAAGCGTATGGAAATTATGTCCTGGGTAAGTGCCCATGCGGGCCAAAATCACGATGTATGTGTTGTTACCACATGTATAGGAAGACTCTCCCTCATTTCCTGTATAAAGTAAATAAAAACAGACTAATAAAAGCACTGGTAGTGTTTATGCGTCTGTGAGCATGTATATGTAACTGTGTATGAGAGGTGTGAAGGAATTTTAATAAGATGCAAATGATGTTCAACACTAACATATGTTGCCAGGCAACTCCTTGTGGGGTGTACTAGGCTTGTGCATTTTAAGATTTTTTAGAAGCATGCAAAGGGTTGTAAAGCATACAATCATCCTCACCAGGTACTATATTGTGTTCAGTTACACCCGTACTAGAGTATATTAAGTGCACAAATGTGCTGAGGGCTACATTTGGGGATTTGTTTCGGGGGGGGGGGGGGGGTGGGGAGGGTATGCATGTAAACTAGTGTGGAAAAGACAGAAACACATGGTCAACACCAACAAAAAATGAACACTTGATAGGGTCTCTGAGACCAAATTTTGTGTGAATTAATCAATTATGTGAATTGATGAAAATGGGCCCTCTGAAATACTTACATGATTTTACTTTATGTTTTGTGCACTGCAATGTATGGTGCAATAAATATTCATACCATTGCCACTTAACTCGCATGATTCGCATAAATGAAACTCGTGCATAAAAATGTCACTTTATAGGACCCTGTCAATTGTCTCCACTAACTGTCAGTCTTTGAGACATAAATTAACAACTAACTCAATATCACAATGTATGTTATGTACTTCCACAGCGGAAGGTCTATAAGGAACCTATTATTCATGCATGGTTCAGTCAATCAACTAATGTAAAGATCAGTGTAGCTTTGTAATTTGAAACGTAAGTATAAAGCATATAAAGTATAATTGTGCTTTGCAGTGTGTGCTAATTGCCTGCTAATTGAAGTTATCATGTTCGATCACCAAATATTAACTATACTATTATTATGATAAAGTCCCAGTACTGAGCTGACGTAGCTATAAAGGTACTAGATTGACTAATTATGGTGATAATACTGTAAATCATATATTAATTATTCAATAATTAATTGTAGACATAATATTATTACTTTTATTATCAGTCATATTAACCATTAAAAATTCCTTTATGCTTGATGGCGCTAACAACTGGGCCAACGTGATCAAATTAACAACTACACAGCATGTAATAATGGTTAATCATCATAACTACCAATTAAAGGCATTATGTCATGATATAGTGCATATAATTGCTTCATAATGACCTCATTAGTCTCTCTCTCTCTTGCATATCTTTCCTCGTTCCTTAAGCCCTCTCCTCTTCTTCCTCCTCCAAACAATTGATGCATCCAATTTAGATCACGTCTATGAATTTTTAGCTCCATCAAGCACGGAAAGTTCAGCTATCACATCAGTGGTTGATACTCTCCTTTTGATCACCATAGCCACTAATTAACTGCATTATATCACGACGTAAGACGTAATTGCTTGTAAGTGAGCTTGT
The DNA here is from genome assembly GCA_963930775.1 of Cliona cf. orientalis. NCBI lineage: Eukaryota > Metazoa > Porifera > Demospongiae > Clionaida > Clionaidae > Cliona > Cliona cf. orientalis. The sequence continues at coordinate 3,801,292 of OZ005690.1, forward strand.
AGTAAAGTGTGTACAGGAAGGTACATTCTATATAGTATAAGAATACATAGTATTATAATACTGTGGTACATGCAATGGGAGTACTGTAACATGGAAATACTATAATGTGATTGTAACATGGGAGTACTGGGAGTAACATGGAGTAACATGAGAGTACATTGAGTACATTGAGTACATGGAGTAACATGGGAGTACTGTGACATGATTGCTTCACTTATGATGCTAGCAGCTAGGCATATAGTCTCGTCCCCAGACCCCACCCTCAAAAGGAGGGAAAAGGGGTCTGGTGACTTCGGGCAGTTTTCTTGGTTTGGGCGGCTCTGGGCGCGCGCGCCTACACGGGTACGCTTGAGCAGAGCTCGGATCTGATTGGCCAGTAAGGCTGCGTAGGCGATTCAAATTTGTATAGCGGGCAATGGCCCTGCTACAATCCTGTGGCTAGCGAGTCATATGAAAGCTTGCAATCTGATTGGGACACGCAAATTCCTCCGCGGGTCATCAACTGGACCAAGCTTTTTGCCCAAAGTCACCAGACCCTTTTCCTCCTCGAGGGTGGGGTCTGGGGACGAGACTACTAGGCATATAGAGCTAGGAGACAAATCCTAGAATATTTTTGTTTTCGCCATAATAATATTATATCGTAGTACTTAATCTAGTACAATCAAGTACAAGAGAAGGGAAAGAGAGTTATAAACTGTTGCAAATTATTTGGTAACTAAGTCGACCATTCAACTAAATACAAGCATATGAATATTGAATGAAATTCCCTATTTTTAAATTTGATGGAACCATGTAAGTAGGCCAATAATATGATCTAAATATGAACTTTAATGCAGCAACAGTTTTGGTAATGGAAGAAGGCAGAGCTTGTAAAAGGAATTATTAAGAGGGAATTTTTCTATAAGTATACAAACAATTGAATAAAACTGAAAGATGAAGTAGGGATGGCAGGGTCAAACATACAAGATTTGTAGAGATAATCACATCCACTACTAATAGCTATAGTAGTATACATCCCTACACTTGCTTTTTGAGGGATACGCAAGTCGAGAGTGTGAAAAAGTAAGGTAAGCAAGCATAGGGATGTATAGTGGATGTGATTATTCCTACAATTAAATCTTGTTCATGTACGTTTTGACCCTGCCATCCCTACTTCATCTTTAAGTTTTATTCAATTGTTTTTATACTTCTTTTTGTTCCTTTTTTATTGCTCTCAGTATATAGCTTCATCTTACATGGTTTGCTGTCAGTATGGAAGATGGGAGGTGTTGAAGATCGCATATCTGCGCAAAATTCGTAGCCACGCCCCTCGTTAACTTGCATTCCTATGCCTATATGATCAAGAAGGCTGACAAAGAAGGCAGCTTTAGGTGGCCAAAGTAGAAATGAGACTCTTCCGTTTAGGGAGAAAACAAGACTTATTATAGAGTCTACTGACAAAATGATAGAGCTCATTAAGAAGCAATTACATGCCTTGTATCTTGATACAATGCCTTAATTAGCGGCTATGACAGTGGTGCAAAATAGCTATCATTTTGATCACGTTGGCCCAGTTGTATGCATGACTGTCTATTTATAGCTCCATCAAGCACAAGGAATTTCTGTTATCATTAAATGTTAACTTTAATTAGTAGTTGATTCCATGGTAATTGACTTACAACAATGATATGCTCATGCATATAATAATATTATTGATTGAATATCAATTTATGACTTTTAATCATTTCAGTGTTGAAATAGCTTAATAGAGGAGAATGTGAATAAATTTGTAGCAAAAGACATACATACAAAATATTGTACTATATATTAATTTTTGCGAGTTCTATAAGAGCAGTTCAGTATAATAATTGGCTTGACAAACATTGCGTGAATGTGATTTATAGGCTCGGTTGGAGTGACTGGACCGTTTCCATACTCTCTTTTTATTTCTTGAAATTTTTCTTGATCAAATTCTGCTGGATCGAATTCTCCTTGGAACCATCCATACATGGCATCTATGTACTGGTCCAGATTATTCCATTTCGGATAATCTGGTTGTATTGTCATGGATGTTTGTATGAATCCTGCTGCAGATCCAAGTCTTTCGTATTCGCTTGCCTCCAAGTGCATTAGTTTTTCTTTAAAAATTCGATCGAGAAAGTTAGGCCCCACAAGCTTGTTAAACACTTCTTTCCCAATTTCAGGAACTGGAAGGTCACCATCGGATGTTGTGAATGCAAAGCAACCTCCTGGGCGGAGATTCTCATAAATCCTTTCCAAAGCAGCTTTCTTATCTCTGATCCAATGAATCACGATGTTGCAGAATGTGAGATCGTACTGTCCTGGTGGAAATGTCTGATCATCAGCTTGGATGTATTCAATATTGCTGGCTGAATGGTTCTCTTTTGCAATCTTGAGTCTTTCTCCATCAGGGTCTACAGCCACCACCTTCCCCTCTGGTCCAACTTGCTCTGACAGCACTTTTGTGAGGTAGCCTGTCCCACATCCCAGGTCGAGAACAGTGGCACCCTTCTCTACATTTAGCATATTGATCATCCTTATTCCAACTCCTTGCTGATTTTTACTTCCAGCTTCGTAGCTGGCTGCTTGTGAATGATATCGTACTGTGCTGTTTGACATCTTCTTCTCTTCTTTTCTTTTGTCTGATTATCCACTTTTTCAAATTCGTTGAATGAATGCTAACTGTGGTCTACTTTGCTGCTTTTATCTAGAACCATTTTCGTAATCAGCACTTTGGGGAATTCAAAATTTGAATTGGGAATTGACAAATACTAATTGATAATTTTCTGCATGCTTGCAAATGCTAGCCTGTACAACTTAAAGATGCAGCTACATAAACATGCATATACGAATGTATAACAATGTCATATCCTGTAATCCATAGTACAATAAATGATTACAACAAAGTTGTATGAAAGTAACAATATCCTATCACTCTTAATTGAATATTGATACTTGGCCCACTCATTCCGGTGAACTCCTCTTGCATGACCTTTGAAACCACCCCCTCAGCTAAATTGTATACTAAGTTACTAACATGCAACATTTATCAAATGGACGCATTAGTGAGGTTGCATGCATGCTTATCATTCCTAAAGAAACACTATACCCTTGAATTATTACCCTTACGTTGAAACGTAATTTCCACTAATGTGATATCAAGGAAATGCATGTACATGCACAATAATTATATTTCCTGTATTAGTGTGTTTTTCACAAGGCAACCTCCTGGGCGGAGATTCTCATAAATCCTTTCCAAAGTGGCTTTCTTATCTCTGATCCAATTTCACATGCATTATTTACTCATAGTGAATGCTATTTCATAATACTATGAACTTACTACATAAAATACCCATCCTACAACATAACACAGACACATACAGATGCAACAGTACCGTCACCTCTTCCTTATGGCTCGAACTAACTATACATATAATAGTTATCTGACAGTAATTGGGGTGCATGAGATGCATGGTCGAATGCACCCCAATTACTGGCAGATAACTATTTTGTTGGTAGTTGACCTCTGTTTATCATTGGCCTACTTTATGATGACCCAACCCCTTCCCATAGCCGGCAAATTGCCTATAAAAACTTTGGTTGCTAAGCAACTACCAACAAATTATGGTATCATGCACTGTGCACCTGTTGTGGTGTGTTATTCAAATCAATAATAATAATAATAATAATTACAAAACAAAGAGGCACAGGATACAATGGTGCCACCATCAACATTCAACATTCTGGCAACCTTTGTTTGTGCACATGACACAACTATTCTGACCAATCATGAGTCTTCTGAACTTGTAGGAGAGCTCATCTTTTATGCCCTCCAGGTTAGGACACAAACTATATATAAGAAAATTGATGGTCTGAAAAATATTTTTCGTTGTATATAATATAATAAATTCATCTTACATGCATGATTTGCTGCCAGTATAGAAGATGGGAGGTGTCAAAGATCACATACCTGCACAAAAATAGTAGCCACGCCCCTCGTTAACTTGCATTCCTATATATGCCTATGTGATGAAGAAGGCTGACAAAGAAGGCAGCTTTAGGCGGCCAAAGTAGAAACGAGACTTCCGTTTAGGGAGAAAATAATACTTATAGAGTCTACCGACTCTATAATAGAGCTCATTAAGAAGCAATTACACGCCTTGTATCTTGATACAATGCCTTAATTAGCGGCTATGATAGTGGTGTGAAATAGCTATCATTTTGATCACGTTGGCCCAGTTGTATGCATGATTATCTATTTAGCTCCATCAAGCACAAGGAATTTCTGTTATCAATAAATGTTAACTTTAATTAGTAGTTGATTCACGGCAATTGACTTGGAATAATTACATGCTATAATATTGATTGATCATGACTTTAAGCCATTTCAGTGTTGAAATAGCTGTAACAGTTTCATTTATGATGTTAATTGATTAACACTTAGAGGAGAATGAGAATAAATTTGTAGCAAAAGATTTTACTCTACATTAATTTTGGCAAGTTCTATAAGAGCAGTTCAGTATAATAACTGGCTTGACAAACATTGCGTGAATGTGATTTATAGGCTCGGTTGGAGTGACTGGACCGTTTCCGTACTCTCTTCTTATTTCTTGAAATTTTTCTTGATCAAATTCTGCTGGATCGAATTCTCCTTGGAACCATCCATACATGGCATCTATGTACTGGTCCAGATTGTTCCATTTCGGATAGTCTGGTTGTATTGTCATGGATGTTTGTATGAATCCTGCTGCAGATCCAAGTCTTTCGTATTCGCTTGCCTCCAAGTGCATTAGTTTCTCTTTAAAAATTCGATTGAGAAAGTTAGGCCCCACAAGTTTATTGAACACTTCTTTCCCAATTTCAGGAACTGGAAGGTCACCATCGGATGTTGTGAATGCAAAGCAACCTCCTGGGCGGAGATTCTCATAAATCCTTTCCAAAGCAGCTTTCTTATCTCTGATCCAATGAATCACGATGTTGCAGAATATGAGATCGTACTGTCCTGGTGGAAATGTCTGGTCATCAGCTTGTATGTACGTAATATTGCTGGCTGAGTGGTTCTCTCTTGCAATCTTGAGTCTTTCTCCATCAGGATCTACAGCCACGACCTTCCCCTCTGGTCCAACTCGCTCTGACAGCACTTTTGTGAGGCAGCCAGTCCCACATCCCAGGTCGAGAACAGTGGCATCCTTTTCCACATTTAGCATATTGATCATCCTTAATCCAACTCCTTGCTGATTTTTACTTCCAGCTTCGTAGCTGGCTGCTTGCGAATGATATCGTACTGTGCTGTTTGACATCTTCTTCTCTTTCTCTTCTTTTGTCTGATTAGCCACTTTTTCAAATTCGTTGAATGAATGCTAACTGTGGTCTACTTTGCTGCTTTTATCTAGAACCGTTTTAGAAGTGAGCACTTCGGGGAATTCAAAATTGGAATTGGGAATTGACAAACACTAATTGATAATTTTCTGCATGCTTGCAAATGCTAGCCTACAACTTCCAGGATTCAGCTGTATATAAACATGCTATATTAAGCATGAACATATCCTGTAAATTAATACATAATACAATGTATGATTGCAACACAGTTATATGATCTAAAGTAACAGTTGTGTTTTGTGAGGCAGCCAGTCCCACATCCCAGGTCGAGAACAGTGGCACCCTTCTCTACATTTAGCATATTGATCATCCTTATTCCAACTCCTTGCTGATTTTTACTTCCAGCTTCGTAGCTGGCTGCTTGCGAATGGTATCGTCCTGTGCTGTTTGACATCTTCTTCTCTTTCTTTTCTTTTGTCTGATTATCCACTTTTTCGAATTTGTTGAATGAATGCTAACTGTGTTCTACTTTGCTGCTTTTATCTAGAACCATTTTCGTAATCAGCACTTCGGGGAATTGAAAATTTGAATTGGGAATTGACAAATACTAATTGGTAATTTTCTGCATGCTTGCAAATGCTAGCCTGTACAACTTCAAGATGCAGCTACATAAACATGCTATTATCAAAGCATGATATAATATTATACACAAATGTATCCTGTAATCTATAATACAATGCATGATTACAACAAACTTGTATTGAAATATTGAAATATTGACGCTTGGCCCACTCATTCCGGTGAACTCTTCCTGCATGACCATTGAAACCACCCCCCTCAGGCAAATTATCAACAATGTATGCTAAATAATTACTGTAATGCAAAATTTATATGATTGCAAATGGACGCATTAGTGAGGCTGCATGCATGCTTATGATTCCTTAAGTAACACTATACCCTCAAATTATTACCGTATCTTGAAATGTAATCTCCACTCGTGTGATATATTATTCAAGGAAATGTATACAATGCACATGCACAAAGATTAGTTCAATTTCCTGTTTACGTAGTGTATCTTTCACATGCATTATTTACTTGTCAATAGTGAATGTTGTTCCGTATGAACTTACTATGTACTTATCTCGAAATACCCATCCTGCACTTTGTTTATACAAAGTGGAGACACAGGATACAACGGTAGTGCCATCAAGCAATCCTCTTCCTTGTGACTCGAATTAACTATACATATTATTATGGCATCGTGCACTATATACAAAATGTAGAGACACGGGATACAATGGTGCCACCATCAACATCCTTGTGTACTCATATCAGTATTGTAGAAGTATGTATGATCATGCAGAAGAAACCTGCTGGTGTTTTAGAAGGAAATCCTTCTTTGGTAAACAGGATTAATTCTATTGTAGCTAAGAGGATGCTGAAATGAAACACCATCGTATAAGTGTCCCAGTGCATTGTTTAGGCCTGAGGGCATCAAGCTGTTTGCTTGCAGTCATGAACAGTAGCTAAGACTCTGAGGGGCTGGGCGCAAGGCTAGTCATGAGGTCAGATTCTGTAACCACAGGAATGCACACAAGATTGGATTACATGTGCCGTGCATGCACAATTGCAATTGGCACGGTTGACAAATCACATGCTGACATGATATGACAGTCATGATCTATGAATTTGAGTCAGTAAAATTCGTCAAATTAAGCATTCGGCTAGACGCGTCATATCTCTTGAATGAAACTTTGTCAGCCGCATATATAACACACAAATGTGCTATTAATAGTATGGTAGCTATGTGTGCATACTGAGGGTCGATATAGATAAATATTATGCGTTTTAGAAATTCTGCAACTCTTATAGACTAATTATAATTAGATAGCTTCTGGTTAGTGGCAAAGGCCGGCCATCACATGTATATACCGTAGTGTCCCGGGTAAGCACCCATGTACCACATTTCAAGGGGCCACTGTTGATCCCGGGTAAGCGCCCATGTGGGCCAAAATCGCAAGTTACGTTTAAGCGTCCATGGGCACATATATTTTCTGTCATTTGAGTGCAACAAATTAGACAGAAAATATATGCATGTGTATAGCTGAAATAATAATGTTGAACATTGTACAGTGACTAAATTTGGTCAAGGTTTATTTTTTATGCCGAATTTTGTAAGAAATTAGTACTATGCTACATTGCACAATTCAGTATAATACTGGTTTGGTAAATATAGCATAAATAATTTGTAGAGGCTCGGACTGGGTTACTGGACCTGGTCCATACTCTCTCTTTATTTCTTGAAATGCTTCCTGGTCAAATTCTGTTGAATCAAACTCTCCTTGGAACCATCCATGCATGGAATCTATGTACTCATCCAAGTTTTCCCATTCTGGATAAGTTGGCACTAGTGTCATTGATACTTGTTCGAAGCCTATCTCAGTTGCAAGGCTTTCGTATTCACTCGCCTCCAAGAACATAAGTTTCTCTGTACGAATCCATTCAAGAAAGTTAGGGCTCACTAGTTTATTAAATATTTTTTCCCCTACTTTGGGAACTGGAAGGACACCATTGGCTGTTGTGAATGCAAAGCAACCTCCTGGGAGGAAATTTTCATGAATCCTTTTCATAGTAGAGTAGCTTTCTTTTCTGCATCACTTATCCAGTGAATTACAATGTTGCAGAATATGAGATCGTACTGTCCTGGTGGAAATGTCTGATCATCAGCTTGGATGTATTCAATATTGCTTGCTGAGTGGTTCTCTCTTGCAATCTTGAGTCTTTCTCCATCAGGGTCTACAGCCACCACCTTCCCCTCTGGTCCAACTCGCTCTGACAGCACTTTTGTGAGGTAGCCAGTCCCACATCTCAGGTCGAGGACAGTGGCACCCTTCTCCACATTTAGCATGTCTATCATCCTCGATCCAATACCCTGCTGAGTTTTGCTTCCTTTGTGATAGCTGGCAGCTTGCGTAGTGACAGATGACATTTTGACTTGCAGTATTTACTGGTATTAATAATAATTATATAGTGATCAGCTAAAAGGTCAAACGCACCACCTATCGTACATAATTATTATAGAAAAACCACTATCTCCCCTCTATGTACACAGTGATTGTGGTATATTGTGATAATATGAAAGTTAACTCTAGGGTTAGCCTTGTCCCCAGGCCCTCCCAGCTATTCAATGTTGTACTATTAAAGCTGGAAGGACACGGGGATGCAGGTATAATTAGCCTCGTTATGCCACTCCCACATTTTCAATGTTACACTGAAAACGGGACGACGCTAGATTTAATTGCTATAATATGCCAGGGATAAACAAGGCTATGTGAGGGTTGTATGTATGTACAAGTAAGTGCTTGGTGGACTGGACTACTTGACTGAGTGTTTTTTACACAGATTTAGGAGCTCCAATATTATAAAACTTGAAAGGGTGCCTCAGTAGAGGCTAATTGAACTAATACCAATAGTTATTAACCAACTCTTGAGGATTGTATAAGTATAGAAGCACAAATTCAGAGGGCAAAGCCTATCATTGACAACCATGCCTGCCATGGCTGCTTTTAACTGCTGGAGATATGCACATGCTGTGTGACTACAGCTGCTTGACCCAACAGTGATTTAGCATCAAATACTGTAGTGCACCCACTCCCGGGTAAGCGCCCATGTACCTCATTTCAAGGGGTCAATGTAGCAGCTTCTATATAAACGTATGGAAATTATGTCCTGGGTAAGCACCCATGCAGGCCAAAATCGCGATGTATGTTTAAGCACCCATTGGCACTTACCTAGCTGGGACACTAAAAAGTATTTATTCTGCACAAAATAATATGAAGGCACTGTGGTGCAGAACCCTCATGGCACAATGGCACGAGACGTGAATAATTATTACATCCCGAGTCCCGATCCACAAAGAGAATTCGGCCAACCGATGAGGTAATGATGATGAAAGTGCATGATGAAAATTATGATGTAATTGTTGTGAACACTGCTTCAATATGTTTAGCTCGCATGAAAGGTTATTGGGACCTAGAACTCAAACCTAGCGTAGAAGAGATCGTGGACTATCGATGATATAATAATATTATGGTGATTCTCTCAGTTCGCTTTCTTTGGCAAGCTCACACTCGGGGGATTTCCTTATTCAGTCTAGCATGCATACATGGCAGGGATCAAGCAACCATGTATCATAGATTCACAAAGTGTCAAAAGTAGATGTGTTCACTTGCACGTGAAGACATCAGCCCCCCGACTTCAAAAAACTTATCCACACCCCTGTATATGATCATCTGGAAAAGCTGAAGTGTTGTTTTACTTTTGAGAATACAGTGATACTTTCAACGGACTTGTTCAATAATTCGCAAACTCACACCACAAATCACGTGTTGTTGGTGCATGCGCAGAACGCCAAACATACATTTCCAATTCCAAAAATGAAAGCACTGGAATGCAGAACCCTCGCCACCCAATCATAGCCATTATTTTGCAGGTTGCAAGGATTTACTAGGTGGGGCACCCACAGCTCTGAGTAAAAACCATGTATGCTTCTGCAATTTACAAATGCGTAATGCATTATGTACTAGTAATACACATGACAAGGTTACTTGTTTATCACGCCATGCACACCTGTAACCAGTTATGATTAGGGTATCATGCACATGTAACTACCCTAACTTAGGGTATCACACACATGTAACTTGGGTATCACAATGTCAAGCCTCAGACTGGGCTGTCACAGTCCACTCTAAAAGCTAGTGTTGACTCAAGCTTGACTTTGTGGGCTCCAACAAGGTGTAGTGGTCAACCACACTGAAGCAGGTACACAACCACACTGAAGAAGATATTCGTTCAGGCCGGTGGAGTTGAGCGAGCAGCTGATTTGGTGGAGCATTATGAAGAGGTTGGCTATGACCATCCCAGCATACGCCAAGTACAACTGGAGTTGGGTGCAGTACTACAATGTGGATGTGTACCTGCTTCTGTGTGCTCTTAGTACACTATTTCTGTACGTTAGCTATCGGCGTTGTTGCCCATGTATAGGAAGACTCTCCCTCATTTCCTGTATAAAGTAAAAACAGACTAATAAAAGCACTGGTAGTGTTTATGCCTCTGTGTGCATGTACATGTAACTGTGTATGAGAGGTGTGAAGGAATTTTAATAAGATGCAAATGATGTTCAGAAAGTTCCTGTCACGCCCAGTTGTAGGAAAGAAATGTATTTTGCTCTATTGGAATAGGATGCATTTTTGAGGCTATACAGAGCTATATGGAAGACCTTGAGAAACAGCACTATATGCGGCACTGTATAGGGTGCCGTACACTATGTACCTGAGGTTCAAGAGAGGCACTATTTGCTCTGCTGGCAAGACATTTCTTTCCCATAAATGGGCGTGACTGCATGGTTTTATAATATGTTGTGTTAGATTTAGTGATTTGTTTGTGTGCGTGCTGATGCCCTATGGGTCTGGTAAATAATGAACCTTTTTGCCTAATGTTATTATAATAACGACTCTTCCTGGGAATTCGAAGTGGTAACTCTGAGTGTACTGAAGAACACATCTGCATTCCTATCAGTATTATTATAATACAGTCATTACCATGCAGAGTCAGTGGGCGTGGCCACAACTTGCGTCATCAAAAATCTGAGGGCATGGTTTATTCCGAGCGAAGCGAGATCTCTACTCGGGCTCGATCGAAGTTTGTATGGCTTCCTTTCGAGTTTCTAAAATGTCACTCTTCGTGAGCACAAAAACTCTGGCTCTCTCGCCTGGTGCAAGGGTATCAGACATACGTGGACTACATATCTACAGTTTAGCTGGACTCGACTCACCATGTTGGTCAATATTCGCGTGACTTGAAAACGTCACTTTTCTTTGTTTCCACCAATGGAGCTCCCTAGGGTCTAAGAACCACATCCTCACCTTATCTTCTCTAAGATTCGTACTGGCTATACTCCTATGGTATTAAATTTTATTCAATCCCACTTACCAGGTTTCAAGGGGAGGTCACTCCCATAGGCGCTGTGTCCAGAGCTGCGACCGGGGTCAAGATTTTTGACAGTCTAAAAATGGGTTGACCACGGCGAATTTTTGCCCTTGACCCGTTGACCATCGACTAACTGCGCATGCGTAAAATGTCGGCCACGCCTCTTGGCCGCCTAGCTATGCTGGAGATGGGGCCCAGTACAGCGCTTGACCGTTTGACTGCATTTTGACCCCGATCGCAGCTCTGGACACGGCGCCTATGGGAGTGACCCCCCTTGGGTTTACAGAATTTGCGTGGTCAAAAATGAGCGCACCTTCTTGGCTCACGGCTGTCGGTCTTGTCACTGATAGTCGACGTTGCAAGCTGAGACCTGTTTGCTGGCATACTCTAAAATACTACTGACTTTAGATAGGCATTAAAACAATATCTTTTCCGTTACATTTGTAACACAGTACAAGCGCGTACAGACTGTACTCGCAGACTAAGAGTGAACTGCAAGGGAATTCCCCTTTGTCACAGGATCGTGACTTGCGCATGCGTGCATGCTCCGAGCGAGCGAGGAAGCCCCTGCACTTTAGTGTATTGCTAGTAAGGATTGACAATGAATCCAGGGTTGTTAAGGTACCATTTAATTGCGTGGGCGTGAGCGTCAGGAATGGCTAATTCAATTAGCGAATCGTGAAGGGGCGTGGCCGAAGAGGCCATACGAGTGCTTTTGGTCGAAGGTGGGCGTGTCCAGAATCGGCCAGGGATGATTATGTGCGTGTAATTAGCGACCGGAAGTGGCCCCTGAAGAAAAGGCCGGTAATTGCCCACATCAAAGCAAGATCAAAGCATTCTTTCTTAACTATTAACCGCAACGACTTAAAAAAAAAAAAAAAAAAAAAAAAAAAAGCTTATTAGGCCTAATTAAGCATGTGGGCGTGTTCCTGGCACTGTGTGGAGTGTGTGCGTGTGCGTTAATGCAGGTTTTATTGCTTCCGATTGGGCGTGGCTTCACGGGCCAGTGCTTGGACATCGGCGCCTGGGACTTGGCCTCGGCGATAGGTGGGCGTGTCCCGGAAGCGGTGGTGACCTTTGAACCCCGCGAGGAGGCTTCGGGGGCGTGGCAGGAGGTCAAAGGTGAGGCCATGTCTGTTAATGAGGCACTGTACGGCGGTGCGATCGAGGGGCCTGTACGGCTGGACGGAAGCTGACGGTGGTTTGAAGCGGATGTGGTTGCGATGACGTGTTGTTACTCCGCCCACACAGGAAATGAGGTGAGCTCTTGCGTGGGCGGTGTGGCAGAACGGCCTCCAAGTGTTTGTGTGTGTTTTGGCCTTGAGGAAGCTGTGTGTTTTAATTGGGATTGATTGTGGGCTTCCGGTGGACATCCGGTGGTTAGTAGGCACTTGATTGAGAATGGTGGTCCTTGGGGAACAGGGTGGGGCTGTTTTGGGCGTGGCCTGGCCCCTCCCTTCCGGCTCGGCTTCCGGTCCATGGAGGATATTAAATGAACACTTCCGGCTCTAGCAGCCACACCCCTGAGACCTGTGCAATTAAAAGGGCGTGGTTACACAACATGCACCTCACTAATGACTCTGATGTGGTTTAGGTGTCATATCCCCCACCTCACGCCCACGCAATTTAATGGTACCTTAACTCTCTCTTCATGGCTCTTGATTCCTTGCCTCATTGCCACTGGCACTGGATCCGACGCAAATGTTCGTGCACCTAGAAGAGCAATTGTACGCGGAGATGCCACTAACACGGGAGATTCTCGGACAAATCGTACTACATTGCGAGTGCTGCTGTTGAGCATTCCAGCGCACGGTCCTTTCAATCCTATGCTGGCTCTTGGAGAAGAACTGGTGAGAAGAGGTCACAACGTTGCACTGTTTCTTCCCAATGATGAGAATTTCACGAAGAAGGTTGGTGAAAAAGTCGCACAAGCTGGGGCGACTCTCTTGTCTGAGGGCGTCTCTGCTTTTGGGTCACTCCAAAACACTTTAAATTCAGAGGGTGATGTGCATGGGCCTACCCAATTTATGGACTTTATGTTCACTATGGCAAATGAAGTAGAGGTCACTATTAAGTTTTTGGATACATACCTTCGAACAAACCCTGTTGACATCATAGTTGGCCATGATGAGATTCAAACCTCGCTGGGTTGTGTAAATAGTTTTGTGACGATACCAATGGTGTCATTTTCCACTACCCTGTTGCTCAAACCGTACACCTATCCCAGTTGGCCGTGGCCAGGTTTAGCTTCACGAGCTTCATCAGAAAATCTCAGTTTTGTACAAAGGCTTCTTAATTTTTTTTGGCATAGTATCATGATTAATGTTGTCATGAAGAACATAGCGTCCCTTTTTTTGCTGAAATCCATACGTGAATACTGTCCGAACACTGAGATTCAGTTTCTGGTTTTTCCTGGTTCAGTGTATCTACCACACATCATACAATCAGCAATAGGGTTTGAATATGCTCGACCAGTTTCTCCACTGGCAACTTACGTTGGACCTGTGTTGACACGATTCATTCCTCCAATCCCAACTGATCTTCATTCTTGGTTGAATGAAAAGGGAGACAAGTCGGTGGTTTACATCAGTATGGGTTCCATCTTGGAGGTGACTCCCCAGAGGGCAGCTGCATTTGTCAGAGGCATCTCCAAGACAAACTATTCAGCTGTATGGGCACTAAAGAATAAGGCTATCCTTAAGGATTACAACATTAACCCCAACAAGCTCTTTGTCATAGAGTGGGCACCTCAGCTATCCATTCTCAGCCACAGGGCTATTAGTGTGGCAATCCTCCACGGAGGAATTAATGGGCTCAATGAAGCACTTTACAATGAGGTGCCTGTCATTGTAATACCAAGTTTTGGCGATCAGGAAGTTTTGGCTGGCCGTGTTCATCACCACAAGTATGGTATTCATCTTTCAACGACAAATCTTTCTGCATCCAGTTTATCTGACTCAATTAATGAAATTAGAAAGAAGGAATACACCCAGAGTTTGAAGCGGTTAAAGAAGATATTTGTTCAGGCCGGTGGAGTTGAGCGAGCTGCTGATCTGGTGGAGCATTATGAAGAGGTTGGCTATGACCATCTTGTCCCAGCATATGCCAAGTACAACTGGAGTTGGGTGCAGTACTACAATGTGGATGTGTACCTGCTTTTGTGTGCTCTTCTTACCTTCTTCCTGTGGGCAAGCATCTCCTGCTGTCGCTGTGCGTACAGGAGGTGCTATACATGTCTTGCACACAAGAAAGAGAAGTCAGAATGACAAGGTCAAAGTACATTAACGATAAGTGTTTATGGAACTCTTATGTTATACATGAGTACATGTACTGCTCATAACTTTACCTGGTCTATTATCATTATCCTATGCAAAATGTAGAATGTATTAATATTTGCATATCATGTTCAATACCTTTGATGTCCCATTAATAATTAATTGCCTTGACATTGTTTCAGACTTCAGCACAGAATTTTACATATAGCTATCTTGTGATTAGACGGAGTGTGTCATTCAATCATAAGAAACCATATTATTACTGGATCTTAGAGCACTGTGAGAAAGGCATGAAATCGCACAAACAATATTTGAACATGCCTACAAGAGATGATATGATGCAAAGTTAGTTCACGAGCTCATGTCAACATTATCAGGCTGACAAAGAATACCTTGTAATTGAGTGTGTCACTCCACATGCAATCATGAAAGTGCTTAACAGTAATTAAAAGGGGAGATAAAGAATTAGCTATTGTAGCATTGTGTGAAGTATTATAGCTACACTGTAACCACACGTGAACTCAACATGATTACAGTGTCATGCATTCCTTCTGTGTTCGTATGGAGTCAGTGGTATGCAATAATAATCCTTGCTGTAATCACGGGTGTGTCATAAACAGAACTAACTAGTCTAAGAGCTATACCATGTTTGACTTTGTGTGACATTCTTGTGCATGAATTAAAAATTATCAAGGGCCTTTACTCAAGCAGGTCTAGACTACGCTATTTTGTGCATCATGCTAGCTATTAAATCTTGCGATATGTGCTTGACACTAGTACTGCTTACAAGGTATCCACAGAATCTGAAGCTGCTGGGCTCTACTATACACATTGCTCAGTACCATGCATGCATGAATGTCAACCTTTGGATGTAGCTAGTAACGACATGGCTTTCACTGAGCTGATCATCATACTAAGATGACTACATCTCGTCCCTTACAAATTCTTTCATTAAACACCTCAAATTCTTTCATTAAAATTAAAGCTAGCTATCATAATTGGTCAAATTTCATGTGTGCATTCACTGGCCTAGGCCTGTATTAGTATGATATAGCAATTGCACTGGCATGCATAGTATATAGCGATACTTCACACAACAAATCTATAGAGGCAGGACAAAGCAGAAATATTTAAATTGCTGTAATTTCAACATTACTTACTTGAAGTTAAGACCTAAACATGTACTTACATGATACAATCATATGGAACATCATGATATTCAGGGTCACATTTCAACAAGCTATTTCTTCATTGATAAATGATGTTTATCTTGTTCTCTACAAGCATTGGTCCCCTCCATTTCTATAAGCTTCTCATTAATCATATTAAGCTGCATGGGGAAAGGCACCTCCAATGTGTTCCTCTCCTTCCTATGGACCCAACTATCCCCGTGAAATGTAGTGAACATTCCCAATCCAACATTAGGCAAATGCTAGCTAGAATACGCAATATTACTAGCTGTACTATATTATTCGTGAAAGGACTAATGGTCTGGTAAAAGTGTGAACAATGGTTATAGTCTAGACCTTGAATGAAAATACAATTCCAGCGAAAGACTATTGACAACTATACAATCGATAACTACCTGAACACGTGTCCACCCACTATTGTTCTACTATTGCCTATTCATGAGGAATATCAACTTTAGAATGTTTATTCAATTGAGCCAAATGACATGTGTTAAGTCAATGATGGGAAAAGTGTCAATTGCCTGGCTACAATTATTCTATTGCAAGGTCAGACACTCAGATCTTCGAATAAGAGAGTAATTCAAGAAAGCAAAGATTAGTATATGACTTGTAAGGATCGGGATTTAAGTTGATATGTAATTGAGATTCTGAACAATTAATGTTTAGTTCAAGTGCAAGAAGATGGCAGAAACTTTGAATGGAGAAAGTGTGGAACACCAGTTGACTTGTGCCATCTGCCAGCAAGCTCTGAAGGACCCAAAGGTGCTCAAGTGCTTTCATATCTTCTGCAAAGACTGTCTTGAAAGATACGCAGTTCAACATGAGCTAGATCAGCTCTCTGTAATGTGCGCCATGTGCCGGCAATACACTCTTCTTTCGGAAACCCATTCATCGAAAGAAAGTTAACTAGCGTTGCATATCTGCAACCTGCCTTTCACATCCATCACCTCTTCGAGATTCAGGGGCAGAACATGGTCACTTTCTTCAAAGTGTCCAATTCTTTAGCTCTGTGCTCTAGCTGCTCAAGTGAGAGAACCTCGTGATCCTTCAGCTCCCTCCATTTTCCATGAATGCCCATGCAAGTTTTGCAAATGAAATCACCGCAGTCTCAACAGTAGCCTGCCACCGTGTCTTGAGTGTCGCCACATTTTCCACACTTTACATTCTTTGTCAGCACTTTCACTTTATCGAGAGCATACAGCATCATGGTAAGGAGCTAGTTTAAGAGCTCTACTGCGAGACACATGCATGGTCAGCTGGTTTGCCACAACTGCACCATCAATGGAAGACACGAATACTGCAAGTTAGTCATAGCTGATAGCTACAACAGGCTCAAAGCAGAAATCTCAGCAACTCTGCAACCAGTTGAGGTACAACTTAGTGCCTAATAAGCTAATAATTAGCATTAATAAAAACGAATTTAATTAAACCAATGTATTAGAGTGAACAGAACGAATTGGGTAGGAAGGATGGCTGGCTTGGATCAGAGCTTTAGGAAAAAAGAGGTTGCTTCATTAACTATCTGAAGAGATGGCAACATTTTGCATGCTGTCTCCAATGAAGGCAAATTGGATTGCTCAAGTAGCTCCTCATAAGTTTCACATAATATTATGCATTCCATGAGAATTTTCTCCACAAATGCTCGCTTCCTACCAATCCGTGAATGTTTTCTCCCTTGAAAGTTTCCCGTTATGTGGTATACTGTGATATTAGCCGTGAGCATACTTCCTGTATCCAAATTCTTGAACCAATGGGCTCATTAATTAAGCTATATAATATACACAAGACCTTTAGGTTAAACGCTCTTAGTTATCCTTAATTGTAGATTTGTAAATTTCCCGTTCCTGTTCCTGGCGGTACTAGATACAACATTGTTCATACTTAATAAGTGAATTTCCTGTTGTAACTCCTTGTTTTATCCTAATTTTTCTAATTTTATGGTTTGTGGTTTTACTCCCAGTACCCAATGGGCTCATCCATGCAATCACTTTAATGCATACGCAGCATATTTTTGCAGGGCATGCATGCTCTTATTTGGTTATATGCATTATATTTAATTATAGCCACAGGTACGTGATTCAATTACTAGCATTTATGTCCAATGTCATGCGTGATGTTATATAGAGTGGAGTCCCTCTTTACACGCAGTTTAGGACAGCCGCTTGTGCGTGCGTGCATAATGTATCATATTCCTTTAGGTCAATCTCAACATAGTGCGTGATTGGAGTGTTCCTCCAATCATGGTATTTACTACCATGATTATAGTAAAAAGATTTCGTGGTTAATGATCAAAAGACAAAAAAAATCAATAGTCCATATGAGTACATTACCACAATCGTATGGCATGCATTTCATCTATTTTATATGCAATGGAATACATCATAGTGTTCCTAAATCAATACCTTTTTCGTATTCATTTGCCATGTATACCAGGCTCCCTTCCAAGTTTTATTTAGTGAGTATGAATAATGTTATAATAGCCTTTTTGGGGTCTTCCCCTCTCTCTCTGTCTCTCTTTCAAAGTCTCTGTACTGCACTGAGCTATTGCTAGCTTAACTTTATTAAAGATAGTTATGGTAATACAGCGGACTCTCCGAATAACGGACACCTTGGTACATGGGCTTCTGTCCTTTATTCGGGGTATATCCTTTATTGGAGTGTTTTACTTTAGTCACCCCCACTTCATCTAATATTAATTTTATAGCCAATAGTTCATTGTCATAAAGAAATTTATGACATACTCAAGTGTTTTCATGACATTGTATTGCACTATTCAGTCTGTTTCAAGGAAGTGATCTACTAGACGAGTGTCAATTAATTGCGTCATGGTGGACGAATGGCTAGCTACTTGCCATTTGAGCAAGTAAAGCGGTGGCTGTTGTCATTACTATAGCTAGACAAAGTACTACCGTTTTTTTAGTGTCTACATGTATTGCCGTCTTATTATTTTTGTACAGATTGTTAATAATGCCATGACCTGCATGTAAGAAGGTCGTGGGCGGGGTTAGCCGCACCCACCGCCGTCCGTTAGTCGGAACGTTTTTTGTATAGTACTGTATATTACTTCATGCAAGCTGCTGTGTCCGTTATCCAGAATTCGGAGGTTGTCCGCTATTCAGGTGCTGCTACTGTATTAAACATATGGAGATATCGATTGGTACATATAGCAGTGTCCGTTATTTGGTAGAGGTCCATTATTGGGAGTGTCTATTAATAAAGAGTCCACTGTATTATAACCTGTTGTAAATTATTCGGTAACTAAGTCGACCATTCATCTAAATGCATGTGTATTAAATTACTATAATATATATGAATATTGAATGAAATTCCTTATTCATAAGCTTGATGGAACCATGCAAGTAGGCCAATAATATGATCTAAAATATGAACTTTAATGCAGCAACGATTTTGGTAATAGAAGCTTGAAAGGAAGAGGGAAGAGAGGCTCAAGGCTATATAATTAAAGTCTAATGAGAGCTCGTTGAGAATCTATTAGTACATGTCTGCCTTGTATCTTGACACAATTAGTGGCTATGGTAGTGAACAATTTCTGTGTGCAATAGATATCATTAATTTTTGATCACGTTGGTCCAGTTGTACGCATGCATGTCTGTTTAGCTCCATCAAGCACAAGGAATTTCTGTTGTCACTATAATTGGTAGTTGATTCCACGGCAATTGACTTGGAATAATATGCTCATAATTGATTGAACGATTTACAGTATCAATTTATGACTTTTAGCTTAGAGTCATTTCTGAGTCAGTGTTAAACTAGCTGTTTCACTTATGATGTTAAGAACCAAAGAGGAGAATATGAATGCATTATTTGTAGCAAAAGATGTACATATAAAATATTTGGCTTTATATTTGATCTACTATATTCTACGTGGCAAGTTCTGTGAGAGCAGTTCAGTATATTGGCTTGACAAACATTGCGTGAATGTGATTTATAGGCTCGGATGGAGTGACTGGACCGTTTCCATACTCTCTTTTTATTTCTTGAAATTTTTCTTGATCAAATTCTGCTGGATCGAATTCTCCTTGGAACCATCCGTACATGGCATCTATGTACTGGTCCAAATTGTTCCATTTCGGATAATCTGGTTGTATTGTCATAGACGTTTGTATGAATCCTGCTGCAGATACAAATCTTTCGTATTCGCTTGCCTCCAAGTGCATTAGTTTCTCTTTAAAAATTCGATCGAGAAAGTTAGGCCCCACCAGTTTGTTGAATACTTCTTTCCCAATTTCAGGAACTGGAAAGTCACCATCGGATGTTGTGAATGCAAAGCAACCTCCTGGGCGGAGATTCTCGTAAATCCTTTCCAAAGCGACTTTCTTATCTGTGATCCAATGAATCACGATGTTGCAGAATATGAGATCGTACTGTCCTTGTGGAAATGTCTGGTCATCAGCTTGTATGTACGTAATATTGCTGGCTGAGTGGTTCTCTCTTGCAATCTTGAGTCTTTCTCCATCAGGGTCTACAGCCACCACCTTCCCCTCTGGTCCAACTCGCTCTGACAGCACTTTTGTGAGGTAGCCAGTCCCACATCCCAGGTCGAGAACAGTGGCATCCTTTTTCACATTTAGCATATTGATCATCCTTAATCCAACTCCTTGCTGATTTTTGCTTCCAGCTTCGTAGCTGGCTGCTTGCGAATGATATCGTACTGTGCTGTTTGACATCTTCTTCTCTTTCTCTTCTTTTGTCTGATTATTCACTTTTTCGAATTCGTTGAATGAATGCTAACTGTGGTCTACTTTGCTGCTTTTATCTAGAACCGTTTTAGATGTGAGCACTTCGGGGAATTCAAAATTGGAATTGGGAATTGACAAATACTAATTGATAATTTTCTGCATGCTTGCAAATGCTAGCCTACAACTTCCAGGATTCAGCTGTATAAACATGAACATATCCTGTAAATTAATCCATAATACAATATATGATTGCATGCAACAAAGTTATATGAATTAAAGTAACAGTTATTCTCAGACTGCCACTCTTAATTGAAATATTAATGCTTGGCCCACTCATTCTCATGAACTTCTCCATTGAAATCACCCATTTGTCAACAACGTATGCTAAGTTATTGATATGCAAATTTATATGAATAAAAATGGGCGTATTAGCGAGGTTGCATGCATGAAAGTTCTATAGCTTAACAAGGATGGGCACACACACTCTCATCACCCCATCTACATCCTAAAGCTAGCTGGAAGAGAAAAAATCCGGGCAGCCACCGGGAATCGAACCCAGGGCCACTGGCTTGAGCCACCAGCGCTCTACCACTGAGCTACGACCACCCTTAGGCACCCGAACTCCCCCCCATGCTTATGATTCCTGATAGAAACACTATATACCCTCAAATTATTGGCTCTTCCAACCGGATCTTGAAATGTAATCTCCACTCATGTATTTCAAGGAAATGTATACTATAACAATGTATGTACACATTGTTATAAAACTGATTCAATTTCCTGTGCAGTATGTTTTTCACATACATTATTTACTCATTAGTAGTGAATCCTATTCCATATGAACTTACTCCATATATACTTATCCTGAAATGCCAATCCTGCACTTCTAATATACTATAAAATATTATTATAGAAGTACAGGATACAATGGTGCCACCATCAATATCCTTGTGTACTCGGATCAGTTTTACAGAAGTATGATCATGCAGGGGGAATCTGGTAAACAGGATTAATTCTATAGCTAAAAGGAATTTGGACTATGCTGAAATGAAATACTATGATCGATTGTGCAAAAGTCCCAGCTCGTTACTTAGCTATAGGTCTGAGGGCATCAAGCTGCCTGCTTGCAGTCATGAAATAGCTGGGTCGGGCTGGGCACAAGGCGGTCAGAGTCTAAACAATGCACATGAGATTGGATTACACACATTTGCAATTGGCCAACATAACAAACCACATGTTGTCATTCATGACCTACAAAATCAAGTCAACGAAAGCCTATATCAACCCTAGAATCATCATATCTCCTGAATGAAACTTAATCATCCACGTTTACATATACCGTAGTTACAACGCATGATCCAATTTAACACATGTCAAGAAATTAGCATTAATTTTCATAACGTTTACACAACATGGAGGATTGACGACCTTTACCAGAAACATGCGTTTTTCAACATTGAATATAATTTTTTTTCCGTGCATTCTATTAGATTAAGTGTGATATACAAAGGGAGTAACATACTTCTGAGGCTTGTCGTAAATTTCCAGTATGCTCATTCAATCACTTCTGATTTAGCTCATATGCGGGCAAAATAGGGGGCACCTGTACGTAATGCGAAATCATGTGAAGTCTTGATGGATATGTCGTGAAAAACTTGACCACATCCCCAATAGCTGCATAGTTCTAATGGTGCGTATGGTAAAGGTCGTCAATATAGTATGTACACTATCTACATACCTCATCGATACACTGGTATCTCAGTCACAGAGATGAAGTCTGAAATCTACTCTCAAGCTCAATAGTGAGACGTTTCGACACTTGTCGGAGAAATTAGCACTTAGCTTTTAGTGTAATCGCTAGATACAGGCGTCAGATACTCCACATGCTTACCGATTTTCAAGTCTCAGAAAGGCTACATTGAGGCCCTGAACTTACAATTATCTCATAGATTACACCATAGGTTTCATCATAATTACACCATAAATCACGTCATAATCACAAAAACGTAAATTGCTACTGGGAGTCTAGATGTATACTCCATGGTGCTTGATTTTCCCCTCTGGTCCAACTCGCTCTGACAGCACTTTTGTGAGATAGCCAGTCCCACATCCTAGGTCGAGAATGTCACATCAATGAACAGTGCATGATATGCATCATTTACCCCTTGCGCATGTACAATGTCATGGGTTTAAACAAGGCACAAAATTATACTAAGTGACATCTTACGTTCTCACCTTTCTTCATTTCATTTGCTAGATGTACCCTATTTGGCTACCCATTATTATGTAGTATCGCAGCTTGAATACCTTCATTTCTGTTTTAACTCACATCACGAAGTGCTTTGTAAATAACTATTAGCTTCAATTTAAACTTTGGTTAGTTTAAATGTGTAGTACCGTGTTCTATAACTGCTGATTGCCTGCTAATAGTCACCAGTTGCGGTCATAATTACATGTGCTGTATATAGAGCATGCACACTGCGTAACATGCTGCAATCAGCCTGAAGCTCGGTAGCTGTAAGGTTATCGAGTTCATCTCCTGTGATTGAAGCATAGAAACTTATCACTATCGAAGTTGAGAGTCAGTCTCACATTCCATCTCTGCGATTGAGGCGCCAGCATCGATGTGGTTTATAGAGTGTGTACACACACTAAATTGACAACCTTTACCATATTATGCACCATGATAACTATGCAGCTACTGGGGACGTGGTCAATTTAATACTATTTTACAGATTCAGAGCCATCTTATTCATATCAGGATGGCAGAAATTTCTGCTACCAAAATTATTCATGTCATTTTATGAGAAGTACATAGAGATACGTGCGACTCATTATTAGGGCTGGGCCATCTTTCTGTTCACACTCCTCTCGGATCTGTCTGAAAACATCTTCGTCAATATTTGAAAAGTCCACTGCACCCTGTAGCCATCCCTTGGCCGTATCAATGACATCATCCAGTGTGTCCCACACTGTTTCACGAGTTTCTGTCTCGGTCACTATCTTAGAGTACCCACACTCTGAAAATAAAGCTTTGTACTCGTCCGGACTCAAATATTTCATTGCGCTGCTTAAAATCTTATGAAAAACTCCTGGTCCTAAGAGTTTATCCATCAGTTGATACTCTTCTCCGCATCCTTCGTCACTTTTCTCTATGTCGGTTGAGAATATAAAATGGCCTCCTGGTTTTAGATTGTCATAGACTCGTTTCAAGGTAGCCCTTTGGTCTGGAATCCAGTGGATTACTTGGTTAGCAAATACAAGGTTGTATTGTCCTGGTGGAAATGTCTGGTCATCAGCTTGGATGTATGTAATATTGCTGGCTGAATGGTTCTCTCTTGCAATCTTGAGTCTTTCTCCATCAGGGTCTACAACCACCACCTTCCCCTCTGGTCCAACTCGCTCTGACAGCACTTTTGTGAGGTAGCCAGTCCCACATCCCAGGTCAAGAACAGTGGCACCCTTGTCTATTGTTACCATTTCCATTAGCTTTATCCCTAAATCTTGCTGTAATTCACTCCTCTTTGCATAGCTAGCTGCCTCTCCTTCAGATACTGCCATGACTTGAACTGTATGTGCATGTGACCCTGACCAAAGTTATGTAACAGTATCCACAGACCACTAATGAAATAAGTCGTGCCATCATGTGATGCTACCTAATCTATAGCATGTGTTGTGTAGACTGGCTATACCTGAATAGTCTACTAACAGTGACTGCCTGTACATCCATAGATATTGTTAGTATGATTTTGCCCAAGTCGGATTATATGTAGCAATTGTTTCTGTCTATCTGTTTGTCTGTCAGCATCATGAAAAATTACCAAACCTGCATCTGAGCAACTCATAAGCATAACAGATCTACCGAAATCGTTCAAAAACTGGCTTCATTACGTTTGAAATCATTTGATAAAGAACATGAATATCGTAAACACTTATTGGCCATGCCCTATCATCCGTACCTGGGAGCAAATTATGTAGGTAAAGGTTATTAATAAGCACATGCATGCATACTTCATCGTTTATGCAGATAGATGCACACACAGCATGCGGGGTACTGTGTGCTCTAAAGAGCTCTACTTTTTATCCCATCCCTTTACTTAATTGTGTTTGTCTCCCCCAAGACAGAAAGCCAAGGTGTGGGGCTTGGCAATATGCTGAGGCTCATGCCATTGCGCCATGACGGTTCTGCACCCCAGTGCTTTCATATTATTACTTTTTTGCATACAATATATTGTGCAGTTTAATACTCTGATTTGGTAAGTATAGCATAAATAACTTGTATAGGCTCGGACAATGTGACTGGACCAGATCCATACTCTCTCTTTATTTCTTGATATGCTTCTTGATCAAACTCTGCTGTATTGAATTCTCCTTGGAACCATCCATGCATGGCATCTATGTATTTGTCCAAGTTATCCCATTTGGGATTGTTTTGTACTAGTGTCAGTGACGTTTGCTTGAATCCTACATCAGTAGCGATTTTTTCATATTCGTTTGCCTTCAATTGCATTATTCTTTCTTTAAAGATCCAATCAAGAAAGTTTGGGCCCACCAATTTATTGAATACTTTTTTCCCTATTTCGGCGACTGGAAGGACACCATCTGATGTTGTGAATGCAAAGCAACCTCCTGGGCACAGATTTTTGTGAATCCTTTTCATGGCAGCTTTCTTATCTCTGATCCAATGAATCACAATATTGCAGAATATGATATCATACTGTTGTGGTGGAAATGTCTGATCATCAGCTTGGATGTATTCAATGTTGCTGGCTGAATGATTCTCTCTTGCAATCTTGAGTCTTTCTCCATCAGGGTCTACAGCCACCACCTTCCCCTCTGGTCCAACTCGATCTGACAGCACTTTTGTGAGGTAGCCAGTCCCACATCCCAGATCAAGAACAGTGGCACCCTTCTCCACATTTAGCATGTCTATCATCCTCATTCCAATACTTTGCTGTGGTTTGCTTCCTTTATGATAGCTGGCGGCTTGTGTAGTACTAGATGACATTGCTCTAGTGCCTTTTGCTATTCTTCAGTGCTTATCATTTCAATCTATCTACCCAATCTTCTTTGTACTTCAAGGTTTTGTTCCTAGCTAGCTGTGTCCTACATAGTGCCTCGTGGTTCACTCTGTATTTCACATTTTGACTAATTGGCATTCCCGACCTCTGCATGGTGGGTGTTGGTAGGTAGGCATCATCCTCTTGAGGTCAATTAATGTTTGTTAAAATTATTGTTATCAGTCTGAATAATGAATAACGTTATCACCTATTGGTGTGGTTAATTAACACTGAAGCCATAGAGATCAAAGATACTTCCATTACCCATAACATTAATATCAGTGGTAAAACACTGTGGGTGGAAGGCTCAGGATAGGCCACAATAATACCATGGCTGCATGGTGTGATGTTGCTATAGCTGTGTGTTATCGTAATTGCCTATTGTGGTGACAGCATGCTGATTACTATAGATAGTCTGTAGCTGATATATAGCTAAATGTATTATTCTAAGCTGTACCATTGTCATTGCCCATTAGCTAAGAGATTCTCCACAGCTGGCCATGGCTTTTCTAATAGTTCAGTAGATGACATCAGTGCATATAATCCTCATAAAAATTGAACTCAAGTCACCTATCAGTTTACTAAAATTACAACTTCTGTTGGATCAATTCATTCGGGCTTGGTGAATATTGCATGAAAGTGGTTTATTGGCTCAGAGAGAGTGACTGGACTGTTTCCATATTTTCTCTTTATTTCTTGATATGTTTCTTGATCAAATTTGGCTGGATCAAATCCTCCTTGAAACCATCCATACATGGCATCTATGTATTCGTCCAAGTTTTTCCATATCGGATATTCTGGATGTATTATCATTGATACTTGTATGAAACCTGCATCAGAAGCGAGGCTTTTATATTCACCCATCTTCAAAAGCATGAGTTTCTCTTTAAAAATCCATTCTACAAAGTTAGGCCCCACCAGTTTATTAAATACTGTTTTCCCAATTTCAGCGACTGGAAGGACACCATCAGCTGTTGTGAATGCAAAGTAACCTCCTGGGCGGAGATTCTTGTAAATCCTTTTCATGGCAGCTTTCTTATCCCTGATCCAATGAATCACAGTGTTACAGAATATGACATCGTACTGCCCTGGTGAAAATGTCTTATCGTCAGCTTGGATGTACTCTATGTTTGGGGAAGAGTACTTCTCTCTTGCAATTTTGAGTCTTTCTCCATCAGGGTCTACAGCCACCACCTTCCCCTCTGGTCCAACTCGCTCTGACAGCAATTTTGTGAGGTAGCCAGTCCCACATCCCAGGTCGAGAACAGTGGCACCTTTTTCAATACTTATCTGATCTATCAGTTGTATACCCAATCTTCTCTGTACTTCACTGTTTCGTTCATAACTAGCTGCTTCAGAATCTGACATAGTACCTTGCAGTTAACAGTATACTCTCTGTCTTACACTTTTGGACTGATGGTTTATTTGACCATTGCATTCTGGTGGCTATGGATACATGCATGTCATGTGATTGAGGTCAATATTTGGTTATCAGTCTGAACAATGATATCATGATGACTATTATGTGGTAGAGCTAACTTATAAAGCCATAAAGATCAAAGGTGCTGCTAATAGTTTTTTGGCTTGTTGAATATTGCATAAAGGTGGTTTATAGCTTGAGATAGAGTGATTTGACCATTAAAATTTCCATACCTCCATCTTCATTTCTTCAAATGTTACTTGGTCAGATCAATTTTTCCTTGGAATTGTTCATACATATGTATGGCTACCATATACTTGTCCGAGTTGTTCTACCATAGACTCGGGTTGTTCAGCGAATCTTTCTTATACCGTACATGTATTGGTAAGTGCATTTCTTTTCATTACCACATAGCTACTTCTGAATCATTCCAGGTTCTAACTCAAATCCGGAAGTATGCTGTAATTAACTTCCTTGGTTAGGTTAATTGACACTTAAAGGTGTATAGTGCCATAATATGAGGAATAATTATTAAATTTTGATGAATAGCTATATGAGATATTTTGGTGCCAAATGCCATGATAGTGTCCTGCATGCAGGGATGCTTAAACATAACTCATGATTTTGGCCCACATGCATACTAGTTGCCAACTGTCCAATTTTGACCGGGACAGTCCCAATATTTGGCCTCCTGTCCCGGTTTCCAGTTTCAAAAACTTGGCAACTATGCATATATGGACGCTTGCCCGGGATATAACTTCCATTGGTTAGTATTGCAGCTGCTACATTGAACCTTAAAATGAGCTACATGGTCACTTTCCCGGGTCACTACAGTATGTACTATAAATATTAATTATTTGTAAAGTTTTAGTACACTGGTTTGGTAAGTATAGCATAAATATCTTGTACCGGCTCATTTAGTGGTTAATATGACTGGCAATAAAAGTATTAATATTATGTCTGCAATTAATTATTGAATAACTTAGTTGTTAATTTATGTCTCGTAAAGCTATACACTGATCTTTACATTAGTTGATTGACTAAACCATGAATATTGGATTCCTTAAAGATTTTCCGTTGTGAAAGTACATAACATACACTATTATATATTGAATTAGTTGTTAATTTATGTCTCAAAGACTGACAGCTAGTGGAGACAATTGATAAAATGACATTTTTATGCACGAGTTTCATTAAAATTAATGCGAATCATGTGAGTTAAGTGGCAGTGGCATAAATATTTATTGCACCATACATTAGAAGGCACAAAACATAATGTAAAATCGCTCAAGTATTTCAGAGGGCCCATTTTGATCAATACACATAATAATTGATTTACTCACATAAAAGATCGCTTTACGATATCTCTGACATGCATGAAGAGTCTATATTATATAATTATATCAAACGGTCAGCTTCACTTCTCAGAGACCCTATCAAGTGTTCACTTTTTGTTGGCATTGACCATGTGTTTCTGTCTTATCCACACTTAGTCTAGTCTAGTTTACATGGAAAAGTGTGATAACTTACACATCTTGCCAGTACGTACGCTCCCCCCGTCCCCGAAACAAATCCCAAACAGTGGCGTAGCCAGGGGTGCGCCTAGTAGGGCCAGGCCCGACCAACTTTGTTCTAGTAATGCTTACTACTAAGCGTTCATCGTGTTAGCCATTTAATTCTTAGACTATGAGAATATATAGGGCAGAAATAATCCAGATTGTATATATAGGCTAAAGATTGACATTCAGCAGTGTTAATAGGATAGTACCAGGAGCTGCAACAGGAAATTTACTGGTTATATACAGTATTGTATCTAGTACCGCCACCAGGAACAGGATACCAAACAGGAAATTTATAAAATTAATCTGCAATCAGGAGAATTCTTAATGAGTTCCTTAGTTCAAAATTTGTGTACGGGAAGTGTGCCCACGGCCAATATTGCAGTATACCACACAACAGGAAACTTGAAATTCAAGGGAGAAAAAATTTGCATAGTAGGAGGGAAGTATTTTGTGGAGAAAACTTTCGCAGAATGCATGTTAAACTGATCACATGGGTGTGGCATGCCTAAAATTATGTGAAGAAAACTTTCGCAGGTGGCTGTGAAATTACAAAAGCTAGCTTCCAATCCTTGGAAGTATGCAAAGATTGAATGCGTGCAGCACGAAGATGTTAGCAATGAGAAGACAACAATCTTCAGTCTTACAGACAGTTAAAGAACAAGAATATTGAATGTCATATGGGATCGAGAGCCCAGTCAAACACCCAACAGAGCAAGCTTCAACAGGTCAATTTGAACGTACTGTAGTGTCCCAGGTAAGCGCCCATGGGCGCTTGAACATATTAATTCGCGATTTTGGCGTGCATTGGCATTTACCCGGATCTATAGAAGCTGCTGCAGTGGCCCCTTGAAATATGGGCTAGATGGGCGCTTGCCCAGGATACTACAGTGTACATACAAACGTATTAGCCATCCGCCATGCTAGCTCAGTGTTCATTCACAGCAAAACGGTACAATTGAATAAAAATGCTCAGCAAAGCTCAAGCAATATTTATAAATTTTAGTATTTTCATAATGGTATGGCAATAGGCAGACACATGCAGTGTGCTAATATTGCGGAGTCGGCTATCAATCCTTGAGTGTATACTAAAAAGTGTGCATACTCATTTCAAAATTGATTCGAATTTGATGAGTTTCTGAATCATAATATAATTACTGTAACTGATTAATGTGATGTCTCTTTTATAAGTGAAAGTATAATTAAAACATATAATAACATGAAAGACGATAGACATACATTGTGCAGTTCAGTGCACTGGTTTGGTACATACACCATAAATTACTTGCACAGGCTCAGACTGAGTGACAGGACCAGGTCCATACTCTCTCTTGATTTCCTGATATGCTTCTTGGTCAAATTCTGCTGGATCAAATTCTCCTTGGAACCACCCGTACACTGCGTCTATGTACTTGTCCAAGTTGTCCCATTGTGGATAGAGTGGTACTAGTGTCATTGATGCTTGCTTGAATCCTGCATCAGTTGCAAGGCTTTTATATTCATTCGCGTCCAAATGTATTGCTTTCCCATGAAGAATCGAGTCAAGAAAATCAGGACCCACCAATTTGTTAAATACTTTTTTCCCAATCTCGGGAAATGGAAGGCCAGCATTGGTTGTAGTGAATGCAAAGTGACCTCCCGGACGAAGATTTTGGTAAACTTTCTTCAGAAGGGCTTCCTTATCTCTGATCCAGTGAATCACAGTGTTGCTGTATATGAGATCATACTGTCGTGGTGGAAATGTCTTATCGTCAGCTTGGATGTATTCAATGTTGCAGGCAGAGTACTCCTCCCTTGCAATCTTGAGTCTTTCTCCATCAGGGTCTACAGCCACCACCTTCCCCTCTGGTCCAACTCGCTCTGACAGCACTTTTGTGAGGTAGCCAGTCCCACATCCCAGGTCAAGAACAGTGGCACCCTCGTCTATATTTAGCATGCCTATCATGATTATTCCAACATCTTGCTGAGGTTTGCTTCCTTTGTGATAGCTGGTGGCTTGTGCAGTGGTAGATGACATTGCTCTACAGCCTCTTGCTATTCTACTGTTTATCTGATCTATCAGTTCTACATCTTCTTTGTACTTCAGTTTTTCATTCGTAGTTAGCTGTATAGTGCCTTATGGTTAATTAACTCTCTTTAACATTTTGACTAATTAGCATACCTGGCCTCTGCATGGTGGCTTTGCCAGGATACATGTCATGCCTTTGAGGTCAATTAATGTTTGCTGGAGATGGTTATCGGTCTGAACAATATGATATCAGTATACCCTTTGTCACCTGTTGGTGTGGTTATAGTTAATAGTAATGTACACTAAAGCCATAGAGATCAAAGGCACTGCCAATACCATAAATTAATAATTATTAGTGGTAAAACCCTGTGCCTGGTAGGGTCATAACTAGTTAATCAATGGCATACTCATACAGTGCATGCTATGTCGTATTGCTCAACTACTGCAGCTTTTAACATAATTTTAAACCTCATGTGAACTATTCCATAGGACACCTATAGCTGAATATGTGTTGATAACTGCATGGTTTGTAGTCACCTTGTTGCAATAGCAGTATTGGTGTCTGAACACTGGGCCAGTATCTATAGTTAATAATTTACCATGAAACTTCAATTTGATCAATATCATCACACGTAGATTGAGGGTACGTGTACTTGTGTATTGCAAGTGAGCTCATATTAAATTTTGTATCTCAATTGGTGTTGAATAAGCGCAATTATCTTAAGGACACTTAAGATGCAGGTACTAAAATTAATTTAGTGAGATTAGCGATTTGCCCAATTTTCATACCTGCGAATATTAAATTTATCATTTTCGAATAAATAGAACGTTAATTTTGAAAAATCTCTATAAGGCCATATAAAATAACTTACTTGATTCTCATCCACCTTTTTCCAAAAAATAGGGGCGGGAAGAGGCATTTTATTTTTATTTTTTTACTCATCAGGACACTAGAAAGAGCAGTATCTGCATGGAGCATATTTTCGAGATATTTGGTAAAGGGTCGCTACTGCGCACGTGCGATAGCAATAAAATTCATAGAGGCAGCCTGTAAAAATTGGGACGGGCGGGGATGAGAATCAAGTAAGTTATTTTATATGGCCTAATTATAGTACCCGCTAAACATACTATCTCCAAAATCCACTAAAATTTGTACCCGTAAATAATCATTATCAGTATTAGCTATTGGTTCACTAATTCTAGGATATGGATTCCTATTGGGTATGAGCACCCTGCATTTATGGTTTAGCGTGTCTCTACCTACCACCACTTGTACTTGTACACAGACACCTTAGTTTCTTTTTTTCTGCGTGCAGTCGTTTATACACATGCATGCAGAGTGCACTTGTGTCCATTACAGGTACTAAGTGGGATAAAATGTGCTTATCAAACGGCCGATGATATTATTGGTACAGTTGTTAAGGTCTTAGGCTCCCAATCCTAAGATTGAGGGTTTGAGTCCCATCTGGGCCTTGCCTTTGTGCTATTGACGAATAATTGGAACAATTAAATAGTGGGCATTGGGAGAGCCGAATATAGAGAATAATTTATGGCTACTGACTAATAAAAGCCTAATATAATATGACTCTATGGTAGCAGCTAACATAAGTTGGTTACGTTAATATGTGTCGGCTGCTGACCTACTAAGTATGATTAGTTCAATTCCAGCTAAAGATTGAATATAATGCAATAACATAATGTCTTCCCATGCATGCATGTACGCACACACCTTAGTTTCTTTTTTTCTGCATGCAATCGTTTATACACATGCATGCAGAGTGCACTTGTGTCCATTCATTGGCTTCTGTTATGATTCTATCACTGTTGAGACTGGTTCACATTGCTAATTTACCACAGGGTAATATCATAGTAATACTATTATTGCCCTAGTCTCAGGGTATTATGAAACCAGTATATACAGCCAATATACTCAACTTTTTCATATATGGATACTATATAAAGTATTGATGGGTTTTAAGCTTTTCATAACAGTTTTGGTGTATTTGATCATCGTTGAGTGATGGAGAATATTATCTCTATTCTTGTCAATAGCACTGATGATATTATTGAAAACAGCAGCTTGCCGATTAGGGAATTCCCCTACTGGCAGCCAACTCTGGCTGCGATTCTGCTCCTTCTTACCATCTCACATGCTAGTAGCATCTTGATCATCTACGTTCCTTTACTGGTGGTGCTGCTCAGAGTGGTGAAGAAGGACCACTTCAAGCCACTTAACTTGCTCCATGCCTCGCTGGTGATTGCATCAATTTTTGAAGACATCGGCCGCATTATCCTCTATCCCATCTATTTGCCATCTGCCTTTAGACATTGTGTTTGTTCTGCTTCAGTCAATTCCCTTCTTGGTGTTTTGTTCACTTTTTTCTTGATCTATCGTCCGTTCTGTTTTGCCTCTCTCTCAGTGCTGCAATTCTTGGTGGTTATTGGAAAAAAGAAGTTTGTCACACTCAAAGTATCCTTTGGTATGATCGCAGTGTGTAGTGGACTTGCTGCTATCTATACAGCTGCAACAGTGAAGCCAACTTATGATACTATTGAGAAGTATGTTTGCTATGAAAGTTTTTGCCCTAATAGCAGATCTGAATCTCCTCTTGGTTTTTTTGCTATTACCTTTATGGCCAACATCTTCATAGCTTTCCTCCCATCTATCTTTGTTGTGCTTACAATGTCCATTTGGTCTTGCGCTGTTTTCAGGAACTATTACACTGGTGGAGATGACCAGCTAAATCGAAGGATGCTTTCTCTCCCCTTCATCATGCCACTAGGTATTCTGGCTTCTTCTTCAGTTGAGGGAGCTCAAATAATATTAGTTGGAATAATCATATCAATGCTCTCCTCCCTCGGTGACCTCTTTCCATACTGGATCATGTTCACTAATTTTTTGCTAGCCAGCTTTTTGCGTTTCTTTATAAGGCTTGTCTATCCTTCAGTGCTGCTCTATACTCACCGAAAACTCCGTCGAGCCTTCAAGCGACTTGTGAGAGACTTGAAGAACAGAAAGTTTGTGACTCCTGGCACAGTGAACATAGACTCCACCACAGTTGGTCAGTGACCACCCCTCATGCAATTCAGTGAACTCTTATAGACTGAACTCTGGCTACATCTTAGAGCCAGCTTCGTGATAGCAGTAATTATTTATTAGTAAAATACTGTAACAGTGAATAGCTAATGTTGCCTCTGCAATATGTCTGTGCCTATCTTAAGGAACAATTATTAATTTTGCCGGTAAATTTTGTACGATAGTTTTGTAAATATATCGTAGTTAATTGAATACAACGCATGATCCAATTTAACGCAATAAATTAGCATTTTAGGAATTCTCCTAACATCTATATATGGAGCGATTGACGACCTTTACCAGAAAAACGCGCATTTTTCAAAATTGAAATTATTTTTTTTTCCATGCGTAGTATTAGATTAAGTATGGTATACATTTAAATTTGCGATAATTTAAAATCTCCAAACTGTGATGTATGACAGTACAATAAGTGCATTTATTGAAACAAAATTAATACTGTGATATGATTGGTCAGTTCCAGGTCTATTATTTCATTTGGATTATTACAAAAACAGTCTTGTAATAGTACTTGAAAAATTCACCCTATTATATACCGATCATATCATTTGGTGAGCACCACATAGAGATACGTGCGGCTCATTGTTAGGGCTGGGCCATCTTTCTGTTCACACTCCTCTCTGATCCTTTTCATAACATCTTCATCAATGTTTGAAAAGTCCACTGCACCCTGTAGCCACCCCTTAGCCGTGTCAATGACACCATCGAATGTTTTGAATTCGTGTTGCTGAGTGTCTGTCTCTGTTTCTATCTTCAAGTATCCACACTCTGACTTCAAAGCTTTGTACTCTTCGGCACTCAAAAAATTCATCGTACTGCTTACAATCTTATCACATACTCCTGGTCCTAAGAGTTTATCCATCAGTTGATACTCTTCTCCACGTTCTTCAAAGCTTTTAGCAACAACGGTTGAGAAGATAAAATGGCCTCCTGGTTTTAGATTGTCATAGACTCGTTTCAAGGCAGCCCTTTGGTCTGGAATCCAGTGGATTGATTGGTTAGCAAATACAAGGTCGTACTGTCCTGGTGGAAATGTCTGGTCATCAGCTTGGATGTACTCGATATTGCTTGCTGAGTATTTCTCTCTTGCAATCTTGAGTCTTTCTCCATCAGGGTCTACAGCCACCACCTTCCCCTCTGGTCCAACTCGCTCTGACAGCACTTTTGTGAGGTAGCCAGTCCCACATCCCAGGTCGAGAACAGTGGCACCCTTGTCTATTGTTACCATTTCCATTAGTTTTGTCCCTATATCTTGCTGTACTCCACTTGTTTTTGCATAACTAGCTGCTTCTCCTTCAGATACTGCCATGACTAGCTATAGACTCTAACTGCTATGTACAGCTAGTACTATTACGTGCACGCATGTGACCTGGGCTAAAGCCATATATAGCATTATCCACAAACCACTAATGTAATGCATTCCATAGTCATGTGATGCTGTTTTCCCGTAATATTGTAATGTTAACCATTATGGTGTTTACTGATAATGATTGCACATGTTGGTATGCAATCTGCATAAGTATGTATATGCCACTCATGCTGATTTTATAAAACCATGAGATATCTTACCATTACGGTAGTATCCTGGGGAAGTGCCCGCGCACTGGATTTTATGGAGTCGATGTAGCAGCCTCCATGCAAATGATTTTATATTCGGGTAAATGCCATAAAGACCAAAATCTCTTAAGTTACCCATGACACGTACTATGATATATACGGTACTTGGAAATGGAAGTACCGTACCCTCGCGAAAGGGGGCCCATGGGCGGTGCACCTTACATTGGGCCAAGATTGGGGGATGGGCCGATATTGAAGGTAACAGTATGATCGTGTTTATACTCGAAAGAGCGCCCAGGTAAGTACCCACACTAGCTTCATAGTTTGAATAGTAGTAGCGGCTACTATTGATTTCAGCCTTATTCAAGCACGGTTACCAATCCAGAACAAGGGCGGCCATGATACTTCACCATGTGTCGCTGAGTGCAGCTATATTCAGTGGGCGTGACTACGATCGTTAGCCGTATACGATCGTTTATTTGTGCTGAAATATGGCATAAAGTTAGCTAGGCTAGTTTCACGGATGTTTAGCACATTACTTATCGATCTTACATAGATTATTCGAAGTACAGTCCAGCCATTTCATGCATTTGAGCTGCGCTTTCAAGGGCAGCTACGCATGGGCGCATATTCGAGTAAACATTAGACCTTAGCAGGAAATGAGCCCAAAGTGGGGGGTGGGCCGACATTCCATAGTGGGCCCTCTTTCGTGAGGGTACGGTATATGTAATCCCATGACATGCATCTGAGATATGTAGCAGTAGCTAATCCACTTTTTATACGTTCTCTTTTATTCATCCAATTCTCTTGCAGGATTACAAATAATTTGATCTATTTCATTAGCAGGCATGCTAAGAGATCCAGCAATTTTGATAACAAAAAAATTTTAACAAAAATGATCACATGAAATTAGCTAAATTGCTAGCAGCAAAAACGAGATACAGTAAACTCCAGTCAGTTTCACCGTAAATCACAGTGTCTTCTAAAGATAACAGCATAAAGTTTTTGATTTGAAAGCATCTTGGCTGAGCTACTGGATATCAATGAGAAAAACAGTCACACATACATAATCGCTAAATTTAGGTACTCTATACTGCTGTGGGTTACCTAAATTTACTGGACAAGACATGCTGTGGGTTACATAGACGTTAAGTTAGGTATAGTAATTGTCTCTA
This sequence comes from Cliona cf. orientalis, assembly GCA_963930775.1. Classification (NCBI taxonomy): domain Eukaryota; kingdom Metazoa; phylum Porifera; class Demospongiae; order Clionaida; family Clionaidae; genus Cliona; species Cliona cf. orientalis. The sequence goes on from OZ005690.1 coordinate 3,837,637, forward strand.
TAGTTATAATATATTATGTGTACCACACAGCACTTTTAATTTTGTGACCATGCCTCCTAACTGTTGGCCACACCCCTTAATTAATGGTTGTCCAATGCTAGTTGACACGTGGTAATGGAACTTGTGATTGCTCAGCTATTTGAAATATAGACCCGTTGCAATTATGTCATAAAATAGGAAATTTCCGGATATCTCCGTATACGGACATACCCTCGCCGCCATCTTGGTGTACCACCTCCATACTCGCTTATGGCTGTTTGCACTAGCAGCTGTTGGAGAGAGCTTCTTTCTGTCTCTCTATCTTTTAGCGACTCGAAGACAAAATAAGCAGTATCCCAGGATGATATTATTCTCTTGGAACTATTCAACATACTATATTTTCACTGGTTGCAGGTCAGTGATCCTCTCAGAAAGAGCAGCTGAAAGTCGATCTAATACATTTTCTCATAGACACGCACGCGCGTGGTACACCAAGATGGCGGCGGTCACATGACCTGTGACGTTTTACTACGTCAGCTGCAATGGGTCTATTAAAGTATAGTTATACAATTGATAGCTAGATTCTGCGCTTCTCTTATGGACATATAGCACGTGTGGCTCACCAGAGGGGGAGGGGGGACATTACCCTTGTGCCCCTATGCTGATTATCCTAGCTATCATCAAGCCTTCTTTGCTAGGTGGGTTATGGAAATAGACGGCCTAATGGCCTTTGGCCTTGTGGCCAAATGGCCTTAAGGTAAGCTAGTTTATCCCTGTTTAAGGTACCATGGACTACTCTAGCCTGTCCCCAGGTGTCTTGCTAGGAATATATAGCTACTCAATGACAGACTCTGTGTCAGTTTTCATCTGACATTAAGTGTTGAACTATCCGATCAGTGAAAAGATATGCACTTGTTATTAGATTCTTCCAAAAATAAATAGTCCCCATAACAACGGTAGCTATCTTGTCCAGATGCATGACAGTCAAGTCCAACTTAATATCAGTAACACGCTTGTTTTGTTTTGACTCTGATACGTGATAGCATCCAATTTAACTACACATTTTTGCTAACTGAAATCCAGCCCCTGATCCCTCTCATAAATGGCGGGGGACCCATGATGCACAGTAGCTAAATTAATAAAGTTACCCTGTCATATCGACACAAACATGTTTACTTACTGATTTTAAGTTGGACTCGACTGTCGTGTACCTGGACAAGATACCGTTGTTATGGGGACTATTCATCAATCTAATTGCACCAGCATGATCAAACGAGTGCAAAGCGACAAAAAATTGATATTACTTACTCATAATTATTGTACGATCTAATCACAGGTGTGTAGCTAAATTAATCGAGTTAGCTACCCTGTCATGTCGACACAAACATGTTACTGACGTTAAGTTGGACTCGACTGTCGTGTACCTGGACAGGATACTGTTGTTATGGGGACTATTTATCTAGGAAGAATCTAATTGCACCAGCACATTGATCAAATGAGTGCATGCATGTACTCTTCACTGATCTGATAATTTAACATTCAGATCACAAAGTCAGCAAGAGACCTGGGGACAAGCTAGAGTCACAGTCCATGGTACCTCAAATAGGACCAGATTGCTTGCTTAGCTTAAGGCCATGCATTTGGCCAAAAAGCCACTAAGCCAAAGGCCATTAATAGGCCATCTTTTTCCATAACCCTTGCTAGCTAGCCAGCCTATACACATGAATATGCCACACACAGGTATTGTCATACTAAGTCAACTAAGTGTCAAGCCTAGCCTGATTGAACACTATACTAAGCTAGCCTAGTCTAGTAGCTATTTCAAGCTCGAGGCTTGGCAAAGCAGGTTATTTATAAATCCCCACCCCTATGAACAGCCAGACTCATGGCTGATATTTCAAGCAGTGATGCTCAAGGGAGGACATGGAGTATAAAAACTAATGGATATTTACCCCGCGCGCATGCGCAAGGGGTAAAGTAATCGGTTGTGTCGTCGTCGTCGTCGTCATTAGCACAAAAATCGCCATATCTCGAGATGTAGGCGTCTAAGCGACTCATAAGCACAACGAATCAATCGAATTCGGCGAAAAAATGGCTTCAGTGTGCGTCAAATCGAGGGATACGGTCCACGAGCGTCACAAATAGTGCATGTTTGTTGGCCACCGTAGCCACGCCTATCGACAGTGCCCATCAATGCATAATACATGCCATTATGCTTTCTGCTCATGCGCACAACTAACAAGCGTATGACTGGTAAAGGTCGTCGATGTTCTAAATACATGTAATTCTCGTGAAGTGACTGAAATCTGAAGCCCCATGGAATCAATCAGTATGTAAGATAGCTATACTATTATTACAACAAAATATAGGTACAAGTTCATGTCTTCCTAGTCTGGGTGCAGAGAGGGCTGTTTCAAGTGTCACCAGAACAATTAGCTAAGCAGCATTTCCATTATTTCTGTCAAGTTCACAAAAGTATAGCCATGCACCGAAAATAAATCTATAGATTGCACAATGTGCGCGCGGGGTATGTGCTCTACAGAGCTCTAGTTTTAATTGTGTTTCCTTTTTGAGAAATATTTGTTAATTAATTTTTTAGGTGCATGCTAAACTAAAAATTTAAGGTATTTTTTGTATTCTCTTAGATTGTAGTGTTCCTGAAGAATTGAGAAGAATCATTCCTATTTTGACAATTTGTTGAAATACTATCACTTTACATCATTTGTCCAGCATCCATGCTAAAGAAATGAATGACTTTTACTAATTTCATTAAAAATTGCTGTGAAAATGACTGATTTTAGCCCAAATCTTGCAAAAGATTATTGGATGAAATAAAAGAGAATGTGTTTTTATTAGTGACAAGAAAGTTGAAACTTGGTTGTTAGCTATTACATAATATTTGTACAGGAAGCGCATGTATTTTGATATGACTGATATTCCATTCATAGAAAAGATTGTACAGGAAGCGCACTGTAATTTGATATGATTGGCATTCCATTTATAGAAAGATTACGTAATGAAGTTGTTAAAATGTAAGTGATACATTTGAATATAGTGCAAATTTGTCAAAACTTTCATGTTGATATAGCTATCATTAACTCCTTTGCATAATATTATAGTGTCATTGCTATATATGGCTTTGTATGCAAACTTCTCCCTAGGGAATTTTCATTCAAATACCGTAAGTGGCAAGTTAGTGCTTGACAGGATATGGTTGTATGCTTCTAAACTATTGTGTCTATGCTTTTTATGGACATATTAGTCCATTGAGTTGGACAAACATGCCTTTATAAGATGGGTTTCATCAGCCAATGGACCAGTTTAAGTTCCTGTCAGCTAGGCATTAGAGCACTATAATATAGACCAGTCAGTGCGTGTAAGATGTTTTTTCGAGAGTTGGCAACTATGAGCTTTACAGAGATAGAGAAAGCTTTCCATCTACGAAAGATGAGAACACGTTTCAGAAGGCTGGACTACAATGAAGATGGATACATTTGTCGTAAAGATTTTGATCTCATGGGCAAAAAACTGGCTGAATACAGCGAAGTGACTGATGAACAAGCTGACTTAATCCACAAAGACTTCATGAAAATTGCTGATGCACTGAAGCTTAAACCTGGACGGAAGTTATCCATCGAGAAAGCTGCGAAAAAGGCCAGTAAATCTATCCTATCCATGTCACCAGAAGAACAAAAGGCCATGGTCCATGATACTCACGGTGTGCTCTTTGATGCCATTGATACAAAAAAAGATGGACACATCTGTTTGGAAGAATTTAAGGCATATTTTTTCGTAATAGCCCCTGAGAAGTCAGAAGCTGATGTTGTCCGCTCATTCAACGCAATAGATGTAAATAGAAATAGAAAAATAAGTCGGAAAGAGTTTTTGGCAGCTGCTGAAGATTTTCTGTGTGGAGTGGAGGAAACACATGTTTCAAATTGTTTTTTTGGACACTCATTAGATGATATGTGAATCAAAGAGTGTATACAGTTACAATTTATAAAGTTTGTATGTTTCATCCATTGCGAGTGAATATCTGTGTTCTCATGCATGCACATGGACAGTTTAATTTATGACGTGGACATTTACTTTTGTGTATGGTAATCATATTATGTCGATATTAATGTCATCTTTTTTATGTTTCTAAGGCAAAACTCTTTTGTAAAAGTTTGATGTTGAACAATTTGTTTGTATATACCGAGATTAACTGAATCAGGGTCAGTGGCGGATTTAGGGGGTTTCGGAGGTTTTGACCAAACCCCGCTTTGGGGTGCACCTAGTAATAAAAAGTACTGATGATAGGCTAACTAGAACCCTCTCTCTGTCTACAGAACTAAGAAAACTGCTGTTGTGGCTCACCTTGGCATACTTTAGCAGAAAATTTGTTCAAAAATCGATCGGTTGGGCTGGTACCAGTGGTAGTTGTCTCAAACGATCAAAATGGGAGTGGCATGGCTTCTAAAACTTCGCGCGCAAGAGTATAACAGAGCCCCCCTTCAGGAAATCCTAGATCCGCCACTGAGGGTTTGTATACAGCAATTATCAGAGTACCACAATAGTGGGAAATGTTTGCCATCACCTAACCTGGGACATCTTAATATAGTGATCCTGGGTACTATAGAGTCTGGATTCTGATAAGATTAACACATTTGTAGAGAGCTTCTTTGTCATGGATACAGATTCTCTGTCCTTGATTTACAGCTCTTTCCACTTTCAGCATGTATAGGAATACATGCCACTATGATAGTGCCATGTATATATCATATTGCATCAGTGAAACTAGCACCTGCTCCATGATGTGGCTTCTGTTTTTTTTTTCACTTAGTCATCTACCTATATATGGCTTAGACATATTCAGTCTAGAGCTTTCTAGCCTGACGACCTTTACCTACTCTACTGACGAGTAAGTACGTATAGGTCATTGGGAGAAAACATGTCCAGCATGAAATAGCCTAGTTAGAAGTCTGGTTCCAATGATCAGAAGTGAAGAGTGTATTGGAATCGGTGGTAGCCACAATGTCGTATGGTAATGTGGTTGAGTATGCCGATAAGCTGGGTCTCCCTGGTGATCAGGTTAAAGTGCAATGTATGTTTCTGGGAAATATGTATGAGATTCCTAGAAATCATTTAGGCAGATAATATACTGTGAGGTAGCTATCCTTGAGTGCACACAGTGGTCTTAATATTATTGTTGTTCACTTCCACATAGCTATAAAGTAGTTATGTTGTCCGTCCGTGTACTCAACACATATATCACTTCATAAGGTACTGTGGATAAGTGCAGCAAATTTATCATGGGGGGAGGGGGGCGATTATAGGCTTTCATGGTCTAATCATAGAAGCCAAAGGCCTCTTGTCATATTCTAACCCCCACCAGTGATGAATTATATACCATATTTTAACTACCAATCATGTATACATAACTGTGGTCTAGACTATATATATGAAGCATAATTTATGTTATAGGTAGTTATGGCCAAGTAACCCTTATCTATACTCTTATTATGGCATAAGTTATATTCTTGATAGCTATATACACCCCTTCAAGTTCCTGTACATACAGGATATAATATTATACCGTACCCTTGCGAAAGAGGGCCCATGGGCGGTGCACCTTACATTGGGCCAAGATTGGGGGATGGGCCGATATTCGAGGTATACCTCACAGCACAAGCAGCTACGTAGCTGAAATCCTATAAGTGTATCTAGCAGCACTAGCACTTGTAATTAGCTACATTTGTGTAAATTATCACCTGCCCAACCTATCTACCATATACTATTCTATGGTCATGTTTGTTCGAACAACAATTTGTTCTTGTGTGACCTGATATATATACATTGTATCTATAGAAGAGCATGCGTTACCCTACAGTAACTTAGTCTAGTTACTGTAACGTTTTCATGCCAGAACCATGATTAATTTTGTGCTAAAATTTGTTTCTCTATGAGATTGCGTTGGCCATAAATGATGTGTGCATGGTCCGGCTGTCAATAGCTCAATAATCTACATACACACATACACACACCACTACAGGCACTCCAGGATCAAAATCTCTGACAGGTTTATCCACTCCTCGATCGTCGCTCACCACTGCTGGAATTTCCAACACTTTATCCACCCCACCGATTCTCACCACCAGCAGCCCTGCACAATCACTCAGTCAACAGCAGTTCAAACCACTATCTAGCATCGTAGAAGCAGCTGGTCTTTCGCAGGTTGTGGCCAACCTGACTGCTGGAATGTTCTCCTCTGCAGCTGGCAGTGCCCAACTCACACCTAGTCTTGTGTCGACTCTAACACAACCTGGCTCAGTCAGTGGTACCGCTATGCAGGTATCGGCATCATCTGGTTCTCAGAACGTGCCAGTGGGATCAAGTGGTGTCAGTATTGGATCAACGGGATCAGTAGGTGTCGCCACAAATGCTAATCCGAGTGATTATTCTCAGGTGCAGTCTGTTCTAGATGGTAGCAATACATTAACTGTCTCTTCTAGCATATAGTTTCCTGACACTCCAGTGATACTAATAAGGTGATATTATATTTCAGACTTAATGCTAGGATGGACAAAATGTGCTATAGATGTTGTATATTTTAGGACTGTTTCTTGGACATGGCTTAGAGTTAAAAAGTTGAGTTTTTCAATAATTATGGTGCAATATGTCAATGATCAAAACTATAGTGTATTTTGTGAGATAGCAATTATAAAAAATGTTCTTGGTCTCAATGGAGCCGTTCTGAGACGTGGAGAGTAACTTATGCACATGCGTATATCTCTAGCGAATATTTTTAGGCTTATATACTTAACTATTGTATGGCTATAATATCGTAGAGGCTCATACTGTGTCAATAATATCTTTTGTGAGACAGCTAGACTAGGAACCTATTATCAGGAAGGTCCTGTGTCCTGATGTTGTTTCTATGTATTAACTGTGGATCTATATCTGCTCACAAAAGATGTTATTATTATATATGCATGGCTGATTAAAGGTCACATAAAGCTCTAATCTTTAGACTAGAAGCTATATGGTTAGCCAAAGTGATAGTGTGTTTCAGTTCAGTTCACTACACACCTGTTGATTGATAACAAGCCTCTGGTGGATAGATTTTGTGGTTGCTAATACAAATGCGGTGTCCATGGAGGAACCTTACGCTTGTTCCACTGAATATATATAGAGCCAGAATGTACTTCTGGGAATTCCGGTAGCTTTTATAATAATACCTAGTATAATAATTATTATGTAGCCTATAGCATCACAATAATAGGTTCCTGGAAACGGAGGAGGGCAGATGCTCTAATTAAGTTCCTATGGCCAACAATAATAATAAAAGTGATTTGCCCTATCAATATACAATAGAGGGGTCATGCACCTGATTGATAGTATAATATTATGCATGTTTGCTATAATAATTATAATATCGGTAGCTACTGTAAATAATATGTAGTTCAGTTATAATAATCTATGATGATGACAATATGAGATGATAATAGTCCATGTTGATGACAACTTACGGCACAACCATAATGTGCATGCATGCACTTGCTCTATGGCTGATAAATATTATAGTTACTGTAACTGTTGTGGTTATGAATGCAAATTAATGCATGACATTAACTGTAGTCTCAAAGGAGGAAGCTACTGATCAGCAACTATTATAGGTACATGTATAGTCATGCAGGGTTTGAGATTTTGGTGCCGCTTATAGTTCTCTATTGTTTAGTACCGTGACTGATAGAAGGAACTGCATGGTTCCATTCCAAAGTTTCTAAGGAAGCTATAAAGAATGATTGTAAATCTTGAGTTTATACTGCCATGCATCTGTGGGGTGCCAAGTGTGTCAAAATGCTAACAAATTTAATATACTTTTTCAGGAAAGTTGGTAGAATTAGCATACTAGGTCAATAGACTAAGTATATGCATGCAGGTACAGATCATTATGTAACTGATTCATTTCAGCAGATGTAGCATAATATACACGGTTATATAAATGAGGCACTTTTTCAAGAGAGCTATATGTAAGCTATGATTCACTTGCAATTGGGACGTGCTGCTCCCTTTGAGCACATTAATAGATTTGATTCCCAAAACCTGGGTGTGACAGGAACCTGGTCAGAATTAATTAACTTCCTGAAACTGTCACAGTGTTGAATGTATAAAATTCCTTCAGTAACACACATTCGTGTCAAATTCTGTAGCTAAAGTACTGTTGAACAGCAAGCCAACATAGATTCCATTGTAGCGGCTAAAAATGTCTGGGAATACCACATCTCAAGCATCTAGTTATGAGCAAAAAAAGCAAAGGCCAAAGAAATGGTGGGCTAGACTTAATAGATATGCTTAAAATAGAGAAGGGTGCCACTGTTCTTGACCTGGAATGTGGGACTGGCTACCTCACAAAAGTGTTGTCAGAGCGAGTTGGACCGGAGGGGAAGGTGGTGGCTGTAGACCCTGATGGTGAAATACTTAAGATTGCAAGAGACAAATACTCTTCCGGCAATATCGAGTACATCCAAGCTGATGACAGGACATTTCCAGCAGGGCAGTACGATCTTGTGTTCTCTAATGCTGTGATACACTGGATCAGTGACAAAGAAGGGCTGCACAAACATGTCTACAACAATCTTTGTGCTGGAGGCCGCTTTGCATTTACAACGCCTGATGGTTTCTTTCCAAACCCAGCAGTTGGTATAAAACTATTTGATGAACTAGTGCATCCAGACTTCCTTCATCAGATGTTTCATGAGAAAATGATCCTATTGAATTGTAATGAATATAGGAATATTTCCACCTCTGCTGGTTTCAAAACTATATCAGGCTGTGAAAAGTATTGACTTGCAGTGGAGCAGTTTGGATTCCTACATTGATGCTATGTATGGTTGATTCCAAGGAGAGTTTGATCCAAAACAATTTGACAAAGATAAACTGGACGAGATAAGCAGCAGCATGGAGATGGTCCTGTTGTTGCACCAGAGCCTCATATATAGGAGGCTCTACGTCATACTCACCAAATAAAAGAACATTAATTGTGCATGTTATATATAGCGCTAGCTATAGCTAGCTGTGCATGTGTATTAATTTTGGCTGAGTATGAATACACTGATCCCTCTCGATTGCCTCCCACCACAGCGTTTAGTTATTAGCTAATACCTTTTTTTCTGCGGCGAGGGTTAATAGTGACATGCAGGGCCTGTTTGGGGCGAGCCTGAGCTGAGCCTCTGAAAGTCTCTGTCAGTAGCTGGACTCAAAAACTTTAATCAAAGCCATAGCACGATAGATGATCTTGAAGACCACTGATACAGATCCAAGCAAACAATGATAGACAGTCTTATAGTGCCGTGTAGGCCTGTAGGTCTACAGCTGCATGATAGTCCCCTCCATCCTTCAGTGCCCGATGCAATACAAGCTTGAGTGTAAATTTGCAATTCGCTAAATTAGAACGGCGTATATACGGCCCGTGTCCCAGGCACGAGAATGCGCAATAGAATATTTCGCGTTTATGTCCGTAGAGCATCACTGGGTATATAATTTCGCGTGACCAACGTACCATAATATATATATATACAATTCGCGCACAGCTGTACCGTTTATGTGGGGCTCGCTCAGGCTCGCCCCAATTATTCATTAATTACGTATATTAGATGTTTATGATGTGTTGTTGCTTATCAGTATAATAGTTGCATAGCTTTAAAGCTGAGGTACACTCAGGATGTGATAAAATTTTTCATAGTACTATTGGGTGGGTGGGTGGGGGGGGGGTATGCACATGATTCAGTGCTCATAATATATATATATACAATTCGCGCACAGCTGTACCGTTTATGTGGGCCTCGCTCAGGCTCGCCCCAATTATTAATAGCTATAATGTAATAATATTATTCATTAATTACGTATATTAGATGTTTATGATGTGTTCAGTGTTGCTTATCAGTATAATAGTTGCATAGCTTTAAAGCTGAGGACCAGTGAGGTACACTCAGGATGTGGTAAAATTTTTCATAGTACTATTGGGTGGGTGGGTGGGGGGGGGGGGGTATGCACGTGATTCAGTGCTCATATACGTGCAGTGGTTGTTGACCCCAGTTGATGTTCGAATAATGCGCTTTGCGCGTGCGTACGGCCGGCCGTACGTGCAACGCTAGCGTTAGCACGTGCGTATAATAATATTATAGTGAACAGCTTAATTACCCGCCAATACTTCCGGCTAATAATATACGGTATGTGCACATCATGTGCATGCCGGATAACATACTAGACAGAAGTGGCATGTATAATAATAATAATATCATTATAGTGAATCAATCTTGTTTAGCTGAAACTACAGACACATTAGTCTCGCTAGCCACACCCTTCAATCTCCGCACGCGAGAAAGAGGGTCGATCTGGTAACTTCGCGTACATCGAGTTGTACACGCTCCAAGATCCTGGAGCGACCAATCAGATTGCAGCTTTTCGGCGTTACCATAGCGCAATAACCGCGCATTGTTATTAAACATCGCGCGCCTATATTGAATGCCAGGCAAGCGCGCGCCGCGCAATCTAAACTTAACGTGACGTCACGTAAAACGGTCCATTATTGAATTCCGGCAGCACAACGTGAAGGTACAAGACCCTCTTTCTCTCGAAGATTGAAGGGTGTGGCTTGCGAGACTACAGACACATGCAGAATTATGGCAAGTGAGAAGTTTATAGTCAGAAGTGCACTAGTGGAAGACATGAAAGTACCTACTCGTCTGGGAGTTCTGGAAAATTGGCATTTCGGGACTCACGACTTGGCTTCAATTTATTCTGCCGACCCAACTGGATTCTTTGTTGGAGAACTGAATGGTGAAGTCATTGGTCACATCAGTGCCGTCAAGTATCCTTTACACTCAGCTTTCATTGGTACATTCATTGTTGCAAAGGAACACAGAGGAAAGGGATATGGCAGACAAACCTGGGATGCAGCATGGAAGTCTCTGGACAGAGATTACACTATTGGCCTTGTTGCTGTCACTCACATGATTCCAAGGTACGAAAAGCTGGGATTTCATGCAGTATGGAACACTTTTGTTGCTAAACTGGATGTGCAGATTGTCGCCAAGAAGCTTGCAGATCATAAATCTCTGGGTGGTGTCTCAATTACTCCAGCAGCTGCATTAGATTTAGAAAAGGTGTGTAGCTATGATGCTTCGGTCTTTGGGACCCCAAGGGACCGTTTTATTGAAAAATGGATTAACATGCCTGGAAATCTCTGCTGGGTAGCTATCTCTGAGAAGGGAGATGTTGTTGGGTACATTGCTGTACGCCAGTTCACCAGTGATAACGGGAAGGAGATTCAGCTAGGTTTGGCTCCACTTTACGCTAATAACGATCAAATAGCAAAATCTCTGCTAAAAATGGCAGCAGAAGCTTATCTATCAAATGACGCCACGTCGACAAGCAAGATAGACCTTTTCTATGGTGATGGAGGAAGCACTGGTCATCATGCTTCACAGCTAATGCAAGAATTGGAGGCCACTGCTTTTCACATTGGACAAAGGATGTACACATGTGGAGTACCCCCTGGTCGTCAGCAAGAAAAAATGTACGGCATTTTCATGCCAGCCTTTGACTGATTAAAGTGATTATTATTGATGCTAGGTATAGATAATAGTAGTAGTAGCTATCATGATGATGGATAAAAATTTAGGGAGCCTGTCCAAAGTTCTTGTGGAAAGATTAACATCATTATGACGTTAACAGTTTACCCTCCCCCCCTAAGAAATGAGATGTATTATTTTGATGAATGTTCTCCCCTGTGTGGTAGTGTGGGTATGAGAGTGCTTGTGAAGACTCGTTCCTGGACATTCCTCTGGTGATAAAGCCGTTTGGATCCAACAAGACCCACGGCAGCGTGGTGAGTCAGCTAACACTAGTAGCACAGTTTCTATTGGATTGGGGAATGGATCTACATTGTCATGCTCATCTGTCTCATGGCAGTTAAGACTTACTCCCCCTCTTAACATCACAGCATTTCAGCATAGATTCAACACTGAATCTCTGATTCAGCTCCATTTAGCCTATACACATTCAGTATTCACTTGTATTCTACAGGGCTAGCTATGTCTTCATGGATTCATTACATACCTGTGCTTCTTTGATAGTTTTTTGCTTTCCTGTAGCTATGCGTACACTTTTCAGCTACATAGTGCTCGACACAGCTGTCACTAAAATGCAAATTTTGACGCTGCTGGAGGCATATCTGGACTTGTTCAACCACAAGAATGCATAATCACAACTAAAGCTCAAGTCTGCTGACAATGCAGTTGTAAAAATTAATCTCATGGACCAAGACCCCCCCCCCCCCCCCAACGTTATAATGACAGTCATTTATCCACAAGGACTTCGGATAAGCTGCTCCAATTGTGGTTAAAAGGTCAAGATTCTCGATTATGTTGTAATGTCAATGAACACCATTGGTGCTAATTGAATCCTGGATGCATGCTGTGAAATTTAGTGTACTATGAAAAAATTTAATAGTAGTGATAGCTGCATAGTATATACCGTAGGACGGGTTTTAATTGCGTAGTTTAATAATTGCGTTCTAGTCAAGTCAGACCAAATTGCGAATCCAATAATTGCAATGGACGACCCCGTACCGTACCGTAGTATACGTGCACGTTTATGTTTGCGAATCTATTAATTGCGAAGGTAGAAAAACTCGCAATTCGCAATTAATAGATACTCGCAATAAAACCCGACCTACAGTAGCTAGCTAGTATAATATAGCTAATATTGTTGTAAGCCAGCATGCAACACTGTTGCTATTAACAGTTGTAGAGATTAAGCACAAGAATTCACTAATACTGATTGCACGGTAGCTACTACGTAATTGTACTACCATGTCACTGTGCATGCCAGATCAGCATAAAATAAAGCCAACAATGAAGCCGAAAGAAGCATAGTTGTGTCTAGTGATGAGTCGGTTGAGTTATAAGAACTATAATTGCTACACCTACATACCAATCTTCTTGAAATGAGACTATTGCTGTCACTTTCATCGATCGACAGCTCGACAAGAAGCAAAGAAGGCAGCAGTGATCAGCAAATGTCACCAAAACTTTCGAACCATTATCAACGAAATCCACACAATGCATATCTTGAAACTACCATGAAAAGCCTAATTGCACCTTATTTGCAACGTATGTAGCTATACAGTGCTACAGAGATTATTATCTTGAGAATGCAAGCACACCTGGACTTCAGACTTCTTATCTGGTACCATAGCTATAGTGTGTCACTACTGTAACAGCCTCTACTGTGGACTCTTAGCTAACAGAAAATATATAGAAGTAGTTAATCTTATGCCAAACGTTTTTTGATTTATATTTTAGTAAGTTTCTCGGTAATTCCTTGGAGTTCACAGCCATAGCTCAGGAATAAGTTCTCCCCTTGCCAACTAGTACCTACCACTATGCCAAGTCAGCATTCTTAACGCAAAGCAGTTTGTCTAAACTGATCCCAAACATTTTCCCAGTACGGTAACCTCATAGTCTCATCCCCAGACCCCACCCCCAAAGGGTCTGGTACACATTGAGCGCTTTTTGGGGCACACAGGATGCAGCATGTCATGTGATCGTCATGATAACGCATCGTTTAGGCATGGCAACACATCAGTGCCTCTCACGTGCAGCAATAGGTGGCTAGCGCATGGTGTCACATGATAATCACATGCAAGCCACATGGCATGAATCTGACAGAATTCAGACATGCCAAGTCAGCAAGACCCAAAAAGCACTCGATGTGTACCAGACCCTTTTAGGGGTGGGGTCTGGGTATTAGACTAAGTACCTCGGTGAAGAAATATAGCCATGCCTCCTTATTAAAACCACATGGATTAAGAATATGCTGTCATAGAGTTCTAGCTATGACATGTCTAAGTCAAAACACATAGTAACTAAGTATTTTGACTTAATTGGGTACTAATTATTATATCATATAGAGCACCAGCATATCCTGCGTGCTGCAGCGTGGATGTGAGAGAGCTTAGCAAACTCCACCATAGATGCCACCTGCTGTCTGTTGACAACCTTAGCTACCTACATATTGTGCCAGGTTGTGTGCATGAGCAGAAAGGGTAGTGTTAATAGGCATGGCCAGCAAAATGCAGTGTTTGCGATGCTCATATGGACCTTGCCAAATGATTTGAAGCATAATGAAGGATGATGTCGACAGATATGCTGTATACTTAGAGTCACTAAGGGGATTTTTGTCTGACATTGCATGTCTGTTGTCGTCAGCTGCACAAAATGGCCATGCACATCTGGAGATCTAGGCGTCTAACATATAGGCGGTTTTAGGTCTGGGGCTGGGTATTCCATTTAATGCTCTCTAGCTAGCTACACGTGTATCTATACAACCTATAGTTATAGACAGCTAAATTAAGTTAGCTTCATTCTGTATGTTTCAGCGCTCATTATTAAGAGTTTATCATGATGCCAGTGTTTGCAGTGATGACAGTGGTTATTTTGAGCGAAGCGAGGTTCCCACTCGGATCCTGCATGGTTCCTCAAATTTTAAAAATGTCGCTCTAGATCTTGGCCATCAGAGCACCACAAGCAAGCCTCTTCAACTTTTTAGTTCATCAGATTTCCAACCTGCTACCAAGTGTAGCTACAAGGTCCTGCAAATGCTCTATCTTGCCTATAATAAAATGCGCCTCCCCTAACTCTCGCACTCCATTAGCTATATGACCCGGCCATTTCACTACCTCTTGAAGAATGAAAATCAGTACGTATAATTATGTAGAGTATCTATCGCATGTATCCAGCTAATACCTTTAATTAAGCTGGGTGCTAATTTCTCATCCCCTGCTTTCCCCCCCCCCCCCCCCCCCCCCCCCCCCCCCCCACTGGATGAAACCCTGGTAGTCATTCTGTGTGTGAATACGCTAGCTGCTATACATATACCTCAATTTGTACTTTATTACCCCTCATGCATGCACATTGTAGCTGTGAGTGTTAATTGACTTAATTCATTAGAATTCCAGGGAGTAGCTAACCAGCAGTTTCGTGGTAAACTGAACACTGAGATAATAAATTATGCGAATAACTAATAGCTAGCTTAGCATGTACTGGTAGCTAGCCATATAGCAGCTGAAATAAGCTACATAGCTAGCTACGTGACTAGTAGCTGATATTATGGCAACTGAGACGAAGTTCATAGTTAGAGGTGCGTTACTGGAAGACATGGAAGTATCTACTCGTCTGGGAATTCTGGAAAGCAGGCATTTGGGGACTCATGACTTGGCTTCAATTTATTCTGCTGATCCAAGTGAATTTTTTGTCGGAGAACTTAACGGTGAAGTCATTAGTCACATCAGTGCCGTCAAGTATCCTTCACACTCTGCTTTCATTGGTGCATTCATTGTTGCAAAGGAACACAGAGGAAAGGGATATGGCAGACAAACCTGGGATGCAGCATGGAAGTCTCTGGACAGAGATTACACTATTGGCCTTGTTGCTGTCACTTACACGATTCCAAGGTATGAAAAGCTTGGATTTCACGCAGTATGGAACACTTTTGTTGCTAAACTGGATGTGCAGACTATCACCAAGAAGCTTACAGATCATAAATCCTTGGGTGGTGTCTCAATTGAAGGGCTCAGAACCAGAGTGGCCTAACCCACAAATGTTGAGTTAGCCCCCCTAATCTTGAAAATGTGTTTAAAATGCATTTCATGAGCAACAGAAAGTTCACATATTTGAAAATTTGAGTGATTTGGTAGAGTAGGGTGTTTGGTTTTTAGAGCTTTTTAGACAATTTCCCGCATTCAATTTGGGGTTAGGCCACTCTGGTTCTCGACCCTTCAATTACTCCAGCAGCTACAGTAGATTTAGAAAAGGTGCATAGCTATGACGCTTTGGTATTTAGGACACCAAGGTACCGTTTCATTGAAAAATGGATTAACATGCCTGGAAATCTCTGTTGGGTAGCCGTCTCTGAGAAGGGAGATGTTGTTGGGTAGCTACATTGCTGTACGCCAGTTCACCAGTGATAAGGGGAAGGAGATTCAGCTAGGTTTGGCTCCACTTTACGCTAATAATGATCAAATAGCAAAATCTCTATTAAAAATGGCAGCAGAAGCTTATCTATCGAATGACACCACATCGATAAGCAAGATAGACCTTTTTTACAGTGATGGAGGAAGCACTGGTCATCATGCTTCACAGCTAATGCAAGAATTGGAGGCCACTGCTTTTCACATTGGACAAAGGATGTACACACGTGGAGTACCCCCTGGTCGTCAGCAAGATAAAATGTATGGCATTTTCTTGCCAGCCTTTGACTGATTAAACTGATGCTAACTAGCTAGCTATAATTATAGGTAATAATAGTAGTAGTAGCTAGATATCATTATTAATAACATTTAGCAGCTAATATACATGACGATGCATGGACAAAATTTAATATCATGGGGCTATAGATGTAAAATAATTTATAGGATTATTCCTTGGATAATCTCGTGCACCAGCCCCTCCTACTCAAAAAGAGGATAGGAGGGGCTGGCGCATGAGATTATTTCTTGGATAGGTCCAATTGGGGTTAAAAGATTAAGTTTCTCAATATTATGTTGCAATGTCAATGAACACCATTGGCCCTAAACTGTCGGTGCTGTGAGCACTAAGAAATGTGTCAGGGCTGCCATAATCTATTGACAATAAATCCTAAGGAATATACCCCAAATCCTGAGATAATCACGGAAAATACTGTACCTTATGGGAGTAGAAGGCTATATAATCCTAATATTCCTAATTTGCTTTATGCTCAAAATCCTAATAATAAAATCCTAATTCTAATTTTGGCAGCACTGTAGAGTGTACATGTTGTAAATTTGTAAGCCAGCAACACTGTTTCTATTAACAGTTATAGAGAGTAACCACAAGAATGCACTAATACTAAGGCCATACCTATTTGATATGTTGTTGCTCGGACATAGACCAGTGCAAATCAAAGTCGGTCGGTCGGTCGGGAAAAAAAAAAGAAAAAGAAAGCAACTAACACCTCACTTTACCATGATAGAGAGCCAAGCAGTTGTCATGCATTGTGCCTGATCAGACAGCATATGACACACGGTGCGCATGCGTGCAATGTGTTGACACACCCACTTTTTTTTTACAATGGACAAAATGCAGGGTTGGTTGGGTCCGAGCAACAACATATTGAATAGGTATGGCCTAATTATATGGTATTTGTGGGGCTTGTCCAAAGTCCTTGTGGAAAAATTAATGTCATTATGATGTTAGGGGGGAGGGGGTCTTGGTCCATGACATTAATTTTTTCTTGGTGATTGCGTATGAATATTCTTATGCTGGTTGTGATGTTACTCTCCCTCGAAAGGAAATGACGGCTCATATCGACGAAGCGGCTAAGGATCATCTGCAGTTGATGGAAAAGGAGCTGACGAGGCAAAAAAATGTATCGGAAATTATAAATAGGAGTGTAAGTTATTTGCAAAATGAGTTGATAGTCCACAAAATGGAGTCAGAAATAACGATAGCTGGTAGAGACAATGAGATGGCTCTAAAGGATGAAACAATTGAGCAATTGAAGCAACTTTGTGACTTTCGTGACGAATACGGTGATTCAGCCAATCAAGCGCTCATTTCACACCTCAGTGTGGGGACAACCGTACATCATCTCAAGAGCTTGTTTGGTCAGTTTGGACGAATTCAACACGTCGACTTTTATCCATGGAGAAGTATGGCTATGATTGAGTTTGAGGAGCATTACTCTGTCCATCGCATGTTCGATAGGTATGAAACAAGAGGCATCATGTGGCGTGGGGCAGATCTTGATTGTATCCGACTATGCCACTAAACATAACTCAAACGTTAGTATCGAATTAGATATGTGCGTATTCATTAACCCTCGCCGCAAAGCGTAGGCGGAGGGTTACTGCAATCGTTTGGTGATTTTTGTCCGTCCGTCCGTCTGTTTGTCCGTCCGTATGGTAAGGGTCGTCTGAGAGCAAGTACGCATCTGAGGATTACCAGGCATCAAGGAAGAGTGGTCACGTTAAGTCCTGCCCAGTGGTATAATAGTGTGCAGCTGTGGTTGCCGTTCTGTGCCTTGCTGGTCAGTTGTCAATGCAGTGACAGTGTAAACAGGCAGTGGCTCTCAAGTGCATAATTGAGTTTAATATGGTTTAAGCAGTCACAGAGGCTTTCAGTTATTATAGTGACATAGGCAGGTGCCTTCCCCCTAGCCTATATCATGCACTGACTCTGAAGAAAACTGGAGTACCTCATGTCAGGTGCAGGGTATAGTATTGAACTAGATACATACTACCATATTATGGTAGTATGTATCTAGTTCAATATTATATTATATACTCCTTATATTGAGCAGGCATACATGCACACTGATACATATGCTAGCTACTATAGATCTACATATGCATGAGTCATGCATGTGTGTAGCGGTGAGGGTTTTGCACTCCTGTGCATTCATTAATGTTGTGATTATGCTGTGATCATTGCTATAATTATTATTATTAAATTTTTGCTAAGGTGAATCGTGCATTACTGTTGCAGGTCAGAGTTCAAGTCCAATAATTTAGTCCACACCTACAAGTCACGCCCATTGCTCGTTTATCAGCTATGAGCTAGTTACTAATTTTGTGTACACAAGTTCTGACAATTAAACCATCAAGCATCTATCATTGAACTACTAACTGTCAAGTGACCTGCCTTCTGAGTCACCGTATTATGTAGAGGAAGCACACTCACAGCTAGCTAATGATGCCACTGAGCATGGGCAAAGAGGATCGATATAGCTATGTACATAAGGCCACTCCAACTCAATTAGTTGTTTCTCATCCCCCCCCCCCCCCCAACTTGATTTCTGCCCAATACAATACACCGTATGTACCGCTTAACTTTTGAACTTATGGTTTGACGACCGTTTCCCACAAAATTTGTAATTAAACTACCATATCCAGCCGCCCGCACGCATCAGTTTTGGATAAGAAACTTTGGAGTGGCCTAATAATATGGTGTACCCCATGCAGATGGTACTTGCGGGAATTCCAGTAGCTAGTAGGTATGCATAAATTCCTGGAAAATGGATGGAGACAGACATTGGACGTCTTAGTTAATTGCCCTGGCAGTAGAGCCTAATTGTTTATAATTATGGAGATGAATACTACAAATTTCTATGGCGTGGAATTCATATCAAAGATTTTTATGCCTCATGTATATAATATTATAATCATGTACGCTAGTTATAGCTATAATTGGTATATAGCTACCGGTAGTACAGCTAGACTGCATTGAAGCACTCAATCTGCTTTTGAATTCATGGCTATAGCATAATAATTATCTTAAGAGTTTATACGAGTTGGATTCTAATCCAGGAAAGTACCAAAGAAGACCTTTGAAAGCTCTGTTTCCTCAACTCCATGTAGAAAATCTTCAGCTGCAGTCATGAATTCTTCACGGCATATCTCTCCATTCTTGTCGGTGTCGATAGTATCAAAGGAATGGATGATTTCAGCTTGTGAGGCTATTACATTGAAGTAGACTTTCAATTCGTTGAGCGAAATATACCCATCGTTATTGAGGTCCAGTCATGTCATACGTATTCGCATTTTATGCAGGTGATAAGCTCTCTGCTCTTTTGTGAAGCTCATATTTACCAGCTAGGTATAGCTAGCTATGATCTAAAAATGGCCGTACATTTATGATGCGTAGCTGCATAGTCACTTTATAGCTATTGAGAGCAGTTCGTAGCGGGTGGTTTTTCCAGACAAATTATTTTAATGTATCACCTTCCCAAAAACATCTTTAATTCTATCCACATTATTAAATTTTTGTAGCTACATTATTTATTATAAGTAGCAAACATAATTTTTGTTAATTAAGGTGATCGTAGTATCAAGAGTGATTGCATAGAATGAGGGAAAGGAATTGCAGACAATTAAATCCAATTAATATTGACTCACAGTGTGAAATCCCACCATACACACCAGAATTGGTGGTGTATAGGAATAGTGTGTTATAATAATTTAACAACAAAATTATTATCCTTGGATAATTAATAGCTACTGAAATCAATCTGTTTAGATACTCGTACTGCATGGTGCTGGTAGCAGGACTAGTAGTTATGATAATTTGAAACAGACCCTCTGTCGTCCAACTCACAGAGATTTTTACCAACCCTTCCATCTCCTGGCTGGTAGATGCCGTGCATGCAGGAACCCAGTGAGATGGTTTGAAATTAGGTGTGGTGTACACTTTAGAACCACCTTGCATATCTAAGGGTTCAACTATAATAATAATATTATGGCTGCCTTGCCCATATGTCAGGTACTCAGAACTACAAATTGCAGCCATTGAGAGTGCAACTAATTGCTTTGTTTTGGCTAATAGCAATAATATAGTGTGATGATATTGACGCTTTATGGTAAATTATTAATCACTGGCGGCCAGTGTTCAGACCCATAACTGCTATTGAAACAACGTTAATACAAGCCAGTTATTAACACACCTCCAGCTATAGGTGCCCTATGGAATATGGTTTATGTGAAAGCTGCAGTAGTTGAGCAATACCAACACAGCAATTGCAAGCACTGTATGAGTATGCCATTGATTAACTAGTTATGAGCCTACCAGGCACAGGGTTTTACCACTAATAGTTATTATTTGTGGTATTGGCAGTGCCTTTGACCTCTATGGCTTTAGTGTACAATACTATTAACTATAACCACACCAACAGGTGACAAATGGTATACTGATATCATTGTTCAGACTGATAACCATCTCCAGCAAACATTAACTGACCTCAAAGCCACCATCCAGAGATCAGGTATGCCAATTAGTCAAAATGTGAAAGACAGTTAATTAACCACATGCAAGGCACTATGTAGGATACAGCTAACTATGAATGAAACACAATAGCCTAATTAGAAGTCTGGTTCCAATGAAGTGAATAGTCTGAGGTGGTAGCCACAATGTCATGTGGTAATGTGGTTGAGTATGCTGATAAGCTGGGTCTCCCTGGTGACCAGGTTAAAGTGCAGTGTGTGTTTCTGGGAAATATGTATGCATTGAGATTCCTAAAAGTAATTTAGGCAGATAATACTATGAGGTAGCTATGTTACGACCCAAATGCGATCCAACGCAAATGCGATCTATCAACACTTAGAAAAATTCGACAGGGAAAAAAAAGAAAAAAAAATCAAAGTGTACGGCAAGATTCAAACCCTCTCTATTCCGTCCAATACATAAGAGCCCAAGCACTCGGCCACCACCGTTGTTGCTGCTGGCAGGCGTTATTTGAACTATTTTATAGACAAACCCTACACAACCCAGCCCCTCCCACACTAACCCTGCTAACCATTCACAACCCAGCCCCAGACCTCCCAGCCCCTCCAGTCCACGTATACGTAAACCCTAGAGACTAACCCTGCTAACCATTCGCAACCCATCCCCAGACCTCCCAGCCCCTCCCACACTAACCCTGCTAACCATTCGCAACCCATCCCCTAACCTCCCAGCCCCTCCCATCCATATCGTCCAGCGATCACGGTGGCGTATGTACCGGCGTATCACGACCGGGTCGGGATCGCATTTGCGTCGTTACAAGCTATCCTTGAGTCAGTCTTAAGTGTTCACTTCCACATGTAAAGTAATTATGTGTTGAGTATATGGACAACATATCACTTCTTAAGGTATGGTGGATAGGTGCAGCAAATTTGTCATAGGGGGAATAGGCTTGCTTGGTCTAATCCTGGAGGCCAAAGGCCTCTTATCATATTATTATTCTAACCACCACCAATGATCAAATTATATACCATATTTTAACTACCAATGTGTATACATAACTGTGGTCTAGACTATGAAGCATAATATTACAGCTAGTTATAGCATAATTGATAGCTATGTACACCCTCGCAAATTCCTGTTGTTAGGATCTGATTGGGATATATAATAATATTATACCTAACAGTACAAGCAGCTAGACAGCTGAAATCCTATAAGTGTATCTAGCACTTGTAATTATAAAATTCTTTGGCTAATTATCACCTGCCCAGACCTATCTACCCTATACTATTCTATGGTCATACTAGTGCAAAAAACAATAATTTGTTATGTGATCAAGGCTATCTATTGTTGAGAGTATGATAGAGCATGCATTACCCTACTTAGTCTAGTAATATTTTCATGCCAGAACTTCAACCATAGTTAAGTTTGTACTAAAATTTGATTTCTCTATGAGATTGCATTGGCCGTAAATGATGCGTGCATCATCTGGCTATTATTATAGCTTAATAATTCAACACCTCAATAATCTATATACACACCACTACAGGCACTCCGGGATCAAAATCTCTGACAGGTTTATCCACTCCTCGATCGTCGCTCACCACCAGCGCTGGAATTTCCAACACTTTAAACCACTATCTAGCATCATAGAAGCAGCTGGTCTTTTGCAGGTTATGGCCAACCTGACTGCTGGGATGTTCTCCTCTGCAGCTGGAGATGCCCAACTCACACCTATAGTCTTGTATCGACTCTAACACAACCTGGCTCAGTCAGTGGTGGTACCGCTATGCAGTTATCGGCATTATCTGGTTCTCAGAACGTGTCAATAGGATCAACTGGTGTTGGATCAACGAGATCAGCAGGTGTCGCCACAAATGCCAATCCGAGTGATTATTCTCAGGTGCAGTCTGTTCTAGATGGTAGCAATACATTAACTGCATGTCTCTTCTAGCACATAGTTTCCTGACACTCCAGTAATACTAATAATAATAATCATGGTGATATTATTCTCTTATAATATTATATTTTCAGACTTAATGCTAGGATGGACAAAATGTGCTGTAAATGTCATGCATATCCAAGATTGCCATCAGGTGTCCTGGGATGTCCTAGGTTAGTAGTCTTAGGGTATGGGATGGGGGTGGGGTTTGGGTTTGGGTTGGGTGTATATTGTAGGACTATTTCTCGGACATGGCTTAGGGTTAAAAAGTTGAGTTTTTTTTTTAATTATGTTGCAGTGTCAATGATCAAACCTATGGTGTATTTTGTGAGGAAGCGATTATAAAAAAATGTTCTGGGTCTCAATGGAGCTGTTCTAAGACGTGGAGAGTAACTTATTATATGCATATCTCTAGCAAATATTTTAAAGCTGGTTTAACTTACTTAACTATTTTATGGCTGATTAAACATTACACAATTCTAGAAGCTATTTGGTTAACCAAAGTGATAGTGTGTTCCAGTTCAGTTCACTATAGGTTGACAACAAGCCTCTGGTGGATGGATTAAATTTTTGTGGTTGCTAATACAAATGTGGTCTCCATGGAGGAACCTTACGCTTGTTCCACTGAATAGAGCCAGAATGTACTTCTGGGAATTCCGGTAGCTAGCACCTAATATATATCCTATAGTATCATAATAATAGGTTCCTGGAAATGGAGCTAGAAGGGCAGATGCTCTAAGAAATGATGATAGTCCAAGTTGATGATAACTCAAGGCACAACCATAATGTGCATGCACATACTCTATGGCTGATAATACAATTACTGTAACTGTTGTGGTTGCAAATGCAAATGCATGACATTAATTGTAGTCTCTAGGAGGAAACTACTGATCAGCAACTATTATAGGTACATGTATATAGTCAGGGTTTGAGATTTTGGTGCCTTATAGTTCTCTACACTGGTAGAAGGCACTGCATGGTTCCATTCCAAGGTTTCTAAGGAAGCTATAAGGAATGATTGTAAATCTTGAGTTTATACTGCCATTCACGGGGTGCCAATTAAAAATTAATATTAAAAAATTTAATGTACTCTACTATAATAATATTATTATTTCAGGAAAGTTAGTAAAATCAATTGCAACTGTATGCAGGTGCGGATCATTATGTAACGATTATACTGCTTTATTCCAGCAGATGTAGCATAATACACAGTTATAATAAATGAGGCACTTTTTCATAAGAGCAATGAGCATTTCACTTGCAATTGGCATAATGTCATGCTGCTCCCTTTGAGCATAATAGATTTGATTGGGTGTGACAGGAACCTGGTCAGAACTTCCTGAAACAGTGTTGAATAGATAAAATTCCTTCAGTGATACACATTCGTGTCAAATTCTGTAGCTAAAGCACTGTTGAACAGCAAGCCAACATAGATTCCATTGTAGGCTAGAAATGTCTGGAAATAATACATCTCAAGCATCTAGTTATGAGCAAAAAAGCAAAGGCCAGAGAAATGGTGGGCTAGACTTAATAGATATGCTTAAAGTAGAGAAGGGTGCCACTGTTCTTGACCTGGGATGTGGGACTGGCTACCTCACAAAAGTGCTGTCAGAGCGAGTTGGACCAGAGGGGAAGGTGGTGGCTGTAGACCCTGATGGAGAAAGACTCAAGATTGCAAGAGAGAAATACTCTTCCGGCAATATCGAGTATATCCAAGCTGATGACAAGACATTTCCAGCAGGGCAGTACGATCTTGTGTTCTCTAATGCTGTGATACACTGGATCAGTGACAAAGAAGGGCTGCACAAACTTGTCTACAATAATCTTTGTGCTGGAGGCCGCTTTGCATTTACAACGCCCGATGGTTTCTTTCCAAACCCAGCGGTTGGTATAAAACTATTTGATGAACTAGTGCGTCCAGACTTCCTTCATCAGATGTTTCATGAGAAAATGATCCTATTGAATTGTAATGAATATAGGAATATTGCCACCTCTGCTGGTTTCAAAAATATATCAACTACTGTGAAAAGTATTGACTTGCAGTGGAGCAGTTTGGATTCCTACATTGATGCTATGTATGGTTGGTTCCAAGGAGAGTTTGATCCAAAACAATTTGACAAAGATAAACTGGACGAGATAAAGCAGCAGCATGGAGATGGTCCTGTTGTTGCACCAGAGCCTCATAGGAGGCTCTACGTCATACTCACCAAATAAAATTAAATTGTATTGTACGTAGCTATAGCGCTATAGCTGTGTGCATTTGGCTGAGTATGAATACACTGATCCCATGATTGAAATCTATAATAATAAGACTAGTATACAAATAATTGAATAAAATTGAGGGATGAAGTAGGGAAGGCATGCAATACCAAAATGTATGCAAACAAGATTTGTAGGGATAAGAGATAATCTCAGCCGGCACTATCATGCCTGGAATTAAATCTCTGCTGGGTAGCTATCTCTGAGAAGGGAGATGTTGTGGGATACATCGCTGTACATGCACATGCTGTACGCCAGTTCACCAATGATAAAGGGAAGGAGATTCAGCTAGCTTTATAGGTTTGGCTCCACTTTACGCTAATATCGATCAAATCGCAAAATCTCTGTTAAAAATGGCAGCAGAAACTTATCTATCGAATGACACCAACCCGACGTGCATGCCTGTATGCTTTCAAAGAAATCTTAAGACTTTCGCAAAATCAATAGTTTTGCGGCTCTGAACGTCGCGAGCGTAATTACGTTCTTGAGCTGTCATGTGCCGCGTACTTCAATCAGATTGGTGTCTGGAAATTCCTAAAATTAAAACGGAGACAAGCCGGATGTGCACGATTCCTCTCTGCGTACGCACGTAGGCTGAGGGGCTGGTACGAGACTAATGGAATTCCGCTATCAATAGCTATAAAGTGACTGTGCAGCCACGCACAAATGTACGGGCCGGCCATTTTTTAGATCAAAACTACCTAACTGGTAAACATGAGCTTCACAAAAGAGCAGAGAGCTTATCACCTGCGTAAAATGCGAACACGTATGACACGATTGGACCTCAACAACGACGGTTACATTTCTCGTGAAGATTATCAGCTCATGGGCAAAAAGCTGGCAGAACAAAGCGAAATGACGGAGGAGCAAGCTAAAGCAACTAATTCAGAGTTAATGAAGGTTGCAGACCTTTTCAACCTGAAACCAGGAGTGAAATTACCTCTAGAGGAAGCTGCCAAAAAAGCCAGTGAAACCATCCTGTCCATGTCTCCTGCCGAGAGAAAAGAATCAATCACAGTTGGTCACAACCTGCTGTTCGATGCCATAGATACAAACAAGGACGGGCACATTTCGGTCAAGGAATTGAAAGTCTACTTCAATGTAATTGCCCCAGGTATTTCACAAGCTGAAGTCATCCATTCCTTTGATACGATTGATACCGATAAGAATGGAGAGATAAGCCGTGAAGAATTCATGACTGCAGCTGAAGATTTTCTACATGGAGTTGAGGAAACAGAGCTTTCAAAAGTCTTCTTTGGTACTTTGTTGGACTAGAATCCAACTCATATAAACTTTGATTAGTTTAAGATGACTACATACTATATTATAGCCGTGAATTTAAAAGCAGAGTTCCTCAATGCAGCCTATAGCTGTACTATGTGGTTTTTCCAGGCAGATTATTTTTTATATTTAGTGTATCAGCTCCCAAAAAACATTTTCCGTTTTATCCACAGTTGTACATTATTTTAATAAGTAGCAAACATTAATTTTTATATTATATCAAGATGATTGAAATACCAAGAGTGATTGCATAGATTGAGGGAAAGGAATCACGGACAATTAAATCTAATTAGATGACTCACAGTGTGAAATCCCACCACAATAATATTATTATATATTATACACCACAATTGATGGTGTAGCTATATAGGAATGCTGTGTATGTAATAATCTAACAACAAAATAATTATTATCATTATTCTTGGATAATAGCTACTAAAATCAATCTGTTTAGACACGTACTGCATGGTGCTGGCAGCAGAACTAGTACTGTTATAATAATTCTATAGAAACAACCCTCTGCATGCTGTCTAATATTATTCATGGAGATTCTTACCAATTCCTCCATCTTTCCGCTGGTAGATGCCATGCATAAACCCAGTGAGATGGTTGAAATTTAATTAGGTGTGGTGTACACACCTTGCATATCTAAGGGTTGGCAACTACAATTAATAATGGCTGCCTTGCCCATGTGTCAGTTATTACTCAGAACTACAAATTGCAGCCATTGAGAGTACAACTAATTGCTTTTTTTTTTGGCTAATAACTTGCACTATAGCATGTTCTGCGCATGCAGTGACAGTGTCACTTGATACTAGTGGAAGCATGCACTGATAGTTCAAGTTCTTTTTTTAAATAAATGGAAGTTATTTAATCATATATAGCCTATCATTTTGGATACTGATTTTGAGCATAATTATTATTATTATTGTCATAAATTGAGTTTCACTGAAGAGCAAAAAGCCTATCATCTGCGTAGAATGAGGACACGTATGCATTGTCCAGATTGGACATCAACAAGGATGGGTACATTTCTTGTGAAGATTATGAGCTCATGGGCAAGAAGCTGGCCGAACACAGTGGAATGACAGAGGAACAAGCTCAAGCAACCACCAGAGAGTTCCTGAAAGTAGCATAATATTATAGCAAGAGTAAATAATAAGGAGGGGAAGAGAGTGTCGAACGCGCTATATACCCCGTGTAATATGTTTTCGGCAAGTAACGTGACTTTCAGCCGTGCACACGTGACTAGCTCAAGGGGCTAAACACTTGATTTTTCTTAGAACTGAGAAGAACAGAGGCGTTTTTCATGAGTTTTATGCTAGATTCTTCATAAACACCTGTTTTGTATTGTGATCTGCTAGTGCTTTCGGTCGAAATCGCGCTCGCGTTAGCTTGCACTCGAGGCCACGCCCACAACGTACCATTTGAATCGAGCGCACTGATTGGTCAATTTTTGAATTCCTGGCGCGTGACTTTCCGAAAACATCTTGTACGGAGTATATAGCGCGTTCGATACTCTCTTCCCCTCCTTATTATTTACTCTTGATTATAGCTAATATTGATGGAGGCCCTGACCTTTTTTCAAAATCCTCACATCAAATGCGTGAGGGTTACCATAGTCAGGGTTTCATCTAGCAACAAAAATTTGAAGTGGAAGCACAATAAATGAGTGGGCGTAGTTAGCACGCCAACTTCCTTGGGACATATTTTTAGGAGAATTTCTTTCTCCAGCTAGATTGTTTCATGTAATTTTTGATCAAAAAACAAATGTAAGTGGTTTGATTTGGTGACTTATTCTGATATGAACCCTTGACCATCTCCCCAGTAGCAGCACAGTGTAATGGTGCATGTGGTAAAAGGTCGTCAACAGAATGCGTACACATCGATCGACGCTGGCCCTAGAAATCAAGGAGATGGCGTCTAAGATCGACTCTCAACCTTGATAGCGACAAGTTTCGATGCTTCAATCACAGAGACGAACTCGACAGCAGAGTATTCCTTCCGAACTTCAGGTTGGTCGCGCTGCTGCAGTCTCGCGCGGGCCAGCCCCTTGTGACAATGATGCGTGCTATATATAGCGCAAGGCTATCCACCGCATTACGTAAGCCAAGAAAACACGTGAAGTTCAACCAACAGTGCTTCTCAGAGAAAGTAGCGCTCAGCTTGTAATCTATTCGCTGGATACACGCGTAAGATACTCTACATATTTACTGACTTTCAAGTCCCAGAAAGGCTCCAGCGAGGCCCTGGATTTTTTCATAATTACCTCATAGGTTGCATCATAATTTCATCATAATTTCATCATAGATTACACTACAATTACCTCATAACCACAGAAAAGTAAATTGCTACTGGGGAGATAATAACTATGATGCTTAATTTAATTAAAGTCAAATTCTTGAGGGGGGGAAGCTTCCCCCCTGTCCCCCCCTCCCCCTACTGGATGAAACCCTGGTAGTCATTCTGTGTGTGAATACGCTAGTTGCTATACATACCTCAGTTTGTATCTTATTATCCGTATGCATGCACATTGTAGCTGTGGGTGTTAATTGACTGAATTTACTAGAATTCCAGGAAAATGAACCGGTAACTAACCAGCAGTTTCGTGGTGAACTGAATTATACTGAGATATGCGAATAACTAATAGCTCAGCATGTACTGGTATAGCTAACCATATAGCTACGTGACTAGTACTAGTACTAGTAGCTGATATTGCATTACTGGAAGACATGGAAGTATCTACTCGTCTGCATGGGAGTTCTGGAAAGCAGGCATTTGGGGACTCACGACTTGGCTTCAATTTATTCGGCCGATCCAACTGGATTCTTTGTCGGAGAACTTAACGGTGAAGTCATTAGTCAGACTCACATCAGTGCCATCAAGTATCCTTCGCACTCGGCTTTCATTGGTGCGTTCATTGTTGCAAAGGAACACAGAGGAAAGAGATATGGCAGACTGTCGTCAAGAAGCTTACAGATCATGAATCTCTGGGTGGTGTCTCAATTACTCCAGCAGCTGCATTAGATTTAGAGAAGGTGTGTAGCTATGATGCTTCGGTCTTTGGGACCCCAAGGGACCGTTTTATCAAAAAATGGATTAACATGTCTGGAAATCTCTGCTGGGTAGCTGTCTCTGAGGTTGGAGATGTTGTTGGGTACATTGCTATACGCCAGTTCACTAGTGATAAGGGGAAGGAGATTCAGCTAAGTTTGGCTCCACTTTACGCTAATAACAATCAAATCGCAAAATCTCTGTTAAAAATGGCGACAGAAGCTTATCTATCAAATGACACCACGTCGACAAGCAAGATAGACCTTTTTTATGGTGATGGAGGAAGCAGTGGTCATCATGCTTCACAGCTAATGCAAGAATTGGAGGTCACTGCTTTTCACATTGGACAAAGGATGTACACACGTGGAGTACCCCCTGGTCATCAGCAAGATAAAATGTACGGCATTTTCATGCCTGCCTTTGACTGATTAAACTGATTATTATTGATTCTAGCTATAGGTATAATAACAGTAGTAGTAGCTAGCTATCATTGTTAATAACAACTAATAATATAATAATTATTATTATGATGATTGACAAAAATTTAGGGGGCCTGTCCAAAGTCCTTGTGGAAAAATTACTATGATATTAACATTTTATTCCCCTCTTAACGTCACAGCATTTCAGCATAGGTTCAACACTGAATCTCTGATTGAGCTCCATTTAGCCTATACGTACATTCATGCAGTATTCACTTGTATTCTACAGTGCTAGCTATGTCTTCATGGATTCAGTACATATACCTGTGCTTCTTTGATAGTTTCTTGCTTGCCTGTAGCTACGTGTACACTTTTCAGCTAGCTACATAGTGCTTGACACAGCTGTCACTAAAATGCAAATTTTGACGCTACTGGAGGCATATCTGGACTTGTTCAACCACAAGAATGCGTAATCACAACTAAAGCTCAAGTCTGCTGACAATGTAGTTGTTGAAATGAGACCATATTGCTGTCACTTTCGTCAATCGAGAGCTCGACAAGAAGCAAAAAAAGTTGGAAGTGATCAGCAAATGATGCCAGAACTTTCGAACCATTATCAATGAAATCCATGCAATGCATATAGCTATTATTGAAACTACCATGAAAAGCCTAATGGCACCTTCTTTGTATGTAGCTATACAGTGCTACAGAGCAAGAGCAAAACTATTAATTTTGTAAGCAGAGTCAAATGTCAATAAAAAGTCATTTCAAGCTAAAACATTTTCACTTCTCAATTCTCATAGTAGTCAATATAGAAATCATATAAGTGCAGCTAGCTTTTCAGCAAACATCTTGCAAATTTTGACTTTAATTGCGAATAATTATTATATACCTTGAGAATGCAAGCTCACCTGGACTTCTTATCTGGTACCTCACTACTGTAGCTATTAACAGCCTCTACTGTGGACTCTTAACAGGAAATAGAAGTAGGCTAATCTTATGCCAAATATTTTTTGACTTAGCTATTATAATATTATTTTTGCAAGTTTCTCAGTAGCTAATTCCTTGGAGTTCACAGCCATAGCTCAGGAATAAGTTCTCTTGCCAACTAGTACCTACCACTGTGTCAAGTCAGCATTCTTAACGCAAAGCAGTTTGTCTACACTGATCCCAAATATTTTCCCAGTACCTCATAGTCTCATCTCCAGATCCCACCCCCAAAGGGTCTGGTACACATCGAGCGCTTTTTGAGGCGCACAGGATGCAGCATGTCATGTGATCGTCATGATAACGCATCGTTTAGGCATGGCAACGCATCAGCGCCTCTCACGTGCAGCAATAGGTGGCTAGCGCACGGTATCACATGATAATCACATGCAAGCCACATGGCACGAATCTGATTGG
This sequence comes from Cliona cf. orientalis, assembly GCA_963930775.1. Classification (NCBI taxonomy): domain Eukaryota; kingdom Metazoa; phylum Porifera; class Demospongiae; order Clionaida; family Clionaidae; genus Cliona; species Cliona cf. orientalis. The sequence goes on from OZ005690.1 coordinate 3,868,758, forward strand.
TGTGACAGAATTCAGACATGCCAAGTTAGCGAGACCCAAAAAGCACTCGATGTGTACTAGACCCTTTTCCTCATTTTGGGTGGGGCATGCCTCCTTATTAAAACCATAATACCGTAAAGTCTGGTTAATAAGCGCACATGCTTATTAAGCGCATATTTTTTAATAAGCGCATGCTTCCTTCCTGTTGTTAAGTATTGTCTAATAAGCGCATGCGCCCAATAAAGACGACAGTAAGTATTCATCGTTCGATCAAGAGTGTTCCATGCTCTACATGGCTAGAACTAATTTACCAACCTATTTTCGGATAACCAGCTGCACGAGATCGGCTATACTCAACACTGTGATGTTCTACTGAGACAGGTTCGGACTCTTGACCTTGACTTCGAAGCGAGTTTCGCCGAAGAAGTCGGCTATTTTTCCACGGTTTTCTTCCAGCGATGGCTTCCGATCATACTCTCATGAACTATTACAGAGCTTATTCCAAGAATCGCTGTGTTCATAACTTGCTAGCTTTGTGATCGAGCGCTCGAACGTGCTGTCAGTGGGCGGGGCCAAAATTTCACTCTCTATTAAGCGCACATCGTCTAATAGGCGCATGTTTCCTTACCACCGAGAGTGATAAGCGCATGCGCTTATTAACCAGACTTTACGGTATGGGAACTCCTCCAACTCACTGAAGCTCAACAAGGACTACCAATTAAATTTAATTAAGGTACCATTTAATTGCGTGGGCGTGAGCGTCAGGAATGGCTAATTCAATTAGCGAATCGTGAAGGGGCGTGGCCGAAGAGGCCATACGAGTGCTTTTGGTCGAAGGTGGGCGTGTCCAGAATCGGCCAGGGATGATTATGCGCGTGTAATTAGCGACCGGAAGTGGCCCCTGAAGAAAACACCGGTAATTGCCCACATCAAAGCAAGATCAAAGCATTCTTTCTTAACTCAGTGGCGTAGGCAGAGGGGGGGCTTTGGGGGCTCGAGCCCCCCCTTTGTCATCAGCCATAGTGGGCGTGGCAACAGTTAACATTAGCTTCTTTGCAGTAAGTACTCTACGAATACTGCATTGTACTGCTCTAACTTACATCATAACAATCCATTTCAGCTGTAGAAATCCATACCCTTCAGCGCTTAAAGCACGGCGGTGTATAAGAACTCGCGCAAGCTTAGTACACTATACTTTAGCATAGAGGTCGAAGTTCAATAGTCAATAGTGTGATCACGTGATCCTAATTAATGGGCGTGGCCAAAGCGAAATTTTTTCGCGCGCTTCGCGCGCACTGTCAAGCCCCCCCATACTCACAATCCTGGCTACGCCCCTGTAACTATTAACCGCAACGACAAAAAAAAAAAAAAAAAATTATACACTAAGTAGAAAAAAAGAAAAAAAAGAATAGGGAAGAAGAAATTCATGGGGGATCTGGGAGTACTTGGGGGGAAATTTTTTACATGGGCATGCAGAATGGGTCGAAAGTAGAGATTTGACCAGACAGATTTTTTATTCACACCTTACAATTAAAGTTATGGCCCTTTGAAGTTCCCCCATATGTTTGTATAGGAAGCCATTCATTTGCAATGTTTCCGCCCACGCGCTACGTGAGGGGCGGGGCCACGCGCGCACATTAACGTGACGACCATTACCCACTTTGATCAAAATTGATGTATAGGCTGCCTGCTTGCATTGTATGGCTCTATTATGCATCAAGCTCATTTATGTGGCGGTTTTCGAATAATTTTTTTTTTCTGCTTAGTGTTCTGGTCGCCTTGAAAAAAAAAAAAAAAAAAAAGCTAATTAGGCCTAATTAAGCATGTGGGCGTGTTCCTGGCACTGTGTGGAGTGTGTGCGTGTGCGTTAATGCAGGCTTTATTGCTTCCGATTGGGCGTGGCTTCACAGGCCAGTGCTTGGATATCGGGGCCTGGGACTTGGCCGCGGCGATAGGTGGGCGTGTCCCGGATGCGGTGGTGACCTTTGAACCCGGCCAGGAGGCTTTGGGGGCGTGGCAGGAGGTCAAAGGTGAGGCCATGTCAGTTAATGAGGCACTGTACGGCAGTGCGATCGAGGGGCCTGTACGGCTGGACGGAAGCTGACGATGGTTTGAAGCGGATGTGGTTGCGATGACGTGTTGTTACTCCGCCCACACAGGAAATGAGGTGAGCTCTTGTGTGGGCGGTGTGGCAGAACGGCCTTGAAGTGTTTGTGTGTGTTTTGGCCTTGAGGAAGCTGTGTGTTTTAATTGGGATTGATTGTGTGCTTCCGGTGGACATCCGGTGGTTAGTAGGCACTTGATTGAGAATGGTGGTCCTTGAGGAACAGGGTGGGGCTGTTTTGGGCGTGGCCTGGCCCCTCCCTTCCGGCTCGGCTTCCGGTCCATGGAGAATATTAAATGAACACTTCCGGCTCTAGCAGCCACACCCCTGAGACCTGTGCAATTAAAAGGGCGTGGTTACACAACATGCACCTCACTAATGACTTTGATGTGGTTTAGGTGTCATATCCCCCACCTCACGCCCATGCAATTTAATGGTACCTTAAGGATATGCTGTCAATTAGTACCCAATTAGCTGCTATGTGTCTTGACTTAGACATAGCTAGAACTCTATATTATATAGAGCACCAGCATATCCTGCGCGCTGCAGCGTCGATGTCAGAGAGCTTAGCAAACTCCACCATAGATGCCATCTGCTGTCGACCCGTTGACAACCTTAGCTACCTAGCTACATATTGTGCCAGGCCAGGTTGTGTGCATGCATGAGCAGAAAGAATAGTGTTAATAGGCATATGCATGGCCAGCAAAATGCAGTGTTTGCGATGCTCATGGACCTTGCCAAATCATTTGAAGCATAATAAAGGATGATGTCGACAGATATAATGCTGTACTTAGAGTCATGCATGAACTAAGGGGATTTTTGTCTGTCATTGTCTGTTGTCGTCAGCTGCACAAAATGGCCACATCTGGAGATCCAGGCATCTGACATTAGGTCCGGGGCTGGGTATTCCATTTAATGCTCGCTAACTAGCTACACGTGTGTCTACACAACCTATAGCTATAATATCATAATATTATAGACAGCTAAATTAAAGTTAGCTTCATTCTGTATATCTCATCGCTCATTATTAATTATGCAGTAGAGCTAATAGTACATTTACAATAAAAGAGTTTATCATGATGCTAGTGTTTGCAGTGATGACAGTGATTATTCTGAGCGAAGCGAGGTTCCACTCGGATCCTGCATGGTTTCTCAAATTTTGAAAATATCGCTCTAGATCTTGGCCATCAGAGCACCACAAGCAAGCCTCTTCAACTTTTTAGTTCACCACCTGCTAGCTACCAAGTGTAGCTACAAGGTCCTGCAAATGCTCTATTTGCCTATAATAAAATGTGCCTCCCCTAACTCTCGCACTCCATTAGCTATATCATCCAGGCATTTCACTACCACTTAAAGAATGAAAATCAGTACGTATAATTATATAGAGTATCTATTGCATGTATCTAGCTAATACCTTTAATTAAGCTGGGTGCTAATTTCTCATCCCCCCCCTCCCCCCCCCCTCCCCCCCCCCCCTGGATGAAACCCTGGTAGTCATTATGTGTGTGAATACGCTAGCTGCTATACATACCTCAATTTGTACTTTATTACCCCTCGTGAATGCACATTGTAGCTGTGAGTGTTAATTAACTTAATTCATTAGAATTCCAGGGAGTAGCTAACCAGCAGTTTCGTGGTAAACTGAACACTGAGATAATATGTGAATAACTAATAGCTAGCTTAGCATGTACTGGTAGCTAGCCATAATATAGCAGCTGAAATAAGCTACATAGCTACATGACTAGTAGCTGATATCATGGCAACTGAGACGAAGTTCATAGTTAGAGGTGCATTACTGGAAGACAATGATATGGAAGTAGCTATCTACCCGTCTGGGAGTTCTGGAAAATAGGCATTTGGGGACTCACGACTTGGTTTCAATTTATTCTGCTGATCCAAGTGAATTTTTTGTCGGAGAACTTAACGGTGAAGTCATTAGTCACATCAGTGCCGTCAAGTATCCTTCACACTCTGCTTTCATTGGTGCGTTCATTGTTGCAAAGGAACACAGAGGAAAGGGATATGGCAGACAAACCTGGGATGCAGCATGGAAGTCTCTGGACAGAGATTACACTATTGGCCTTGTTGCTGTCACTCACACGATTCCAAGGTATGAAAAGCTGGGATTTCACACAGTATGGAACACTTTTGTTGCTAAACTGGATGTGCAGACTGTCACCAAGAAGCTTACAGATCATAAATCTCTGGGTGGTGTCTCAATTACCAGGGTTTCATCTAGCGACAAAAATTTGGGGTGAAAGTGCAATGAATCAGTGGGCGTATTTAGCATGCCAAGTTCCTTGGAACGTATTTTAGGAGAATTCCTTCAGATTGTTCGTGAAATTTTTGATCAAAAATAAAGGCAAGTCAAAAGTGGTTTGTTTTAGTATTTTGATACAGTACGTGTCCTGCGAGTCCAAGTAGCCCTGTGACACATCAGTTGTCACCTTGGTTGAGTTACAGTAGGTCAATACAAGCATCATTGATGCATCGATTGTGGATTCCGACTGATCAAAATTCAAATACTGAAAGGGGTTAAATGTGACCTTTGACCCTCCAACTGCGCCCAAAAAAAAATCACTACGCATGCGCACTTGTAGGCCACGTGTTCCTGTTCCCGCTCCCGCATCTTTCAGCGAAGTCCACTTACCCAGATGACTTGAAGATAGACTCTCCATATCCAAAAAATTAGGGCCATAAAATCCCAACCACTTTCTTTGATTTTCGCAAGGCTGCTGCATACCCAATTAGCTATAATCATTGGCAATAATATAGTATTGCATGGGGAGCTTAAATGAGAGATATGATTTCTGTCATTTGAAGCGTATAGCTATACTGTAACACAGAAAATAATTAAGCTCTTATTGTTGCAATGTACCGCATGCAATTGTTGTGTGCGCATGCACACACTTTTGTATGCACCATACTCGTGTGTTGTCTGGCGGGAGGGGGCAAAAAGATAGCTATAGTAATTGCATTCCAGGAGAATGGCGGACTGGCGGGGGACAGCTGCTGTTGTAGACTGGCCAGGGCTGGTGTGCAGGTATTAAAAGTGGCTGCAGGGCCAGAGATAGTCACTCTCACAACAGTTAATGTTATTCTCATTGCTGTCCAGCAAAGGTAATGTACATGTTGAATGTATGTATATATGCATACCAGTGGAGTTTAATGCAGAAGTGTGTATAGGATGGACATGCTGGACAATTCTACTGGAACAGATACCAATGTGCGGCTGACCCAGGTGGACTGGAATGGCTAATCTATGACCCTGTTATCGTTAATATTGCTTAGTCTGGGATGTTTTTATTTCGATTTTTTTCCTCTCTTATTTTCCTCAAAAAATGAGGTTTTTTGGAGAGGTGTTTTTTCCATGGCTATGTTGGCTAGCATAGCCTAAACTTGAGTGCAAATTTTCAGCCCATCCCAGTTATGCCTCTGTTTAGTACTTTTGTATTCGTGTTAGCTAATTTGTGGTCTTATGTGTACTCCTTGTACAAAGTCTTGTACTTTGCTGGCACAGCTCGCACGGCTGCTGCATACCAAAACTGATAATATATTATAGTATTGCATGGGGAGCTTAAATGAGAGCCAACAAGAGGTGGGGTATATCAAAATTGATTTAAGGGGTGGGTCAGAGTCAACAAAAGATGACTATTCATCCAACAGCAGGTGGGGTATATATGTCAAAAAGGGATGTCAACAGAAGATGAATATGCAAAAGGGGGTGGGGTATGTCAAAAAAGGGTGGATCAGAAAGTCAACAGATGAATATCCAACAGGAGGTGGGCCATGTCAAAAAAGGGATCGGGGATTAGCTATAGGAATAATCCAACCAGGAAGACATCAATGTCAATTAGCTATGTCTTCATCATAGGCTGCCAGTTGACAACTCCTGCACTACCACATCATGCTAATGAAAATATCCTTCCTTAAAAAAAAAAGCAGAAGTTACTCAAATTAGATCATGCAAAAATCCAGGGAGGACTCTTTACACTATGAACATGATTCCTCACTCCATACCCACACCTATAACTCAAGGTAGAGCTGATAATCCAATGCAAAACTCAACAGCCCAACACTCATGATATAATAATATAGCTACATATTGCAGGCTAGAAATTTATAGAAATCATTAGTAATCTAATGACAGTAAAACACACATCTATCTATATCCACATTAAGGAATAATTGAAGGTTCATAATTAATAGTATATTATATATGAACTAACATATTTCTTACATTAAAAGTATATAAGCTCACAGAGAGTCTATAGATATTACCACAGTCTGCTGGATGTGTGGCACAGGGTCTCCACTATCACAATAGCGCTGGATGTTTGCTAATTTTGCACTTACCATTGTAAGTATGTCATTAAGGGATATTTTTATGTCTCTTTTTTTGCTTAGTTCAGCAAGAAGTAGGTGTGTCCAGTTAGATCCATCAATAGCTACTGCACCAGGCATAGTGGCATATGCCAAAAGGTAATTCCCACGAAGAGGGATAACTTGAGGGTGAGGCTCGAACTCTGCAGGTCTAGAATTTGGATTTGATCTTGGCACTTGACTACCAGGCTCCCCACCATGACAAGCATCAATGAAGAACAGCTTTGGAATTTGCTTAAGAGTGCGAGATTCCACTTTTGAAAAATTCACCAAAGGTTCAACAATATCATCCATTACATTAACTTCCTTTCTATCATTAGTTATGATTTTCAACTGCTCTCCATGTCCTAAAAACAAAAAGACTACTCTTTTGTAGCTTTTTGGATAGGATATGTGTTTGGAAATGTTTTCGATCACATTTCGAATTCGTTTTTCATTAGCAGCTCTATACACAAGAACTGCTAGATTGAGTTCCTCAAAAGTGCTTATGGCTGTGTCATAGTCTGGTAATTCCCCCTTCAATGGTCCAGGGCAGCCCACAATTATTGCTAGTCCTGTAGCATTATCCTTTGACTTGATTGTTTCATCAAAACGGTGAACATCTAGCTCTGATAGTGTATGCATATTGAGTATAGCTAGTACACCCAAGCATTTATGTATAAAAAGTTGATTAATTATTCATTAATATGGATGGAGTATATACTGAGATTAGATGACTTAAGTGTTAATGTTAGGCTGACTAACAGGTTTCATTTTGATGCACATGAAAGAAACCATCCAAATTCACTGGATCACTTTTCTAGATCATTTACATCATGTCACCGGCATACGAGTACCGTAGAATCCTGCGATTACGCCCCCCCCCCCCCCCCCCCCCCCTTTGTGCATGCTAGGATTGGGCAAAAGTGGGGAGGGGGCTTGTACACGGGATCCTTACATTTCCGTGTGACGACCATTACCAACCGTCGAATGCCACGTGGGCGCGCGATCTCTGTACTTTCTCTGGCTGTTAAAGTGTTTGGTGGGCAAAACTCGAGAAAAACGACAAAGTAAGACATAATATGACACAAATAGCTGATATAGTGCATGATTTGCGACCTGCAATTCCCTTTTATGTATTGTTGTAAGACTAACTGTATGGCAATTATTTATACAAGTTTGACACTATGCAATAACATACAAAGATACGATGACACAACTGTGTGACCCGTGCTTTCCACTGAGGCATACACTATACAGTGATCATGACTGATTTGATTACTCTGTGGTAGCAAAATATTAAACAACTCTCCACTGCATGATCAGTGTGTGCTTATACATTCAACATTATTCTTGTCCGAGTCCATGCAGCTAGCAATAATTATAGCTATCTCTTCTGGAATCCTTACAAATTGAAAATTTCCTTACTGTAGCTATACCAACCAAATGGGCACAGTGCATGCAACATACCTCTCCACGTATCCCTCCCCTGTCTCTCTGGAACATCCTTACAAATGGAGAATTTCCTTACAACATAGTGCATGCATCATACCTCTCCATGAATCCATCCCCTGTCTCTCTGGAAAATCCCTACAAATGGAAAATTTCCTTACAACATAGTGCATGCAACATTGCTACCTCTCCACGTATCCCTCCCCTGTCTCTCTGGAACATCCTTACAAATGGAAAATTTCCTTACAACATAGTGCATGCATCATACCTCTCCACGAATCCATCCCCTGTCTCTCTGGAAAATCCTTACAAATGGAAAATTTCCTTAGAACATAGTGCATGCATCATACCTCTCCACGTATCCCTCCCCTGTCTCTCTGGAAAATCCTTACAAATGGAAAATTTCCTTACAATATAGTGCATGCAACATAGCTACCTCTCCACGTATCCCTCCCCTGTCTCTCTGAAAAATCCTTACAAATGGAAAATTTCCTTACAACCAAATAGCTATACCCCTCACCTGTCTCTTTGGAAAATACTTAGCTACAAATGGAAAATTTCCTTATGACCAAACACTGGAAAAAATAAATAGCTAGAATGGCATTGGCACATAATTAGAGCGTGAAAATTAGGACTCCGGCACAGGTGGCGTGTTCATCAGAGAAACGCCTTAATTAGAACACTATGTTCTGTAATGACACAATTTGAAACTCCAAATACTTGATATGAAACCTAATCAGGCAATGAATTATTAAAAGCAGAGTTTACGCCATCATTTACCTTAATCAAGGACAATTTTATTTACAGGTACTAGCTAAATTTAGCAAAATTAGCGAATTACAAAAGGATATGGCTAAAATTTAATAAGTTCATCCGAGCTGATGCCGGAAGTAGCTAGCACTTAAAAATTTCGAGGAGAAAAAAAAGTTCACTCCAAGTGTAAAATGAGATTTAAACCTGTTCCATACTGCTCCACACGTAAGGGCTGAGGCCGCTCCAACCACTAGACCACCGCTGTAGCTATATCGTGACTGATGGCAATCGTTATATATTTTACCCCTTTCATAGACAAACCCTAGAGACCAACCCTGCTAACCACAGACAGCCCCTCCCATCCATACCGTGCATACATGTAGGGTATGGCTATATAAGAGACACCCAACCTGATGCAGTGGATATAAGTCATACCCGCACGGGCTCGGATTCTCACATGAACAGCATCAGCTTGGGTCAGTTGTTATTGAATGAAAACACCACGCGATTATACTGGAATTTTGTGATCTTCAATGTCATGTAGCTATCTCTGAAACTGCTCGATGGAAAAACATCATTCCAGTCTCATACTGTAGAGCAGCACAAGAGCTATAGAATGGTGTTTAAATAATGGGAATCCATCCAAGGGAACTAAATTGTGCCACTTTTTGCATGAGGCACCAGGTATTTGTGAGTGCTTGCGAGTAGCTATAGCATGCACAAAAGTGCTTACCATGGAGCTCATAAATGTCTCCAAGATATTGGACTTCAACAAGCAGAAAGTTGAAGAGTTACTCTGTCTTATTTGGAGTCCAAATAATGATCTGAAAAAAACGGCAAAAGATTGGAATGTGGCACCAGATCCGCTTCCTGGATCAGCGTGTTTAAAAAATTTAGGACGACTGGGGTGAACTTACCCATACACAATTACAAAAAAATCACAAATAATAGTACTTGGACGAAAAACTTTTTGCATAATTAGAAAAGAAAATTTTTTAACTTTGAGAGCACATGCCGGGCTACCTAGTGGCTAAGTCAGTCTAGATTTATAATTAGAAATCTACTATCTGAGATGTCTAATTCTTTATCACTGAAAGCTGTCTAGTAGCTAAGTCAGTCTAGATTTATAATCTACTATTTGAGATGTCTAATTCTTTATCACTGAAACTTTAAGCTGTCTGATAGCTAGGTGTCAAAACTTGAGACTATAATCTGCTAAAAATATTAATAGTGAAATTCATAGGCAACTTTTCCTGAACAATTCCAGGGACATAGATCACACCCACTAGACCCGGCTAACATTAATTAAAATTCCACCCATACCGGGACCCAATATCATCAAATTTTGATGATTATCAATGCCTAAAATAAAGCATAAATTCGCAAGCAGAGTAGACCTCTTATAGTGTTGTTAGCTACTGCAAAACCAAAGTTTGTAAAACACTAGCTACAAGCTACTTGTTCGATCATTTTACTTCCAATAGTTACTTACCAGTGTCTATGCTAGTGTCTGGACCTCATCCGGAACCAACAATACAACTGTAGTAGCTAGAGCCTTCCGGGACCCAGGATAATTGCTAAATATCCGGGACTGTCCCGGTACCTGTTTGAGCCTATGGAAATTCGCTAAAATTAAAGTAGCATTAAAGTGCGTGGTTGTGGGCGTGAAGATTGGATAATTCAATTAGTGAATCGTGAGGAGGCGTGGCCGAGGAGGCCATACGAGTGTTTTTGGTCAAAGGTGGGCGTGTCTAGAAAGAGCAAGGGATAATTTAATATGCGTGTGTAATTAGTGGTCGGAAGTGGCCCCTGAAGAAAAGACCGATAATTTCCCATATTAAAGCAAGATCTTTCTTAACCGCAACAAAAAAAAAAACTAATTAGGCCTAATTTAGCGTGCGGGCGCGTTCCAGGCACTGTGTGCAGTGTGTGCGTGTGTGTTTTATTGCTTCCGGTTGGGCGTGGCTTAATTGTACTTGAACATGCATTTCAAATTGGCCATTGATAGCTAAATTGTTATTTCAACTTAAATTTCTAATGTAATGAAAATCATCTTACATCTGCACACATGCGCAACTCTAATATCGCAAATAGTGCGGCATATGGAATAGCTAGTTTGATAGCTGTAGCTACTGTTTTTGTTGATTTATGGGCTCCATTTTACAGTCAGGGAGGGGGGGGGCTTATACGCGAGACAAAAGTACCTATGCAGGAACTTGAGCCAAAAATGGAGGGGGGCTTATGTGCGAGGGGGGGGGCGTAATCGCGGGATTCCACGGTATGTTTAATGTCACAATCATGGGATAATATAGCTAGTATATATATGCATAATCATCTATTAACAGTACGTGCTCACAAAGCATAGAGACGTAGTTCATGCACAAACGGTAACCTGCCTAGTCAAGATTGTCTAATAGTACCATGCGCATGCACAGATTGAAGCGGTTGCCGAGACCACATACCTCATAGCAAGTAACTACCAATTAAGTATGCAATGGCAACATTCTCGCTCTGCTCGAACGTTGCTACTGGACTACTGACAGGTGAGACAAAGAACAGACCTCGCCTCTTGCTTCGCTCGAGGCTCGGCTAGCGCCAGCACCTGCTTAAGCAGGCCTATCGAAACGTGCGGCGCTTTCACGCCGATTGTTTGACAATGCGTCTCTATGGCCCGAGGCATTAAGGTCACCCTTCTTTATGCACACTGCCCTACAGTTCTGACCAATCCTGAGCCTTGTAGCACTGATTTCTCTCCGCCCGCGCTGCGCGTTCATAGCAACCGGGCGCATCCAAGACGCGTATCCATGCCCTCATGTAATGACACGGACTATAATATAAGAAAAATGATCGTCTGAAAAATATTTTTCGTTGTATAATAATATTATTATTATTATAATATAATAACTTGTGTAAATGTTTGTTTATGAATGGTAAACTTGACCACAACATCCTAATCAGTCTACATGACCACAAGTATGTCATATCACTTATGTACTTATTCATGCTACCACTAGTACTGGTTCAGTTTGGCAAATGCTAAGAGTGCTACAGTTAGCCTCATTATCAAAGTCACAGACAGATCTAGAGTCTTGGTATCAAACGCTAAGTCGCGATGCTGCCTAAATGGACTTCAGCCATGGAGCAACAGCGACTGACGCTGAGCAACATTCTCCACATGACCATCGACAGTGTTCAGCAACAACTCAGAGCACGAAACCTGTCGTCTGCTAGAAATAAGAAAGCACTGGCTGAACACCTCAGTACCTACTTGAGCACCAATTCCAATGTCCCTAGGACCCGCCACGCTCCCCAGCGCGAGCAAGAGCACTCCAGCGAATCTCCTCACCAGTGCTAGGATGTTAACGATAGACGAACGTCGTCTAGGGCTGCTAGCAACAACAGCACAGCTACGGCTCGCCAGTGCGAGCGATGTGTCAGGAAAGAATGCCATCAACACCACCAGCCCCGTGGCCGTCAGCGCAGCCACAGCAGCATAAATCGATTGTCTGCAGGGTTTTATCTGGCCTAAAAATTTAGAGGGGGAAACATGGTAGAAGCTGAAGTAATGGGCCCCGCCTTGGCGGCCCAAGGGGGTGGGTGCGGGAGGGGGATGTGCCCCCTCCCACACGAAGCGCGGGAAGCTAAAGCATAAATTAATATTAATGTTCCCATAAAGGCACCTAAGTAACACTTCAACATAATTAATTATGAAATCTCATGAATTTTAATTAATTTTTTGTAAATGTTTTGGGGGGGGGGAACACTCCCTGCTGGGCTCTATGCAGATAAACCCCTGATACTCATAGCGTAAAACCTCAACTATCGGCCGAGTGTACATCAATTATCGACTGGACACTTACGCGTTTATACGGAAAAATTTACAAAGATGATGTGGAGCTCCGTTTATGCTCGAAGACTGGATCAGAATCAGAGGTTTTAGATTCATTTGAAGATACCAGGTAGGCTTAACTTACTTCTACAACGTAAATACATGGGAGAGAAGGGTATAGAATGGTGTTGAACCAATTTGAATGGGCGTGACATGGCATACTGAATGGTGGTGGATCGTAAGGGTTGGAGGCTAGCTACATAGCCTAATCTGATATTAGACACTTTACTTACTTTTATCCAGATCAGAGGAAAGGAAACAGTACTCATATGAACCCCACAAAGCATCGCCGAAGTTAATAATATTAGCATTTATATCATGTCATTCTCAATCATATAATTTATTGTATACAATGCAGTAATGATTATTCATAGCTCGTTTTCAGCAATGCTACAAAAGAATGAGTTGGTTGTAATTGGTAAAGGGTAATCACACCTGCTAGTTTCAGTACTGTTGACCAGGAGTGGCAATTTTGAACAGGTAAGAGTTGATAGACAAAAAGGCTCAATTTGGCCGATAATAATTGTAGTGCAGCCAATAATACCTGGTGGTTGTCGATAATACAGGCCAGTGAATAGGAGTTTCGAGAGATCGCTGTACTGTATCTGCTATTCAAAAGTACATCATTTTTATATCACTGTGTAGAGAACCATAATTATGTCCAGTCTGTATGTCTTTGAAGTAGAGCCTAGAACCGTTCCTACTTCGAGTTACACCAAAAGGCGCAAACTATGGCCAATACCGTAAATCGCGAATATTTCGATGTTAAATATTTTTGGACAGCATGGCTTGTGCGAAAATTAACGACAATGCGGTACATGGTCATTTGTCCGAAAATTATTTAACGCGAAAAATTATCGCATAAAATATTTTAGACACGAAATATTCGCGATTTACGGTATTCGATGCTACTAGCCAAAGGGAACGGCTACCCTCACAAACAAAATCGAAACTACAATGGCTAGCAGTGTCATGCACATACTTTGCACACTCTGTAGCCACTGTATCTTAGTATTACAACACTCTGCAGGCATAGCTGTTTTACTACCTGACAACGCTTGCTTTCCAACACTGAGCTTGAGCATGCGCAGTTGCATCAGCATGCTAAAAGAGTGGGTGTGGTCGATAAACCACATGCATGTTGAACAGAAAATGTACGATTTATAGCACTAGCAAGGTTACCTTTTTGAGCAATTCCAAGCCCGTATAAATCAGTTTTTCACCGATATCTACCGATTGCTTATGCTTACAGTATGCACAGACGCCTAGAACTCGAAATCTTTTGTCACAGACTTTTCGATTTTGCATGCGGGCAGGCGGTCACTATTCAGATTTCAAACTAGAAAAGAGTACAAGAAATGCTAGGTTCGAACTCGTGGTCGCCGAGGCCATTCAATTGCAACACTTGAGGGGGGCAGGGCCAAAGTGCCATATGGTTGCTGTATGCTGAAATCTGAACTTTTTTGAGAAAATCTGAAAATCCATGATCGAAATTTAGTCCAGAATCAGCCATCATTGCTGATAGGATAACTGACATGCATATCGGTATGTGCATCAATTGATCACTACCTACGGTTAATTTGAGGAGTTCGAGTTGAATATATTCTTACAGAGTATATAGATCCTATGAGTCAATGTCCTGATAGTTGACATCATGTAAAATTGCTCTTGTAAGAATTAGAATTGATCTCTTTTGTACACACCGTATGTACAAACGTAATGTCACAGTTCTAAATGCTGCACACCTGGTAAGGATGGGCATGGTAAAGAGCACAGGTAAGTGGCTATGCACAGTGTATTAAACAGTTAGCAGCTTTGTAAAGTCGGGATTAAAGGCTAACAAAGCGGGACAGCGGGACACAGCAGTAGAATTTAGTACTGTCCCGCCTAAATCGGGACGGTTGACACCTATGTGTATAGAAGCTGCCGTGTGCAATGGAGTGTAGATGTTATGATCAATCTTCCCGGAATCCGGGTACGAAATTAGCACTAGACCAGGACCTTTCTTAGACATCTAATCTCTGCCATGGATAAAGAACACGATGGAGAGTGGAAATGATGTCCTGTATCAACCATGCGCCAACAGTGTGTTCATGAATAGGTAATTAGTTCGTTTTTGTAGCCTGAAAGTGCACATTTATTTGCCTAGCTCCAACGCGCTTTATTCTGTGCAGCGTTTCCAGGCAGTATTGAATTCTTTACACAGCTAGAACATAGCTGATCCCACTTTCGATGTCATATTCGAGCATTTTTGTGCACGGAAAATGGGAAAATTTATTTAAGGAAGCCGAACTTTGACCCCCACCTATCCGGTTAATTAAACACCATTGCCATGGTAACGGGTGTTTTCAATAAACTTTGTTCTACATGCAAACAAGTAGATGTGTGTTTGTGTAGCTGTAACTTGGTACTTCTCTTCAGTTTTAACTTTTGTACCAGCATGTTTGGTCATTTTGGTGATGTAGACACCATCTGATCCTGCCTTAACTATCCTGAGTGTGAATTCAGTTTGCCTGGCCTAATGGGTCACTAATAGCTATTAAATTATTTTTACTGATCTTTTCAGTATCTTCTATAGTATCAGTGTACTGCTGCAATATTGCTGATAGCTACTACTCAGTGGCGTCAGAAGTGGTATGGTTGCTACGGCATAGTTTGCCAAGATTGTAAGAGGAGAGACCGGGGCAGAGTAGAAAGTAGAATGAATGCATGAATGCGTGCGAAGCGCGGTGAAATTTTAAGGACCACGCCCACTTTTAGGCAACCATACCCACTTTAAGGCAATTATGCACTTCCACGCCCACTAAAAATCGAGATATACGGACTGAAATTTGATAATAATATTATACTGAGTTTATGCTTGTGCCACACCTCCATTTGTGCAATTGAGCTGGATTCCGGGACAATGCTGCAAAATCAGGCAAACCGGGACACAACCGGGACATAGGGCCAAACTGGGATACTTGGCAACTATGCTACGGCTTGAGCCGTACCACCTTAAGCAAGTTTTGTAGGTACTTTACTGGGTAGATCGAGCTATCTGCAGTTGTAGTTGTAATTGTAATTACCGTGACGACCATTGGGCTCTTCCATTTAATAAGCATACACCCCCTATGGATGACTGCTAACGAATATCCAGGGGGGTATCTTGAGGCTTGTCCAGGGGGGTAAAACACTGATTTTAATGAAGGGAAGGGGGGTATTTTGGTCAAATTTAATTATGTCTAGGGGTGAAACGATCACTAATTGTGGTGTCCAGGGGGGCACTTTGCTCCTTTAGGTGATTTCCCTTCCATAAATTAATGCATTAATTTGTGTCCAGGGGGAACAAAACTTGATTTGATTAATAATCCAGGGGGAGTAGTAATGTTCTTAATTATGTCTTGGGGGAACAGTGACCTAATTAACGACTGTCTAGGGGGGATGGTTACTAGTTAATTATGTCCAGGGGTTAAATTTTCCTCACTAGTCATCCATAGGGGGTGTATGGCTATTAAATGGAATAGCCCATTACCAATCACTGTTCATGAGGTAGTACACGCATGCGCACCAATGTAGCTGCCATGCCCCCTCGCTGGCCAGCCTTACCACTTCTTAACTGCTTCCTACGCACCTGCTACTTGTTAGCCTGGATCCTCTGTTTCTCTCTGCCTGATTCCAGTCTGCTAATGTGCAGGCAGAACTTCCATTTGAAAAATACTTTAGCAATCTCATAACTAGAGTTACACTTTGTGTAGCAGTCCTCGCTCAGCGAGCCACTATGCCAACCAATATCCTGTATTAAACTTCCTGTTTATGCATGATGATTATTAAATTTTTAGGATTCCCCCGCCTTCCCTGTAAATTAAATTTGTGTTGTACGTGTAGATCATGTGACAAGGGAGTGGCTTCTTTTGTCTATGCTGAAGTATTATGTCGTCAGTCTTGGAAGAATGAAGCCAAGAGTAGACCAATTGACAGGCCACAGCTAGCAACATCTTTACCATCAGCGACAGGACGAACAACTTCGGGCCAAGAAGGTGCGATCGTTTTTGGCCGCGCAAAAATTGATTTACCCGGTAAGCACAGTCCAGCCGAACAGTAGAGTTTGTAGGCCTTGCATGACCATCTTGAGGGAGGCCACAGCTTTTGACTCAGCAACACATGGCGACGTGGCCTGAGTCGCCGAAGAGAGTAAGAAAGAAAATTTAGACGCACGCGAAAGATACGCCCAGAAGCCATACGAAACAACTCTCGAGCCCGAGTAGAGACCTCGCTTCGCTCGGAATTAGTATAGTGCAGGTAGACTAGCTACAACACAGCATGCATTAGTGTGTGACCATGTGGTAAACCACTGGCACATGAATGTAGGTAAAAATTGTGTTGGTTAAAATAATGGAATTCTGAGCGAGCTCCGAATACATAAGAGACAGGAAGTGGTTTTATATGTATATATACCGTAGTTACCGTAGACTCGGGTTATTAAGCGCATGCGCTTATTACTCCTGGTGGTAAGGAAATATGCGCTTAATAAAAAATGTGCGCTTAGTAGTTTAGCCACACCCCCTCATGGGCGGTCTTGATCCGCGCGAGGGATCGAAGTATACTGCACTGGTAGAGCTATCAAGTGAGTAGCAAAGCCATCAAAAGGGACGGTAACCTGATCAGAAAGCTACAGTGAACAGCTAGGCTACATTTGTTGAGTATGCGCTTATTAGCCAATGCTAGTAGTAGGAAGGCAGCATGCGCTTATTAAACTTCCCTGGGGATTATTCCTGATAGCTACCTAGTATTTTTATAGTGGGATGATAGCCTAGATTATTCTAGGAACAACACCGATAATAGCTCACCTGATATAGCTACATAAACTTTATCCAGATGGTATTATTACAAAAACAGAACTTGTGTACCTTACTTGATATTATTGGCTATGAATTCATTGCGCATGCGCATTCGGGTGCAAAGGTCATGGCTGGGCGGGCTTCTTTTGGAATAAACATCACAGTCCGAAAATTCCAACTCTGTGGAGTGTTATTGAGAAGTTCTGTTCCAGCTACGTTCTGTATGTATATGATCTAACCATCATATCTCTGATCTGATGTGACTTGAAAATCATTGTAACCCTTGCAAAAGTGCAATTTATGCTTGGAAATCTGTGGAGTCACTAAGTGGAGAACTTGAACTATCATCATGTCCAGTGCTACCAGTGCTGCTGGTATAGAGACTGTGACCATTACCCAGCTGCAGTCCTCCCAAGATCTGGCTGGGTCTCAGATCACTGCAGAGACATTGAGTGGCATTCTGCAGCAACAACAGCAACAGTCACTAGTCATGGCTACACCTGTGTCTTCAGTATGTTCAGCCTCAGTTGTATACTTTGCATGTTAAAATATAAGATAGGAGAGGGTGAAGGGTAAGGTAGGAAAAAACGGATAAATTATGGAATCTTTTCTTCCTGTGAGAGATGAGTATTGAGAGAGTACATAGAGAAAGAGAGGGGGTGGGTGGGTGTGTGGAAGGAGCAAGAACCTCGGTAGGAAAGGGGCAAGGTAGGAAAAAAACCCGGATAAATCATGGAATCTTTTCATCCCTGTGAGAGATGAGTATGGAGAGAGTACACCGAAAGAGAGCCTAAGAGGAGGAGGGGTGAGCAAGAACCTGGGAAAGAGTATAAGAAAAAGTAGTAGTATTAATTTGTAACGTAGCTACCACATACGTTGGGTGGCAGTATTCTCTTTCAACACGAGTTAAGAGATGGATTGAGATTTTAGACTGAGGTATTCAATGACAGATTCTATGGCCTTATATAGAAATCAATAACATATAAGGGGCACAGTGATGAGGCATTAGGGTGAGACACAAATTAGCTACAATAGACAACAAGGACACAACATTAATAGATACGTTAGTGTACAGAATACACAGAGTCATTCAGGCACTTGTTACAAATTTATGTTGTGATGCAGGTCCAGGCGCTGTATCAGACAACTGGTACTGGAAGCATGCTTCAGGTAAAAACACTTTTCATAATAATTATCTAGTTATTAAAATGTCTAGGCTCTACAAAGCCAGCTCCAGGGTCAGTCCACTAGTGCAGGTGTGAGCGAACAGCAACAACAGGTCCAACAACCAGTGCAGGTTAGATCTATCGATGATAATTATATACATGTACTATTGAGCCTGTGTATAGTGATCAATAATATATGTACTGTGAGAGTCACCTCCTTGTTACAGCCACTTAGTTTAAGCTCCAATTAAGAGGCAAACCTCCATAATATTAATGATCATATCACACACCACTCTAACTACTCTAGAATAGGGGTGGGTAAATTATGCTGGCATAATTTTGAGTATAGTAGGTATGTGTAAGCATTTGAAAATTAGGCATCAACTGGCATAATTTTAGAGAATTTTAGGGTACAAGATTGCAAGTACATGTAGCTCATTGTCACAACGCCTGGACTACGTATTATGGACTGACAAAGGGTTGATCAATCAGCTGGTGCCCACTTTTGAATCCGAACCCATGTGAAACTGAAATGGCTACACTCGATGATAGTGTAACCAATTCTCCTCCTGTCTTACATGTATATCGGTTTTTATTAACATTATAGTCGGTTCAACTTGAGCATAATGGGCAATGTATTACAGGCCAAAAAATTTACCTACCCCTACTCTAGAATGTGAATTCACCCTCCTCAAACTTGTTTGTTTATTATATGCAGGTTACAGTTGAGCAGGAGAGCCCGAGTCAGAGCAGTACCACTCTCCTCACTGCTGTGTCCCTGGCCAACGCTCTCGGCATGCAACTGAGCAGCCTCACAGGACAGGGCGGAGCAGGGGGTGGAGCAGGGGGCGGGGCAGGGGGAGGAGGAGGAGGGAGCAGCAGTGCTACCACTAGCTCCTCCTCTGGTACCCCACAGCAACAGCAGCAGCCGCAGCAAGGTCAACAGGGTACTACGTCGAACCTCACCGCAGCACAGATGATGATGGTAAGGTGTTATACCACATTTCTTCTAAAAATTTGACATGCAAATAATGATATTGCTTGAGCTTCGCTGAAATTCTAGAGGTTAATATCATCCATGTGCGCATTCTATTCCCATTTATAGCATATACGTGTGACGACCTTTGCCGAAAATTAGAAACTATTTTCAATCTTTCAATAAAGGGTGCCGAACAATTAGAAGGGACGAATTTATAGAAGAAGTACAGTATAATATAATTAGGGGAAAGACCTGAATACAAGAGAAACTAGAAGCAGTGTATATCATTTATTTGTGTGTGATCTCACCTGATGATATCATCTTCCTAGTATTACCATAGTAATACTTGTGCGAGGCAATGCATGGTACAGGGTCATAGTGCACTGTTGACGACCATTACCTTTTGACTTGTATTATTCACCCTTGCCTAGCAACCATTTTTTTAAATATAGGTGGCTACCAAGAGGGTATGGTTGACCTTCCCACACACACACACGCACATACATTCATCCATACTTCTCAGATGATTCCTGGTGCTGCAAACACCCTCTCTAGTGCTCTTGCTCGATTTCCCCTGGGTAGTGGTGAGGTGCTCGATGAGGAGCCGCTCTATGTGAACGCTAAGCAGTACCACAGGATCCTCAAGAGAAGACAGGCACGGGCCAAGCTAGAGGCAGAGGGAAAGATACCAAAGCAGCGACAGGTATGTGTAGTTTTGGCTCTATGGTGCTGTAGGTGCTATATAATTGTTAAGCGTAGCACTCACTGCTATGCACATATTATTATTATTAACCCTTGCTGCAAAGCGTAGGCGGAGGGTTACTGTAATCGTTTGGTGATTTTTTGTCCGTCTGTCCATCCATCCCATGTTAAGTGGTAAGGGTCGTCTGAGAGAAAGTACACATTCTAGGTATACCAGGCATCAAGGAAGAGTGGTCATGTTAGTCCTGCTCAGTGGTGTAGTAGTGCGCAGCTGTTGCCAGTCTGTGTTTACATGGCACCTACATGACTCTGTGCCTTGCTGGTCAGTCATCAATGCAATGACAGTGTAAACAGGCAGTGGCTCTCAAGTGCATAATTCACTTCAAGTATGTCTCAGAGTCAGCTTGTCTAGATCATGCACTGTCTCTAGAGAAAACAGTACCAGAACCCTGTTCAGGTGCAGGGTATGTAGCTAGTTCAATACTCCTGATATTGAGCGGGAATACACATGAGACATGCTTATAGATCTACACATGCATGAGTCCTGCATGCATGTAGCGGTGAGGGTTCTGCACTCCTGTGCATTCATTACCCCGCGTGCGCGCATGCGCAGCAGGGGGTAAAGCAATCGGTTTGTCTGTTGTCTGTCGTCTGTTGTCTGTCAGCACAAAAATCGGCAAATCTCAACATGTAGGCAAAAGTAGGATCAATAAATGGGCTAAAATGATGTAAGACAGCGAAAAAACACCTTCTGTCTTATTCTTAACACTAGGCAATACCCAGGGAAGCTACAAATCGTGCGAGTATGTCGGACACGCCTACTTCGGACACGCCCACCTCTAGTACCTCCTAAAGTCTATTGCGCATGCTCAAGCTGCTCTCTATTTCCAGGGAGTCTACTGCGCATGCTCGAGCGGCTCTACTGCATACTTCCAGTTCAAAATTTGTGATCGTGGACCTCAGAAGGGAACAACAAAGTTCATGAGTAGCAAGAGATTCAGGGAAGCTACAAATCGTGCGAGTATATTGGACACGCCCACCTACTAGGGTAGTAGTACCACATGAAGTCTATTGCACATGCTTGAGCTGCTCTGGGAGTCTACTGTGCATGCTTGAGCTGCTCTACAGCATACTTCTAGCACAAAATTAATGTCATTTGTGATCATGGATCTCAGAGGGGAACCAAAAAGTTCATGAGTAGCAAGAGATTAAACTTCAAAGAATAGAGGTATCTAACAAGAGGCATGGCCATGGGTGATATTGCCATGGCACGCGGGGTATGTGCTCTATGAGCTCTAGTTAATTTTTTGCTTACAGAAATATCTACATGAATCTCGCCACAAACATGCCCTGAGGAGATCTAGAGGAACTAGTGGAAGATTTGCCGGTGCAGATACTGACAAGGAGGAGCAAGAGATAGGTACACAATGCCATACGTACATGTAGCTAAGCCAAAGAAAGTTGTCATGTTATGTTATTGCTTGTCCTAACATGTATGCTGATGGTGTGTACATGTACATATATGGAAGTTGATCAAAGCCTGCCTGCTTTGGTATGTACGCTTGTAGAATCAACTGCTGATAATTATTGCATGCTTATTATATTATGTGTTATTATTGAATGTGAAATTAACAGTTGTTCAGATGTACAATAATTAATATTACTGTACAATAGTAACAGTGCTATACATGTACGTATACGTGTATTATGTACATGGCTAACACAATATTTGAGTATATACATGTACATGTACATGAGGTGGTACGTCGTGTTGTAATACACAATGTACACTTTTAACTGTGAACTTGAATATATTATATATACCGTATAGCCGGAAAATTTGATAGTTTGGTGGTCTGTATTACAACTGCCAAATTAAAATTCGCCAAAAATTCCTACTCGCATATATACATTTGGCGATCCCGTACCAAACCGCCAAATTTAAATTTGCCAATATTTTTGCAATAGCGATTTTGGGCTAGACCGCCAAATTTAATTTCCGCCAATATTTCCGGCTATACAGTATGCATGCAGATTAATGCTACTGTAGTCTTCACTTGTAATTGTAGGCACACCCAATTAGTTTTGGTTGTGCTTGTACACTGTATGTGGCTATGCAATTTCAGGTAGGACTTTTTTAGTGGCTTATATGTGTATATATTATGCATGCATACTTGAATTGTTGGTCCCTCATTGTTTATATACAAGGTACAGTTTTCACAGAAATGTAAGCCTTATCTAATAAAAGTTATTGTCATAGTACAGTGTTCTACAACTTTATGGGTATGTGGTACACCTATGTGGTTTGTAGTTAACTTCCTAGGTAATGGATTCATGGAAAGATCTATCCTATTGCATGGCTGTGGCTCCTATATACAATGTTAGTATAGTTTTCCCAGAAATGTACACTTCATCCAATATAAGTTATTATCATAGTACAGTGTTGTGTAACTTCATGGGTATGTGGTACACCTACATGTGGCTTATAGAGAGATAGGTTTACTTCTTGGGTAATGGATTCATGGAAAGATCTATCCTATTGGCTACCAGCTGCTATACCCATCATTGTTTCCATTGTCTGCATAATGCATTCTTTTAGGATGAGATCATAATTATAATAACCAGCCCACTGTGCTCCTGCTCCATACTTCATTGACCTTATATTGCTTTTGTCTATTGTTGGCACTCAGTGTCCATTGATTACATCCATAATCACTTGCATGTCTGCGTAAATATGCCTCCCTGCAGCCCTTTGGAGAGATTAAGCTAAAGGAAAAATCTGGAATGGCTACTTGAACACCACTAGAACATGTACATCAGGGTTTTATACAGGATTTTTTTCCCAGGGGGGGGGAACAATCGATGGTAATACTATCATGGCATGCATAGCACGCCCAGACTAGGGGGGTCTGGGGGCATGCCCCCCCAGGAAAATTTTTAATTTTATAACCTCTGAGACAGCTTCTGGTGGCTTCTGAGACCACATCTCAGTTTGGTTTGTTACTGCACATTTTCACCTTTTTCATGATGTATCTTGTGGGCATAGCCACCCATTGATCAAAATTTGCATTTGGTTTGTGGGATGTATCTGTGGCGTAATCAGCACTTGCTCTGTCATCAACATACCCATGCAAGCTTGCAAAAGTCCAGTTTATCAGTAAGGCAATAGCTGATTTTAGTCAGTTCAGTTGGTAGAGAATTTTCAGTGAGTTGAGTGGAGCTAGATATAATTATATTCAGACTCAGCTAAGGAGTCAAACAGGCACATTTCACTTTAATTCTAGCTAGCAATAGGCAATGTGTTGTGCATTAAGCTATCAATGGTTGTTATTAACAAATATTAGTACTATAATATATGCCAATTTTCAGGGGGGGGGAGCAAGTCAGGGGTGGGAAATCCCATGCAGTGGTGGATCCAGGATTTCTATAAGGGGGGGTTCTGATATGCTGTTGCACGCAAAGCGCGCGCGGATTTTTAGAAGCCACACCCACTTTCGAGCAAAACCACGCCCATTTCGCTCGTTCTTGTGACAAACTAGTCCAGTTGATCTGTTTTTGAACGAATTTCTTCTAAAGCATTCTAAGGTGAGCCATAGCAGCAGTTTTCTAGTTCTGTAGCCAGAAAGGGGGGTTCCATTTAGCCTAACATAGTATACTTCTTAGTGCTAGGTGCAGCCCAAAGGGGGGTTCCTGTGCACCCCTGGATCCCCCTCTGGATCCGCCACTGCCATGGTTCCCCCCCTCTAAAATAAAACACTGTACATGTATGGAGACCAACATGCAAGCTGTGTTTCGCCCCTCATGTTCTTACAGATTCTCCCATACAAGTTTATAACAGATGAAACAATTGTTTTCCGTGTATATCCACTTTATGTAATTTTTCTTCAAGAGCATGGATCATGTAAATTTGCTGTAGATGCTGATTGTTAAGCATATACGCAGTGCAGGTCTCTGTTAAGCACGTATGCATAATATTATTTGTTTAACAGCTGCAATGCATGTGTTTGTACCACCCTCCCCTCCGCCCCCCCCTCCCCCCCCCCCCCCCCCCCCCCCCCCCAAAGAAAATGATCTGGTGGAGGTTATTCTCATGCAAATCCTATGTGTGGGACCAAAATATTCACGAATCTCAATAAATTGCCACTGATACTTTAGAATAATACATTTAAAGACATTGAACATGCATACATATGGATGAGGAATCATTGTACATATACATAAATGCATGCATGATATTACATCCCCAGTATAAATTTACTTTTTTGCGGTTATTAGGTAATTATGTTGTAATTATGATGTAACCTATGTCGTCATAGCGCTAAAATTCAGAGCCTTTACAGAACACTTCTGAGACCTGAAAATCCACAGAATCATATATTAACTTACATACATATCCAGCGAATACATTAAAAGCTGAGTGCTACTTTCTCCGACAAGTAATGCCGGCCGAACTTCACGCGTTCTCTTGGCTGACGTAATCCTGTGGATAAATAAAGCTAGCCTTGCGCTGTTTATAGCATGCGTCATGCCACGACCGATCTGAAGTTCGGAAGCTGTACTGTGCTGTCGAGTTCATCTCCTTTGATTGAAGCATCAAAACTCGAAGTCGAAAGTTGATCTTAGACTCCATCTCTACGATTGAGGCCCTGGCATCGATGTGTGTATTGACGACCTTTACCACATACACCATTAGAACTATGCAGCCACTGGGGATGTGGTCAAGGGTTCATTGGGGCGAGCCGAAGCGAGCCCCACACAGGTGATACCAATCGAGATTTTCCGTTTATATGTATATCTGCCGTACGTCCTTCCGTACCGTATATATACCTCTTCTATTTGAACGATGTACATTCAATATTTTTCGATTAACGCGCATGCGTAATGACACAACTGAAGTAACTACACAAGTTGCACACAACGTTGACTCAACGTTCATTAACTGAATCAATATCGAGTCTTCATAAGACGAGCCAAGCGCGAGAGTGGATCGAACACTTCAACGCAGAGCTAGAGAAAGAGGGAAAGCCGAGTCTGTGACATCGCGCGAGCGGCTAAAAAGGTAGAAAGACCGAGAAAACGCAGAAATAGATATGAATTTCAAAAGGGGAGAGCTGCAGAGACTCAGACTGAGAGGGGCAAGGCTACAGAGAAAAATATGTCGCTCTAGGTAGGCAGAGCGAAACATTACGAGTGCAGAGGGTCCATATGAGACTCCAAATTCAAGGCCCTAAAAAGATCGAGAACAAGTGACTGTAATGTTGCTAGCAAAATGATCATCGCTGAACTATGACTCTATGAGTAGCTAGAGACACATTCTAACCATATATAGTTTCCACTCCCTCGAGTCAATCATATTAACAATTTTATAATTAATTCCGATCTGAATACCAAATCATTTAAATTTGTACCTGTGTGGGGTTCGCGGAGGCTCGCCCCATTGATGTTAAAACATCGTCTCTAGTTTAAGTATAATGTAATTAAATATGTGATAGGATATGAGAAAAGGGACCACTTTGCACATTTTCTGAATGCTTATATCTCTGAAACTATAGCAGCTATGAACTTCAAACCTGGCAGTAAGTCACGAGTCCCGCCCACTTCGGGGTGGGCGGGGCAAGCAAGTGCATCGATTGCGTTTGAAGATTGCTCTTTTCTGCCTCACTTTGGTGGCTTACTGCTCAGGATAAGAGACTTGCTGTAGCTTCTTGTGTTGGATCTATAAAGTAGAAGCCCCAAACTATTTATAAACCAAGCTAGAAGCCTATAGGGCTCTTGAGAACTTGAAATGGTGACAGTTTGAAAAATGGTAAAAAAATTGCATATTGCTCCATGTGGTCCCATTTCTCATACCATAAATCATGAAATTTATGCATGCATCTTATTCATGCTAATTCATGCATGGTATAGCCTAGGCGCATGAATAAAATTACATTATTTTAACTAACCCAATTATTACCCACACGCATGCGCCAGTGGTTTACCGCAAGGTCACACACCAATGCATGCTAGTGCTAGTGTGTAGCTACCTGCACTACTGATTATAAGTATTTTTAAAAAGGAAGCTCTGCCTATTCGCTATGTGAATCAGGCAGAGAGAAACAGAGGAGGCTAATAAACTGAGTGTCAGAAAAGATCAGTGAAATTGGTTACCCATTTGTGTGATTCTGATTGAGAGACTCTATAGCTAAAGAATAGCTGCTCTGGGGCTATTGATTGAGAGACTATAGCTAAAAAATAGTTGCTCTGGGAAGTATCTCAAGATTGAAATGCGCATGATTTTGATCACATTAATTTTTAATTTGATCAAAATGACACTGAACCGCATGACTTTAATGCAACACAAATTTCTTGATTTATGGTATTCTACCACATAATATATATAGACTAAGTATTCAGTATATTGTTTTGGTAAATATCGCATGAAGATTATATATAGGCTCTAATTGAGTTACTGGACCATTTCCATACTCTTTCTTAATTCTATAAAGTGCTTCTTGATCAAATTTTGTTGGATCGAACTCCCCATGGAACCATCCGTACATTGAGTTAATGTAGTCGTCCAAATCCTTCCATTTTGGATAGTGAGGTATTATTGTCATGGACATTTGTTTAAATTCTGCATCAGAGGCCGCACTTGCATACTGGCTCGCATTCCAGAAGATCATTTTCTCATTTGTCATCCAGTCAAGAAAATCAGGACCAACTAGCTGGTTGAATAGTGCTGTTCCAATCTCAGGAATTGGAAGATTGCCATTGGCTGTTGTGAATGCAAAGCAACCGCCAACACGTAGATTTTTGTAAACCCGCTTCAAGACAGCTTCCTTATCTCTGATCCAGTGAATCACAATATTGCTGAATATGAGATCGTACTGTCCAGATGGAAATGTCTGATCATCAGCTTGGATGTATTCAATATTGCTGGCTGAGTGGTTCTCTCTTGCAATCTTGAGTCTTTCTCCATCAGGGTCTACAGCCACCACCTTCCCCTCTGGTCCAACTCGCTCTGACAGCACTTTTGTGAGGTAGCCAGTCCCACATCCCAGGTCGAGAACAGTGGCACCCTTCTCCACATTTAGCATTTCAATCATCTTTGATCCAACACTTTGCTGAGTTTTACTACCATTTTGATAGCTTGTGGCTTGCGTAGTAACAGATGACATTTTTTATCGGTGATTGGCGGTTAAGACCTGCTTAGTTGGTACTATGGAATGTTATCATCTATCAACCGAGGTTGTGCATGTAGTCTATAATATCTATGGTGCCACAGTCAGGTAGGGTGGTCTATGAATATAATTCGGGGCAAGCCCCGAATACACGAGAGACAGGAAGCGGTTTTTTTTGTATACGTATAATAATATTACTAGCGGTACACTTCGTGCATAAACATCCTCGCTCAGCTCAAATAAGCGGAAATTAAAAATGGCCCATGCGCTATGCATGTACGTACTCCTGACCACGTGCATGTAGGAGGTGTGTTTTGCGCTAACTTAGTTAGATGCTCTATATTCAAGTATTACGATTACAAAAGTTTCAACTGAAAGACGCTGGTGATAGCACTAAAGCTAAGAGTTAGCGAATAGGTAGCCCACAAGGTCTAATATCGCTGATGTAAGCAAACGATCCAGAGATCTCCGATCAACAGAAGACGATCATTTTGAACGTCGCGAAAAAAGACTTGGGGGGGGGGGGGGTGATACAGTTCAGCGGTGCTGTAGCCACGTACATTCTGTGAGAGTTTCACAAGATAGAAATCCATGTTTGACGTTTACTGCTACTGAAAAGAAATCAGTATCGAATTGTACAAAGAAAGGTGAGGTTTTAAAGTCGACGTACCATTTTATGGTCCTTTGAACGAAATCGAAAAAACTGTGGATCTGTGACTACCATGGTTCTTCATGAATGTAGCTGACCATGTTTGAAATCCTTAGAGCTGGCGATGGAGCTTGATTCACCGTGGCGTACAAGAACGAAATTTTAGAGGGCACGCGAAAAGTAGCCATTGAAGCCATACGATCTCGGCCAAGTCCGAGTAGAGGACCTCGCTTCGCTCGGAATAGTGATCATTTCAGTGAGGAGAGAGTTAAATTTTGAACTCGTAAGGTAATGGTCGTCATGCGCATGCGCATGCGCCTGCACTGCACATCGACAACTCGAGTGTAGGCAAGGCATAAAATTGGAAAGGAGAGTCACTGTACTACTCTGGCAAGGCTCAGGTCCACGATTATCATCACTGGTAGACTCCACTTTCCTGAGCATGAAGATGACTATGATGGAGGCTTATCCCCTCTAGTTTCGTGCCCAGCCCCCTTCTCGCGCGTGCATGAAGGGGACTGGGCACGAGACTCCCCTCAGGCCTGGCTACAGGTACTTGACTCATGGTCATGGAATGTAAACTACTACCGGTAAAATATATACGCTGTGTCTACAGTGCCGTACCGCAGTGCTGCCAAAGTTTAGGATTTTATCCTAATATTAGGATTTTTGAGCATCAATTTTGCCTCATTAGCATATGCAAATTAGGAATATTAGGATTTTTCAGGCTTCTACTCCCATAAGGTACAGTGTTTTCCATGATTATCTCAGGATTTGAGGTACGTTCCTTAGGATTTATTGTCAAAAGATTATGGCAGCCCTGCGTACCGGCACCGCAATTTAAGCGTTATGTGCGGGTAAGTCCATATAAAATACTGTACTCTTACGTAGCCCTAGTCCCCGCCCCCTCCTGCATATGGCAATATTAATTTGTACATAAATTTGCCGGCACTCTAGACACTGCGAAATATATATAGTATACGTGATCAACATTGTTGGACTATAGCTATTGTACCAGCAATCAGCGGTACTTTCTGATTGTCGTGGTAGCTTCTCAGGCCTAGCTATTGGGGTACCAACCCCATGTGTGCATGCATGCCTGTGTGCTTTCGAAGATATCTTGTGACTTTTGCGAAGGCTCGCCCCGCACAGATGATTTTCATCACCACTCGTATGTATATGTTATATAATATATAATTATATTTGTGGGGTGATCATTTCAGTGAGGAGAGAGTTAATTTTGAACGCGTAAGGTAATGGTCGTCATGCGCATGCGCGTACGCCCGCACTGCACCGTAACCATTGATCTGAGAGACAACGCGAGTGTAGGCAAGGCACAAAACTGGAAAGGTGAGTGCTGTACCACTCTGGCAAGACTCAGGTCCACGATTAACATCACTGGTAGACTCCACTTTCCTGAGCATGAAGATGACTGCATGGAGGCTTATCTCCTTAGCCTTAGGGCCTGGCCGCTACAGGTACAGTGGAACCTGTCTAAAGCGGTCACCATAATTTGGGCCAAGAGGTGGCTGCAATATGCAAAACATAGGGGGTGTGGCTTGTAGGAGAAGTGAGGCCTAAGTGGTAGCAAACGTAATTAACTGGTCTGCAATAGAGCAGTGTAGGGCGCTGTAAGTGCTGGTAAATGCCCGCAAGTGCGATTAGCAGGTGGTCTAACAAACCCACAAGTAGTATCTGGCGGCCAAGTGGGGTTTCCCTGGGGGCTGTCCTACAGTAGCCACTATAGGCAGGCTAATTTGTACTAGTGTAAACGCCGTGGGACCTGGCTAACTGGCCGGTGTACGCAATAGGCAGGTGGCTGTCTTATCCAAGTTGCATTCCATAGTAAATGCATTGTGGCTGTTTGGGACCTACAGGATGTGGCTGTATTAAGGAGGTGACTGCTAAGGCAGGTTCCACTGTACTTGGACTCGTGGTCATGGCATATATATATAGTTGTATAGGTGATCAATATTACTAGCAATCTGTGATACTTTCACTATCGTGGTAGCTTCTCAGCGGCTAGCTATTGGGGTACCAACCCCATGTGCGCATGCATGCCTGTGTGCTTTCAAAGAAATCTTGTGACTTTTGCGAAGGCTCGCCCTGCACAGATGATTTTCATCACCACTTAGTCTAGTTACTTGCGGATGCCTCGTGTAAGCTAACAGTGATTGAAGCCCTATGCATGATGTCACACCACTGGTCGACACGGCTACAGATTCACTTTTCTGAGATTTTGTGCGGCTATGTCTGAACACGAGCAAGGACTTACCGGAAGCCAAGGCAGGCTACTGATCTATGGGATGGAAGGTTCATGTGACCAATTAATCAAGCAGCCAGGACAGTTTGCTGCAAGTTGAACACTCGCTTGAACTTCGCCGAAACAGAGCGGTGACTGGAGATGGCCATGAAGATCGGTTCATAAATAACAAATAGTTTAATATAGGCAGGTAATTGAAACCTGTTATAGAGACTAGCAGTAAGGTAGATCTATTAGCCACAGTTAGGTTTAGTAAGTACTACAGTGTATTATACATGAAGCTAATTTTTGTGAGAATTTTGAATTATTTCTGATATTTGAGCTGCCATGGTGTTTCTGGAGGTAATGACAACGGTATGTCTCCAGTAATGGTCAAGATACTTACCTGAAAGTTAGCTCCCAGGTTTGTAACTATGAACTGCTGGAGGCTGTTTGCTGCAGGTTGAACACTCAACTGAAGTTGGAGGCGGCCAGACTCGCCCAAGGACCGTTGGGCCTTGTTCTGCTCAAATGATTGGCCAGAATTTATGATCTTGTACTCCGAGGTGTTCTCATCCCTTTGCATTGAGTGTAGCTTACATCTCCTATGTCTATAGGTAGCTACGAAAAGTTTACCACCCTCTCCTTCCCCCCAAAGAAAATGATCTGGTGGAGATAGTAAAGATTTTATTCTTTTTTATATGGATTGCTCATGCAAATCCCACATGTGGGACCAAAATCTCTTAAATTGCCACTATACTATAGAATATTAATAACACTTAACAAGTATGTTTGATGTCGCAGTCATATATAGATAATGTGACTGAACACTACTAACAGCATGCTATGTACAATTGAGTGCCAGTTAGTACAGTGTGCATGCGCAAATGAAAATAGCATCGAACTTTAAACCTATAGCTATTATGGCGTAGACCACACCCCTCACTGCAGGTCAAGAGCAGCTGCTCAAACTCATCGTGCAATGGCGATGTTTTCACTCCGCTTGAACGTCGAATCTACTACTTGGTGTCCTGCTGAGCAGGCCTGTCGAAATGCGCGGTGCTTGCGCCGCTCGCTCAAGTTCGAGAATGCATCTCTAGCTCTATGGCCTAGCCGGGCCCTGGCAACCTCGTTTGTGCACATGGCACAACAATTCTGACCAATCGTGAGTCTTCTGAACTTATAGGAGAGTGCATCTTTTATGCCCGCCAGGTTAGGACACGGACTATATAAGAAAATTGTTGCCTCTCAAAAATATTTTTCATTGTATATAGTACAAGTATGTTTAATGTCACAATCATCGGATAATGTGGTTAGTATACATGATCATCTATTAACAGTACATGCTCACAAAACATAGAGATGTAATTCATGCACAAACAGTATCCTGGCTGGGCAAGATTGTCCATTAGTGCCGTGCGCGTGCACAGATGAAAGCGGTTGCAGAGGCCACACCCCCATAGCAACTAAGTGTACGCGTGCAATGGCGATGTTCTCGCTCTGCTCGAACGTTGCTACCGAAGAGAGGGTTCTATGAGAGCCCTGAGGTCTTCTAAATCACATAACAAGTTTAGATCACATAGCTTTGTATTGCTAAGAGCCAGAGGGCAAAACTTGTAGGTGACTATGAAAATCTTGTAGGTGACTATGAGAAGCTTGTAGGTGACTATGAGATATAGATACCTGTCAGTAGCCAATCAAATTGCAGTATTTGTTACAACTAAATAATAGTTAGAGACTGAGTCCAAGGTCTCTACGCATTTTAAGAGACCAAAGGCCCTGGGCTATAGCATCCCGAGCGCAGCGAGGGTGCTACTAAGGGCCTGAGGGTCTCTTAAAAAGTGTAGAGACCATTGGACGAGGTCTCTAACTGATTTAGAATATAGCAACTGTAACCATGACATTTAGCCTGGGGACTAGGCTATTATTGCACTGTGCATCTTTCTTTACCCTTGGCAGCCCAATAATAGACCTACCTTTCTAAGAGGTCTATAAGTGAATTGAGAGGTCTCTAAGTGAAATAATGGACCTCCAATTGACCAATCAGATTGCTGTATTTGTTACAACTATATTCTAAGATCTAAAAGAAAATTGTCGCTCTGAAAAATATTTTTCATTGTATATAGTATAACCACATAAATATATCAATTAACTCATTACATTTGAAGACATTGAACATGTATGCATATATTATATGGATGAGGTAGCTATCATTGTACATAATAATTGTAATACACACATGCATAATACTTAAGTATAATGTGATATTATAATATGTGACAGGATATGAGAAAAGGGACCACTTTGCGCATTTCCTGAATTTTTATTTATATCTCTGAAACTATATAGCACCTATAAAGTTCAAATCTGGCATAAGTCGCAAGCCCGGCCAATTCCAGGTGCATTGGCAGGGCGAGCGAGTGTGTCAATCGCGTTCAAAAATCGTCGTTTTATGCCTCACTTTGTGCTCAGGACAGGAAGCTTGCTGTAGCTTCCAACATTGGATCTATGAAGCAGAAGGCCCAAACTGCTAATAAACCAAGCCAGAAGCCTAGGGCTCTTGAGGCCTTGAAATGGTGACGATTTGAAAAATGGTATATAAAAAAATCGCGATTTAAACGAAGTGGTCCCATTTCTCATATCCTACCACATAATAATAAAGTTATGTTCAGTATATTGTTTTGGTAAGTATCGCGTGAAGGTTATATATAGGCTCTAATTGAGTTACTGGACCATTTCCATACTCTTTCTTAATTCTATAAAGTGCTTCTTGGTCAAATTTTGTTGGATCGAACTCCCCTTGGAACCATCCGTACATTGAGTTAATGTAGTCATCCAAATTTGTCCATTTTGGATAGTGAGATATTACTGTCATGGACATTTGTTTAAATTCCGCATCAGAGGCTGCATTTACATACTCGCTCGCATTCCAAAAGATCATTTTATCAGTTGTCATCCAGTCAAGAAAATCAGGACCAACTAGCTGGTTGAATAGTGCTGTTCCAATCTCAGGAATTGGAAGATTGCCATTGGCTGTTGTGAATGCAAAGCAACCGCCAACACGTAGATTGTTGTAAACCTGCTTCAAGACAGCTTCCTTATCTCTGATCCAATGAATCACAATATTGCTGAATATGAGATCATACTGCCCCGGTGGAAATGTCTGGTCAT
Source organism: Cliona cf. orientalis (assembly GCA_963930775.1). Lineage (NCBI taxonomy): Eukaryota > Metazoa > Porifera > Demospongiae > Clionaida > Clionaidae > Cliona > Cliona cf. orientalis. The sequence goes on from OZ005690.1 coordinate 3,902,189, forward strand.
CAGCTTGGATGTATTCAATATTGCTTGCTGAGTGGTTCTCTCTTGCAATCTTGAGTCTTTCTCCATCAGGGTCTACAGCCACCACCTTCCCCTCTGGTCCAACTCGCTCTGACAGCACTTTTGTGAGGTAGCCAGTCCCACATCCCAGGTCGAGAACAGTGGCACCTTCTCCACATTTAGCATTTCAATCATCCTTGATCCAACACTTTGCTGAGTTTTACTACCATTTTGATAGCTTGTGGCTTGCGTAGATGACATTTTTATCCGTGATTCGGGTGACTTGCACTGGGGATGAGATTGGTATTGTACTGCTCTTTGTCCATTTCTCTGCTTTATTTATACTTGAGTGGTAGGCTTGTCACCCCATGTGGTTTCTATTGATATTGGGCTTGCTAAGTTGTGCATATCATTGACTTGTTTCCTGTTCCAATTTATACTGACCTGCAGTACTTTATTCCCATGGGAACCTTAAATGGATTGTATAGTGGTTCAGTGTTAACCACTGATAGGGAAGCTCAGTAACCAAAAGGATATAGTTCCAATTGTACCACTGAAGCCATAGAGATCAAAGGTCACCAGTGCAATAAATCACTTGTAGTGCTCTAGGCTGTGGGTAGCTCTATGGGAACAGATGAGAAGTAATTAACCCCTACTTATGTATACAGTACTGCTTTGTGGTATTGCTCAGCAACTACAACTTGTACTGCTCCTTCTTGGTGGTTTTGCCTAGCAACTACAACATATATCCCACCTATGTATACTCTTGTACTATAACAAGTGGGGTATAACTATCATCAAGAGTGTATTAGGAAGAGTATGTAACTGCATGGGCGAGTCAGCTCTACGCTGTGAAATGGTGGCGTCATCCTACGTGTGCCAGCCTAACCATAGCTATGCAGAATCCATGTTTCGTTTACACAGTGATCATACACGTGGCTGTGTGGTTGCAGGTGTGCTGCCTAATGTCTGACTAGAACTACCCCACCAAGGGACTACCCTACAGTATTATTCATAGGCTTGTGGCCACAAAATCATGTACTTGTACAGCATTTGTCTGGTATCTACTACGTGCTGTGACGCCACCATCACACAGCATAAGCACAATACTAACATACAGGAGCTATGTACTCTTCCTAATACACTCTTGCTGTCATATATTCCCTCCCTGAGGGGTACAAGGGAATATATGATCCATATATTCCTCCTTTAGGGTATTATATACAATAGCAAGATTCATAAGCACTGATATCATGTAATGCACCATAGAATGCTAGCTTTAGAATAACTACTTGGCTATGATACTATACTGAGTCTACATGTCTTTGCTGAATACATCATACTCTGCTTCTGTAGTAGTTGTAGTGCCTTGTATTACTAGAAGTGGTGGTGCTGGCTGTGGCGCGCCATAGTTGATGTTTATTGTACAGCCATGAAAATCATGAAGATTTAGAGCTGTCATAGGTGGAGCATATGCATGAGACGATGTAGATGGTACATTAAATGAATGAGTTTTAGTACTGGACATTAAATATTGTGAATAAGTCATAGAGTGTGAGTTTCCTGGGGTGTTGGAGAGCAAGGACGATGCGGCTTTGTGCTGTATGTCATCCAGCCTTTCGTAGGACCGTAACGCTTCAATGGAACGATGTCCTGTCCACTCTTGTATGAGCTTTTCAGGAGCACCACATCTAAACATTTCCATAGCAGCAGTCGCCCATAAACTGTGATTGGTCTTATGACCACTGATTCCAGCCTCCGAGCACATGTTCTTTATCTTGGAGTGAAGTGTGACATGTGTTTTCCTAGTGGCACTGAGCTATACCATGGCTTGTCTGCAATTACTTTCTGAAGTGGTCGCACATAGAATAGATCTTTCTCTTTTGCTTCCAGTGGCAGTTTACTGATGTATTTGTCGAGAATATGTACGGCACAATGTGAGCCAGCTTCAGGACATGGAAAGAGGGGAACGACCTTGCTCTTGACGTGGAGCTGTTTGAAGGTGCCATTTCTATTCTGGGAGGTATTTTCGTAATAAACGTATCAGTCTTTGAATCGCTTCAGCTGTGACAACTGCAGCCCTCTATGTTCTTGACCTTTTGCAGACAAAACGTCTTTCCCACAACAAAGAAAGCTGCATTTTGCAAACCAGTAGGTGTATCCACATCAATCACACCTTCCCTCCAAAGTCAATCCTCTTCCTCACTAGATATTGTTTCAGCATGCTTTGTCTGTCTTCCATGACCTTCTGAATGCAGCCTATGGAAATAAGAATCTAGAGTTCCATGAAGATGCTTGAAACGACTATCCTTTTTGTCTAGAAAATTAGGAGCAGCTGGATTATTGGTCCTCATGTGCCTTAAAATACCGCAAAGGAGCTGGTGAAGTGTCACAGGAGGGTAGTGTTCTCCAGTTGATTTTCTAGTTTCGACAACAAACTTTGAAAGTTGGTTATTGAGTACCACTGGATCAACACACTGCAAAATGTCATCGGGCACAGGATTAGTAGGGTTACACTGGTTTCTGTTTTTCATCCAATCATGAAAATTCTTTAGAGCCCAGCTATTCATCTTTGCTGTATTCTGTGGCACAAGCCCTTCAGATAGTTTTGCTATCTCTTGGTCACTCACGAGTGCAAAGCGTCCAGTAGATGATGGGTGGGGCTCGTTCGCGTTCAGCGTAGCTTTAGCGTCATTGGTTGGGAGGAGCGATGGAGCACTTTCTGGGTGTGATTCAAAGGTTGCCATGTCAGCATTTCCAAGACAGCCAGTCCAAGAGCACATGCCAACACAGTAAGGATCCACTGGACAAGCGAAAGGTTCAGTCATTTCGTTCACTCCGGTCATAGTTTCTGTTGTTAACTCTGTGTTGCCATGGTATCAACGAGCATGTGCACTGAATTCGGGACCACTAGCCAATCAACGGTAGGATATATAATAGTTATAGCACGGGTTGCCAGGGATTTATGGCAGTAAACAAACCTTGTCCTCGGGCTTCGCCCTCGGACTCGGTCCATTTACTGCCATAAATCCCTTGCCCCGTGCTATAACTATAACTTATACCTCACCTTCTTTGTGGTTTTGTTAGCAGAGCTGCAGGTAGTTTGCTGATTATTTTCATAGAAGTGAATTTTAAGCAGTATAGCTACATTGAAGTGCAGCCACAGAGTAGAAAGTATAGGCCTGATATTTTAGTGTCATGAATTGTCGAAAGATCAGAGAAAGCTCCAAAACAGCCAACAATCCACAGAATAAGCAGAATAGCTATACCAGGACATGCAGTTTTAATATACCAGGCTACAAGCATATATGTGCACTGCATGTGGGGATGTACTGGCATCACACTGGCCCCTTGCTGAGTTTTGTAGGGTTAAATAAGCAAGCAAGAGCTAGTTTGGTGACCTCTTCTCTTAATTGTCTGGAAAAATTTTGACATAAAGTAGTTCATTTCAGTGGTACAAATTATTGTACTACCCCACTCTGGTGTAAATCGCTTACCGTAGGTCGGGTTTTAATTGTGACTATCTATTAATTGCTAATTGTGAGTTTTTCTATGCTTCACAATTAATAGATTCGCAAACATAAACGTGCATGTAAACTACAGTACTGTACGGTCATCCATTGTAATTATTGGATTCGCAATTTGGCCTGACTTGACCAGAATGCAATCATTAAATTACACAATTGAAACCTGTCCTATGGTATCCCATTCCTGCTTGTAGTATAACCTATATATGCACCGTATAGCCTAGGCTCATGAATAAAATTATATTATTTAACCAATTCAATCATTACCCACAGCGTGCGCCAGTGGTTAACCACATGGTCACACACCAATGCATGCTATATAGTGCTAGTGTGTTGTATCAAGGGCTTATCGAGCCGCCGCAGGCGGCGAGAGGGCATGTAACGTGCGTAGACAGCGAAATCCAACATGTCACTAAAAATAGATTTTTTTGACTAGCTATGAGATTTTGTTTGATGGCTTATTAGCCCGTTCTTTTCGAGATTTGACAAAGAAGAGAGGCTATCGTGGTCCTTTCAGGTGGTTCTCAATGCTGCCAAGTGTCAGAAACAAAATCGAGCTGAGTCTGAGTCTCCAGCAGTGTAAAGCTCCCGTTCACTTTACCGCCCAACGACAGAGACAGAAGCGATGGGGTAAGCTTCTGTATTGAAGACTAGCTTAGAATGAAGGCCTTCGATGTCTCATGACCCCAGCTTAGTCTGATACAGCGTGTGATGGCGTTTTGTCAGCTCAGGGCTGTTTTTCACCGCCACCATCTCTGATTGACTCGAGTATAGCCTCGTTTTTACTTGTCTCGACGATTGGTGTTGCCTTCTGGATCTTCAGTGCTGCCAACAAAGGCTTAGTGTGGAAGTAGGTCGCTATAAAACCAGGTACAAACATTGCCTATACTAGTTTGTTCATTGAACGTTTTGCTATTTTTAGTAACAATTAGGATTTCGCCGTCTACGTTAGCACTACGCGGGTTACATGCCCTCTCGCCACCTACGGCGGCTCGATAAAAATACTCTGTGCAGGTATATATCCCAAGGTTGAAATACGCATGATTTTTATGACATTATATGATCAAAGTGACACTGAACCGCATGATTTTAATGCAACACAAATTTCTTGATTTACGGTATATAAAGCTGCTTAACAAGAGTGGTTGGCCAAAATACCATCTTGCAGCTCAATTGCAGCAACACCATTTTGAATTTTGTTGTAGTGAAAAACTTGACCACATACCTAGTAGTTGCATAATATGGTAAAAGCTCGTCAATATAGTGTGTACACAGTCTAAGCCACATTGATATCGGCGCCTCAATCGCAGAGATGGAGTCTGAGACCGACTCTCGACCTCGACATGCAGTGACAATTTTCAATCACAGGAGATGTACAGCTTCTGAATATCGGGTTGGTTGCGGCATGGCACACAGCGTGCGTGCTATATATAGCAGCTTTATTTATCCACGGAATTACGTCAGCCAAGAGAACGCGTGAAATTCGGCCGGCGGTACTTGTCAGAGAAAGTAGCACTCAGCTTGTAATGTATTTGCTGGATACATGTGTCAGATACTCTACATATATACCGATTTTCAAGTCTCAGAAAGGCTCCATATGGAGACCCTGAATTTTCTCATAATTATCTCATAGATTACCTAAGAGATTACACCATAGGTTTCATCATACATTATACTATAATTACCTCATAACCATGTAATAATATAGTATGTGGAACTGATGCAACCCACATTACTCAGAAATTCAAATTACAAGCTATATGAATTGCATAGTGGAAATGGTGTATGTGGTAAAGGTCGTCAATATAGTGCGTTCACTGTACAATACAGTCGCAGATTAGCCTCGGATCATTGGGAATCTGACAGCGGCTCTCGACCTCGATAGTGAAAAGTTTCATGGCTAAGAAGAACTCAACAACGCAGTACAGCTAGATTGGTCCGGCGGCACGCTATATATCCACGGGATTACGTCAGCCTAGAGAATGCATGAAGTTTGGCCGTCGCTGCTCTTCAGAGAAGGCACCACGCTGCTTATAAGGTATTTGCTGGATACACGCGCAAGATACTCTACATATTTCACTGAATTTCAAGTCCCAGAAGGGCTCCATCGAGGCCCTGAATTTTCTCATAATTACCTTATAGATTACCTCATAATTACCTAATAACCGCAAAAAAGTAAATTGTTACTGAGGGCATAATATATTTCAAATCATGAATGTGTATGTAAAGCAATGATACATAAAAAATAGACGCCACTGGCAGTGGAACCCTTTCCCTACTATGCATGGACACCCAGAGTGTTACAGAAAGAAGCAGAAGTGTTTTGCTCGGATCGAATAGCTTTTGTCACCTACTGCTCATAAGTCATGCACACTGTCAGATGGACGAATAAGATAATTACAAGAGTATATGCTCTTGATAATTGTCATAGTGGTTGTATTTAGAACTTGGTATTTAATTTTGACACCCTTTACCGAAATAGTCCAATTTCGGTAAAGGTCATCACGTGTATATGTATATGTGTATCTGTGCATGCAACGGGAATGTTGATTATGTATCCTCAAAATTAATATTGGACCTGAGTATGATTATTATATTATAATATTATTATGTTGAAGGATTTGGTGTGCATGCTGGAAACATTAAACTTGAATATATTAAATAAAAGCATAAAAGTTATTGTCATAGTACAGTGATCTACAATTAACTTCATGGGTATGTGGTACACCTATGTGGCTTGTAAAGAGATAGGTTCACTTGCTGGGTAATGGATTCATGGAAAGATCTATCCTATTGGCTATACCGGCTGCTATACCCATCCATCGTTTACTAATGCATTCTTTTTTATGAGATCATGATATTAACTGGCCCACTGTGCATGCGCTCTATGCTTTGTTGACGCTATTGACGCTATTGCTTTTTGTCTATTGTTGGTACTCAGTATCCATTGATTACGTGATAACATCCACCATCTCTTGGATGTCTGTGTAAATATGCATCCCTGCAGCCATTTGGGGAGATTAAGCTAAAGGGAAAATCTGGAATGGCCACTTGAACGCCACAAGAATATGTATACAGTTGAGCCTCTGATAACGGACCCTCCGAGAAGCGGACAACCTCTCTACAACGGACAAGTGCCGTGTTACCGATTGAATTTAGCATAGTTATAGTACATTAGCAACCTCCGAGAAGCGGACGCTTCTCGATTCCGGACAGCAGACAAGATCCAAGCTCCCAACATGACTTTTCAATGCAAAACTGCCTCTAAATAGCTGACATCTGGAAACCACGCCCTTAAATTAACGGTGCCACGCCCACCTTTGCCGCAATCTAGGCGGTCGCGATATTATGCCGCATGCACGATAATAATGTTCGCCTTGAATCCAGATAACGATTTGGAGTAGCCAGTACTTCAAAAACAAAAAAATTCAGCCTGTGCTATGTTGACACTGAAAGCAACCACTTGATTATCATCTCTACTGCTCTTACCATGCATTTCAGTGCATTTACTAACTTGTTAAGGATAGTACAATCAAAATGGATTGAAAAATCATGAACTTCCGAGATAGGGACAACCTCCGAGCAAAGGACAAGAGGCCCGTTCCCAAAGTGTCCTTTACTTGGAGGCTCGACTGTACACATGCAATAATAATTGTGTTCCATAGCACAGATATAGACATTCAGCTAGTCAGAGATTCAACTGCATGGAGACCAACATACTGTCACATCATCATACCTACTACGTATATTTGCGTGTGCATCAGCTTAGTGCCACTACTGATTGCACCATGGTTGCACACACTACACTGTACATAGGCAGTTGACATTGTTTACACAGGCATAGAAACACACGCACACTAATTGACATTAATTAGGAACCAATTAGCTATCGCTCAATCTGCGAGTGAACTGTACTAGCTGCTAGTCCAAGTCTCAATAGCCATTGCCGGAGTTTGTTGAACAGTGAAACTATTCTATTTGTTTTCGAAGCTACCTGACTGTCTTCTGTTCACGGAAAGCTGAAGCACTAGTTGATTCAACTATCCATGGTTCCATGACTCGAGCCATCCATCATCGGTTGTTTCTTTGCTGATTTATTCTTACTGTGTGCAACTCTCTTTCCGTTCAGAATGCTTCGGGACAGACTTATCTGGGGGATTAACGATGCGGGCATACAGAGAAAGCTACTTCAGGAGAATGACCCGCTTACCCTCGTGCGAACCCTGACTATAGCCAAGGGGGCTGAGACTGCTGATAAGAGCTTGAAGGAAATGAAAGCACCTGTGCAGGAGTTGGACTCCACTAGCAGCAGCCCAGCAAGCGTGAAGGTGAAAGCTGAGCCAGTACAGAAAATCCATGCTAAGAAAAAGCTCAGTTCTACTAAAGGTGCTCAAGGTGGTGTTACGTGCCACCGTTGTGGCAATCCAGGCCACTTAGCAACTGCGTAGCTACATGTTGCATGGAATCGTCTGAATCGTCCTCTGACTCCTCATCCACTTGTCGGACCGGCTACAAAGTGGGTCTCTTCGATTGAGATCCCTGCGAGGAGGGTGGTAGCATGTTCCGACACACCTTAGCCAGATGTCCTCGCTTCTTGCACTTGTGATACACCTTATCCTTAAATCGGCAAATAGCATTGTAGAAATTGCATGCTGAATGATAAATTATCGATATATATACACACTGGCCATGGCTGGTGTTATGTTTATATGCTGTACTTGCAAGAGAGTCTGTTTCAGTCGACCCAATGCCTGCATCATCAAACACAATTGAATAAAAAATATTTATGCCCAGTCAATTATAAACAGCACTGGTTGATTAAACTAATGTGATTAATTTTTATTGTGGAATTCTAAGAATACACAATGTCACATAGTAATAATATAAATACAATATCACACACACACTGCATTCGTGAGGTTAAGCACAAGGTCATGATAAAAGTGAAGTTGTATGCCCCAGCACATGCAGTCACTGTGTTATGATGGCAATGCAATGATGTTGACTGACTGTAGCTTCTGACACTGCACAAATTAAAAGTCATTAGTTACCATCATTATGCTAATGATGCATGAATTTTGCTATGATAACTATGATAATTATTATAGAATGCAGCTACTATAATTAGCGCCTCTGGAAGAATTACTTGGAATGTAAAATCATTGGTATAGCAATAGTAATAATATTATGATAGTGTAGAGCACAGGCTGACTTTCTAAGCACATAATATGGGAACCACCTTACTGCTTTACACTCTGGAGCAAGAACGAGATGCTCGCCTACCCCCCATTAAGGTACATGTGTAACTAGATTATTGTAGTGTGCCTATGGAGGTTGACACAGGTGCCTCTGTGTCTATCATACCTGAGACCTTGTACCACAAGTTGTGGCCTAGGAGGGGGCCTAAAGGAAACCACTATCAGATTGCAAACCTATTCAAAGGAGCCCATACCTGTGGTGGGAGCCATTCAGGTGCATGTGGCCTATCAAGGGCAGACAGCTATTCTACCACAAATTGTAGTCAAAGGAAAGGGGCCCACCCTTCTGGGCAGAAACTGCTTGAGCAAGATAGGATTAAATTGGAGCCAAATTCATTACACTACATGTCCTGGTTTGCATGACCTGCTTGCTAAATATTCTGGAGTTTTTCAGTAAGGTCTCGGAAGTACGAGGTGAAAATTCATGTGGACCCTGATTCTACAAAGCTCGTACCGTGCCGTATGCTATGCGTGAGAAAGTGGAAGCCGAGTTGGACAGACTGGTTGCCGAGGGTACTCTAGAGCCAGTGGAGTACTCAGATTGGGCGGCACCGATTGTGCCTGTCGTGAAAAGCGATCGAAAGAGTGTCAGGATATGTGGCGATTTCAACACTGCAAAAAGGGAAATGTCAGTTCGACATGTAGTTTGTCATTCTGGATGCAGGTGAGTGAACAAATCACACACATGGATTCAGATAATTACTGCAGTGGTATGAGAATGTGTAGGGGAACCAATATGAAAGAGGAAAAGTTTGTTATGAGGTTCCCCTCTGCAAGTGATGCATTTTATTCACTCACCTGCAACCAGAATGACATACTGTATGTCAAACTGACAGTTCTCTTTTTACAGTGAAGGTGACTGTTAATCCTGTGTCTAAGCTGCATCGCTACCCGATTCCAAAGATCGAGGATATTTTTGCTAGACTGGAAGGTGGAAAGATCTTTACTGTTTTCAGCACTAGATCCCTTGACTTCAGTGTCTAACTTATATATAGTCTGTATCATTACATGCATGAGGGCATGGATACGCATCTTGGATGTGCCCGGTTGCTATGAACACGCGGTGGGGGTGGAGAGAAAGTCCGCACTACAATAATAAGTCCAGTTCTATAAGATGTAGAGATTTACAGTTATGTACAATAATAAAATCAATTAATATAATTGCACAATGTCGGGAAAAGCTTAAAATACTCCAAACTCAACTGAATCACAGTATTTGCCACCAGTGGTCGACCCTCCCACTACCATCAGTTGGTTGTCAGGGAGGACAGCTGATAAACACCGACTCCTAGGTGTTGTCATGTGACTGATGATCTTCCAGGCGTTAGTGGTTGGATGGTACATATGAATAGCTGTGGTGGGTTCACACTTTAAATCCCTCCCACCAATTGCCAGCAGTCGACCATGAATACTCACAGCAGTGGAGCGCTTTACAGGGAGTTCAGCAACTCTATTCCATGGGATACCTTTGCTGGATCGTGTTAGTGTATTTGCAAGACGCCGTCCTAGCAACTTGGATCCAGTGGAGGAAAGAAGTGATGTTAATGAACAAGAATGCACTGAATTTGTAGCTTCTTTGTCTTTGTTGTATCCCCCCAGGAGATAGACCAGATCACCACAGAGTGTTATTGATGACAATACCAATGGTTGGGGTAGATCAGCAGCAATGTGCCACTCTCCAGTTTCAGTGTTCAGTACTTCAACTGTTTTCAGCACTTGGTTCTTATTCTTATCACCACTTCCACCTGCTACTATCAGAGTTGTTCCAGTGCACAGTGCAGACACAGAAAAACGTTTAGTTGGCATTGGTGGGAATTTCTCAGTCCACTTCCTACCACTGCCTTCACCAGTCAGACTCAACAGCTTGTTGGTGTTCTCACCACCACCTCCATATCCTCCAACTGTAGTCAGTAGACCATCAATGACTGCCAGAGCAAATCCTTTGTATAGGATGTCAGGAGTGAGAGACCAGCTGGAGCTAGATATGAGGTAGGCATATACTTCCTTGTTTGTATCATATCTGCAATACACTGTGCCATTGTGTACAACAGCATCACAATATCTAATCATTTCACATGGAGCCTTCTCTCCCTCTCTCCACCTCTGTTTGAAGTCAGTTCTGCTCACTGCTCCAGCCTTGGCCCCACCATCTTTCCTCTCCTGTACCTGACTTCTCAGCACTCTAAGTTCTTCCTCAAGTTCTGTGTTTCGTTTGCCAAAATCAGCTACCAGTTGCTCACTCTCTTCCAGCTGCTGGTTCACTCGTCCCAGCTGCCTCTCTGCTTGATATTTTTCCCGTTGTACTTGTCGCTTGTCTCTCTCTAGCTGCTGAATATGTTGACTCTGTTGCTGATTCTCTTGATTCTTTTGCTGGATTTGCTGAATCTGCTGAGTCAGCTCCTCTCTACATTGTCTCAGTTGCTGTTCTTTTTCTGCTATAGTTGCATCTTTTTGATCTTGAAGTTGCTCATATTCTCCCTCCGTGCCTCTGCTATTCTTCAGTCTCTCACTGGTATTCTTGTATTTAGCTGTTTCTTTCAGAACTGCTAGTCTTTCACAGAGCTGCTGAGCTGAGGGGCGTTCACCATCGGCATCTTTGAGACAGTCGAGGGCAATTGGTAGGAGAGGATGGTTTGGATCAACTTGACTGATATGGTTTTGTCGTCGTTCTATTTCTGGTACACTCATCTTGATTGGCCTAGGGTAGCGTGGATCATTAATCGTTATTTGTCGATCTCCAGGTTTGGGGAACTCTCGTGTCAGTGTCTGGACTGCGATGACACCAAATGAGAAGCAGTCGATCTTCTCCGTGTACACTGGTTTGTCTTGAACAGCTTCTGGAGGCATGTAGACATCAGTGCCGGGCGGGACACATGGTGTTGGTGAAGCAAGTTGCTTGAAGATTTAGATCACCCAGCCTTGCCATTCCAAAGTCGGTCAATTTTGCTCTAATGTTGCCAATAAGCAACACATTGTTGCTGGAGAGATCTCTGTGGACGATGCCATTGGAGTGGAGAAACGATAGCGCTCGTGTTATATCGTGACATACGTTGACTTGGATGTTGTAGGAGATCGGCTGTGGGGAGCTTTCCAGAAAGTGGGTCAGGCTGTCGTCCATCAGCTCCATTAGTAGAACTGGCAGTCCAGTGTTGGGATCTTGGTGGGTGCCCAGGTATTGGACAATGTTAGGGTGCCGTACGGTGTTCAAGAACTCACACTCTAGTTGAAACCTCCTGATTGGTAGCCTGTGCTCTCTGTGAGGGGCTATTTGATGCAGTGCAGTTGGATCAAATAGAGTTGGGTGGATAATTTTAGCAGCACATAGGAGGTCGTCACACTTTGCCTTGCAGACTGATCCATATGATCCAATACCGAGGGTTTGGTCTTTGAGAAGAATGATAGTTTTGAAGCCAATCTTCTTGTCTCCCTGCTGCCTCTGTTCTCCAGCCATAATTCAGTAGCTACAATAATCGGGAACTCTCTTGTAATCAGAAGTATTATCCAGTTGATACACCCCTTAAACTGTTACGCTGTATGGTTGCCATAACGTTATTCATTATTAATAACTAGTGAATAGCAAAATCGAAGCTTTTTAATATTCATTGCTCTCTGTGAGATAGTGCATCTCAAAATACACGAACTAGCTACTATATTATAGCTACAGGCCTCGAGCCTCCAACCAAGACACGAAACAAGAACATAGCTACTCAAATTGCTGAATATTGAATATTCATAATAATTATTGTTATGGGCATGCAGAATAGACCACACTTGGAAATTTCCAGGAAGTGGAATTTTGATTCACATACTGGTCCCAAGTCAAATGTTATGGCCATGGGTCATCGACGCATTATGATGTCCCCTTTAATACCTGGCACTTGCATTGTCTTGGCAGTATAGCTGAAATCTTGTTAAGTATAATGTGATATTATAATATCATGTGACAGGATATGAGGAAAGGGACCACTTCATGCATTTCATGAATTTTCATTTTATATCTCTGAAACTATAGCAGCTATGAACTTCAAACCTGGTGGCTTACTGCTCAGGACAGGAGGTTTGCTGTAGCTTCTAAGTTGAAAACTTGGATCCGTGAAGTAGAAGACCCAAGCTGCTAATAAACCAAGCCAGAAGCCTATAGGACTCTTGAGGCCTTGATATGTTGACGATTTGAAAAATGGTAAAAAATCGCGTTTTAAGCGAAGTGGTCCCCTTTGTCATATCCTACCACATTATTATATAGTATAAAGTTATGTTCAGTATATTGTTTTGGTAAGTATTGCATGAAGGATATATATAGGCTCTAATTGAGTTACTTGACTATTTCCATACTCTTTCTTAATTCTGTAAAGTGCTTCTTGGTCAAATTTTGTTGGATCGAACTCCCCTTGGAACCATCCGTACATTGAGTTAATGTAGTCATCCAAATTCGTCCATTTTGGATAGTGAGGTATCAATGTCATGGACATTTGTTTAAATTCTGCGTCAGAGGCTGCACTTACATACTCGCTCGCATTCCAGAAGATCATTTTCTCAGTTGTCATCCAATCAAGAAAATCAGGACCAACTACTAGTAGCTGGTTGAATAGTACTGTTCCAATCTCAGGAATTGGAAGATTGCCGTTGGCTGTTGTGAATGCAAAGCAATCACCAATACGTAGATTTTTGTAAACCCGCTTCAAGACAGCTTCCTTATCTCTGATCCAATGAATCACAATATTACTGAATATGAGATCGTACTGCCCTGGCGAAAATATTTCATCATCAGCTTGGATGTATTCGATGTTTCGGGCAGAATATTTTTCTCTTGCAATTTTGAGTCTCTCTTCATCAGGGTCTACAGCCACCACCTTCCCCTCTGGTCCAACTCGCTCTGACAACACTTTTGTGAGGTAGCCAGTCCCACATCCCAGATCAAGAACAGTGGCACCCTTCTCCACATTTAGCATTTCAATCATCCTCATTCCAACACTTTGCTGAGATTTACTACCATTTTGATAGCTTGTGGCTTGCGTAGTAACAGATGACATTTTTATCGGTGATTTACAGTGGGATGAGATTGTACTGCTCTTTGCCCATTTCTCCGTTTTATTTATACTTGAGTAGTAGGCTTGTCACCCCACGATGTGGTTTCTGTAGAGATCTGTGGGCATGTTTTGATAGAACGTTGTGCTTTCTTGGAAAGACATATCGGGCTTGCTATATAAACTTGTGCATGTCAGTGAATTGTTTCCCGTTCCCATTTCTACCTGATGGCATGCAGTTAATTATTCCGTAGGAACCTTAAACAGATTGCAATGGTTCAAGTATTAACCACTGATAATAAAAGTTAGCAACGGAAGCATTGGAAAGGTATTATTCCAAGAATGGGAGGTCCTAGCTAATTAGCATAAATAAGTATATCGTGGCACCAAAGGAAGCAGGGATTACATGTGCATGGCCATAGAAATCGTTTATTTAACTTCAATATAGCCTTTGCCAGATGAAGTGAAGGATATGATCAATTGCTTTGCAACATATTATTTTACCTCAAGAATGTGGCGGGCCACATGTATGGTTAAATTTGCTTCCTGTTACTTGGAAGTCCTCATATAGAGCCTAATTAACCTATCGTACTCATCTCTAGTCCCCATTGCATGGGTTACTGCGTATATATAGCTGCTCAAACGAAAGTGGTTGGCCAAAATGCCATCTAGCATCTCAATTGAAACAATACCATTTTGAATTTTGTTGTATTATGACAAAAAATATAGCATGTGGAACTGATGCAACCCACACTAGTCAGGAATTCAAGCTAAATGCGAATTACAAATGTATATATGTATAACAATTGTTTTAAAGCAATAACATGTAAAAATAGGCTCAACTGGCAGTGGAACTCTTTCCTACTAGCTACTGCATGTGGACACCCTTAAGAGATAGAGCGTTACTGTGAGAAATAAAAGTGTTTAGCTCAGGTCAAATGGTTTTGATCACCTCCTGCTCATAAGTCACGTACACTGTCAGATGGACAAACAAGATGATAGTGGTTGTATTTAGGACTTGGTATCAAATCGACACCTAATTTTGACACCCTTTACCAAATGAAACAAATAGTCCAATTTTGGTAAAGGTCATCACGTGTATATGTATATTATATGTGCATTCAACGGGAATGTTGATTATGTATCCTCAAAATTAATATTGGACCAGGCTAGAGAATGATAATATTATATTATGTTGAAGGTTTAAAAGAAGTTTAGTGTGCATGTATGTGGTCTATGTTGTGTTTTTTTACTGAAGTGAAAACTTGATCACATGCCCAGTAGCTGCATAATGGTTCATATGGTAAAAGGTCGTCAATATAGTGCGTACACAGTCCAAGCCACATCGATGCCGGCACCTCAATTGCAGAGATGGAGTCTGAGACTGACTCTCGACCTCAACACTGACAATTTCATAATGGTTTTCTGAGATATGAAAATAAAAAAAGTAGAATATCTGATGTACATGTATGTATCCAGCCAAGAGTAAATAATAAGGAGGGGAAGAGAGTGTCGAACGCGCTATATACCCCGTGTAATATGTTTTCGGCAAGTAATGTGACTTTCAGCCGTGCGCACATGACTAGCTCAAGGTGCTAAACACTTGATTTTTCTTAGAACTGAGAAGAATAAAGGCATTTTTTCACGAGTTTTATGCTAGATTCTTCATAAACGCTTGTTTTATATTGTGATCTGCTCGTGCTTTCGGTCGAAATCGTGCTCGCGTTAGCTTGCACTTGAGGCCACGCCCACAACGTACCATTTGAATCGAGCGCTCTGATAGGTCAATTTTTGAATTCCTGGAGCGTGACTTTCCGAAAACATCTTGTACAGAGTATATAGCGCGTTCGATACTCTCTTCCCCTCCTTATTATTTACTCTTGATCCAGGAATACCTTACTGTGTTCTGTGATAAGTAGATCTATGGCTGGTCAACTTCACACGTTCCCTTAGCTTACGTAATCCCGTCGGTGTGCATAAATAAAGCCAGCTTGTGCTAAATATAGCACGTATCCATGCATGTGTGCCACGACTGATCTGAAGTTTAGAAGCTGTACTGTGAGATCAAGTTTGTCACTATGATTGAAGCATAGAAACTTAATTGTCACTATCAAGGTAAAGTCGCTCTCAGACTCCATTCTATTAGTGCATAGGTCATACAAGATTATACAGTGGACTTTCTGAATAACTGTCACCTTGGTACCTTAGGGACACTTTTGTTTGCAGGTACTAAATTTTAGTGAAATTAGCGATTTCCCCCATTTTCGCTAAAAATTGTACCCACGAGTATTAAATTTCGAATAAAATTAATAGAGCGTTGATTTTGAAGAATCGCTATTTCCAAAATTCACTAATTAAAAATTTGTACCCGCAAATTATCATAGCCCTGACCGTTATTCGAGGTATATCCTTTATTGGGGGATTTTTGTTTAGTCATCTCCCACTCCTTCAAAATAAATGTTTACAAAGAAAACTCATGATACCTATGACACTCTGCTGGTTTTAAAATCTTTAGTGACTGCTTGTCATTGAGTCAGCATTCAAAGATGTAGCAGTTGATACCTTTTTAAAACACCCACGCACGGTCTTCCAACTGAAGTTGATGAATCAATAGAAAGTTCATGCGTCTATCAGAACTCTGATTGTAGCCCATGGAAGCCAGCACCCTTGTGGCGTGCACATCAATTGAATTCTCCTTCCTCGTCTCCAGTATTCTGGTGGCGGCACATCAATTGAATTCTCCTTCCTCGTCTCCAGTATTCTGGTGGCGGCACATCAATTGAATTCTCCTTCCTTGTCTCCAGTGTCCTGGTGGCGGCACATCAATTGAATTCTCCTTCCTTGTCTCCAGTGTCCTGGTGGCGGCACATCAATTGAATTCTCCTTCCTCGTCTCCAGTGTCCTGGTGGCGGCACATCAATTGAATTCTCCTTCCCCGTCTCCAGTGTCCTGGCGGCACATCAATTGAATTCTCCTTCCTCGTCTCCAGTGTCCTGGTGGCACATCAATTGATCAACAGAGACAGAAAGAGAGTTGTCACCATTCACATATCTAGTGTACGTAATATCGTGCACATGCAGTCTTGCTAATAATATTACTTTTATGAATAAGATCATGTTGCTATTGCACTATAGTAATAATCTATGACGGTATGCAACCTGAAAGGGGCATGGTGATTTATAGTCCCGCCCACCGTCCATTAGTCGGAGACCCTTTTTGCATGCAATTATATCACTGCGTGCAAGTGCCCATGTCCGTTGTCTAGAATTCGGAGGTTGTCTGCTATTTAGGTGCCACATATAATGAGATTTCAGTTGGTACATATAGAAGTGTCCATTATTGGGAGTATCTGTTAATAGAGAGTTGTATGAAATTTCACCAAGCCCAGCTACCTTTGTATTGCAGAAAAATTTCATGGAAATTTTTTTTTTTTTTTTTTTGCTAATGTGATAAAGGTTGCAATATTCTTTATAATTATGTAATTTTTATAAAAAATTAGCGCGATAAAATTTTTACCAACGAGAGCGGGTGGTGAAATTTTTTTCCTAAAGGTCTGTAGGTCAGAGTCTAGCTACATAGCATTGATTTCACAACCCACGTAATTGTAGTAGAAAGATATGTTGTCTCTGACGTAATAAGTGATATTAAGGGCTTAGGAGTCTATATGCCCTTGGTGGTATCTATTAATTTTACAAACCCACATAGGTCACACCAAGAGTGTATTAGGAAGAATACGCAGCTCCTGTATGTTAGTATTGCGCTTATGCTGTGTGATGGTGGCGTCACAGCACATTAGTGATAGATACCCAGGGTTTATTTCAGGATTTTGCTCCAGTGGGGGCAAATGCTTAGTGCCCAAATATTAGGGGGGGGGGGGGCAAGTGGAAAGAATCAGCACAGTGTGTGTGTAAGCATGCCCATCTAGGGGCATGCTCCCCCGGGAAATTTGTAATCTTACAACCCCTGAGATTACTTCTGGTAGTCGCTCTCAGACTCCATTCCATTAGTGCATAGGTCATACAAGAAGATACAGTGGACTCTCCGAATAACGGACACCTTGGTACCTTAAGGACACTTTCGTTTGTGGGAACTAACTTTAGCGAAAATAGCAATTTATCCGGTTTTCATTAAAAATTGTACCCGTGAATATTAAATTTAGCAATATTTTTGATTTGAGCGTTAAATTTGAAGAATCACTAAAATAAGTACCCACTATTTCTGAAATTCACTAAAATTTGTACCCGCAAATAATCATAGCTCTAAGATGCATAGACTTCTGTCCGTTATTCAAGGTATGTCCTTTATTGGGGAATTTTTGTTTAGTCACCTTCCACTCCATCTAAATAAATGTTTACAAAGAAAACTCATGACACTTATAGCACTGTGCTGGTTTTAAAATAATGATCAAGTGTTAACTACATCTTTAGTGACTGCTTATCATTGAGTCAGCATGCAGAGACATAGCAGTTGATGCCTGTACAAAACACCGGTGGTCTTCCTGCTGAAGCTGATGAATCAATTGAAAATTCATGCATCTATTAGAACTCTAATTAGCCCAGGGAAGCCAGCATCCTGATGGTATATCAATTGAATTCTTCTTCCTCGTCTCCAGGATCTATAACTATACCATTATAGCCATAGATTAAATTCTCTACTACAGTGCTCCAAGTAATTTTTGAAAGTGTAAGGACACAATATCTTTCCATATCAAAAATGGACTGACATCCACAATAATGATCAGACTAACTGACAGTCACTTTTTCTGGGGTGGCTTATCAAAGTCCTCACTAGTACTGGAAGTACCAGCGTCTGTCTCTTCAGAACCTCTCTTTCTATACATCACTAAAATATTAATACTACTGCAGTACTGTACAAATGGCAATAGTCTACAGTTAGAGTGCATGAAAATTCAGTAGGTTTATCTTCTACTACCAATCCAAACCTAAGGGGAAACCATCTCACTGCCTGCTCAGGCAAACCTAATTTAAGCAAAAGGCAGAGCCACATAGGTGCCTAAGCCTTGAGAACTAGGGGTGGTAGGTTGAAAAGCTCTTTTGTTCCATGGAAACTCTCCCTACCCACCTAAGTGGCTCATGGACACGGGCAGCATGCATATATGACCATAATTACACATTCAGGGAAATTAACAGAATCTCCAGTCAGTATTGTTACTAGCTACTACATAATTTTGTAGGGGTTAACTCACGAATCCCGGGTGTTCATGCAGGAGCTGGAGTAGTCTACTTCTTTAGGCTCTGGAACTTTTTGTATTAGTTGTTGTAACCAATGGCCCTAGTTATATACGTTTAGGTTGCTATCAGTATGGTAATTAGTGTTATGATGCAACTAATTTGATGTCAGACTATTGGCGCCCCTTAAACTAAGATTTTTTTTGAAAACCTAGATCTAATGTTTACTTTATTCGGCAGACTACTGATAGCTACAGTGGGAAGGCAAATACCATCCTGTACGTACTTTCTAATGGAAATTTTAAATTTGGAAAAAATCTCAGGATACCTGCTACAAAATGTTTTAAAAGTAGTAACTAGTTTATCGTATAAAAAACCCTGTTTGACTAATCTACAGGTTAATTTGTGGTGTCTGGTGTAAAAACTCTCGTAATTAACTATCGCATATGCGCCCTATTCTAATTAACTGAGAGATATAAACCCCATAGGCTGGTTTGCTAGGTATGTTGCTATCCATGTGAGGGAAATTGACTATGTGAAAACTAAAATTATCGCGCTTGTCAAAAACTGCCGTGGTAAATCTCCTATCGCTAATGTTTATTTCTAAGTCTAAATAAGAAAGCCTACTATCTGTTTCCGTGGTCCTTTTTAGTTCTAATTGTCGCGGGTATATATTCCTAATTTCCTGCTCAAAAGTTGGATTGTTAAGTGTAAGTAGGTCGTCAATGTATCGAAAAGTGTTACTAAAAATTTTTGCTATTTGACTATTATGTTTAAGTTTTTCTTTCATGAAATTGTACTCGTAATAAAAAAGAAAAAGGTTTGCTAGAAGTGGGGCACAGTCAGTGCCCATCGGTATGCCTATTGTTTGCCTAAAAATTTTGTTTCCGACTTAAATGTAGATATTATCCACGAGAAATTTTATTAGTTTGACCAGTTGGTCCTCGGTAATACTATGTTCACGTGTTAATTCTGTGTTTGACCAGTACGCTGTGCCATCGCCCTGCACTACTAAATATTTTGCCCCTCTAATTCTATATGCCTCACTAATTCTATATGCATGCATACAATCAAACCTCATAAATACTGCACACTTGGCAGTGGTCTGCATGCCATATACATACAATCAGCTGATTGTACTAGAGTCCAGTATAGTGCAGTGCAGGCATACAATTGGGTGAGAGTTAACTTGACAGGACATTATGTCAGCCTAAGTTGATAATGGTCTGACATAGTTAAAAATTGACCGGAAAATGTCCGATGTCTGACCATTAATTGGAGCACTGTACTACCTTGATGAAACTATATGTATCTGGAAAGTTCTCATCCAATTGGTCATCATTCATATCAACACAGACAGAAAGAGAGTTGTCACCATTCACATATCTAGTATAATCTAGTGTAATATCGTGCACATGCAGTATTGCTAATAATAATGAACAAGATCATGCTGCTATGTAGTCTAGCATGCACTATGGTAATATTGTATCATAATCTATGACGGTATGCAACCTGAAAGGGGCGTGGTGATTTATAGTTCCACCCACTGTCCATTAGTAGGCGGAACACCAGAGGAGGTTGGACATGGTCATGTGCACACAAAAAGTGGGCGTGTTGCCCCATATATAACACTGTACAAAATGTAAGTCACAATCTAAAGGCCTATAGGTCAGAGTCTAGCTACATAGCATTGCTTTCACAACCCACGTAATTGTAGTAGGAAGACATATTATCTCTGTTTGACGTAATAAGTGATATTAAGGGCTTAGGAGTCTATAAGCCCTTGGTAGTATCTACATAGGTCGCACCAAGAGTGTATTAGGAAGAATACGTAGCTCCTGTATGTTAGTATTGTGCTTATGCTGTGTAGTGTAGAGCTTGCTCGCCCACGCAGTTACGTACTCTTCCTAGTACACTCTTGGTCGCACATAACAGTGTATAGGTATGAATATCTGGTTACAACCCCTGCATGTAACCAGGCCAGGCCGGTAGTAAACAGCCAATGACATATGTTTGACATCATATTCAGTCATCCTGTGTTTTGTACGTATTATTTGCAAAGCTACAAGGTAGTTAGCCAGTATAGGGTGCATGTATGGGTTACCTTTACTGCATGTGGCTTCCCAGGATATGGCTTATCACTATGAACATGCATATAATATTATTATGGTTACCTGTATGTGTAGAAAGTTCCTGTTAGTATCAAATCTATGTAGGGATACTGTAATATTATATATTATATTGATTGCATGCACACTTCCTGTTTGGTGTACTCCTAAGTCCTGATATGCATGTATAGATGATCTGACTATACTCCATAGGCTCCAACTGTCCCTGAATCTCCGGGACAGTCCCGGATCTTTAGCAATTGTCCCGCGTCCCGGAAGGCTCTTCTATAATTGTATTATTGGTCCCGGAAGAGGTCCAGACACTAGCATAAACACTGTAGTAATAGTACAACTTGTCACTTATTGGTGGTAAAATGAACAACCTGCTTGTGGTAGTGCCTTACAAACTTTGGTTTTTGCAGTAGCAACACTACAAGAGCTCTACTAGGCTTGCAAATTCATGCTCTATTCTGGGCATTGTGGTCATCAAATTTAATCATATTGGGTGTGGTGTGGGTGGAGTTATAATTAATGATGGCCATATCTAGTGGGTGTGGTCTATGTCCCTAGAGCTGTTCAGGAAAAGTTGGAGCCTATGATACTCTTTTGGATATGATATTGTTTTCACTGGAAACAGGAATTGACTGAAGACTGGATGGTATACCAGGTAGCATTGCATATTACCGGCATGCATGCCTATATAGAGGTTAGACAGTACCCTGGTGTGGCTGCCTGAAAAGACTTGTAAATATATTAATAGTACTGTTACAGTAGTAAATCCTCGTCGCATAGCGTAGGTGGAGGGTTACTGCAATTGTTTGGTCCATCCGTCTGTCTGTCCCCTTTGCTAAAGGGTAAGGGTCGTCATAGAGAAAATATGCATTCTAGGTATACGTGGCATTAAGGAAGAGTGGTCATGTTAAGTCCTGCCCAGTGGTGTAGTAGTGTGCAGCTGTTGCAACTTGCCAGCCTGTGTTTAGTACATGGCATCTACCTCAACTACATTACTGTAGTGGCTCTCAAAGTTGAAGTATGTCACAGAGGCTTTCAGCTTGTATGTATAGTGACATAGCCAGGTGTCTCCCTCCAACTCTAGTACCAGAACCCCCTTTAGGTGCAGGGTATGTAGTTCAGTAGTACCAGAACATCTGTTCAGGTGCAGGGCATATAATATGTAGTTCAATACGTATAATTATAGTTACATCACGGGCGTGAGGGATATAGGGCATTTGTTGCATCAAAGCCCGAGGGCAATAAATGCCATGCCTGCATGAGCGTGCGTGATATAACTAGTTCATATCCCATGGGCATAGCTACCATAGATATGCATACTAACACAAAAAAGACTTACTCGAAATGGACACACAAAGCTGCTCTCTGAGTCAAGTTCTCCAACATTAATTGAACTTCTGAGCCACTAATATTACACTGTGGATTTCCTGGAGCTATTCATATTGCACTGCTTGTCTCTAGGAAATGCATTGTCATGGTGTATATATTACTTAGCAACAACATAGTGACGGGATGTAATCCGTTATATTGAACATGCATAGTATTATACACATTGAGCCATGCTATATATATGCATGCATGTATAGCTGTGAGGGTTCTGTACTCCTATGCATTCATTGTTAAGTGCAGCTCGCTGATATATCATAAAGCAACATTTTTAGGTATGAATTTTATGCAAATTATGCAAGTCAAGTGGTGATTGCATAAATTTTTATCATATTACAATAAATGAAACATGTGTAAATTAAAGTTGTGTAAATTTTTCAAGAGGCCCACTTTACTGATTCATATCATTTTTTTAAGACGTCGGTCGCTTTATGGTAGTATACAGTGATAGCAACCATGTATGCTGAAGAAAGTATTTGATGTAATGAATAGTAATAGAGATCAATCCATTTGATACTACTATCAATACAGAATCTGCATGCTATATATGAAGTGACCGCATAATTATGACATTTGAAACCCTTTGTTCTATAGCTCTCCTAAGTTCCTCAAAACAACTTATCACTACACTCCAGGAAGCAACTAGATATTGATAAACAAAATCTATCATAGGATATTATACTCACAGAAGGAACCTCATCAAAGGAAGCGGCTGCCTAGCTAATATGAACTGAATATAGTTCCAAGAATCCCATATATCGATCGGCTTAGGAAGTGACCAGACACCGACGTCGACGTCTCTATATGCATGGGCACCTAAGTCAGTGTCATACAGACCATGCAAGAATGTCAATACCTAGCTAGGAATAGGCTCCATGACTACGTATTATTGTAAGTGTACATAGTACATGGTAGTGTATCGGAGGAACCTAATTCAATAGTAATGATATAATAGACTATGATGTATATCCGGCCATAATATAGTCAGTTGTATAATTTACTGCATAATATTATAGAGCCAAAATTCATGTTTGCTAGACATGCGCAGCTATTGCTATATGTACCTTTGTATTATAGAAATATATTCGATAAAAGAGTAATTTCAAGGGCTAAAATTTCACCAATGAGAGCAGGTGGCAAAATTGGTGCGAATTATCTCCTGCATGGCAAAAATTAATTCCTGCTATTTGATTTACAATGTAGAGTCTACCATGTATTAATTGTTTGGGATCTATGATCCATCTAGTCATGATTGATTGGCCACATGAACTTTCTTTCTCAGTAATATCTTCCTTTTTGTAGGTTGCGCATGTTCAGATAAATATTGCTAGCTATACGTACGCGCTATTAATTATATTATATACAACGAAAAATATTTTTCAGATGATCATTTTTCTTAATATATAGTCCGTGTCATTACATGAGGACATGGATATTCATCTTGGATGCGCCTGGTTGCTATGAAAGTGCGGTGTGGGCGGAGAGATAGTCTGCACTACAAGGCTCAGGATTGGTCAGAACTGCAGTGCTGTGTGCACAAAGAGGAGTGGCCATGCATAATTTCTCGGGCCATATCTACAACTAGAGACGCATTGTAGAACGATCAGTGTGAAAGCGCATAGCGTTTCGAGAGGCCTGCTAAGCAGGTACTCGCCCTGGTGCTAGCCACTGAGCCTCGAGTGAAGCAAGAGGCAAGGTCTGTTCTTTGTCATACCTGTCAGTAGTCCGGTAGCGACGTTTGAGCTGAGTGACAACGTCGTCATTACACACTAAGTTGGAGCCAGAGCAACTGCTTGCTGTTAGGGGTGTGGCCTGTGCAATAATTGATATAGGTTCAAAGTTCATACTCTTTCCATTTGCGCATGCACATGGTATTGGATAATCTTGCACAGGCAGGATACTGTTTGTGCATGAACTATGTCTCTATGTTTTGTGAGCATGTACTGATCATGTATTCTAGCCACATTATCCCATGATTGTGACATTAAACATACTTGTTAAGTTAACTCTCAGAAGAAAAGTCACAGTTATTGGAGCCATATCGACTGGTAAGGTATATAGGGCTTCAATCATTATTATACAATGCACGCACCCTTAATGGTGTAGGCTGATATGCTTGCGTGCATGTACATGAGTAGCTTGTAGATTGGCAGCTACACCTGCATGTGACATTGCCCTTCCTTTGTTCCTTTTTTAGTTAGTGGTTCCCTAAAAATTTTGTTATTTACAACCACAAAGTATCATGTGCATGATGTGGTATGACAGTGCTACAGATAAGTATTGCTATTTCTTGGAATTAGGTGGGCCTGCAATTTCATCTGTATTTCATAATATAATAAGGGCTGCTTTAGACTGGTAATTCCCACTCCTCGCTCAATTTTCTCCTGAGTTGCACGTTTTGATGATACCACTGCATACTATATTGCTTTCTCACCCAGGCCAATGGCATGTATATAATATCTATGATGGCATCAAGTCCTTAATACTTATTATTCATCTACCAATGTTTTAGTGAGTTACCTCAACTACATTGTTATAGCTGTTAAATTTCCCCAAAGGTGTATGCAGGAAGTTAGCCAGTGAGGCTTGCAGAATGATGCCTATATGATGCATGTGCATACATGGCTTCTGAATCAGGAAGTAGTTATATCATTGCATCTGGAGGAATTTAAAGTTTGTAGCCACTTGTTGACCTGAAACCCCAACTGTACTATTAATAAACTAACGTTGATTACACGCCTTCCTGCATATGTAATGCACTTGTGTTGTTGTAATGCTTGTTCCTTTCCTTTCCTAGAACACATTAACTATGATAAGAGTGTTCCTTTCCTAAAGAAGGCATGTTAGCCATAGGAGTGTGCAATTCTTTAGACAGTAGTATATTGCAACAGTTACATAGTGATGATTTATAGTGCCTGGCATATACAGGGCCGTAGGAGCTGGTCAGGCCATAGCCTGGCCACTTTTTGATCGATTTTTAGGTAAAGATCGTCATAACTTCCTTGTGCGCATGCGCAGTAGCTTTTCCCATCAAATCTAGACTATTTTATAAGTGATTTTGACTCTTGTCTTCCACCAAACTCCTTGTACTATCTACTTTATCTAATTCTCTCATCATCATAGATTATGAGCCTGACCACTACATTTTTGCTTCCTACGGCCCTGATATAGCTGTGTAAACTAGAAGCACACTTAGTCTATTGCTTAAAGCCAGATAAACCACTAGACTACATGCATAAATTGCCCACTCTTCCTTCTGCGGGATATATAATCACGGAAATATACAATACCAAATAGAAGTTGAATGCTTTTGTTGTTGTAGTATTGCACCCACTCCCTTGGAATATTGGCTTCTTGGAAGGAGGAAAACAGGAAATCAACAGGGACTGCAGAGAGAAGGAAGTGTTACACAAAAATAGCATGATTTAGGAGGAACGAATTTTTCTCGATTTGCAAGAAGTTTGAGGGATGGATGGGCGGGTGTGGCGCTGTATCTTCACATTTAAAACTGATCATGTCCAACCTCTCTAATTCATTAGAATATCTGTGCAAGATTCCCCCCCCTAGATGCTATAGTCAGGCTGCCTCCCCCCCCCCCCCCATTGCATATTATAGTAAATGTAGTTCTTTCATGATAAACACACTAAGGGTGAGTCTAGAAGTCAGAGTGCCTATACCATAGTAATATTATACAAGATATATTGCTAAGCGATATCAAGTGTTGGAGTCCACCTATGCCATGTATAGGGAGTGGTCTGATAATGAGACTATCAAGGGCTTGAATTCATGCATGCACACTATTAGATTCCTATGCTATGGGGGAGGGAGCAGACTGGCAATGAGACTAGCAGTTGAGCTGCATACACACTGTTTTTTGGAAATTGACCATTAAGTAGAGGAACCTAAGGGGCTCCACCATACAACCATACTATAATTGCACAGGAAATGCAGTCTATACACCAAACAGGATATGCATGGTTAGTATTATAGTACTAAGTGTAAAGTGTGGTGGAAAGTACATTTCGGAAAGTGTATAAAAGAATAAGCTTCAGCAGAGTTGCTATCACACTGCAAACCAGCCATCAACTCGAAGAATCAACCGAAGAAATTTATGCAAAGATGCCCCTTTCAGGCAACGTCTGTTCATCTCGGCAAGCAGCCAGCTACGAAACTGGAAGTAAAGTACAACAAGGCATTGGGATTAAGATGATCAACATGCTAAATATAGAGAAGGGTGCCACTGTTCTTGACCTGGGATGTGGGACTGGCTACCTCACAAAAGTGCTGTCAGAGCGAGTTGGACCAGAGGGGAAGGTGGTGGCTGTAGACCCTGATGGAGAAAGACTCAAGATTGCAAGGGAGGAGTACTCTGCCTGCAACATTGATTACGTTCAAGCTGACGATAAGACATTTCCACCAGGGCAGTACGATATCATATACAGCAACACTGTGATTCACTGGATCAGAGATAAGGAAGCCCTTTTGAAGAAAGTTTACCAAAATCTTCGTCCGGGAGGTCGCTTTGCATTCACTACAACTAATGCTGGCCTTCCATTTCCCGAGATTGGGAAAAAAGTGTTTAACAAATTGGTGGGTCCTGATTTCCTTGACTCGATTCTTCATGGGAAAGCAATACATTTGGACGCGAATGAATATAAAAGCCTTGCAACTGATGCAGGATTCAAGCAAGCATCAATGACACTAGTACCACTCTATCCACAATGGGACAATTTGGACAAGTACATAGACGCAGTGTACGGGTGGTTCCAAGGAGAATTTGATCCAGCAGAATTTGACCAAGAAGCATATCAGGAAATCAAGAGAGAGTATGGACCTGGTCCAGTCACTCAGTCTGAGCCTGTGCAAGTAATTTATGGTGTATGTACCAAACCAGTGCACTAATCTGCACAATGTATGTCCAACGTCTTTTATGTTATATGTTTCAGCTATACTTTCACTTATTTAATAAAAGAGATATCACATTTTTACTGTTACAGTAATTACATTATGATTCAGAAACTCATCAAATCCAAATCAATTTTGAAATGAGTATGCACACCTTTTAGTATACACTCAAGGATTAATAGTAGACTCTGCAATATTGGCACACTGCATGTGTCTGCCTGTCGCCATACCATCACGAAAATGCTAAATAAATATTGCTTG
Organism: Cliona cf. orientalis; assembly: GCA_963930775.1. NCBI lineage: Eukaryota > Metazoa > Porifera > Demospongiae > Clionaida > Clionaidae > Cliona > Cliona cf. orientalis. The sequence continues at coordinate 3,929,856 of OZ005690.1, forward strand.
AGCTTTGCTGTGCATTTTTGAGATTAATATTCATTGCACTATTTCACTGTGAATGAACACTGACTGAACATGGCGGATGGTTTATACGTTTGTATGTGCTGTAGTGTCCTGGGCAAGCGCCCATGTACCACATTTCAAGGGCCCACTGCAGCAGCTTCTATAGAACCCGGGTAAGCACCAAGTCACAGAGTTAAGGGGGGGGGGAAGGATTGTACTAGTGTTTTTTATCAGCCAAGAATAACATAGTGCTCATTAACTAGGGGGGTCTGGGGGCATGCTCCCCCGGGAAAATTTTACACATTTTAACTGCTGAGACTGTTTGTGGTGGCTTCTGAGACCTGTCTTGTTAGTAATAATAATATTATCTACTGGTTCCCCTCCCTATTAATACAGTATGTTTCCTCCCGCGCGGAGCGTGAAGCTGAAAATAATTTGTGTTAAAAAGGAGCAAAAAAGTGCCTATTTCAACACTTTTGCTATTCAAACTTCTTTAATTGTGTATATAGCTTGTGGCAATTCTCAAGGGGGGAGGGGGGGGCAGATGCCACACCCATGTGATCAGTTTAACATATGCATTCTGCGAAAGTTTTCTCCATAAAATATTTCCTTCCTGCCGTGCAAATGTTTTCTCCCTTGAATTTTAAGTTTCCTGTTGTGCGGTATACTGCAATATTGCCCATGAGCACACTTCCTGTACACAAATTTTTAACTGAGGAATTGTTATACCATATTATTCGGTTTATTTTGCGAGTTTGATTTTTATCGTTTGATCATTAACCATGAAATCCTTTTACTATAATCATGGTAGTAAATACATGGGAGAAACATTCCAATCATGCACAATGTTGACATTGATCTGAAGGAATATGATACACTATATTTATGAATGTTTACATAGGGGTCGACATAGGGATTTTCCTCATTTACTAGCTGAGTCATACATTCGATCTCATTTCTTTGAAGTTCAAACTGTGTGTAAAGAGGGATTCCACTCTATATTATAACATCATGCACATACATAAATGCTAATTGAATTATGTACAGAAGGGATCAACCTGCAGCTGTGGCTACTATCAAAATTATTACACCGTGCAATCACTTTGATGCATATTCTGCAGGGCATGCATGTTCTAATTTGGTAGAATTCATGTTTATGATGAGCTCATTGGGTAATGGGAGTGAAACCACAAACCATAAAATTAGTGGAACTATAGGATAGCTCGTACCAGGAGCTGCAATAGGAAATTCATTAGTTACCACTAGGAACAGGATACCAAACAGGATATTTACAAATCTACAATCAGGAGAATTCTTAATGAGTGTCACGTCCATGCAGATTGTAGTTAATAACATATGTTGCCAGGTAACTCCTTGTGGGGTGTACTAGGCTTGTGCATTTTAAGATTTTTTAGAGCATGCAAAGGGTTGTAAAGCATACAATCATCCTCACCAGGTACTATATTGTGTTCAGTTACACCCGTACTAGAGTATATTAAGTGTACAAATGTGCTGAGGGCTACATTTGGGATTTGTTTCGGGGGGGGGGGGGGGGGGGGGAGGGGGGGGTGGGGAGGGTATGCATGTAAACTAGTGTGGAAAAGACAGAAACACATGGTCAACGCCAACAAAAAATGAACACTTGATAGGGTCTCTGAGACCAAATTTTGTGTGAATTAATCAATTATGTGAATTGATGAAAACGGGCCCTCTGAAATACTTACATGATTTTACTTTATGTTTTGTGCACTGTAATGTATGGTGCAATAAATATTCATACCATTGCCACTTAACTCGCATGATTCGCATAAATGAAACTCGTGCATAAAAATGTCACTTTACAGGACCCTGTCAATTGTCTCCACTAACTGTCAGTCTTTGAGACATAAATTAACAACTAACTCAATATCACAATGTATGTTATGTACTTCCACAGCGGAAGGTCTATAAGGAACCTATTATTCATGCATGGTTCAGTCAATCAACTAATGTAAAGATCAGTGTAGCTTTGTAATTTGAAACGTAAGTATAAAGCATATAAAGTATAATTGTGCTTTGCAGTGTGTGCTAATTGCCTGCTAATTGAAGTTATCATGTTCGATAACCAAATATTAACTATACTATTATTATGATAAAGTCCCAATACTGAGCTGACGTAGCTATAAAGGTACTAGATTGACTAATTATGGTGATAATACTGTAAATCATATATTAATTATTCAATAATTAATTGTAGACATAATATTATTACTTTTATTACCAGTCATATTAACCATTAAAAATTCCTTTATGCTTGATGGCGCTAACAACCGGGCCAACGTGATCAAATTAACAACTACACAGCATGTAATAATGGTTAATCACCATAACTACCAATTAAAGGCATTATATGTCATGATATAGCGCATATAATTGCTTCATATATAATGACCTCATTAGTCTCTCTCTCTCTTGCATATCTTTCCTTGTTCCTTAAGCCCTCTCCTCTTCTTCCTCCTCCAAACAATTGATGCATCCAATTTAGATCACGTCTATGAATTTTTAGCTCCATCAAGCACGGAAAGTTCAGCTATCACATCAGTGGTTGATACTCTCCTTTTGATTACCATAGCCACTAATTAACTGCATTATATCACGACGTAAGACGTAATTGCTTGTAAGTGAGCTTGTAGTAAAGTGTGTACAGGAAGGTACATTCTATATAGTATAAGAATACATAGTATTATAATACTGTGGTATAATAATATACATGCAATGGGAGTACTGTAACATGGAAATACTATAATGTGATTGTAACATGGGAGTACTGGGAGTAACATGGAGTAACATGAGAGTACATTGAGTACATGGAGTAACATGGGAGTACTGTGACATGATTGCTTCACTTATGATGCTAGCAGCTAGGCATATAGTCTCGTCCCCAGACCCCACCCTCAAAAGGAGGGAAAAGGGGTCTGGTGACTTCGGGCAGTTTTCTTGGTTTGGCCGGCTCTGGGCGCGCGCGCCTACACGGGTACGCTTGAGCAGAGCTCGGATCTGATTGGCCAGTAAGGCTGCGTAGGCGATTCAAATTTGTATAGCGGGCAATGGCCCTGCTACAATCCTGTGGCTAGCGAGTCATATGACTAGGCTAAAGCTTGCAATCTGATTGGGACACGCAAATTCCTCCGCGGGTCATCAACTGGACCAAGCTTTTTGCCCAAAGTCACCAGACCCTTTTCCTCCTCGAGGGTGGGGTCTGGGGACGAGACTACTAGGCATATAGAGCTAGGAGACAAATCCTAGAATATTTTTGTTTTCGCCATAATAATATTATATCATATTATATCATAGTACTTAATCTAGTACAATCAAGTACAAGAGGAGGGAAAGAGAGTTATAAACTGTTGCAAATTATTTGGTAACTAAGTCGACCATTCAACTAAATACAAGCGTATGAATATTGAATGAAATTCCCTATTCTTAAGTTTGATGGAACCATGTAAGTGGGCCAATAATATGATCTAAATATGAACTTTAATGCAGCAACAGTTTTGGTAATGGAAGAAGGCAGAGCTTGTAAAAGGAATTATTAAGAGGGAATTTTTCTATAAGTATACAAACAATTGAATAAAACTAAAAGATGAAGTAGGGATGGCAGGGTCAAACATACAAGATTTGTAGAGATAATCACATCCACTACTAATAGCTATAGTAGTATACATCCCTACACTTGCTTTTTGAGGGGTGCAAAACTGTAATATCTTCCATACGCAAGTCGAGAGTATGAAAAAGTAAGGTAAGCAAGCATAGGGATGTATAGTGGATGTGATTATTCCTACAATTAAATCTTGTTCATGTACGTTTTGACCCTGCCATCCCTACTTCATCTTTCAGTTTTATTCAATTGTTTTTATACTTCTTTTTGTTCCTTTTTTATTGCTCTCAGTATATAACTTCATCTTACATGGTTTGCTGTCAGTATGGAAATGGGAGGTGTTGAAGATCGCATATCTGCGCAAAATTCGTAGCCACGCCCCTCGTTAACTTGCATTCCTATGCCTATATGATCAAGAAGGCTGACAAAGAAGGCAGCTTTAGGTGGCCGAAGTAGAAATGAGACTCTTCCGTTTAGGGAGAAAACAAGACTTATTATAGAGTCTACTGACTAGATGATAGAGCTCATTAAGAAGCAATTACATGCCTTGTATCTTGATACAATGCCTTAATTAGTGGCTATGACAGTGGTGCGAAATAGCTATCATTTTGATCACGTTGGCCCAGTTGTATGCATGACTGTCTATTTAGCTCCATCAAGCACAAGGAATTTCTGTTATCATTAAATGTTAACTTTAATTAGTAGTTGATTCCATGGTAATTGACTTACAACAATGATATGCTCATGCATATAATAATATTATTGATTGAATATCAATTTATGACTTTTAATCATTTCAGTGTTGAAATAGCTTAATAGAGGAGAATGTGAATAAATTTGTAGCAAAAGATATACATACAAAATATTGTACTATAATATATTAATTTTTGCAAGTTCTATAAGAGCAGTTCAGTATAATAATTGGCTTGACAAACATTGCGTGAATGTGATTTATAGGCTCAGATGGTGTGACTGGACCGTTTCCGTACTCTCTTTTTATTTCTTGAAATTTTTCTTGATCAAATTCTGCTGGATCGAATTCTCCTTGGAACCATCCATACATGGCATCTATGTACTGGTCCAGATTGTTCCATTTCGGATAATCTTGTTGTATTGTCATGGATGTTTGTATGAATCCTGCTGCAGATCCAAGTCTTTCGTATTCGCTTGCCTCCAAGTGCATTAGTTTTTCTTTAAAAATTCGATCGAGAAAGTTAGGCCCCACAAGCTTGTTAAACACTTCTTTCCCAATTTCAGGAACTGGAAGGTCACCATCGGATGTTGTGAATGCAAAGCAACCTCCTGGGCGGAGATTCTCATAAATCCTTTCCAAAGCAGCTTTCTTATCTCTGATCCAATGAATCACGATGTTGCAGAATATGAGATCGTACTGTCCTGGTGGAAATGTCTGATCATCAGCTTGGATGTACTCAATATTGCTGGCTGAATGGTTCTCTTTTGCAATCTTGAGTCTCTCTCCGTCAGGGTCTGCAGCCACCACCTTCCCCTCTGGTCCAACTCGCTCTGACAGCACTTTTGTGAGGCAGCCAGTCCCACATCCCAGGTCGAGAACAGTGGCACCCTTCTCTACATTTAGCATATTGATCATCCTTATTCCAACTCCTTGCTGATTTTTACTTCCAGCTTCGTAGCTGGCTGCTTGTGAATGATATCGTACTGTGCTGTTTGACATCTTCTTCTCTTTCTCTTCTTTTGTCTGATTATCCACTTTTTCGAATTTGTTGAATGAATGCTAACTGTGTTCTACTTTGCTGCTTTTATCTAGAACCATTTTTGAAACGAGCACTTCAGGGAATTAAGAATTCGACTTGGGAATTGACAAAATTCTTACTAATTGACAATTTTCCGCATGCCTGCAAATGCTCGCCTCAACTTCAGGATGCAGTTGTATAAACATGCTATTATCAAAGCATGATATAATATTATACACAAATGTATCCTGTAATCTATAATACAATGCATGATTACAACAAACTTGTATTAAAATATTGAAATATTGACGCTTGGCCCACTCATTCCGGTGAACTCTTCCTGCATGACCATTGAAACCACCCCCCTCAGGCAAATTATCAACAATGTATACTAAATAATTACTGTAATGCAAAATTTATATGATTGCAAATGGACGCATTAGTGAGGCTGCATGCATGCTTATGATTCCTTAAGTAACACTATACCCTCAAATTATTACCGGATCTTGAAATGTAATCTCCACTCATGTGATATATTATTTCAAGGAAATGTATACATTGTACATGCACAAAGATTAGTTCAATTTCCTGTGTACGTAGTGTATCTTTCACATGCATTATTTACTTGTTAATAGTGAATGTTGTTCCGTATGAACTTACTATGTAATATCTCGAAATGCCCATCCTGCACTTTGTTTATACAAAGTGGAGACACAGGATACAACGGTACCGCCATCAAGCAATCCTTTTCCTTGTGACTCTAATTAACTATACATACTATTATGGCATCGTGCACTATATTATTATTAATATACTATATACAAAATGTAGAGACACGGGATACAATGGTGCCGCCATCAACATCCTTGTGTACTCATATCAGTATTGTAGAAGTATGTATGATCATGCAGAAGAAACCTGCTGGTGTTTTAGAAGGAAATCCTTCTTTGGTAAACAGGATTAATTCTATTGTAGCTAAGAGGATGCTGAAATGAAACACTATCGTATAAGTGTCCCAGTGCATTGTTTAGGCCTGAGGGCATCAAGCTGTTTGCTTGCAGTCATGAACAGTAGCTAAGACTCTGAGGGGCTGGGCGCAAGGCTAGTCATGAGGTCAGATTCTGTAACCACAGGAATGCACACAAGATTGGATTACATGTGCCGTGCATGCACAATTGCAATTGGCACGGTTGACAAATCACATGCTGACATGATATGACAGTCATGATCTATGAATTTGAGTCAGTAAAATTCGTCAAATTAAGCATTCGGCTAGACGCGTCATATCTCTTGAATGAAACTTTGTCAGCCGCATATATAACACACAAATGTGCTATTAATAGTATGGTAGCTATGTGTGCATACTGAGGGTCGATATAGATAAATATTATGCGTTTTAGAAATTCTGCAACTCTTATAGACTAATTATAATTAGATAGCTTCTGGTTAGTGGCAAAGGCCGGCCATCACATGTATATACCGTAGTGTCCCGGGTAAGCACCCATGTACCACATTTCAAGGGGCCACTGTTGATCCCGGGTAAGCGCCCATGTGGGCCAAAATCGCAAGTTACGTTTAAGCGTCCATGGGCACATATATTTTCTGTCATTTGAGTGCAACAAATTAGACAGAAAATATATGCATGTGTATAGCTGAAATAATAATGTTGAATATTGTACAGTGACTAAATTTGGTCAAGGTTTATTTTTTATGCCGAATTTTGTAAGAAATTAGTACTATGCTACATTGCACAATTCAGTATAATACTGGTTTGGTAAATATAGCATAAATAATTTGTAGAGGCTCGGACTGGGTTACTGGACCTGGTCCATACTCTCTCTTTATTTCTTGAAATGCTTCCTGGTCAAATTCTGTTGAATCAAACTCTCCTTGGAACCATCCATGCATGGAATCTATGTACTCATCCAAGTTTTCCCATTCTGGATAAGTTGGCACTAGTGTCATTGATACTTGTTCGAAGCCTATCTCAGTTGCAAGGCTTTCGTATTCACTCGCCTCCAAGAACATAAGTTTCTCTGTACGAATCCATTCAAGAAAGTTAGGGCTCACTAGTTTATTAAATATTTTTTCCCCTACTTTGGGAACTGGAAGGACACCATTGGCTGTTGTGAATGCAAAGCAACCTCCTGGGAGGAAATTTTCATGAATCCTTTTCATAGTATAGTAGCTTTCTTTTCTGCATCACTTATCCAGTGAATTACAATGTTGCAGAATATGAGATCGTACTGTCCTGGTGGAAATGTCTGATCATCAGCTTGGATGTATTCAATATTGCTTGCTGAGTGGTTCTCTCTTGCAATCTTGAGTCTTTCTCCATCAGGGTCTACAGCCACCACCTTCCCCTCTGGTCCAACTCGCTCTGACAGCACTTTTGTGAGGTAGCCAGTCCCACATCTCAGGTCGAGGACAGTGGCACCCTTCTCCACATTTAGCATGTCTATCATCCTCGATCCAATACCTTGCTGAGTTTTGCTTCCTTTGTGATAGCTGGCAGCTTGCGTAGTGACAGATGACATTTTGACTTGCAGTATTTACTGGTATTAATAATAATTATATAGTGATCAGCTAAAAGGTCAAACGCACCACCTATCGTACATAATTATTATAGAAAAACCACTATCTCCCCTCTATGTACACAGTGATTGTGGTATATTGTGATAATATGAAAGTTAACTCTAGGGTTAGCCTTGTCCCCAGGCCCTCCCAGCTATTCAATGTTGTACTATTAAAGCTGGAAGGACACGGGGATGCAGGTATAATTAGCCTCGTTATGCCACTCCCACATTTTCAATGTTACACTGAAAACGGGACGACGCTAGATTTAATTGCTATAATATGCCAGGGATAAACAAGGCTATGTGAGGGTTGTATGTATGTACAAGTAAGTGCTTGGTGGACTGGACTACTTGACTGAGTGTTTTTTACACAGATTTAGGAGCTCCAATATTATAAAACTTGAAAGGGTGCCTCAGTAGAGGCTAATTGAACTAATACCAATAGTTATTAACCAACTCTTGAGGATTGTATAAGTATAGAAGCACAAATTCAGAGGGCAAAGCCTATCATTGACAACCATGCCTGCCATGGCTGCTTTTAACTGCTGGAGATATGCACATGCTGTGTGACTACAGCTGCTTGACCCAACAGTGATTTAGCATCAAATACTGTAGTGCACCCACTCCCGGGTAAGCGCCCATGTACCTCATTTCAAGGGGTCAATGTAGCAGCTTCTATATAAACGTATGGAAATTATGTCCTGGGTAAGCACCCATGCAGGCCAAAATCGCGATGTATGTTTAAGCACCCATTGGCACTTACCTAGCTGGGACACTAAAAAGTATTTATTCTGCACAAAATAATATGAAGGCACTGTGGTGCAGAACCCTCATGGCACAATGGCACGAGACGTGAATAATTATTACATCCCGAGTCCCGATCCACAAAGAGAATTCGGCCAACCGATGAGGTAATGATGATGAAAGTTATGATGAAAGTGCATGATGAAAATTATGATGTAATTGTTGTGAACACTGCTTCAATATGTTTAGCTCGCATGAAAGGTTATTGGGACCTAGAACTCAAACCTAGCGTAGAAGAGATCGTGGACTATCGATGATATAATAATATTATGGTGATTCTCTCAGTTCGCTTTCTTTGGCAAGCTCACACTCGGGGGATTTCCTTATTCAGTCTAGCATGCATACATGGCAGGGATCAAGCAACCATGTATCATAGATTCACAAAGTGTCAAAAGTAGATGTGTTCACTTGCACGTGAAGACATCAGCCCCCCGACTTCAAAAAACTTATCCACACCCCTGTATATGATCATCTGGAAAAGCTGAAGTGTTGTTTTACTTTTGAGAATACAGTGATACTTTCAATGGACTTGTTCAATAATTCGCAAACTCACACCACAAATCACGTGTTGTTGGTGCATGCGCAGAACGCCAAACATACATTTCCAATTCCAAAAATGAAAGCACTGGAATGCAGAACCCTCGCCACCCAATCATAGCCATTATTTTGCAGGTTGCAAGGGTTTAGGTGGGGCACCCACAGCTCTGAGTAAAAACCATGTATGCTTCTGCAATTTACAAATGCGTAATGCATTATGTACTAGTAATACACATGACAAGGTTACTTGTTTATCATGCCATGCACACCTGTAACCAGTTATGATTAGGGTATCATGCACATGTAACTACCCTAACTTAGGGTATCACACACATGTAACTTGGGTATCACAATGTCAAGCCTCAGACTGGGCTGTCACAGTCCACTCTAAAAGCTAGTGTTGACTCAAGCTTGACTTTGTGGGCTCCAACAAGGTGTAGTGGTCAACCACACTGAAGCAGGTACACAACCACACTGAAGAAGATATTCGTTCAGGCCGGTGGAGTTGAGCGAGCAGCTGATCTGGTGGAGCATTATGAAGAGGTTGGCTATGACCATCCCAGCATACGCCAAGTACAACTGGAGTTGGGTGCAGTACTACAATGTGGATGTGTACCTGCTTCTGTGTGCTCTTAGTACACTATTTCTGTACGTTAGCTATCGGCGTTGTTGCCCATGTATAGGAAGACTCTCCCTCATTTCCTGTATAAAGTAAAAACAGACTAATAAAAGCACTGGTAGTGTTTATGCCTCTGTGAGCATGTACATGTAACTGTGTATGAGAGGTGTGAAGGAATTTTAATAAGATGCAAATGATGTTCAACACTATTTCAGAAAGTTCCTGTCACGCCCAGTTGTGGGAAAGAAATGTATTTTGCTCTATTGGAATAGGATGCATTTTTGAGGCTATACAGAGCTATATGGAAGACCTTGAGAAACAGCACTATATGCGGCACTGTATAGGGTGCCGTACACTATGTACCTGAGGTTCAAGAGAGGCACTATTTGCTCTGCTGGCAAGACATTTCTTTCCCATAAATGGGCGTGACTGCATGGTTTTATAATATGTTGTGTTAGATTTAGTGATTTGTTTGTGTGCGTGCTGATGCCCTATGGGTCTGGTAAATAATGAACCTTTTTGCCTAATGTTATTATAATAACGACTCTTCCTGGGAATTCGAAGTGGTAACTCTGAGTGTACTGAAGAACACATCTGCATTCCTATCAGTATTATTATAATACAGTCATTACCATGCAGAGTCAGTGGGCGTGGCCACAACTTGCGTCATCAAAAATCTGAGGGCTTGGTTTATTCCGAGCGAAGCGAGATCTCTACTCGGGCTCGATCGAAGTTTGTATGGCTTCCTTTCGAGTTTCTAAAATGTCACTCTTTGTGAGCACAAAAACTCTGGCTCTCTCGCCTGGTGCAAGGGTATCAGACATACGTGGACTACATATCTACAGTTTAGCTGGACTCGACTCACCATGTTGGTCAATATTCGCGTGACTTGAAAACGTCACTTTTCTTTGTTTCCACCAATGGAGCTCCCTAGGGTCTAAGAACCACATCCTCACCTTATCTTCTCTGAGATTCGTACTGGCTATACTCCTATGGTATTAAATTTTATTCAATCCCACTTACCAGGTTTCAAGGGGAGGTCACTCCCATAGGCGCTGTGTCCAGAGCTGCGACCGGGGTCAAGATTTTTGACAGTCTAAAAATGGGTTGACCACGGCGAATTTTTGCCCTTGACCCGTTGACCATCGACTAACTGCGCATGCGTAAAATGTCGGCCACGCCTCTTGGCCGCCTAGCTATATATGCTGGAGATGGGGCCCAGTACAGCGCTTGACCGTTTGACTGCATTTTGACCCCGATCGCAGCTCTGGACACGGCGCCTATGGGAGTGACCCCCCTTGGGTTTACAGAATTTGCGTGGTCAAAAATGAGCGCACCTTCTTGGCTCACGGCTGTCGGTCTTGTCACTGATAGTCGACGTTGCAAGCTGAGACCTGTAGGCATTAAAACAATATCTTTTCCGTTACATTTGTAACACAGTACAAGCGCGTACAGACTGTACTCGCAGACTAAGAGTGAACTGCAAGGGAATTCCCCTTTGTCACAGGATCGTGACTTGCGCATGCGTGCATGCTCCGAGCGAGCGAGGAAGCCCCTGCACTTTAGTGTATTGCTAGTAAGGATTGACAATGAATCCAGGGTTGTTAACTCTCTCTTCATGGCTCTTGATTCCTTGCCTCATTGCCACTGGCACTGGATCCGACGCAAATGTTCGTGCACCTAGAAGAGCAATTGTACGCGGAGATGCCACTAACACGGGAGATTCTCGGACAAATCGTACTACATTGCGAGTGCTGCTGTTGAGCATTCCAGCGCACGGCCCTTTCAATCCTATGCTGGCTCTTGGAGAAGAACTGGTGAGAAGAGGTCACAACGTTGCACTGTTTCTTCCCAATGATGAGAATTTCACGAAGAAGGTTGGTGAAAAAGTCGCACAAGCTGGGGTGACTCTCTTGTCTGAGGGCGTCTCTGCTTTTGGGTCACTCCAAAACACTTTAAATTCAGAGGGTGATGTGCATGGGCCTACCCAATTTATGGACTTTATGTTCACTATGGCAAATGAAGTAGAGGTCACTATTAAGTTTTTGGATACATACCTTCGAACAAACCCTGTTGACATCATAGTTGGCCATGATGAGATTCAAACCTCGCTGGGTTGTGTAAATAGTTTTGTGACGATACCAATGGTGTCATTTTCCACTACCCTGTTGCTCAAACCGTACACCTATCCCAGTTGGCCGTGGCCAGGTTTAGCTTCACGAGCTTCATCAGAAAATCTCAGTTTTGTACAAAGGCTTCTTAATTTTTTTTGGCATAGTATCATGATTAATGTTGTCATGAAGAACATAGCGTCCCTTTTTTTGCTGAAATCCATACGTGAATACTGTCCGAACACTGAGATTCAGTTTCTGGTTTTTCCTGGTTCAGTGTATCTACCACACATCATACAATCAGCAATAGGGTTTGAATATGCTCGACCAGTTTCTCCACTGGCAACTTACGTTGGACCTGTGTTGACACGATTCATTCCTCCAATCCCAACTGATCTTCATTCTTGGTTGAATGAAAAGGGAGACAAGTCGGTGGTTTACATCAGTATGGGTTCCATCTTGGAGGTGACTCCCCAGAGGGCAGCTGCATTTGTCAGAGGCATCTCCAAGACAAACTATTCAGCTGTATGGGCACTAAAGAATAAGGCTATCCTTAAGGATTACAACATTAACCCCAACAAGCTCTTTGTCATAGAGTGGGCACCTCAGCTATCCATTCTCAGCCACAGGGCTATTAGTGTGGCAATCCTCCACGGAGGAATTAATGGGCTCAATGAAGCACTTTACAATGAGGTGCCTGTCATTGTAATACCAAGTTTTGGCGATCAGGAAGTTTTGGCTGGCCGTGTTCATCACCACAAGTATGGTATTCATCTTCCAACGACAAATCTTTCTGCATCCAGTTTATCTGACTCAATTAATGAAATTAGAAAGAAGGAATACACCCAGAGTTTGAAGCGGTTAAAGAAGATATTTGTTCAGGCCGGTGGAGTTGAGCGAGCTGCTGATCTGGTGGAGCATTATGAAGAGGTTGGCTATGACCATCTTGTCCCAGCATATGCCAAGTACAACTGGAGTTGGGTGCAGTACTACAATGTGGATGTGTACCTGCTTTTGTGTGCTCTTCTTACCTTCTTCCTGTGGGCAAGCATCTCCTGCTGTCGCTGTGCGTACAGGAGGTGCTATACATGTCTTGCACACAAGAAAGAGAAATCAGAATGACAAGGTCAAAGTACATTAACGATAAGTGTTTATGGAACTCTTATGTTATACATGAGTACATGTACTGCTCATAACTTTACCTGGTCTATTATCATTATCCTATGCAAAATGTAGAATGTATTAATATTTGCATATCATGTTCAATACCTTTGATGTCCCATTAATAATTAATTGCCTTGACATTGTTTCAGACTTCAGCACAGAATTTTACATATAGCTATCTTGTGATTAGACGGAGTGTGTCATTCAATCATAAGAAACCATATTATTACTGGATCTTAGAGCACTGTGAGAAAGGCATGAAATCGCACAAACAATATTTGAACATGCCTACAAGAGATGATATGATGCAAAGTTAGTTCACGAGCTCATGTCAACATTATCAGGCTGACAAAGAATACCTTGTAATTGAGTGTGTCACTCCACATGCAATCATGAAAGTGCTTAACAGTAATTAAAAGGGGAGATAAAGAATTAGCTATTGTAGCATTGTGTGAAGTATTATAGCTACACTGTAACCACACGTGAACTCAACATGATTACAGTGTCATGCATTCCTTCTGTGTTCGTATGGAGTCAGTGGTATGCAATAATAATCCTTGCTGTAATCACGGGTGTGTCATAAACAGAACTAACTAGTCTAAGAGCTATACCATGTTTGGGTTGTTATGACTTTGTGTGACATTCTTGTGCATGAATTAAAAATTATCAAGGGCCTTTACTCAAGCAGGTCTAGACTACGCTATTTTGTGCATCATGCTAGCTATTAAATCTTGCGATATGTGCTTGACACTAGTACTGCTTACAAGGTATCCATAGAATCTGAAGCTGCTGGGCTCTACTATACACATTGCTCAGTACCATGCATGCATGAATGTCAACCTTTGGATGTAGCTAGTAACGACATGGCTTTCACTGAGATGATCATCATACTAAGATGACTACATCTCGTCCCTTACAAATTCTTTCATTAAACACCTCAAATTCTTTCATTAAAATTAAAGCTAGCTATCATAATTGGTCAAATTTCATGTGTGCATTCACTGGCCTAGGCCTGTATTAGTATGATATAGCAATTGCACTGGCATGCATATAGTATATAGCGATACTTCACACAACAAATCTATAGAGGCAGGACAAAGCAGAAATATTTAAATTGCTGTAATTTCAACATTACTTACTTGAAGTTAAGACCTAAACATGTACTTACATGATACAATCATATGGAACATCATGATATTCAGGGTCACATTTCAACAAGCTATTTCTTCATTGATAAATGATGTTTATCTTGTTCTCTACAAGCATTGGTCCCCTCCATTTCTATAAGCTTCTCATTAATCATATTAAGCTGCATGGGGAAAGGCACCTCCAATGTGTTCCTCTCCTTCCTATGGACCCAACTATCCCCGTGAAATGTAGTGAACATTCCCAATCCAACATTAGGCAAATGCTAGCTAGAATACGCAATATTACTAGCTGTACTATATTATTCGTGAAAGGACTAATGGTCTGGTAAAAGTGTGAACAATGGTTATAGTCTAGACCTTGAATGAAAGTACAATTCCAGCGAAAGACTATTGACAACTATACAATCGATAACTACCTGAACACGTGTCCACCCACTATTGTTCTACTATTGCCTATTCATGAGGAATATCAACTTTAGAATGTTTATTCAATTGAGCCAAATGACATGTGTTAAGTCAATGATGGGAAAAGTGTCAATTGCCTGGCTACAATTATTCTATTGCAAGGTCAGACACTCAGATCTTCGGATAAGAGAGTAATTCAAGAAAGCAAAGATTAGTATATGACTTGTAAGGATCGGGATTTAAGTTGATATGTAATTGAGATTCTGAACAATTAATGTTTAGTTCAAGTGCAAGAAGATGGCAGAAACTTTGAATGGAGAAAGTGTGGAACACCAGTTGACTTGTGCCATCTGCCAGCAAGCTCTGAAGGACCCAAAGGTGCTCAAGTGCTTTCATATCTTCTGCAAAGACTGTCTTGAAAGATACGCAGTTCAACATGAGCTAGATCAGCTCTCTGTAATGTGCGCCATGTGCCGGCAATACACTCTTCTTTCGGAGACCCATTCATCGAAAGAAAGTTAACTAGCGTTGCATATCTGCAACCTGCCTTTCACATCCATCACCTCTTCGAGATTCAGGGGCAGAACATGGTCACTTTCTTCAAAGTGTCCAATTCTTTAGCTCTGTGCTCTAGCTGCTCAAGTGAGAGAACCTCGTGATCCTTCAGCTCCCTCCATTTTCCATGAATGCCCATGCAAGTTTCGCAAATGAAATCACCGCAGTCTCAACAGTAGCCTGCCACCGTGTCTTGAGTGTCGCCACATTTTCCACACTTTACATTCTTTGTCAGCACTTTCACTTTATCGAGAGCATACAGCATCATGGTAAGGAGCTAGTTTAAGAGCTCTACTGCGAGACACATGCATGGTCAGCTGGTTTGCCACAACTGCACCATCAATGGAAGACACGAATACTGCAAGTTAGTCATAGCTGATAGCTACAACAGGCTCAAAGCAGAAATCTCAGCAACTCTGCAACCAGTTGAGGTACAACTTAGTGCCTAATAAGCTAATAATTAGCATTAATAAAAACGAATTTAATTAAACCAATGTATTAGAGTGAACAGAACGAATTGGGTAGGAAGGATGGCTGGCTTGGATCAGAGCTTTAGGAAAAAAGAGGTTGCTTCATTAACTATCTGAAGAGATGGCAACATTTTGCATGCTGTCTCCAATGAAGGCAAATTGGATTGCTCAAGTAGCTCCTCATAAGTTTCACATAATATTATGCATTCCATGAGAATTTTCTCCACAAATGCTCGCTTCCTACCAATCCGTGAATGTTTTCTCCCTTGAAAGTTTCCCGTTATGTGGTATACTGTGATATTAGCCGTGAGCATACTTCCTGTATCCAAATTCTTGAACCAATGGGCTCATTAATTAAGCTATATAATATACACAAGACCTTTAGGTTAAACGCTCTTAGTTATCCTTAATTGTAGATTTGTAAATTTCCCGTTCCTGTTCCTGGCGGTACTAGATACAACATTGTTCATACTTAATAAGTGAATTTCCTGTTGTAACTCCTTGTTTTATCCTAATTTTTCTAATTTAATGGTTTGTGATTTTACTCCCAGTACCCAATGGGCTCATCCATGCAATCACTTTAATGCATACGCAGCATATTTTTGCAGGGCATGCATGCTCTTATTTGGTTATATGCATTATATTTAATTATAGCCACAGGTACGTGATTCAATTACTAGCATTTATGTCCAATGTCATGCGTGATGTTATATAGAGTGGAGTCCCTCTTTACACGCAGTTTAGGACAGCCGCTTGTGCGTGCGTGCATAATGTATCATATTCCTTTAGGTCAATCTCAACATAGTGCGTGATTGGAGTGTTTCTCCAATCATGGTATTTACTACCATGATTATAGTAAAAAGATTTCATGGTTAATGATCAAAAGACAAAAAAAATCAATAGTCCATATGAGTACATGACCACAATCGTATGGCATGCATTTCATCTATTTCAATTATGCAATGGAATACATCATAGTGTTCCTAAATCAATACCTTTTTCGTGTTCATTTGCCATGTATACCAGGCTCCCTTCCAAGTTTTACTTAGTGAGTATGAATAATGTTATAATAAACTTTTTGGGGTCTCCCCCTCTCTCTCTGTCTCTCTTTCAAAGTCTCTGTACTGCACTGAGCTATTGCTAGCTTAACTTGATTAAAGATAGTTATGGTAATACAGCGGACTCTCCGAATAATGGACACCTTGGTACATAGGCTTCTGTCCTTTATTGGGGTGTTTTACTTTAGTCACCCCCCCACTTCATCTAATATTAATTTTATAGCCAATAGTTCATTGTTAAAAAGAAATTCATGACATACTCAAGTGTTTTCATGACATTGTATTGCACTATTCAGTCTGTTTCAAGGAAGTGATCTACTAGACGAGTGTCAATTCCGTCATGGTGGACGAATGGCTAGCTACTTGCCATTTGAGCAAGTAAAGCGGTGGCTATTGTCATTACTATAGCTAGACAAAGTACTACCGTTTTTTAGTGTCTACATGTATTGCCGTCTTATTATTTTTGTACAGATTGTTAATAATGCCATGACCTGCATGTAAGAAGGTCGTGGGCGGGGTTAGCCGCACCCACCGCCGTCCGTTAGTCAGAACATTTTTTGTATAGTACTGTATTACTTCGTGCAAGCTGCTGTGTCCGTTATCCGGAATTCGGAGGTTGTCTGCTATTCAGGTGCTGCTACTGTATTAAACACAAGTATAAAAAACAATTGAATAAAATTGAAGGATGAAGTAGGGATGGCAGTACCAAAAAATACACAAACAAGATTCATAGGGCTAACATATCACATCCACTATACATCCCTACGCTTGGTTTTCTCATACACATCTGATTCAGCATGTAATTTAAAAGTGTCACTACTATTGATATTGATGCCTGGGTATACGTATACAGTATTGATTTTCCATTCCTGCATGCGTGTGCCCCATATATAATACTATGCCGGTGTGTGCATGGCTACTCAAAAAGCAAGCGTAGGGATGTATAGTGGATGTGATATGTTATCCCTATGAATCTTGTTTGTGTATTTTTTGGTACTGCCATCCCTACTTCATCCTTCAATTTTATTCACTTGTTTTTTATACTTGTTACAGTGTTCTTTTTTTAGTGCCCTCAGGGCCTGGTAGTTATCAAATTAATTTTCATCAATGCCACCTAGCTGACTAATCTCGTGGGGACAGAGGCTGGGCATGAGACTATACATATACCATGGCGACCGGTTTGCCTATTCATTGTTTAGCTAATATTAAACATTTAATGCATGGAACTAGCTTTTTCAAATTTTTTTCTGGACCTATATAGCTACATCCAACTGTGCTCCAGCAATAAATACAATATTATTATAGGGAAGCAAGTACACCATGTTTGTGTGATCTTAGCTTTTGAGTCAGGCAGCTATGGTACCCCAACACACCATGAGTTCAAACTTGAATATTCCTGTAAGTGCAAATCCCAGGCAGTCTTTGGTAGATTGCTAGAACGTATATTCTTTTGCATCACACACTATTGAACGTGCATCAGTGGGGTTCTCGAGACTGCTCAGGTAACTAGCTGACCTGCGAATGAAGCCACGCCCCTCAGAGTCGTTATCACGATCCTGAAGCTGGCTGACTCGAAAGAAGGCTGTTTAGAACCAAGTAGCGACGAAAACATTCCGTTTCAGGAGCATATTTTATAGGCCAGTAAGCTTACTGTTGGTAAGTAGCCACTATGATCGACAGTTCACTGAGCTGATCAGCTGAGCGCTCGTGCTCGATCGGCGAGCAGGTCCTATATTATAGATCGATCCTGGCTGCGTCGGCGCACGCGCGCCACTTACATAGGTCGCATGACTTCACCATGGCAACACCAAATGAGCATGCGCATTATAATATGACAAAATGGCTAATTGGACACACCCACTCGCAAAACGCGCACTGTACACACCCACAATTAAATCGCTATCCTGATAACACAAAACGAGCGTGCCACAGACATGCGCGCTCCAAAATGGAGTGGATTTATACTCGAACTAAGGTGAGCGGTCATGGTAGTCTTGAATTAGCCCAGGAAAACAGAAAGAAAGAAAGAAAGAAGAAAGAAAGATTGACAAATGGCTATTTTTTTGAACATCTGGTTCTGGCATATACAATTGAGTTGATGGATGATCTTGGTCTTGTTAGATAGATAATTTGCTGTAGATTCTGATTTTGACGCTTAGAAAGTTCACAAAGTTACCTGTTTTGAGATATTTGGATTTTTGTAATGTATTATATATATGGAGTATCCATGCCATCCCTACTTATAGAGTCTACCGACTCTATGATATGGAGATATCGGTTGGTACATATAGCAGTGTCTGTTATTTGGTAGAGGTCTGTTATTGGGAGTCCGTTAATAGAGAGTCCACTGTATTATAATCTGTTGTAAATTATTCGGTAACTAAGTTGACCATTCATCTAAATGCATGTGTATTAAATTACTATATTATATATGAATATTGAATGAAATTCCCTATTCTTAAGAGTTGGGCAATAATATGATCTAAATATGAACTTTAATGCAGCAATGATTTTGGTAATAGAAGCTTGAAAGGAAGAGGGAAGAGAGGCTCAAGGCTATATAATTAAGAGCTCGTTGAGAATCTATTACATGCCTTGTATCTTGACACAATCAGTGGCTATGGTAGTGAACAATATCTGTGTGCAATAGGTATCATTAATTTTTGATCACGTTGGTCCAGTTGTATGCATGCATGTCTGTTTAGCTCCATCAAGCACAAGGAATTTCTGTTGTCACTATAATTGGTAGTTGATTCCACGGCAATTGACTTGGAATAATATGCTCATAATTGATTGAACGATTTACAGTATCAATTTGTGACTTTTAGCATAGAGTCATTTCTGAGTCAGTGTTAAAATAGCTGTTTCACTTATGATGTTAAGAACCAAAGAGGAGAATATAATGCATTATTTGTAGCAAAAGATGTACATATAAAATATTTGGCTTTATATTTGATCTACTATATTCTACGTGGCAAGTTCTGTGAGAGCAGTTCAGTATATTGGCTTGACAAACATTGCGTGAATGTGATTTATAGGCTCAGATGGAGTGACTGGACCGTTTCCATACTCTCTTTTTATTTCTTGAAATTTTTCTTGATCAAATTCTGCTGGATCGAATTCTCCTTGGAACCATCCGTACATGGCATCTATGTATACTGGTCCAGATTGTTCCATTTCGGATAGTCTGGTTGTATTGTCATGGACGTTTGTGTGAATCCCGCTGCAGATCCAAATCTTCCATATTCGCTCGCCTCCAAGTGCATTAGTTTCTCTTTAAAAATTCGATCGAGAAAGTTAGGCCCCACCAGTTTGTTGAACACTTCTTTCCCAATTTCAGGAACTGGAAGGTCACCATCGGATGTTGTGAATGCAAAGCAACCTCCTGGGCGGAGATTCTTGTAAATTCTTTCCAAAGCGGCTTTCTTTTCTCTGATCCAGTGAATCACGATGTTACAGAATATGAGATCGTACTGTCCTGGTGGAAATGTCTGGTCATCAGCTTGGATGTATTTTATATTACTTGCTGAGTGGTTCTCTCTTGCAATCTTGAGTCTTTCTCCATCAGGGTCTACTGCCACCACCTTCCCCTCTGGTCCAACTCGCTCTGACAGCACTTTTGTGAGGTAGCCAGTCCCACATCCCAGGTCGAGAACAGTGGCATCCTTTTCCACATTTAGCATATTGATCATCCTTAATCCAACTCCTTGCTGATTTTTGCTTCCAGCTTCGTAGCTGGCTGCTTGCGAATGATATTGTACTGTCACAGTGCTGTTTGACATCTTCTTCTCTTTCTCTTCTTTTGTCTGATTAGCCACTTTTTCAAATTCGTTGAATGAATGCTAACTGTGGTCTACTTTGCTGCTTTTATCTAGAACCGTTTTAGAAGTGAGCACTTCGGGGAATTCAAAATTGGAATTGGGAATTGACAAACACTAATTGATAATTTTCTGCATGCTTGCAAATGCTAGCCTACAACTTCCAGGATTCAGCTGTATAAACATGCTATATTAAGCATGAACATATCCTGTAAATTATTACATAATACAATGTATGATTGCAACAAAGTTATATGATCTAAAGTAACAGTTATCCTGCCACTCTTAATTTAAATATTAACGCTTGGCCCACTTATTCCGATGAACTTCTCCATTGAAATCGCCCATTTGTCAACAATGTATCCTAAGTTACCGACAATGTCATGCAAATTTTATATGAATACAAATGGACGTATTAGCGAGGTTGCATGCATGCTGATTCCTGATAGAAACGTTATATACCCTCAAATTATTGGCTCTTCCAACCGGGTCTTGAAATATAATCTCCACTCATGTATTTCAAGGAAATGTATACTATAAAAATGTATGTACACAACGGTTATAAAACTGATTCAATTTCCTGTGCAGTGTGTTTTTCACATACATTATTTACTCATTAGTAGTAAATCCTATTCCATATGAACTTACTCCATTGAAATGCCCATCCTGCACTTCTAATATACTATAAAATATAGAAGCATAGGATACAATGGTGCCGCCATCAATATCCTTGTGTACTCAGATCAGTTTTACAGAAGTATGATCATGCAGGGGGAACCTGCTGGTGTTTTAGAATGGAATCCTTCTCTGGTAAACAGGATTAATTCTATAGCTAAAAGGAATTTGGACTATGCTGAAATGAAATACTATGATCGATTGTGCAAAAGTCCCAGCTCATTACTTAGCTATAGGTCTGAGGGCATCAAGCTGCCTGCCTGCAGTCATGAAATAGCTGGGTCGGGCTGGGCACAAGATGGTCAGAGTCTAAAGAATGCACATGAGATTGAATTACACACATTTGCAATTGGCCAACTTAACAAACCACATGATGTCATTCATGATCTACAAAATCAAGTCAACAAACGCCTATCAATCCTAGAATCGTCATATCTCCTGAATGAAACTTAATCAGCCACATTTACATATACCGTAGTTACAACACATGATCCAATTTAACGCAAGAAATTAGTATTAATTTTTACCAATTCTCATAATGTTTATATAACATGAAGTGGTTGACGACCTTTACCAGAAACATGTGTTTTTCAACATTGAATATAAATTTTTTTCCATGCGTGCTATTAGATTAAGTATGATATACAAAGTGAGTAATATACTTCTGAGGCTTGTCGTAAATATCCAATACGCTCATTTAATCACTTCTGATTTAGCTCATATGCAGGCAAAATAGGGGGCACCTGGTACGTGATGTGAAGTCATGATGGATATGTAATGAAAACTTGACCACATCCCCAGTAGCAGCATAGTTCTAATGGTGCATATGGTAAAGGTCGTCAATATAGTATGTGCACTGTCTACACACCTCATCGATACACTGGGATCTCAGTCATACAGATAAAGTCTGAAACCTACTGTCGACCTCAACAGTGAGACATTTCGACGCTTCGATCACAGGAGACAAACTCGACAGCGCCGTATAGCTTCTTGGTGAATTTCAGATCGGTCGTGGCATGGCAAGCACTACTGTAGCATGCATGATATATAGTGCAAGGCTATCCGCAGGATAACGTCAGCCAAGAGAACGCGTGAAATTTGGCCAGTAGGTACTTGTCGGAGAAAGTAGCACTCAGCTTATAATGTAGTCGCTGGATATAGGTGTCAGATACTCTATATACGTACCGATTTTCAAGTCGCAGAAAGGCTCCATTTAGGCCCTGAATTTTCCTATAATTACCTCATAGATGACACCATAGGTTTCATCATAATTACCTCATAACCACAGAAAAGAAAATTGCTACTGGGGATGTAGATGTGTACTTCATGGTGCTTAATTTTCCCCTCACTCTGACAGCACTTTTGTGAGGTAGCCAGTCCCACATCCTAGTTCGAGAATATCACATCAATAAACAGTGATACACATCATTTACCCCTTATGTATGCACAATGTCATGGGTGTTAACTTACACAAGGCACAAAATTATCCTAAGTGAGATCTTTATCCAATTACATTCCCACCTTTCTTCATTTCACTTGCTAGATGTATTCTATTTGACTACCTATTATTATATAATAATAATATTATCACAGCTTGGATACTTTCATTTCTGCTTTAACTCACATCAGGAAGTGCTTTGTAATTAATTATTAGCTTCAATTTAAACTTTGGCTAGTTTATCTGCACTTGAATGTGTAGTACAGTATTCCATAACTGCTGATTGCCTGCTAATAGTCACCAATATTGCACTCATAATTTTTATAGGTTTAGAGCCACCTTATTCATACCATGCAGG
The DNA here is from genome assembly GCA_963930775.1 of Cliona cf. orientalis. Taxonomy (NCBI): domain Eukaryota; kingdom Metazoa; phylum Porifera; class Demospongiae; order Clionaida; family Clionaidae; genus Cliona; species Cliona cf. orientalis. Next base: position 3,952,938 of record OZ005690.1, read on the forward strand.
ATGGCAGAAATTTCGCTACCAAATCATGTCATTTTACGAGAAGTACATAGAGATACGTGCGACTCATTATTAGGGCTGAGCCATCTTTCTGTTCACACTCCTCTCTGATCTGTCTGATAACATCTTCATCAATGTTTGAAAAGTCCACTGCTCCCTGTAACCATCCCTTAGCCGTATCAATGACATCATCCAGTGTGTCCCACACTGTTTCACGAGTTTCTGTCTCGGTCACTATCTTAGAGTATCCACACTCTGAAATTAAAGCGTTGTATTCATCCGGACTCAAATATTTCATTGCGCTGCTTAAAATCTTATAAAAAACTCCTGGTCCTAAGAGTTTATCCATCAGTTGATACTCTTCTCCGCATCCTTCGTCACTTTTCTCTATGTCGGTTGAGAATATAAAATGGCCTCCTGGTTTTAGATTGTCATAGACTCGTTTCAAGGTAGCTCTTTGGTCTGGAATCCAGTGGATTACTTGGTTAGCAAATACAAGGTTGTATTGTCCTGGTGGAAATGTCTGGTCATCAGCTTGGATGTATGTAATATTGCTGGCTGAGTGGTTCTCTCTTGCAATCTTGAGTCTTTCTCCATCAGGGTCTACAGCCACCACCCTCCCCTCTGGTCCAACTCGCTCTGACAGCACTTTTGTGAGGTAGCCAGTCCCACATCCCAGGTCAAGAACAGTGGCACCCTTGTCTATTGTTACCATTTCCATTAGTTTTATCCCTAAATCTTGCTGTAATTCACTCCTTTTTGCATAGCTAGCTGCTTCTCCTTTTGACACTGCCATGATTTGAACTGTATGTGCAAGTGACCCTGACCAAAGTTATGCTACAGTAACCACAGACCACTAATGAAATAAGTCATGCTAACATGTGATGCTGCCTAATCTATAGCATGTGTTGTGTAGACTGGCTATACCTGAGTAGTCTACTAACAGTGACTATCTGTACATCCATAGATATTGTTAGTATGATTTTGCCCAAGTCGGATTATATGTAGCAATTGTTTCTGTCTGTCTATCTGTACTGTTTGTCTGTCAGCATAAAAATTACCAAACCTGCATCTGAGCAACTCATAAGCATAACAGATCTATCGAAATCGTTCAAAAGCTGGCTTCATTACGTTTGAAATCATTTAATAAAGCCCATGAATATCATAAACACTTATTGGCCATGCCCTATCATCCACACCCGGGAGCAAATTATGTAGGTAAAGGTTGTTAACAAGCACGTGCATGCATACTTCATCGTTTATGCAGGTAGATGCACACACAGCATGCGGTGTACTGTGTGCTCTAAAGAGCTCTACTTTTTATCTGCTGTTGTCCATCCCTTTACTTCTGTTTCCCTACCCCAAGACAGAAAGCCAGGGTGTGGGGCTTGGCAATATGCTGAGGCTCATGCCATTGCGCCATGATAGTTCTGCACCCCAGTGCTTTCATATTATTACTTTTTTGCATACAATACATTGTGCAGTTCAATACTCTGATTTGGTAAGTATAGCATAAATAACTTGTATAGGCTCGGATAAAGTGACTGGACCAGATCCATACTCTCTCTTTATTTCTTGATATGCTTCTTGATCAAATTCTGCTGTATTGAATTCTCCTTGGAACCATCCGTGCATGGCATCTATGTATTTGTCCAAGTTATCCCATTTTGGATTGTTTTGTACTAGTGTCAGTGACGTTTGCTTGAATCCTACATCAGTAGCGATTTTTTCATATTCATTTGCCTTCAGTTGCATTATTCTTTCTTTAAAGATCCAATCAAGAAAGTTCGGGCCCACCAATTTATTGAATACTTTTTTCCCAATTTCGGCGACTGGAAGGACACCATCTGATGTTGTGAATGCAAAGCAACCTCCTGGGCACAGATTTTCGTGAATCCTTTTCATGGCAGCTTTCTTATCCCTGATCCAATGAATCACAATATTACAGAATATGAGATCGTACTGTCCTGGTGGAAATGTCTGGTCATCAGCTTGGATGTACTCGATATTGTTTGCTGAGTGGTTCTCTCTTGCAATCTTGAGTCTCTCTCCATCAGGGTCTACAGCCACCACTTTCCCCTCTGGTCCAACTCGCTCTGACAGCACTTTTGTGAGGTAGCCAGTCCCACATCCCAGGTCGAGAACAGTGGCGCCCTTCTCCACATTTAGCATGTCTATCATCCTCATTCCAATACTTTGCTGTGGTTTGCTTCCTTTATGATAGCTGGCGGCTTGTGTAGTATTAGATGACATTGCTCTAGTGCCTTTTGCTATTCTTCAGTGCTTATCATTTCAATCTATCTACCCAATCTTCTTTGTACTTCAAGGTTTTGTTCGTAGCTAGCTGTGTCCTACATAGTGCCTCGTGGTTCACTCTGTATTTCACATTTTGACTAATTGGCATTCCCGACCTCTGCATGGTGGCTGTTGGTAGGTAGGCATCATCCTCTTGAGGTCAATTAATGTTTGTTAAAATTATTGTTATCAGTCTGAATAATGAATAACGTTATCACCTGTTGGTGTGGTTAATTAACACTGAAGCCATAGAGATCAAAGATACTTCCATTACCCATAAAATTAATATTAGTGGTAAAACACTGTGGGTGGAAGGCTCAGGATAGGCCACAATAATACCATGGCTGCATGATGTGATGTTGCTATAGCTGTGTGTTGTCATAGTCGTCTATTGTGGTGACAGCATGCTGATTACCATAGTCTCGTAGCTGATAGCTAAGAGTATTATTCTGAGCTGTAAGGCTGTTCATTGCCCATTAGCTAAGAGATTCTCCGCAGCTGGCCATGGCTTTTCTAATAGTTCAGTAGATGACATCAGTACATATACAATAATAACCTTGCCTCATAAAAATTGAACTCAAGTCACCTATCAGTTTACTAAAATTATAACTTTTGTTGGATCAATTCATTCGGGCTTGGTGAATATTGCATGAAAGTGGTTTATTGGCTCAGAGAGAGTTACTGGACCGTTTCCATAGTTTCTCTTTATTTCTTGATATGTTTCTTGATCAAATTTGGCTGGATCAAACCCTCCTTGGAACCATCCATACATGGCATCTATGTATTCATCCAAGTTTTTCCATATTGGATATTCTGGATGTATTGTCATTGACACTTGTATGAAACCTGCATCAGAAGCGAGGCTTTTATATTCACTCATCTTCAAAAGCATGAGTTTCTCTTTAAAAATCCATTCTACAAAGTTAGGCCCCACCAGTTTGTTAAATACTGTTTTCCCAATTTCAGCTACTGGAAGGACACCATCGGCTGTTGTGAATGCAAAGCAACCTCCTGGGCGGAGATTCTCGTAAATCCTTTTCATGGCAGCTTTCTTATCCCTGATCCAATGAATCACAGTATTACAGAATATGACATCGTACTGCCCTGGTGAAAATGTCTTATCGTCAGCTTGGATGTACTCTATGTTTGGGGAAGAGTACTTCTCTCTTGCAATTTTGAGTCTTTCTCCATCAGGGTCTACAGCCACCACCTTCCCCTCTGGTCCAACTCGCTCTGACAGCAATTTTGTGAGGTAGCCAGTCCCACATCCCAGGTCGAGAACAGTGGCACCTTTTTCAATACTTATCTGATCTATCAGTTGTATACCCAATCTTCTCTGTACTTCACTGTTTCGTTCATAACTAGCTGCTTCAGAATCTGACATAGTACCTTGCAGTTAACAGTATACTCTCTGTCTTACACTTTTGGACTGATGGTTTATTTGACCATTGCATTCTGGTGGCTATGGATACATGCATATCATGTGATTGAGGTCAATATTTGGTTATCAATCTGAACAATGATATCATGATGACTATTATGTGGTAGAGCTAACTTATAAAGATCAAAGGTGCTGCTAATAGCTTTTTGGCTTGTTGAATATTGCATAAAGGTGGTTTATAGCTTGAGATAGAGTGATTTGACCATTAAAATTTCCATACCTCCGTCTTCATTTCTTCAAATGTTACTTGGTCAGATCAATTTTTCCTTGGAATTGTTCATACATATGTATGGCTACCATATACTTGTCCGAGTTGTTCTACCATAGACTCGGGTTGTTCAGCGAATCTTTCTTATATACCGTACATGTATTGGTAAGTGCATTTCTTTTCATTACCACATAGCTACTTCTGAATCATTCCAGGTTCTAACTCAAATCCGGAAGTATGCTGTAATTAACTTCCTTGGTTAGGTTAATTGACACTTAAAGGTGTATAGTGCCATATGAGGAATAATTATTAAATTTTGATGAATAGCTATATGAGATATTTTGGTGCCAAATGCCATGATAGTGTCCTGCATGGATGCTTAAACATAACTCATGATTTTGGCCCACATGCATACTAGTTGCCAACTGTCCAATTTTGACCGGGACAGTCCCAATATTTGGCCTCCTGTCCCGGTTTCCAGTTTCAAAAACTTGGCAACTATGCATATATGGACGCTTGCCCGGGATATAACTTCCATTGGTTAGTATTGCAGCTGCTACATTGAACCTTAAAATGAGCTACATGGTCACTTTCCCGGGTCACTACAGTGTGTATACTATAAATAATAATTATTTGTTAAAAGTTTTAGTACACTGGTTTGGTAAGTATAGCATAAATATCTTGTACCGGCTCATTTAGTGGTTAATATGACTGGCAATAAAAGTATTAATATTATGTCTGCAATTAATTATTGAATGACTTAGTTGTTAATTTATGTCTCGTAAAGCTATACTGTAACACTGATCTTTACATTAGTTGATTGACTAAACCATGAATATTGGATTCCTTAAAGATTTTCCGTTGTGAAAGTACATAACATACGCTATTATATATTGAATTAGTTGTTAATTTATGTCTCAAAGACTGACAGCTAGTGGAGACAATTGATAAAATAACATTTTTATGCACGAGTTTCATTAAAATTAATGCGAATCATGTGAGTTAAGTGGCAGTGGCATAAATATTTATTGCACCATACATTAGAAGGCACAAAACATAATGTAAAATCGCTCAAGTATTTCAGAGGGCCCGTTTTGATCAATACACATAATAATTGATTTACTCACATAAAAGATCGCTTTACGATATCTCTGACATGCATGAAGAGTCTATATTATATAATTATATCAAACGGTCAGCTTCACTTCTCAGAGACCCTATCAAGTGTTCACTTTTTGTTGGCATTGACCTGGTATGTGTTTCTGTCTTATCCACACTTATAGTCTAGTCTAGTTTACATGGAAAAGTGTGATAACTTACACATCTTGCCAGTACGTACGCTCCCCCCGTCCCCGAAACAAATCCCAAACAGTGGCGTAGCCAGGGGTGGGCCTAGTAGGGCCAGGCCCGACCAACTTTGTTCTAGTAATGCTTACTACTAAGCGTTCATCGTGTTAGCCATTTAATTCTATATATAGGGCAGAAATAATCCAGATTGTATATATAGGCTAAAGATTGACATTCAGCAGTGTTAATAGGATAGTACCAGGAGCTGCAACAGGAAATTTACTAGTTATATACAGTATTGTATCTAGTACAGCCACCAGGAACAGGATACCAAACAGGAAATTCACAAAATTAATCTACAATCAGGAGAATTCTTAATGAGTTCCTTAGTTCAAAATTTGTGTACGGGAAGTGTGCCCACGGCCAATATTGCAGTATACCACACAACAGGAAACTTGAAATTCAAGGGAGAAAAAATTTGCATAGTAGGAAGGAAGTATTTTGTAGAGAAAATTTTCGCAGAATGCATGTTAAACTGATCACATGGGTGTGGCATGCCTAAAATTATGTGAAGAAAACTTTCGCAGGTGGCTGTGAAATTACAAAAGCTATATAGCTTCCAATCCTTGGAAGTATGCAAAGATTGAATGCGTGCAGCACGAAGATGTTAGCAATGAGAAGACAACAATCTTCAGTCTTACAGACAGTTAAAGAACAAGAATATTGAATGTCATATGGGATCGAGAGCCCAGTCAAACACCCAACAGAGCAAGCTTCAACAGGTCAATTTGAATGTACTGTAGTGTCCCAGGTAAGCGCCCATGGGCGCTTGAACATGATATTAATTCGCGATTTTGGCCTGCATTGGCATTTACCCGGATCTATGTAGAAGCTGCTGCAGTGGCCCCTTGAAATATGGGCTACATGGGCGCTTGCCCAGGATACTACAGTGTACATACAAACGTATTAGCCACCCGCCATGCTAGCTCAGTGTTCATTCACAGCAAAACGGTACAATTGAATAAAAATGCTCAGCAAAGCTCAAGCAATATTTATAAATTTTAGTATTTTCATAATGGTATGGCAATAGGCAGACACATGCAGTGTGCTAATATTGCGGAGTCGGCTATCAATCCTTGAGTGTATACTAAAAAGTGTGCATACTCATTTCAAAATTGATTCGAATTTGATGAGTTTCTGAATCATAATATAATTACTGTAACTGATTAATATGATGTCTCTTTTATAAGTGAAAGTATATAATTAAAACATATAATAACATAAAAGACGATAGACATACATTGTGCAGTTCAGTGCACTGGTTTGGTACATACACCATAAATTACTTGCACAGGCTCAGACTGAGTGACAGGACCAGGTCCATACTCTCTCTTGATTTCCTGATATGCTTCTTGGTCAAATTCTGCTGGATCAAATTCTCCTTGGAACCACCCATACACTGCGTCTATGTACTTGTCCAAGTTGTCCCATTGTGGATAGAGTGGTACTAGTGTCATTGATGCTTGCTTGAATCCTGCATCAGTTGCAAGGCTTTTATATTCATTCGCGTCCAAATGTATTGCTTTCCCATGAAGAATCGAGTCAAGAAAATCAGGACCCACCAATTTGTTAAATACTTTTTTCCCAATCTCGGGAAATGGAAGGCCAGCATTGGTTGTAGTGAATGCAAAGTGACCTCCCGGACGAAGATTTTGGTAAACTTTCTTCAGAAGGGCTTCCTTATCTCTGATCCAGTGAATCACAGTGTTGCTGTATATGAGATCATACTGTCGTGGTGGAAATGTCTTATCGTCAGCTTGGATGTATTCAATGTTGCAGGCAGAGTACTCCTCCCTTGCAATCTTGAGTCTTTCTCCATCAGGGTCTACAGCCACCACCTTCCCCTCTGGTCCAACTCGCTCTGACAGCACTTTTGTGAGGTAGCCAGTCCCACATCCCAGGTCAAGAACAGTGGCACCCTCGTCTATATTTAGCATGCCTATCATGATTATTCCAACATCTTGCTGAGGTTTGCTTCCTTTGTGATAGCTGGTGGCTTGTGCAGTGGTAGATGACATTGCTCTACAGCCTCTTGCTATTCTACTGTTTATCTGATCTATCAGTTCTACATCTTCTTTGTACTTCAGTTTTTCATTCGTAGTTAGCTGTATAGTGCCTTATGGTTAATTAACTCTCTTTAACATTTTGACTAATTAGCATATCTGGCCTCTGCATGGTGGCTTTGCCAGGATACATGTCATGCCTTTGAGGTCAATTAATGTTTGCTGGAGATGGTTATCAGTCTGAACAATATGATATCAGTATACCCTTTGTCACCTGTTGGTGTGGTTATAGTTAATAGTAATGTACACTAAAGCCATAGAGATCAAAGGCACTGCCAATACCATAAATTAATAATTATTAGTGGTAAAACCCTGTGCCTGGTAGGGTCATAACTAGTTAATCAATGGCATACTCATACAGTGCATGCTATGTCGTATTCCTCAACTACTGCAGCTTTTAACATAATTTTAAACCTCATGTGAACTATTCCATAGGACACCTATAGCTGAATATGTGTTGATAACTGCATGGTTTGTAGTCACCTTGTTGCAATAGCAGTATTGGTGTCTGAACACTGGGCCAGTATCTAGTTAATAATTTACCATGAAACTTCAATTTGATCAATATCATCACACGTAGATTGAGGGTACGTGTACTTGTGTATTGCTAGTGAGCTCATATTAAATTTTGTATCTCAATTGGTGTTGAATAAGCGCAATTATCTTAAGGACACTTAAGATGCAGGTACTAAAATTAATTTAGTGAGATTAGCGATTTGCCCAATTTTCATACCTGCGAATATTAAATTTATCATTTTCGAATAAATAGAACGTTAATTTTGAAAAATCTCTATAAGGCCATATAAAATAACTTACTTGATTCTCATCCACCTTTTTCCAAAAAATAGGGGCGGGAAGAGGCATTTTATTTTTATTTTTTTACTCATCAGGACACTAGAAAGAGCAGTATCTGCATGGAGCATATTTTCGAGATATTTGGTAAAGGGTCGCTACTGCGCACGTGCGATAGCAATAAAATTCATAGAGGCAGCCTGTAAAAATTGGGACGGGCGGGGATGAGAATCAAGTAAGTTATTTTATATGGCCTAATTATAGTACCCGCTAAACATACTATCTCCAAAATCCACTAAAATTTGTACCCGTAAATAATCATTATCAGTATTAGCTATTGGTTCACTAATTCTAGGATATGGATTCCTATTGGGTATGAGCACCCTGCATTTATGGTTTAGCGTGTCTCTATCTACCACCACTTGTACAGGTTATGTTACAGGCACTAAGTGGAATAAAATGTACTTATCAAACCACCGATGATATTATTGGTACAGTTGTTAAGGTCTTGGGCTCCCAATCCTAAGATTGAGGGTTTGAGTCCCACCTGGGTCTTGCTGTTGTGCTGTTGACGAATAATTGGAACAATTAAATAGTGGGCATTGGGAGAGCCGAATATAGAGAAGAATTTATGGCTACTGACTAATAAAAGCCTAATATAATATGACTCTATGGTAGCAGCTAACATAAGTTGGTTACGTTAATATGTGTCGGCTGCTGACCTACTAAGTATGATTAGTTCAATTCCAGCTAAAGATTGAATATAATGAAATAACATAATGTCTTCCCATGCATGCATGTACACACACACCTTAGTTTCTTTTTTTCTGCGTGCAATCGTTTATACACATGCATGCAGAGTGCACTTGTGTCCATTCATTGGCTTCTGTTATGATCCTATCACTGTTGAGACTGGTTCACATTGCTAATTTGCCACAGGGTAATATCATAATAATACTATTATTGCCCTAGTCTCAGGGTATTATGAAACCAGTATATACAGCCAATATACTCAACTTTTTCATATATGGATACTATATAAAGTATTGATGGGTTTTAAGCTTTTCATAACAGTTTTGGTGTATTTGATCATCGTTGAGTGATGGAGAATATTATCTCTATTCTTGTCAACAGCACTGATGATATTATTGAAAACAGCAGCTTGCCGATTAGGGAATTTCCCTACTGGCAGCCAACTCTGGCTGTGATTCTGCTCCTTCTTACCATCTCACATGCTAGTAGCATCTTGATCATCTACGTTCCTTTGCTGGTGGTGCTGCTCAGAGTGGTGAAGAAGGACCACTTCAAGCCACTTAACTTGCTCCATGCCTCACTGGTGATTGCATCAATTTTTGAAGACATCGGCCGCATTATCCTCTATCCTATCTATTTGCCATCTGCCTTTAGACATTGTGTTTGTTCTGCTTCAGTCAATTCCCTTCTAGGTGTTTTGTTCACTTTTTTCTTGATCTATCGTCCGTTCTGTTTTGCCTCTCTCTCAGTGCTGCAATTCTTGGTGGTTATTGGAAAAAAGAAGTTTGTCACACTCAAAGTATCCTTTGGTATGATCGCAGTGTGTAGTGGACTTGCTGCTATTTATACAGCTCCAACAGTGAAGCCAACTTATGATACTATTGAGAAGTATGTTTGCTATGAAAGTTTTTGCCCTAATAGCAGATCTGAATCTCCTCTTGGTTTTTTTGCTATTACCTTTATGGCCAACATCTTCATAGCTTTCCTCCCATCTATCTTTGTTGTGCTTACAATGTCCATTTGGTCTTGTGCTGTTTTCAGGAACTATTACACTGGTGGAGATGACCAGCTAAATCGAAGGATGCTTTCTCTCCCTTTCATCATGCCACTAGGTATTCTGGCTTCTTCTTCAGTTGAGGGAGCTCAAATAATATTAGTTGGAATAATCATATCAATGCTCTCCTCCCTCGGTGACCTCTTTCCATACTGGATCATGTTCACTAATTTTTTGCTAGCCAGCTTTTTGCGTTTCTTTATAAGGCTTGTCTATCCTTCAGTGCTGCTCTACACTCACCGAAAACTCCGTCGAGCCTTCAAGCGACTTGTGAGAGACTTGAAGAACAGAAAGTTTGTGACTCCTGGCACAGTGAACATAGACTCCACCACAGTTGGTCAGTGACCACCCCTCATGCAATTCAGTGAACTCTTATAGACTGAACTCTGGCTACATCTTAGAGCCAGCTTCGTGATAGCAGTAATTATTTATTAGTGTAACAGTGAATAGCTAATGTTGCCTCTGCAATATGTCTGTGCCTATCTTAAGGAACAATTATTATTAATTTTGCCGGTAAATTTTGTACAATAGTTTTGTGAATATATCGTAGTTAATTGAATACAACGCATGATCCAATTTAACGCAATAAATTAGCATTTTAGGAATTCTCCTAACATTTATATATGGAGCGATTGACGACCTTTACCAGAAAAACGCGCATTTTTCAAAATTGAAATTATTTTTTTTCCATGCGTAGTATTAGATTAAGTATGGTACATTTAAATTTGCGATAATTTAAAATCTCCAAACTGTGATGTATGACAGTACAATAAGTGCATTTATTGAAACAAAATTAATACTGTGATATGATTGGTCAGTTCCAGGTCTTTGGATTATTACAAAAACAGTCTTGTAATAGTACTTGAAAAATTCACCCTATTATATACCGATCATATCATTTGGTGAGCACCACATAGAGGTACGTGCGGCTCATTGTTAGGGCTGGGCCATCTTTCTGTTCACACTCCTCTCTGATCCTTTTCATAACATCTTCATCAATGTTTGAAAAGTCCATTGCACCCTGTAGCCACCCCTTAGCCGTGTCAATGACATCATCCAATGTTTTGAATTCGTGTTGCTGAGTATCTGTCTCTGTTTCTATCTTCAAGTATCCACACTCTGACTTCAAAGCTTTGTACTCTTCGGCACTCAAAAAATTCATCGCACTGCTTACAATCTTATCACATACTCCTGGTCCTAAGAGTTTATCCGTTAGTTGATACTCTTCTTCACGTTCTTCAAAGCTTTTAGCAACAACGGTTGAGAAGATGAAATGGCTACCTGGTTTTAGATTGTCGTAGACTCGTTTCAAGGCAGCCCTTTGGTCTGGAATCCAGTGGATTGATTGATTAGCAAATACAAGGTCGTACTTTCCTGGTGGAAATGTCTGGTCATCAGCTTGGATGTACTCGATATTGCTTGCTGAGTATTTCTCTCTTGCAATCTTGAGTCTTTCTCCATCAGGGTCTACAGCCACCACCTTCCCCTCTGGTCCAACTCGCTCTGACAGCACTTTTGTGAGGTAGCCAGTCCCACATCCCAGGTCGAGAACAGTGGCACCCTTGTCTATTGTTACCATTTCCATTAGTTTTGTCCCTATATCTTGCTGTACTCCACTTGTTTTTGCATAACTAGCTGCTTCTCCTTCAGATACTGCCATGACTATAGACTCTAACTGCTATGTACAGCTAGTACTATTACGTGCACGCATGTGACCTGGGCTAAAGCCATATATAGCATTATCCACAAACCACTAATGTAATGCATTCCATAGTCATGTGATGCTGCTTTCCCATAATATTATAATGTTAACCATTATGGTCTTTACTGATAATGTTTGCACATGTTGGCATGCAATCTGCATAAGTATATATATGCCACTCATGCTGATTTTATAAAATCATGAGATATCTTACCATTACGGTAGTATCCTGGGGAAGTGCCTGCGCACTGGATTTTATGGAGTCGATGTAGCAGCCTCCATGCAAATGATTTTATATTCGGGTAAATACCATAAAGACCAAAATCTCTTAAGTTACCCATGACACGTACTATAATATATACGGTACTTGGAAATGGAAGTACCGTACCCTCGCGAAAGGGGGCCCATGGGCGGTGCACCTTACATTGGACCAAGATTGGGGGATGGGCCGATATTGGAGGTAACAGTATCGCGTTTATACTTCGAAAGAGCACCCATGTAAGTACCCACGCTAGCTTCATAATTTTGAATAGTAGTAGCAGCTACTATTGATTTCAGCCTTATTCAAGCACGATTACCAATCCAGAACTAGGGCGGCCGCGATACTTCACCATGTATCGTTGAGTGCAGCTATATTCAGTGGGCGTGACTACGATCGCTAGCCGTGTACAATCGTTTATTTGCGCTGAAACGTGGCATAAAGTTAGCTAGGCTAGTTTCACGGATGTTTAGCACGTTACTTATCGATCTTACGTAGATTATTCGAAGTACAGTCCAGCCATTTCATGCATTTGAGCTGCACTTTCAAGGGCAGCTACGCATGGGCGCATATTCGAGTAAACACTAGACCTTAGCAGGAAATGAGCCCAAAGTGGGGGGTGGGCCGACATTCCGTAGTGGGCCCTCTTTCGTGAGGGTACGGTATATGTAATCCCTTGACATGCATCTGAGATATGTAGCAGTTTATAGCTAATCCACTTTTAACACGTTCTCTTTTATTCATCCAATTCTCTTGCAGGATTACAAATAATTTGATCTATTTCATTAGCAGGCATGCTAAGAGATCCAGCAATTTTGATAACAAAAAAATTTTAACAAAAATGATCACATGAAATTAGCTAAATTACTAGCAGCAAAAACGAGATACAGTAAACTCCAGTCAGTTTCACCGTAAATCACAGTGTCTTCTAAAGATAACAGCATAAAGTCTTTGATTTTGAAAGCATCTTGGCTGAGCTACTGGATATCAATGAGAAAAACAGTCACACATAGCATAATCGCTAACTCTATACTGCTGTGGGTTACCTAAATTTAGGTATTCTACTGGACAAGACATGCTGTGGGTTACCTAGACGTTAAGTTAGGTATAGTAATTGCCTCTATAGTTGTAATATATTATGTGTACCACACGGCACTTTAATTTTGTGACCATGCCTCCTAACTGTTGGCCACACCCCTTAATTAATGGTTGTCCGATGCTAGTTGACACGTGGTAATGGAACTTGTGGTTGCTCAGCTATTTGAAATATAGACCCGTTGCAATTATATCATAAAATAGGAAATTTCCGGATATCTCTGTATACGAACATACCCCCGCCGCCATCTTGGTGTACCACCTCCGTACTCGCTTATGGCTGTTTGCACTAGCAGCTGTTGGAGAGAGCTTCTTTCTGTATCTTTTAGCGACTCGAAGACAAAATAAGCAGTATCCCAGGATGATATTCTTTTGGAACTATTCAACATACTTTATTTTCACTGGTTGCAGGTCAGTGATCCTCTCAGAAAGAGCAGCTGAAAGTCGATCTAATACATTTTCTCATAGACACGCACGCGCGTGGTACACCAAGATGGCGGCGGTCACATGACCTGTGACGTTTTACTACGTCAGCTGCAATGGGTCTATTAAAGTATAGTTATACAATTGATAGCTAGATTCTGCGCTTCTCTTATGGACATATAGCACGTGTGGCTCACCAGAGGGGGAGGGGGGACATTACCCTTGTGCCCCTATGCTGATTATCCTAGCTATCATCAAGCCTTCTTTGCTAGGTGGGTTATGGAAAAAGACGGCCTAATGGCCTTTGGCCTTGTGGCCAAATGGCCTTAAGGTAAGCTAGTTTATCCCTGTTTAAGGTACCATGGACTACTCTAGCCTGTCCCCAGGTATCTTGCTAGGAATATATAGCTACTCATGACTCTGTGTCAGTTTTGATCTGACATTAAGTGTTGAACTATCCAATCAGTGAAAAGATATGCACTTGTTATTACATTCTTCCAAAATAAATAGTCCCCATAACAACGGTAGCTATCTTGTCCAGATGCATGACAGTCGAGTCCAACTTAATATCAGTAACACGCTTGTTTTGTTTTGACTCTGATACATGATAGCATCCAATTTAACTACACAGCTGTGATTAAATACGGGTGCACGTCTGAACTCCTGAATCTTGCCTTCATTGCAGTGGTATGGTATATACTATTAATTTAATATTATGGTAGCAACATCCAATGTTGTACTATCACGTCATGATGGTCCCCCACAAATTGTGATCCCTCCAGCCCATGACTGTCTACTGCGCATAAGCCCTGGAGACCAACCCTGCCATACAGACCCTTGAGACCAACATTTTTGCTAACTGAAATCCATCCCCTGACCCCTCTCATAAATGGTGGAGGACCCATGATGCAAAATTAATAAAGTTACCCTGTCATGTTGACACAAACATGTTACTGACTTTAAGTTGGACTCGACTGTCGTGTACCTGGACAGGATACCGTTGTTATGGGGGCTATTTATCTAGGAAGAATCTAATTGCACCAGCGCACATTGATCAAATGAGTGCATGTACTCTTCACTGATCTGATAGTTTAACATTCAGATCACAGAGTCAGCAAGAGACCTGGGGACAGGCTAGAGTCACAGTTCATGGTACCTCAAATAGGACCATGGAGATTGCTTGCTTAGCTTAAGGCCATTTGGCTAAAAAGCCACTAAGCCAAAGGCCATTAGGCCATCTTTTTCCATAACCCTTGCTAGCTAGCCAGCCTATCCACATGAATATGCCACACACAGGTATTGTCATACTAAGTCAACTAAGTGTCAGGCCTATAGCCTGATTGAACACTATAGCTACTAAGCCTAGTCTAGTAGCTATTTCAAGCTCGAGGCTTGGCAAAGCAGGTTATTTATAAACCCCCACCCCTATGAACAGTCAGACTCATGGCTGATATTTCAAGCAGTGATGCTCAAGGGAGGACATGGAGTATAAAAACTAATGGATATTTTTAATTGTGTTTCCTTTTGAGAAATATTTGTTAATTAATTTAGGTGCTATACTAAAAATTTAAGGTATTTTTGTATTCTCTTAGATTGTAGTGTTCCTGAAGAATTGAGAAGAATCATTCCTATTTTGACAATTTGTTGAAATACTATCACTTTACATCATTTGTCCAGCATCCATGCATGCTAAAGAAATGAATGACTTTACTAATTTCATTAATAAAAATTGCTGTGAAAATGACTGGTTTTAGCCCAAATCTTGCAAAAGAGAATTGGATGAAATAAAAGAGAATGTGTTTTTATTAGTGACAAGAAAATTTGAAACATGGTTGTTAGCTATTACATAATATTTGTACAGGAAGCGCATGTATTTTGATATGACTGATATTCCATTCATAGAAAAGATTGTACAAGAAGCGCACTGTAATTTGATATGATCGGCATTCCATTTATAGAAAAGATTACGTAATGAAGTTGTTAAAATGTAAGTGATACATTTGAATATAGTGCAAATTTGCCAAAACTTTCATGTTGATATAGCTATCATTAACTCCTTTGCATAATATTATAGTGTCATTGCTATAGTATATATGGCTTTGTATGCAAACTTCTCCCTAGGGAATTTTCATTCAAATACCGTAAGTGGCAAGTTAGTGCTTGACAGGATATGGTTGTATGCTTCTAAACTATTGTGTCTATGCTTTTTATGGACATATTAGTCCATTGAGTTGGACAAACATGCCTTTATAAGATGGGTTTCATCAGCCAATGGACCAGTTTAAGTTCCTGTCAGCTAGGCATTAGAGCACTATAACATAGACTAGTCAGTGCGTGTAACATGTTTATTCGAGAGTTGGCAACTATGAGCTTTACAGAGATAGAGAAAGCTTTCCATCTACGAAAGATGAGAACACGTTTCAGAAGGCTGGACTACAATGAAGATGGATACATTTGTCGTAAAGATTTTGATCTCATGGGCAAAAAACTGGCTGAATACAGCGAAGTGACTGATGAACAAGCTGACTTAATCCACAAAGACTTCATGAAAATTGCTGATGCACTAAAGCTTAAACCTGGACGGAAGTTATCCATTGAGAAAGCTGCGAAAAAGGCCAGTAAATCTATCCTATCCATGTCACCAGAAGAACAAAAGGCCATGGTCCATGACACTCATGGTGTGCTCTTCAATGCCATTGATACAAAAAAGGATGGACACATCTGTTTGGAAGAGTTTAAGGCATATTTTTTCGTAATAGCCCCTGAGAAGTCAGAAGCTGACGTTGTCCGCTCGTTTAACGCAATAGATGTAAATAGAAATAGAAGAATAAGTCGGAAAGAGTTTTTGGCAGCTGCTGAAGATTTTCTGTGTGGAGTGGAGGAAACACACGTTTCGAATGTTTTCTTTGGGCAGTCATTAGATGATATGTGAATCAAAGAGTGTATATAGTAACAATTTATAAAGTTTGTATGTTTCATCCATTGCGAGTGAATATCGACATGTGTTCTCATGCATGCACGTGGACATGTTAATTTATGACGTGGACATTTACTTTTGTGTATGGTAATCATAATATGTCGATATTTTAATATCATCTTTTTATGTTTCTAAGGCAAAACTCTTTTGTAAAAGTTTGATGTTGAACAATTTGTTTGTATACTAAGATTAACTGAATCAGGGTTTGTATATACATACAGCAATTATCAGTCTGAGAGTACCACAATATAGTGGGAAATGTTTGCCATCACCTAACCTGGGACATCTTAATAATATAATGATCCTGGGTACTATCGAGTCTGGATTCTGATAAGATTATGATTATGAACACATTTGTAGAGAGCTTCTTTGTCATGGATATACAGATTCTCTGTCCTTGATTTACAGCTCTTTCCACTTTCAGCATGTACTTCAATCTGGAGTACATGCCACTATGATAGAGCCATGTATCATATTGAATCAGTGAAACCTATCACCTGCACCATGATGTGGCTTCTGTTTTTTTCACTTAGTCATCTACTTGTATATGGCTTGGACATGTTCAGTCTAGAGCTTTCTCGTCCGACGACCTTTACCTACTCGATTGACGAGTAAGTATAGGTCATCGGGAGAAAAGTGTCCAGCATGAAATAGCCTAGTTAGAAATCTGGTTCCAATGATCAGAAGTGAATGGTCTATTGGAATCGGTGGTAGCCACAATGTCGTGTGGTAATATGGTTGAGTATGCCGATAAGCTGGGTCTCCCTGGTGACCAGGTTCAAAGTGCAGTGTATGTTTCTGGGAAATATGTATGCATTGAGATTCCTGGAATCATTTGGGCAGATAATATACTATGAGGTAGCTATCCTTGAGTGCACACAGTAGTCTTAATATTATTATTGTTCACTTCCACATAGTAGTTATGTTGTCCATGTACTCAACACATGCATATATCACTTTATAAGGTACCGTGGATAAGTGCAGCAAATTTGTAATAAGGGGGGCAATTATAGGCTTGGCAATGCATGCATGGTCTAATCCTGGAAGCCAAAGGCCTCTTGTCATATTCTAACCCCCATGCACCATGCAGTGATGAATTATATATATACCATATTTTAACTACCAATCATGTATACATAACTGTGGTCTAGACTATGAATTTTATTGGTAGTCACTATATCATGGCTTATGATAAGTTATATTGTTGATAGCTATATGCCCCCTCACGTTCCTGTTGGTAGGATCAGTTATATACCTCACAGCACAAGCATGCATGCAGCTAGACAGCTGAAATCCTATAATTATGTCTAGAAACACTAGCGCTTGTAATTTTAATTCTTTGGCTAAATTATCACCTGCCAACCTATCTACTCTTCTATTCTATGGTCATATTAGTACAAACAACAATTCAGTGTTGTGTGACCTAGAGCATGCATATCTATCACCCTACTTAATCTAGTAATGTTTTCCTGCCAGAACTTCTACCATAGTTAAGTTTGTACTAAAATTTGATTTCTCCTATATATATATGAGATTGCATTGGCCATAAATGATGCGTGCATGGTCTGGCTATTACTACAGCTTAATAATTCAATACCTCAATAGTTTACATACACACATACACACACCACTACAGGCACTCCAGGATCAAAATCTCTGACAGGTTTACCTACTCCTCGATCGTCGCTCACCACTGTTGGAATTTCCAACACTTTATCCACCCCACCGATTCTCACCACCAGCAGCCCTGCACAATCATTAGATCAACAGCAGTTCAAACCACTATCTAGCATCGTAGAAGCAGCTGGTCTTTCACAGGTTGTGGCCAACCTGACTGCTGGGATGTTCTCCTCTGCAGCTGGAGGTGCCCAACTCACACCTAGTCTTGTGTCGACTCTAACACAACCTGGCTCAGTCAGTGGCGGTACCTCTATGCAGCTATCAGCATCGTCTGGTTCTCAGAACGTGTCAGTGGGATCAACTGGTGTCAGTATTGGATCAACGGAATCAGCAGGTGTCGCCACAAATGCTAATCCGAGTGATTATTCTCAGGTGCAGTCTGTTCTAGATGGTAGCAATACATTAACTGTCTCTTCTAGCATATAGTTTCCTGACACTCCAGTGATCATACTAATAAAGTGATATCATATTTCAGACTTAATGCTAGGATGGACAAAATGTGCTATAGATGTTGTATATTTTAGGACTGTTTCTCGGACATGGCTTAGAGTTAAAAATTTGAGTTTTTCAATTATGTTGCAATGTGTAACTTATGCGTATCTCTAGTGAATATTTTGAGGCTGATTTAACTTACTTAACTATAATATATATGGCTGATTAAAGGTTACACAAAGCTCTAATTCTAAAAGCTATGTGGTTAACGGAAGTGATAGTGCATGTGTTCCAGTTCAGTTCACTACACACCTGTAGATTGATAACAAGCCTCTGGTGGATAGATTTTGTGGTTGCTAATACAAATGTGGTCTCCATGGAGGAACCTTACGGTTGTTCCACTGAATAGAGCTAGAATAATACTTCTGGGAATTCTGGTAGCTAGCACCTAATATGTATGGTATCATAATTGTAATAGGTTCCTGGAAACAGAGGAGGGCAGATGCTCTAAGTTCCTATGGCCAACAATAATAATAAAAGTGATTTGCCCTATCAATACACAATAGAGGGGTCATGCACCTGATTGATAGTATATTATGCATGTTTGCTATAATAATTATATAACATATTATACTGGTAGCTACTGTAAATAATATGTAGCTCAATTATAATAATCTATGATGATGACAATATGAGATGATAATAGTCCATATTGATGACAACTTATGGCACAACCATAATGTGCATGCACATGCTCTATGGCTGATAAATATAGTTACTGTAACTGTTGTGGTTGTGAATGCAAATGCATGACATTAATTGTACGTATAGTCTCAAAGGAGGAAACTACTGATCAGCAACTATTATAGGTACATGTATAGTCATGCAGGGTTTGAGACTTTGGTAGTTCTCTACTGTTACACTGATAGAAGGAACTGCATGGTTCCATTCCAAGGTTTCTAAGGAAGCTATAAAGAATGATTGTAAATCTTGAGTTTATATATATACTGCCATGCATCTGCATGTGGGGTGCCAAGTGTGTCAAAATGCTAACAAATTTAATACACTTTTTCAGGAAAGTTGGTAGAATTAGCATAGGTCAATAGTATGCAGGTGCAGATCATTACGTAACTGATTCATTTCAGCAGATGTAGCATAGCTATACACGATTATGTAAATGAGGCACTTTTTCAAGAATTTATTAAAGCTTATATAAGCTATGATTCACTTGCAATTGGTACGTGCTGCTCCCTTTGAGCATAGCTAATAGATTTGATTCCCAAAATCTGGGTGTGACAGGAACCTGGCCAGAACTTCCTGAAATAGTCTTGAATGTATAAAATTCCCTCAGTGACACACATTGTGTCAAATTCTATAGCTAAAGCGCTGTTGAACAGCAAGCCAACATAGATTCCATTGTATAGGTTAGAAATGTCCGGGAATACCACATCTCAAGCATCTAGTTATGAGCAAAAGAGCAAAGGCCAAAGAAATGGTGGGCTAGACTTAATAGATATGCTAAATGTGGAAAAGGGTGCCACTGTTCTTGACCTAGGATGTGGGACTGGCTACCTCACGAAAGTGCTGTCAGAGCGAGTTGGACCAGAGGGGAAGGTGGTGGCTGTAGACCCTGATGGAGAAAGACTCAAGATTGCAAGAGAGAAATACTCTTCCGGCAATATAGAGTACATCCAAGCTGATGGCCAGACATTTCCAGCAGGGCAGTACGATCTTGTGTTCTCTAATGCTGTGATACACTGGATCAGCGACAAAGAAGGGCTGCACAAACATGTCTACAATAATCTTTGCACTGGAGGCCGCTTTGCATTTACAACGCCCGATGGATTCTTTCCAAACCCAGCAGTTGGTATAAAACTATTTGATGAACTAGTGCGTCCAGACTTCCTTCATCAGATGTTTCATGAGAAAATGATCCTATTGAATTGTAATGAATATAGGAATATTGCCACCTCTGCTGGTTTCAAAAATGTATCACACTGGGCAAATATCCATCTCCCAAACTATTGGATTGATGGTGGATTGATATAGGAAATTGGATGTGTCTTGATATATCCTAGACTGCATGGCAGTTCAAATTTCTGCTGATGTGCCCACCGCAGGATAGGGCTAAGTGCCGGGTAGCGGACAGATAGTGGGCACATCATGTGTCATACAGCTGTACTCTAGCAGACAGATATTGGAGCACATGAAATATCCTACGGTCACCAATACAGGGAATGTTACAACCACATGAACTATCCCATGCACGCCACGTCACCCCACCATTATACAGAAATCATTATAATCAGTGCAACATTCCATAACAAATTTACAGCAATCAAGAAATCTAGTATAATAATATTATTATAATATATTATAGCAAACTTGTGTCTCAAAAGTTTCCTCCATAAATTGGTATTCTTTGAGTTCTTCCTTCATCTGACACCATCATATCAACTCCATACTGCTTTTAAGATACTGCCAGCGCTAGTGTAGGCATCGCTGCATTTTCTCACTTCTGTCGTTTCTTTCTCTCCTTTTTTCTGGACCAATCCTTCCCACTGATCCTACAAACAGTAGTGATAATCACACTCCATTGAAATATACAATCATACAAAGCCAGATTGATGGAAGTACAAAGCCCAACATATCAGACTGCCAAATGTACTCCCACAAAGTCCAACATATCGGGCCGACGGAAGTATACCCACAAAGCCCAACATATCAGACTGACAGAAGTACACCCACAAAGCCCAACATATCAGACTGACGGACATACCACCACAAAGCCCAACATATCAGACTGACAGAAGTATACCCACAAAGCCCAACATATCAGACTGACAGAAGTACACCCACAAAGTCCAACAAATCAGACTGATGGATGTACCCCCACAAAGCCCAACATATCAGACTGACAGAAGTATACCCACAAAGCCCAACATATCAGACTGACGGACGTACCCCACAAAGCCCAACATATCAGACTGACAGACGTACCACCACAAAGTCCAACATATCAGACTGACGGAAGTATACCCACAAAGCCCAACATATCAGACTGACAGGAATGCTGCCAATTTTAGCTTATTCCGGTACCACAGCTAGTTCTCAGTTCAGAATTCAAAACACTTAAAGTTATTATCATGAAATTGGCAGCATAGCAGACTGATGAACATGCCCCCACAAAGCCCAACATATTAGACTGACATAAGTACACCCAGAAACCCCAATATATCTGACTGACAGACATAGAACCCAAACCTCGGAAAGGTATTTTCTTTTTAATGCTCACCCTGCAGCACGCTAATATGGGATTTTATAGCTATAGGCCTAATTTTTATGCCAAAATTAAATAAACTTACCTCCTTTTGACGTTTATATGGCGCAGAGAATCCGCCCAGAATGCTGTCCTTTCACTTAAAGCAAGTGCATGTTCTTAGCTTCTCAGAGACACATGGAAACACTCCAACTTTTGGCGCCAGATCTTGGGGTACAGAGTTCACCGATCAGCTGTAGATTTAACCCCTTGGTTTAACTCCGCCCCCGATGGCCTCGCAGTGCAGTGCTAGCGCTAGCGCTGGAGCTGCTAACGAGTCGTGAGAAGATAGCTTTTCTCCCAGTGAGCCTGCGATAGAAGCGGCGAGTATCAACTTTAGAACGGTGTACCACGCTGATCATCATGAATGCAGATCTCTGCCACGGTCAGAAACTATCAGCTATACTAGATAGTACTATGCAAGTTGATCTATCCTGATAGAAGTGTTAGGTTTATGACAGCACAACTATCCACAACATGATATGCAGTATGACGTACGTAAGATAGTTGTAATATCCTGTATCTGGGATAGGCAAAATGATAGTTGGTGTGGCCAGTAGTGGACAGGTGAGGGATAGTAGCAGCTGGTCTATCCTCCATGTATCATGCACATCATGACGTATAGGATAGTTCACTTTTTGCCCTGTGTCAACTACTGTGAAAAGTATTGACTTGCAGTGGAGCAGTTTGGATTCCTACATTGATGCTATGTATGGTTGGTTCCAAGGAGAGTTTGATCCAAAACAATTTGACAAAGATAAACTGGACAAGATAAAGCAGCAGCATGGAGATGGTCCTGTCGTTGCACCAGAGCCTCATAGGAGGCTCTACGTCATACTGACCAAATAAAAGAACATTAATTGTACGTGTTGTAGCACTAGCTATAGCTGTGTGTATATATTAATTTTAATTTAATAATAATAATTATTATTATTAGCTATAATTATATTTGTTATATTATTTACAGATGTTTATGATGTGTCGTTGCTTATCAGTATTAAATAGCTAGTTGCATAGTTTTAAAGCTGAGGACCAGTGAGGTACACTCAGGATGTGGTAAAATTTTTCATAGTATATACTCTGGGGGGGGGGGGGGGGGGGGGTATGCACGTGATTCATTGCTCGTAGATCTATACATGCATGCAGTGGTTGTTGGCCCCATGCAGTTGATAGATATTATAGGATGATAAAGTAAAGTAAAGAAAGAAAATGGAATGTTAGGCTGAACAGATATAAATAATTTCTTTACTTAAATGTGAATTCAGGTCTGGTGCCAGTCTGACATCTCGTATAAAGTTAGCACAAATTTAAGACTGTCTTGATCCGTGTAAAAGAGTCGTTTTATGTTTATGATGGGAGCCGAAAACTGAGTTATACCCTATGCTTGTGTAGCCGATCGTGCTGATTCGAATTCTCATGCAGTTATGGGGATGGAGACCATTAAAGTAGAGAGCTGCGTTCGAGGACATCGATCATATTCATAATCGCATACATGTATGGACTCCTTTTCTCTCAAGATCAGTTACTATACTTCAACAGCGCCATCGTCACATTGCTGAGATCGCTATATGGGCGGAGCCAAATAGAGTTTTGCTGAATTGCATGGGTGGCGGAATTAATTTAATTACCTGCCAATACTTCCGGCTAATAATATACGGTATGTACACATCATGTGCATGATAATATACTAGACAGAAGTATAATAATTATAGTGATTCAGTCTAATTTAGCTGAAACTACAGACACATGCAGAATTATGGCAAGTGAGAAGTTTATAGTCAGAAGTGCACTAGTGGAAGACATGGAAGTACCTACTCGCCTGGGAGTTCTGGAAAATTGGCATTTCGGGACTCACGACTTGGCTTCAATTTATTCTGCTGATCCAAGTGGATTTTTTGTCGGAGAGCTTAACGGTGAAGTCATTAGTCACATCAGTGCCGTCAAGTATCCTTCACACTCTTCCTTTATTGGTACATTCATTATTGCAAAGGAACACAGAGGAAAGGGATATGGCAAGCAAACCTGGGATGCAGCATGGAAGTCTCTGGACAGAGATTACACTATTGGCCTTGTTGCTGTCACTCACATGATTCCAAGATACGAAAAGCTGGGATTTCACACTGTATGGAACACTTTTGTTGCTAAACTGGATGTGCAGATTGTCGCCAAGAAGCTTGCAGATCATAAATCTCTGGATGGTGTATCAATTGAAGGGCTCAGAAGCAAAGTGGGCTAACCCACAAATGTTGACTTAGCCCCCCGAATCTTAAAAACATGTTTAAAATGTGTTTCATGAGCTACAGAAAATTCAATTTTTTGAAAATTTTGGCAACTTGGTAGAGTACAATGTATGGTTTTTAGTCCATTTTTGAGGTTTTTAGACAATTCCCCTCATTTAGTTCGGGGTTAGCCCACTTTGCTTCTGAGCCCTTCAATTACTCCAGCAGCTACAGTAGATTTAGAAAAGGTGTGTAGCTATGACGCTTTGGTATTTGGGACCCCAAGGGACTGTTTCATTGAAAAATGGATCAACATGCCTGGAAATCTCTGCTGGGTAGCTATCTCTGAGAAGGGAGATGTTG
Organism: Cliona cf. orientalis; assembly: GCA_963930775.1. NCBI lineage: Eukaryota > Metazoa > Porifera > Demospongiae > Clionaida > Clionaidae > Cliona > Cliona cf. orientalis. The sequence goes on from OZ005690.1 coordinate 3,977,357, forward strand.
TTGGGTACATTGCTGTACGCCAGTTCATCAGTGATAAGGGGAAGGAGATTCAGCTAGGTTTGGCTCCACTTTATGCTAATAACGATCAAATAGCAAAATCTCTATTTAAAATGGCAGCAGAAGCTTATCTATTGAATGACACCACGTCGACGAGCAAGATAGACCTTTTCTACAGTGATGGAGGAAGCAGTGGTCATCATGCTTCACAGCTAATGCAAGAATTGGAGGCCACTGCTTTTCATATTGGACAAAGGATGTACACACGTGGAGTACCCCCTGGTCGTCAGCAAGATAAAATGTACGGCATTTTCTTGCCAGCCTTTGATTGATTAAACTGATTATTATTGATGCTAGCTATAGGTAATAATAGCTAGCTAGTATCATTATTAATAACAAATAATTATTATGATGATGGAAAAATTTAGTGGGCTTGTCCAAAGTCCTTGTGGAAATATTAACGTCATTATGACGTTAACATTTTTAATTATCCCCCTCTCAATATCACAGCATCTCAGCATAGATTCAACACTGAAACGTACTGATTCAGCTCCATTTAGCCTACACATTCATTATTAAATTTACTTGTATTCTACAGTGCTAGCTATGTCTTCATTACATATCTGTGTTTCTTTGACAGTTTCTTGCTTGCCTGTATCTACGTGTACATACAGCTGTCACTAAAATGCAAATTTTGACACTGCTGGAGGCATGTCTAGACTTGTTCATAGAATATAATCTATGACTTGTTCAACCACAAGAATGCATAATCACAACTAAAGCTCAAATCTGCTGACAATGCAGTTGTAAAACGTCATGGACCAAGACCCCCTCCCCCCTAATGTTACAATGACGTTAATTTTTCCACATGTACAAGGATTTTGGACAAGCCCTCTTATTTCAAAACCTGGACTGTGGACTCATGGACTCCGTGGACTGGACTATGGACCGGATGTTTGACGACCATTACCCATTCCAAGTGTAGAATCTACTGCAGAGTTTCACTATAGGTCCTCTAATAGTTGAGACCAGGCTCCTATTCAACTAGTCAGTGGTGACTCAGAGTCATAACTCTGCCTCTGGGCTGCTGGTGAGCACACAGTAACAAATGGAAAGAAACTTCCCTGCATGCATACATGGCGTGAGGCATGCACCTAGCCGCAGGCTACTCTATAGCTATAAATGATGGTAGTGATAATTCTGACTTTGACATGTCACTCAGTGAGAACGGTGGACTCTGACAAGAGTAGCTAGCTAAATAATTCAGGAGAGTGTCCTGACATGCAGTAGTCTCCCTTTTACCTGTGCATGCTGGATGGATGTAGCTACAATCATATAGCTAATAATAATATGTGACGTTATATTTGCATACAAAACAGGTGTAAAATTGTTCTCCCGAAATGTATTAGTATTACTATTCCTGGGATTTGTCAAGTCTAGGCTGTCCTTGGCCCAGTAACTCAACTTCATGATAGTCAGTGATATTTGTCCTCTTACTGAAAAAAGTGACCTCTATAGCTATTACACCAGCATAGCCTACTGTGAGTGATCATACATGCCATCAGGGCCACTCAAGCTATCTAGTAAGCATGGCTTTTGTTTCACTGGAGTGCATACAGCATGTAGATGATTGGTTTAAGGCTTGCTGACATACTAGATTCAACTTGAAATATCTGTAAAGGTGCTATCTGCTCTGACACAACTGAGATATAGCTATAATATTATACCAGTCACACAACAGGGGCCTGGGCCTATGAGTAGATCCCATCCTGCACCAATCGATTGGTAATGGTCGTCATAAACTGTGTCCACAGTCCAGTCCACGGTCCAGATTTTGAAGTATGCTCCAATAATTATTGGGTTAAAAGGTCGAGATTCTCGATTATGTTGCAATGTCAATATTAGCTATATGAACAACCATTGGTGCTAATTGAACCCTGGATGCATGCTGTGAGATTTAGTGTACTACGAAAAAAATTAATAGTAGTGACAGCTGCAGAGTACATAGCTATCTATATAGTGTACATATTGTAAGCCAGCATGCAACACTGTTGCTATTAATAATTATAGAGAATAAGCACACTGAAGAATGCACTAATACTGATTGCACGGTATTACATAATAGATCTAGTACGTGTGTAAAAATGTCGTTCTATAGCTATATAGATCTTGGCCATCAGAGCACCACAAGCAAGCCTCTTCAACTTTTTAGTTCATCAGATTTCCAACCTGCTACCAAGTCCTGCAAATGCTGTATCTTGCCTGTCGGTGAGTGGATCTATTATAAAAGTATTAATATGCGCCTCCGCGCAAGGGTTACCATAGTCAGGATTTCATCTAGCAACAAAAATTTGGGGTGGAAGCACAATAGATGAGTGAGCGTATCTAGCACGCCAATTAAGTTCCTTGGGACGTATATTAATAGAATTAAATTTTCTTCAGATTGTTTCGTGCGAAAAACAAATGCAAGTGGTTTGATTTGGTGACTTATTTTGACGCTATGATGCTTAGTTTAATTAAAGTCAAATTCTGGGGGGGGGGGGGGGGGGGAGCTTCCCCCTGTCCCCCCCTCTCTCCCCACTGGATGAAACCCTTGTAGCCATTCTGTGTGTGAATATGCTAGCTGCTATACATACCTCAATTTGTATAATATACTTTATTACCCCTCATGCATGCACATTGTAGCTGTGGGTGTAAATTGACTTAATTCATTAGAATTCCAGGGAAATGAAGCGGTAGCTAACCAGCAGTTTTGTGGTGAACTGAACACTGAGATATGCAAATAATTAAAAGGTCAGCATGTACTGGTATATGTAGTTATAGCCATAGTGGCTGAAATAAGCCACATAGCTAACTACGTGACTAGTACCTAATATTATGGCAACTGAGATGAAGTTCATAGTTAGAGGTGCATTATTGGAAGACATGGAAGTATCTACTCGTCTGGAAGTTCTGGAAAGCAGGCATTTGGGGACTCACGACTTGGTTTCAATTTATTCTGCTGATCCAAGTGGATTTTTTGTCGGAGAACTTAACGGTAAAGTCATTAGTCACATCAGTGCCGTCAAGTATCCTTCACACTCTGCTTTCATTGGTGCGTTCATTGTTGCAAAGGAACACAGAGGAAAGGGATATGGCAGGCAAACCTGGGATGCAGCATGGAAGTCTCTGGACAGAGATTACACTATTGGCCTTGTTGCTGTCACTCACACTATTCCAAGGTATGAAAAGTTGGGATTTCACGCAGTATGGAACACTTTCGTTGCTAAACTGGATGTGCAGACTGTCACTAAGAAGCTTACAGATAATAAATCTCTGGGTGGTGTATCAATTACTCCAGCAGCTACAGTAGATTTAGAGAAGGTGCGTAGCTATGACGCTTTGGTCTTTGGGACACCAAGGGACCGTTTCATCGAAGAATGGATCAACATGCCTGGAAATCTCTGCTGGGTAGCTGTCTCTGACAAGGGAGATGTTGTTGGGTACATTGCTGTACGCCAGTTCACCAGTGATAAGGGGAAGGAGATTCAGCTAGGTTTGGCTCCACTTTATGCTAATAACGATCAAATAGCAAAATCTCTATTAAAAACGGCAGCAGAAGCTTATCTATCGAATGACACCACGTCGACAAGCAAGATAGACCTTTTCTACAGTGATGGAGGAAGCAGTGGTCATCATGCTTCACAGCTAATGCAAGAATTGGAGGCCACTGCTACTCACATTGGACAAAGGATGTACACACGTGGAGTACCCTCTGGTCGTCAGCAAGATAAAATGTACGGCATTTTCTTGCCAGCCTTTGACTGATAAACTGATACTAGCAGTAGTATAAAGCTATAGCTAGATTTCATTACTAATAACATTTAATAGCTAATATATTCATGACGATGGACAAAAATTTAATATCATGGGGCTATAGATGTAAAATAATTTATAGGATTATTCCTTGGATAATCTCGTGCACTAGCCCCTCCTACTCAAAAAGAGGATAGGATCAAGGGGCTGGCACGCGAGATTATTTCTTGGATAGGTCCAATTGGGGTTAAAAGATCAAATTATTCAATTATGTTGCAATGTCAATGAACACCATTGGCCCTAAACTGTCGATGCTGTGAGCACTAAGAAATGTGTCAGGGCTGCCATAATCTATTGACAATAAATCCTAAGGAATAGCTATAATATTATATATATACCCCAAATCCTGAGATAATCACAGAAAACACTGTACCTTATGGGAGTAGAATGCTATAAAATCCTAATAATTCCTAATTTGCTTTATGCTCAAAAATCCTATTAACAAAATCCTTGGCAACACTGTAGTCACGGTACATGTTGCAAATATCGGTTGTAGAGAGTAACCACAAGAATGCACTAATACTAATTATACGGTATTTGTGGGGCTTGTCCAAACCCCTGTAGAAAAATTAACGTCATTATGACGTTAGGGGGTAGGGCATTGCAGAGTTAAGCTTTAGTTACCCCGCGCGCATGCGCAAGGGGTAAAGCAATCGTCTGTTGTTGTCGGCACGAAAATCGCCAGATCTCGAGTTCTAGGCGTCTGTGCGTGCTATAAGCACAATCAATCGGTAGATATCGGTGAAAAACTGGTTTATATGCGCTTCGAATTTCTCAAAAAGGCTTACAAGTGCTACAAATCGTGCATTTTCTGTTCAGCATGCCTGTGGTTTATCGACCACACCCATTCTTTTAGCTTAATAGTATGCGGATGCGATTGCGCATGCTCAAGCACGGTGTTGGAAAGGGTCGTCACGTCATGAAACAGCTACATGTATGCCTCAGAGTGTTGCTGTAGTGGCTACAGAGCGCGCGGGGTATGTGCTCTCTAGTTAACCCTCGGCGCATGCGCGAGGGTTACGGTAGTCGTTCTGTGTGTGAGTGAGTGTGTGTGTCTGTTACCACGCTAGCTGCTACATACCTGTTTTATACGTTGAAAACAAGGTGCCATTAGGCTTTTCGTCGTAGATACAATATATGCATTGTGTGAATTTCGTTGAAAATGCTTTGTTCAAAAGTTCTGGCAACATTTTCTGACCACCACGGCCTTCTTCGCTTCTTGTCGAGTTCTCTCTCGATGAAAGAGATAGTAGCCGCTTCATTTCAAGAAGATTAGTGTGTAGCTCAAGCGATAGTTCTTGTAACTCGACTGACTCATCACTAGTCACAGTAGGCTGTCAACTACGCTTCTTGGCTTTACTGTATACTAGATCTGCTGATCTGGCATGCACGTGGTACTATTGCGTAATACCTTGCAATCCGTAATGCATTCTTGTGGTCATAGTTTCTCTCTACAACACTGCTAACAGCAACAGAGTGTTGCAGGGCTTAGCTTGCAATGTAGACTAGTCACTACTGCAATAAATCTCACAGCGCCGAGGGTTTAGCACCAATGGTGTTCATTGTGATTATGCATTCTTAACGAGTTAATCTTTCCACGAGGACTTTGGACAAGCCCCCTGACTACCATGTGCAAAAGCCAAGAAGCGTAATAGTTGATAGCCTACTATGACTAGTGATGAGTCGGTCGAGTTATAAGAACTATCGCTACTCTAGACCTGAGACACCTAATCTCAGTATCATGATTTCAAGTCAAAATCAAAGTCAAAGTTCATTCGATAAGCCCAAATGGACATGAGGTTACAACAACAAATACAGAGACAATATATAATACACACAGATGCACCAATACAAACAACATCATAAGTATACAGTACTGTCTCTGCATGGGGTTGTCACGTCAGGGAGGGTGGGGTGGATCTCTGAGAGAGACAGTAAACTGGGGTATGGGCACCCATAGTCTCGTGCCCAGCCCCCTTCATGCACGCGCGAGAAAGGGTCTGGTCAAAAGGGTCGCACTTACGCGTCCGGTTGGAATGCAATAATTGGAAATTCAGGTGTGCGTACAATAGAAACTAACCGCCACTTCCGTACCGTGTGCATAGACCGAGCGCACGCGCGTACGTACGGATCACGCATAATTACATTCCACTAATGTCATGTGACCATGGTTCTGCAACCTGATTGGGCCGCAATATACGTACCTCGAGGACAAGGAAGTGGGGTGGTACTAAAAGTAGGAACGGGGAAATGAGAAACGAGAAATTGGAAATGAGGAAATGGAAACGGAAATGGAAATGGTCGTCGTTGTTGCTAGTTGACAATACCGAGGTGGATGCCATAGTCTATCTATGGTGTATCAAAAGGTCGGTTGTAAAGGTTTTGTTTGTCAAAATTATAGATACTATCATAGATCTCTTGAGTTACTATGAAATAGGGGTGCTTATGCATGTGTACCCCCCTTTCAGTCACATAAGAAACAATTCAGGCTGGATTCCATAAGATGTTTAGCTACTGAGTCATCAACCAAGTTCAGATCATTGGCCACCCCACGGTCACTCAGAGCTTGGTATGATGCAAGTAAACCAAAGCAAGTCACAGTGACATCTTCAATACAGTCACCAACAAATTTGAGATTGTTGGACCTTGTAGCTACATCTACCAGCCTGTATCAGGGGCCGAGTCATGCCAGGTAGTCTCAGGACTCTGGCGGGCCAGACAGCCTGATTCTATAGTTTTTGTGACTATAGCGAAATACACATAAAGGTTTATACTCGTGGCCATATTATTTGCAGCGGTGACTCCGGTGAGTAAAATTACAGCTAGTACAATTGATGCTATTACACGTACAATGCCGTACAGTAATAGTAGCTAGGTCATCATATTTTCTTATATCTACTTACACACACTTTACACATATGGATCAGAAAATGCTCCCCCCCCCCCCCCCAAACTGTCCTTTTGAATCACTGATCTAAAAGGTGTGTAGCTGATCCTTCAGTGATACTAGGAAAGCCAGACTGAGTCCAGGCTGAGATTCTGTGATGTAGTTACACACCCAGAGTCTGAGACTAAACCTGAACAGATACGCAAGAGCAGGAATCAAATATGTGCTGGATGTGCACACTTTAACAGCGTCCATGGCTATGAAACTAGTCTGTTACTTGCACGAGCTATAGGAATTTGCATGCAACTGAAAACTTAATTGTTTATCTAGTGACGACCATTTCCATTTCCGTTTCCATTTCCTCATTTCCAATTTCTCGTTTCTCATTTCCTCGTTCCTACTTTTAGTACAACCCAAGGAAGTGCGACCCTTTTGACCAGACCCTTTCTCGCGCGTGCATGAAGGGGGCTGGGCACGAGACTAGGGCACCCACGACGGTACGGCATTCACACTTGGCTTGAATGCGCATGCGCTTACGAAACCCGTACACGTGCTCGAATGAACCCTGACCTTCTACATGTGACAGCTGTTGTGACCATGGCTACTTGTGGATACTCGTGCCAGTTCGTGGAGGCCATTCCAGCAGAGCTACAGACGGAATGTTCTATCTGCCTGCACACGGTGAGGGACCCATATTTGGTCGACTGCTGTGGCTATCGTTTCTGTAAGGACTGTATCATGCCCGTTTACGTGGCGTTCAAGAAATGTCCCCTATGCAACGGAGCGTTTTCATCCGTTATTCACGACAAGCTTCTTCAAAGGACGCTCAATGAGAAGCTAGTGTACTGCACACACAGGGATGCTGGTTGTGACTGGACTGGTAAACTTGTCACACTTGATCAACATTTGAACGCTACGCCTGACTCCTTGGAGAATCGTATGGAAGGTTGCTCCATTCAAAGCTTGAGGTGCAACTACTGCGACGACAGTTTCAAGCGATGCGACTTACCGGACCACGAATCGAAATGCCCTCGCCGACCCATTCAATGCGTTTACTGTGAGGAATTTGGTGCACCAGAAGCCGAGTTGGAGGATCATTGGAAGGAGTGCAAATGCTTCCCAGTGCAGTGTGAAAATAACTGTGGAGAAACGGTCAACCGGGAGCAAATGGCTGTGCATTTGAGTGAGCACTGCCCCCTCTTGGTGATCGCATGTGAATATTATTATGTTGGTTGTGACGTTACTCTCCCTCGAAAGGAAATGACGGCTCACATCGATGAAGCGGCAAAGGATCATCTGCAGTTGATGGCAAAGGAGCTGACGAGGCAAAAAAATGTATCGGAAATTATAAATAGGAGTGTAAGTTATTTGCAAAATGAGTTGATAGTCCACAAAATGGAGTCAGAAATAACGATAGCTGGTAAAGACAATGAGATGGCTCTAAAGGATGAAACAATTGAGCAATTGAAGCAACTTTGTGACTTTCGTGACGAATACGGTGATTCAGCCAATCAAGTGCTCGTTTCACACTTCAGTGGGGGGACAACGGTACATCATCTCAAGAGTTTGTTTGGTCAGTTTGGACGAATTCAACACGTCGACTTTTATCCATGGAGAAGTATGGCTATGATTGAGTTTGAGGAGCATTACTCTGTCCATCGCATGTTCGACAGGTATGAAACAAGAGGCATCATGCTGCGCGGGGCTGATCTTGACTGTATCCGACTATGCCACTAAACATAACTCAAACTTGAGTATCGGATTAGATATGTGCGTATTCACTATTATTTTGATTATGCTGTGATCAATGCTGTAATAAATTATTGTATATAATAATAATTATTATGCTAAGGCATTTAATTTACTGTTGCAGATGTCAGAGTCCAACTACTATAATTTAAGCCACATTCTACCTACAAGTTGTGCCCATTGTTCATTTATTACCTATGAGCTAGCTACTCATTAAATTTTTTGTATATACACAAGTTCTGATAATAAAACCATCAATCGTCGAACTATTGACTGTCAGGTGATCTGCCTTCTGGCTCATGCACCGTATTATGATGATATATATAGCTAGAGGAGGCACACTTCACAGCTAATGATGCCACTGCACATGCATGGGCAAAGGATCAATGCATTAAAATTTTATGTATGTATACGTACATAAGGCCACTTCAGCTCAATTAATTATTGTTTCTCATCCTCCTTGATATCCGCCTGCATGTATTTCCATTAGCACCGGTACCAGCACAATGCAATGTCTTTTGGAGTGCCGAACTTATGGTTTGACATCAATTTTCCTCAAAAACTTGTGATTAATTTAAACGACCATTTCCAGCCGCCCTCGCGCATCAGTTTGGGGCTCGGAGGATAAGAAACTTTGGAGTGGCATAATAATAATAATATTATGGTGTAGCTACCCCATGCAGATGGTACTTGTGGGAGCTAATATAGGTATGTATAAATTCCTGGAAAATGGATGAAGACAGATGTTGGATGCCTAAAATTTCAGAAAGCGTAGCTATTTACAGGGTATTAATCAAATCTTTTTTGATACAAAGAACAAAATTTAATACTCAAAGTGATGGAAAATGGACACACAAGACTAGAAGATAATACAATCAATGTGTAGTGTTTTGCTAGTGCAATCGTTTCATGTCCTTTGACCTTTCCCTAGGAGGAGGCTAAAAATGGATCTTCTTGTATGTTTCCTTTGTGGCATTATCAGCTCTGATGCCTGAGCTGCCTCTTCTTTCTTGACTCTTTCTCTGAGAAAAGCCTTTCTGATCTGCTCCCATATTCGGTCCCCAACCGACTTCACCTCAGCCTGCTGGGCCTGAAAACAATATACAATGAATCGATGTTAAGCTAAAGCCTCCAGTGTGGTCATGTAGCTATCCATGCTCCTCACTTCAGTGAGCTCAGCATTTGTTTCTTGCTGTTGTCCGTCCGTCCCTCCATCTCCCTCATCCCCTCTCTCTGTACATGTTTGCTGTGTGTTTGAACCACCTTGCTGTGTGTACCGTAGCAGTATAGCACGTGCGTCTTGGTGGCCCCCCTCAGACTGGGCCATCTTCAGTGCTGTTAGACCACTCTGAAAGTGTGTGCAGGTTACAGATTCACAGGTCACTATTTTGTGTGCACCCAAGTGGTGGTCCATAGAATATCAAACTATAGAGCTATTTCTGTAGCTATCTATAATCTGTGCAAGGTCCATGTATTTGTCCCATACTATTTTCCTCCCACTGCATACAATGAGATACAACTGTAATGCCAGTAGCTGCTGTAACGATTACACAATAAATATTGGATGTACATTGCTTTTAACATTGACTGCTGCCCCATGCTCCAGAAGTAGCTCGATGATTTCCAAATGTCCTTGATTCACAGCAAAATGCAGGGGGGTCCATCCGTTCTACAAAAATGAAATATCAGTTGAGTAAGTAATGTGACCCTCAGTCCACAATAGGGGTTGACATATGTTAGGTACCTGGTCTTGCAGGTTGAGTTGCGGTGTCTTCTCTATCAAGACCTTCAGGGTATCAGTGTGCCCGCCCACACTAGCCAGGTGAACCGCTGATTGACCTTTCTAGAATGCCACCACATGTCACCATGGAGACCAGCATGATACTACCATGACCATGTTGGTATGTACCTTATTTTGAAAGTTGAGAGTTGCTCCGTGGTCCAGTAGTACCTTTGCTGTCTCCGCTCGTCCTTTCTCACAAGCCACGCCCAAAAGAGTATTACCCTGCTCCTCCTGCAGTTAATTGAGGTGAAATTCTTTAATTTAGTTACATACACAGGTAATCATCTCACATCGACTATGAGATTCACAGGAGCTGCATACTCCAGCAGAACTGACACAACTTCACTAAAGCCTTCTTCACTGGCACGGCAAAGTAATTTTTTCCAAACCTAACATTGCGAAAGTTTAAGGTACCATTTAATTGCGTGGGCGTGAGCGTCAGGAATGGCTAATTCAATTAGCGAATCGTGAAGGGGCGTGGCCGAAGAGGCCATACGAGTGCTTTTGGTCGAAGGTGGGCGTGTCCAGAATCGGCCAGGGATGATTATGCGCGTGTAATTAGCGACCGGAAGTGGCCCCTGAAGAAAAGGCCGGTAATTGCCCACATCAAAGCAAGATCAAAGCATTCTTGCTTAACTATTAACCGCAACAACTTAAAAAAAAAAAAAAAAAAAAAAAAAAACGCTAAATAGGCCTAATTAAGCGTGTGGGCGTGTTCCTGGCACTGTGTGGAGTGTGTGCGTGTGCGTTAATGCAGGTTTTATTGCTTCCGATTGGGCGTGGCTTCACGGGCCAGTGCTTGGACATCGGCGCCTGGGACTTGGCCTCGGCGATAGGTGGGCGTGTCCCGGAAGCGGTGGTGACCTTTGAACCCCGCGAGGAGGCTTTGGGGGCGTGGCAGGAGGTCAAAGGTGAGGCCATGTCTGTTAATGAGGCACTGTACGGCGGTGCGATCGAGGGGCCTGTACGGCTGGACGGAAGCTGACGATGGTTTGAAGCGGATGTGGTTGCGATGACGTGTTGTTGCCCCGCCCACACAGGAAATGAGGTGAGCTCTTGCGTGGGCGGTGTGGCAGAACGGCCTCCAAGTGTTTGTGTGTGTTTTGGCCTTGAGGAAGCTGTGTGTTTTAATTGGGATTGATTGTGGGCTTCCGGTGGACATCCGGTGGTTAGTAGGCACTTGATTGAGAATGGTGGTCCTTGGGGAACAGGGTGGGGCTGTTTTGGGCGTGGCCTGGCCCCTCCCTTCCGGCTCGGCTTCCGGTCCATGGAGGATATTAAATGAACACTTCCGGCTCTAGCAGCCACACCCCTGAGACCTGTGCAATTAAAAGGGCGTGGTTACACAGCATGCACCTCACTAATGACTTTGATGTGGTTTAGGTGTCATATCCCCCACCTCACGCCCACGCAATTTAATGGTACCTTAAAACTTATCTACTGTACACAGTATATGGCATAGTAGAAATGCTTAAGGTACCATTTAATTGCGTGGGCGTGAGCGTCAGGAATGGCTAATTCAATTAGCGAATCGTGAAGGGGCGTGGCCGAAGAGGCCATACGAGTGCTTTTGGTCGAAGGTGGGCGTGTCCAGAATCGGCCAGGGATGATTATGCGCGTGTAATTAGCGACCGGAAGTGGCCCCTGAAGAAAAGGCCGGTAATTGCCCACATCAAAGCAAGATCAAAGCATTCTTGCTTAACTATTAACCGCAACAACTTAAAAAAAAAAAAAAAAAAAAAAAAAAAACGCTAAATAGGCCTAATTAAGCGTGTGGGCGTGTTCCTGGCACTGTGTGGAGTGTGTGCGTGTGCGTTAATGCAGGTTTTATTGCTTCCGATTGGGCGTGGCTTCACGGGCCAGTGCTTGGACATCGGCGCCTGGGACTTGGCCTCGGCGATAGGTGGGCGTGTCCCGGAAGCGGTGGTGACCTTTGAACCCCGCGAGGAGGCTTTGGGGGCGTGGCAGGAGGTCAAAGGTGAGGCCATGTCTGTTAATGAGGCACTGTACGGCGGTGCGATCGAGGGGCCTGTACGGCTGGACGGAAGCTGACGATGGTTTGAAGCGGATGTGGTTGCGATGACGTGTTGTTGCCCCGCCCACACAGGAAATGAGGTGAGCTCTTGCGTGGGCGGTGTGGCAGAACGGCCTCCAAGTGTTTGTGTGTGTTTTGGCCTTGAGGAAGCTGTGTGTTTTAATTGGGATTGATTGTGGGCTTCCGGTGGACATCCGGTGGTTAGTAGGCACTTGATTGAGAATGGTGGTCCTTGGGGAACAGGGTGGGGCTGTTTTGGGCGTGGCCTGGCCCCTCCCTTCCGGCTCGGCTTCCGGTCCATGGAGGATATTAAATGAACACTTCCGGCTCTAGCAGCCACACCCCTGAGACCTGTGCAATTAAAAGGGCGTGGTTACACAGCATGCACCTCACTAATGACTTTGATGTGGTTTAGGTGTCATATCCCCCACCTCACGCCCACGCAATTTAATGGTACCTTAAAACTTATCTACTGTACACAGTATATGGCATAGTAGAAATGCTTAAGGTACCATTTAATTGCGTGGGCGTGAGCGTCAGGAATGGCTAATTCAATTAGCGAATCGTGAAGGGGCGTGGCCGAAGAGGCCATACGAGTGCTTTTGGTCGAAGGTGGGCGTGTCCAGAATCGGCCAGGGATGATTATGCGCGTGTAATTAGCGACCGGAAGTGGCCCCTGAAGAAAAGGCCGGTAATTGCCCACATCAAAGCAAGATCAAAGCATTCTTGCTTAACTATTAACCGCAACAACTTAAAAAAAAAAAAAAAAAAAAAACGCTAAATAGGCCTAATTAAGCGTGTGGGCGTGTTCCTGGCACTGTGTGGAGTGTGTGCGTGTGCGTTAATGCAGGTTTTATTGCTTCCGATTGGGCGTGGCTTCACGGGCCAGTGCTTGGACATCGGCGCCTGGGACTTGGCCTCGGCGATAGGTGGGCGTGTCCCGGAAGCGGTGGTGACCTTTGAACCCCGCGAGGAGGCTTTGGGGGCGTGGCAGGAGGTCAAAGGTGAGGCCATGTCTGTTAATGAGGCACTGTACGGCGGTGCGATCGAGGGGCCTGTACGGCTGGACGGAAGCTGACGATGGTTTGAAGCGGATGTGGTTGCGATGACGTGTTGTTGCCCCGCCCACACAGGAAATGAGGTGAGCTCTTGCGTGGGCGGTGTGGCAGAACGGCCTCCAAGTGTTTGTGTGTGTTTTGGCCTTGAGGAAGCTGTGTGTTTTAATTGGGATTGATTGTGGGCTTCCGGTGGACATCCGGTGGTTAGTAGGCACTTGATTGAGAATGGTGGTCCTTGGGGAACAGGGTGGGGCTGTTTTGGGCGTGGCCTGGCCCCTCCCTTCCGGCTCGGCTTCCGGTCCATGGAGGATATTAAATGAACACTTCCGGCTCTAGCAGCCACACCCCTGAGACCTGTGCAATTAAAAGGGCGTGGTTACACAGCATGCACCTCACTAATGACTTTGATGTGGTTTAGGTGTCATATCCCCCACCTCACGCCCACGCAATTTAATGGTACCTTAAAACTTATCTACTGTACACAGTATATGGCATAGTAGAAATGCTTAAGGTACCATTTAATTGCGTGGGCGTGAGCGTCAGGAATGGCTAATTCAATTAGCGAATCGTGAAGGGGCGTGGCCGAAGAGGCCATACGAGTGCTTTTGGTCGAAGGTGGGCGTGTCCAGAATCGGCCAGGGATGATTATGCGCGTGTAATTAGCGACCGGAAGTGGCCCCTGAAGAAAAGGCCGGTAATTGCCCACATCAAAGCAAGATCAAAGCATTCTTGCTTAACTATTAACCGCAACAACTTAAAAAAAAAAAAAAAAAAAAAAAAAAAACGCTAAATAGGCCTAATTAAGCGTGTGGGCGTGTTCCTGGCACTGTGTGGAGTGTGTGCGTGTGCGTTAATGCAGGTTTTATTGCTTCCGATTGGGCGTGGCTTCACGGGCCAGTGCTTGGACATCGGCGCCTGGGACTTGGCCTCGGCGATAGGTGGGCGTGTCCCGGAAGCGGTGGTGACCTTTGAACCCCGCGAGGAGGCTTTGGGGGCGTGGCAGGAGGTCAAAGGTGAGGCCATGTCTGTTAATGAGGCACTGTACGGCGGTGCGATCGAGGGGCCTGTACGGCTGGACGGAAGCTGACGATGGTTTGAAGCGGATGTGGTTGCGATGACGTGTTGTTGCCCCGCCCACACAGGAAATGAGGTGAGCTCTTGCGTGGGCGGTGTGGCAGAACGGCCTCCAAGTGTTTGTGTGTGTTTTGGCCTTGAGGAAGCTGTGTGTTTTAATTGGGATTGATTGTGGGCTTCCGGTGGACATCCGGTGGTTAGTAGGCACTTGATTGAGAATGGTGGTCCTTGGGGAACAGGGTGGGGCTGTTTTGGGCGTGGCCTGGCCCCTCCCTTCCGGCTCGGCTTCCGGTCCATGGAGGATATTAAATGAACACTTCCGGCTCTAGCAGCCACACCCCTGAGACCTGTGCAATTAAAAGGGCGTGGTTACACAGCATGCACCTCACTAATGACTTTGATGTGGTTTAGGTGTCATATCCCCCACCTCACGCCCACGCAATTTAATGGTACCTTAAAACTTATCTACTGTACACAGTATATGGCATAGTAGAAATGCTTAAGGTACCATTTAATTGCGTGGGCGTGAGCGTCAGGAATGGCTAATTCAATTAGCGAATCGTGAAGGGGCGTGGCCGAAGAGGCCATACGAGTGCTTTTGGTCGAAGGTGGGCGTGTCCAGAATCGGCCAGGGATGATTATGCGCGTGTAATTAGCGACCGGAAGTGGCCCCTGAAGAAAAGGCCGGTAATTGCCCACATCAAAGCAAGATCAAAGCATTCTTGCTTAACTATTAACCGCAACAACTTAAAAAAAAAAAAAAAAAAAAAACGCTAAATAGGCCTAATTAAGCGTGTGGGCGTGTTCCTGGCACTGTGTGGAGTGTGTGCGTGTGCGTTAATGCAGGTTTTATTGCTTCCGATTGGGCGTGGCTTCACGGGCCAGTGCTTGGACATCGGCGCCTGGGACTTGGCCTCGGCGATAGGTGGGCGTGTCCCGGAAGCGGTGGTGACCTTTGAACCCCGCGAGGAGGCTTTGGGGGCGTGGCAGGAGGTCAAAGGTGAGGCCATGTCTGTTAATGAGGCACTGTACGGCGGTGCGATCGAGGGGCCTGTACGGCTGGACGGAAGCTGACGATGGTTTGAAGCGGATGTGGTTGCGATGACGTGTTGTTGCCCCGCCCACACAGGAAATGAGGTGAGCTCTTGCGTGGGCGGTGTGGCAGAACGGCCTCCAAGTGTTTGTGTGTGTTTTGGCCTTGAGGAAGCTGTGTGTTTTAATTGGGATTGATTGTGGGCTTCCGGTGGACATCCGGTGGTTAGTAGGCACTTGATTGAGAATGGTGGTCCTTGGGGAACAGGGTGGGGCTGTTTTGGGCGTGGCCTGGCCCCTCCCTTCCGGCTCGGCTTCCGGTCCATGGAGGATATTAAATGAACACTTCCGGCTCTAGCAGCCACACCCCTGAGACCTGTGCAATTAAAAGGGCGTGGTTACACAGCATGCACCTCACTAATGACTTTGATGTGGTTTAGGTGTCATATCCCCCACCTCACGCCCACGCAATTTAATGGTACCTTAAAGAGCACAATTATAGTATTAGTATTATCATGTCAGTCCTCCTGACTTCGTTTTCAAAGTCCATAGTTGCCCTGTTCTCCAATAGATGTCTAGCGACGTTTGCATATCCAGCATTAACTGCAAAAGCTAGAGCAGTCCAATCATTCTGCATGAAAGTATAAACATTAGACCACCAATCTCACCTCTGTCAGGATTGCAGCATGCTATACTGGCTCCGTGCTGGAATGGCTCGGCCGGCTCGCAAGAACTTAGAAAAATTTCGACAAGTGAAAAGAAAAAAAAAAATCAAAGTATGAAGCAAGATTTGAACCCGCTACATTCTGTTCCACACACAAGAGCCCCAACCACTACACCACCGCTGTTGTCGCTGCTGCCAATCACTATTTCCCCCCTATCATAGACAAACCCTAGAGACTAACCCTGCTAACCATTGGCAACCCATCCCAAAACCCCCCAGCCCACCCACCTATACCGCGTATATACCATATACGCAGTATAGGTGGGTGGGGCTGGGGCGTATATGCGAACCATTGTTGCGCGCGCCTCCCTATGGCCATTCCAGCACGTCGCACGGAGCCATTGTGGCACGCTACACAGGATCAACAACTCAACCACTTCAATCTTCACTTATAATTTACGATAATATGTGGACATAATATTATCACGATTTTACTTCTTAGTGTACGTCTTACCTTATTAGCTAGGTTCACTTGTGCTCTGCATTCCAGTAACACTGCCACTATCTCCTGGTGACCAGCAGCACTCGCAAGCATAAGAGCTGATATCCCACTCTATATAAGGAGTGAGAGTACAGCAAATGATCATTCAAAGTGTGTGTGCATGTTGAATATTCGATCCTCACCTTATCACAGAGGTCAACACTAGCCCCATGTTCCAGAAGTACTCTGACCGTGGCGGTGAAGCCAAGTGCACATGCAGACGACAGGGGAGTCGCCTCAGCCTGAGCAAAGGTAATTATTACCATAATATTATAGCTGGAAAACTTGGTGGGAATCTATGAACTCGTACATTATTCAATATGTCAACCTGAGCTCCATATTTCAACAACACCAAAATTGTTGCTGTTCTGCCAAACAGACTTGCCTCACGTAGAGCTGATCCTCTCCTCTATGAGAGATAACCACCATATAATATTATTATGATAACACTACAACACTGGGCTCACATAATTGTGTTATGTATGTATGTACACTGTAACGGTACTACTCACATTCTTCTCTCGATAGTCAGTATTAGCTTTGTGTTCCAACAGCAGCTTTGCAATGTCAGCCTGGTCAGTTATACTTGCTCCAATTAGGGGAGTGTGGCCCAAGGCATTCTGCAATGATGCGAACAAAAATATTGTATGTAGAGTTCACTTAGCCAAAATTTTTTGAAGGAGAATAATTTCACCAAGCTCGGGTACATCAGGAACATTAAATGTTTTCGCCAGTGTGGTTAAGTCGCTATGTAATCATACACAAGAGAAACTAAGTTACACTATACACTAAGTAGATACACAGCACTTGCCATGGGGAGATAATTATTTTTACATGGGCACGCAGAATGGGTCCAAACTGGAGATATGACCTTGGGGAATTTTGATTCACGCCTTAGAATTAAAGTTACGACCCTTTGAAATTATCCCATATTATATTGTATATAGGGAAGCCATGTACATGTATTTGCAATGCTTTCCGCCCACGTGCTACATGAGGGGCGGGGCTACGCATGCATGAACGTGACTGAATTTCACCTCATACTGAAAATGAAATACTTGACATAATTGGCAAAAGGATAATTCATTAAGGAAAGTAATTCAGGCACATTTCTACTCTACCATGGTTGATGAAGTTAATTACTGTAGCGTCTCATAACAAAGAAAATTAATAATGCCCTTAATATGTGTACCGTAGAATCCCGCGATTACGCCCCCCCCCCTTGTGCATGCTAGGATTGGGCAAAAGTGGGGAGGGGGCTTATACGCGGGATCCTTACATTTCCGTGTGACGACCATTACCGACCGTCGAATGCCACGTGGGCGCGCGATCTCTGTACTTTCTCTGACTGTTTGGTGGGCAAAACTCGAGAAAAACGACAAAGTAAGGCATAATATGACACAAATAGCTAGTTTGCTAGCTGTAGCTACTGTTTTTGTTGATTTATGGGCTCCATTTTACAGTCAGGGAGGGGGGCTTATATGGCGAGACAAAAGTACCTATGCAGGAACTTGAGCTAAAAATGGAGGGGGGGGGGCTTATGCACGAGGGGGGGGCGTAATCGCGGGATTCTACGGTATATCCATATAGATATCAGGGAAGAATTCAATCAATTCTCAACTCTCACTCGAATAACAGGAGAAGCAATATATTACTGTAAGAGTATGCTATGACCTTACAGATCTTGGTACTCAATATTGAAAATATTAGAGGTCAGAGTTACGATGGAGCATCTAAGGCCAAGCTTTGTAGATTCCTTGTTTCCTGTCACCCGCCCGCATCCTTTCTAGGCTACCGCATCTACAATTATTATTGAATTTTCAGGCTTATGAATCTCATTAGCTGGTGGGCTCTTAATGATATTCATGGAGGAAGCAGTCGTATAATAATTCTGCAGTATTGTGGCCTATGAATAATAATTTTTTAGGCAATAATAGATAATAACCGCCCGCCCGCATACTCTTGGCATCTTGATGGTGACGGGAAACAAGGATATTATTATTACTGGCCTAATATTATGTCAAGCTCTCAGATCATGTTGGTCTGCAAGCACTCATATTATAAAGGAAAAAGCACCACTAGCTATTTGGCTATACCCATTGCAGTGGACATTGTGATTATCAGTCACTCTTGCAGTTTACCCGTAGCTAATACGAAACGTGTTCTTGACAAAATGAAAGCAACCTGACAGTGTTTGTTTTTCCTAATTTAAAATGGTCCCAAATGAAACTGATTACTATCTGAAATAATTATTGTTTCTAATAATGTGGCTGAAATGAGCAGAAGGAAACCCTTGATTGACCTCTGTAAGACAAAGTGGGCAGAGAGGCACTCAGTGTATCAAAATTTTTATCAAGCATACAAATTTATATTAATTGCATGAGCCAAGATAATTATTTATTTTAATGTGTGTATACATAAAATTAGAATGATCAAAAGTTTTTGTTGTTATGGTGATGGTGGAGGTAGGTGGCTAATTAGGGGGTGGGGTCAGTGGAACCCCCCTAACTTTTGAACTCGGATTTTGCAATATGGTGCACTTGGCCCCCTTGACCCATGCTTGGCCCACTGACCTTTTGGTAGTGGCGCTAATATAAAATGCGTGCAAACGTATACGATCTCTTTCACATGACGTGTGTGCAATATATACATGAATGCGCATACGTTTGGCGCTCGTGCAATGCACAAGTCCTAGGTGCATACGTCATCATGGCATGGCAACTAACATACAGTATTACCTCCTGTATGAATAAGAAAATGTATGGAAGACGTGACCCCTTTGTGCAGACTATTTATTCAATATTGCTTGCTTCAAAGTATTATATTGGTGATTAAATTGAATGAGTGGCTAACTTACATCATTTGCCTCATTGACATTGGCTCCGCCCTCCAACAAGGTTTTGACTTCATCAATGTTACCAGCAAAGCTAGCTCGGAACAGTGGAGTGGAGCCAGTCTGTGGGGGGGGGGGGGGGGGGGGGGGTAGTATAAGGTCACTGGTGAGATTATATACATGCACTTACCATCCACTTCTCATGATAGAGGAGGAGGATAGAATCATCACCACCATCAGTATACAGGTCAATGCTGATGATGTTGTGCTGTTGAAAGAACTCAACTGATTTGAAATACGTTGCCCTGATCTTATCAACGATGTGTGGTAGTATTAGCCATGTGATCCTTAAGCTTCCCTCCACAATCTTATCCATGACAGCTGTCAGTGGAGGCAAATGAAACTCTTTTGCTAGCATCCTCCAAAAATTGTTCACATGCTCCAGTGTCAATTCAAATATGTTTTTGGCATCCCTGGATAGTTCTAGTTCTACCGTGAGCTTTTGATAATAGCTGTTGTACCTCTTTGGTGAGAACAGACGGTCAGGTATCTCTTCACGATCCTCCAGCTCACTTAGCTTGATGAAGTCAATGATCCTGGTGGTAGCCTGGAAGCCAGTCAGTTGGTACTTGTACTCTGTCACCTGCACTCTTGCTGGGTCATCTTCAGGTAGAAATTTTACAGCTAGCTCTTCCAGTGGTCCGTAGTGATCGTAGCGCCAGAGCCGTGCCTCGGTTATGGCGTCAAAGACTGTATCCATATCATCATCTTTAGGGATGTTGCATTCACCACAAAAGAACCCTAGCTAGCCGGCGCGCGCGCCACTGGACGAATTTATATATTTCTAATATCGAGGAAAGATCTGAAATATGATGTTTCGACTTTCAGTTACATGTGAAAGTTGTAGAAAGGAGATATTTCAACAAAAGAGCTGAAATACGATAAAATATGAACTTTCAATGACGTTTAAAACTGAATAAATATCGTGTTTCAGTGTAATCGTAAATATGTGCTTATTTATCATGTTTCCATTGTGTTTCATCATAGCATAAAGATGAGAAAATGTCATAATTACACTGATTCACTGAAATTTAACATTTCTTCATTTATACACATGATACTTATTTACACTGAATTTCAAAAGTGTGGACTCATAATAATATTATTATTATGATGAGATTGTTACACTGTCATGATTAATTACAAAATTAATAACCAAAAGTCAAGGATGTACTATTGTAACAGTATTCATACAAAATGCTTGGATCGTAAAGGACAAACAAACATAACGCTTTCAAAATTAGGGTGGCAAGCACCATCAGTTCTTATACTACCATATGCTGGTGCAAATTTAGAGTTAATGCAAGCAATAGGTATGTATGAAGAAGATCCATATGCCTCATGACTATCTCTGTGCCAAAGATCTAAACCATTTCCATACAGTGCCTTGTTTGGATGATATCTGTACCATGCAACTTGAGCAAATGGTATGCTATAAGTTTCGCCCTTATCTGTCCTGAACTTATATACAAATATCTGTCTTATCGTTCCCGGTCTTAAATCACTCTTGGTTTCAATATCTCCAGCATCACCAGCCCAGCGTGCAAGTATGTTACTATGACGACCATACCTTGAATCATTATGCACACTGTACACTTCAGAGCCGAACTCAATGCGTTGATAGCATCTAATCTGTTTTGGGAGGTGATCTATCTGGGGAATAAAATCCTGATCCTTAAAGAGATGGTGAAGAACTCTAGAAAAACAAATCAGTTCTCTACTTGATAAGAGTTTCATTTTCCAGCGATTAGAAACCCTCCATACTGATTCTTTGAGCAATAAATGTGTACTATTTTCTCTGAAATCTGAATTTGATAGACAGTATAGTCCAAACTTTATCTGAGGCTCATCAAGGCATTTGTCTTTATCATGAACTCCTCCAGTTACACTTTCTAGTAGATGGAAAAATTGATCCTGGAACATCTGTGGTAGAGATAAAGTGTGCAGCTGCATTTCTGTTTCAAAACGCCTCATAAGTTGAACCTCAATATGCTTTTGATTGTTTGGAAATTTACCTAACATTCCATTGTACCGTTCAAAACTGAAGAGCCAAAATCCAAACATGGGTCCATAATCATGTATACATTCAGATAAATGACCATGAAGATGCATATTTGGAGTGATTTCTTGTTTTCCATAGAGAATCTCTACCTTACGACAAAAGTTAAGGAGGAGAAGGTCGGCTTTCTTTATTTCTATGTCTAATAAAACTGGAAGAGTAAGCAACCTGCAAGCTAAAACAAATGAGCGCCAGCACTCATAATGTTCTTTGCCAATAAGACCACGAAGAGCATAAAGAGAGTATACTAATGTCCAATTCAACCACTGCTCAGCTGTGAATCCACCGAATGCTGATGCTATTTTGCGCGGTATACGTCCAATTGTTGAGGGAACGGCTACACAATCTACCCTTGCTTGAATTTCTTTTAGCTCCTTCTCTTTTAGCAAACCTCTTGGAATCCAAATCTTTTTGAAAATCTTTTTTGCTGTTCCAAGGAACAAGTTATGCATTGGATCTATGATAGTGTGCAAAATAGGATTAAAGTATTCCAACTCAGACATAATAGAGTAATACATCCCATTTGCTACTTCAAGATCATTTCTAGCCTTTAATGTTTTTGCATGCTTAATCTTCTTGGAAATGGTACGATGTTTGTCAATATCTCTTGGTGGCCAATTTTCTCTCTCAAATCCAGAGTAATCTTTTTTTGTTATTGGCCCAGGAAAGAATATGAAGCATCTAGAACAGCCATGATTTGCATTATGCCCTTTGAATCCACAAACCTTACGCGCAGCTGGTATATCACATGCAGCGCAGATTAGTGCTCCTCTAACAAGAACTTTGAAGCTTGGAGATTCAGATGTATACATACGAATACCCTTCCAGAGATCCTGGAGTTCGCTGATTAGTGGTGAAAGAAATGTGTTCAGAGTATTGGGTTCGCTCTCAAGGGGCGGTATTAAGCCAGCTAAAATTACATTTTCACGCTTATAGCGCTCTTTTCTAGGAAGATTCACAAGAACAAGGTAAATAGCTCCAATTGAATCTGTACAATGCTTAAAAGGTTGAAAAAAATCAAAATTTAGCATTAATGCAAGAGTTCTCTTTTTGTGCAACAGTTCATCCACAAAATGTTTCCAGACCCTACCATCATAAACATCTCCATAAAATCCCACAGGCATATTCCTTTTTCTCCAGGACTCTAGCTGTAAGTGGATGTTCTTACGAAGAAGGATTCTCTGTAATGCATCCTTGAGGCTTTTTCGTACATAGCAATGCAAAGCATACAATCGTTTTGTACCATTAGAATGATGCACTACACGCACTAATGGTGTGCTACAGGAAAGTCGTCTATTTCTTTGCGGATGATCTGGAAACTCAACGTAAGTGCATCTTTTTACTCTAACTGAGCCATCTGGGTTTGCCTTTAGCATGTGATCATAGTCATACAGACTGAGACATTTAGGACAGAGTGCATATTTCACAAATGTATCACGTTCAATTCCGAGGTACCTATAAGCAACAAAGAGACTGACTGGAAAAGCAGAAAGACCAATAGCTGCAGGAGAACTAACTAACGTTTTGGCTACAGAAAATGCTGTGGCTATGGACGTTAGTAGCTCATTCATGGCAACTGCACTAATGCAATGAGCAATCTGCCAGCTTAACAAGAAAATTAGAAACCAGCGAAACAAATGTGTAAAATTCTTATCATGTGGTGCTAAATGTGGAACATCTTCGGTTTCAGAGTCAGACTCAGACTCTGATTCATACTCTGACTCCATTTGTGAATCATCTGCAATATAAAGGATAATTTTGAGCTTGGGATTAAAGGGGCATGCATAATTATTACGCCCATCCTCTCCCCCTCCCCCCTCAGTGACACTCTACTCAGTCTCTCAGTCTCTCTCTCTCTGCACCTCATTAATAATTTATACTAATACATACAGCCATCATTATGCAAACCATGATCATACATTGCAATCAGGGTTCAAACTTAAAATCTACTCATTTAATAGGAGTCCTACCTTCATTCAGCTTGTCTGGCTCAGGAGATTCATCTGGTTCAACGTCTGTGTTTTCACTTTCATGAGGGGTACTATGATCCATTTCAGAGCTATCATTGGGATCAACCTATAAACAAAATAAGACGTTTACCATATATTAATCAATTATGTCAGGTATTAGTTACCATACTATCCTCTTCTGGACATGCTGGATTTGAAGAAAAATCTCCAAATTCTGTGATGAGGGGTTGTTCATGTGCTGCTTCTGTAGCACTTGTTTCAGGAAACCTCTTGATTTTTTTAGTCCATGAATTAGACTCACTGTCAAAATACAATCTTTGATGCTCTCTAAAGGTTCTAGAAGCTAACATCTCCATACAGTGTCCACAGAATTTACGTGACACTCCAGCCATGATTGGTTATCTGTCTATAATATAGCTACATATACTGCCAGATCAGAGCACGTCACATGGTCAGCAGGTGAGATATGATCCTTGATTGACACTTAATTATAAGTCATTATCACTAGATGTGTTTGATAATGTATATACCCATGTGTTCTCCATACTGTCTATAATATTATTATCTGCATGTGTATCTCTATCCCTGCATGTATGACATGTATATACAATGTACGTCATAGTTCCCCCCCCCCCTTTGATTTAAATAGAAATAATTTTAATGAATGGCCAGAATATTGATAACAATAAGTAATAAATTAAAAGTACTAGCTACCTTAATATATCAGAAAGAGATTCACAAACATACTGAAGTGAAGGTCTCATGGCAAAATCAGATTTTGTACATAATCTTGCTACAACTTTGAGATCATGATTTTTAGTGACAATCACAACTTTTTTAATGATGTGACCAATAGAATAAATATCTGTTTGCACAGATTGAGCCTGTAACCCTTTGACAAGTTCAGGTGCTAAGTGAGTGTAATTCTTTAGATAGTATTCTTTTTCCTTGTCAGTCAGTTTATACTTTTTGGGGCATGTCATGGATCTGGCCTTGCCAAAGTCAATGATGATTGGCCATACAGGTGGATTTTCCTTAGTCTGACAGTGACAGATGCAGTCGCTCATGATAATGTTGTCACACTTCAAATCATTATGTAGAAAACCTTTTGTGTGTATTGCTTGTACACCATTACAGATCCCGACGAGAATTTGTGTCCAGTCATGTATTCTTACTTGTGAATCACTTTGATACTGATTACGTAAATATTGATGAAATGTGCATGATTTACCAGCAACGGAGTAAAATTTTGTCACAAGAAGCGGTTTTGAACACTCAGGATGATCATATACACCGATAAAAAGGGGTAAGTTTGGATGGCCATGGCATACTTCAACCATTACTTCGGCCTCGTACCAGACATCTTTTATAGAATAGGAATCAAGAGTTATTGTTTTCACAGCTACTTCAGTAGCACTAAGCAACATTTTCGTACACTTTCCAAATGATCCCGATCCTAGATCAGCATCTGCTCCAAGTGATACTAAGCTGTATCTATCAATCCTGTTGATTGCCTGATGATTCTGAACTTGTGTGTCGGAATCAGAATATCGAGTAACTCCAGCCACTGTCAGTCGAGATGAAGCTGTGGGTTTACTACGCAAAAAGCATCGTAGTGAAGAAACACTGCTTGGTCCTGAATTATGCTGAGCTGGTACGCATTTCATGGGCGGTTTACACGCTCCTTCCCGGACGGTTAGTTTTAACGCACGCTTCCTTGCTGCTGCCAACTGGCCGCGAGTTTGAATCAATTCCTCTTTCTTTTCTTCTAACTCCTGTAAAACCGCGTACGTTTGGTGCAACCTCTCTTTTCTTTTGTTTCGATTGTTCCTTCTCCGTCTTCTGTTTCGTTCTTGCTTTCGTGTAGTCTCCTTCATGCCTGACTCCATTGTGCATATGCATGCCTTATTGTAGGCGGAGCTAATAATTATTAGTACTGCCCTGGTACCGGAACGAGACAAGAGCCGGCCAACGGTATGGCGCCGCGCGCGCAATCACTTTCGAATTTCTGATTCCGCCGCGCGCACGCGCGCGGGCTGTGCACATGGCGCATCCCTGCTGTCGAATCCCATTGGTCAGTTTTACCAGGAAACATCACGCTACAATGGATTTGGAGCGTTAAAAATCCCTGCCGTCGAATCCCATTGGTCAGTTTTACCAGGAAACATCACGCGACCGTGGATTTGGCGCTCATTTTGCCCACAGAGCTAGCTAGCTAGAGTTAGCTTGATCTCCTGTCTATCTGTGCTAGTCCTGTACCCTCTGCTTGCCATCTCCCCCTTTAAATAGTGAACGGCGAGGCCTACCGGATCTTCATCTTCAAAGAAGGTATAGCGAATTGATCTTCCTGTATATCTTGTCAGTATACATCATGTGCTCTTTTTTTTATTTCAGAGACTCAAATATGGCAGAAGATGATATAGCTATACTGCTGCAAACTGCTATTTCTGAAATGCAAGAATCAAGGAGGCAGGCTGAGGTCTTAATGAGACACAATCAGCAACTGGTGGATCAAAACAATCAATTTGCGGACAAGATGAAAGAACTGGTGGCCACCAAACAACGAAAGCAACTTTCCAAAGTCCAGGTGTCTGTTCAGACAAAGGTATTGAAACTGTGTGTACTAATTTAATAGTGTATAGGTACTAATTACGCTTTGTGTGATTGTGTATCGAATGGTACGTGTCCTCAGATTTTGCTGTAGGAAGGGAATCAAATTATTACATCATTACAGTGCATATTGACTTTATAGTGGTATATATGCAGTTACCACTCACAGTGGAGTAGTGATGTCGATCCAGTAGTAGCTAGCTAGTAATGTGTTGATATGGAGTTTACCACTTGAACCCCCTATAGTCTATTATGCAATTGGGGATGGGACAAAAGGACTATTAGTCTGCAGTGATAGTATTCTCTAATACTTGAAAACTTCACAAGTGTTTAATTGTGCATGCATATGTATGTGGTCGTCCTGGTTCTGAGACGGTCCCTTCTAGGGAGCAATGTACTTAGTGTACCCCACTTATTGTGGGAGTGACAACCTTATACATGTACAAGCACAATTTGCCTATTTCCAAAATCTGTGAGCATAATAAGATTATAAAGTAATTAAAAGAGCTTACTATAGTTGGTGCTCACCTTCTCCGGCAACCCTGGCTCTGAGACGGTTCTACGGAAGCAATGTACTCAGTGTACCCCATAATGGGAGTGGTTGTTGGTGAAGTGAAGCACAATTTTGCCTTTCATTAAGTGGAAATTGGCTTTCCCTATACTAAATATACCAATCCCCCCCCCCCCCCCCCCGATTTCTATTTGCTCCTCCTTAAGTTTCCTGCTATGTGTTTGCCCCCTCTTGAGTGAAATCTACCCTGCAAGCTATATTTAGTTGATATTGTTGCAAGGAAGTTTATGATTTTGGGTTTGTGCATGACTATGTCCAGCTTCTGGTGAAATATTCCTATGTAGGTTGTGAGGGATAGATCTCTCTATGGATTTTAGATTAAGGACCTGAGCTAGGGAGAAATTATTCAGCAGGGAATTAGTTAGCATTGATTTACCAGTGTATTAGATAATTATCTATATATTACATGTGTATATAATTATCGTACCCTCGCATAAGAGAGGGCCCATGGGTGGTGCACCTTACATTGGGCCAAGATTGGAGGATGGGCCGATATTCGAGGTATCATGGATCAGTATTGCATTTATACGTGAAAGAGCGCCCAGGTAAGTTACCCATGCTATCTTCAGAATTTGAATAGTAGCAGCGGCTACTATTGATTTCAGCCTTATTCAAGCACGGTTACCAATCAAGAGGAAGGGCGGCTGCGATACTTCACCATGTGTCGCTGATTGCAGCCGTATTAAGTGGGCATGGCTAACCGTGTACGATCGTTTATTTGTGCTGAAACGTGGCATAAACCTACATGTAGCTAGACTTAGTTGTACGGCTGTTTAGCACGCTATTTATTGATCTTACATAGACTATCCAAAGTTCAGTCCACATAAACCAGCCATTTGAGCTGCGTTTTCAGGGCAGCTACACATGGGCGCATCTTTGAGTAAACACTAGACCTTAGCAGGAAATTGAGCCCAAAGTGGGGGGTACCGGCATTCGGTAGTGGGCCCTCTTTCACGAGGGTACAGTATGTGAACTTGATAATGATGAGATTTTTCTATCGTAAAATACTGCCCTAGAACTTGATCCACAGTGTGTACCGAAATTTTAGCACCGATGAAGAGGCTGAGAAGCATCAGTGGAACTTTAATGAAAGGTAATAAGCAAATTATTGCTACGTAGTGCCAAGCACTTAACTTAAACAAGCTTAATACTCCAGGTTTGAATCACCATTCAACAAAGGAGTAACTAGGGAGATAATTCGTGAAATACAGACCGATGTTCCAAACACCAAAGAAGAAGAAATACTTTGTAAGCTAATTTTAATGACTAGCCATGTATATTAATACAGGGGGCACCCTGGGTCCTCCCCTCCCCCCCCTCACTGGCATTCCTCCTGAAATTTCCAAGTATTATAATTATCGTACTTGCTCTAGCTATCGAACATTCTAGTAACCCGAATGGCAGGTTTGAAATATTTTATTTCCATTCTAATTCATTGAACGTGCCGAATTTCAAATTTTCTCACTAATCGAATAATCACAAGGTATGCAATCATAGCAGGAGATGTACAGAGTTCAGAGTTCAGCATCAACACATCTATTTGTGGCTTCCATGATTATCGTAGAGTGTGGCACCTTATTCTTGCATGGATGGTGTCAATAAGCGGAAAAGGACTACTGAAACTGAATATCATTTTATGATTGCAGTCAGACACTAGAGCTAACAATGATCGATAAATCTAAAGCTGGACATCTACCAGAGAGATAGGTAAGCGTGGCAATAGCTAGCGCTTCCTCCATTTTTCTATAGATCTATTCTATTTTTACTCGAACAAGCTGCTGAATTTATTCATATAATATTGAAGGGCCATAATTATTAATTTTGGCCATAAAAGAGCAAGTACATACTAATACATGTTGTAGAGAAGCCACTAGATACCATTTCAGAGGTTGTAAAATTCAGCCCCCCCCTTAGTTTGGGTATGCTAACTTGCATTAGCCCCTCTATCATTCCTGCAGGTGGATGTCGTGTGTATTTCAAATCTTTAAATGATGACAGGAAACGCCGAACATCTGGCGCATATAATCAGCACAGGACCAAGCAAAAAAGGATTGGACGTCTTAAACATGTAAGGTTGTATAATATGTAATCTAGCTTTCACTGACTGTAAGGTGGCTCACACAAAGTCATAAATTTCAAAATTTCCTGGGGGGGGGGGGGGGGGGGGGAGCATGCCCCAGACCCCTAGTATGGGTATGCTGCCACATACTAGGTTTTACCCCCCACTACGAAACAAATTAAATCCCCAATCATTGCATTAAATAGTACAGTAACAACAATTATTCACTTCCAAATTAATTTTGCAGAAACTTAAAATCCGAAGCTTAGGACTGGACACAGCTGCCTCAGAACACACGTGGAGTGCTACACACAAACAGCGTGTACGAAAACTCCTTACAACAGATTATATGTCATCAGAATCCTCCGATGAAGAAGACACTGAATCTGGTGGGAGGTCTGTTTTGAAAGTAAAAAAGTTATTATGGCTCAAAAAGAAATATAGAAACGCCTTTCATCAAATTGATACAGCATATTACAACAGCCACAAAAAATCGAAAGATAAACTTAAGCATCGTATTTCTGGACCTGATAGTGTTCGTCAACCGCCTGAGGATGCACCCAGATTTGCTATCAAATCTGAATACCACCGGGATAATCAGGAATCAGATCCAGGACTCAACTCGTCCATCAGTGATCCTACATCCCAAGATCCACAACTTAACTCCTCACTGTCCTCAGCTAATGATTCTGAGTAATTATTGTTGTCTTAAACTAGAGGAGGTTGGCCACGCATCATGATACATTGATAGCTTACTTGATTTTCATCCCCGCCCATCCCAATTTTTACAGGCCAACTCTACGAATTTTATTGCTATTGTGCATATGAAGTAGAGCGACTCTACCCAAGTATATAGAAAATATAATCTAGATCTAGTCTAGTGTCCTGATGAGTAAGAAATAAAGTGCCTCCTCCTGCCCCTACTTTTTGGAAAAGGGGATGAAAATTATTTTATGTCCTTAGCATTCCTGAACAAAATTTTTTATTGGTGATGTTTGATGATGCATGTCCAACCTAGCCTCCTAGATCCTCTGGTCCTTAATAATCACCATTCATTATTGTTTAGAACAGGCTATTTTATTGTCATACTTATGGTCCAAGCCAATTATTCACGAGACTGTCTAACTTCAGATCATGATCAATCATTTGCAGCTTCAATTATTATAATTTTCAGCATAGTATCAGATTCTGAAAATTTACATAAACATGAAAAATAAGTGCACTTCAGTATCAGTGTATTAATTTATTTATGGTCTTTCAGCTTACATCAGCTAATGGTACTATGTGGAGTCATGGATGTTAAGTATCTTGTAGCAGATAGATATATTCTGAAATATGATCTTTCTGTGGCAGTTTTTCCCAGATAATATGCTGAAACATGGCAATAAAGCATATTTCTCTACTGACATAATATATGTGTAAATATGATGTTTCAATACCTTTATCCACATATTTTCTCATGGTGGAAAGGTGGCCAGTGTGCTCTGCTGAAATATGATTAAACTTCGCAAACATCATATTTCAGCTGCTGCTT
The DNA here is from genome assembly GCA_963930775.1 of Cliona cf. orientalis. Taxonomy (NCBI): domain Eukaryota; kingdom Metazoa; phylum Porifera; class Demospongiae; order Clionaida; family Clionaidae; genus Cliona; species Cliona cf. orientalis. The sequence goes on from OZ005690.1 coordinate 4,007,728, forward strand.
AAACTTGGATAAACTGACAGGAACCTGGTCTTTACATATGTTTATCTGGCTTTCTAACAGGGATAAATATACCATTTCGTCCAGGGCCTAGCATGAAACGTCGCACTTTCTTCACCTCAACCTTGCGACCTTCCATGGATGACTGCACGTCCATCAGTAAGGATGAGAAGCTGGCCTTCAGCTTGGTCAAGGCAGTCTCAGCAATGCATATGGCCTTGCCTGGAGAAATCATGATGGATGGACAGATAAGTATAAACAGTAAAGCTGATAGCTATAGGCTTGCAATTGAAAGAAATCATGATGCATGCCATGGATGCTGAAGTAGGATGGGATTGGTCATTCAGTTGTCAGGAAGGTGGCTAATTTTAATATTAATAGCTAGCTAGCTATATGCTGGCTATACTTATCATAGAGTCGGTAGACTCTATAAGTAGGGATGGCCCGGACACTCCATATACATAATACATTACAAATACCCAAATATTTCAAAACAGGTAACTTTGTGAAATTTCTAAGTGTCAAAATCAGAATCTCCAGCAAATTGTGCATCTAACAACACCAAGATCATTCATCCAAACAATTGTACATGCTAGAACCAGATGTTCAAAAAATAGGCCATTTGTCAATCTTTCTTTCTTTCTTTTTCATTACCAGGGCTAACTCAATACTGCCTCGACCTCTCATCTTAGTTTGAGTATAAATCCACTCCATTTTGTAGCGCGCAGGTCCACGACACGCTAGTTTTGCATTATCTCTACAGTTACGTAATGGTGGGTGTGTACGTCGCTTTAGCGAAAAGGGTGTGTCTGATACGCCATTTTTGTCACAATAATGCGCATGCTCATAATATGTTGCCATGGTGAAGTCATGTGACTGTAGTCAGCGGCGCGCGCCACCGCCGCTAGCGTACACGTATACCCGTACCCTACCGTACCCGTATAGCTAGCTAGCGCTCGCGCTAGGCCTCCAGCCTAGCCAAGCTAGCACCTATAGCTTAGCCATAGCTAAGCGCCAGGCTCTCCCGCACGAGCTAGCTAGGCCAGTGTGAGCGCAATATAGCGAACCTAGCTAGAGGCTAGTGCTATGCTGGGATATGGAGACTCGAGTCCTCAACGTACGCCGGGGCACGGCACGGCCCTCAGCAGTCGGCATAACAGCCAGCTCAGCAGTGACAGGTAGTCGATAAAATAAATGATAGCTACTAGAGTCTCATAGCTACTTGGCCGCCTGAAACAGCCTTCTTTGGAATCTATGCTTTATCGAGTTAACGAGGGGTGTGGCTACTACTTTTGCGCACGCGCGAACTCACCTCCCATCTTCTATAATTATACTTACTGTAGTTGCAATAAAAAAAAGAGCAGAAACAAGTATAAAAAATAATTGAATAAAATTTAAGGCTGAAGTAGGGATGGCAATGCCAAAAAGTATACAAACAAGATTTGTAGGGATAAGAGATAATCACAACCACTATACATCCCTACGCTTGCTTTTTGAGTAGCATGGGAATCATAAATATTAAAACTGACTGACAGAGAGAACATGAATTTCTTCCATATGCAAGTCAAGAACACTCCAAGGATAGCATGCGTTGAACAAGTCAACATCAATAGGTCTGTAATAATCGAGAATAGCATGCCTTGAAGAAGTCAACATCAATAGGTCTGTAATAATCGAGAAAAGCAAGCGTAGGGATGTATAGTGGTTGTGATTATCTCTTATCCCTACAAATCTTGTTTGTATACTTTTTGGCATTGCCATCCCTACTTCAGCCTTAAATTTTATTCAATTATTTTTTATACTTGTAATAATTATATATGTATGCCAAAAATCTTAATTAATTTGGATAACTTAACTGGTACACTTACGCCTCTTAGCTTCCTGCTCCTGAGATTGTACGCTACTCACGATCACGAACTCTCGCCTGACGCTGGCAGCGATCGCGTTCTTTCCTATTCTGCTGAGAGCTGTAGCTAGCTTCTCCCAGCTCGCCTCGGGGTCGAACTGCAGCCACTCCGAGAGCATCATTCGTAGATGGTCCTTGCTGTCATGGTGCTTGTCTATCAGTTTGAGAGTTGACTCGGGCAAGTCGAGTTGTAGGCCGAGGTCGTGGTACTCCACCACGCCCCTCAAAGCGATCACCAAATCCTTTAGCTCTGGCTTCTTTGGATCGCTAGTAGGAGGCTCAGACATGACGAAAAATAGGCAGTTTTAATAGTGAAAGGTGAATAACTCTGAAAAAGGAAGTCCTGTATGCGGGCACACCCACTTATGTATATAGTGCACACTCTATCTATACAACCACAGAACTGTGTTTATTCTGAATATGTACGGTTTCAGTAACTACTGTACACGCAATCGTATTGCGCACGCGCAAAAGATAGTGGGACGTTCCCGCCAAAATCATTCAAACTGTCATTACTGCGCATGCGTAACTTGCTAATTGCCCTGGCAGTAGAGCCTAATTATTTATAATTATGGCAATGAATGCTGCAAATTTCTATGGCATGGAATTCATGTCGAAGATTTTTAGGCCTCATGTATATACCAGGGTATCATTAAATTTTGTACATTATTAATTTTTAATAACTAGCTAGCAACATTTTAGATGATTGTATAGTATTAAAAGTGATTGCATAGAATTAGGGAAAGGAATCACGGACAATTAAATCTAATTAGATGACCCAAAGTGTGAAATCCCATCATGCATGCATATACACCAGAATTGATGGTGTATAGGAATACTGTGTATAATAATCTAACAATAAGACAATTATTATTAGCTATCCTTGGATACCGGTATTAAATAGTTGCAGCATGCTATACTGGCTCCGTGCTGGAATGGCTCGCAAGAACTTAAAAAAAAATTCGATAAGTGAAAAGAAAAAAAATCAAAGCATAAAGCGAGATTTGAACCTGCTACATTAGAGCCCCAACCACTACACCACCACTGTTGTCGCTGCTGCAAATCATTTATTTATGCACCTATCAATGTCAAGCCCCACTACCCCCCATAGGGGCGAGGGTGGGGGTAGGGTGGGGATTTGACACCCGAGAAGTTCAAAGTCTCCGCCCCCTGGGCCAAAATTACAGGAAAATCCCCCTATTCTATAGGGGCTGTGTATTGACTTCGCCTTGCACAATAACAAATGGTGTATTAATGCACATGTGCAATAACTGCACACTAAGCATAATCAAATGCCCCTCCCATCCCCTACTGGGTCAAATCCCCTACCCATTAGGCCGAAATTTGCGTCAATGGACTTTCATATGCCCGACCCTCGCCCCTATGGGGGGTAGTGGGGCTTGACATTGATAGGCGCATTATTTCCCCCTTATCATAGAGAAACCCTAGAGACTAACCCTGCTAACCATTGGCAACCCATCCCCAACCCCCCTCCCAGCCCCTCCCATCCATATCGTGTATAGCCAAACCCTAGAGACTAACCGTGCTAACCATTGGCAACCCATCCTCAACCCCCAGCCCCACCCACCTATACTGCATATGCGGTATAGGTGGGTGGGGCTGGGACGTATACATGAACAAACCATTTGTTGCGCGCGCCTCCCTATGGCCATTCCAGCACGTCGCATGGAGCCATTGTGGCACGGAGCCATTGTGGCACGCTACAATAGCTACTGAAATCAATCTATTTAGACACTCGATCGTATTGCATGGTGCTGGCAGCACAACTAGTACTAATTAGAAACAGACCCTCTGCATGCTGTCCATTTCATGGAAACTCTTACCGACTTCTCCATCTTCCGGGCCGGCTGGTAGATGCCAATGCCCCATGCATGCATGAACCTATAGTGAGTTGGTTGAAATTTAATTACTAGGTGTGGTGTACACTTTAGAACCACCTTGCATATCTAAGGGTTCAACTACAATATGGCTACCTTGCCCATATTATGTCAGGTACTCAGAACCATTAAACCTACAAACTGCAGCCATTGAGGGTGCAACTAATTGCTTTGTTTTGGCTAATAGCATATGCACTATATAGCATGTTCTGCGCATGCAGTGACAGTGTCACTGATACTAGTGGAAGCCACTGATAGTTCGAGTTCTTTTTTTAAATAGATGTGAGTTATTTATAGCCTTATCATTTTGGATACTGAGTTTGAGCATACTATAATGTCACAATGAGTGTCACTGAAGAGCAGAAAGCCTATCATCTGCGCAAAATGAGGACACGTATGTCCAGATTGGACATCAACAAGGATGGGTACATTTCTCGCGAAGATTTTGAGCTCATGGGCAAGAAGCTGGCCGAACACAGTGGAATGACAGAGGAACAAGCTCAAGCAACTACCAGAGAGTTCCTGAAAGTAGCAGATATGATCAATCTGAAGCCAGGAGTAAAGAAGCCTCTGGAAGAGGCTGCTAAAAGAGCTAATGAATCGTACTGTTCACTAATGTCTTCTGAGGAAAAAATATCTTTAGTTAATAGTACCCACAATGTGCTATTCGATGCCATAGATACAAACAAGGATGGGCACATCTCTGTCGAAGAATTCAAAGTCTACTTGAAACTTGCTGCTCCAGGAGTTAAAGAGGAAGAGATTGTCCATTCTTTTGATGCTATCGACGCAGACAAAAATGGAGAGATAAGCCGTGAAGAGTTCTTAGCTGCTGCTCAAGATTTTCTGCTAGGAGTTGAGGAAACAGAGCTTTCTAAAGCTTTCTTGGGTCCCCTGCTGGATTAATCATATTCAAAAGTATCGTATACTATAATGGTGACAATCATTAATAGTTTTGTAGGATATAGCTATTATTATTAAGGGAAATACTGATGTGTGTGTATAAATGAAGCTACCGCAGTATTATAGCTACATGACATACCTATTGTAATGTCATATTCATAGAGTCGGTAGACTCTATACATAGGGATGACCTGGATATGAACATTAAAAATCAGAGTAGCTTAAATATCTAGCTAGTCTGACTCAGTGTATGTGTTTAGTTGTACTGTGTATCTTGGCGCTAGTTATTGTCAGTGATTTTTGTGATTGGTGTTTAATTATTGATCAATAATTATAACTTCAATCTATGATCTAACATTGGCCGAAAATGCATGTTGAGTGTGCACCATCGCATATTATTATTATTCAAAATTAAGGAATTGCAGACTCAGTCTGCATTGAGGTGAACATTAATTTTAGGTATGCACTCATAGAATCCTGGAAGCCAATTAATGTCTTAGTTACTTGCCCCGGGCAGAATACAGTGTATCTTTCACCGATTGCAAGCTCGACCTTGCACATGCTACCAACAAATAATTTATCCCATCCTCGTCGCCAGTAAAAATATGTGGTAACTTGAGAAAGGTTGACCACTGAAGATTATTATTAGAGTAGCAAGAAACTGATATGGACAAAATGAAACAAACACAATATAAAATCAAAGCCTACAGAAAATTCTAGAATAATTAACAGTTGAATATGTTGCATAATAATAATATTATTATCGCTTTAACAGTCACCAACTCCTAAAGTGTTAACTAACAAAATTCACACGAGATATTGCTAACACCTTAACACTTACTAACTATGCTAATCAAAAAGTTAACAAGTTGTTACACTCAAAAGACACCACCAATCCTGTGAAGTTTCTATAGCTGTCAAATTTTTAGGCTTCTGTTAATTACATAATATTTACCAATAGCAAATTAGAATTAGTTGGAGATCGCTATCAATATAAAGTGACTGTGCAGCTATATCATGTTTAACTAAAAGCTATCTTAACTACCACATAATACAAGTGTAGCTAGCTAGCTACATGCTGCTGCCATTTATTAAGTCAATCACCAATACTATAGATCATAGTTACCTAGCTATTAGTCATGAGCTTCACAAAAGAGCCGAGAGCTTATCACCTGCGTAAAATGCGAACACGTATGACACGATTGGATCTCAATAAGGATGGGTATATTTCTCGTGAAGATTATCAGCTCATGGGCAAAAAGCTGGCAGAACAAAGCAGAATGATGGAGGAGCAAGCTAAAGCAATTAACTTGGAGATAATGAAAATTGCAGATACTTTTAACCTGAAACCAGGAGTGAAATTTCCTCTAGAGGAGGCTGCCAAAAAAGCCAGTGAAGCGATCCTGTCCATGTCTCCTGCCGAGAGAAAAGAATCAATCACAGTTAGTCACAACCTGCTATTTGATGCCATAGATACAAACAAGGATGGGCACATTTCGGTCAACGAATTGAAAGTCTACTTCAATGTAATTGCCCCAGGTATTTCACAAGCCGAAATCATCCATTCCTTTGATACTATATCGATACCGATAAGAATGGAGAGATAAGCCGTGAAGAATTCATGACTGCAGCTGAAGATTTTCTACATGGAGTTGAGGAAACAGAGCTTTCAAAGGTCTTTTTCGGCACTTTGCTGGATTAGAATCGAGCATGTATAAACTTTAAGATAACTACGTATGCTAGCTGTGAAAGAGGAGTGCCTCAATGCAGTCTAACTGTATTACGCAGTTTTTCCAGACAAGTGATTTTTTTTATGTTTAGTGTATCATCTCCCCAAAAACATTTTCCACATTAATTTTATTCTCATTAATTGTAGATTACTAAGTAGCAAGTAATTATTTGTTATCAAGATTATCATAGTGTCAAGGGTGATTGCATAGAATGAGGGAAAGAAATCACAGACATTAATTCGATGACTGACAGACTAAGAAATAACAGTAACTATTCAAACTTTAGTATCGAATTAGATATTATGACATTAATTGTGCGTATTCATTATTGCTGTGATTATGCTGTGGTCATATTGCCGTAATTATTATTATGCTAAGGTGATCATGCATTACTGTTGCAGGTCAGAGTTCAAGTACAATAATTTAAGCCACACCTACAAGTCATGCCCATTGCTCAGGGATGAGGACAAAATTTAATGTTGGAAGCCTTGTTAGTTGCTCTGGCAGTATATATAGCCTAATTACTACAGGAAATGAATACTATAAATTTCTATGGCATGGAATTCGTATCAAAGACTTTTAAGCCTCATGTATAATAATTATTATGCATAGCCAATAGAATAATAATATATACCACAGCGAGATTTCGTTCGGTATAGCTATAATTGGCAACCGCTATCAATAGTGCCTCTGAGTCAATGCAGTCTTATGCAATTTTCCAGCAAGTTATTTTTTATGTTTAGTTTGTCGGATCCCCCAAAACGTCTTCAATTCTATCCACATTATTTTTAATATTTCTCATTAATTAAATTTTTGAAGCAACATTAAGCAAATATTAGCTTGTCCCACACTATTACATGCAACATTGAAAATGTGGTAGTGACTTGAGGATGAGGCTAGCAAACATTTTGTTCATCAACCGAAGAGGGATTGCATGGAAGGAATCATGGACAATTAATTCTATATTAGATGACTCACATTGAGTGTGAATCCCACCGTGTAGGAATGGCCGGCATGTATATAATATGATAATCTAACAATAAAACATTATTACCCTTAATAGTTACTGAAATCAATCTGTTGAGACACTGGTGCTGGACACCGCTGGTACTGGCAGCAAGACCTTTATTAGAAACAGACCCTCAGCTATCCAGATTCTTACCAATCCCTCCTGGACCATCTCCCGGCTGGTAGATACCATGCATGAATTAACCCAGTGTGATGATTGAAATTTAATTAATACATGTGGTATACACTTTAGTACCACCTTGCACATCAAAGGATTCAACCATGGGCATAATGTAATTATTAATTAATATGCATGGCTGCCTTGCCCACTCAGAACCATTGAACCAATAAATTGCAGCCATTGAGAGGGCAACTATGTTTTGGCTAATAGCTAGTATGCTCTATTGCATGTTCTGTGCACACAGTGATAGTGTCACTGGATAGCTAATAGTGGAAGCCACTAATAGTTTAGATGTTAGCCATAATAATAATATTATCATTTTGGATACTGATTTTGAGGATAATTGTTACAGTAATGTCATAAGCCTATACCTGTACATGTGTAAAATGAGGACGCGTGTGTCCAGATTAGACATCAACAAGGATGGGTACATTTCTTGCGAAAGATTTTGAGATCATGGGGAAGAAGCTGGCCGAACACAGTGGAATGACAGAGGAACAAGCTCAAGCAACTACCAGAGAGTTCCTGAAAGTAGCAGATATGATCAATCTGAAGCCAGGAGTGAAGAAGCCTCTGGAGGAGGCTGCCAAAAGAGCTAATGAATCATACTGTTCTCTCATGTCTTCTGACGAAAAAATAATATCATTAGTTAATGGTGTCCACAATATGCTATTCGATGCCTATGGTCACATTGAAGAATTTAGGGGGCTTGTCCAAAGTCCTTGTGGAGAAGATTAAATGTCATTATGACGTTGGGGGGGGGGGGGGATCTTGGTCCATGATATTTTACAATTGCATTAGCTTTAGATGTGATTATGCATTCTTGTGGTTGAACAAGTCTAGACATGCCTCCATGGAGCAGTGTCAAATTAATTTTTGACAGCTGTGTCAAGCACTATAATATAATACAAGAATATTATTATGTAGCTAAAAGTATACATGCAAGCAAGAAACTGTCAAAGAAGCAATGAATCCTTGAAGGCATAGCTAGCACTGTAGAATACAAGTAAATACTGAATGTGTAGGCTAAAATCAGAATCAGAGTTTCAGTGTTGAACCTATACTGAAATACTGTGACATTAAGAGAGGTGCAGGAGGGGGTAAAATTTTAACGCCATAAATGATGTTAATTTTTCCACAAGGACTTTGGACAAGCCCCCTTATACACTTATAATAGTATTTCATTAGTTATGCTACTGTGATTATCACCATTGCTTTCATCATGTATACCAGTACATGTATGTACATCATGCAGCTTCTGTATAGTTTGAGAAACAGTTCATTCCAATTATTACCAACAGGAAATGGAGAGATAAGTCTTCACTGCAGCTATATGAGGATTAAATCTTTATAGCCACTATATATATAAGCCTCAAGTCTATATCATCATAATAGTCTATAGATGTATATAAGTATATAATATGCTAGCATAACTTGGCATAACAAGCACAGCTAGTAGAGTGTACTGGTTGATTCAGTAAAATTCTAATAAATGCTGCATGATGAAGTTAATTTTCAAGTTATTTTTTTAAAATGGCATAAATGGTTCTTATGGGCTTTGACTGAATAACAGGACCAACTCCATACTCTCGTTTTATTTCTTGAAGTGCTTCTTGATCAAACTGACTCGGATCAAATTCTCCTTGGAACCATCCATGCATAGAATCGATGTAGTCATCCAAGTGTCTCCATGTTAAATATTCTGGCATAGTTGTCATTGAAATATTCTTGAACCCAGTTTTAAATGCAAGACTCCTATACTGACTTTCGGTCAAAAATGACATTTTCATTTGGAGTGTTTGCTGGAGAAATCCAGGTCTGATGAGCAGATCAAAAATTTTTACTCCAATCTCAGGAACTGGATAGATACCATCAGATGTTGTAAAAACAAAGCTACCTTGTGAATGGAGAGTTTCATAGACCCTCTTCAGTAGGGATTCCTTATCTTTAATCCAGTGGATAACAATGTTGCAGAATATGAGATCATACTGCCCCGGTGGAAATGTCTGGTCATCAGCTTGGATGTACGTAATATTGCTGGCTGAGTGATTCTCTCTTGCAATCTTGAGTCTTTCTCCATCAGGGTCTACAGCCACCACCTTCCCCTCTGGTCCAACTCGCTCTGACAGCACTTTTGTGAGGTTGCCAGTCCCACATCCCAGGTCAAGAGCAGTGGCACCTTTCTCGATGTCTAGTTGAGCTATTAGTTCAGTACCAACCTTCTTCTGTATGCTGCTTCCATGTTCATAGCTAAATGCCTGACAGGCCTGAAGATCATGTTTGTAGGTGGCTTCTTGCAATTGTGATAATGACATCTTGGAGAAATAGCTACGTAGCTCTTCTGCTGACTGTATATTAGGCCACTCCAATGAGATTCATTGTTTCTCATCACCTCAGTATCTCCTGGAGGATGCGGGCGGGCGGTCATTATCATTATTCATTATCCAATTTAGCATGTTCTTTACCATACCGTCACATAATACTTGGCGCTTGTAGCGTTACGTTTTGACGACCATTACCTAAAATAGTATTCTTGAGCATGCGCAGTAAGAATTCACAGTGCTCAGGTGGCTCAATGGCTTCAATCGTAACCAGCAGTCACCAAATAATGAGTAATGAGTTTAGAAGTGCTGCTCAAAAAAAGTAGGCCGGCAGGTGATGAGAAACAATAAATCTCATTGGAGTGGCCTTATTATTAATACCGTAAAAGTTCTAATTACAGCGCCAAAAAAAATAATAATTCTAATCTTCGTGTGGCGCTTATATTAGAACGTGAAAAATTGCGTTAAGTAGCCAGTGGCACTTAGATTAGGGCGGCGCTTACTAATTAGAACGAGCTAGCTGTGCTTAGAATCGCGCCGTACCTGTACTTACCGGTTACGGATATGCCGGGTGATTTTGAAGTCAGCTTCTGTGCTGTGGTACGTGGCTTTCATGTGTACCAAGCTATTTGGACTACAGTCGGAGAAGCACTAGCAACACAGCGGGAGCACGGTAATCTGCTTATGCAGCATTCACCACGTTCTAATTATAAGCGCCAGTTTTAATATTTCTGACTGGAGGTTGGCGCTATATTTAGAACAGAAAAAATATGATACAATGCCAAGTGGCGCTTAAATTAGAGTGGCGCTGTAATTAGAACTTTTACGGTACCGTACTTAATCTAATACAACGTATAGAAAAAAAATTCAATTTTGAAAAACGCGCGTTTTCCTGGTAAAGGTCGTCAATCGCTCCATATATACCGTTGTGAGAATTCGAATTAATGCTAATTTCTTGCGTTAAATTGGATCATACGTTGTATTCGTCGTCTTTATCGCACGCGGAAAAAGAGGCTCGATTATCTACGGTAGTACAATTAACCACACACTTCCGAGTACTATAATTAGTGCGGTAATCAGTTAATGTACTCTTATGTGTATACAAGTATAGTCAGTGCCATTTTGCTGTATGAGTACACGCAAGAGAACTGTATTGTACGTGTATGATCAATTGACTCTATGATGATATTATAGCTAGCTAAATAAAATTTACCCTATAGCTATAAGCTATAGCTAGCAGGAGTACTGATTTTAGAGTAAGAGTGCATGCAATTACAGCTGTAATCCATACTCTTGCCTATGGGAGTAATGTATTGTCACCTACTATCTGTAGCTAGAGGTAATTATAAGAGGTGCATGCAGCAGCATATAATATACGCGTACATCTGTTGCAACTTTTACACACACATTATGCTATACATGTAGGCACACATGTACATGCACCCTTGCATTGCATAGACAAATCTAAGATTAGATTCATGATCATAGCTACATAGCTACTCTAAGATTCACACTAGCCATAGCAAACTATCTATGCATGGTAACTGTGATCCCCATGACTTTTAGTAGCTAAAATCTAGGCTATTTCGAGCTAAAAATCACTCACACCAGTGGCGGGTTTAAAGAGGGCCTGAGGGGGCACAGGCCTGCCTGTTATTGTTGATCACTTGCTAATAGTATAATAATATGTTTATTTGCACTTACGCTAACTAAATTCTGCATGTGCATAACAAATTTAGTGATATACTTCTCTTGGGGACTCGGTCCCCCTCTGTAGATAAACTTAAAATCGCCCCTAGCTCAAACACAGTGGTATCATACCGTGCAAAAAGCAATCATTGAATGTTGACTTGACAGCCTCACTGACTGCGTGCTGTGAGTCCCAGCCTAATTTGGATCGTTCATACTTTGCCATCGGGAAGCCTGGAGCTACATTCCAACCACCTCTGCCTCTATTCATGCCAGAGATTGAGTGTGGAAAAAATTGTGGATCAATCACCGAAATTTGTGCATTAAACTTTAATAATATTATATATCCACGCCCCGGCTCAATATAGCTAATATGTACTTTGCTATGGATCTCGTTATGTACAGAGATCCTACGAGGACTTAGATCATGGCTGTAACAAATACTGCAATTTGATTGGCTACTGGCAAGTATCATTCTATATCTCATAGTCACCTACAAGAATTTCATAGTCACCTACAAGTTTTGCCCTCTGGCTCTTAGCAATTAATTTTAATACAAAACTATATTATGATCTAAACTTGTTAGACACTGTTTAGTCAGTTTCTATGTGATTTAGAAGACCTCAGGGCTCTCATAGAACCCTCGCTTCGCTCGGGATTCTATATCGAGTATGTATCCTTCGGTCTTTTAAATCACCTAGAAACCTCCTAAACAGTGTCTAACTAATAATTGTTTAGAAAAATTTCGACAAGTGAAAAAAAAATCAAGGTATAAAGCGCCCCTACATTCTGTTCAGCAGAGCTAATACATATTAATATGAACAGTTACTAAGTCTTGTCTTTTCGCTTAATTAGAAAAATTACAGCCAGCTTTAGCAATAATATAGCTAGCTAGCATATACTCTAGCATGTTCTGCACATGTAGTGATAGTGTCACTCGATACTTAGTCTAGTGGAAGCCGCTGATAATTTGATTTTTTAATTAGATCATATTAAATTAATTTGGATTGCTTTACCTCCTATCGTATAGTACTACTATAAGAATGTCAAACATGCATGCCAGTTACATGCTTGCATGTACCACTGAATTGTCCCATGTACTGTTCTCGAATTTATGTAGCAACTGTATACACTCTATGTGCATAGTTACATTAAGGCTATTATAGGCAGAGTACACAAATACTGCAATCATATTTCATGAAAGTATATAATAGAATACGACCCAGTTTTGATAGCTAGTCATAAACTGGCAAGTTTGACATACGGATAGTATCTGTAATTAATTCGATTACGAGAACTATGATGCGAATGTGCCAGTGCAACTGAGACAACCCATATTAGATTACTGTGATCCACTTATTTTTGCTGTGAGACTCATTTCAAGGCAGCCCTTTGGTCTGGAATCCAGTTAGCCTTATCATTTTGGACACTTCATGACTTAAATTTGAGCATAATATTATTATTATTATAGTGTCATAATGAGTATCACTGAAGAGCAGAAAGCCTATCATCTGCGCAAAATGAGGACACGTATGTCAAGATTAGACATTAATAAGGATGGGTACATTTCTCGCGAAGATTTTGAGCTCATGGGGAAGAAGCTGGCTGAACACAGTGGAATGACAGAGGAACAAGCTCAAGCAACTACCAGAGAGTTCCTGAAGGTAGCAGATATGATCAATCTGAAGCCAGGAGTAAAGAAGCCTCTGGAAGAGGCTGCTAAAAGAGCTAATGAATCATACTGTTCTCTCATGTCTTCTGACGAAAAAAATATCGTTAGTTAATGGTGTCCACAATATGCTATTCGATGCCATAGATACAAACAAGGATGGGCACATCTCCGTTGAAGAATTCAAAGTCTACTTGAATCTTATTGCTCCAGGAGTTAAAGAGGATGAGATTGTCCATTCTTTTGATGCTATCGACGCAGACAAGAATGGAGAGATAAGCCGTGAATAATTTTTAGCTGCTGCTCAAGATTTTTGGCTTGGAGTTGAGGAAATAGAGCTTTCGAAAACTTTCTTGGGTCCCCTGCTGGATTAATTGTATTAAAAAGTATCGTATTATAATGGTGACAATCATTAATAGTTTTGTAGGATGTAGCTATATAATGAGAATTACTGATGTGTGTGTAAATGAAGCTACCACAGTATAGGCTGTATTATATAATAGCTACATGGTACGTAGTATTGTAATGTATAGACTCTATAAGTAGGAATGGCCTGGATATGAAATTAAAAATAACTTAAAAAAATAGCTTGTCTGACTGTTTGGTTGTGCTGTGTGTCTTGGCGTTAGCTATAATTATGTCAGTGGTTCTTGGGGTGTATTAACTATAACATAGCTGTCTTACAATATTATTATTAGTCAACAGTACATGCCACAGTTACTGTAGTAATTGAATACCACAATAAGTCCAAATAGCCACATATTATGTATGTCAATACCTTATGCAATAATCCTCATTAATTTTGCTTTCAGGAAAACATTTATGTGTACAAATTTATCTGGCCATCACCCATCCGCGCATGACTACTTTGATGCTACCCTAATAAATTCCATGCAAGCCTATACGTGATTGCTACTGGCCCACCATACACATGTCATGTGTTTCTCAGAATAGCTAGAATAGAGTAGTTTCTGCATGCATGCACCAGAGATGGTTGAAATTTAATTTGGTGTAGTGTACACTCTAGTACCACCTTGCACATGCATCAAAGGATTCAACCGTGGGCATAATGTAATTTTATTATGGCGCTGTCTTGCCCATAATATATCAGATTCTCAGAACCATTATATATATATAAACCTATAAATTGCAGCCATTGAGAGTGCATCTAATGGCTTTGTTCTGGCTAATAGCTAGCATGCTCTAGCATGTTCAGAGCACGCAGTGATAGTGTCACTTGATACTAGTGGAAGCCACTGATAGTTCGATTTTTTTTTAAATAGATGGTAGCCTTATCATTTTGGATACTGATTTTGAGCATATTATAATAATTATGATAGATAATGAGTTTCACTGAAGAGCAGAAAGCCTATCATCTGCGTAAAATGAGGACACGCATGTCCAGATTGGACATCAACAAGGATGGGTATATTTCTCGTGAAGATTATGAGCTCATGGGCAAGAAGCTGGCTGAACACAGTGGAATGACAGAGGAACAAGCTCAAGCAACTACCAGAGAGTTCCTGAAAGTAGCAGATATGATCAATCTAAAGCCAGGAGTAAAGAAGCCTCTGGAAGAGGCTGCTAAAAGACTTAATGAATCGTTCTGTTCTCTCATGTCTTCTGACGAAAAAATATCGTTAGTTAATGGTGTCCACAATATGCTATTCGATGCCATAGATACAAACAAGGATGGGCACATCTCTGTCGAAGAATTCAAGGCCTACTTGAATCTTATTGCTCCAGGAGTTAAAGAGGATGAGATTGTCCATTCTTTTGATGTTATTGACGCAGACAAGAATGGAGAGATAAGCCGTGAAGAGTTCCTAGCTGCTGCTCAAGATTTTCTGCTTGGGGTTGAGGAAACAGAGCTTTCGAAAGCTTTCTTGGGTCCCCTGCTGGATTAATTGTATTCAAAAGTACTATCGTATACTATAATTATAATGGTAACACTCATTCATAGTTTTGTGTATAGGATGTAGCTGCATGCATGTATAATAATAACTTTTATTATGAGAATTACTGAATGAAGCTATACCACACTATTGCTATACGACATACCGGTATTGTAATCATGATCGTAATCATAGAGTCGGTAAACTCTATAAGTAGAAAGGCCCAGAATACTAAAAATTTAGAGTAACTTAAATATCTAGCTAATCTGACTCAGTGTGTGTCTTTAGTTATGCTGTGTGTCTCGGTGCTAGCTGTAATTCTGTCAGTGATTCTAAGACTTGTGATTGGTGGTTTACTGGTAACTTCATTCTATGATCTACCGTTGGCCATACATTACGTCGAGGTGACTTCAATTTTGTGCACGTTCTATAGTGACACTGTGTAGCTACGCTATAGTGTACCCTGTAGCTAGTTACCATATGGGAAGAAGTCATGCACCCAGAAACTCCACAAAATTCATGCATTGACCTCAAAGTAATATTAAAATTAATTCATGAGTATTATTATTCCTCCAGCAGTAGCCACAATTAGCGAATTTTGGATAGAAGATAGACAGCAACAAATCCCAACAAGTGTTATACAGAAATAGTGTAAACACATTTTATAGACTCTCATGGGCCGCACCGGCCCCTTCAAATTCCAAAGCATAGACCTTGCTTGGGCTTCAACCTCATATAGCTAATATACGTTCCTTTACTATAATAATAGTTGAAATTACACAACTTTAATACCATAAGCATCTAAGCCTAATAAAAATAATTTAGCTAATATTATAGGTAGCACAAAAAGCTGTAAATTAAAGTACAGTTCCTGCACATGCAGTGGCGTTCATACATGTAGCTACTCAAATAACATTGTCTAGCATGTAATGGCACATCAGACCAACAATCGTCATGGTCATAATTAGAATAGCAATGTGATTCTTTCTCATGATGGACATAGTACTGAGGCTAAGAGAGCTTTCACAAACCCCTGGAGCCTCAATTCCGCAAGATTTCCAGACACTATAAGGATAGCCCAGGTGGTGAAGGAGTAGATGTGTTGAACCAAATTGAATTTAGACAACAGCCGTGCATGTCCCTAGCATTATTAATGCTTTTGGTACAGTTCAAAGTACAGCTGACATTGGAGGTAGCACAGTCTGAATTGAGATCACCAATACCGATCGTATCTGATAATACTGTCAGTCCACATGGACTACCATTAGCATCTACTGAACGAAGATTCACCAACTTGAAATTCCGCTGTTGAGAGGAAAGATGATTGATTGCATCTGCTATTCTGCACTATGGCATTGATGTAGGGTTGACCACGCTGTGGCAAACAAGTATACCGCTTGGTAAAATACTCTTCCTCTGTACACTCCTGTACATGTATTAATGGGAAGGTTGATTATTGGGGTATTATCACATGCAGCCTTAAGGGGGAAGAGGATGGTCGGGATATGAACGTTAAATTCAGAGTAACTTTATCTAGCTTGTCTGACTGTTTAGTTGTGCTGTGTGTCTTGGCGCTAGTTATAATTCTGCCAGTGATTCTTATGATTGGTGGTTTATTGATCAATAATAATAATAATTACTAAAACAACTTCAATCTATGATCTACCATTGACCGAAAATGCATGTTGAGTGTGCGACAACACATATTCAAAACTAAACAATTGCTGACTGCCTCAAGGTGACTTCAATTTTGTGCACATTCTATAGTGACACTGCATGTGTACGCTATAGCGTACACTGTAGTTATAGGTAGAAGGTATAACTAGTATTAATTAAGCCATGAATGAAACTGCATGCACCAGAGATGGTTGAAATTTAATTTGGTGTGGTATACACTCTAGTACCACCTTGCACATCAAAGGATTCAACTGTGGGCATAATGTAATTATTATGGCGCTGCCTTGCCCATAATATTGTTAGGTACTCAGAACCATTATTATTTTGGCTAATAGCTAGCATGCTCTAGCATGTTCTGCACATGCACGCGCAGTGACAGTGTCACTCGATATTAGTAGAAGCCATGGATAGTTCAATTTTTTTTAATAGATGGTAGACTCATCATTTTGGACACTGATTTTGAGCATAATATTATGATAATGAGTTTCACTGATTCAGAAGAGCAGAAAGCCTATCATCTGCGCAAAATGAGGACACGTAGCTATGTCCAGATTGGACATCAACAAGGATGGGTACATTTCTCGTGAAGATTTTGAGCTCATGGGCAAGAAGCTGGCTGAACACAGTGGAATGACAGAGGAACAAGCTCAAGCAACTATTTTAGAGAGTTCCTGAAAGTAGCAGATATGATCAATCTGAAGCCAGGAGTAAAGAAGCCTCTGGAGGAGGCTGCTAAAAGAGCTAATGAATCATACTGTTCACTAATGTCTTCTGAGGACAAAATATCTTTAGTTAATGGCGTCCACAATATTCAATGCCATAGACACAAACAAGGATGGGTGTGACATGCATCTCTGTTGAAGAATTCAACCGTGGGCATAATGTAATTATTATGGCGCTGCCTAGCCCATAATTATGTTAGGTACTCAGAACCATTAAACCTACAAATAGCAGCATTTGAGAGTGCAATATATTCTTTATTTTGGCTAATATTAGCTAGCATGCTCTTAGCATGTTCTGCACATGCAGTGATAGTGTCACTCGATACTTAGTCTAGTGGAAGCCACTGATAATTCGATTTTTTAATAGATGGTAGCCTAATTATCATTAAATTTTAGACACACTTAGACTCTCATGGGCCGCGCCGGCCCCTTCAAATTCCAAAGCATAGACCTAGCTTGCTTGGGCTTCAACCTCATATTATTATAATATACATTTCTGTAACTATTATAATAGTTAAAATTACACAACTATAACACCATAAGCACATAAGCCAATATTAGCTATAGATAGATACAGCTATATAATATCATAATAATATTATTATTATAGGTAGCACAAAAGCTGTAAATTAAGGTACAGTTCCTGCATATGCAGTGGCGTTCATAGCTACTCAAATAACATTATTATCTAGCATATAATGGCACATCAGACCAACAATCGTCACGGTCATGATCAGAATAGCTACGTGATTCTTTCTCATGATGGACATAGCAGTGCCCCTGAGGCTAAGAGAGCTTTCACAAACCCCTGGAGTCTCAATTCCGCAAGATTTCCAGACACTATAGGATAGCCCAGGTGGTGAAGCAGTCGATGTGTTGAACCAACCTGAATTTAGACAGCAGCTGTACATGTCCCTGGCTTTATTAATGCTTTTGGTACAGTTCAAAGTACAGCTGACATTGGAGGTAGCACAGTCTGAATTGAGATCATCGATCGCATCGGATTCTGATACTGTCAGTCCACATGGACTACCATTAGCATCTGCTGAACAAAAATCCACCAAGTATTCCGCTAACATAGGGAAATATGATTGATTGCATCTGCTATTCAGCACTATGCCATTGATGTAGGGTTGACCACGCTGTGGCAAACAAGCATTTTGAGTATATTGCTTGGTAAAATACTCTTCCTCTGTACACTCCTGTACATTAACGGGAAGGTTGATGATTGGGCTATTACCACATCTTTGAGTGGGAAGAGGAACGTCACATAAATTCCATAAGCGGTAATCGACAATTCTACGGTAGTCAGAATTAATTGAGCTGTTGACGTATGCATTGATACAGCATCCAAGACTGCTGCTGAATTGTTCTAGTTGAGTGCGGCAAGCTGTTGGACAAGCACTGGAAGTGTCGATTAGAGAACAATTTCCTATGATATCATTACGCCTGAGATCAAACAGTGAGAGAGTGGATGAGCAATACTGTCCACGCTCATTTCTTGCACACGCATTTGCATCTATTAGGGCTTGTTGAATTCCTCTATCTCTATCGCAGATCAAGTCTGCATCAATGAATCCCTGTGTTATTCCTGTTGAGCATGAAATATCCTGGAGCTGTGCTGTGCAGAATGCTGCATCTTCTGCGGTAAATGTACTCTCATCGGTGGTTTGACGTCTTACTAGGTTATGGTAGGGAGTCAGCTGATTCCAGTTAGCTAAATCGATGAACCCAGCCAGGTATTTCGAACCTGGAGTATGTGTCTTAAGACCCTCAAATTTTGTATTCTCACACTCAACATTAGACAAGCAAGAGGTAATAAAGATATTCAAAATAAATCCTTTTGCAATCCAATTCATGATTTTACACTAGCTATATTATGCTTTTTTAGCTATATCACACTGAGCTGTTGTTCACTGAGACTTGAAATGAATAACAAACAGTTCCTTTGAAATTCTATTATAGTGATCTTCAACTTGTGAGTGTTCCTTGTCCATGCATGGACATCCCCCATGCAGTGAGATTGCATGCCGAGTAATTAGAGCTGCCATATCACTGACAGAATGTTGTCTGGGAATCAATTTGATATTAAGAGCAGGTCACAGGGCACTGGCATACATACTCCTGTTATCATGGTGATGAATCAGGCTAGCTACATATGGAATGTGAAATCTTAAAGCATGCAGTCCATGTGCATGTAGTGTATGGTTTAGTGCATTCATGAATAGCTAGTGAGTCACGAAGATCCTTCGTTTTGAGGCATATATTATACCGTAGTGCATGTTGAGGTATGTAAAATGCTATGAAGTGTGATAAACATCACAAAACTTAAATAATTCCATGATGTCTATTATTTATTATTATTATTATGCTATAATGTTCTAGCTAACAGCGATCTATAGATGCATGATGTTTGTTCCTTTATTATTAAATTAATTTTGCTATCAACCTGTCAGTGTCATCATCAACTGCAGCAGACCAGCAATAATGGGAAGAACATAATATTTCTTCTTCATGATAGATATGGCTGAACTAAAGACACCCTCACAAGCTCCTGGAAGTTCAATGTCACAGGATTGCAGGACGCTTGAAGATAGTGCAGGTTCTGAATTGAACCAAACTGATCTTAAGCAATAACCATTGCGGATCTTGGCAGCTGTGATTTCATCCTTACAATCTGAGGTACAACTGACATTAGAGGTATTACAAGCTGAATCAAGACGGGCTATGGCAGAGTCTTCTAAAGAGTGAAAAACAATGCTCCACAGGGGAATCCATTAGCATCTATTGAACATGTGTCTACAATAGAGCTAGGTGTAACACCCCCACAAAGATTTGTATCAAACCTTGTCAAGACATTTATAATATACGCTTGACGTCGCTCTGGCAAGCATAAATTCTCAATATAATACCGGTTGAAAAGTTCTTCATTCGTGCAATTCTGTACATTACTCGGAGGATAGACGGTTGGAACATTTCCACAGGTTGGCACTTGCTGGAAGAAGAGGAACATCGCACATGTTCCACACACGATAATTAAGGGCAGTAGCTGGACCATTTTCACAGGCTACCGGAGGAAGAGGGATACTACACACGTTCCATATACGATAATCAAGGCTATAAGGTGGTGCAGGAGGATATAATCCAGTGCCATTGACATATGCATTGATACAGCAACCGAGTGTGCTCCTAAAGTCTTCCAAAAGAGAGCGACAATTTGATGGACAAGAGTTGCCAGTTAGTACTTTGGAGCAGTTCCCTCCTATGTAGTTTGACCTGAGTCTATAACGTTAACGTTCCCAAAGTGATCCACAGAACTGTCCATTTTCATCCTTGTGCATGCATTTAACTGTCTTTGGGCTTCCTCGATGGTGCTAAGATTACACCATAGAGCTGCCTCAGCAAATCCTTGCCTCAGCAATCCTGCCTCAGCAAATCCTTGGTCTACTCCAGCTATGCATGAGGCATCCCTGAGCTCTGGGTTACAGATGACCATATCTTCGGGAGTAGGTCTACTCTCATCATTACTCTGACGTTTTGCCACTCGGTGCTGCAGATTGGTTGATTGACCACCAGTAAACTTGGTCAGGTACCTCAAAGGAGACTCGGTACTTACTTGAGAGAGATATGCACTCATAACAATAGAGAAGTTGACAAGGACAATGGCTATTGAAGTAATACCTTCATGGCTGTTGTTGTTACACTTTCGACCTAGCTATTCACTTCTAATCCTAATATAAGTGCATGTGACACTATACCTGGAAACTATATATGTACGTAAGCTAGCCTTCTTAGGGTATTCATTACACGTGGGCAGTTACTGATACACCTCCGTTTTGTTATATTATTTGATCTGTGAATTATTCATAAGCTATAGTTGCACATGCATGTGTATACATAACATAGTAACAAAAATACGTTATCCATGAATCTAATTAAATTATCAATAATAGTGAAATTCAAACACCTTGATGGAGAATTACTCACAATTAGATGAGAGGCCTATACTGTACTGGATGAAAAGTATTATTACGTAACAAAACAGATCTTAATTCACGTAAGAATAATAGAAAGCTAGCAAAGTCACTACTACACTGCCACATTATAATCTAAGAAAACACATAGTTCTTTGCCCTTTCATAATTATAATGACTGTCTCTATGCTATCATTGTTATCAACGACAGGTACATTAGACCAGTAACAATGAGAGAAATGAAATTAGTCTTCAGGATGGACACAGCTGAACCATGCAATGAGACCCTCACAAGCCCCTGGAAGATCAATGTCACAGGATTGCAGGACGTTTGGAGAAAGATAGGAGGCAGAGAATTCGGCACCAGTGAATGTCGATACATTGAACCAGTATGATCTAAAGCAACAACCATAACGCTTCTTGGCAGCTGTAATCCCATCCCTGCAATTTGAGGTGCAATTGACATTAGAGGTACTACAATTTGAGTCCAAACTGGCTAAGTCTTCTAAAGACCGATAATACAAATTTCCACAGGGAACTCCATTAGTATCCACAGAACATAAGTCTTTAAAAAAACTAATATCTGCTGTACTGTCTCCACAAATGCTAGATTCTAAGACATCAAAATAGGCTTGACGTTGCTCCGGTATACACAAGTTCTCAGCATAAATTTTGTTGAAAATATCTTCATCTGTACAATTCTGTACATTAGCCGGAGGATTGATGGTTGGACCATTTCCACACGCTGTGGGAGGAAGAGGGACATCACACAAGTTCCACACATGATAACCAAGGATAAGAGATGGAGAAGGACCTGGTAATCCTTGACCAGTGCCATTGATGTAAGCATTGATACAGCAGCCGAATGTGCTCCTAAAGTCTTCCAAAAGAGAGCGACAATTTAATGGACAAGAGTTAACAGTTAGTACTCTGGAGCAGTTCCCACTTATATAGTTTGACCTCATTCTGTAACGATGCCAAAGCGATCCACAGAACTGTCCACCTTCACTTTTCGCACATAAATTTGCATGTCTTTGGGCTTCCTGCATATTTTTATATGACCTATTACAACTCAGGCCTGTCTCCACCAATCCTTGCTGTACTCCAGTTGTGCAAGTGACATTATTAAGCTCTGCATCACAGATGGCCTTGTCTCCAGTAGTAGGTGCACTAATTTGACGTTTTATCACTCGGTGCTGCAGAGTTGGCTGATCACTAGCAAACTTGGTCAGGTACTTCAAAGGAGTGTTATCTTGAGAGAAGTGTGCACTCAAAACAAAACTGAAGTTGGATAACCAAATGAGGACAATCAACACTGAAACAAAGCTCTTCATGATTCACTCAAACCAGTTCCCTGGAAACTGCAATACACTCAATCTATTATGACTAATGGGCATTTTGCCTCGCCTCTTTAGTTACTATTGATTAGGAGTTAACACCTGGTTCCCTGCATGGAATCACTCCATGTAGCTAATGGATCATATATGAGAATGCCGTGATACATATAACACACTCTCGTGACTAGAGGTCTTTGGTGTAGCTATAATAGTATACAGCAAGTATTATTATTATGCATTGTAACTCAGTTGGCACCTGGCCAGATGTATGTATTATTTCCCAGTAGCCAGACTAAATGCTACAAATAGCTATCTACAGAGGTCACTAGTAGTCCAACTTGTACAAATCCCAAGCAAATTTCTAGTAATTCTCGCTGTGTGTAGCTATAATAATATTATAGTGTTCCATGCATAATGTGTTTAGTGTGTTTTTATTCAGTGTATGCCGTTGTGGTTCTTGTATCTTATTGTATTGTGGGTGAGCTTTATGGTCCTACAAATAGGTACGTGTCATTTCCAGCTATAGCGAGCTTCAGGAGTGGGTGCATGTACATTGTATAGAACTCTCCACGCAGTTAATTGCCTAAGCATAATAATAAGTGCTCTTTTGGGTGAGCTTTAAGGTGCTGGTCCTATGTGTTGTATAATATAATATATTATATGAGTTCACTATAATAATACCGGGGTATTATTATTATGATACGTTTGCCTGCCATGTAGCAAAAATTTAAAGGCTCTCTTGCTCTGACATGGCCCTGATTAGGAATTAACACTGGTGCCCTGTACTCTCATCACCCCCCAGGAGGAAAGGATCTTGTACACATCAAGCGCTTTCTGGGACTTATTCTGAATATCGATACGCCAATCAGATTCACACCATGTGGCTTGCATGTGATTATCATGTGACACCACGCTATAGCCAACTATTACTGCACGTGAGAGCCGTAGATGCGTTGCCATGCCAAAATGATGTGTTGTCATGGTGATCACATATACATCCTGTAAGCCCCAAAAAGTGCTTGATGTGTACCAGAGTGGATCTGGGAATGAGACTATGTGCCCTCAGCCTGATATCACACTAATAATTATTAGCTAATGCATCATGTAAGAATGCTGTGATTAGTGGTAGCATACATGTAGCCACATATAGCCACTGAGATACACTATTAGAGGTCTGTGTGTACGTAATTCCATGGATCCATACTGGATTTCCCATTCTTGTCAATGACATAAGTGCTCACTGGAGCATTTATTATTCATGTGGTCATCTATGAAATTTGCATTTTAGTGGTATGAGACGTGTGCATGCATCTACATAATTATGTGCACGTTCAAATGGCAGTGGGGTGCACGTATCCTGGAATGGGGAACCAAGAACGAATCGAAGATTACAATGCCAGCTACCATTATTCAGAAATACCATTGATCACACACACAGACCTCTCTTACCTAGCTGTAGCATGCTACGTATATGTACTACTAACCACAGCATGCTCACATGACCTTCATGGTCCCAGGGCACCCATGCAGAGCACCAGGTGCATGTTCCATAATCAACGGTGGTTGATAGATTGTGGTAACTGGGCAAGCCTCAAACAAGTGGATAAAGGATAAGTATCATGCACAAACGTTCACACCACACACTTACAGTGCATAGCTATAACATTACAATCACCAAGGGTCACCAAATACCTATTAGCTATGTCAGTGGAGTCTGTGATGAAACAGAAAGCCCACTTGAAGTTGAAACTATAATACTGGTATACTTATTAAATGCCCATGTAATAATTGTTGGTCATACCATGTACTTATCGAGGAAAATGAATAATATTAAAGCAATACAGTTATTGTAATTCACCTTTAACAAACAATAATAATTTATCTTAATTTTGTAGCCATTGACAAACACAAGCTGCTGTCGCTGTTGTTGATTTTTTTTTCATACTAAACTAGAACTGAATTTATATGGAGATCCCACGCACAACAGTGCAGGTACATGTATCTCTTAGATTATATTATAGCTAGATTAATTACCCATAATTATGTGACTGCGTCACAAGCTATAGTGGATGAACAGATGCTTACAGCATTTCTGACTGCAGATGGTGTAAAGTGTAGTTACTAAGACAGTACTATAGTAGCCACTATAGCATAGCTATTATTTTTTTTTCGATAATAATCTGTGGCAGCACCTTGATATGCTAGGCAAACAACAAAAGTATACACCTATAGTAACTATTATAATAACATTGTGTATTTATTGTGTGCACTGAGATAATTTAAAACCCATGCACACGCACTCCGTATCCCCAGGCGACACTACTGGCTGTGCAGTGCAATAAATTATATATATTTTTGGATTAATGCATCATGGCCTTGTGCATGGAGTAGGAACCAGCGGGGCCCGGC
The DNA here is from genome assembly GCA_963930775.1 of Cliona cf. orientalis. Taxonomy (NCBI): domain Eukaryota; kingdom Metazoa; phylum Porifera; class Demospongiae; order Clionaida; family Clionaidae; genus Cliona; species Cliona cf. orientalis. Next base: position 4,033,044 of record OZ005690.1, read on the forward strand.
CAGGGGGCCAGGGGAACCACTGACCCCCCCCCCCCCCCAATAATCAGGCTTGATACAAAATCCTTGTGTATGTTTTCTTCCAATTTTCATCATTATACATCAGACTTTCTTCATAAAAGTCTGGTTTAAATTATTAAAATATTATGACCTCAACAATATCGATTTCAATACTATCTTGTGGGTTAGTCAACCCTGCATCATGATGGTTTTCTACAAATTATTTGTGTATAGTTACTGACTGTACAGTGTATACAGTGTAATGTATACAGCTCCCAAGCAACTGCATACCGAAACCTGACAGTTGATCAAACACACACACAAGATATGTGTTATTAATTTTTGTGTGTGTGTTTGATCAACTGTCAGGTTTCGGTATGCAGTTGCTTGTACTATTATGTGACCAGCTGTGAGAAAAGGGACCAATATTATAATATTATTATTATACTTTCTGTATGTATGAAGTAATGTACAACATGTATAATCCACTCTATGTCCATACACTGATAATCACTGATATAATATAGCTGTACAGACTGAGCATGCAAATAGCTAAATTAAATATTATTAATCCTTTTTCGTAATAAACCATAATAAAAATTTTCCTTCTAGCATAACAATGAGGTATTATAGTTTACTGGTTCAAATTATAGCACTATAATAATATAATTGAGCTTTGATAAACTATAATAATAATGGAGCTATTAGCAATCAGTGACACTATAGAAAACTTGTAAAACTATATTTAATTTATTATAATCGACAATGTATCCCCTGACTTGTAAACACAACATTATAATATGGAAATCTTAGTTTTGGTCCAGTGATTCATTGCACATGTTGTTTGTTTGTAATGCTAGTTATGAAGGTTGTCACCATGTGCTCTATGTTCTCCACTGTTCGCCAGTGATAACTTCAAATGCAACGCAACTAGCTAGTGTTCTCCTGTTCTCCATGTGCTCTATGTTCTCCACTGTTCTCTAGCACAATGTAACTTAGTGTGATGCAGCGTCAGTCCTGATTACTCAGTCATGGTTCTACGTCTGAATCTCCTGTTCTTCACTGCAAAAACAAAAGGGTTAGTTTAATCCAACTTAGGTTACCTGAGTTGCACTGATGAACATGTATACCAACAATTCATAATGAATTATTATTCAGCTATCCATGCATGATTTACATCGAAGTGTTCCGTTACATAATATAACATACAGCTATGTTATGATTGAAGCAAACTGCTCAATTGCTGTATTTAATTGTTATGGTCTAACAAGGATAGCTATATAATGAGGGGAGAATCTTAGACTTTTAAGTAAATAAAGTTGTAATTACTGCTAATACTTCAATTAAGTATTTCCTGTACTTGTCCTAGCTCTGTATAGCAACTGCATGCACATCTTTCTTAGTGTATAGTTGCAAATTTGTAGTAATTACAACTTGTTTACTTTAAAGTCTAAGACCCCCCTCATTTATTTATATAGCAATGAAATCCCAGCCTCAGATGGCAGTCTGCTAGTCTAATAGGTATTAAATTTCTAGCCTAACCAATTACTACAAATACTGAAATTGAGTAATTTGCTTTATTTAACTCTAACTGCACGCATGTCTCAGAAATATTATGTGATTCAGATACATCTATGATAATCTGCAGAGCTAAGGGAATAAATAAAGTATATGATGTAATTTGTTCCAGTAAACTCCAAACATTATTGCCATATAACTTTCCCCACAGAATTACAAAATTTGAAACCCTGCAGAGTAGCTACTCTCAATCAATTCAAGGGCGTAGACACAATTTTTAAAGTGGGGGGGGGGGGGGGGGGCTTTGTGACAACTGTGCGCGAAGCGCACAAAAATTTTTGATCCTATTGTGTCCAGAACCTTTAGAATCAGCTATTTCTAGCAATTATTTTCCAAATTTGTTGGCTATTTAACTATGATTACAGTGAATACAACTAGAATTCATCTAACTTTAACAATCCCATATATAGTACATAAATTATTGCTCAAAAAGTGGGGGGGCTAAAGTCCCCCCAAGCCCCCACCTGTCTACACCCTTGCAATTAGATAACGATAATTTTGACTTGAACCACTCACATAATACACATTGATTATAAATTATTCCAAAATCATGGATGACTGCATATACGTACATTGTCTTTCAGTGCAACTCAGGTAACCTAACTTGGGTTAAACTAACCCTTTTTTTTTTGCAGTGAATTAATTCTGTATCATAGGTTAATACATTCTGTTATTTTCATGATAGCATAATATTTAATTTATGCATAACCACAAAATTTTTGCTAGAAAACAGTGGAGCCTGAGAACATAGAACACATAGAGAACAGGATAGCTACATGGAATACTATATAGCTAGTTGGATTGCATTTGAAATTTGCGCTAGTCTAAGAGAACAATGGAGAACATATAGAGCACATAGAGAACTGGAATACTAGCTAGTTGGGTTGCATTTGAATTTGTGCTAGAGAACAGCAGAGAATATAGAGCACATGGAGAACTGGAGAACATGGAATACTAGCTAGTTGCATTGCATTTGAAGTTAGCACTGGAGAACATAGAGCACATGGAGAACAGGAGAACATGGAATACTAGCTAATTGTATTGCATTTGAAGTTAGCACTGGAGAACATAGAGCACATGGACAACAGGAGAACATGGAATACTAGCTAGTTGTATTGCATTTGAAGTTAGCATTGGAGAACAGTGGAGAATATAGAGCACATAGAGAACTGGAGAACAAGGAATAATCAAGACCCTAAAGTTGGTCAGAGAAGCACAAAATCAAAGACGTAATTTTTAATGAATAATTAATGAGCAATTTTTATTATTATAGACCGTATATTTATGGAATAATATTTCTATTTAAAAGTTTTCGTGATGAATTATATGGTGCATAACCCTATTAATTTCGACGATCTTTATCAGTTATATTCTTGGCTAATAGTTGTGCGCATGAGCAGAAAACACAATGGGCATGCATTATGCATTGCGTAGGCACTGTTGATAGGCGTGGCTACGTTAGCCAACAAAAAGGCACTATTTATGACGCCCGTGGACCGTGTCCATCGATTTGATGCACACTGAAGTTAGTTTTTCGCCGAATTCGATTGATTCGTTGTGCTTACGAGTCGCTTAGATGCCTACATCTCGAGATATGGCGATTTTTGTGCTCACGACAACGACAACTAGCTCCCTCTCTCCCTCTGTGCCTCGCGTATCGATGTAATAATAGTATCGATAGTGCATGCTGGCTTCTCGTTGGAATGTGGAATTGTAAGTTTGTTATGCTAAGTTGCCCCAGTTACCCACAAGTATGGGGAAGGATAGTGGCTAAGTATATATATATATATATATATATACACATGTACGTGTAGTTAGACTCTAATAGCTTTAGAGCACATACCCCGCGCGCACATTGTGCAATCTATAGATTTACTTTCGGTGCATGGCTATAATTGTGTAAACTTCAGAGAAACAGAAATGCTCTAGCTACTGGGGGTTCCGGTGACACTTGAAAAAGCGCTCTCTGCATGCACCCAGACCTAGCCCAAACTAGGAACATATGAATTTCTACCTATATTTGTTGTAACAATAGTAGTATAGCTATCTTACATTATGATTGGTTACAGATTACTACGGAAGCCGAGAGGGGCAATCCGCCGCAATCCGATACCATCGCCGACACCATCGCCGATAACATCGCCGACATCATCGCCGACGTCGTCGCCGACACCGTCGCCGACACCATCGCCGATGCCTTCGCCGACGTCGTCGCCGACGGTTATATGTAGAAAATGGCGTATTTTAGGAAATATTTCCCTTAGACCTACTAAAAGGAACATTTTACGCCAGTGTTCCTTTTAGACCTAGCTAAAGGGGAGATTTAAGGCCACGTTCGCCGTTTTGTACATAGCGGCTACATTTTACGCAAGGTATTTTGGCGCATATCTGCCCTTGTGTTTGAACATTATTATAACATAATAAAGGAAAGATTTTACGCCAACCATATGAGTAGCGTAAACGCTTCTCTTTATAATACTAAACAAACACAAGGGCAAGTTTATGTGCTGCGAACTCGAGGCTCTTAATGCGGTGGGCGGGGCTGAGCATGTGTACTTTTTGTACATTAGTTATTGTGGGTGGAGCTGAGCATGCGCAGACGTTCAATTTTAAGACAGCCGCGGATAGCGATGATGACTTCGAACTCCCTTTTCTTCCAAGAGAGAAATTAACAGAGGATGGGGAAAATTTGCACAAGTAATATCTCGATCTGTGTATTTATACTAGCTATTATTATTGAATTGGTAAAATACATCACAATAGATGCAACACAATTAGTGCATCCCCGCTACATGATGTAGCTAATATCCCAGTATGACATGCCCGAGGGAGAGACCACATCTTCCGAAGTACATTATTGTTGCATAATTATTATTATTATTATTATTATTATTATTATTATTATTATTATTTTTCACACACCACTTGAGGTGCAAATGTAAAATACAGTATGTAATAATTAATTTAGAGTAATAATATAAATTGTTAGTGATTTAGATTAAAGGCATTGTGTCCATACATAAGGCCTAATTGCTTCTTAATGAGCTCATTAGTTCAAAAATTCAATTAAAGTGGGCACAGGAAGTACGGGCGCGCCCAATATCACGGTATAGTCCACGGAAGTACGCGGAGATCGAACACGTGCAGCGCAAAAGACATTCGCGACGGTCGAGTTGAGAAGCCTGCAATCTTCGGTTATGGACAGCTAAAGAGTAAGAAAACTGATAAGTATAGGATCGAGAGCCTACACGACGCCTAGAAAGTCGAACGCCCAGCAGAGCGAGCCTCAGCGGACAGATTTGAATGTACACGCGAACTTATCAGCCATCGGCCACGCCCAGTGTTCATTTACCGCGTGGGCGCGTGCGGCTTCAATTAGCAGGCAATCAGCGCTTATAGCATGACACAATGCCTTTAAGTACAGCACATATAGTTTATGTCCTCCATAAGATGATCGGATTCAATTCAGGATTCAAACGGGTATCACGGATGAAATTGGCACAAAGCTTATCACATTCTGAATAGAATTTCCAGTGGCGGGCAGCGTTACGGTGGTTGTATCCAAAACTAGTGTACATTAGTGTTGAGGCTTCCGTGAAGACCTCAGCCAGAAGATAAGACCCAGCTTTTTGAGCAGAAGAAATAAGCTTGCTAGATAGATCTACTTATCAATACTATCAGCGACGTAGTTACGGTGCTGCTGTCTACCAAATGGCGATACTATCGGCGAAGATGTCGACGATGGTGTCGGCGAAGGTGTCGGCGATGGTATCGGCGAAGGTGTCGGCGATGGCATCGGCGAAGATATCAATAAGGCCAATCAAACTACATTGTTAGTTTCTCGTCCACCCGTTTTCATATTTCTATGCGGGCGGGCGGTCATTATTCATTATTCATTGTTTAATATTATTATGGCATTTTGAGGGTGTGGTTTCCTGGAACCGCCCAAATAATTAGCAAAAAAAGAGGTGTGGCTGGCGTTTCAAGGCAATAATGAAGGCAGAAGCGGTAGGTTGAAACAGACGCGGGCGGTGACGAGAAACTAACAATCAAGTTTGTGTGGCCTAAAGGTGTCGGCGATACTGTCGGAGATGGTATCGGGAAGGCGTCGACGATGTTGTCGGCGATACTATATCTTGTTGCACCTGTTGTGGTGTGTCTCATCAAATCAATGATAAGAATAATGACCGTCGGCGAAGATGTCGGGCGTCGGCGACGACATCGGCGAAGGCATCGGCGATGGCGTCGGCGATGATGTCGGCGACAACGTCGGCGACAACAACGTCGGCGACGACATCGGGGACGATGTCGGCGACAACAACGTCGGCGACAACGTCGGCGATGGTGTCGGATTGCACCTCTCGGCTTCCGTAGATTTCAGTCACTGTAGACATCACGAGCATTATTTAGAACATCGACGATCTTTACCAGTCATATGCTAGTTGTGCGCATGAGCAGAAAGCACAATTGCATTGATGGGCACTGTCGATAGGCGTGGCTACCGTGGCCAACAAAAAGGCACTATTTATGACGCTCGTGGACCGTATCCCTCGATTTGACGCACACTGAAGCCAGTTGTTCGCCAAACTCGATTGATTCGTTGTGATTACGAGTCGCTTAGACGCCTATATCTCGAGATATGGCGATTTTTGTGCTAACGACAACGACAACTACAACAACGACAACAACAACTAGAGCTCTATAGAGCACATACCCCGCGCGCTGCAGTGTCGACGACCTTTACCTACATATTGTGCCAGGTTGTGCGCATGAGCAGAAAGCACATGGTGGGTAGTGTCCATAGGCGTGGCCAACAAAATGCCAAAATGCAGCATTTGCGATGCTTGTGGACCTTGCCAAACGATTCGAAGCACAATGAAGCCAGTTTTTTGACGATATCTACGGATATACTATACTTACGAGTCGCTCAGATGCCTAGATCTCCAGATCCGGCGATTTTTGTGCTAACAACAGACACAACCGATCACTTTACCCCTTGCGCATGCGCGCGGGGTAACAACGACGACGCGACCGATTACTTTACCCCTTGCGCATGCGCGCGGGGTAACAACGACACAACCGATTATTTTACCCCTTGCGCATGCGCGCGGGGCAATTAAGGTGGAGTAAATGTAGCTAGGTATTGACATTGTACAAAATAAGTACACCATGATAGTACACAGGCATAGTATGTATAATAATTTGCCATGTCAGATGCATAGTGCAAGCACTGGGTGATATACATGTATTCTACTATAGGCTGAGATGTGTACCTATCTCCGTAGCAACACCTACATTGAAAAAGGGGTGGGTCAGAACGTCAACAAATTAAAGATGAATATCCAACAGGAGGCAAAAAAGGGGTGGGTCAGAAAGTCAACAAAAGGTGAATATCCAACAGGAGGTAAAAAAGGGGTGGGTCAGAAAGTCAACAAAAGGTGAATAATATCCTATAGGAGGCAAAAAAGGGGTGGGTCAGAAAGTCAACATAAGGTGAATATCCACCAGGAAGATATGAATATCGATATCTACTATAGTATACTGTTACAGTGGTAAATAAGTTGATCATACATGCATGCAGTAGAGACAAGAAACCTACCATGTTAATGAGACATAATTATTCGTTTTAGTGTGCATGTGCATTAACTTAAAAGCATCATGAAAACCATGATAAGGAGCAATCAGTACTCAATAGTATACTATTACAGTTACAGAGCATGCAGGTCCACCGGGATGTTTTGCAATGATTTGCTCACATATTAAGTATACACAATGATTATGCACTTGCATAATATTATTATATGTGTGACATGAATAATATTAATTGACAAGAGACAAACTAAAATGCCTCACATCATTGCATGGCATAAACATCCTATAATGATAATTACACTACTCAAAATAATATAAAATTGATATAGGCTCCAGTTGCCTGGCTAGCTGGCAAAAGCAGTGGCCAGGGGCTGATCGGGGGGGGGGGGGGGGGGGGGGGAGGGGGGGATAGTGTGGCTAGCCACCACCCTTCACCAGTTCTTTTATGCAGCATAGTATAGGAAATGTTCACCGTTATTAACCAGCCACCCCCTTTGCACCAGTATGGTTTACTATGGGTATACCCACCCCGTCAGCCACCTTCCATGACATTGTAAATTTTCTGGATCAGCGCCTGGTGGCAGTGCACCTCTGTCAAAACAATATTAATAATCAACTATTGTTTGCAAAAAACATAATCAATCAGAGCCAATCAGTCTAACTGCATACAAATCTATAAGTTAGAACTCAACGAAAATTAAATTTTAATAATAAACTATAAGTTCTACCATGTCTATAATAATATTATTATATCCTATAGCTATACAGCTAGCTAGCTAATAGTGATCATTAATTTGAGCTACAAATTATTGTTTGCTCCTTTTATCTCAATTAACTCTCAAGCTATCATCATCAGCTGCGAGCACAAGGTGACAATCATTAGAGCAGTAACAATAAGAGTAATGTAATTTGTCTTCATGGTAGACACAGCTGAACCAATGAGACCCTCACAAGCTCCTGGAAGATCAATGTCACAGGACTGCAGGACACTCGAGGATAGATAGGAGGGTCCAGCAGTTGACAATGTTGACGATGTGTTGAACCAGAGTGATCTAAAGCAACAGCCGTTACGGTTCTTGGCAGCTATAATCCCATCCTTGCAATCTGAGGTGCAACTGACACTAGAGTTACTACAAGCCGAATCCAGCCTGGCTAAATCTTCTGAAGATCGAGCATACAATGTTCCACAGGGAACTCCATTAGTATCCACTGAACATGCATCTTCAACAAGACTAGCTGTCTCACTGTCTCCACAAATACTAGATTCTAAGACGTCAGTGTATGCTTGACGTCGCTCTGGTAAACAAAAATTCTCAACATAATACTCGTTGAAAAAGTCATCATCTGTGCAACTCCGTACATTAGCCGGAGGGTTGATGGTTGGACCATTTCCACAGGCTGCGGGAGGAAGAGTGACATTACACAAGTTCCACACACGATAATCAATGGCAGTAGCTCCAGAAAATAGTCCAGTGCCATTGACATAAGCATTGATACAGCAGCCGAGTGTGCTCCTAAAGTCTTCCAAAAGAGAGCTACAATTTGATGGACAAGAGTTAGTAGTTAGTACTCTGGAGCAGTTCCCTCCTATGTAGTTTGACCTGATTCTATAAAGTAACCAAAGCGATCCACAGAACTGTCCACTTTCACCTTTTGCACATAAATTTGCATCTCTTTGGGCTGCCTCAATACTGCTATATGTACTACAACTCAGGCCCAACTCCACAGCGCTTTGCTGTATTCCATCTGTGCACAGGACATCGGTAAGCTGTGCACTACAGATGGCACTCTCTTCAGGAGTAAGTGCACTAGTTTGACGTTTTACCACTCGTTGCTGCAGAGTTGGCTGATCACTAGCAAACTTGGTCAGGTACTTCAAAGGAGTACTTTCTTGAGATACGTGTGCACTCAATACAAAATTGAGGATAATCAATACTAAAACAATGCTCTTCATGATTCTTATTACAGTAGTAGCTTACTAAACTTCAATCTTGCTATACGTAGCTACACCTGAAGATCTACTGTTACAGTATGATTATTGTGATCTCTTTTATTTTTGAGCTACAGATATTCATAATTTTGTGATTGCTCTGTCCATGTTTGAGGATGTAGATCTACTTCCACAAACAATTTCCTGTTCTAGCTTCCTCCCGGCAAGAGATGTATTAATTAAGTGAACTTAGACATGCATGTACATGATTAATGTTACAGTAATAGTTTCCACAGTATAAACCCTGTTCTCTCTTCCTCCTGGAGCAGATACAAGCAAGACAGATCAGCTCAATTATATATTAATAATAATCAGAGTCTCTTGTAATGTACATAACTTATATCTCACAGAACATACTAGGGGGGAGACTGAACTGATGCGTGCTGTTGAGTGTGGCTAAGCTGCTGCTTAGGTTAGTAAAAGTGTCTTACGCGTTTGTTTACCCAAATATCACCAAAAGTTTAGCATTATACACACACACGTGACGTGATACTCTACTACTTTAAACAATGGAAAATTGTTACAAACAGACACTGATGCACACAGTGAGCTATATACACGAGGGAGAGAGAGAATGAATGAGAGAATATGTGATCCGATTCGTATATATATCAGTGTGATAGTTTTGCATATTGGAGCGGGTGCCACTGGTTGTTTATAACTTCGCACAAGTAGGAGCTATTTTAATCAATAGTGTGTGTACTTGTACTGTCAATACTTGTAATGTTTGCTCTAGATGCATTTGGAACCATAAAACAGCTGCTACCAGTGAATTCTGTTTCGGAGTATAACTATGCAAAAGATAACAACGGCAATCCTTACACACATCTACCTCAAGGGATGTTGTACACGACCATGCAGTTGTACATGTAGTGAAACCTATAGAGAGACTATACTGCCACTGTGCTGCTCTTTGCCATGGATTTTGAAGTATCAGATTTCAAGATTTTTCATGGTAGACCACAGTGGCCTATCTAGACTTATAACGTTACCCGGGCACTTGGTGGACCCAGTAGTGACTTGAGAATTTGAGACTCCTATCGACCTCGATCTCTCCCAACCCAATGAAAAAATCTTATTACATTTGTAATAACTATATACCTCACAGCCAAAACAAGTGGGTTGTTAACTTAACCCATAATGTGGGTTGCTTAAGTTGCATGCATACATGCAATACCTTCTCCCATGATGGTTCTCAAAATAACTTGATTAATCATAGTAATTAATGAAGTATTCACTCCACTGTACATTATGTCAAACGTGCGAGTTTGTTAATAACAAACTGGCATAATATTAATTACTTGCACTTACTACTTAATTGTCCCATAATAGTTTTCAAAATTGGACAAGAATACGTGCAATATGCCAGACTGGCATGCATGCATACTTGATATATAATTATGTGTAGTGGAATGAACACTGTGTTAATAACTATGATTAACTGGATTATGTTGAGAACTATCATGGGAGAATTAAAAAGTGGGTGCAACTGATTCCAGAAGTAACTCTCATGCATTATAGGTTAACGTTAGCGGGTTAACATGATCCACTTATTTTTGCTTTGAGGTACTTGATCCTTAATTGAATTGGCTATTTTATCATGCAGGGCACGGGCGGCCAGTTTGGCCTGGGTCTGTGCCCTGGTAGGCCCTGGTGTAGCTACGCCACTGGTAGACCATACAAAGCACATGTACCTCCAAAAAATTAATGTAGCCTTGACTTTTGCACAGATTTAACAATTTTTAGCAAATAATCCTCCTAGCGCTATGTATAGGCAAGCAGTGTGCTTCACATATTAACGAGATAATTATGAGTAATGTTGAATAATCAATGATATTTAGTGTTGACATCTGAGGCCTTAATTAATTGGTTCCCTTTCATGTTGTATCTAGCTGTTAATGCATGAAATAGATGGCCAAATAAAAAATTATGATGATCTCTTTGCACGCAGCACCCTTAATCTAATAGCTAGCATGTTGATGTCACATGACTTCAGCTGCCTGGGCACAGTGCCTACTTCAGTTCTAGATCTGTTATGTTCTGTGTTGGTTTAGCATAATAGTATGCAGATGCGACTGCGCATGCTCAAGCACGGTGTTGGAAGGGGTCGTCACGTCATGAAACAGCTACGTATACATATATATGCCTTGCAATACTACAGCGCGCGGGGTATGTGCTCTATAGAGCTCTAGTTTCCATAGTATGAAAAACTTAGAGACTATGTACGTCCAGAATCCCTCGTGAATACGCCGCCATAAATTCGAACTAGGACACATTGACAAACTGCGCATGCTCCGTATACGCGTACAATATTGGGGCGCGTGGCTGGAGCCGGTTGACCTTCACCTGCCATGTGCTCGACTGAATAGGGAAATCCCCCTGCCCTGAAAGCGAGCTCGCTAGAGAAAACGAACTGAGAGAAACGCCATAATGATATCATCGGATAGTCCACGATGTCTTCTACGCTAGGTTCGAATTCTGGGTCCCAACACGCTATCATGCCGCTGAAGCTAAACATTTTGAAGCAGTCTACCCAATTTCATCATAGGTTTCATCATCATTTCATCATCATTGATTTTCATCATAATTTCATCATAGGTTTCATCATAGCGAGGGCTGAATTTTTTTTTTGGAATTGGGACTCTGGACGTAATAAACCCTATTCTCTCTTCCTCCTGGAGCAGATACAAGCAAGATAGGTCAGCTCAATTATATATTACCGTACTCACTCTAATTATTCGAACATTCTAATAGCCCGAACGGCAAGTTTAAGTAACTTATTTCCTTCCTAATTCGTCGAACATCTTGAATTTCAAGTTTTCTCACCCGTTCTAAATCAACCGAACGGCCACACAGTACGGCATGGTAGGAGCTCGAGACAACTCTTCCATGTTCATCGAAGAGTGTGGCTACCACATCTTGGACAGCATATAAGAGCGGAAAGGTAACAGACACAGACGGCAATCATTTTGCGATCACTCCTGAGAACACAGCGATACTGAGAACTCTAGAGCTGACATCGATCGACTGCTGTTTCTTTGTCGCTATAATAGTGCTTTCTCCATTTGCACTGGATCCGTTCTCTTTACACTCGAACAAACCATTGCCCGAATTTATTTAAACACCAAACGGCGATATTAATAATTATTTTTGGCCGTTCGGATAATTAGAGCGAGTACGGTAATAATAATCAGAGTCCCTTGTAATATACATAACTTATATCTCACAGAACATTCTGGGGGGGGGGGGGGGGGGAGACTGAACTGATGCGTGCTGTTGAGTGCAGCTAAACTGTTGCTTGAGTAAGTAAAAGTGTCTTATCGCATTATTTTGTTTACCCAAATATCACCTAAAGTTTAGCATTATACATCCTATGCGAAAGTGTGCATGTAACATGCATGTTACAGGCAATTACATGCATGTTTGTACTAACATGCATGTTACATTCATGTAATATGCAGGGTATATTATAAGTGTTGTTGAAACATGCATGTTAGTATGCATGTTATGCTCATGTAGAGTGCATGTCATATTCTCAACATTCATGTTGCATGCATGGTGGGGCAATACATGCACACAACTTGCGCATGTTCTATATAATATCTTGGGAGCTAGAGATGGATGGCTCTCCTATGATTTCAGTAAGTTGGACTAAAGTAGTACTTCACCACTCTACCAAGTTACTTAATAACTATGATTAACTGGATTTTGTTGAGAATTATCATGGGAGAATTAAAAAGTGGGTGCAACTGAAGTAACTCTCATCAGTAGCGGATCCAGACAGGTTTCCATAGTTTCCATGGAAACCCCCTTTGGCGGACTTGAAATACAAGCACATTATGGAGTGGCTTTGATTTTCAGGAAATGGAACCCCCCGCTCTCGCTACAGACCTACGAAAACTGCTGCTATGGCTCACCTTAGCTTGTGTTAGCCGCAGAGAAGATTCAAGTTGTCGAAAGCAGATCGATTGGGCTGGTAGTTTCTCTCAAAACGATCGAAATGGGCGGGGTTCACTCAAAAATGGGCGTGGCTTCCAAAACTTTGCGCGCAACACTGAGTATAACAGAAACCCCCTTCAAGAAATCCTGGATTCGCCACTGCTCATGCATTAATGCAGGTTAACATGATCCACTTATTTTCGCTTTGAGGTACTTGATCCTTGGCTATTTTATCATGCAGGGCACGGGCGGCCAGTTTGGCCTGGGTCTGTGCCCTGGTAGGCCCTTGTGTAGCTACGCCACTGGTAGACCATACAAAGCACATGTACCTCCAAAAAATTAATGTAGCCTTGACTTTTGCACAGATTTAACGATTTTTAGCAAATAATCATCCTAGCGCTATGTATAGGCAAGCAGTGTGCTTCATATGTTAACGAGATGTTGAATAATCAATGACATACTCGGGGCAGCTGGAAAATTTCTGTTGTGCTCGGATTTGTAAGTTTATGTCTCTAAGTCTCTCTCTCTCCTCTTACAGTACATTGGTCTCATGGTGATCATCATTGTGCTAAAAATTACAGCTGCCATTTTGGGATTTGTCTTCCGAGAACAGTTGGTGAGTCTCAGTTCCATTCTTCTACCTGTTTCCATTTTATGTCAGCTAGCTTGTATAATATTTCCATTCCCCAATCCCTATTCAGACTGAGGTTGTGGAGGATGACTATAGACGAGGCTTTTGACAATCCATCAGCTGATATCAATCAGTGGATAGATTTCATTCAAAATGAGGTATATTATTATGAAACGATTACCACATCCCGTATAATATTATGGTAAAGTGTCACTATGTATGTAAGTAGCATACTTAAATTTTGTAATACCTGCCATGGAATACCTGGTACCGTATTATCGTACCGTACCGTACCGCATTACCGTATTTCTTCTAATTATTCGTCACCCTTCACCGAACGATTGAAGTCTCCAATTTTCGGCAAAGGTCGTCACGTGTATAGGCCATAAACGGATAATAGAATGCGCACGCAGACAGGATGTTGAATATTAACCTCTAAAAATTCGGCGAACAGTGCGAAGCTAAAGCAATATTATTATCTTCATGCCGAATTTTTAGAAGAAATAGCTATGGTAGCTATTATGTAATCTTAAGAATGAAAGTGAAATTGGATAATCCCTTCGATCTACCTCTAAGTTTAACGCCTTCCTATAAGGCTACTCCAATATGATTAGTTGTTTCCCATTTCCCACCCGCATGCTTTTCATATTTTCCAGATTTTGTTCATTATAGTGTATTAGTATACCTGCTCTTATCTCGTTGTCTAACATGTACAGTAGCTTTGGCAGAGGTCGTCAACGTTGCTGGCGCTCTAATACGTATAGTGATAATGAATAATAAAATTAATAATGAACCGCCCGCCCGCATGCCAGGCTTTCTGATGAAAGGGGAAACAGTGAATCATATTGGAGTGGCCTAAGTTTGGTAGTTTCAAAGATAGCAGAAGTGGCCAAGAATTATCAAGAATCCCTGACAACCCAAGTGGTGGATTCATGGTCACAGGTGCATTGAAGGAGTACAGAAAGTATGGTGTTTCACAGAAAAATACAGATATCAGTTGGGTTGAACCTGCTATCTCCTGTACACAAGGCGGAAGGCTAACCAGCTAGCATTGTTAACGTTGTAACTGGCACCTTCACATACGACATTGTAGCTATGGCCTAATTAAACTGATATCGTGACTATTGTTTTGATCCATAGGCTATGACTACCATTGGGAATATAGTGGTTGCTAGGCGATGGACCTGGTATCTATACTATAATAGGTAATTTGACATTAGTACTTACTAATGAGGATATATCTCTCTTCTCTCTATGGTATCCGTGGTAACTACAAGAAGCTATAGCTATAGCTACGTGTATACATCCAACTATACTGTAACAGTTGTGTAATTTGTGCAACTAATTACTTTCCATGCCAGTTAGTCTACACCTAACTGTGATCCATTGAATTAAGCAATCCCTTTTAAGAAGGAAAGAGATGTGTGTGTGCAAAATTGTGCAGGACCTACAAGAGCATCAGGGTTAAACTTGCATTAAATTTTCATAGCTTTTTTTAAATTACTATAAATGTACATTAGTATGTGAAGTAGAACTACAGCTACGGCTGAACTACTGTATTTGCACAAGTCCAGTTCAGTTTATTAAAATTAACACTGAACTGTATAGTAACTGTGCCTCATGTTTAAGGTGGCACTGTAATTGAGATGCAGGCGATGATGGCTACCTTTATTATTGATTCGTGAGAGGGCGTGGCCGAGAAAGCCGTACATGTATTTTAATTTATGGTTGGTGGGTGAGGAAGAGCCAGGGATGAGTGAAATATGGAAATGGCCCCAGTAAAAAAGACTAGTAGTTGCCAACATCAAAGCAAGATCAACCAGAACTTATTACATGTAGTTTGGAAGTTTGCAAAATTTATTACTCGACAGTGCACAAGTGTTTTAGCAACTTTTCAGTTGCCACAATTACAGTCAAAGGATCATAGCATAATGTGCCAACTGCAGACAGCTGTTTCAGCCTAACTGGGCCTAGTCAGTGCAACCCAACTGTTAGATCCTAACATTTGACACCAAGGCAATAAGTGCCTCAAAGCATGCATGCATAACTATAGATGTGAGCAACAGTGTATATACACAGTATAGCCTAGTATATGGCCACTGCACGTCATGACTTGTTTGTTTTACCAGTATCATAAGGCTCAACAGTTGTCAATGAGTATACCATAATTTTTAAAAACTGTAATAATTATTGTCACTATAGTATACAACTATATATATAACACGTGATGTCATTCAGACAATTAATTTAAAAACGAGGCAATGATATCTGCACATTGCTTTCCCATCCGATCCTTGAGGACAGTTAGTGTATACAATATTTATTATGTAAGTCTCTTGCATGCCATTAGGTACAGATTGACATGACCAAGGGTGTAGACAGGTGGGGGCTTGGGGGGCCTGGGCTTTAGCCGGGGCACATAAATTATTGGGGGGGGGGGGGGGGGGGGAGCCCCCCCCTCCCCCCTTTTTGAGCAATAATTTATGTACTATATATGGGATTGTTAAAGTTAGATGAAATTCAAGTTGTATTCACTGTAATCATAGTTAAATAGCCAACAAATTTGGGAAATAATTGCTGGAAATAGCTGATTTTAAAGGTTCTGGACACAATAGGATCAAAAATTTTCACGCGCTTTGCGCGCAGTTGTCACAAAGCCCCCCACTTTAAAAATTGTGTCTACGCCTTTACATGAATTCAAATTATGTTGTTACGAAACAAATTGCAATGTTCAATTTGAACTGACAGCACATTGCTCTCCCAGGCTTGAAAAGGAAAGTTACGTAAGTTTCACGCATGTTACACAACACTGGACTGCAGTGGGCCACATGCAATTAAGCAACAAAGAGACTGCATGGCTGCGCAGACATATGTGCAGCAATGCTCTCCTGATATGAGCAGTTTAGTGCTGAGTCAAGTTTGCATTGGCTTGAAAAGGAAAGTCGTGTAAAATAGTTATGCTCCATGCATGCATGCCAACGATGCATGATCATTTATCTGCGGCAGCTGTATGTTAATACTAAAGCTATATACGTATTGACAATGTGGAAGTTATAACTGGTATACCACAGAGAAATGCACGTACACGCATGCTTTACTAAACTGGTTTAGCCTGCACACATGCATGAAACATGTAATATGCATGCAAGCATACAAGCTAGTTATCTGTGCTGCATGACCATGCATGCATCTTGAAACTGCATGCTTCCCCTAGCTAGGCTACATGTATACGTAGCTATGTATGCATGCATATACGCTGTGCCTTAATTGGATCCAGGTGGTTATACCGTATGGCCGGAAATTTTCGAGGGAGCCAATTTTCGCGGTTTTCGCGGTTGACTGGCGATCCACGAAAATTAAATCCGCGAAATAAAAAGCCTAAACGCACGCGCGCACGCGCGATAACAGGGGGCGTGGCCATCGTGGTGCATGCCGCTGCTCAGCTGGATTGATCTAACAGATGGTTTACTTCACACCAGTTCATTATTGTTGAGCTTCTTCTGCACAAATGTCTCTAGCCTCGATCATATATATGCTACTCTCGTGCCATTTCTCGATTACCAGCTCTGCTAAGTACAAGTATAAGATCGCTTGCTGTTTTTTCGGCCGGTTCCTGAGCTGCGGCGCGCGTGCAGTAAGAGGTGGAGCAACCCTGGAATGTCCATCCGCGAAAATTAGATCGCGAAATCTTTGAAGATGGGCCTTCCGCGAAAATTGGATCCCGCGAAAATTGGATCCCTCGAAAATTTCCGGCCATACGGTAGTTTTACATCTCAACGCATCTTTAGAATACCATTGCCTGGGGACAAGAATAATGTAGCTAATATTGTACTCGACGGTTGGGCACTGCAGATACTGCATGATCAATCCTGAACTAGTGTGTGAAATATTGCACGGTGATATGCAATAATTAATCAGCAGCTGGCATAATTATTTCTGGCATGCATTCAATGGATGTTCAGTGACAGGTGCATCTACTAGCTATATAGGCTGCAAACATGCGGTCTATAGCAATTAAAATTTTGTGTAGTAATATGGGCACAGCCTAAAGTTGCCGCGCCCGGTAACGTGCCCGTGCGTGGCTACGCCACTGACTGCACTACACGAGCAATATACTACATGTGTGGGGTACACCGACGCTCTTGAAGGGGTATTAATATACACTATCATGACGTGTACTCAGTGCTTTAATGCAATTGCTTGCTGTGTAGTCTATATGTAAGTACAGACTGACTGGCGAGGAAATAAAGATGCGCTACTGAGCCCATCCTCTTCAGTTGAGGGTGTGGCTCTGTCTCCACGGATAATTAACAAAGCCCGTCTACCCGCTAGCTATTCACCTGCAAGTTGTAAGTTAACATCATAATTTGTAACAAAGTCAGCAGCTAGCCATCTTCTACGAGCAAGTACACGCATCAGCGAATAATTAAGGGGCGGGGCTAAAATTCGCGCGCTACGTGCGCATTTACATACCAACCTAGTGTGCCCTGCATGGTATCTAGCTACGCCATTGAGTGCAGTGGAAGCAGATATATGCAATTATGCAACATCCGGGGCTGTATAGGGCTTCCTGTTACCATAACTATATAACAACACTCAGGTTCGCAACTTTTAACACTTCACCAACAAATCTGCTTCTGCTGAGAACTTAAGAATCGGTCATATCAGTAGCTACCACGTTGGCCCATTACCTGAGAAATTCAGTACAGGTTGCAGTTGATAACCAAATTAAGTGCTCAGTCAGGACGACTAATTTTAAGATGACCATTATCCTGCTGCTATCACTGTGTTATCTGATTAGCACGGCCAATGCTGGCTGTCATAGTGATACCAGGCAAAACTGGGAATGTGATTGGAAGACTGCAGCGCAATACCAAGGACCACCAGGAGAAATAGTTGGCGGAAAACCGACGCTACCTTCAGATGTATCATTTAACCAGAGTGCTGGAATGGATGCCATGCTTGATATCATAACAGGGGCAATTGGAACAATACCAGATGTAGGTGCTCTACTGGCAGGATTCTTTACTGCATTTCGAACAATATTCGGACAATCAGGCTCTAACCAAGCTCTGGAAGACTTTTACCGTGCCCTTAAAGCAGAGGTGGATGCAATCATAGAGTACGTTGATGCTAAAGTCTTGGAACTGCAGGTTAATGACATCAAAAACACTATAGGAGGGCTCGAAAGTGCTGCTCTGAATTGTGAAGATAAGTACACTGACCCTTCTGATCTGAAGATATGCTTGATAGCTGTGCAGGGAGATATCATTGGTCAAGAAAAATTCTTCTTCCCTTACGTTCCATCAAACCCCACTCCAGGTGATGTCTTTGAACAGGGACCACTGCTAGAACAATTAATTCCAATGTGGCGTCACTACTGTGATCTTCGTCTTGCCGTCACGTTGGAACTAGTTACGACTTTACGTCATCTGGGCCAAGAAGAAGAAGCACAAAATTTCATTGACGATCTCCCCGAAACAATAACTATGTTTGTCGACTGGTGGAATATTGTGTATCGCATGATCAGCTTCTATAGTGCTGCTATTCATGATAGTGAATCGTATCAGCATAACATGTGCAAGTTTTGGGAAGGTAATGTTTGTGGTTTCAAAGCTCACACATATGACATTGGGCAGTGTATGGCAGAATTTGGACCAAGTGGAAGCGGTCTAAACTGCGTCATTGAAGAGTACGTAGGATGTAAGCATGCAAACTCCAGGGCAGATTCGTTCTACAAAGCTGAAGATAGTTTTGAGGAGAATATGTCTAATTGGCTGCACGAAAGGCAACTGTCAGTTAGTAAGTACTACAACATGCAAGCTCAACGTACCGTTGACCACTGGAAGGACATGAAGAACAAACTCGAAGCAGGAAAGGGACAGCAAAGGCGAATCGAGCGGTAAGGCTGTTATAATATATAGCCACATTATTGTGCATGATACATCACAGATTTTTATTCATTTGGGGGGGGGGGGGAGCTTCCTCCTCAAACACCTGATCTTCCCCTAGGCTCCCCAAATTAATGCAAATGTAATTATTAATAGTTAGTACATAATTTCATAACAGTTATAGTCTTCCTTTTCTGTGCATGCACGCATGCTTAGCCGTGCTACCAGAAAGACTCATCTCACAACGCTGTATTTTCTTGGGGAAGCATGCCCTGCGACCCTACGAGGAAGGGCATGCTACTAATGTCCAACTTCTCCCGAAAACTTTTCTAGCCCATGCATGTCCATGGCAGCTTATATATACCCCAAACACTATCTTCCTAGTTATTGGAGGAAGCTCAATGGACATGTATTGTATACATGGCAGTGGGCAAGTCGCAGTGTAGCATGCCCTTTCTGGGGGAATAAAATCCTGCATCAATTCTGTTTTAATGTCATACTGCTTTAAATTTTGTTGCAGGTCTTCGACATCTCCTTCCTACATGTACAGTATTACAGTGGAAAGTACAAAATCAGTTGAGAAATTCAATGAAGCTTTAGAAGACGAGGGAGAGGTGTGTGATCCTCGATACCCAAAATGTGGCACTTTCTTCAGTAGGTACTACCAACCTCGGTATTGTTCATCAAAAGCTTGTGATCCATCATCATGTTCCACGGTTGAGATTTGCATCGAGAATATCTGCCAGAAAATCAGTTATGGATGGGATGCAACTTGCGGATGGTGAACTGGGTCATGTAATCTTGCATTGCCAATTAAGACTAACTTACATTACATTGTATACCAATTAAGAATTTTTGTGGACATTAATCTTATATAATATTATAGGCTATATAGGTTTTGTTTGTAGAGCATTGCAATGCGGATACAATTAAATTTACAAAAACTTCAAGTATATAATATAAGGCAAGGTTGTTGTTATCGTTATGCTCAAAATATTTGGCAATGCCCACTTTTGCTAAACCATGCCCATCGTCAAGAGCATGTGTTCACAACTTGGAAGTTCAAGAGTCTAAGTTTGCATATTCAGTACTTTCACATAGGGGTATCTCCAAATTATTACGCTAAAATTTGGGTTAGTATTATGGTTCATTATATAGCTTATTATGGCCATTACTGGAGCCCTGCAAATGAAATTGGGTTGCTATTTTGCAACATCAGCAATAACAGTGAGACCTTCACATGTGTAATATCCGATCGTTCATCAATAATGTGGCAATTTAACTGAGGTGCCAGTCTGAATTATTTTTAATCCTCACTGGTGAGATGAAGAACTAAAGAATGGAAAAACCTCATCCTCACAGCTGTTGTAACGATACCGGTGGTCCCTAAGAAGTGCCATGGTTAAATTGTCATCTACTGACAGTGAGAATCACGGTACTGGGATATTAAAAAAAATTAACACATTCCTATTCAAACCTCAGTTCCAATTGGCAGCCTATGCTCTTTTGAGGGCCGGGGGGACGAACTTTAGTATGTTGTGCAGTTCGTTCATAACTTGAAGGGTTACAGGCCTTAATGGTAAAGCACCTAGTGATACTATTGTTTTACTATTACAGAGGTGTTCATTGTGATGATACAAGTCAGCCCGGCTTCAATGAATAAGTAAATCCAACCACATCAAGTGTGCATACATGCACGGTAGAATCAGTCTTGGTCACGGTGCCTTCTGAAGTTTTGAGATCAGCGAGCGTGGGGACGAGGCTATGGTGTCTATACAATTCGGGTGGACTGGGCTGGTAAAGGATTAGATCTCTTAAATTAACGAAATGTGGTGCAAACACACACTGCACTGAGACCAATAGATTCTATTGTGGTACAGGGTCACATGGTATAAGAAATCACTCATAATAAGACAGCACTGGCAAGGAATTCCCCACTATGCTTGGGCAAAAAACTAAAGATTTGACTGGCTACAGTGGCTAGACAGTTTAACGCTGCTAGCCTAGTATAGCTCTAGAGTCCAACATTCCTGTATCTCATGTTTACTTCATTGTGGGGAATTCCTTAGCAGTATAGTTGTAAGCTTTTTTGAAAGAGTGGTTTCTTACGGAGTGACCCTTTACCACATTTGGAGGACACCTCGATCTGCATGGACCTTAAAGTTTTGTTGTACTTGAAAAGAGACAGACACTAAAATTGGAAAAGCTACTTCATTTTGAACCATACACCAACTTGGGAGAACTACTGTTACGAGAACTCTTTAATTAATGAAGACAATCCTGAGCATCATCAAGAGATCACAGAAGAATTTATCTATCGCATCGCTGAATGTATGCACAACAAAATTGATGATTATACGTTGCCATCTTTCCATTACGACTAGCCAATCTAACCACACCTCCTGGCGGTATCCACAAGCTAGCTGAGGTATTAATATTCCGACTGTGGAAGGAGGAGATGGGGGCAAAGGGAACACATTGCAATCCACACAGAAAGCTGGACCAGTTCAGCGTGTTTGCTGGTAGGAATCCTCTGAAAGTAGCCACAGGTAATATTATCATAATTATGTGCTTTTACCATTTAATTTTGTGTGCTACTGTAACAGTAGTAAGTTGTGGTATGTTACAGTATAACTGTCTTTGTATTGAATTTGTTCAGCAGGTGAAACAGCCCTAGCTTGATATTGAGGGTGCATCTTGAAAAAAATCCCTTGCAAAAAAGAAGGCAACAGGAAGTGATGGTACAGGTAACACTGCATGCTTCTATGTTAATCTTCACTGCTGTTAATATAATATTTATACTTGTATATAATATTATGTACCTACTGTTTCAGTTGTACCACAAAATTGCAGTGAGAGTGAAGATGAAACTCATCAAAATTCCACCATCTGCAGACAAAGTAGCTAGGTGCTGGAGTATTGTATCTTTCTAAGACTTAATGATTTGACAGTTTTTGTCACAACAGGTGGACCACCGGACATACATCAGCTTCAGATGTTAGAAAGTCGTGGTAGGAGGAAACTGAGGATGATGCACGAAGTTGTTCCTCACTGGAAGAATATGGCTATTGCCCTTGGTTTTGATGGGCCAGCAATTGAAATCATTGATCAAAAAGTATTTCGTAATCCTGAAGAAGGATGTCGTGAGATGTTTGTTCGATGGTTAGATGGAGGTAATGATATAAAGCCAGTGACCTGGGACACGCTCATTCAGTGTCTGATATATGCTGGACTTCTGGATGTAGCAGACAGCTTGAAGGAGTGTGTAGCTGTCTCATGATAGACACATATCTAAAGCAGTGATACTCAATCTTCATACAACTATCATGGTAATGACTACATAGTGTCTAATATACTTCTTGACTAATTACTAGCACTGTCACTGGGTTTAGTAAGTTGTAACAATATACTCACATGTATAGTCATACACACCCTTATTGATATGCAGTTGAACTAATTAACACTGGTGCTAGAGCCATCAGGAGACTTTCAAGTCGAGGGAGAGTCCAGCAGTGGATCTACAGCCTTCCCAAGGTGGGGCATCCTCATCATTGTCATTGGAGCACTTGTCCTTGTTGCTGTCATTTCTGTAGCAGTCGTGGTACATGCATGTAGGGTACACATAGTTATTGTGAAGCTGTGTGTGTGTGTGTGTGTGTGTGTGTGTGTGTGTGTGTGCGTGTGTGTGTGTGTGTGTGTGTGTGTGTGTGTGTGTGTGTGTGTGTGTGTGTGTGTGTGTGTGTGTGTGTGTGTTTGTGTATTATGTTTACTGCTAACTTTTCAATACTGCATGAGGCAGCTATGTGTAGGGTATATAGGGGCTATGGTTATTAAGTCTGGATCATACATGTTAACAATTTTAATTTGTGAAGGATAAAGTAACTATGCTGATGCAGTTGGACTGTTTTCACATATATACATACATACATACAGGGTGTGCTGGTGAAAAGCAAAGGTCAAGGGTTTTCCAATACTGCAGCCAATAGTATATGCTAAATGTTTACCAGTGTAGTTGTGTGCAGTCATTGGTACAGTGGTAAATACGAATTATTAATCTAGAGTACAATGCACATTATGATGTAAAGGTTTTACCAAGAAAATTAATTTAGTGAGGTATACAGCCCTGTTTACGACTGTGCTCTTGAGACTTGAAGCCATTATTATATTGTTAGCTTAAATTCTAAACCATGGTCACGTGTAGAGGCTGGGTTTAGTTAAGCTGGTTTATTAAAGCTTCAAAAGGTATTGATGATTGTACATGTATCTACTATCTAGGTATCTATAGGGGCTTTTCATTATTGGGTACACTAACCTGTTATTTTTTTGTACTCACAGAATGTATATGAGTCATACAAGCTTAAGAAGGATGACAGTGAGATTGAATTGAAGGCTCCACTTGATGCTAAGAATGATACTTGAACCACAACTTTATGTATGGAAAGTAACTCACCATTCTATTGAACATTGTTTTTTACCCCTTAGCTAATTTATTTCTTATTTGTGTGCATTTCTACCTCACATGCAAAACCAACTTTATCATGAGTACAAGATGGGATGATGTGTGTGGCTACGTAAGGGTCGACAGACTATACTAGACCTAGAACTGTCAAACAAAAAAGAGTTTGAAATGAGTGCAAAAACTGCATGGTCAGTATAAGGCATGAACATGACAGAACATCATTATGGTGGTTGTGATGTCATATGCTGTCTATCACATGCTCACTGAACTCGCTGAGTACGTTAGGAATCTTTGAGAAGTGTCTGTACCAGTGTGATATGATCTCACCTCCTCCGGACTCTCTGTGAGCTTGTATGCCATTCTCTCACCATTTCTCCTTCGCTTTATCAACAGCCATTAAAAATTATTTTCACTGTTCTCTGATGCTTCCGGAACTCCTTGTGGCTAGCATTGCTGTTAGATTGAATCATCTGGTTGTGTGCTTGGTTTGAGCTTCTCGTAGTTTTCTAAGAACCAATCCGGCTGGGTTTTCTTTGCCTGTCCGAGTGTCTGCTCCCCTACGTTCCAGATGCAGTTCTTCAGTACTTCCCAATAATTATTGCGCTCTGCTGTCACGTACATCCATCAGGGAGAAACCTATAGCTTCACGGTATCACTTGTTGCTCTGAGTTGGTTATTCAGATGCTACCGTCACCAGTTCACTATCTTCAGCTGATGGTGTGGTTTTGATGAAGGCCAGAAAGTAAAATTAGTAGAAGCTGAATGTATCAATGTATCTAATTCAATGTGTTCTCTCCTGATGACTCTGAAAGAATATTAGCACAGTGACTATGGCTAGCTATAGCTCTTGCTACATGATGGTCCATGTGAAAGCTCTATACATCTTCTGTACATATATACATACAACAGTTAAGCATCCATTTGTTAAACTTCACTTGCTCAGTTGATTTTGATCCTTCTATCATTAGATGTGAATGCAATTGTCGGCATGTGCTCATGATCAGTGCTGTGTCCATGCATCTGCAGCAATTAATACGTCAATCAATTTGCTCCTGAGTACATCAACTGTACATCAATCACACTGACTCACCTAGGGGATCTTCATGTTATACATTCACCCCAACTGGCAGTCTGCACGTCCTTTTGACTACTAGTCCAACTACTTATCCACTCTCCAACTATACATATAAATTAATGTCGGCATGAATCTCAACCTATAATAGTATATAAATGGGACAGATGCACAGTGCTTTAATTTACATGCTGTCCACTGTTCCTTAGCTATCAAAACAAAATTTGGTCCTATGTTCTGTTAATGTACTGTAAGTCAGTGCAATGTGGTCAACCTTTATGAACATAGCTCATAAACTGTGCACTCACTGTTGCAGTATTATTGTCAGAAACACACTGAGAAACTGAATTTTACTCCAAGAGCTAGGACCTCCAGCAACAGATATTCTGAGATGTTAGTGATGCTGCAAGAAGTTGATACCAGGGAATAACAGCTCATCAGAGAATGAGTATACTCTAAGAAGCTCTGCATATTATTATATTGTGACATTGTCAAGCATGCAGAAAGCTGCCAAGCCCAAAGAAACCGCCTATAAGTATGGATCATCTCACCAAAGAATGATGTCTCTGTGGAGAATTTTACTCTAAGAAGAAGCTCCTCCACAGATATTCTGAGATGTAAGTGATGTTGTAGCAACCAGGTAGTAACAGCTCATCAGAGAATTAGTACTTTAAGAAGCTCCTCAACAAGTATTCTGAGATGTAAGGAGCTCCACAGAAAGATAAATGCTGACATGTTAACGATGTTGAGGACACCATCGACTAGTATAGTCTTTTTATTCTCTGATATGAGCTGCTATTTCCTGTAGTCCTCAACATCACTAACATCTCAGAATGTCTGTTGAGGAGCTTCTCTGCAGAGACATTATTCTTTGGTGTCCCCGACACCACTTTTAGCTACATCCCA
The DNA here is from genome assembly GCA_963930775.1 of Cliona cf. orientalis. Lineage (NCBI taxonomy): Eukaryota > Metazoa > Porifera > Demospongiae > Clionaida > Clionaidae > Cliona > Cliona cf. orientalis. The sequence continues at coordinate 4,059,099 of OZ005690.1, forward strand.
GAGTGTTTGTTCATGAGCTTCTTCTTAGAATACTCACTGGTGTCCTCAACATCGCTACACATAATATCTCAGAATATCTGAGGAGCTACTTAAGAGTATACCTATTCTCTGATGATGTGTCTTCAACATCACTAACATCTGAGAAGTAATGTTTGTTGAGGAGCTTCTTACATCTCAGAATGTTTGTTTATAATATATAGGAGCTTCTACATCTCAGAATGAATATTTGTTGAGGAGCTGATCACGAGTACTAGTACTCTAAGAGGAAGCTCCTAAACAAACTGTGACTCTGATAACTGATGTAAAAGTGATGTCGTATGTATACACCAAGAATGATGTTTCTGCAGAGAATTTCATCCTATAAGAATAACTGTGGCTTCTTAACAGACATTCTGAGATGTTAGTGATGTTGAGGATACCAGGAATATACATCTCATCAGAGAATGAGTACCTTAGAAGAAGCTCCTCTGAGTCAACAAACAGTCTAAGATCGATGATGTAGTGATAAATGGTTGTTTACTGTATTAGCTATAATAATATTATTATACAGCTTTCTGTTTTCATATACATTGTGACGAAGTATACATGTATATTACAATCACATCATATTATTCATTTGCATGTCATTTCTTATGGAATCATGCATTATGACTGTATAAGAGAGACACTGTCAGTTAGTATAAAAGTGGCTCTTAGGCCACAGTTTTACTATGCAGCTCTTCAAAGCGTACTGGAGTATAATCATTTGACAACAGATCATATCAACAGCTACAGACGATTGGTTATTCAGCCCGGCACATTTCAATCAACAGTCTGCTAGAAATGATCATGAAGAAAGGCTGGTGTGCTGTGATTGTGTTTACTCTGCTGTTGGCTGTGACTGCAGCTTTTCCTCAGTCCACTGGATCCGATTATAAAGCGATTGATAATGTGCAGCAGTATTTGGTAGAAGCCAAACTGAACAATGGTCAGTATATCAATTGAAGTTGTGTTGGCTAACAAGTATATATAATACGTTTGTCAGAAAGTGGTTTTCATGCAGCATGTACATGAACAATTATGCTGCTTTAATTATTACTCACAGCTGCTCCCAGTGAAGAACAAGTCTATGAAGAAGATTCCTTGGAGAAAGGTCTTTTAAATTACCCTAAATGCTGTGTTCATAGCATATAGATAGTCTCCAAGCATGATGTATGTGTGTCCTGCTATAGCTATATATCATCATTATAACTTGATAACTAGTATGTTAATAATGCTATGCATATAATATACACAAGAAATATGCTGTTACTCACAGCTGCCCCCAGTGATCTTCCTGAAGAACAGGATTATGAAGAAGATTCCTCAGAGAAAGGTCTTTTACTCTAAAATTTAATATTGTGTTCATGTAATAATATTATTAGCATTCAGATTATCTCCAAGCATGGTATGTGTCCAGCTGACTATATTATTATATTATACACACAAGAAAGATGTTTTTCCCTATATCTATACGTACTAATGTATATTGTCATACTACTGGTTCCACACAGCATTTGCTGCTGCACCCAGTCAACTTGCTGAAGACCTAGGCCTTCCAGACTACCAGGAAACTGCATTTGAAGAAGGTATTATTTAATATAATAATAACTGATGTGTGGCTCTTAATGATTCTATCCAAAATTCCTAATGTTGCATGAATAGCAATATAATATGCATATATACTTGCAAGCTATTAATCTTCAAACTGTGCTTGTGGATAGACATTATATATTATCTGCATGAGTACAGCTTGCATGAATGTAGTGTATGATTCTGCAGCTGAACTGTTATATTATTCATATCACCATGGCAATTAAGGAGGGGAATTAAGCTAATACTGCATGGTTTGGAGGCTAGATGAAACTCTTGACTGTGATCCTATATTCATCAAGAGAATGCTCTTTCCTATTTCCACTATAAGTTCACTATACAGCTCAATCTGTTTATGTACTAAATTAAATAGGATGGGGATTTCGGCACGTCAGCTCCCTCAACATGGCCTCTCATCACCAACAATGCCCAGCAAATCTGAGGTTGAAAAGAACAGGCTCACTTCGCCTCTGTGGAAGGAAAGATTACGGAGGTTGTGATTCTGTTGTTATTCGCACTCATGGACAAAATTACAGGATAGTATGTGGAAGAGTTAAGGGTTACCAGTATGCTTCAGTAGATGGGTTTCACAGATTTGGTGCAGACAATAACATTGATGCTCCCTATGTTGATGGTGTTAGTGTTACTTATGGTATGCATCCAAGGAAACATATCTGGACATATGCAGCAGGCTTGGTTCAGCATCCTCATCATGGTGGGCTGAAGGGTGTGAGCTGCCCAAGAGTTGGTGGTACCCCCGTCCACCGGCATTTGTTGGTAACAACTACTTTTGCTCATCTGGAAATCCAACCCAAACCTGGCATCATACCCTCTATGATCGTAAACCTCTATGGCCTTATCCATCAGATACATTTTGTGTGACACTTCCAGAAATAACCAAAGATGACTTGGAGCTTCGCATCTGTACTGACCAACCCTCACATGATGAAAATATTCTCATCGAATCGTTTGACTTATATGTGAAGTGAAACTTTAGAGATATAGCTACAGTACATGTAATTGTACTTTAGTTTGCTAGGTTAAAGTTTAGTTGAACTTGAACTCAAATACAGACATAATATACTGTTTTAGAACAATTATATATAGCCAAGTTTGCTGCTGGTTAATTATGCATACATATATAGGCTAGATAATGTCAAAATATTAACCTGGCATATTAGTATTTCTCATCAAAGCCAAGCTGCTATTATGGAGTATGTACCGCCACCGTGCATGAAGACACGTTTAGACTCATAAAGACCAATAGGCACTATGTGATAATTTGTAGCAACTTTTCGAATTCTAGTAGCTACACTTTTGAAGCAGCCAGACATGGCAGCTACATGTCCCATCAACAGTACTCGCTACAGCCTGTTTCCATAGCATCATTCTCTATGCAACCAAATTGTCAAGAGACATGCGACTGGTAGACTCAACAATGATGTAGTATAGTATGAACCCAGCCTTTTCAACACACAGAAAGTGTACACACTGTACATGCATAGGGTGCTCCTTAATTTGCTCTGAACAGTGCAGCATGTGTATCTCTTACATGAACAGCAATAAAATTAATAATGAATGTAATGTGCATGTAGATCACTGTTCAATATCAGGAGTATTGAACTACATCTGAACAGGGTGTTCTTTTCAGAGTCAGTGCATGGTCTAGGAGTAGGGAAAGGCACCTGGCTACGTCACTATACACAAACTGAAAGCTGGTGCTACTTATATTATGCACTTGACAGCCACTGCCTGTTTACATTGTCACTGCATTGACAACTGACCAGCAATGGTAATCAGTCATGTAGTTTTGTCTCAGACGACCCTTACCATTTATTAACACACAAGAGGGTTGCAATGGACTTTATGCTGATATAAACATCACCCAAGAAACAAAATAATTAATACTATGACATTGTTACATTGAAGATTTAGTTAGAAATAGGTACAAAAAGCTATTACGTCTAAAAGCACAAAAAGAAGGTAATTAATTTTGAATAGTGGCGGTAAATTTATAATAATAATTATAATAATATTGGAAAAAAAAGAATACTGTAAATTGCGAATATTTCAGATCTAATGCAATAATTTTTTGCGTTAAATAATTTTCGGACAAATGATCCTGTACCATATTATATGGTTAATATTGCGCATGTATTTCCGTGCGTTTAATTTTCACACAAGCCAGGCTATCTGAAAATATTTTAACAAAGAAAATTAATATTCGCAATTTACGGTATACCTTTATAATAATAATTATTATTATTCAAAATGTGGTGAAATAAAATTTTTTGTACCATGCAGTTCTTATAGATTAAGTATAAACATGTATAGGGTACGAGGGTAACAAAGGGGATTAGCTAACTAATTTATAAGTGGTATAAAGTGAAAGATGATCACGACTCTGTAGCTACATGTTTTACATGCAGATGTGAGTGAAACACGATTCTCTTCATAGCCATAACTACTGCTCGGTCCAATGTTTTGTACAGATTTTTGGTCCCATTTTTTGCACAGACTTAAAACCAACAATTTAAAGTGATAGATGATCATACCTAGCTACTGCTAACAGTAACAGTTTTTTGACTTAATTAGCAAAAACATGTAAAGCACTGAGGGATCTTTGAGGTTTACTTAGTACTATAGCTATTTCATTTTATAGTAAAATTAAAAGTGGCTCCCATATGCAACAGCATACTCAAGAAACCTGACGGTTAATCAAGACACACACACAAAGTTTATGCACAAAGACTATAATAATAACAATAATAAATAATATTATTAGCTACGTGACCAGTTATGAGAAAAGGAACCATATTTTGGAACCACCTTTGTTTGCAATGGAATATATGTATACATAGCTTATACTTGATTATCTAATAGATGTTTGTGTCCATACACTATTCAGTATAATCATGTATTATAGCTACTGTACAGTGGTACTATAATATACAGTGTGTGCACGTGGGTGCATCAAAGGCACCGCCTAGTGTTTATCTATCATAGACCTCCAAGGTGTAGTCAATTAGGGCAGTTGTACTATTATGCTTAATCAGTGATATTATTATGTATGTGTGATAATCTCTGTACTACTAGTGTATGTAGTGTAGCTATAGTACATTTATCTATTAATAGCGGGAGATTCTTCATATAAGCTTCCGTGTGATTACGTAATGCTTAAATATATAGTGCATATAGTGCCAGGGTGTATATATAATACATAGAGGTGTTCTCATGTGTGAATCAGTGCATGCAGTGTGCAGCAGTGTCTCCAGTGACTGCAGTGTCTCCAGTGATAGCAGTGTCTACAGTGTCTCCAGTGATGGCAGTGTCCCCAGTGACAGCAGTGTCTCCAGTGTCCCCAGTGTCTCCAGTGACAGCAGTGTCCCCAGTGTCTCAAGTGATGGCAGTGTTCCCAGTGACAGCAGTGTCTCCAGTGTCCCCAGTGTCTCCAGTGACAGCAGTGTCCCCAGTGTCTCCAGTGATGGCAGTGTTCTCAGTGTCCCCAGTGACAGCAGTGTCTCCAGTGTCCCCAGTGTCTCCAGTGATAGCAGTGTCCCCAGTGTCTCCAATGATGGCAGTGTTCCCAGTGACAGCAGTGTCTCCAGTGTCCCCAGTGTCTCCAGTGACAGCAGTGTCTCCAGTGACAGCAGTGTCCCCAGTGTCTCCAGTGATGGCAGTGTTCCCAGTGACAGCAGTGTCTCCAGTGACGGCAGTGTCCCCAGTGACAGCAGTGTCTCCAGTGACAGCAGTGTCCCCAGTGTTTCCAGTGACGGCAGTGTTCCTAAGTGACAGCAGTGTCCCCAGAGTCTCCAGTGACTGCAGTGTCTCCAGTGACAGCAGTGTCCCCAGTGTCTCCAGTGATGGCAGTGTCCTCAGTGACAGCAGTGTCTCCAGTGACACCAGTGTTTCCAGTGTCTCCAGTGACGGCAGTGTCCCCAGTGACAGCAGTGTCTTCAGTGACAGCAGTGTCCCCAGTGTCTACCAGTGTCTCCAGTGACGGCAGTGTCCCCAGTGACAGCAGTGTCTCCAGTGACAGCAGTGTCCCCAGTGATAGCAGTGTCTCTAGTGACAGCAGTGTCCCCAGTGACAGCAGTGTCTCCAGTGACAGCAGTGTCCCCAGTGACAGCAGTGTCTCCAGTGACAGCAGTGTCCCCAGTGTCTCCAGTGACTGCAGTGTCTCCAGTGACAGCAGTGTCCCCAGTGTCTCCAGTGATGGCAGTGTCCTCAGTGACAGCAGTGTCTCCAGTGACACCAGTGTTTCCAGTGTCTCCAGTGACGGCAGTGTCCCCAGTGACAGCTGTGTCTTCAGTGACAGCAGTGTCCCCAGTGTCTACCAGTGTCTCCAGTAACGGCAGTGTCCCCAGTGATAGCAGTGTTTCCAGTGACAGCAGTGTCCCTAGTGTCCCCAGTGTCTCCAGTGACTGCAGTGTCTCCAGTGACAGCAGTGTCCCCAGTGTCTCCAGTGATGGCAGTGTCCTCAGTGACAGCAGTGTCTCCAGTGACACCAGTGTTTCCAGTGTCTCCAGTGACGGCAGTGTCCCCAGTGACAGCAGTGTCTTCAGTGACAGCAGTGTCCTCAGTGTCTACCAGTATCTCCAGTGACGGCAGTGTCCCCAGTGACAGCAGTGTCTCCAGTGACAGCAGTGTCCCCAGTGATAGCAGTGTCTCCAGTGACAGCAGTGTCCCCAGTGTCTCCAGTGACTGCAGTGTCTCCAGTGACAGCAGTGTCCCCAGTGTCTCCAGTGATGGCAGTGTCCTCAGTGACAGCAGTGTCTCCAGTGACACTAGTGTTTCCAGTGTCTCCAGTGACGGCAGTGTCCCCAGTGACAGCAGTGTCTTCAGTGACAGCAGTGTCCCCAGTGTCTACCAGTGTCTCCAGTAACGGCAGTGTCCCCAGTTATAGCAGTGTTTCCAGTGACAGCAGTGTCCCTAGTGTCCCCAGTGTCTCCAGTGACTGCAGTGTCTCCAGTGACAGCAGTGTCCCCAGTGTCTCCAGTGATGGCAGTGTCCTCAGTGACAGCAGTGTCTCCAGTGACACCAGTGTTTCCAGTGTCTCCAGTGACGGCAGTGTCCCCAGTGACAGCAGTGTCTTCAGTGACAGCAGTGTCCCCAGTGTCTACCGGTGTCTCCAGTAACGGCAGTGTCCCCAGTGACAGCAGTGTCCCCAGTGTCTCCAGTGACTGCAGTGTCTCCAGTGACAGCAGTGTCCCCAGTGTCTCCAGTGACGGCAGTGTCCCTAGTGACAGCAGTGTCTTCAGTGACAGCAGTGTCCCCAGTGTCTACCGGTGTCTCCAGTAACGACAGTGTCCCCAGTGATAGCAATATCTCCAGTGACAGCAGTGTCTCCAGTGACTGCAGTGTCTCCAGTGACAGCAGTGACAGCAGTGTCCCCAGTGACAGCAGTGTCTCCAGTGACAGCAGTGTCCCCAGTGTCTCCAGTGACAGCAGTGTCCACAGTGTCTCTAGTGATGGCAGTGTCCCCAGTGACAGCAGTGTCTCCAGTGACAGCAGTGTCCCCAGTGTCTCCAGTGACGGCAGTGTCCCCAGTAACAGCAGTGTCTCCAGTGACAGCAGTGTCCCCAGTGTTTCCATTGACGGCAGTGTTCCTAAGTGATAGCAGTGTCCCCAGTGTCTACCAGTGTCTCCAGTGATGGCAGTGTCCCCAGTGATAGCAATATCTCCAGTGACAGCAGTGTCCCCAGTGGCTCCAGTGACGGCAGTGTCCCCAGTGACAGCAGTGTCTCCAGTGATAGCAGTGTCCCCAGTGTTTCCATTGACGGCAGTGTTCCTAAGTGATAGCAGTGTCCCCAGTGTCTACCAGTGTCTCCAGTAATGGCAGTGTCCCCAGTGATAGCAGTATCTCCAGTGACACCAGTGTTTCCAGTGTCTCCAGTGACAGCAGTGTCCCCAGTGTCTCCAGAGACAGCAGCTAGTGTCTCCAGTGACCCAGTGTCTCCAGTGACAGTAGTGTCTCCAGTGACAGTAGTGTCTCCAGTGACAGCAGTGTATGCAGCACTTAGGACACTGCTATCATTTGAGACACTGTCATATCACTGGGAACACTATTGTCACTGGAGACACTGGGGACACTGCTGCCACTGCTGTCACTAGACTGCTGTCACTAGGGACACTGCTGTCACTAGAGACACTGGAGACACCGGGAACCCTGCTTTCACTGGAGACACTTAGGACATTGCTCTCACTAGGGACGCTGTTGTCACTGGAGACACTGCTGTCACTGGGAACACTGGAGACACTAGCTGGGAGACACTGGGGACACTGCTATATTACTGGAGACACTACTGTCACTGTGGACACTGCTGTCACTAGAGACATTGGAGACACTGCTTGTACTAGAGACACTGCTGTCACTGGAGACAATGTTATCACTGGAGACACTGGGAGACACTATGGACACTGGGGACACTGCTATCACTGGAGACACTGCTGTCACTGGCGACACTGCTGTCACTAGAGACACTGCTATCACTGGAGACACTGCTATCACTGGAGACACTGGGAGACACTGGGGACACTGCTGTCACTGGAGACACTGCTGTCACTAGGGACACTGCTGTCACTGGAGACACTGCTGTCACTGGAGACACTGCCGTCACCGGGGACACTGCTGTCACTAGAGACACTAGAGACACTGCTGTCACTGGAGACACTGGGAGACACTGGGGACACTGCTGTCACTGGAGACACTGCTGTCACTAGAGACACTGCTGTCACTGGGGACACTGCTGTCACTGGAGACACTGGGAGACACTGCTGTCACTGGAGACACTGCGTCACCGGGGACACTGCTGTCACTAGAGACACTAGAGACACTGCTGTCACTGGAGACACTGCTGTCACTGGAGACACTGGGAGACACTGGGGACACTGCTGTCACTGGAGACACTGCTGTCACTGGGGACACTGCTGTCACTAGAGACACTGTTGTCACTGGAGACACTGGGAGACACTGCTGTCACTAGGGACACTGCTGTCACTAGAGACACTGCTGTCACTGGAGACACTGCTGTCACTGGAGACACTGGGGACACTGCTGTCACTGGAGACACTGCTATCACCGGGGACACTGTTGTCACTAGAGACACTGGAGACACTGGGGGCACTGCTGTCACTGGAGACACTGCTGTCACTAGAGACACTGGAGTCACTGCCGTCACTAGAGACACTGCTATCACTGGAGACACTGCTGTCACTGGAGACACTGCTATCACTGGGGACACTGCTGTCACTAGAGACACTGGAGTCACTGCCGTCACTAGAGACACCGCTATCACTGGAGACACTGCTGTCACTGGAGACACTGGGAGACACTGGGGACACTGCTGTCACTGGAGACACTGCTGTCACTAGGGACACTGCTGTCACTGGAGACACTGCTGTCACTGGAGACACTGGGAGACACTGCTGTCACTGGAGACACTGCTGTCTCTGGAGACACTGCCGTCACTGGGGACACTGCTGTCACTAGAGACACTAGAGGCACTGCTGTCACTGGAGACACTGGGAGACACTGGGGACACTGCTGTCACTGGAGACACTGCTGTCACTAGAGACACTGCTGTCACTGGGGACACTGCTGTCACTGGAGACACTGGGAGACACTGCTGTCACTGGAGACACTGCGTCACCGGGGACACTGCTGTCACTAGAGACACTGCTGTCACTGGAGACACTGCTGTCACTGGGGACACTGCTGTCACTGGAGACACTGGGAGACACTGCTGTCACTGGAGACAATGTTATCACTGGAGACACTGGGAGACACTATGGACACTGGGGACACTGCTATCACTGGAGACACTGCTGTCACTGGCGACACTGCTGTCACTAGAGACACTGCTATCACTGGAGACACTGCTATCACTGGAGACACTGGGAGACACTGGGGACACTGCTGTCACAGGAGACACTGCTGTCACTAGGGACACTGCTGTCACTGGAGACACTGCTGTCACTGGAGACACTGCCGTCACCGGGGACACTGCTGTCACTAGAGACACTAGAGACACTGCTGTCACTGGAGACACTGGGAGACACTGGGGACACTGGGGACACTGCTGTCACTGGAGACACTGCTGTCACTAGAGACACTGCTGTCACTGGGGACACTGCTGTCACTGGAGACACTGGGAGACACTGCTGTCACTGGAGACACTGCGTCACCGGGGACACTGCTGTCACTAGAGACACTAGAGACACTGCTGTCACTGGAGACACTGCTGTCACTGGAGACACTGGGAGACACTGGGGACACTGCTGTCACTGGAGACACTGCTGTCACTGGGGACACTGCTGTCACTAGAGACACTGTTGTCACTGGAGACACTGGGAGACACTGCTGTCACTAGGGACACTGCTGTCACTAGAGACACTGCTGTCACTGGAGACACTGCTGTCACTGGAGACACTGGGGACACTGCTGTCACTGGAGACACTGCTATCACCGGGGACACTGTTGTCACTAGAGACACTGGAGACACTGGGGGCACTGCTGTCACTGGAGACACTGCTGTCACTAGAGACACTGGAGTCACTGCCGTCACTAGAGACACTGCTATCACTGGAGACACTGCTGTCACTGGAGACACTGCTATCACTGGGGACACTGCTGTCACTAGAGACACTGGAGTCACTGCCGTCACTAGAGACACCGCTATCACTGGAGACACTGCTGTCACTGGAGACACTGGGAGACACTGGGGACACTGCTGTCACTGGAGACACTGCTGTCACTGGAGACACTGCTGTCACTGGAGACACTGCTGTCACTGGAGACACTGGGAGACACTGCTGTCACTGGAGACACTGCTGTCTCTGGAGACACTGCCGTCACTGGGGACACTGCTGTCACTAGAGACACTAGAGGCACTGCTGTCACTGGAGACACTGGGAGACACTGGGGACACTGCTGTCACTGGAGACACTGCTGTCACTAGAGACACTGCTGTCACTGGGGACACTGCTGTCACTGGAGACACTGGGAGACACTGCTGTCACTGGAGACACTGCGTCACCGGGGACACTGCTGTCACTAGAGACACTGCTGTCACTGGAGACACTGCTGTCACTGGAGACACTGGGAGACACTGGGGACACTGCTGTCACTGGAGACACTGCTGTCACTGGGGACACTGCTGTCACTAGAGACACTGTTGTCACTGGAGACACTGGGAGACACTACTGTCACTAGGGACACTGCTGTCACTAGAGACACTGCTGTCACTGGAGACACTGCTGTCACTGGAGACACTGGGAGTCACTGCTGTCACTGGAGACACTGCCGTCACCGGGGACACTGCTGTCACTAGAGACACTAGAGACACTGCTGTCACTGGAGACACTGTTGTCACTGGAGACACTGCTGTCACTGGAGACACTGTGGACACTACTGTCACTAGAGACATTGCAGTCACTTGGGACACTATAGTCATTGATGGCATTGTATATATTATATTATAGAATGTATACATACTAGTATATTAGAGATTACATCATCACACGGAAGCTTATATGAAGAAGCACCCTTAATAGCGCTATAGTGCTATAGCTATAGCTATTTATATATTCGGAGAAAGATTTCATACTAGCTACCGTCCTACCAAATCTGCAGCATAAAAATTAGTTATTAGCTATCAGCTGAATCAGAATCACCACTACAATAAAACCCAACAAAACTTAAACTAAAATAAGTTCTATGTTATCTATGATATAGCCAATATTATATATTATAATAGCTAGCTAGCTAATACATTTTAGCGACAATTTGTTTGTCTCTTTACTGTCAAGCTGTCATCATCAACTGCAAGCACATCAGAGCAGTAACAATGAGAGTGATGTGATTAGTCTTCATGATGGATACCGCTGAACCAAATAAGAGACCCTTACACGATCCTGGAAGATCAATGTTACAGGATCGCAGGACACTCGGAGAAAGATAGGAGACAGTTCCTATGGAAGTTCCTGATATATTGAACCAGATTGATCTAAAGCAACAGCCATAACGTTTCTTGGCAAGTATAATCCCATCACTGCAATTTGAGGTGCAAGTGGTACTAGATCTAGAGGCACCACAAGCCGAGTCCAGCATGGCTAAATCGTCTAAAGACCGATAGTACAATATTCCACAGGGAATTCCATTAGTATCCACTGAACATGCATCTTCAATATTGCTAGCTGTTATACTGTCTCCACAAAGGCTAGATTCTAGGACATCAATGTATGCTTGACGTCGCTCTGGTATACACAAATTCTCAGCATAAAAGTTGTTAAAATAGCCTTCACCTGTGCATTCCTGTACATTATCCGGAGGGTTGATCATTGGACCATTTTCACAGGGTGCTGGAGGAAGAGGTACACCGCACATATTCCACACACGATAATCAAGGGCAGTAGCTCCAGAATATAGTCCAGAGCCATTGACATAAGCATTGATACAGCAGCCGAGTGTGCTCCTAAAGTCTTCCAAAAGAGAGCGACAATTTGATGGACAAGAGTTGGCAGTCAGTACTCTGGAGCAGTTCCCTTCTATGTAGTTTGACCTGATTTTGTAACGCTCCAAAAGGGATCCACAGAACTGACCACTTTCACTTTTCGCACATGAATTTGCTTCCATTTGGGCTTCTTTGATATTTTCATAATAACAATTCTCAATCAGACGTGCCTCCACCTGTCCTTGCTTTATTCCAACTGTGCATGAGACGTCACTAAGCTCTGCATTACAGATGGCCCTATCTTCAGGAATGGAATCACCACTTTGACGTTTTGCCACTCGGTGCTGCAAAATAGGCTGGTCACTAATCGGATGATTCAAAAGTCTAAGACTGCTTTGTGCACTCAAAACGGATTCTGAAGTGCTCAATGGCAAGTAGTTGGACAACCAAATAAGGACAATGGACATTAAAACAAGGCTCTTCATGATTCATGATATTATTAGGGAATAATATAATAAGAATCACTTTCGCTATAAGCTTTGCAACTGATACTAGTGCCAAATCTCAGCTACTTTTATAGCTAAAAGTGTTCATAACTAATGGTTACTGAGCCACCCACATTAAACTGTGCATTTCCTATATTCTAACTTCCTCCTGGAGTGACCTGCATATATCTAGCTTAGTCTCCAAGCCAGCCCCTCCTACGCAAGGAGAGCTGTAGGAGAGGCTGCCTCATGAGACTATAATGATATTATTATTATTATCTAGCCAGACAATGTACATGTCAACAGTTACAGTGTAGCTTAAGGATGCAAGTCTTCCCTCTGGAAACATAAAATCCCAAATGGTCCCTTTCTCACAGCTGGTCACATATTATCGACTGGTAATAATTGTATTTTCCAGGTAATGATGACTGGTACCATAATTATTATAGCTAATAATAATATTAGTGCCACCTGCTTTTTGCGCATTGAATGCTGTAGTAGCTATAGGATATTATGCTGATTTGTGAAAGCATATTTGAGACAGACAGATAGATTGATTTTTAAGAACATTTTAATTACCGTGTTTATGCTGAAAATAATTATTACGATTTTAACTTTCGCGCGATTTTCTGGTAAAGGTCGTCATAGTCTCATTATAAAATTAGAACGCAAATGTTCTTGCGCGGTAGCTATATACTCTAGATCTAGAGAAGATTGGGTGTAGCCACTGAATCTTTTGTAATGATCTTTTAATACTGATCGTCACTATATAGCTACTGTTCTACTATCCATGTTGTCATCTGTCTGACGAATAATAATAATATGTGACCTTCCATGACAAAACCAACCATATTGCGCTGACAACCGATTTTTAGTTAAGGCCACCATTACCAAGTACAACCTTTGAACTATTGCTTCTGCAAATTTGAAGTCTCTAGCCCGTGTAGTCATGGAGATATGAGCCAAAATGTACCCGGATCGCCCGTAATAAAAATGTGCAGCAAGCTCAATGAAACATTGCTACGTACGTTGCACGCGGAAGTCCGTATACTCGCCGTTTATGTAAAGTACGTGGCCACGCCCACTAAGTCAAAGAGCCAGATGGCGGCCAAAACGTTGGAAAGAAAGCAGCAGCCAGCGTTTCGATGGAAAAGAACGAAAAGATAAGCGTGTCTATAGATCGTTAGTACACAAAATCGAAGAAAGAAGTGTCTGGAGAGCTTTTTCTGTGCAGCTGCCGTGCTTGCCTACCTGCAACTATGGCAACGGCTCCATATCATAGACGGTCAATGTTAGCTACCCGGCCGAGTTCTTCGAGCCATAACTCAGTAAGTATAGCGTTCTAGAAGCTACGAAGCAGATTTTTGTGTAGAGGAATGATTCCTCTATCGATCTATGCCAAAAAGTGAAAAATGATAATTATCACCTTGGGCAACTAAATAGGCCTATATCTCAGATTGATATCCAGCGCAATATGGTTGGTTTTGTCATGGACGGTCACATATTATAATTATGATAAGTGCATGCATTACTTAAATAGTGTACTCAATGCATAATACATGATAATAACAATTACTATTATTATAGCTACCCTATTGATTAATTTTATCACTGTCCATTCAGTGTATGGTAGCGAGTAGCCAACCAATTAAGTGTCTAACTTCCATAGAATCACTGACTCGTAAAATATAATAACATACTGACAAATCAGAGCAACGATAACCAGTAGAAGGTTCAGGTGATTAGCGTAAGCCGCCAATTATCGACCAGCACCGATTATCGACCGGTTAGTATACGAATGATGTACGGATAATTTCCGTGGTCTCCGCCCCGTGCCACTCCCCCTCAATAGTTCAGTGGACTGTTATGCCTCGATATAGGCTGCCATGGCGCCATCGTTGGTACCGCTCAAGGGTCTGCGATGGTGGCTGGAGTCTTCTCTATCATCTCTACGAATATTTCACCACCAGTTAAGTGTCTTTCTTTCATATATTTGATGCAAGACGGTAAATAACACTATTTTAACTGATTTTTCTTGTGTACTCTTGTAAGACTAGGTGTGTGTTGGTCTTCAGACTGCCTCAGGATTCTGTTTGGCCTAGGTAACATCTCTGGTGTGAAAATATCTGCATTAGCTTCCAAGAATCTAGTTAGAATGGTATATTTAGCATTATTTGTAATTTGTATCAAGCACATACAAAAATTGTAACATAAGAATAATCACAAATAGAGCTGGTAAGGGGTAGTTTTTGATGCTGAAGACCGTGGTGGTGTTGCGCAATACCAATTTTGCACTGGAAATGAGCTATGATGTAATCCGTGTTGCCGGCCGATAATTGAGCATATGAAAATACATGGGCGGCCGATAATGGGTGCGCGTGGCCGATAATTGGTGGATGACCCCATGACCTTTGTGGGCTCCTCCCACTCAAACGATGAGTCGCCCATACATCGAAGTTGCCATGGAGGTAGAGGAAGAAAAGCTCTTTCTTCTGGTGGTTGAATCAAGTCCTGGAGACCTCCAACAGAGATGTTATGACCAAAGGGGCAAAACTAGGTCGATAATTGGCGGCCTACGCTAACTTCCATAGTGGATGCAGCGGAACCCATCAGGCTAAGTGGGCTCTCGCAGAATCCTGGACTCTCAACTCCACACGAATTCCAGACACCATAGGAGAGTGCTTGTGGAGTATCTGTAGAAAGGTTGACCCAATTTATACAACAGCCTCTGAGTGTCTTGGCATTACTAATGCCATCTCGGCAATTTGAGGTACAGCTGATATTGGAGGTAGCACAAGCTGAATTGAGGGTGTCTAGATCGATTATGTCTGGATCTAGACTTGAAAATGTGAGCCCACATACTCGACCACTATCGTCCATTGAACAGAGATTTTTAAGATACTCAGCCAATGCAAACAATGTTTGATTGCATCTGCTATCAAGTACTATGACATCAATGTAGGCCTGGCCCCGCTCTGGTGAACACAGATTTTGATACACCATGTTAAGATACTCTTCATCCGTGCACTGTTGTACGCTATCAGGTGGGTTAACAGATACTGGGCGATTTCCACAGTCTGCAGCAGGAAGAGGGACATTACACAAGTTCCACACACGGTAGTCAACACTGGCAGATACTGATCGTGTGTTATTGACCAGGATATTAATGCAACAGCCAAGTCTGCTCCTGAAGTCTTCCAGAAGGGTGCGACAAGCTGTTGAACAGGTTCCAGACGTAACAACTCCCGAGCAGTTTCCTTCAATGTTCATTCGCCTGGTATTATTGACATCAAATAGTGTTAAAGCTGATGAACAGTATTGTCCATGTTCATTTATTGCGCATCCATTGGCATCTTGTACGGCATCCTCTATTCTTGTCCTACCACAGGTCAACTCCACATCAATGATTCCTTGTGTTAATCCTGATGAGCACGCGGCATCATTGTTCCGTGCAGAGCAGTATGCACCATCTTCTGGAGAACCGATGTTATTTTGACGTTTTACTAGTTGGTGTTGCTCACTACGATCCCGTAATGCATTAGCAATGTGAAGCTGATACTCTGACATTCTAATTTCATGAAGTATACGAAGATCAGAATATTAAAGATTGCTCTGAGCATAGAAGCGGATTAATCAAGCTGGATAGGCAAGTTAACACAACAAAAAGGCCCTTCATGATCTTCATGACAGCACTGGTACACATTAAATTTTTACAGTAAGCTTTGATGGTTCACATGCAGCTGCAACAATATATTATATAGGCCATGGACAGAATGGTTAACCTCATCATCACAATAGTTTCATTTCCTGTGTCAGTCATATGCCTGTCTCCAAAAAATTAATAATGATATCATTATAACTATAGTGGCTAGCTAGTAGCCTCCACATAATAGGGGTGATACCATGCCTCGATATTAAATTATTATTAGTGCCATCTGTAACCACTTTGATGCCTTCTGTGTACATAAAGCATCTCTATTGGGAATTAAGTATCAATATCAATGAGCCCTATATAATATTACAATATTGGGCATCCCTGATATTATCATGGTATGTGGTGCATTGGGACAGATGGATGGACATAATATTATTATAACTGATCTTTTAGAGAGTCACGGTGAATCTTTGGTTACATATTATTACCCTAGGGTATCCCTTGTTGAACATAGCTACTTTCATCTAGAGATAGCTACCACAGATAATTCCAAAAAGCTGAGCAAATGTGGTGATATGGCTTGTCGACTAAACAGCAGAATTCCAGATATCACGTACAGCACGAAAGGGAAATGTCATACCTGCACCTTTGACTTACACAGAAGCCATACAAGTCAAAGGATTCCCAACAACTGGTAAAACCTGCTGTATACTCTCTTATGGTGTAAACTTGAGCCTCCTATATTACTCTAATAATGGTGCAATTATCGGTATGGGTTTCAAGGGGAGTATCTGGTATTACAAAATTAATTGTGATCATCTGCCTTTGTCCAATTGTAATGCCTCTTTTTCAGTAGCCTCAACCCTCAACCTCATCAGCTAGCTAGCATCTATTGCTAGTAGAACCATTTTCTTTGCTCACCAAGATGGTCAACTAAGCTGAACTAACGCACTCAGCCCCAATTAAAAGTATTGTTATATACATATATGTACTAACAATAGTTGACACACCCCATACTTCTCTCTTCTAAAATAATAATCTTATAATAGTGTAGACTGGCAAGTGCAGATGTCACTCCTACCTAGCCTCGTCCCCAGCTAGGCCACTACCGCCTTTTCAATCTTCTGCGTGCAACATTGAAAAGGTGGGAGCTATAGTGACCTGGGGACGAGGGCTAACTCCAATCTACTGTCACAAAAAAGGCCCGCAATTGATGAGCGATGCAGCACCTTGCATTGGGTTGAAACTGGGGTGTTGGGCTACAGTGTGACTAGTCAGTTGATCAACTTTATCATAATAATATTATACACACACACATGTAAGTAAGTACTATAAAGGATCATCTATAGGCAAATACAATATCAATTCATGTAGCTATGAGTCTCCTAACTACATACCGAGTCTGTTTCTCAGTATCAACAATAATTATTAGATGATCATGCCTAGCTACTGCTAACAGTAACAGTTTTTTGACTTAATTAGCAAAAACATATGTAAAGTACTGAGGGGACTTTCACGTTTACTTATAGTAGCCATTTCATTTAGTGGCTCCCATGCAACAGCATACTCAAGAAACCTGACAGTTAATCAAGACACACACACAAAGTTTATGCACAATTAAGGTGTAGTCAATTAGGGCAGTTATACTAAAATCAGTAGTAATACTACATATTAGTTAGACACTGTTTAGGAGGTTTCTATGTGATTTAGAAGACCGAAGGACTCTATATAGAATCCCGAGCGAAGCGAGGGTTCTATGAGAGCCCTGAGGTATTCTAAATCACATAGAAACCGACTAAACAGTGTCTAACAAGTTTAGATCATATAGCTTTGTATTGCTAGAACCAGAGGGCAAAACTTGTAGGTGACTATGAAAATCTTGTAGGTGACTATGAGAAGCTTGTAGGTGACTATGAGATTTAGATACCTGTCAGTAGCCAATCAAATTGCAGTATTTGTTACAGCTATGATCTAATTGAAGTTATATTATTTATCGCACAAACTGGCACTCAGTAGACACCTTGGCTCTGCCTCGCTATCTTTTAAATTTGGCACAACCACCTTATGTAGCTATGTGTGATAATCTCTATATACTACCATAGATATTAGAGCGCTCTAATATCTATGATACTACTAGTGTAGTGTATAGTATACGTTTATTACATTATTACGTCCAGAGTCCCAATTCGCAAAAAAGAATTCGGCCTCGCGATGAGGTAATTATGATGAAATTACGATGCAATGATGATGAAACCTATGATGAAACCTATGATGAAACTTATGATGTAATTGCTGTGAAACTGTTTCAAAATGTTTAGCGCGCATGAAAGGTTGTTGGGACCCAGAATTCGAACCTAGCGTAGAAGACGTCGTGGACTATCGATGAGATATGGCGATTTTCTCGGTTCGCTTTCTTTGGCGAGCTCGCACTCGGGGGGATTTCCCTATTCAGTCGAGCACATGGCGGGTGAAGGTCAACCGGCTCAAGCCGCGCGCCCCAATATTGTACACGTATACGGAGCATGCGCAGTTTGTCGATGTGTCCTAGTTCGAATTTATGGCGGCGTATTCGTGAGGGACTCTGGACGTAGTCTCTAAGTTGTTCATTACATCCCGAGTCCCAATTCCAAAAAAACAATTCGGCCCTCGCGATGATGAAATTATGATGAAATTATGATGAAATTACGATGAAATGATGATGAAACCTATGATGAAACTTATGATGTTATTGCTCTGAACACTGCTTCAAAATGTTTAGCGCGTATGACAGGGTGTTGGGACCCAGAATTCGAACCTAGCGTAGAAGACGTCGTGGACTATCGATGAGATATGGCGATTTTCTCAGTTCGCTATCTTTGACGAGTTCGCACTCGGGGGGGATTTCCCTGTTCAGGCGAGCACATGGCAGGTAGAGGTCACGTCCGGGTCAACCGGCTCAAGCCGCGCGCCCCAATATACGCGTATACGGAGCATGCGCAGTTTGTCGACGTGGCCTAGTTCGAATTTATGGCGGCTACTTTTCATGAGGGACTCGGGATGTAGAAGTTGTTCATTACATCCCGAGTCCCAATCCGCAAAAAACAATTCGGCCTCGCGATGAGTAATTGATGATAAAATGATGATGAAATTGAAATGACGAAATTTATGATGAAATTCATGATGAAATTTATGATGAAATTGGGGTGAAGACTGCTTCAAAATGTTTAGCGCGCATGACAGGGTGTTGGGACCCAGAATTCGAACCTAGCGTAGAAGACGTCGTGGACTATCGATGAGATATGGCGATTTTCTCAGTTCGCTTCCTTTGGCAAGCACGCACGCGGGGGGATTTCCCTATTCAGTCTATATATAGCACATGGCAGGTACTAGGTGGAGGTCACGTCCGGGTCAACCGGCTCAAGCCGCGCGCCCCAATATACGCGTATACGGAGCATGCGCAGTTTGTCGATGTGTCCTAGTTCGAATTATGGCGGGTACAGCAGCGAGATATAATTCTTTTCATGATGGACGAGGGATGTAGTCTCTAAGTTTTTCATTATTAGCTACATCCCCAGTATAAATTTACTTTTTTGCGGTTATAAGGTAATTATGATGTAATTATGATGTAACCTATGTCGTCATAGCGCTAAAATTCAGAGCCTTTACAGAACACTTCTGAGACCTGAAAATCGATAGAATCATATATTAACTTACATACATACCCAGCGAATACATTAAAAGCTGAGTGCTACTTTCTCCGACAAGTGAATGCTGGCCGAACTTCACGCGTTCTCTTGGCTGACGTAATCCTGTGGATAAATAAAGCTAGCCTTGCGCTATTTATAGCACGCGTCATGCCACGACCGATCTGAAGTTCGGAAGCTGTACCGTGCTGTTGAGTTCATCTCCTTTGATTGAAGCATCGAAACTCGAAGTCGAGAGTCGGTCTTAGACTCCATCTCTGCGATTGAGGCCCCGGCATCGATGTGTATATTGACGACCTTTTACCACATGCACCATTAGAACTATGTAGCTACTGGGGATGTGGTCAAGTTTTTCATCTATTAATAGCATTATAGTGCTATAACTATAGCTATAATATATATTTGGAGAAAGATTTCATACTAGCTACTGTCCTACCAAAATGGTCGCTTTTCTTCATAGCAGGTCACCAATATTACATAATTACTAAATCAGATGTGCTTTGCAGCTCACTTGAAACATTTGATAATGTGCAAAAAAGAAGAACAGACCACTACACCCATTTCCTTGGTGTGTTTGTTGTATAGAGTTTACGTAAGTATAATCATGTTAAGACTTTTTTTGGCAAAACTAGAATGTTCCTAGTGAGCTGAAATCCAGTATTAGCTATATAGTGATTACAGTCATAGGTAAGAGCATGGATTGCACTTTTACTCTGTATAGTAATCAGTACTCTTGC
Source organism: Cliona cf. orientalis (assembly GCA_963930775.1). Classification (NCBI taxonomy): domain Eukaryota; kingdom Metazoa; phylum Porifera; class Demospongiae; order Clionaida; family Clionaidae; genus Cliona; species Cliona cf. orientalis. The sequence goes on from OZ005690.1 coordinate 4,079,724, forward strand.
TATAGCCTATTGGGCAAATTCTATACTATTATCAATTAATTACGAGTAAGAATACTGAATGCTGCCCTAATGATTGTACTCTAAAGTGTTTGATTAATTTTATTAATTTCATAATAAAATACAAAATGGACCATCTAATAGGAGTTCTGCTATTGCTTGCAAAATCCACAACATTTAATAATACTAATCCAGGGGCGTCGGAAGGCATTTATCATGGAATACTATGCCCGGACCACATGTACTCTTTCTCAAACTTGGGAGATCACACTGACAACTACTTTAGCAAATTATTTGTCACTAGAAAATGTTTGAACGTTCAAAATTTTATTTTATATGCACCATGTCTGGTTATACGGTACCCTTTACTTCAACACTGTTGCAGGTATGAAATATTAGCTCAAAAACTGGGAGAGGGGGGGGGGGGCTAGCCCCTGTGGCCACCCCTGTTCCTATGCCCATGTAATCAGAGCCTTGTCCTAACTGCATATTAAAAATTAATCTGCAACATAAATTTAGTTATTAGCTATCAGCAGAATCAGAACCACCGCTACAATAAAACCCAACAAAACATAAGTTCTATGTTGTCTATGATATAGCCAATAATATTATTATATAATAGCTAACTAATTAATACATTTCAGCTGCAATTTGTTTGTCTCTTTATTGTCAAGCTGTCATCATCAACTGCAAGCACATCAGAGCAATAACAATGAGAGTGATGTAAGTGTTAGTCTTCATGATGGATACCGCTGAACCAAATAAGAGATCTAGACCCGTATACATGCAGGTTCCTGGAAGACCAATGTTACAGGATCGCAGGACACTTGGAGAAAGATAGGAGACAATTCTTGATATATTGAACCAGATTGATCTAAAGCAACAGCCATAATGCTTCTTGGCAAGTATAATCCCATCCCTGCAATTTGAGGTGCAACTGACACCCCTGAGAGTTAGCACAAGCCGAATCCAGCCTGGCTAAATCTTCTAAAGACCGATAGTATAATGTTCCACAGGGAATTCCATTAGTATCCACTGAACATGCATCTTCAATATTGCTAGCTGTTATACTGTCTCCACAAATGTTAGATTCTAAGACATCAATGTATGCTTGACGTCGCTCTGGTATACACAAATTCTCAACATAAAATTTGTTGAAATAGCCTTCACCTGTGCATTCCTGTACATTATCCGGAGGGTTGATCATTGGACCATTTTCACAGGGTGCTGGAGGAAGAGGGACACCGCACATATTCCACACACGATAATCAAGGGCAGTAGCTCCAGAATATAGTCCAGTGCCATTGACATAAGCATTGATACAGCAGCCGAGTGTGCTCCTAAAGTCTTCCAAAAGAGAGCGACAATTTGATGGACAAGAGTTGGCAGTGAGTAATCTGGAGCAGTTCCCTTCTATGTAGTTTGACCTGATTCTGTAACGCTCCAAAAGGGATCCACAGAACTGACCACTTTCATTTTTCGCACATGAATTTGCTTCCATTTGGGCTTCTTTGATATTTCTATAATAATAATTCTCAATCAGACGTGCCTCCACCTGTCCTTGTTTTATTCCAACTATGCATGAGACGTCACTACGCTCTGCATTACAGATGGCCCTATCTTCAGGAGTGGAATCACCACTTTGACGTTTTGCCACTCGGTGCTGCAAAATTGGCTGGTCACTAATCGGGAGTTTCAAAAGACTGCTTTGTGCACTCAAAACGGATTCCGAAGCTAGTGCTCAATGGCAAGTAGTTGGACAACCAAATAAGGACAATGGACATTAAAACAAGGCTCTTCATAATTCTTGTTAGGGAATATATTATAATCACTTTTGCTAAGCTTTGCAACTGATACTAGTGCTAAATCTCAGCTACTTTTATGCTAAAAATGCTCATAACTAATGGTTACTAAGCCACCCACATTAAACTGTGTATTTCCTATTCTATATAACTTCCTCCTGGAGTGACCTGCATATCTAGCCTAGTCTCAACAAGCCAGCCCCTCCTACGCAAGGAGAGCAGTGTAGGAGGGGCTGCCTCAGGAGACCATAATAATAATTATTATCTAGCTAGACAATGTCATATCAACAGGACCTGCACGGTGTAGCTTAAGGATGCAAATCTTCCCTCTGGAAACATAAAGTCCCAAACTTATTCATAGCTGGTTATTATATCATTAACTGGTAATAATTGTATTTCCAGGTGTAATACAGGGTTTCATCCAGTGTGGGGGGACAGGGGGGAAGCTTCCCCTCCAAACTCCCTAGCTTCCCCCCCCCTAAAATTTTGACTTTAATTAAATTAAGCATCACAATATCATAATAAGTAACCAAATCAAACCACTGTATTATAGTCTATAATATAGCATTAAATTTTGTTTTTGATCAAAAATTATACCCAAAATAATCTTGAGGAATTAAAGAAATTCTCCTAAAAATACATCCCCAGGAAGTTGGCGTTCTGAATACGCCCACTCATTTATCTTGCTTCCCCAAATTTTTGTCGCTAGATGAAACCCTGTAATAATATATATTAATAGTAGTGACTGGTGCCATAGCTAATAATTAGTGCCACCTGCTCAACCCATAAATACCCTACGCTACTATAGCTATCTATGCTTAACTACATTGTTGCATGAATGCTGGGAATATCAATTTGCATTGTAGGGTATGTGCGTTGAACGCTGCTATGGGAGCGGTCTGGTATAGAATATTATGGTTTATGTGTAAGTATTAGAGATTTTTTAAGAACATGTTAATTACCATGTTTATGCTAAAAGAGTTAACGATTTTAACTTTCGCGCGATTTTCTGGTAAAGGTGAATTTTCTTGCGCTAATTGGATCTTGCGTGGTGCTTTCGATCTAGAGAAGACTGGGTGTAGCCACTGAATCTTTGTAATGATCTTTTAATATTGATCGTCACTAGCTACTCTTCTACTATAATAGTATTATGTGTTGTCATCTGTCTGACGAATAATGATAATAATATTAATATTATGGTAAGTGCATGCATTATTTAAATAGTGTACTCATAATAAATGATAATAACAACTATTAAAATTGATTTTTATCACTGTCCATTCAGTGTATGGCAGCTAGTAGATGATCAACTCTCTAACTTCCACAGAATCACTGACGCATAAATAAATTATTAACATACTGACAGATCAGACTAGCAACAATAACCAGTAGAAGGTTGACGTGATTTGCTTCCACAATGCTATCACATGCTCACTGAACTCGCTGAGTACGTTAGGAATCTTTGAGAAGTGTCTGTACCAGTGTGATATGATCTCACCTCCTCCGGACTCTCTGTGAGCTTGTATGCCATTCTCTCACCATTTCTCCTTCGCTTTATCAACAGCCATTAAAAATTATTTTCACTGTTCTCTGATGCTTTCGGAACTCCTTGTGGCTAGCATTGCTGTTAGATTGAATCATCTGGTTGTGTGCTTGGTTTGAGCTTCTCGTAGTTTTCTAAGAACCAATCCGGCTGGGTTTTCTTTGCCTGTCCGAGTGTCTGCTCCCCTACGTTCCAGATGCAGTTCTTCAGTACTTCCCAATAATTATTGCGCTCTGCTGTCACGTACATCCATCAGGGAGAAACCTATAGCTTCACGGTATCACTTGTTGCTCTGAGTTGGTTATTCAGATGCTACCGTCGCCAGTTCACTATCTTCAGCTGATGGTGTGGTTTTGATGAAGGCCAGAAAGTAAAATTAGTAGAAGCTGAATGTATCAATGTATCTAATTCAATGTGTTCTCTCCTGATGACTCTGAAAGAATATTAGCACAGTGACTATGGCTAGCTATAGCTCTTGCTACATGATGGTCCATGTGAAAGCTCTATACATCTTCTGTACATATATACATACAACAGTTAAGCATCCATTTGTTAAACTTCACTTGCTCAGTTGATTTTGATCCTTCTATCATTAGATGTGAATGCAATTGTCATGTGCTCATGATCAGTGCTGTGTCCATGCATCTGCAGCAATTAATACGTCAATCAATTTGCTCCTGAGTACATCAACTGTACATCAATCACACTGACTCACCTAGGGGATCTTCATGTTATACATTCACCCCAACTGGCAGTCTGCACGTCCTTTTGACTACTAGTCCAACTACTTATCCACTCTCCAACTATACATATAAATTAATGTCGGCATGAATCTCAACCTATAATAGTATATAAATGGGACAGATGCACAGTGCTTTAATTTACATGCTGTCCACTGTTCCTTAGCTATCAAAACAAAATTTGGTCCTATGTTCTGTTAATGTACTGTAAGTCAGTGCAATGTGGTCAACCTTTATGAACATAGCTCATAAACTGTGCACTCACTGTCGCAGTATTATTGTCAGAAACACACTGAGAAACTGAATTTTACTCCAAGAGCTAGGACCTCCAGCAACAGATATTCTGAGATGTTAGTGATGCTGCAAGAAGTTGATACCAGGGAATAACAGCTCATCAGAGAATGAGTATACTCTAAGAAGCTCTGCATATTATTATATTGTGACATTGTCAAGCATGCAGAAAGCTGCCAAGCCCAAAGAAACCGCCTATAAGTATGGATCATCTCACCAAAGAATGATGTCTCTGTGGAGAATTTTACTCTAAGAAGAAGCTCCTCCACAGATATTCTGAGATGTAAGTAATGTTGTAGCAACCAGGTAGTAACAGCTCATCAGAGAATTAGTACTTTAAGAAGCTCCTCAACAAGTATTCTGAGATGTAAGGAGCTCCACAGAAAGATAAATGCTGACATGTTAACGATGTTGAGGACACCATCGACTAGTATAGTCTTTTTATTCTCTGATATGAGCTGCTATTTCCTGTAGTCCTCAACATCACTAACATCTCAGAATGTCTGTTGAGGAGCTTCTCTGCAGAGACATTATTCTTTGGTGTCCCCGACACCACTTTTAGCTACATCCCAGAGTGTTTGTTCATGAGCTTCTTCTTAGAATACTCACTGGTGTCCTCAACATCGCTACACATAATATCTCAATATCTGAGGAGCTACTTAAGAGTATACCTATTCTCTGATGATGTGTCTTCAACATCACTAACATCTGAGAAGTAATGTTTGTTGAGGAGCTTCTTATACATCTCAGAATGTTTGTTTATAATATATAGGAGCTTCTACATCTCAGAATGAATATTTGTTGAGGAGCTGATCACGAGTACTAGTACTCTAAGAGGAAGCTCCTAAACAAACTGTGACTCTGATAACTGATGTAAAAGTGATGTCGTATGTATACACCAAGAATGATGTCTCTGCAGAGAATTTCATCCTATAAGAATAACTGTGGCTTCTTAACAGACATTCTGAGATGTTAGTGATGTTGAGGATACCAGGAATATACATCTCATCAGAGAATGAGTACCTTAGAAGAAGCTCCTCTGAGTCAACAAACAGTCTAAGATCGATGATGTAGTGATAAATGGTTGTTTACTGTATTAGCTATAATAATATTATTATACAGCTTTCTGCTGAATAACCAATCGTCTGTAGCTGTTGATATGATCTGTTGTCAAATGATTATACTCCAGGACGCTTTGAAGAGCTGCATAGTAAAACTGTGGCCTAAGAGCCACTTTTATACTAACTGATAGTGTCTCTCTTATACAGTCACGATGCATGATTCCATAAGAAATGACATGCAAATGAATAATATGATGAGATTGTAATATACATGTATACTTCGTCACAATGTATATGAAAACCCGGCACATTTCAATCAACAGTCTGCTAGAAATGATCATGAAGAAAGGCTGGTGTGCTGTGATTGTGTTTACTCTGCTGTTGGCTGTGACTGCAGCTTTTCCTCAGTCCACTGGATCCGATTATAAAGCAATTGATAATGTGCAGCAGTATTTGGTAGAAGCCAAACTGAATAATGGTCAGTATATCAACTGAAGTTGTGTTGGCTAACAAGACTTAGTATATATAATATGTTTGTCAGAAAGTGGTTTTCATGCAGCATGTACATGAACAATTATGCTGCTTTAATTATTACTCACAGCTGCTCCCAGTGAAGAACAAGTCTATGAAGAAGATTCCTTGGAGAAAGGTCTTCAAGTTTAAATTACCCTAAATGCTGTGTTCATAGCATATATTAGATAGTCTCCAAGCATGATGTATATGTGTGTCCTGCTATAGCTATATATCATCATTATAACTTGATAACTAGTATGTTAATAATGCTATGCATATAATAATATTATACACAAGAAATATATGCTATTACTCACAGCTGCCCCCAGTGATCTTCCTGAAGAACAGGATTATGAAGAAGATTCCTCAGAGAAAGGTCTTTTACTCTAAAATTTAATATTGTGTTCATGTAATAATATTATTAGCATTCAGATTATCTCCAAGCATGGTATGTGTCCAGCTGACTATATTATTATATTATACTGCTATATACACACAAGAAAAAATGTATCTATACGTACTAATGTATATTATCATATACTGGTTACACACAGCATTCGCTGCTGCACCCAGTCAACTTGCTGAAGACCTAGGCCTTCCAGACTACCAGCCTCGGAAACTGCATTTGAAGAAGGTATTATTTAATATAATAATAACTGATGTGTGGCTCTTAATTCTATCCAAAATTCCTAATGTTGCATGAATAGTAATAATTATAATAATTAATATGCATATAAACTTGCAAGCTATTAATCTTCAAACTGTGCTTGTGGATAGACATTATATATTATCTGCATGAGTACAGCTTGCATGAATGTAGTGTACATATGATTCTGCAGCTGAACTGTTATAACAATATTATTATTCATATCACCACGGCAATTAAGGAGGGGAATTAATAAGCTAATACTGCATGGTTTGGAGGCTAGATGAAACTCTTGACTGTGATCCTATATTCATCATGAGAATGCTCTTTCCTATTTCCACTATAAGTTCACTATACAGCTCAATCTGTTTAATTAAATAGGATGGGGATTTCGGCACATCAGCTCCCTCAACATGGCCTCTGATCATCAACAATGCCCAGCAAATCTGAGGTTGAAAAGAACAGGCTCACTTCGCCTCTGTGGAAGGAAAAATTACGGAGGAGGTTGTGATTCTGTTGTTATTCGCACTCATGGACAAAATTACAGGATAGTATGCATAGGCGGCGGAAGGCGATCAATGGGTATGTCGTCACCCCTAACAATGCTCCACTTGAGCCACGCATCTGTAGCTATAACACTCGCTCCAACAGCCGGAAAACGTACATCCAACCATATGCACATTCAAACTTATACTTTCACTCATTTTACCCATCTACACTGTCACTATGGAATTCACTTCCACAGTCCATCACTACTTCCCCTTCCATTCCTTCATTTAAACGTAATTTAAAGCACTACTTTAGTTCTAAATCATTCACATAGTCATAATTGTTCATTATAGGGTATGCATTCATATTAGTGTGTTTCACTATTTTGTATATCCCTTGCATTTGTTATGCAAAAACATTTCATAGACAAAAAAAAAAAAAAAAAAAAAAAAAAAAGGAAGTTCTATTTGGGGGGGCAGATAATCATTCATTGCGCGCGAAGCGCGCGCGAAAATTTTGGGCCACGCCCACTTAATTGAAGTTTAAAGGTCACTCGTGGATTGTGATGGTGCTATTGCTGTCTAGAAGAAAGAAACGATGGAAAATTGGCACAATGATCGACTTTTGAGGCTATTCTAGGCAGCTTTTGACTGTATCTTGGTGTATCTATCATGAAAAGAGATAAGTCTGGCTGATTTGTGACGTCATTAGGCCCTGGATTTTGGGGGGGGCAATGCCCCCCCTTCTCTGAAAGTGGGGGGGCAATTGCCCCCCCCTGCCCCCCCGGTTCCGCCGCCTATGGTATGTGGAAGAGTTAAGGGTTACCAGTATGCTTCAACAGATGGGTTTCACAGATTTGGTGCAGACAATAACATTGATACTCCCTATGTTGATGGTGTTAGTGTTACTTATGGTATGAATCCAAGGAAACATATCTGGACATATGCAGCAGGCTTGGTTCAGCATCCTCGTCATGGTGGGCTGATCAAGAGTGTGAGCTGCCCAAGAGTTGGTGGTACCCGTCCACCGGCATTTGTTGGTAACAACTACTTTTGCTCATCTGGAAATCCAACCCAAACCTGGCATCATACCCTCTATGATCGTAAACCTCTATGGCCTTATCCATCAGATACATTTTGTGTGACACTTCCAGAAATAACCAAAGATGACTTGGAGCTTCGCATCTGTACTGACCAACCCTCACATGATGAAAATATTCTCATCGAATCGTTTGACTTCTATGTGAAGTGAAACTTTAGAGATATAGCTACAGTACATGTAATTGTACTTTAGTTTGCTAGGTTAAAGTTTAGTTGAACTTGAACTCAAATACAGACATAATATACTGTTTTAGAACAATTATATAATATAGCCAAGTTTGCTGCTAGTTAATTATGCATACATAGGCTAGATAATGTCAAAATATTAACCTGGCATATTAGTATTTCTCATCAAAGCCAAGCTGCTATTATGGAGTATGTACCGCCACCGTGCATGAAGACACGTTTAGACTCATAAAGACCAATAGGCACTATGTGATAATTTGTAGCAACTTTTCGAATTCTAGTAGCTACACTTTTGAAGCAGCCAGACATGGCAGCTACATGTCCCATCAACAGTACTCGCTACAGCCTGTTTCCATAGCATCATTCTCTATGCAACCAAATTGTCAAGAGACATGCGACTGGTAGACTCAACAATGATGTAGTATAGTATGAACCCAGCCTTTTCAACACACAGAAAGTGTACACACTGTACATGCATAGGGTGCTCCTTAATTTGCTCTGAACAGTGCAGCATGTGTATCTCTTACATGAACAGCAATAAAATTAATAATGAATGTAATGTGCATGTAGATCACTGTTCAATATCAGGAGTATTGAACTACATCTGAACAGGGTGTTCTTTTCAGAGTCAGTGCATGGTCTAGGAGTAGGGAAAGGCACCTGGCTACGTCACTATACACAAACTGAAAGCTGGTGCTACTTATATTATGCACTTGACAGCCACTGCCTGTTTACATTGTCACTGCATTGACAACTGACCAGCAATGGTAATCAGTCATGTAGTTTTGTCTCAGACGACCCTTACCATTTATTAACACACAAGAGGGTTGCAATGGACTTTATGCTGATATAAACATCACCCAAGAAACAAAATAATTAATACTATGACATTGTTACATTGAAGATTTAGTTAGAAATAGGTACAAAAAGCTATTACGTCTAAAAGCACAAAAAGAAGGTAATTAATTTTGAATAGTGGCGGTAAATTTATAATAATAATTATAATAATATTGGAAAAAAAAGAATACTGTAAATTGCGAATATTTCAGATCTAAAATAGTTCATGCAATAATTTTTTGCGTTAAATAATTTTCGGACAAATGATCCTGTACCATATTATATGGTTAATATTGCGCATGTATTTCCGTGCGTTTAATTTTCACACAAGCCAGGCTATCTGAAAATATTTTAACAAAGAAAATTAATATTCGCAATTTACGGTATACCTTTATAATAATAATTATTATTATTCAAAATGTGGTGAAATAAAATTTTTTGTACCATGCAGTTCTTATAGATTAAGTATAAACATGTATAGGGTACGAGGGTAACAAAGGGGATTAGCTAACTAATTTATAAGTGGTATAAAGTGAAAGATGATCACGACTCTGTAGCTACATGTTTTACATGCAGATGTGAGTGAAACACGATTCTCTTCATAGCCATAACTACTGCTCGGTCCAATGTTTTGTACAGATTTTTGGTCCCATTTTTTGCACAGACTTAAAACCAACAATTTAAAGTGATAGATGATCATACCTAGCCACTGCTAACAGTAACAGTTTTTTGACTTAATTAGCAAAAACATGTAAAGCACTGAGGGATCTTTGAGGTTTACTTAGTACTATAGCTATTTCATTTTATAGTAAAATTAAAAGTGGCTCCCATATGCAACAGCATACTCAAGAAACCTGACGGTTAATCAAGACACACACACAAAGTTTATGCACAAAGACTATAATAATAACAATAATAAATAATATTATTAGCTACGTGACCAGTTATGAGAAAAGGAACCATATTTTGGAACCACCTTTGTTTGCAATGGAATATATGTATACATAGCTTATACTTGATTATCTAATAGATGTTTGTGTCCATACACTATTCAGTATAATCATGTATTATAGCTACTGTACAGTGGTACTATAATATACAGTGTGTGCACGTGGGTGCATCAAAGGCACCGCCTAGTGTTTATCTATCATAGACCTCCAAGGTGTAGTCAATTAGGGCAGTTGTACTATTATGCTTAATCAGTGATATTATTATGTATGTGTGATAATCTCTGTACTACTAGTGTATGTAGTGTAGCTATAGTACATTTATCTATTAATAGCGCTATAGTGCTATAGCTATAGCTATTTATATATTCGGAGAAAGATTTCATACTAGCTACCGTCCTACCAAATCTGCAGCATAAAAATTAGTTATTAGCTATCAGCTGAATCAGAATCACCACTACAATAAAACCCAACAAAACTTAAACTAAAATAAGTTCTATGTTATCTATGATATAGCCAATATTATATATTATAATAGCTAGCTAGCTAATACATTTTAGCGACAATTTGTTTGTCTCTTTACTGTCAAGCTGTCATCATCAACTGCAAGCACATCAGAGCAGTAACAATGAGAGTGATGTGATTAGTCTTCATGATGGATACCGCTGAACCAAATAAGAGACCCTTACACGATCCTGGAAGATCAATGTTACAGGATCGCAGGACACTCGGAGAAAGATAGGAGACAGTTCCTATGGAAGTTCCTGATATATTGAACCAGATTGATCTAAAGCAACAGCCATAACGTTTCTTGGCAAGTATAATCCCATCACTGCAATTTGAGGTGCAAGTGGTACTAGAGGCACCACACGTCGAATCCAGCATGGCTAAATCGTCTAAAGACCGATAGTACAATATTCCACAGGGAATTCCATTAGTATCCACTGAACATGCATCTTCAATATTGCTAGCTGTTATACTGTCTCCACAAAGGCTAGATTCTAGGACATCAATGTATGCTTGACGTCGCTCTGGTATACACAAATTCTCAGCATAAAAGTTGTTAAAATAGCCTTCACCTGTGCATTCCTGTACATTATCCGGAGGGTTGATCATTGGACCATTTTCACAGGGTGCTGGAGGAAGAGGTACACCGCACATATTCCACACACGATAATCAAGGACAGTAGCTCCAGAATATAGTCCAGAGCCATTGACATAAGCATTGATACAGCAGCCGAGTGTGCTCCTAAAGTCTTCCAAAAGAGAGCGACAATTTGATGGACAAGAGTTGGCAGTCAGTAATCTGGAGCAGTTCCCTTCTATGTAGTTTGACCTGATTTTGTAAAGCTCCAAAAGGGATCCGCAGAACTGACCACTTTCACTTTTCGCACATGAATTTGCTTCCATTTGGGCTTCTTTGATATTTTCATAATAACAATTCTCAATCAGACGTGCCTCCACCTGTCCTTGCTTTATTCCAACTGTGCATGCGACGTCACTAAGCTCTGCATTACAGATGGCCCTATCTTCAGGAATGGAATCACCACTTTGACGTTTTGCCACTCGGTGCTGCAAAATAGGCTGGTCACTAATCGGATGATTCAAAAGTCTAAGACTGCTTTGTGCACTCAAAACGGATTCTGAAGTGCTCAATGGCAAGTAGTTGGACAACCAAATAAGGACAATGGACATTAAAACAAGGCTCTTCATGATTCATGATATTATTAGGGAATAATATAATAAGAATCACTTTCGCTATAAGCTTTGCAACTGATACTAGTGCTAAATCTCAGCTACTTTTATAGCTAAAAGTGTTCATAACTAATGGTTACTGAGCCACCCACATTAAACTGTGCATTTCCTATTCTAACTTCCTCCTGGAGTGACCTGCATATATCTAGCTTAGTCTCCAAGCCAGCCCCTCCTACGCAAGGAGAGCTGTAGGAGAGGCTGCCTCATGAGACTATAATGATATTATTATTATTATCTAGCCAGACAATGTACATGTCAACAGTTACAGTGTAGCTTAAGGATGCAAGTCTTCCCTCTGGAAACATAAAATCCCAAATGGTCCCTTTCTCACAGCTGGTCACATATTATCGACTGGTAATAATTGTATTTTCCAGGTAATGATGACTGGTACCATAATTATTATAGCTAATAATAATATTAGTGCCACCTGCTTTTTGCGCATTGAATGCTGTAGTAGCTATAGGATATTATGCTGATTTGTGAAAGCATATTTGAGACAGACAGATAGAAGAATATTAAAATAATTGATTTTTAAGAACATGTTAATTACCGTGTTTATGCTGAAAATAATTATTACGATTTTAACTTTCGCGCGATTTTCTGGTAAAGGTCGTCAGTCTCCATTATAAAATTAGAACGCAAATGTTCTTGCGCGGTAGCTATATACCGTATAGCCGGAAGTATTGGCGGGAATTAAAGTTGGCGGTTGACCCCAAAATCGCTATTATAAGAATATTAGCGGATTTAAATTTGGCGGTTCGGTACGGGATCGCCATACGTATATATGCGAGCAGAAAATTTTGGCGGATTTTAATTTGGCCGCGGTTGTGACTTTGAACCGCCAAACCGCCAAATTTAATTCCCCGCCAAATTTTCCGGCTATACGGTACTCTAGATCTAGAGAAGATTGGGTGTAGCCACTGAATCTTTTGTAATGATCTTTTAATACTGATCGTCACTATATAGCTACTGTTCTACTATCCATGTTGTCATCTGTCTGACGAATAATAATAATATTATAATTATGATAAGTGCATGCATTACTTAAATAGTGTACTCAATGCATAATACATGATAATAACAATTACTATTATTATAGCTACCCTATTGATTAATTTTATCACTGTCCATTCAGTGTATGGTAGCGAGTAGCCAACCAATTAAGTGTCTAACTTCCATAGAATCACTGACTCGTAAAATATAATAACATACTGACAAATCAGAGCAACGATAACCAGTAGAAGGTTCAGGTGATTAACTTCCATAGTGGATGCAGCGGAACCCATCAGGCTAAGTGGGCTCTCGCAGAATCCTGGACTCTCAACTCCACACGAATTCCAGACACCATAGGAGAGTGCTTGTGGAGTATCTGTAGAAAGGTTGACCCAATTTATACAACAGCCTCTGAGTGTCTTGGCATTACTAATGCCATCTCGGCAATTTGAGGTACAGCTGACATTGGAGGTAGCACAAGCTGAATTGAGGGTATCTAGGTCTAGGTCTGGATCGGCAGTAGAAAATGTGAGCCCACATATTCGACCACTATCATCCATTGAACATAAAGTTGTTGCAACTTCAGCCAAAAAGAATGAATCAGACCCGGATTGATTGCATCTGTTATCAAGTACTATATGGCATTGACGTAGGCCTGGCCTCGCTCTGGCAGTCACAGATTTTGAGTATAGCTACTTGATGTTAAAGTACTGTTCGTCTGTGCACTGTTGTACGCTATCAGGTGGATTAACAGATACTGGGCGATTTCCACAGTCTGCAGCAGGAAGAGGGACATTACACAAGTTCCACACACGATAGTCAACACTTGCTGCTCTTATTGACCAGAGTATTGATGCAACAGCCAAGTCTGCTACTAAATTAAAAGTCTTCCAGAAGGCTGCGACAAGCTATTAAACAGGTCCTGGATGCAACAACTCCAGAGCAGTTTCCTTCAATGTTCATTAGCCTGACATTATTGACATTGAATAGTGTCAAAGCTGATGAACAGTACTGTCCGTGTTCATTTATTGCACATTCATTTGCTAGTCTTGTAGCCTCCTCGATCCTTATCCTACCACATGCAGGTCAATCCCGCATCAATGTCTCCTGGTCTTATTCCAGTCGAGCATTCGGCATCGCTGATCCGTGCAGAGCAGTATGCATCATCTTCTGGGGTGACAATATTATTATTCTGATGTTTTGGGTTTGGGTTTTATGTTAATTGTTTCCTTTATAAAGTACTATCGTAGTATTCATGTTTCTACATACAATCCAAAATGGGTTTGGGTTCGGCCAGTTTCTAGAACACACTTTAAACCATGATATCAATCTCTATCATCTCAGTGTGGGTTAGATATAGCTAATCCTGGTTCTCTACAATAATGGGTGTATGCATGTAGTTACTGACCATACATCACAATGCATGTTTTTATAGTACTGCGGCTCCCATGCATGCAATTGCAAATGCATACCGGTACCGAAACCTGATAGTTGGTCAATACACACACACAGAAATTAATAACACATATATATTCAATGCCATAAACAAGAACTATAATAATTATTATGTGCAATTATGAGAAAAGGGACCATTACTTTTTGTATGCCTAGTTATTAGACTACATGTATAATAGTAGACACTACATGTCTGTAAGCCCTTGACATTGTTTAATCAGTTTCTATGACATTGTGATTTAGATGACCTCAAAGCTCAGTAGACCTTGCATGGCTTTGCTCAGGATTTTACATAGATTCCCTTTGGTCTCCTAAATAGTGTCTAACTATTATTATAAAGTGTTCATAACTAATGGTTACTGAGCCACCCACATTAAACTGTGCATTTCCTATTCTAACTTCCTCCTAGAGTGACCTGCATATATCTAGCTTAGTCTCCAAGCCAGCCCCTCCTACGCAAGGAGAGCTGCAGGAGAGGCTGCCTCATGAGACTATAATGATATTATTATTATCTAGCTAGACAATGTCATATCAACAGGACCTGGTACGGTGTAGCTTAAGGATGCAAATCTTCCCTCTGGAAACACAAAGTCCCAAACTTATTCACAGCTGGTTATTATATTATTATCATTTACTGGTAATAATTGTATTTTCTAGGTATAATACAGGGTTTCATCCAGTGGGGGGGGGGGGGGGGGGGGGGGGGGGGGGGACAGGGGGAAGCTTCCCCTCCAAACTCCCTAGCTTCCCCCCCCCCCAAACTTTGACTTTAATTAAATTAAGCATCACAATATTATCATAATAAATCACCAAATCAAACCACTGTATTATGGTCTATAATGTTGTGTATATAGCATCTGTTTTTGATCAAAAATTAATTATACCCAAAGTAATCTTGAGGAATTAAAGAAATTCTCCTAAAAATATGTCCCCAGGAAGTTGGCGTGCTGAATACACCCACTCATTTATCGTGCTTCCACCCCAAATTTTTGTCGCTAGATGAAATTAACCCTGTAATAATAGTGGTGACTGGTGCCATAGCTAATAATTAGTGCCACCTGCTCAATCCATAAATACCCTACTCTACTATAGCTAGCTATCTATGCTTAACTACATTGTTGCATGAATGCTGGGATTATCAATTTGCACTGTAGGGCATATGCGTTGAACGCTGCGATGGGAGCAGTCTGGTATGTTTTATGTAAGTATTAGAGATTTTTTAAGAACATGTTAATTACCGTGTTTATATGCTAAAAAGGTTAACGATTAACTTTCGCGCGATTTTCTGGTAAAGGTGACTTTTCTTGTGCTAATTGGATCTTGTGTGGTACTTTAGATCTAGAGAAGACTGGGTGTAGCCACTGAATCTTTGTAATGATCTTTTAATACTGATCGTCACTAGCTACTCTTCTACTATAATATTATTATATGTTGTCATTGCAGTCTGACGAATGATGATAATATATAATATTATTATGGTAAGTGCACGCATTACTTAAATAGTGTACTCATAATAAATGATAATAACAGCTATTAAAATTGATTTTTATCACTGTCCATTCAGTGTATGATAGCTAGTAGCTGACCAAGTCTCTAACTTCCATAGAATCACTGACGCATAAAATTAACATACTGACAGATCAGACTAGCGACGATAACCAGTAGAAAGTTGAGGTGATTCACTTCCACAATGGATGCAGCGGAACCCATCAGGCTAAGTGGGCTCTCGCAGAATCTTGGACTCTCAACTCCACACGAATTCCAGACACCATAGGAGAGTGCTTGTGGAGTATCTGTAGAAAGGTTGACCCAATTTATACAACAGCCTCTGAGTGTCTTGGCATTACTAATGCCATCTCGGCAATTTGAGGTACAGCTGACATTGGAGGTAGCACAAGCTGAATTGAGGGTATCTAGGTCTAGGTCTGGATCGGCAGTAGAAAATGTGAGCCCACATATTCGACCACTATCATCCATTGAACATAAAGTTGTTGCAACTTCAGCCAAAAAGAATGAATCAGACCCGGATTGATTGCATCTGTTATCAAGTACTATGGCATTGACGTAGGCCTGGCCTCGCTCTGGCAAACACAGATTTTGAGTATACTTGATGTTAAAGTACTGTTCGTCTGTGCACTGTTGTACGCTATCAGGTGGGTTAACAGATACTGGGCGATTTCCACAGTCTGCAGCAGGAAGAGGGACATTACACAAGTTCCACACACGATAGTCAACACTTGCTGCTCTTGTTGATACCAATCGTGTGTTATTGACCAGAGTATTGATGCAACAGCCAAGTCTGCTCCTGAACTCTTCCAGAAGGGTGCGACAAGCTGTTGAACAGGTCCTGGATGCAACAACTCCAGAGCAGTTTCCTTCAATGTTCATTAGCCCAACATTATTGACATTGAATAGTGTTAAAGCTGATGAACAGTACTGTCCGTGCTCATTTATCGCACATTCATTGGCCAGTCTTGTACCTTCCTCAATCCTTATCCTACCACAGGTCAAGCCCGCATCAATGTCTCCTTGTCTTATGCCAGTTGAGCATTCGGCATCACTGATCCGTGCAGAGCAGTATGCATCATCTTCTGGGGTGACAATATTATTATTCTGACGTTTTACTAGTTGGTGTTGCTCACTGTGATCCCGTATTGCATTAGCACTATGATGCTGATACTTTGCTAGTCCAATATTTTGAAGTCTGTGAAGATCAGGATAAGACTGCTCTGAGCATAGAAGCGGATTAATCAAGCTGGATAGGCAAGTTAATGCAACAAAAAAGCTCTTCAAAGTCTTCATGGTAGCACTGGTACACTATCTACAGTAAATTTGGTTCACTCAATTGCTGGATAGGCAAACTAGGTACTGGCTGACCTTGTCAATAGTTACAGTATGAATACGTAGCAGCTACACTTCCTGTGTCAGTCATAATAATATGCATGTCTCTCAGAAAATGATATTATGCATTGACTATAGTGGGTGACATGGTGCCTCAATTAGCTACTAGTGCCATCATGTCTAACTACTAACTTTGTTGCTATCA
Source organism: Cliona cf. orientalis (assembly GCA_963930775.1). Taxonomy (NCBI): domain Eukaryota; kingdom Metazoa; phylum Porifera; class Demospongiae; order Clionaida; family Clionaidae; genus Cliona; species Cliona cf. orientalis. Next base: position 4,097,125 of record OZ005690.1, read on the forward strand.
GGCTGTGTAAACATTGCATGCATAGAGCATCTCTATATTATAATGGAGAGCCTATATTATGTAGGGCATCCCTGATATATATCATGGTATGTGATGCATTGGGACTGAGGATGTATACGTAGCTAGTTTGATCTTTTAGAGAGTGTGAATCATTGGCAATCTATACATTAGCTACACTAGCTGTACTAGGGAATCCCTTCTGATCACGAGCTATACTTTCATCTGTCTAATGCCATGATATAGCTATGAGAGATAGCACATCTAGATATAGCTACTTCCAAAAAGCTGAGGATGTGGTGATAATATTATGTATGGCTTGTTGGATAGCTACTAAGAAACATTTTTATTTAACACAGTATGGTGTTTGACACAGGATGCCACCCAGTATTATAGGAATGAATATAAACTTGAAGGTTTTCAGGGCTGGTAACATGCTCCAGATGCAACATAGCAATGTTTACTTGGGTGATGTTCTTATCAGGATCCATTTTGAATTGCCAGTAGCTTTCTGATGAAAGATCCAAGTCCCTAGCTAATGTAGTGATTTGGATCAGTACTGTAGCTACTAGCAAACGTGGTCAGGTACTTCAAAGGAGTTACTGTGCTTTCTCGAAAGAATTGCGCACCTAGAACAAAATTGAAGTTGGATAACCAAATAAGGACAATAACTGATAATGAAACAATGTTCTTCATGATTCCTTTTCAGTATATGAGCCAGTTAAATCACACTCAATCTAGCTAGCTACTCACAAAGATATACTTCATTATATATAGCTATATAATATGTTTGTGATTAGTGATCCACCCACATTCAGTACAACTTCCTGTTCTAGGAGTGGCATGTGTACTATTATAGCAAGACAAGACATGTATTGATAATCATGAATGTAGCACTATTAATCACAGCAGGCTCAACATGACCCATTGAATGGTGTGATCCCAGGGCACCATAATTATATTCCATACAAAGGCCAGTAAGGTTGAAAGGGCCTATGTATACTGATCACAACCAATCACTACCTTATAATTTGCTTATACAGACTGGACAGCAGTTTGTAGCACTGTAGTGATGCACATTCATCTGCAATTTGTGTAGCTAATAGTGTGACTGTGCATTATTGTTTGCATGACATTGTTTGTATGTCCATTAGAAAAAATATCATAATTATTACTGTAACAATAAACAGTATACACTAGTCTAGCTACAAGGTAACATGTAGCAGTTATGACCAATGCTATAACTATATTGATCGATATTAAAAATTTAATTTTTACCCTGGCCCTAAGTATGAATTAACACCTGGTTCCCTGGTACTAGCTATCACACTATTATATTAATTTTAGCTAATATGTTATGGCAAACTAGTTAATGATGTACTAGCTGCATGGCTGACCTTATTAATAGTTACAGTACAAAATCAATAGAAGCTATACACTTCCTGTATCAGTCATAGCTATGCATGCATGTCTCCCAGAAAATGATATCATGCTATAGTGGGTGAGGTGATGCCTCAATTAGCTACTAGTGCCATCAAGTCTAACTACTAATTTTGTTGCTTTCAGACAGTATAAACATTGCATACATAGACTCTGAGCTGCATCTCTACTGGGCCTAAAATATTATGTAGGGCAGCCATGGTATGCCATGGTGCATTGAGACAGAGGATGGAGGTAGCCATGGCATATATTATAGCTAATAATTGTAATCTGATCTTTTACTAGGAGATTGGTAATCTACATAATTATTACCTACACTAGGGAATCCCTTCTGGTCATGAACTACTTCCTCTGATACAAGACTCCCAAAAGCTGAGAATTTACATGGTGGTATAGCTAATACCAGGAAATACTATTTAATAATTATTATTATGGTGTACGTTTGACCCAGGATGCCACCCACAGGAATGAACATTAACTTTATAAGGTTTTCATGGCTGGTGACATGCTCTAGATGATGGCATGAAAGTTGAAAGTTCACCAAGTTATAATTACAGGGCAATGCACTCTCTGGTTATAATTATTATACATTTGAAGCAATACAAGCCTAAAGGATACCAATACCACCCCCATTTAATATACTGTTATATAAAAAAACTGGGTAGCTATCAGTAGTGAGAAGTTATAACTTGAATTGTAGTGCTCTATATTATTATTAATACTAGCATTGATTCTTTCATAATTATTGACATCACTATCAGTCACAATAATATCAATTAGCTATTACCAGGAGTATGCAATTGAGGGGTGTCTGTTGTTATTGAGGCCCATAGCTCAATTAAGCTGTATAGGACATTAAAACAAATCAATGTCATACTCTCATGCCTCTGCTTTATAGCTAGCTACTAGCTAGTGGTGTGCATGCAAGACTCGATCGCCTCCAATCTACGTAGCTAATTGTAATTTAGAAGCCTGTGCACAGGGCTCAGTATATAGAAGTATATGGCAATCCCAATGTGACAAAGTTATCAAAATCCAAACTCAAGGGTACTAAAGTACAGAGCTGCATATGCAAAAGGTCAAACATGTAAATTCAAGAAACTAGTTTATCAATAATTACTATTAATACTGTACTTTTGACTTTGTACTTGATAATAATAGCTTAATGTGCCATCCACAGCTTTTGAGTTTGCAGGTTTGACCTTTTGCACCCTTCCATATGCAAAATTAAATTTTGTGCTTTTACACTCTTGAGTTTGGATTTTGATTATTCTGTCACGCTTGGATTGCCATACAGTAGGACCGGTACCCTCACTTTGTCAATTCTATACAGAGCCCAGTCTTCCAAATCACATGCAATGAATTAAGCCAAATGCAATAATTACATCCTAGTAGCAATTTAGATACTTTTCTGAAACAGTAAGCCGGGTATCGAATCATAAAATTTGGCACAGATACAAGTGAACATGGAATGGTTCTATAGATAATTTTAGTTCATCATCTGTTTTCATTTTCAAGTTATGCCACTTAAGAGCATTAATTTTGACGATTACGTAACATTGCATAACTTAAGCATGCTACTTATATACAGGTTTTAATTGCGAGTATCTATTAATTGCAAATTGCGAGTTTTTGTACGTTTCGCGATTAATATATTCGCAAACGTAAACGTGCACGTATACTATAGTACGGTAAGGGATCGTCTATCGCAATTATTGGATTCGCAATTTGGCCTGACTTGACTACAACGCAATTATTAAACTACGCAATTAAAACCCGTCCTACGACTGTGACCCTTTACCATAAAAATTTATTACACAATGAAGCTACTATGGATGTAACACATCAATAGCTACTAGCCAACTAGTAGTAATTACAACACACATTGATAGCTAATTTTTATCACTGTCCATAATAATAATTATTATGGCTGATCTAATATTATAATAATGTCACTGACACATAAAATTAATGTACTGACAGATCAGATTTGCAACAATAACCAGTAGAGGATTGAGGTGATTTGTTTCCACAATGGATGCAGCGGAATCCGTCACAGTATCTATGGTCACAGGAGTCAGGCTAAGTGGGCTCTCGCAGAATCCTGGACTCTCAACTCCACACGAATTCCAGACACCATAGGATAGTGATTGTGGTGTATATGTGGATGAATTGACCCAATTTATACAACAGCCTCTGAGTGTCTTGGCATTACTAATGCCATCTCGGCAATTTGAGGTACAGCTGACATTGGACGTAGCACAAGCTGAATTGAGGGAATTTAGATCTATAAATATGTCTGGATCTATATTACTTGAATATGTGAGCCCACATACTCGATCGCTATCGTCCATTGAACATAGATTTGTTATATATACTCAGCCGATGTAAACAATGTTTGATTGCATCTGCTATCGAGTACTATGGCATCAATGAAGGGCTGCCCTCGCTCTGGTGAACACACATTTTGATACTTCATGTTAAGGTAGCATCAAAGTGCGTGGGCGTGAGCGTCAGGATTGGCTAATTTAATTAGCGAATCGTGAAGGGGCGTGGCCGAAGAGGCCATACGAGTGCTTTTGGTCGAAGGTGGGCGTGTCTAGAATCGGCCAGGGATGATTATGCGCGTGTAATTAGCGACCGGAAGTGGCCCCTGAAGAAAACACCGGTAATTGCCCACTTCAAAGCAAGATCAAAGCATTCTTTCTTAACTATTAACCGCAACGACTTAAAAAAAAAAAAAAAAAAAAGGTTAATTAGGCCTAATTAAGCATGTGGGCGTGTTCCTGGCACTGTGTGGAGTGTGTGCGTGTGCGTTAATGCAGGTTTTATTGCTTCCGATTGGGCGTGGCTTCACGGGCCAGTGCTTGGACATCGGCGCCTGGGACTTGGCCTCGGCGATAGGTGGGCGTGTCCCGGATGCGGTGGTGACCTTTGAACCCGTCTAGGAGGCTTTGGGGGCGTGGCAGGAGGTCAAAGGTGAGGCCATGTCTGTTAATGAGGCACTGTACGGCGGTGCGATCGAGGGGCCTGTACGGCTGGACGGAAGCTGACGATGGTTTGAAGCGGATGTGGTTGCGATGACGTGTTGTTACTCCGCCCACACAGTAAATGAGGTGAGCTCTTGCGTGGGCGGTGTGGCAGAACGGCCTCCAAGTGTTCGTGTGTGTTTTGGCCTTGAGGAAGCTGTGTGTTTAAATTGGGATTGATTGTGGGCTTCCGGTGGACATCCGGTGGTTAGTAGGCACTTGATTGAGAATGGTGGTCCTTGGGGAACAGGGTGGGGCTGTTTTGGGCGTGGCCTGGCCCCTCCCTTCCGGCTCGGCTTCCGGTCCATGGAGGATATTAAATGAACACTTCCGGCTCTAGCAGCCACACCCCTGAGACCTGTGCAATTAAAAGGGCGTGGTTACACAACATGCACCTCACTAATGACTTTGATGTGGTTTAGGTGTCATATCCCCATCTCACGCCCACGCAATTTAATGGTACCTTAAGAAACTGTTCGTCCGTGCACTGTTGTACGCTATCAGGTGGGTTAACGGTAACTGTTACTGGGTGATTTCCACAGGCTGCAGGAGGAAGATGGACATTACACAAGTTCCACACACGGTAGTCAACACTGGCAGATACTGATTGTGTGTTATTGACCAGGGTATTGATGCAACAGCCAAGCCTGCTCCTGAAGTCTTCCAGAAGGCTGCGACAGGCTATTGAACAGGTTCTAGATGCAACAACTCCCGAGCAGTTTCCTTCAATGTTCATTAGCCCGATATTATTGACATTGGATAGTGTTAAAGCTGACGAACAGTACTGTCCATGTTCATTTATTGCACATCCATTGGCATCTCTTACAGCCTCCTCGATGCTTATCCTACCACAGGTCAAGTCCACATCAGTCTCCTTGCGCTAATCCTGATGAGCACGCAGCATCACTGATCCATGCAGAGCAGTATGCATCAACTTGTGGAGAACCGACATTATTTTGACGTTTTACTAGTTGGTGTTGCTCACTATGATCCCGATACTTTGACAGTCTAATTTCTTGAAGTATAGTATGAAGGTCAGGATAAGACTGCTCCAAGCATAGAAGCGGATTAATCAAGCTGGATAGGCAAGGTAACACAACAAAAAGGCTCTTCAGGATCTTCATGGCAGCACTGGTACACATTAATAAATACTGGTTCATAATATATTATATAGGCCATGGACAGAGCCTGAAGTGGTTGACCTCATCAATAGTTACAGTACAGTTCCATTTCCTGTGTCAGTCATATGGGGGTCTCCTAAAATGATATCGTTGACTAGCTATTACAGTTGCTATTAATTAGCCTCCACCTATAGGGGTGACACCATGCCTCAATTGTTAGTGCCATCTGTAACCACCCTGATATTGTACTTTGACCCATGATGTCATCCAGTATGGGGAGGTTAATTATTCATATTCAGGGTCAGAGATGTGCCTAGGTAGCTACATGTAACTTAGTAGAATCATTAAATTTTTCTTCGCTCACTGTCTATCATTGCAAGACGTCAACTCCTAATTAGCGCACTCGGCCAAACGTATTTGCTGCATCACCCATCAACCTTTTTTGTGATAATAGGTAGGAGTGACGGTGACAGTATCTGAGTGGTCATTTGCCAGTCCATACTGTTAGCTATCTATTACGATTTCAGAAGAAAAAAGTATGGTGTCCCTTATAGCTAAGGCTTGTGGTGCCTTCAGCATTCCAACTGCCATGAGGGTGTATTAACTGTTGTTGCATAATACCCTGACTTAGGCTGAAACTGGGGTTGTGGGCCACAGTGTAACTAGTCAGTTACTGGGGATGTGATCAAACCTTTCATCGTTATATTATACACACATGTAAGCAAATAATATTATGAAGGGATTTCTTTATCTATAGGCAAATACAATAACAATTCATGTAGCTATGAGTCTCCTAACTACATACAGAGTCTGTTTCTCAGTATCGACAGTATTTAACCACAGCACTTAAATTTAATATACTGTTATATCTTGGAGCGGGCAAAGCCGACTTGCTTGGTATTAATGTTGAATTCAGTGTAGTAGACACCGATAAAGACATCTCCAAGAATCCAGAGTGTGTTATCTGGGTCACCTAGACCCTGGAAACCACTCAGGCAGAAGGTCTGACCATCTGCAGTTTGCTGCATGTACATGTTACATATATGCATGTAAATAAGGAATCAAAAGCAGACTCTCTAGATAACTCTCTCCCCTTCAACAGGCACTAAGGATAACTTTCTCTCTCCCCCCTCCTCTCTCTCTCTCTCAGAGTCTCTCTCTCTCTCTCTCTCTCTCTCTCTCTCTCTCTCTCTCTCTCTCTCTCTCTCTCTCTCTCTCTCTCTCTCTCTCTCTCTCCTTTCATCATTATCTCTTCTTCTTTTTTCACTCCTCCCTCCCTAATACATGTTCATATAAAAAGCATCGTATATCACTACGCATGCTAACTCACTTGAATGGTGTACTCATTAGGTGTCAGCTCAAAATTGTTGCCAGCAAGTACAAAGGTTATGTTTGGCAGTGTCTTGAGAGTACTACAGTCCACAATCCACTGCAATAGAGAAAGCAGTGTTGTCATCAAGATCCATAGACAAGGTGTCATCATTACTATTAATGTTACAATATTTTGTTCGCATGTACGAGTGGGAGGTGATTGTAAGTCATTCCACCGGTGCAAAAAATTAATATTTTGTATCACTGGACTTGGACATTACTGATATTCGATATAGCTGGCTATGGCTCTATGTAGCCTCATCCCCAGTCTCCCCGATCTTTTTCAATGCAAATATGGGAGTGGCCTGGGAATGAGGCTAGGCCCTATGCGCAATGAAAGTGAGCTACATGTACTTCAAAGGACGGCATGGATTGAAGTGTACACTTACATACATGTAATGCGTCCTGGTGAATGCAAAAGAGTGACGTTCTGGAATCGATATTATCCATAGATGCTTTCTAATAGGCGATTCTAGATCTATTCTACGCGTTTTCAATATTATGGCACTAAGAATTTAATAATAATAATATTATGTGCTACTAGGCTAAACACTAGCCTCGTGTACCAGACTATTCCCTCCCTAGCTCTGGATGTATTGCATCACCAGCGTGGGTGATGCAATACATCCAGAGCTAGCTGGAGAGGGAGTAGGTACATGTAGTCTGGTACACGAGACTAACTAAGCACATACTCCACATTGTTGCCAGCCTTCAGTCCCCATTACTACTGTATTTATTCGAATAGAAGCCGCACCCCGAATAGTAGCCACCCTCGAATAGTAGCCACACCTGGAGCTTCGCCAAATAAATAGTAGCCGCCTCGAATAGTAGCTGCACGCATGCGTGAACACAATTAAGTGGGTATGACCACGTTCGCACGCCATGAACGATCGTCATTTCGAGGCAAAAGCATGACAAAAGATGTCCCTGGCTTGATTCTGCTGCTGTTTTTTTTAATGATAATATCTCGACTATTCAAAAAGCAGTCCTAAAAAATTAGTCTATCACAAGATACAACTGTACCACCAGCTTGGCACAAAGGTATCCCTCCAAATAAAAGCCGTCCTCGAATAAGAGCCTCCCTCGATTAGTAGCCGCACTCCAGCAAGGCTGAAATTAATAGTAGCCGCGGCTACTATTCGAATAAATACAATGTATGGTATTTGGAAATGTGGGTATGGGGGACGACACCACACCCCTACATAATTAATTAATAATTATTCACATACCACACCCTCCTCCTTTGTAGCTCCGATAAGCTTGTTGAGTTTATTGACGTCATCCTGAGGGCCGACCAGGAGGGAGGTACCAGTGTCCGCAATCGCCTGACAACCTTCCGGACAGAGAGTTTCAGTACCAGCCACCACCCTGCACAGGAAATGAGTGCATGAATTAACATACGTACCATACTTACATGTACTCTAATAGAAAAAAATAATAATAAAATCATGCGTGCTTTTCTGGTCAAGGTTGTCAATCGTTCCATAATCTAGTTATAAACGTTATGAGAATTCTTTTCTTATGATAAATTGGATCATTAATATAAATACACTTTACAGTGTATGAATGAATGTACATGTACATGTACAGTAGGAGGCATAAAAACGGTGACGTTTCCGTTCCGTACCGTTCCGTCTAAACAGAATACGTCCGTTCCGTTCATCGTTCAGTTCCCGTTTCGCGCGCGCATGCAATCAATTAACACGTTGGGCGTGTCTTACCAATGTGTCAGGAACCAGAGCTAGCTCGTTCGCTCGTGAACCTATAATCGATGGTTGTACACGTCCACTGCCTTCTAAACTTTGCTGGGACACTGTGCTGCTGCCGCTCTTCTGATTTTAGCGTGTTTTGCGATCGCCGCTCGACTGCGAGCGATTTTTGCTATCGTCGATCGATCGACCTCAGATCACTGATCGATTCAAATCGCATCTATAGCATACAACTAGCAGATCGACTGAAGTAGTACTCCTTTCGGCTTTCTTGGACTCCTCTGGCGTGTAGTTTGAGCTAGCTACAGTTTATGAAGTTGGTCGCACCATTTGTCGCCTGCTCCACCTCCCGTTCCGTTCCCGTTTTTTGTCGAACGGAACGGGCACGCGTTTCCGTTTAAACGGAACGGGACGGGACGGAAACGTCACCGTTTTTGTGCCTCCTACTGTATGTACCACACTTACTCTAATGATTACATGAAAATGTCTGGTCAAGGTCACTCCATAATATTATATATAGTTATAAATGATAGAAATTTCTTTCTTATGTTAAATTGGATCTCACAATATGGTATACAGGTTGCGGCAGCACATAGTATTAACAGACATACCATTATGAATAGAGTAATTTAAGGTTAAGGATGTGTGGCGCTCAAATACTGTTTGGCTGCCATCAACAGACGGAAGGCATCAAGGCTCTGCAATACTCTAGTACAGTAACTATTCTAGTATAGCTCTAGGCGCGCCTACTGGTGTTAGTACAGTTTAGCTGCTAGGCCCTACCTCATTCACACTATATTATAATTATTGATAAGCTCTAATTTAAATCATTACGGTGACTTACTTGTCCATTTTGAATTGCCAGTAGGTCTCTGATGAAAGCGGCACAAATTTCAAGTCCCCAACATAGTGGCTTGGATCAGTACCACCAAAGAGCAGCTCACCACCCAACTGGCCTTTTTCATTCCTGCATGAAATTATGATTGTATCAATATGACACAGAATTTAAAAATTTTCTACCATACATACAGTAGGAGTAAAAAAAAAACAGTGACGCTTCCGTTCCGTTCCGTCCCGTTCAAAAATATCATCATGTTTCTAAAAATTAATATGATCAGAGTTGCGATGTATATTGCAAACTCTAGCTAACTAGCTAATGGAAATTGTTTTTGCTCTTTAGAGATGTGGTGTGGAACTAGAAGTGGAAAGATTTAGCTATATCTCACTCTAAAACCTATACAGAAGGGAAAGATGTGAGTTCTCTCTCTCTCCTCTCCCTTCCCTCCCTCCCTTTCTTTCTGTTCAATTTCATGATAGTACATATACATATTATTATAATATTATAATATTATGTACTCCCTCACACTACACACACTCAGATGCCCATATGCATTATTCTCTCTGCTCATAATGACATGGTTCGTACCATGGTGATGACAGACATCAACCTTGTGGTGTGTGGGAGTGGCTCTAACGATGGCTATATGCCACTGTATGGAAGACCATTGATCTACCGTGATGATATCATCACGACACCATTGATAATGTTACTATTTTTAGTTCAATTCTGTTGTAAACTTCACACATAAGTGTGCACAATCAATATATTAAATAAGTTTGCTGATATTTGTATGCACTAACGAATGATTTTTTAATTGTCTGATGATCTAATAAAGTCTTTTCTTGCTCTGTGAATACAAATTGTTCTTCTAGAATCTTATAATTAAAAGTTGATTGTGTGTGTACATCATGTAGTTTCTTTGCCAGTAGTTATATTTGTAGAGATTGATATAAACTTATTGAGTCTCTTATTGTTCTATATCATGTACATAGTTAAGTGTAGAATGATGTCTGACTGTCAGCGAACATAGAGTTGTACAAGAATGAATCCAAAGTTACCACTACTGGCAGTAATTCGGCAGACCCTTGCTTCAATATCCTCAGCAATGGGAGAATCAAATGTACGCAGAAAGAAAGGGGGTCCATTGCCTTGATCAGCTGTGCAGCTGCAGGCATCTGCTCCAGAACAATCCACTCCATCCCACAGAGGCCTAATAGAAAGACTACCACCACCTTCACAGAAGTAATTTCTGCCCACAAAATCAGGTGGCTGGGTAGCCATTGCAGATGCGCATGGACAATCTAGTTCATCACGACCAATCGCAAAAGTCCAAATGTGAGTACGTGGTGCAGTCCCGTATGTAACACTGATACCGTCAACATATGGATCGTCTATGGTTCTTGCTCCTCCAGTCATACCAAAAGCGTTACTTATGCCAAGGCCACCACGACGGCCAAGAATTTGACCACATACTTGACTGTACTCTATGCCATTCACTGGGAAAGACACAGGACTGCTATAGCACCCTGTGAAAACTCTTGAAAGGCAACCGCCAGTCGATGCTTCAGGGAAGCCCGCAGGGCATCCCTGAGCGGTGGCCCGATCTGGATTTATGTCAGCTAATTGTCTCCATCCTCCTACGACTCCATCGCAGTCGAGGGTCATGTCACAGAATACACTTACCGAGGAATCCCCAGGGGCAGCTGAGCGAAGAAAATACTCACCGCTCTGGGCCGCTGGATTGGCTGCCAGAATCGCAGCACACGATGTAGCAGGGTTATCAGCAGTAGTTCCTAGAATTATTAGACATAGGTACATGCATGTATATAATAATATTATGACTCCACTGCATTAAAGTATAAATTGCTGCAATAATCACTATTGCAGCGCTAATGTAATTGAGTCGCTCAGCCTGGATATTATTACTAATGTACTATAGCTAAGGCACCACATAAAAGTTTGGAGGGCACTATTATATTACCGTATCATAATAACATGACAGTTTCCAGCTAGCTACACTCACCCATTAGACGCCGACATTCCATCCTTCCATCTCCAATGAATCCTTCATTACATGTGCACTCAAAGCTGCCAGGTGTGTCAATACAGGTGGCATCAGGGACACAGTTTGCAGCTCCAGTCACACACTCATTGATAGCTGTATAGATTGACCAATCGTAATTTGATGATAAAAATGCTAGACAACCCAAACATTAAATTAAGTGTGGCAGATCAAAAATTGAAAAGCAGTGGCACATTGGACGCATTCATACTTAGACATCTACGTTGGCAGTTGTTTAGGCTGATAGTAGCAGACAATCTTGCACGCTGGACCCGGGAAAAACCAAACCGAGAGAAGTAGAGTCGATTCAGAAAGAGATGTTGGACCCTATAGAATGTGTCTAAGCAGGTCTGTCGGCAGGTAGCTGCACTGAATGTAGCCAGATTGATACCCCTCTTCTCTCGGGGACTGGAGTGGTACACAGTAGGAGCTGCTGGCAAACTGGTGTTAGCCTGTGATTGGTACAAAATCAGATAGTACAACAAATTAAGGCCATAGCTAGCTACTACTATCGCAGATAATTTTTAAATACCAGCAGAGGAAACCTCTGAACCAGACATATCTTGGTTCCACATGAATGCATAAGAGTTTCACAAGTCTCAAAACTCTTACCTTGAATACACTCTCATTCCTTTCCTGGCCATAGCTGGCAGAGCAGAATGCAATGAACAACCACACACAAGGAAAGAGCACTTGCCTCATCATTGTCAAATCCATGATAATAATATTATTCTGTTTAAAAAAATGTGCACAGCACTTGTGATCCAGGACTGAATTAATGTACAGCTTATGAGTATGAAACCCTTAGCTTAGGACTGCAAGTAATAGGTCAGACTTCTTTTATAAACTTGTACTCCTTAATGACTGTGTTCTATTCACTGCATGCTGCCAAATTATTCTCTTTCACAACTGTTAGCTACTTTTAGTCATTACTTATGGTATTCCAACACTGACAAAATTGGCAAGCTCAAATATATATATGGTCAAACTTGAGTCAGATATATGGTCAAACTCAATTATGTGGTCAAAATTGTTGCCTATACATGGTCAAAGCCAAATATATGGTCAAATTTTATATGATCAAACCAGGCCCGTACGCAGCCTTTGTCGAAGGGGGGTTACATGGGGGTGTGGCTCCGATAGGTATGATGTGGGCATTAGCCCACAGCCCACCTAGGGGGGTCTGGGGGCATGCTCCCCCAGGAAGTTTTGGAAATTTAGACTCTTTGAGGGCAATTCTGAGGCATTCTGACAGTGATTTACAATTCCGGATAGGCTGAATCAGATGCTGCTAGCTCATGTAGCTGGCTACTAGCTATAACTACATGTATGTAATCTATTGCACATCCGGTGTGTGTTATTTGGAAAGCAATACTTGGCTTTGCTTAGCTGTGTAAAGAAGCATGTAAGTTACACCTAGATTGTTTCTAGTGGTATGCAAGGTGGCCAAAAAAGGGGGGTTCTTCCGAACCCCCTCGAACCCCCCCTGTGTACGGGCCTGTCAAACTCAAATACATGGTCAAACGAAAGTTATGGTCATTTTCCCATATATGGTCAAACATGCAGCAAATATATGGTCAAAATTCAAGAAAATCCCCTTACATAATAGTCACGGATATGATGTATCTATTAGTTAATTGGACCGACGTGACGTCAACAGAATCATAGCCAGAATCCGCGTTCGCGAATAAAATTCGCGATCGCGCGCACAAACGATCCTTTACCCGCTATGTAGTCTCGTTCACGGACCTGCCCCCTCTGGGGCGGAGTCTGGGGACTTGGCCATCTCGCTCCGCTACCTCCTTCGTAGGGCTGGCGCGCGAGAGTAGGTACAATCATAGATTATATATTCCTCTCTGGTACAATCGGACATTGTAAGGTACAGTATGAATGAAATTAGCTGAGCTAGCCGTGTCCCCAGGCCCTCTCTCTATCTTTCATAATAAATACTGGGAGATCGAGAGAGGGCCTGGGGATAAGGCTAGCCAAGGTAAGACTAGTCTCGAAACCAGACCGCTCCCACCGCAGCGTTCAGTTCTTTCAGGATGAACTGAACGCTGCGGTGGGAGTGGTCTGGTTTCGAGACCAAGGTAAGACACACCAGGTGCAGAAGATATATTATAGTACATGAATAGCTAGTAGTTTCATTCATGCTTACCATACTGCTTTAATGCCATACAATACAATGTCCGATTGTACCTAGTCTCGCGCACCAGCCCTCCCACGTAGGAGCGGAGCGAAGTCCCCAGACTCCGCCCTAAAGGGGGCCGTCCGTGAACGAGACTACATAAGGTAAGGATCGTGGGTGTACGTTTGTGCGCGCGATCGCGAATTTTATTCGCAAACGCGGATTCTGTTGACGTCACGTCGGTCCAATAACTAATAGATACGTCATATCCGTGACTATTATGTAAGGGGATTTTCTTGAATTTTGACCATATATTTGCTGCATGTTTGACCATATATGGGAAAAAATTAATGACCATAACTTTCGTTTGACCATGTATTTGAGTTTGATCATATAAAATTTGACCGTATATTTGGCTTTCACCATATATAGGCAACAATTTTGACCACATAATTGAGTTGACCATATATCTGACTCAAGTTTGACCATATATTTGAGCTTGCCAATTTTGTCAGTGTTGGAATGCCATAATTACTATTTACGGATAATTTTCATTCAATGACTGTAAAACTACAAGGGGTGATTATTGCCAAGTTTTTAATGATACAGTCATTACTGAATTACTGGCATGCATGCAAATGTTGATGTAGATTCATAAACTAGCTATATAATGCTGGGAGTTACTGTTTGGAAAATTTTTGGCAGGCAACTACTGAGAGAACCAACAATATCAAAGCTGGAGCTAGCTGCTGTCTATCACAAATTAGCTATTATATCTTTTGACAATGAAGACACGCTGCCACTTATAAACTATGGCATTCCAACACTGACAAAATTGGCAAGCTCAAATATAATATGGTCAAACTTCAGTCAGATATATGGTCAAACTCAAATATGTGGTCAAATTGTTGCCTATATATGGTCAAAGCCAAATATATAGTCAAATTTTATATGATCAAACTCAAATACATGGTCAAACGAAAGTTATGGTCATTTCCCCCATATATGGTCAAACATGCAGCAAATATATGGTCAAAATTTAAGAAAATCCCCTTACATAATAGTCACGGATATGACGTATCTATTAGTTAATTGGACCGACGTGACGTCAACAGAATCCGCGTTCGCGAATAAAATTCGCGATCGCGCGCACAAACGTACACTCACGATCCTTACCTTATGTAATCTCGTTCACGGACCCACTCCCTTTAGGGCGGAGTCTGGGGACTTGACCATTTCGCTCCGTTCCTACGTGGGAGGGCTGCATGGTGCGCGAGACTAGGACATTGGTATTAAAGCAGTATGGTAAGCATGAATGAAACTACTAGGTAGCTATTCATGTTCTATAATATTAAATATATCCTTCTGTACCTGGTGTGTCTCAACTTAGTCTCGAAACCAGACCGCTCCCACCGCAGCGTTCAGTTCTTTCAGAATGAACGCGCGTTCATCCAGAAAGAACTGAACGCTGCGGTGGGAGCGGTCTGGTTTCGAGACTAGTCTTACCTGGGCTAGCCTTATCCCCAGGCCCTCTCTCGATCTCCCAGTATTTATTATGAAAGATAGAGAGGGCCTGGGGACACGGCTAGCTCAGCTAATTTCATTCATACTTACCTTATAATGTCCGATTGTACCTATATATACATAGCCCCGCGCGCCAGCCCTACGAAGGAGGGATTGTAGCGCGAGCGAGATGGCCAAATCCCAGACTCCGCCCCAGAGGGGGCGGGTCCGTGAACGAGACTACATAGCGGGTAAAGGATCGTTTGTGCGGGCGATCGCGAATTTTATTCGCAAACGCGGATTCTGGCTGTGATTCTGTGACGTCACGTCGGTCCAATTAACTAATAGATACGTCATATCCGTGACTATTATGTAAGGGGATCTTCTTGAATTTTGACCATATATTTGCTTCATGTTTGACCATATATGGGGGAAATGACCATAACTTTTGTTTGACCATATTATATTTGAGTTTGATCATATAAAATTTGACCATATATTTGGCTTTAACCATAATATATAGACATTTTGACCACATATTTGAGTTTGACCATATATCTGACTCAAGTTTGACCATAATATATTTGAGCTTGCCAATTTTGTCAGTGTTGGAATGCCATAATAAACGTGACCATCACCATTGAATACTCTGACGAAACTCAACAGTTACTGTTCAGAGCCAAAAAATTCTGAAATGTTTCTTGATTGTTATTCATTCTGGTCTGATTGCTCATGCAATAGCTGATGATGATGAATGACAATGCTACATGGCACCATAAGCCATATACTAGGTGTGACCTACACCATCAATTGCCACTACAATAAAATGAATGCATGCATAATTATAATATTATCATGGGTATCAAGGTTCATTAATAATTAGTGAGAAGGTGTAACTGTAGGGTCATGTGTAACGACCCTTTTCCAACTAGTTGCCATCTGACATCATATCCTGTATGCATGCATATAAAACCACTGGACTCTAGTCAGTCGGTCAGTTGAGTGTGCAGTTGAGTTGTGTTGAGTGTTCGTCCGTTGTGGTGTCATCTCTCTCTCTACCATCATCCATCTCTCTCTCTCTATGTATCGTATGTGTATAATGCTGCTATTTGAATAATACTATTAATATCCAAACCCTGTGAAGCGGCATTGAAGGTGGCGAAGCGTTACATTTGGCGACCCTGCCAGGATCTCGGCTTGGTGGACTTGTACGACAGATCCGTTGTGTTGGCAACCGACCTGTACGCAACCGTGAATGTCGACGAGGGAGCTCAAGAGCTTGACCTGTGAAGGAACTTCGACAACATCGAGTAGATTGCGGAGTGGAAGGAGTTCTCAGTTACCGCAAGACACTGTCATAACGATGGAAAAAGAGACCGTTGGATCACAAGATCTGGAGCAGCAGCTGGCAGAAGCAGCAGAGGAGCTGCGATCGGTGCGAGCTGACTATGAGCAGCAGCTTCAGCAAGTGAGAGAAATGGCTGAAAATGCAAAGGAGTACGGTGAAGACCAGTGTCGTAAAGTTCAGGAGTTGGAACAGGAGCTGGAGGACGAGACTAAAAGGAGAAAAGGAGTAGAGAAGAAACTGTCAGAAACGATTGACAGTTGGAGTGCTGCGGGTGATAAGTGGGATGCTGACATGGAGACCATGAGGATGAAACTAGAACTGAACGGATTGAAGCAACTGGAGGAGGTACGAAAGCAGTTTGACAAGGAGCGTGAGCGACACCGAGAGGAGCGGGATCGAGATGCTACCTTGATAGTGGAGCTTAAAGAAAAGCTATCTACTTTGGAGAGTTCTGTTCCTCCCAGTGCCCCTGGAGCTACAAGTGAGGTGCATGGTGTGAAAGAGAGTGGCTCTAAGGAAGGGGATAGTGATAGTTATGGTAGTCCTGAGCCTACAGGTAGCAGTGAGAAGCATGTCACCTTTGCTCATGGGAAGAGTGAGAGAGGTCAGACAGAGAGTCCTAGTGATTGTACCCACAGTGTTGTGACTAGTGGTGAGAAAGGTTGTGAGGGAGCTAGTGATAGTGAGACCACTAGCCCAGCCTCTACTAGTAGTGACCCCACAGGTGGTGGCCCCAGCAGTGCTGAGGTTGTTTCCTTAAATGGTAGTGCAGGTGGTGAGCATGCCTCTGAGGTTTCTGGTGTTAATAAGAGTGTAGGTGGTGTGGCTGGAGATAAGGGACTTGTGCAACAGCTTATTCAGTTGGTGCAAACACAAACAGCCATGGTAGCAGCCCAGACCAAAGCTATGTCTGCTCAAAGCCTACCCCCACTAAAAGATTACAGTGGTGAGGGTATACAGTCCAGTGAGGAGGGATTTGATAGGTGGATTGAGCAATTTGAAGAAAGAGCCAAGTTGATTGGGTGGTCTGATGATCTTAAGAGGTATAATCTCAAAATGTCCCTGCATGGTTCAGCTTATCAGACTTATAGATTGTTGTCTGATGAGGTAAAAGCTAACTATAGCAAGACGGTTAGTGCACTCAAGTCCAGATTTAAGCCTGTTGATATTGAGGAGTTGAGGGGTGCAGAATTTCACCAGTTGATACAGACAGATCAGTCTATAGAAGCACTGGGCTTGGAGTTGCAAAGGCTAGCAAAGAGAGCATTTCCTACGCTAAAAGGCAAAGATTTCGATAGGTTAGTGAAGGGCAGATTCTTTCACGCGTTGCTGCCGCAGTGGCAGAGAAAGCTTGGTGCTCCTAAGGTGGATGAAAGCTTTGATGAGCTTTTTAACCGTGCACGTACGACGGAGCGACGTGAACAGCAGTACTGTGAGGCTGCTGAGGAGCGTAAGGATAACCAACAGAAAAGCAAGAAAGTGGAGAAAGCCCCCACTCAGCCCCGTAAAGAGCAGGCAGCGAAAGCTTCTGCTGATAGTGAGAAGAAGCGTGACAGTAGTCAGAGTACTAACAAGCAGGGTCAAGGCCCTCAATGTCATAATTGTCACCGGTTCGGGCATATAGCCAAGTTTTGTTGGGATAAGCAAAAGAGAGGAGCGGAAGCCCCTGGAAAACAGAAGCATAGCAAGACTCGTCTAGTGAATGTGGATGAATTGAGTGATAGAGAGCTGGAGCAGGAACTGTCCAAGCGTAGGCTGGAGAAGGAGCAACAGCTGGCCAGTGAGTCTGCAGAGAGTAGTGTCAATGTTGTTACGGGTGCAGTAGGACCTTCCTGTTGGTTGCAGGTAACAGTTGAAGGATTGCCTGTGTCTGCCCTTGTTGACACTGGGTCACAGTCGACCATAATCTCTCGTTCCTTGCTGCATAAGGTGTTTAAGCATTTAAAGGAGAATGGTAAAGCTTTGCCCACACTAGAGCACCCTTGTACCAAGTTTAAAGGTAAGGGAGGGCACGCTATAGGTGTAACTGCCCAAGTCTTGTTTACCCTAGCTGTCGATGGTAAGTCCACGGCTGTGCCTGTTTTCGTGCAACCCGATAGTGAGCAGGAGTGTCTGTTGGGATCCAACGTACTCCCTGCCTTAGGTATCTCTGTTGTTAGAGCTAATGGCCGAAAACTGACTGCGTCAGTAGAGAATGGAGTTGAGCCTGCTCATGTGAATCTAGTTCAATCGGTTATTATTCCAGGTCAAAAAGGTCGTTTTGTTAGAGGTCATGTAGAAGGCAACCCTAGTAAAGTGGAGCATTTGTTGTTTGAGCCAAAGCATGAAACTTTGGAGCCTTTAGGACTTTGTACTCAAGAGTCATTAGTTACTGTGCATCCAGATGGTAGCGTGTTGATTCCCCTACAGAACTTTCAGGGAATGCCTGTTTGGCTAGAAGAAGGAAGCGAGTTAGGAGTAGCCAGAGCATGTGATTTGCCTGATCAAGTGTCTTTTGATAGGTCTCAAACAGTTGATTCAGAACTACCTCGTGGTCCCAGTCGATGTGCCTCCGTAAAAGCCTTAGTTAATTCGCCTGAGCGTCTGCAGAGACTACTGAAAGTGTTAGACATGCCTGTTGACAAACTAAACCCAGTAGAGCTTGAGAAACTCAAGGAGGTACTCGCTGAATCTACTGATGTGTTTGCTCTGGACGACTCAGAGCTAGGATGTACTAGTTTAGTACAGCACAGCATCGACACAGGAGATCAACTTCCTGTAAAACAACAGCCTTATCGCACCCCTGTAGTTTATAGGGAAAAGATTGAAAAAATGGTTAGTGATATGCAGGAGCAAGGAGTAGTGAAGCCTTCGAACAGTCCTTGGGCAAGTCCCATTGTGCTTGTGCCCAAGAAGGACGGCAGCCTTCGTTTCTGTGTTGATTTCAGACGTTTGAACGCCATCACTAGGAAAGATGTTTACCCGTTACCACGTGTGGAGGATATATTAGACACCCTAGGAGAAGCCAAGTATTTCACATCCCTAGATCTTGCCTCCGGATATTGGCAAGTTGAGCTTGATCAAGATGCACGCGCTAAATCAGCTTTTACGACTCATCATGGCCTGTTTGAGTTCGTACGGATGCCATTCGGGCTCTGTAACGCGCCTGCCACGTTTCAGCGACTGATGCAAGCAGTCCTCTCTGGCTTAGAATGGCGCAGCTGCTTCGCGTATCTTGATGATATTCTCATTGCTTCCCGTACCTTCGACGACCATCTCCGTCACCTTCGTGAAGTCTTTGGACGTCTCCGTGAAGCTGGACTCCGTCTTAAACCAAAGAAGTGTCTTATTCTCCGTAATGAAGTTCCCTACCTTGGACATGTCATCTCTACCCAGGGTATTCGCCCTGATCCTTCCAAAACAGAAAAAGTAAAGTTGTTCCCGACGCCTTGTGATGTGACTACTGTTCGACAGTTTGTAGGTTTAGCTTCCTATTATCGTAGGTTTGTACCCGGTTTTGCTAAGATTGCGGCACCCCTGCATGCTTTGACTAAGAAAGATGTTCCCTTCGAGTGGACTTCCGAGTGTGAAGCTGCCTTTTGCAAGTTGAAAGAACTACTGGTAACTGCTCCCGTGTTGTCTTACCCGCGCTTTGGACATGATCGAGAATTCATTCTTGAGACTGATGCTAGACTTGGTGCAGTGTTATCCCAGAAACAAGACGATGGACACGTACATCCGATAGCGTACGCTTCGCGATCACTTAACGCGCACGAAAAGAACTACGGTATCTCAGAGCTTGAAACTCTTGGTCTTGTTTGGGCTGTTCGATACTTTCGTCCTTACCTCTTGGGTCACCATACCATCGTGTACACTGATCACTCTGCTTGCCTATCTTTGCTGAATACTCCCCGCCCTTCTGGAAAGCTGGCACGCTGGGCTTTAACAATCCAGGAAATGAATCTTACTCTGAAGCATCGTTCTGGACGACAAAATGTGAATGCTGATGCCCTTTCACGCAACCCCGCGTCTAGTGTTAGTTCTGTGTCCCCACCAAATTGTGTGTCTGTATGTGAAGAAAATGGTTGTGTGTCTGTATGTGAAGAATCTGAAAATGTTCTTTCTGTAACTTCTGAAGTTTCATGTAAGTGTTGTGATAGTGTGTGCCCTGTTTGTTTTGATTGTTCTGTGTGTTCTGTGTTTGCCGGTTTGGCAGTACCTGATGACAGTGACGTGACGGCTGGTGAATCCATAGCTGAAAAAGAAAGCCTCAAAGAAGTTCGTGAAATGCAATTAACGGATCCTGACCTTGCTCTATATATCGCTTACTTGGAGTGCCATTCCTTACCCGATGACGATCGTGTTGCCAAAAGAATAGTTCTGGAGAGCCGACGAATGGAGATTATTGATGGTGTATTGTATCGTGAGGATGTGTCGAATTGTGGCCGATGGTGTATCGTAGTTCCAGAGCCTTGGAGACAGGAGTTGTTGACCGAAAATCATTCTACCATATATGCTGGCCATCTCTCAGAGAGAAAAGTTTATGATCGTTTACGTAGGTTGTACTGGTGGTCTGGCATGAGAGCTGATGTTCGAAGATTTTGTCGTGGATGTCTGAACTGTGCGAGTCGTAAGGGACCAGGACACGGAATCCGTCCTCTTCTCCAACCCATACCCGTTCGTGGACCGTTTCATCGCGTTGGGGTTGATATTCTTAAGCTTCCCCTCACTTCCAGTGGAAACCAATATCTCGTGGTGTTTCTCGACTACCTCACAAAATGGGTTGAAGCGTATCCAGTACCTGACCAGCGAACAGAGACTATAGCTCGTCTTCTGGTGGAGAATATTGTTTGTAGGCACGGTGTGCCCGAGGAACTATTATCTGATCGTGGTGCTAATTTCTTGTCAGATCTAATTTTGCAGATGTGTTCTCTTTTAGGTATGAAGAAAGTAAATACGTCAGGGTATCACCCACAGACGGATGGACTTGTCGAAAAGTTTAACTGTACTATCACGAATATGATTTCAAAGAGTATCGAAGGAACTACTGTCGAGTGGGATAAACAACTACCTATGCTGCTTTTTGCCTATCGTTCTACTGTGCAGGACTCTACCAAGGAGTCACCCTTCTATCTCCTCTACGGTAGAGATCCCCGTCTGCCAACAGCGAGTGACTTGGCCCTTCCCCGTCCTGCTTATACAGTTGACTTGGACGACTATAAGACTGAGCTAACTACCAGTTTGGCCAATGCTCGAGAATGTGCAAGACAACAAATACAGCAATCCCAGAAGAAGCAAAAGTTGTACTATGATCGCAAATCGAAAGATCCTGAATCTACCTATCGTGTTGGTGACCGGGTGATGGTATATATGCCGAGTGAGGTGACAGGCAAGAATCGAAAGTTAGCTAGACCCTACCACGGACCGTACCGTATCGTAGCAGTCACCCCCACCAATGCCGAAGTCAAGTTGATCGAACGAACTAGTGAGCCATCTATTTTCGTTGCTATTGATAGACTGAGAAAGTGTTATCCTGAATTACCTGATCGTTGCTGGACTGGTCGGAAGCAGTCACGGAAACGCCGATCTAAGCGCCAGACTGTGACTTCCCCTTCTGTTGAGCCTCAGAGAACAACTGGTCCAGTTACCCGTTCCATGACTCAGAAAAGTTGAACTATAAACAGAAGTTATGTAATTTTTGTGATTATTGGTTTTTGTGTCATGATATTCTTTTCTTTTGTTGCATGGTTGTGCAAAATCATCGTTTTCTTTCTTTTGTTTGTGCAAATCACTTGAGGGCAAGTGCCTGTCCTCAGAGGGGGGATTTGTAAGGTCATGTGTAACGACCCTTTTCCAACTAGTTGCCATCTGACATCATATCCTGTATGCATGCATATAAAACCACTGGACTCTAGTCAGTCGGTCAGTTGAGTGTGCAGTTGAGTTGTGTTGAGTGTTCGTCCGTTGTGGTGTCATCTCCCTCTCTACCATCATCCATCTCTCTCTCTCTCTATGTATCGTATGTGTATAATGCTGCTATTTGAATAATACTATTAATATCTAAACCCTGTGATGCGGCGTTGAAGGTGGCGAAGCGTTACATAACTTGAATTGTAGTGCTATTAATACTAGTATTGATTCTTTCATATTGACGTCACTATCAGTCATAATATCAATTACCAGGAGTAGCTATGCAATTGGGGGGTGTCTGTTGTTATTGAGGCCCATAGCTCCATTAAGTGGAATAGGACACTAAAACAAAATTAATGTCATACTCTCATGACTCTGCTTTATAGCTACTAGTGGTGTGCATGCAACGCTCGATTGCCTCCAATCAGTTTCTACGTAAAAGTAATTTAGAAGCCCGTGCATAGGGCTCAGTAGGACTGGTACCCTCACTTCGCTTTGAATTCAATTCTGTCAGAGCCCATGCAGTCTTCTAAATCACATGCAATGAATTGTGTATTACAGTCGAGCCTCCGAACAAAGGACACTTTGGGAACGGACCTCTTGTCCTTTGTTCGGAGGTTGTCCCTATCTCGGAGGTTCATGATTTTTCAACCCATTTTGATTGTATTATCCTTAATAAGTTAGTAAATCATTTACTAAATGCACTGAAATGCATGATAAGAGCAGTAGAGATGATAATCGAGGGGTTGGTATGTTATCAACATAGCACAGGCTGAATTTTTTTGTTTCTGAAGTGCTGGCTACTCCAAAATCGTTATCTGGATTCAAGCTGATATTATCGCGCATGCGGCATAATATCGCGACCGCCTAGATTGCGGCAAAGATGGGGCGTGACATTGTTAATTTAAGGGCGTGGTTTCCGGATGTCCGCTATTTAGAGGCAGTTTTGCATTGAAAAGTCACGTTGGGAGCTTGGATCTTGTCCGCTGTCCGGAATCGAGAAGCGTCCGCTTCTCGGAGGTTGCTAATATACTATAACTATGCTAAATTCAATCGGTAACACGGCACTTGTCCGTTGTAGAGAGGTTGTCCGCTTCTCGGAGGGTCCGTTATCAGAGGCTCGACTGTATATAATATTAAGCCAAATGCAATAATTACATCCCTATAGTAGCAATTTACTTTTCTGAAACAGTAAGGGTATCAAATCATGAAATTTGGCACAGATACAGGTGAATATGGAAAATGGTTCTATAGACATTAATTTTTTTAGTTCATCTGTTTTCATTTTCAAGTTATGCTACTTAAGAGCATTTGACTATTATGTAACATTGCATAACTTAAGTACCGTATAGCTGGAAAATTTGGTGGGGAATTAAATTTGGCGGTTTGGCGGTCTATATTACAACCGCCAAAATTTCCTACTCGCATATATACGTATGGCGATCCCATACCGAACCGCCAAATTTAAATCCATCAATATTCTTCTAATAGCGATTTGGGGCTCAACCGCCAAATTTAACGCCCGCCAATATTTCCGGCTGCTACTTATATTATAGTCACTGTGACCCTTTACCATAAAAATTAATTATACAATGAAGCTACTCATGTACTATGGATGTAACACACTGAGTCAATAGCTACTAGCCTACTGGTAATTACAACACACATTGATAGCTAATTTTTATCACTATCCATAATTATTATGGCTGATCTAATATTATAACAATGTCACTGACACATAAAATTAATGTACTGACAGATCAGACTAGCAATGATAACCAGCAAAAAGTTGATGTAATTAGTTTCTACAATGGATGCAGCGGAACCCATCAGGCTAAGTGCATGGGCTCTCGCAGAATCCTGGACTCTCAACTCCACACGAATTCCAGACACCATAGGATATAGCGCTTATGGAGTCTCTGTAGAAAAATTGACCCAATTTATACAACAGCCTCTGAGTGTCTTGGCATTACTAATGCCATCTCGGCAATTTGAGGTACAGCTGACATTGGAGGTAGCACAAGCTGAATTGAGGGAATTTAGATCTATTAATATGTCTGGATCTATATTATATACTCAGCCGATGTAAACAATGTTTGATTGCATCTGCTATCAAGTACTATGGCATCAATGAAGGGCTGCCCTCGCTCTGGTGAACACAGATTTTGATACTTTATGTTAAGATACTGTTCGTCCGTGCACTCTTGTACGCTATCAGGTGGGTTAACAGTAACTGTTACTGGGTGATTTTCATAGGCTGCAGGAGGAAGCTGAGGGATATTCAACTAATATCTGAATTCAAGGCGAATATTATCGCGCATGCAGCGTAATATCGCAATCGCCTAGATTGTGGCAAAAGTGGGCGCAGCATCATTAATTTAAGGGCGTGGTTTCTGGATGTCCGCTATTTAGAGGCAGTTTTGCATTGAAAAGTCACGTTGGGAGCTTGGATCTTGTCCGCTGTCCGGAATCGAGAAGGTTGCTAATGTACTATAATTATGCTAAATTCAATCAGTAACACGGCACTTGTCCACTGAAGAGAGGTTGTCTGCTTCTCGAAGGGTCCGTTATCAGAGGCTCGACTGTATAGCTTAAAGCTCTATTAGACATGTAGCTAAAAAATTTATTAGCTACTAGAAAATAATAGCTATAATAATGATACTACTGTCTAGTGCCTATCACACATAAAAGTGCATATTTTACTTTTTCAGCAAGTGTTTCAAGATCAACATCATCCAATAATTCAATTAGTCCATTCCAGTTCTGGGTATACCCCTGTGGTTTCTTGTTAATGAAGTAGCCAATGAATGTTTGTTTGAGGCACTCGTTGGGGTCACCACGGTATTTGTCTTCTAATACATTCGTTATGTTAACATCACCACAAATTAAATTGGCAATGTCCTTCCATTTATGGCTAGCTTCTTTGATTATTCGAAGTTTGTGCTGTTTTCCTTTGTCTGTGTACTTGAGTATCAGCAGCTCGTCTAATGTCGGTAATTCATCTGTGTATAAATGCAATATTCAGGTCAGTAATGTGTGTATTGGATAGTATGTACGCACATCTGATTCATCAGCAGCAGTCATTAACTATTATAATCACATCCACTATACATCCCTACACTTTCTTTTTGAGGGGTGCATATCTTCCATATGCAAGTCAAGAGTGCTTAACGAACAAGTTACCGTATACTTTCTAATATAGGCGCCCCCAAAAAATAATTACAGATCGCGCAGGCGCCTCCAATTAGAACCGAAAAATTCACGAGCAGGTCAAAGGGCGCCTAAATTAGGGAGGCGCCTAAGCGCTGCAATTAGAACGGTTCTGGAAGTTTGCCAGTGCACAAGCGCTATCACTAATCGGTCCTATTTAGTGGCAGTGAATATGATAGTGGCGAGAACAACAAAAATATGGTTTTAGTTTCAGTTCTTTTTGGAAATTTCACTCTGATCGCTGAATCATTCTCGAGTTGTCGGTGACCGTAGCCATCAGAACGATTGTCTCTAACTCCAGAAAGACATCAAACCAGTCCGTAAGTGCTTATATAAATGTAGGAGACAGCTTAGTTTGACATCTAAACTGCTAGCTCGATAGATCAATCGACGGTACCGAGGTAGCTATGCCATATTGCACGTGGCAATACGTTCCAATTAAACAGGCGCCGCCTAAAAATAATTGATGTCCGGAAAGGCGCCTTAAATTAGAACCGAAAAAATTGCACAGGTCCCAAAGGGCGCCTAAATTAGGGTGGCGCCTATATTAGAACATATACGGTAGGTGCATGATAATCGAGAAAAGCAGGCATAGGGATGTATAGTGGATGTGATAATCCCTACAAATCTTGTTTATGTACTTTTGACCCTGCATGTCATCCCTACTTCATCCTTTGTTGTTTTTGTAGTATGAGTAATGGCAGCATCAAATGATTGTATGTGTGTATGGGTGTATGTATGCCGGATGTGACTACCTACCAAGTTTTGTTTGTTGTCCAGCAATAGAAGAGCTCAGCTGATGCTGTGTAGTTCTGGGGGTAGCCACACTGCTTCTTGGAGACTGTGGCTGTAGTGGTAGTCTCTCACTGCTGAGAGGTTGATGGCTGCTTTTCTGTAGCTACATAACAGGAACGAGCTGAAGTAATGCTAAACTAGAGACTTTCCCATGAACTTACCATGTCTTCTATGATATTTATGACGGCAAATTTGAATCCTAATGATATTCTGAATTGTATTAGTCGGCTTTCGTCCAGGCTCAGAAATATATGGCCATTAATCCTGGCATCTAAACAAAGCAATAACCTTATTACTACCATTGGTACAAGCATAATAATTAGCACCGTATTGGGTAATGTACCTCTTAATTTGCTAATATCTTCTTCATATTCTGCCTCACTCAGGCTGGGGTGGTTTCTTAACCACAGTGCTAGTTGCTCGCTACTCATGTCCTCGGAGAATGTTGATGATTGCGAGCATACCTCCTCTTGTGTCTGAACTGTAGGTGGGGATTGTGGCTGCTGCACACTAGCACCACTGGGATAATCTGTCCAAATAATAACATAATGATAAAAGCTGGTGCCCATGGCCTACTGCACACTATCAGGATTAAAAATAACTACTACTACTATTATCACTAAGTAACAACAATTAACTCGTTACACCAGTAATTACATAGCTTTCTCCTACAATATATTTACTTGCATAATATTGTTCATTTTGCCAATGGTAATAATATTATCTTGCTCTACTATGCATCCAGCTCAACTATGTGGTGGTTTTTGGACAATTTTTTTTTCTGCTTAGTGTGTGGTCTTCTTGAAAAAAAAAGTAAGGGTGTAAGTGTATACTGGATCATAAAATCTTAATTTTCCCTTTCTGACATGCATAAGTTTTATGCATAGCATGCTGAGGAGCTTGATGACAGGTATTTAGCAGACTATTACCAACATCTATGCCTTTAGTTGAGAGCTAAGAAGCTTGCCTAAAGATTAATAAGCTTACCTAACTTTCAATGCACAATATACCATAGAACTAAATCTATCAAAGCAATATAATTATTTACGAAATGCAGGTCGTTACTTTGGTTGGAACTTTCACTGTCTCCTTTCACTCAACAAAACTCACTCAAGTTCACCATAATTCAGTGGCGTATCCATGGGGAGATTCAGGATGCCTGAGCACCCCCTTGCTCTGGCACAACGTCCAGATTTGTACCTCAATGGTAACTGTTTTTACTGATAATCGACAATTGGCAGCCAGGACCAATAAACAATGAACTTATTGGCCTCTACAATTTGCTCTCTAAACAGCACTTTCTCATCACTGCTTGGCCGAAACGACCTTCTTTGTCAACCAGCCATCTCCAAGAACGCATAAATGAGGGGTGTGGTCAACATTTTGGGGGGTGTGGCCAAAAATCTTGTGTGCACGCTTGGCTGAGCACCTCCCTCCTTCAAATCCTGGACACGCCAATGATAACGAAGCTAGTCAGTATGTTGCAAATTTGTAAGCCAAGCAACAGTTACTGTACAGTGTACAGTTCAGTTTACTGTAGTTGTAGAGAGTAACCACAAGAATATGGAGTGCACACAATTTCAAGTACATGCCAGATCAGCAGATATAGTACAAAGTAAAGCTAAGAAGCGTAATTGATAGCCTACTGAGATCAGTGAAGAGTCAGTCAAATTCTAAGAACTATCGCTAGAGCTACATATTACTAATCTTGAAATGAAGCCATCGCTGTCTCCTTTATCAATCAATAGCTTGTCAAGAAGCAAAGAAGGCCATGGTAGTCAGCAAATATCTTTGAACGAAGCATTTTAATTGAAATCCACGCAATGCATTCCTTGAAACAACCACGAAAAGCCTAATGGCACCTTGTTTGCATTCTATAATCCAGGTATGTAGTAGCTGGTGTGGTAACACATACATAAACACACATACACGGAATGACTACACCTGTAACCCTCGCACATATGTCGAGGGTTAATTATATATACCCTCATCTAATCAACTGTGCTGTCTCGATCTTGCCACGTTTTTGCTGATGGTGCCATGCCATGTTTGGGCCCCACCTTCATACGTGTACTTGTACTTGTATACACACATGTGCATGCGCACACGAGCACTTGAGTGCAAGTACTACGAGGGCACGCATGTAGAGGGCGCATATACTGGAGTATCCTGGGCAAGCATCCACTCCCAGGAAAGCACCCATGTAGCTCATTTCAAGGGGTCAATGTAGCAGCTTCCATACAAACTTATGGAAGTTATATCCCGGGTAAACGCCCATGCAGGCCAAAATCGTGAGTTATGTTTAAGCGCCCATGGGCATTTACCGGGGATGCTACGATAACACTCGCATGCAATGCCAAAGCCCTCATGAGGATGCTACCTCGCTACTCGCGTGTACTTGTCAAATTGCCTGTGATCGTTACTGTATCTGCCATGTGGCACTCAAGCATGTGTAATAACTAATGCATAATGATTATTTAGGATTAGAGATGGGAAACATTATCATGGCAATACTCGAACCTTGCATGTGCACTTCATTTGTCTGGAAACTCAATTACCGTATTCATTCAAATACTAGCTACAGGTACATAATAGTTAGAGACTGCTTAGGAGGTTTCTATATGATTTAGAAGACCAAAGGCAAGGGTGGAGAACAGGTAGCAAAAGTGGGGTGGGGGGGGGGGGGGGGGGGGCTCAGACCTTTGACTGTGTACTGTGACAGCCTACCTAGGGGGATCGGGGGGCATGCTCCCCAGAAAGTTTTGGAAGTTTCGACTCTCTGAGAGTGTTTCTGATGCATTTTGGCAGCAGTTTTTGGACTGATTTAGTAGCTTTTTTATTCGAGAACTCTTTTGTAAACACCCAGAACTATGTTGCTATAATTAATTATATTATGGGTATGTGATAAAATGGGGGGGGGGGGGGGGGGGAGCTCAGCCCCCCTTAATTGTTTTCAAAGTGGGGGGGGGGGGGGGGGGGGGCTGAAGCCCCCCCCCCCTGCTCCCCCCTATTTCTCCGCCCCTGGAAGGGCCATACGTACATATAGAATCCTAAGTGGAGCAAGGGTTCTATGGGCCCTGAGGGCTTCTAAATAATGTAGAAACCAATTAAACAATGTCTGATAAATTCAGATCTTAGTAACCAAGTGCACGGTGACGGTGCTTCTTGATGTAGAAGTGTTGCCATAGTCTCGTACAGCCCAGCAACGAAGTGAATCTATGATGGCTGTTACAATTAGAACTGTTGTTTGAACGTCACTTAACTCTCCTGTGTCTCGATAACACTGCCACTGGCATATCGCCGTTAGCTTCACTTGTTAGGTACAGCAAGCTCTATATAAATGGAGTCCACCTACTAATTATTGTATCAACATTGCACACACACAATGTTGCTCACTATGTACCTACACATGGTATGAAATTTACGGGTGTCTATGGGATTTATACAGATGTCTCTGAAAAATGGACAACTCCTCCTGACCAATCAGATCACAATATTTGTTACAGCTATGATCTAATATTAATTTGTGTGGCTATTAATTTTGGAGTGATACCTCTTGGTGACATTGACACGACAGACTAGTTTTCAGGACTGATTTATAACAATCAAGATATACAATCGAGAAATACACAGCACCACCAAACCAAGGACATATTCTGCCATGTTTTTACTAATGATCATTCATGATTTATGATCGTGGCCATACACACTTATTAGCATTTGTGCATGTGTGTGGCTACTATTCCTGGTTTCATACTGTTCCTTGGTATGGGGGAGTACATACGCTCGCGCATCCATCGTTTTTACGTTCATGCAAATGCTTAATTGGTAGGCATGACAATACGGCAATAATTGACCGTTCTCGATGCTATGTGGAAGAAATGAGCTTTCAGAAAACTATGAGTGACAGAGAAGCACAACCACCCCCTCTTACCGACTTGATAATGTAGCAGACATTGAAAGAAAGCTGTATCTTTGTGTAGGTACATTTTGCGCAAGTAGTTTGAGCGATCCGCTTGAGTAAAAAGCTATCGGCTTAACTTGTAGTGAGTGGTTGAGTAGAGCCACCTAGCGATCATAGAAGTCAGCACAGCAGGCAACTAAGGTACGCATTGGTCTCTCTAAGAATTTTCTCACCCGCCAAATGAATGCCTGTCACCTTTTTGTCCAAACTGTTCAGCTACCATTTCGTTCTCGTTTACACACCATTTAACAATCGTAGAATACGAAACGGAACGCTAACATTTTATTGGCCGCTACTGTAAATTAATTAGTACACATGCATGAGTGTGGCGACAAGTGGACTTGTCTTGATCAAAACTGATTTATGTGCATGTTATTATTTAATGTAATACTTCAATGTACATATTAAGCATTAGAGACCATAATGATGTGAGCAATGTCTGTGACACTGCTTTGACACGATGCTAAGCCTCTAGTTTACTTAAGGCCTACTGTAGCAAGCCCTGATAAAACAACATGGATGAACATTTAGCAACAAAATTCTACAAGCTACTAATGGATACCATTAAGCTTTACATACCTGATACAAGTTGGTCATCATTTACATCTTGTATGTTATCCTGCAATAAGATGTTTATCATCATTAAATTGTATTATCAATTACCACACACAAACAATAACTTTCTGTTATATAGCCTCGTCCCCAGGCCTTCTGAGGGGGGAGGAAGAAGGAAGGCCTGGTATCCGCTGCATGCGCATGCGGTGTTATTATTCGGATTCCGAATAATCCAATTACGTATGGATACTGCCTAGTGACCTTGCCCTTTGACCTTAATGCATCATGCTCAACATACGTAGAAAGCTAGCTAGTTAACCTGATCACCAGGCTGCATGCATGCACCAGCATATTCATTTTATCACGCTTATCTACCTAAGCAGAGAGATAGCTACACCGTTGTCAAGCAGGAACTAATGAAAAGGTTTATCCCTGTATAGATACAGGCGATTCAGAGTGAGCTGTTCCACGATCGAAAGCAAAAGGATGGGGAGTCAGTGGATGAATATGCTCAAGACCTCCATTGTTTGTTTCGCAAAGCATACGGAAAGGCCCAATAAGGCAGCGAAGAAGCAGAAAAAATGGGACGCTCAGTACTTGCTAATCAATTTGTTGCTGGACTGTGCCAGAAGCTGAAAGCAAAGGTGGCTGGTAGTGAGGGCAATTTTGAGCAATTATTGACCCGAGCTCTGTTTGAGGACGTTAAATTCTGAGAGTTAGCCCCCATAAATCCTTTAGGACTAATGATAGACAAAACGAAGAAGAAAGAAGGTGAGAAACAGCCTGCTGCAACCATCTCTGCGAGGAATAACCCTTACAAAGATGTTGAGCGCCATGAGTGTGGACAAATGGGGCACATTGCCAGATTTTGCCGATATGCTAATCGTAGACGTAACAAGGAAGCTCATGGGAAGCAAAGAGACAATAAATCGGATCCACATGTGTCTGCAGTGACTGAAGTAAGTACTCCACAGACTGACTCTTTATCTCCTGCAGTTGAAGCAGCATTGATGAAGTATAATATAAAAAAAAATGGCTGAAAGTCAAGATTGTTGTCTCTGTCCTTGAAGAGCCATACACCTCTCTACACAAGACCGGTGTTCCCCTGACTGTGTGTCATTGCTTACAAAGCAAAGGACTACAACTAGGCCATGCTCTATGGACAGCTAAACAGTCACAGAGTGGTTTCTCTGTTAGTTTCTTTTGGCCCTCCCTGAGTGAACCTGCCACAGTGAACAAGACCTTGAAGAAGAATAAAGGAAAGAAGCAGAAGAAAGCTAAAGCTAAACCATCAAGTGTGCAGGGGACTACTGACAAGGTGGCTTCAAAACAAGACTCTTCTGCCCCTAAGGTAGCTGTCACTCCAATTGCTGCCCACCAATCAGTTCAACCATCAAACGATCCTAAAGATATGTCACCCAAGCCAGAAGAACCTATCAACTTACTTGCATGTGATGCTGTTGAGTTTGAAACGAAGGATGACGTCCCTGGTGTGAAGTACAAGATGGCTAACGGAAGTGAAGGCTGGACACCTGTAACAAGACGGAGACGGAGGAAATCCAGAACAGAGCTTAGAAAGCCTATTAATCATCCTGATATCGATACAACTGATTCTGAAAGCAGCAGCTCTGACTTGGACGTGTCTTGCAGCAGGCAAATTGATTGCACCATTCGTGATGGAGTGCCTGGCCTAACAGTATACCGCAGAAATCCTAATCCTAAATGGTTACCAATAGCCCCTAGTCCTGTAGCATCAAGAACTAGAACTAAACTTAAATTATAATAGTATACTGGTTCGGCTACCAGTTTAGTCTGGTTGACCCTCAGTGCATATGGCTATACGATACACCCTGTATAGATTACGTACCTACCAGTTATTTGTGCACTGTAAAGCAATAATAATAATAATAATAATAATAGACGGCCAGTATGAACAGTGTTACGACTGATGGTGGTGAGCACACTCTTGATCCAGTACCAATGTTTAAGATACTAGTGAACAGAGTCCCGCAGAAAGCTCTAGTTGACACTGGGTCACCTGCTACTGTGATTCGCTAGACCGTGTTGTAGATGTCCTAGCTCAGGACAGGCCACAGAGCCCCAAACAGTGGAGACTCGCGATGCAAAAGAAGCTTGAGCCATCCACCATGCTACTGAAGAGCTACTGTGGAAGCAAGTTGAACCTAGTGGCACAAGTCAAGCTCCAGATTGCAACAGTGAGTGGACAGAAAGTCGAAGCGATAGTCCAGGTGCAGGAAGATGCTCCTGTGGACATACTATTGGGGACGGACCTCCAATTCCTTCTTGGATTGTCTCTCACTGTGAATGTGAGACCCTAAAGCAATAGTTAACGGAAGCTCCAATACTGGCTTATCCTGGCTTCACACACAATTTTCTATTTGAGACGGATGCTTCTGGTGCTGGGCTTGGTGCCGTCCTTGCCCAAAGACAAGATGATGATCAGATTTGGCCAGTAGCGTATGCCAGTCGTACACTACAACCCATGAGAAGAATTATGGGATTTCTGAGATGGAAGCTTTGGCTGTGGTTTGGGCCATGAAGAATTTCCGATCATACATCTATGGTCATCACTGTGATGTCTACACGGACCACTCTGCTTTGAAAGTAATTTTCAACACACCACATCCATCTGGGAAACTCGCCCGCTGGAGTATGGCTATCGAGGAGCTCGATTTGACAATTTACCACATTGCTGGGAAGCACAATTCCAACACTGATGCTCTCTCCCGAGCTTCAGTGCCACCGGACCCCAACAGTAGTGTTGACATGGTAGACATGTTTGGTATCATTGGTGCCATAAATGAGGAAGACTCTGTACCCCGAGTGGACTTGTCCAGTCTACAGTTGCATGAGCGTTTGGGGCACATCTAGGTGAGATGAAAGTCCACAGTCAGCTGAGTCGCCACTATAGGTGGAATGGAATATGCACTGATATCTCCAAATGGTGCAAAGCCTGCCTGGTCTGTGCTACTCGTTGTCCTAGTCGACCCATCCGAGTACCACTCACCCTGATTCCTGTAGCTGGACCATAAATTATGATAGAGTAGGAGTGGATATCATCCAGTTTCCACAGTCACATGATGGCAACAAGTATGCAGTAGTCTTTGTGGATTACTTAACTAAATGGCCGGAAGTATTCCCTACTGCCGACTAGAGTGCAGCTACAGTAGCTGACCTTCTGGTAAGAGAAGTTGTGCATCGTCATAGAGTTCTGGGCAAGTAATAATCTGATAGGGGGGAAGACATTTTTATCCGGACTTATGTCTGAAGTTTGTAAGTTGTTGGGCATTCACAAACTCATCACTACTTTGGTACTTTTTACTATGGTGAAACGGTTTAACCGACCCTCACAGCAATGTTGTCTAAGACCGTAGAGAAGAATGGCAAAAAATGGAATCGCCAAATATCATATGTGTCACTGACCGGATTTGGGAAAACCCTCCATGAGGGATCCGCGCAATTCTTGCAATGCGCGTTTTTAGTAGCTCAGGTCAAAATTTGTCAAAGTCAAGATTTTATCATATACATGTCAAACAACCCTTCTTCTAACTATTGCCGTTGTCTATGGAGGCTAGTCGTGCTATACAAAGGTGAAATAAGCCTTCATTTGACCCACCTAGTCAGCCCAGCTGCCGTACCCGAAGCCCATTGCTATGGCGCTAATTAGAATTCTCTACCTAGATACAGCTAGATTCATCGAACTACTGTATGTTCGCTCACCTTTTTAGCTTCTTGGGCATTGAAGAACAATCGGCTGTCGTTGTTAACAACGAAATTCAACTCGTGCTCGATCTTTACGTTCATTTCGAACGGCTCCACCCAGGTCCATTTAATTGATTTCCGGGTCACGCGTAGTATGCAGAAACGCCATACGCGTGCATAGCGACGCCTTTAGACCATAATTTCTCAACTATTGAGTGTGTGGCGTGATCGCAAACAAAGCGCTGTATCTCCACAACGAAGCGCGCAATTGGCCTAAGACTTGAACGCAGGTTAGCTCTATGGTAGAGCTTATCAAACATACATCCACTCAATTTTCAGAAAAAATCCCATATGGAGGGTTTTCCCAAATCCGGTCACTTATGTGTTATTCGCTTATCGAACGAGCCGACAGAGGAAGCTACCAAGGAGTCGCCTTTCTTCCTGATGCAAGGGAGAGACCTGCGACTACCGACAGAGGCTGCTTTGCATTATCCAATGGAGCGAGAACATGTGGATCTTGGAGAGCATGGTACTGAGTTAGCTGAGAACCTGACTGAAGCCTGGGAGTCTGCAAAGTTGTATCAAGCAGGCCCAAAGTAAACAAAAGAAGAATTATGATCGTCGTACTTTATCTGCACCTTTCCGAGTTGGCCAGAGAGTATTTGTCCACAAGCCGTCTGCTAAATCTGGTCCCGCCTACAATTGACAGTGAATAATGCAAAGGTCCGTCCAGTCGATAGACCAGAGGAGCTGATATTTGTTGCCTTAGACCGCCTCCGAAGATGTTCAGACGAGATGGCGAAGAAAGACTAAGGAAGGTGGTACTATGATAATTGATCCTCCCACAACTGATGAACCTACTGACGCTGTAACCAACCCACCCGCCAAGCGTGCTATGCCCAAGAAATCATTGAAAAAAGCCGCTACTAAAGCCACACTCACATTCCGAGGACTCCCAAAGAATAATTCTTGGTATGGGAGGCTTCGAGGAAGGAAACATGCGGGGACGCCTGTTGGTGAGGAGGGGGATATGTAACGCTCCCGGAAGTGAACAGGAACTGAATAACTAATTATTAGCAAGCTATTATCATTATGTCATGATGATGTCATTGTAAAGTATAAATACCGTATAGCGGGAAACTTTGGCGAGGTTTTTAATTTGGCGATTTGGCGAATTTTGAAGAAAATCGCCAAATTAAAACTCGCCAATATTTAAATAACCGTACTTTTATGACGTAATGACTACGTGTGCGCATGCGCATATGAACGAGAGCAGTGCGAATTCAGCAAAATTAGATTGATTGCTCGCAACCTAAAACAGCGAATCAATGTCGCTGCTCAAGTTCTTTCAGGTTGAACATCCGGCGCTATCTTCGTCATCAACATGTGCATCGAACACAACTCTCGATCTGACACGTCTCCCTTTTTGACAGCTGGATTCGAGACTGGACAGCTGCTAGCTAGGTTGGCGAATGGCCCGGATCGGAGTGGCCGGCCGGCCAGCAGCTTGTTTATCGCGTCAGATCATGCGCTTGCACTCACAATTTGTCAAGTCGCCAAATTTAAAATTCGCCAATATCTTTAAGGGAGTGATTCGCCAAATTTAATGCTCGCCAAATTTACCCGCTATACGGTACGTAGTGTGTGCATTGCAGCTGTAAAAATCAGTCTGAATAAAGATTTGTACTGAGGTCTTATTGGCGAGTAGAGACGTGGCGCTATAGGTGTACTAGCTAAATAGAAAATTCATCAAACACACTGACAACAAATTATTACTAAGTACAGGTGTGGGACAAATACAACAACAAACTAGAACTCTCTCGAGCACAAAACCCTCGGCGCGTTGCATGGCATTAGCTACATGGTTCAACAGTTGTATGCAGAAAAGGGGGTAGCTAAAGGGCTGGGGCCAGGACAAGACAGGGATGAGGCTAATGTTATAATTGCACAGCAAGACGGTTCAACAGCTCATAGCAGCAACAACACTAGCGTGCTGTATTCAACTCCACACTGTGGTGTTGACATCAACTCAACCTTCAAGGCTCATTGTAGCCTAACCTCCAATTCTTGGTGATTTAGCTTGCTACATCTTAACTTGAAAGACTATGATGCAAGCCTTGCATGTTCAGTATTATCGCAACTCACTTGGTTTCAAGCACTGTACTAATTCCATGCATGCATATAAGCCAGAGAGTCAAAGGTTACCACAAGAATACAGGCAGCCAAGCCTTAGAATTGAAATGAAACCACGATCGTCAAAAGCTCGCTGGTGGACTGAGCGGCGGGATTGATGCAATCACGCATGCGCTGAGGGTGATAGACGTACATACCGTATATAGCACGCAACCTATTTATACGTTAAGTCAGTGCTATCGCTAACTTGGGCAAAGTCAAGAAGCTTAGAATCGGCAAACGACGCCAAAACTGGCGAACAAAGCATTTTCGGAGAAATTCACACAAATCATGAATTGGGAACGCCATAAGGAACCTTGCAACACCGAAAATTGGACTCAAAAACGAGGTATGTAGCAGCTAGCGTGGTAACAGACAGACAGACAGACGGACTGACCAACTACCGTAACCCTTGCGCATGCGCCGAGGGTTAATAAGTA
This sequence comes from Cliona cf. orientalis, assembly GCA_963930775.1. Lineage (NCBI taxonomy): Eukaryota > Metazoa > Porifera > Demospongiae > Clionaida > Clionaidae > Cliona > Cliona cf. orientalis. Next base: position 4,134,422 of record OZ005690.1, read on the forward strand.
GCCTGAGCCAAGTTAGAAATACTGGAAGCTACGTTTATCATGCTTTTGATCCTCAACAGTGGCACACAGTATGTATAGCTAAGCAAGAGGCTCTTAGATTGGAATTCTTCCAACATCACCGCCTGCAGCTGCTTTAGATAAGATTATAGTATAAGTCTTTACTAGTGACTTCAAGAGACCCTGGTTGTTCTACTAAAACGAAAGGTGGTACTGTACAAATAATATTATTTGTAGAGGAGGCCATTTTGTTATGAAGATAAGTAAAGAGATTCAGACAACAGCTATTATAGTGCAACCAATAAGATAAGGTACATTGAAAATTGTATCAACTATATAGATCTAAAACATGGCACCTACAATAATTCCGTTCAAATAGCATGCACTATATTCTCATAAGGCATTAGCCATCCACATATAAGTCACTTCCATGCAATTTTTATTTACAGTGGACTAAGGTGTCATGACAATATCTTAGGACTTGTAAAGTCATGTAATCATATCTTACTGTTCCAGCAACTTTGTCTTTCGTTGTTTTAAATAGTTTCTTTATAGCACTAGGCATACGAAATCTCTTCGTAGGCTGTGGTACTGGTTCTTTCAATCTTCCAAGTGCAGCAAGTATGGCATCATTAAATACATTCCTTAAGCCCTTCTGTGTCAATGCAGAACACTCCACATACTTCACAAGATTGAGATCTTGTGCCAACTTTTCGCCTGATTCAGATGTTATTGGTTTTTGTCTGACTCTTGATAATTCTTCTATGGTAGCTGCATCATCTCGTAATTCAATTTGACTGCCACACAGTAGAATTGGGACCTTCGGACAATGATGACGGAGTTCAGGTATCCACTGCAAGCAAAATTAATAAGAATACTAGCTGTGAGTGTGCACTTGTATTCCTTGTTAGTCTATATGTGATCCTCCATGACCAAATCAACCATATTGTGTATTGTGCTGGATATCAATCTGGCAGCAGCTAGCTCACTGGCTTAGTGGGCATGGCCATGGATTTGCAGCATATGGACCCAGGGGAAAAGGATCGCGTAAATATGCAGTAAACACGAGCATTGGTGGGTACAACACAGATATCCATAGATATACGAGAAATATTGATCGTTTAACGTCCAATAATGCTCAAATGTACGGGTGCAAGCAGTTCAAAAATTAACGATGATGGTGTTTCAACGTTAACTCAAACTTGTGTACGTAGCAGGCAATACTCAGGGTCGTTGAAGCTTAGTAGCCGAAGGTTCGAACGTGCACAGAATCAAAGCTCTCCTTTCTTCACTTTATTTCAATTGCACTGGAAATAAATGGTTTGGGGTGGTACCGTGCGGCAACGCACAAACTTTGGCATAAAAACTGCGTATTTTCGACAATAAACCACATGCACACGTTCCTTTTCACCCTGGGACTGATCTGCATGCACCATAGTATACATTGAATACATAGCAATGTTTCATTGCGCTTGCTACAATTTTTTTTATTATTGGCAACTTGGGCACTGCTATGTTCGTATCTCCATGATTACACAGGCTGGAGATTTCAAATTTGCAGGAAAGATAGTTCAAAATTGCCAACTTCCAAAATCGAAAATCTGGGACAAATATTTATTGCACAAAAACACGTATTTATGTTTGATGTCACAATCATGGCTAATATGCATGCATGGGTTAGTCTGCTTCTCTATTGAGAAATTCCTTGGGGCACTCTGACTAGCTAGCTAGCTAAACTCTTATACATGGTATAGCTATAGCTACTAGTATCCTGGGTGATGTCAATTACCGTGCCTATGCTTCCTGTACCGGCCTGTGTAAACCAAGTCTGTAGTGTGGTCTGTTGGTGTGTAAGCACACAGCTAGCTAGCTGGCTACAGCCATAGCTTGCTGCACATATTGGTTGGGAAACCTTGTTGCTATGCCCAATATACAGCATTCTCATTGGACAGTTGCTTTACATGATAAGGGAATAGAAGAACCAGAGGGAGGAAACATCTTTAATTAAATTAGTTAATCCACCCGTTACCTACGATATAAGGCCTATTCCTAATTTTATATTTAAATGGTGCCTTTTAGACCACACTTTGAATTATGTACCTTTTCCTTGATACTTTCAAATGATGCAGGTGAAACAACACTGAATACTGCTACAAATACATCCGTTTGAGGATAAGTGAGCGGCCGTACTCTGTCATAATCCTGTTGACCTAATTGTGCAAAGCAGCTAATGTAAAATTGTTGAGTTAAGAAATTACATGCACTAAAAATACAAGGTGCATGTTGAACATGAACAATATTTGCCTATGCATCAATACTGCTTGCTAGCTACATAAGGTTTCCATTTACTAGGACAAAGGGAAGGAAGAATAAACGAAAATGAAGAGAGAACAAAAGGGAGAGAGGAGGAGGAACTTACATGTATACTATTTGGATTATGACAATACAATGCATGTAAATAATAAATTGACATCAGAATATAATTATGTCCTGGCACAGTAGCAATTTACTTTTTTGCGGTTATTGGGTAATAACACCATTGGTACTAAACCCTCGGCGCTGTCAGATTTATAGTAATGATATTATACTATGCAGGTAGCTATAACGATGATTGTATATTAGGCTGCGTCTAAAATTTAGCGCTTTGAGTACCGGCAAACTAGCCCACCAAAAAAGCTTAGAGAATTTTCGAAAGTGGAAAAAAAAAAATCCAAAGATCAAGAAGGATTCGAACCCATGACCACCACTCCACCAGAACATGCCCTAGTCCACTCAGGCAACCCAGCTCAACGCTGCTGGTTGCTGTGTTTTTCCAACTTGATACATCTCATCCATATGTCCCCTGACCCCGCCTTCGTAATTCACGCGAATGTGTATAACTATTAGGCCTATACCGTATATAGCGCGACACACCCAATGTTCTATTTATACGAAAAGTTAGCTGGCCGAGATCGGAGAAGTCAAGAAGCTTAGAATCAGCAAATGACTCCAAAACTAGCAAACAAAGCATTCTCTATGAAATCCACACAAATCATGAGTTTGAAACGCCATAAGGAACCTTATAACATCGCAATTTGGACTTACAAACGAGGTATGTAGCAGTTAGCCTGGTAACAGGCAGACAGACAGACAGACACACACACACACACACACACAGAACGACTACCGTAACCCTCGCGCATGCGCCGAGGGTTAATTATGATATAATCTATGAGGTAACTAGAGCTCTGTAGAGCACATACCCCGTGCGCACATTGTGATAACTATAGACTTCAATAGCCTCGTCCCTAAGTGCCCCGAAAAGATCAGGGTGGCTGGGGACGAGGCTAAGATTTTAATACTTTTGTGTGCATGGCAGCATTTCTGCCTGCAAGGTATAACGGGGTCCCGATGTATGATGTACAAAAAGCACTCTCAATACACCAGACCTAGACTAAAAAGATATGAACTGATATTACCTTCAGATTTCAGCCTCATTAGCGGATCCGGATAGTATAGCTATACTATATAATAACATCATGAGCATTTAATTTCAACGATCTTTACCAGTCACACTATACTTGGCATGAGCACAAAGCACAATGACATGCATTACGCATTGAAAATTCAAATAGACACTGTCAATAGGCGTGGCTACAGTCGCCAACAAAAAAGGCACCATTTCTGACGATTGTGGACTATATCTCTTGACTTGACACACACTGAAACCAGTTTTTTGCTGAATTCAATTAATTGGCAGTGCTTATGAATCACTTGGATGCCCACATCTTGAGGTATGGCGATATTTGTGCTAACATAATGCCAGACAACAATGACAATAATACAAGTAACAACTGATTGCTTAACCCCTTGCGCATGCGTGCAGGGTAATTATGCAAAAATTCAGGGCCTTGATGGAGCCCTTCTGAGACTAAAAAATTGGGTGAATACGTAGAGAGTATCTTACGCGTGTACTCAGCAAATACCTTACAAGCAGCGTGTTACCTTTTCAAATGAGTAGCGATGGCCAAGCTTCACATGTTCTCTTGGCTGATGTATAGTGCTACTAAGCAAAAGAGTACGTTTCTTTATAACTTTGCATGTGCACTTATTTTGACCAGTAATGAACAGAAATACAGTGGTCCCTCCTTAGAGAGACCCCTCTAGTGAGAGACCACCTTTTATTAAGAACCAAAAATTGCATGCACAAAACCACTCTACATACAAACAGCCCTCTGGTCAAAGATCACCTCTAGAACCCAACCAAAGACCACCAATTATGTGGAAATTAAAGACCATCACTGATCTCAACTAGAGCTCTGTAGATCAAATACCCCACGTGCACTTGCACAATCTGTAGATCTACTTTAGAATGGAATTTTGCCACAGTAATGTGCCCCTGGAAAGAGAAAAGTTCTCATATTGGAAGAGGAGTGATTCATCGGGCTAAAATATCCCTGTGACTGGAGTTTGAAAAGTAGGAAACACTCATTTCTTTCTTATGAATATGGGTACCAAACAACTAAATTATTTACAGCATAATACCGTAGAATCCCGCAATTACGCCCCCCTCGCGCATAAACCCCCCCTTCCATTTTTAGCTCAAGTTCCTGCATAGGTACTTTTGTCTCGCGTATAAGCCCCCCCCCTCCCTGACTGTAAAATGAAGCCCATAAATCAACAAAAACAGTAGCTACAGCTAGCAAACTAGCTATTTGTGTCATATTATGCTTTACTTTGTAGTTTTTCTCGAGTTTTGCCCACCAAACAGCCAGAGAAAGTACAGAGATCGCGCGCCCACGTGGCATTCGACGGTCGGTAATGGTCGTCACACGGGAATGTAAGGATCCCGCGTATAAGCCCCCTCCCCACTTTTGCCCAATCCTAGCATGCACAAGGGGGGGGGGGCGCAATCGCGGGATTCTACGGTACAACCCACTCTTGCAAAGCTCCACCTATTGCTCCACCCTCTGGTTGAAGACCACCTCTTTTGGGAGACCATTTTTATTTGGATTCAAGTGCGGTCTCTCAAAAGAGGGACCACTGTAGTGATTTTTAGCTGCAGTAGTAGTGTGTAACCTTCCAAACGAAGATCATTCCGTAACAGAAGCACGACATGTTGTGACATTGATGTAACATCACGTGCACAATATATGGCAATGTAAATCGAGAAAAATCAGCCGTTGGAAGATTTAGAGAACATAAGGCAAGACTTAGTCAGTAGAAAATTCCTAGCATATGCCTATTTCTGTACAACATTAAGGTACAGGGCTGATATAAGTGGCCGTCTAGTCAAGTGCAAAGTGTCCGCCCTACCATATTTTTTTAAGGCTTTGGAGGGATAAAATGTTCTTGACCCAACTATTGCTAGTATCTTATCTTGTTTTGATCGTTATGAAGTGACGGGCTTCTCAGCGTTCATACCATTGTTGTCACCACCTCATTTTAGATCACCAGGGGGCGTAGTCAATTGAAACATTTAACAGGGTCTCATTTGGGGGGGGGGGGGGGGAGGGGGGCGGGGGTCACTTGCCCCCCCCCCCCCCCTTGGGAATAGCCACCAACCATACGTACAATACATGTACATGTAGAAAGTTTAAATGATGAAAGTGTCCAACATGGCAGTTTTGCTCATATTTAACCTACAAACTATCTGCAGCTTCATGCTACGCGTGTTAGGAAACATATTCCCCATCCAACATTTGACTATTAAAAAGGAGGGATATCACTGACAGGCTTCTCCCCATCTGAGTGCTCTGAAGCCACCAGAAACAGTCTCAGAGGTTGTAGAGTTAAAAAATTTCCTGGGGAGCATACCCCCAGACCCCATTCTACGTTATACATTATAACAAGTATAAAAAACAATTGAATAAAATTGAAGGATGGAGTAGGGATGGCATTGCCAAAAAGTACACAAACAAGGTTTGTAGAGATAAGGTATCACACTATACATCCCTATGCTTGCTTTTCTTGATAATTAACATCATACACTCCTGATTCAGTATGTAAAGTGTCGCTAAATATTGATAATGATCCATTCCTGCATGCATGTAGCCCCATATATAATACGTTGTGTGCACGGCTACTTAAAAAGCAAGCGTAGGGATGTATAGTGGATGTGATGCGTTATCCCTATGAATCTTGTTTGTGTATTTTTTGGCATTGCCATCCCTACTTTGAACATCCTTTAATTTTATTCAATTGTTTTTATACTTGTTCTATGCATTTATACTTGTAATATCAGCTCTTTAGTAGGTAGCTACATGTATAAAGCTCTCATGTCATAGTTCTATTACATGCACCTAGGTAGGTAATGTGTCTTAATTAATGCTATGCAAGATAATCTGATTCAAAATATAGTAGTTGTATGTTGTATGTAGCATGCCTGAATAGTACCATAGTTTCCCGGGTACTAAACGCCCATGGGTGCTCTACTACTACTCGCTGATTTCGCCGGGCCAATTTTGTGGGCATGATAGTAAGCTAGACTCATGGTAAGCGTTCTATATAGCGCTGCGTGTGCTAGACAAACCCTGGAAAGCAAGCTAAGCTACTTGGAGGTGACAATTTTATGTGGGGCTACAATAGCAAAGTTGATAAGCGATGGATGTAATTAACGTCTTCATAAGTCCTGGAGTGATTCGTGGCTATCACATTTACTCAACGATTTGGAGGGCGGAGTCTGGTGAGATACTGATGACGATCCAAGAGTGAGGCAACGTCCATGATCAATTTACCAAGAAGGAAATACTTACAGTTGGACACTTACCAATAGAGATGTCGAAGCTTTGTTGGTTTTTCATTTGAAGAGGAGGAAGGACCTCGCAGGCAATCGCGGTTGGAGCAAGGAGGGTTAGATATTCCGTGCGATTTGATTTTCAAAGGCCCAACTACACTAATAAAGAAACTTAAGACTACAGTAAAGAATGATATTGCTATATAGAGGCAGTGATCTTGTAAATTTTTCTTGACGGGTGCTTGCCATATTGATCTAGGCGCAGCCTACATGAGCGCCTACCATTCGACTGGGCAAAAGAGTTACCTGGGCGCTTACCCGGGAGACTACGGTAGGTGCTGCAGAGCCGTACTTGAAAACGTTTGAAAACTACTTGACTTTCGCAAGATCGCTTCTAAAACTGAACCGAATGATATGAAAAGTAGCTCAAGATGTTGATGTAGTATCAAGTTATACTGCTGCAAAAGGAAGTAGGAGAAAATGTAATTTTTGTCATTTTTGTCACCCTCAGGTAAACGACCCTCCCTACGCATATCTATTGTCAAGGTTAGGAGCTCTGAAACTCTCCTTTTCTTGAGATATTTTCATTTTTGTAATATATAATAATGCAAGCAATTTGCAAAAGCTAAGATTTTTCGTCCTTTATCAAGCGTTTTTGAGTATGACCACAACCATAAATACCGTAGAAGCTGGTTGTTAAGCGCTGCTTGCTGTTAAGCGCATAGTTTTGTGTAAGCTTTACCTCTCTTTGTTAGGCGCACATGCCCAGCAAGCCACCAGAACGACGAGCGATCGGTTACACGAGCCCAGAAAGAAGGCTAAAAGTAGGCTGAAGAAGAAAACGTCAAGAATACACTCTAGTCACTTGGCCGTTGCTGTAGACCTTTCTACCCTCGACACGTTCTTTACGCACGCCCCACCTACCGTGTTTTAGCACTTTTAATTAAGCGCATGCTTCCTGTTAAGCGCATACTTTTTATTAAGCACCTATTTTCTTGCTGCCCAGTGTTATAAGCGCATGCGCTTAACAACCATTTTCTACGGTATAACACACACCCATGATCATAGTTACGTCCACAACGCCTTCCTCTAAGAGTCAGAAACAAGCTTTTGTGTTTGTTTATTACCTCCCATGTACAGCACAAATCAGCAAAAAAAAATTAAACATGTTATGAATTGCTTCTACAGATATGTGAGTAATAATTTATGCCCACTACTGTGGAAATTGGCAACTATGTACCCATTTACACTACTCAGGTTATCTAAGGATTGGGGCACCTATTTCAGACTCATGATTTTAGCTGTAACTTTGCTAGTTTAGTGTCTAGAAGATAACACGATATGGACAAGAAAATTGCACCATAATGTAGACCACCCATTTCTCTAACCGCAAACTAATTTATAACCACGCCCACTAATTAGTTGCCTCCTGGTGACGTCATACGTAATGGCTATTCTGAAGATAAAATCGCCAAAGGCAGCAGTGAAGATCAGCCTAGACGACTGTTTCTCCAGGCCTTAAATAATATTCATATGCCTAACTAATAAATATCACGGGGGCAAGTCGATCAGTCGTACTACTAAGCTAGAATGCCACGATGTGTGTAAATGTACCGATCATGGTGGGCTATTTACCTGAATATCTCCCGTCCCATTGAACAGCTTTTCTTGCCCCCAGGTAGTATGGCTTAAAATCGACGTTACTCGCTTTGTGCAATGGAGATATCTTCGTAGCTAAGCGTCTTCATCGCCGCCTCAGCGACCCTCAGCCTTTGTACAGCTACTCTATGGCCATGATCGTGATCATGTGACTAAATGTATTGATATGTATATCGCGCACGTGATCCCGCTCGCACGTGCGCGTACCCAGTCCTTAGACTACCTGAGTAATTTTTTTTTTTTACAAGTTTGAAATTCATGTACACATATGTGTACGTAAACAGTACATAGGGGAAGTCTATGTCACCGGTATTAGTATATCAGACACCAAGACAGGAGTCTGGTGTAAACTAGTGTGGACCTAATCAAACTAAGGTAGATGTCTATGTTCGTATAATCAGAAGCTGGCCAAACTGTGGTAGGCGTCAGGGCGTCAGTGTTAGTGTGCACCTAGCCAACTGAGGTTGGTATCGGTGACAGTGTAACCAGGAGCTTATGAGCAACATGTTGTGGTGCTCATATCCTCTAGGCTGGTGAGTACATAATATTATACATACATCCAGCACTACAAAATGAGAGGATGACAACCAATAAGCAACATAAAATTCTTACCTTGCATATCGAATAAACCAAGAGTATATGGTTCACCATCAATCATTATGGTGAAAGGATAATGATTAAATACAGTCTATAGAAATAAACAAAAAATGGCATAGTAAATTAGCAACCACAATCATGCAGGTATCTCCGATTTTTGCATCAATGACCATTCAAGGGTTCAACTTGCTAGCATAATGGCAAGTAGGGCATTCCATACTTGCCTAGACATGCCTGTTAACTTGCACATAATTATTAGCCTGATCCTAGCAAGATTCTCAAAAAAGTCTGACAATTATTTTAATACCATAATATAATTGTGACGGTGCACAATGAACATGCGTTAATACTGCCCAACGGTAGTTGCTCTCAAGTTCATGTAAGCGTTTTATTCATCATCAATGTGCAACCAATCACAAGGCAGGAATCACAACTGTAGCAAAATATGTACACACAGCACAAAGGAACAGACACTGACAAAAATGAGACTTAGATTAGATGAATACGTGTTTCACTAAAGCTTAAATACTGGACAAACCAGATAATCTATGACAAACCGGTTGGACTGGATGGATGACTTGCACAACATTATATAACATACAGTAGTGGCCATTAAAAGTTGACATTCTATTTCCTACTCTATGATTAGTTGAACAGTATGAAAACGAGAACGAAACGGTAGCTGAACGGTACAGACAAAAAAGATGACAAGCGTTCATTTGGTAGGTGAGAAACGTTCGGAGTGAGCATAAAGCGTAATAAGACAGCCTTAGTTGCTTGCTGCGCTGGCTTGTAAGATCGCTAGGCAGCTCTACTCAGCCACTTGCTGGAAGCAAAACTGATAGCTTTTTTAGCTCGAGGTGATCGCTCGAACTACTTGCTTGAAACGTACCTGACGATCGATAAGACACAACAATACAGCTTTCTTTCGATGTCTGCTACATTATCGAGTCTGTATGAGTGTTGACTATGCTTCTCCGTCGCTCATGGCTTCCCGAAAGGTCGTTTCTTCCACGCGGCATCGAGAACGGTCAATTATTGCAGTACGGTCACGCCTACCAATTAAGCGTTTGCGCAAACATAAAAACGATGGAGGCACGCATGGGTACTTCCCTGTACCGTGGAACGGTGTGAAAACGGAAACGTTTCCATCTCAAAACGATTGTACAACAGAACTAAATGTTAACTTTTTATTATAGCGGAAAACTTTGGTGAGGTCTTAAATTTGGTTAGGGTTAGTTGGCAATTTTGCAGAAAACCTTTTATTCACTACTCAACTATGCGGAAGTGCTCACAATTACCAAATTTAAATTTGCTAATGCATTCCAGTTGCTGGTTCACCAAAGTTTCCTATTAATACATCGTATTATAAAATAAGTGAATAATTATTTATAGGCACTGTATTGGCTAGCGTATAGCAGATAAGTATAATCAATCACACACTCCCAAGTACAACTAGGGCAGTAATCAGTACTCTTTATGTGTATGAGTATAGTCAGTAATAGCACAAGCGATAGCAAGTGCTATTTGGCTGCATGAGTACACATAAGACATAAGAGTACTGTTGCTGCCCTAATTGTATGAGGATTAAAGTGTGTGGTTAATTAATTGATAATAGTATAGAATTTTCCCTAGGTTATAGCTGGAGTACTGATTACAGAGTGAGAGTACAATTACAGCTATGATCCGTACTCTTGCCTATGGGAGTAATGTTTGTAACTGTAAACCGTGACATTTAGTGATATTTTTTATATTTTTCAAGGAGACCAGAACATTAAGCAGAAAAAAATTGTCTGAAAACCACCACATAATTGAGCCGGATGCATAGTAGAGCCATACAATGCAAGCAGGCAGCCTATACATCAATTTTGACCAAAGTGGGTAATGGTCGTCACGTTGATGTGCGCGTGGGCGGGAAACATTGCAAATGCATGGCTTCCTATACAAACATATGGGGAAACTTCAAAGGGCCAAAACTTTAATTGTAAGGTGTGAATCAAAAATCTGTCCGGTCAAATCTCTAGTTACGACTCATTCTGCGTGTCCATGTAAAAATTGTCCCCCCAAGTGCTCCCAAACCCCCCATGAATTACATTATTTATTTAATATGCTTGCAGCTTCATAGCTGCTACCCTTGTAGAGATACTTATTACTCGCAAAAATTTCTTGATGTAAATGTCACCCATATCCTTAATCGTTGTTTGCTACTGATACTACCGTATTCATTGGAATAGAAGCCGCACCCTAATTAGTATCCACCCTCAAATAGTAGCCACACACATGCACAAACAATCAAGTAGGTGTGGCCATAATCACAAGCCACACACGATCATTGGTTCAAGGCAAAACATGGCAGAAAACATCCCTGGCTTGATTCCACCGCTCAAGCTCCTGCATAGGTAGTTTTATCTCGCATATAAGCTCTCCCCCCCCCCCAATGCAAAACATATGTAGATATTACCAAGAATAATATAAGAGGGAGGGAAAGAGAGTGTAGTACTCCGTTTTGCTGTGTGCAAACACCCTTTGTCAAGTACAGAGGTCAAGTTACACTATCTTTATACAAACAAATTTACAACAAACATCTGGCATACCGTAGTGCTAAAAATAGATGCGTGTTATTAATTAATGCGAAAAATGCGAGTTGCTGAGTGATCGCATTATTTAATATCGCAATGATTTCAACAACGCATTTTATTCCAATTGGTGCCCGCCCACGTTAGTATGCAAGAGCCGCGCGGATTCAATACAAGGCGAGTGTACTTTAGAAAAAACTGGATCTGAACAGGAAGAATAGTTTGCTGGTGAGTCAGATGACTTTAGATTCTGAAAATCATAATGTCTATGCATGGCAAACTTAGAGTCAGACTGGCAAGGCAGGCTGAAAGCTTCATGTTTTTTGTCACTGTCAGTGCCATGCTAGCATGTTACCTGGACTCGGGAGAAACTCGCATTATTAAAATTCGCATTGCTAAGAAAAATACTGAAAATTTAAAGAATCGCAATGTTCATACACGCAAAAATTTCTAGCACTACGGTAAGAAGGTGTTGTTGATTTAAGATATCTGAATGGCGGTCGCAAAAGCATTTATGATGTTTTTTGGCAAGAATGCTCAAAATACATTCTTGGCCAAGCTGTGGATGACCGGAGACATCAAGAGGTAACGCACTTGGCTACTGCAATTTCAGTTCATGACTTGATATCACAGGTGTTAAGGCAGTGTCCAGAAGGCACACCCATTCATAGCGCATCCTGGGTTTGTCTTCAATTTTGGCCCAAAAACCGTCATTGGCATTCCTCTTGTCACTACACCAGTAAATTTAATGTCAAGTATATGGTACAAACCAGACAGCTTAGAAAATCTCATGAGGATAGCCACTATGCAGCAGCACTATTTCGATATCAGCTAGAAATGGCTGTTAAATTCAGGCAGCAGAGCGCCTTTATCTGCTTGGATGATAAGCATTGGGTGTCCGTAGGTGAACCTGGCTATCCAGTTGCAGCTGTGGACAGAGGGAAAAGGGTGATTGTGGCACGAAATCGTGACTCTTTGGTAGCCGATCATGATTTTACCCGTTTCAGCTTGGTACCTTCAGTCTCCCTTTCTACTGATATCCCAGAAGAAATTTCCGACTCTTGGTACCAAGGCCAAGTTTGGATTACATTGAAGGAGGCTTCCATGCAGCCATCTTCTCCTTTGAGACATGCTGCTGAATTGATATCTGCTATTGAAAAGGAGCATTCTAATGTCCCACTCATTATCTTTCTCTTCACAGATGGTGGACCAGACCACCGAATCACATACTTGTCTGTATACAGTAGGATTGGTATGTTATGCGAGGTTAAATTTATGCGATTTTCTAGTTAAACGTATTATGCGATTTTTATTTATGCGATAATACCATGAGCCAGACTCCACCCTCGAGGGTGGGGTCTGGGCACAAGACTACCTGATCTAACAGAGTGAAAGAGCTATCAGCCATTAGTATAGGTGATTAATGCTGAAATACTAACCAGTAGTTCGTAAATATCGGCAGCTTACTTCTCTCCGGCTCTTTCCAGGCTCTAACTGTTGTACTGTTTGGCCAAACAGACTGAGCGCTTACTGGCAGATCGATTGCGCGCGCAATCATAGCAATAAGACCACGTGTACGCAGTGCACGCCTCGGCCAGCCACCCTATTGCGCAATGTATGTAATGCGCATTATTATTTTGCGATTTCGCTAAAATTCGCATAATCGCATAACTAAGAATACCGCATAATATACCAATCCTACGGTAACTAACTCTAATATCGGTTTTTCTTGTCCTTGATTTAGATTTCCTGTGTGCTAGTCGTACTGCACCTGCCCAATCTTGGAAGAATCCAGTCGAGAGAGTGACGTCTATTTTAAATCTCAGCCTTCAGAGTGTTGGATTGATGAGGAAGGAATGTACCCTCTCAGCAGAAGCAGTCCTGAAGAACTGCAACTCTCTTAAGCAGATCAGAACGGCTGTTGATAGTGAACCCAGCTTGGCTGAGGAAATTTCTGATTCCATTGAGCCTGTTAAGATGCTAATCTCTCAACTATTTCAAAGATTTAGCTTGAAAGAGAAGAAAATCAAGATCGGTACTCCTGCAACTCAAACAGAGATTAAAGGTTGAATACTGCTGTCAATCTATTGAAGCTGTTGATTTATTCGGAAAAGTCAGCAAAGGAATGTTGAAAGATTTCCCACAGCTGAAATGATTCATTGAACATTGTTGTCATTTTCGACACTACCAGTTCTCAATCAAGAAGTGGGGAACAGATGATTGCAGTACTTGTCGATCACCTCGGCTTCCACCACAAGTGTTTAAAGCAGTACACGTTCTCACAGATCCTGTTCCGGGAGAAGACGATCACTACTTACCATTTGAAAAAGTGTATGGTACTCCTACTACAGAAATACACAGACCATCATTATCGAAACGGAGCAAAAAGCAAAAAGACTTTACCCTTCGTAGCTAGCATCCAACATGCAAAAAATGTGAATCTGATGGTTCAATGTGAAGAATGCGGTACGTGGAGATTGATTTATTCCAAGAAAAAACTGTCATCACAAACGAAGAGTGAACTTGAGAGAAAGTTAAGCAACCTCGATTTCAGCTGTGGTGCTAGCACGTCAGATATGGACTTGCCCGATGAACTAAGCAATGTTCATTTCAGAGACCTTAGATGTGAAGACCCTGTTGAAAAGCTGTATTATTCAATGGGCTATGAACAGATATGTTCTACAGAGGATGATCTTGATACAAGTGAGAATTATTATCTTATTTGTGTCATGCATGTCAAACAAAGAGCCTATTTCCAAGAATTAACTTTTATATTTTTGAGGTTTCCTATCTATAAATTTGTTGCTTATAATTATGCATTCACTGTTATGACCATTCAATGTGTGAATGTACTGTGTGTATATTATTGTGTGTTGTGTACATAGCACCATGTATTTTAAGTGTATTTCAAGTGTCTCTGAAGTGTTGCATACTTGTGGTTTACACTAATTAAATAATGGTAATGCCCACCCCGCCTGGTATGTTGGGAAACTACCTGATGAGAAACTAGTAATCAAAGAATTGGGGCCTAAGCACTAAAATACTATGGGTGCGGTAACCTTCTGACCACATTGACCTCTGTACTTGGCAAAGGCAGTGTATACTACAACTAGCTGAAAAGCAGATGAGGATGCATAGTAGTGTCGTGAATATCATTATCTAGTGGGGTCATGACCGTGTGGTTGACCAATACTCCGTGTTTGCGCCCACAAAGTCAGTAATCTATGCAACACTTGGACCATGTTACATAGTTGCCAAGTTCTGGACAGCCTAGACAAGAACAGATTTCAATGAGCCCCGCCATAATCTCCACCCACTACGGGAGTAAATACTTTCTAATAAACCGAAAATTGTAGGGCGTGGCCTAAAATCGAATTGTGCAGTTGGTGCTTAATGAACGTGATTCCAGGTAAGACAGTAACTGTAGCGAGAGTTTTTCCAACATTTTGGTCTTCTGAGCACAAAAATACATGAGATATACCGTATTTCTTCTAAAAATTCGGCCCTTCTAATTATTCGGCACCCTTTACCGAATGATTGAATATAGTCTCTAATTCTTCGGCACAGGTCGTCATGCGTATATGCTATAAACGGGAATGGAATGCGCACGCAGACAGAATGTTGAATACTAACCTCTAAAAATTCGGCGAAGCTAGAGCAATATTATTATTTCCATGCCGAATTTTTGGAAGAAATACGGTAGTGACACTTGTCACATTTCTGTGCGTTTTTGTTTAAGTATTATTGTCAGTTCATTTTAGCAAAACCAGGACAAACTGGGCTAAACACTCAAACCGGGACACTACCGGGACAGTGGGCAAAAAAACGGGACTGTCCCGGCCAAACCGGGACACTTGGCAACTATGATGCTACTGATCAGCAACTAGCTAGGCTTCATTTTTTGAGATTTTAGGGCCTTGGTTCTCCATACTACTGGTTCCATTCCAAGGCTTCTAAAGGAGCTATATGGAAGAATTGTAAATCTCGAGTTTGAGAGTCTGGGGATGTCTGTTACTGAAATGTACCACTTTTGAAGTTGACCTCAGACAGAAATGATCGAGATAGTGGCTGTATTGTGAAGGCCACAGAAGTTTTGTTACTAGAGCTGGAGTCTATCGAGTTGGGTAGTAGCTAGCACTATGGTAGAGCTTCTATTTTTCATTTACTAGACAAAAATTTCTACATTCTGGAAAAAAGTTACGCACTGTTGAATGATGCGTATTATCTTCGATGTTGATGTCTCTAACTCTGAAGATACTCAAGCAAAATCATTCATTGTTGTATAAATAGTTCAAGGGTTCTTCTATGCCAGATTAAAGCGGGCAAGCCTAAGCTTTGCTGTTGCTAAAGTGTACCACATAAAACCATACCCATGTACAGTGAGAGGTGGCATGCTTCAGGCATTGTTAGCTCGCTTGTTTGCCAGCTGAAACGTATACCATCGTTTAGTACTACCTTCGAGCTACATTTTGACCTCAAGAACAGCCTTCTTGGATGAACAGAAAAGTTGGTAGAGTTACATAAAAGCATGTTATATAAAATTATTCCCTTCCCTGGGATTGGAAACGGGGCTCGTTTATAGCACCGTTTCACGCGGGCAGCGCAGTCAACAGTCTGCGTAAGACGGAAGTCCAGGATAATTGATGGGCAGAGCATTAAAGTAAACCTGAAGCGTGGTGTGCGTTTATTAGATATCTTGATAGCAGTGAAGATTACAAGGAAACTATGGCTATTGGAGGCAAAGCAAGACTGTAAGATGATCATCTGCCAATGGGTGAAGCAAGGAGCTTTTCATATGCCAGTACCTTGGCTTGAAAAGTACAGAAACAGACCACACAAAAGTCTGACTCTGCAATTCAAGCATCCGAGTTCAACTTGAAACTTAACCATAGATTATATATTCCCCTCCCCATGACTTAACTAAGAGAAGTTGACTTCTATTACAAACAATAATCATTAAAACTCAAGTAGTCTCTCTCGGGGCAAACCTGTAACACTCATTCCAGAACGAAAAACAAGGTCCTCGATGTCTATACCGGGGTAGGGCAGAGTACATGGATAGACAGACGGACGTATACTAGATTATTGCATATACTCGCGTAATACATACGCACTCGTGCCATCAAACAGTAGGTCTTAATGCAGACTGTATAGCGTACACTGAAGGGTGTTTACACACACCAATAGGGAGTAGGACACTCTTTCCCTCCTCTTATATACTCTTGATACTACAGACCATATAAGCCAAGTAAAAACAGTAGCCACAACTAATATACTAGCTATTTGTGTCATATTATCATGCTTTACTTTGTCACTTTTCTCAAGTTTTACCATGGATATTGAGTAGGGAGGAGGGATTGGAAACGCTTGTACGTGCATGCGGTGGATATACTCATCACAGTCACGTGACTCTATCAAAAGTTCATGATTTGCATAATTTTGCTATGCCACAAAGGCTGCATTTGTTGCCCTTGAGAAATTGTAGCCGAGTCATCCAAGGTCCTGAAGCCAACGACTTGTTCTTCACACCCCACGGGAAACGTGGGGCGACAATTGAGTGTGAAACCGTCATCCATACGTATTGTAATGTATACTTGCATATGTGTGTGCATTCCATAGCGATACCCATACCAATAATTCGAGTACAGCCAAAAGGATAGGAAAATCTCGTCATGCTCGCGCTTAGTCATGGATTCGACCATTAGTGCTCTTAGCCAAGATCGCGCTGACTGAATACCCGTGTACCCAACAAGCTGTACTTCTCTCGGGTACGTTTTGAGGGCCAAGCGAAAGTAATAGTTCATCTAGAAGCTCACGTGTACCCAGGTCGCGGGAAGTACAAGACTAGCTGTACCGCCGGTGTATGCCTGGTCCTCGTGTTAGTGGATAAAAATATTTATGTAGTAGCGGACAAGCGTTTCTGTTCTTGATCGAGCCTGCAAACATTATTCGATCGCGTTCATGAAAGAACAATAGATAGTAGCTGTTTCAAACTCGATCCCCCCCCGTCTATTTAATTAACACTTCCGAATTTATGTTCACACCCACTTAGTTAGAGTTACTTTGACTCCACAGAACAAGTTGTTGATGTGAAGTGTACCAGACCCTTCCTCCCTGGCCGGGTCACGCTGGCACCCAGAGTACCTATTGTGTACAATCTCATCTGAGGTAGTTGTGGTCATTTTTTCCCTGATCGAGGAGGGTGACCCTGATTAGTAAGACCTAAGCTTATCTATTATGCACAGACAGTATATGAGCATAGTAGAAAGCTTAAAGGCATTGTGTCCATACATAAGGCGTAATTGGTTCTTAATGAGCTCATTAGTTCAAAAATTCAATTAAAGTGGGCACAGGAAGTACGGGCGCGCCCAATATCACGGTATAGTCCACGGAAGTACGCGGAGATCGAACACGTGCAGCGCAGAAGACATTCGCGACGGTCGAGTTGAGAAGCCTGCAATCTTCGGTTATGGACGGCTAAAGAGTAAGAAAACCGATAAGTATAGGATCGAGAGTCTACACGATACCTAGAGTGTCGAACGCCCAGCAGAGCGAGCCTCAGCGGGCAGATTTGAATGTACACGCGAACTTATCAGCCATCCGCCACGCCCAGTGTTCATTTACCGCGTGGGCGCGTGCGGCTTCAATTAGCAGGCAATCAGCGCTTATAGCATGACACAATGCCTTTAAATTGTACTTTTCATCCGAATATCACGGAGCAACAAGTCCCAAGCCAGGTTATACCATGTTCGAACCTTAATCAGTCCCATAAACTATACCCTTGTCAATTCTTTTAATAATATAGGAGCCGCTAGTCCGACTTGCTTAGTATAATTTAATATTATTACCTAGAACCTACATATCAAGACTTGAAAGTGTAACAAACACCAACATCAACGAAGTTCATGCAGGAGGCTTACCGGGACGTATTCTTGCGGATACTTGCCCGTAACGTATGAAATAAGTAATTCTCTTGTATCAACATCTTGATCTCCAACCACTACGCACTTGATTGTCTGCATAATTCCGACATTTATCCACAGATAATGACACCGAGTCCTAGATCCTCTACTCGCTCTTGTACTCATGTACAATGACAATATTTCACAGGTCTCATGACTGAGACATGTGATGCGTTCTCGATCGATCTCGTCCGGTGTCACAGGAAATTTGGTCGCTAGGGAATTGTGTCGCGGCGACAAAATTACCTAGGAAAAATCGTCGCTCCAATTATGCGATGCGACCGTATTTCCTAGGAAATATTGCTGCTGCCAGGAAATACTGTCGCGCATGCGCTGTATCGATGCTAAAACGATCTGAGGTGGCTAAATGTTGGAATTAGCTTCCATTTCCGTCGAGGAAGAAAGCGGGAGATTGTGTTTCGAGAGAGAAGCCATGTTTATATGTAGGCAACCTGATGATGGCCGCAAAATGATACAGTGTACAACTTGCAAGTGTTGGTATCACTGTAACTGCATGAAACTTTCATCCAGGCTAGTAAAGAGCATTGAAAATAGCAAGAGTCCATGGTACTGTACTGCCTCATGTCAGGAAATAACTAAATAGCTAAAATTAATTTACAATGCAAAATATATAACTGTTGCAGTTGGTATGACTCTAGTAAAGTTCTTATTAGTTTTTTAGGCTTTCATATACGTACCTATTATTTAATATCATATACCTGTATTATTATTACTAATCACTCCTCCAACTTGAAGAGCAGATAAAACGAGCTGAATAGGTATATCGTTTTGTCAGTGATGCTAATGAAAAGTTGAACGCAGTGGGTTGTTTTAGTTGGAGACAATTTTTCCTAGGAAATTACGTCGCCGCTATTATACTGAGTAGCGACATTATTTGTGAATAAATGATAAATAAAGAAGGCTAATAAGCGTCGAGAACCTCAAGATTTTCATTCTGTCCAGCCGATCATGACTCAGTCGGAAAAAGTGCCGCCGCGCGATGATATCACTGTCTGTCTAGGAGGTTGATTGATAAGAAGGCTCAGCTCCGGAACGAAATCAACGTTGAGATTATCAGTCACAAGCCAACAAGTAGGTAATGTAAATAGGCTATCAAGCTATCAATCCTGAATTTGTTAGTTTGTCTTCTATTTTTCTATTTAGTGCCCCTCCATCCTCTCTCTCTCTCTCTCTCTCTCTCTCTCTCTTTTCCCCCTGCATGCTTTCCTTATCTTTAATTCTTGCGATGGAAATATAGATAAAAGAAGGAGGAGGGATTGGAAATGCTTATACATGTATGCAGAGGATGCTTGTCATGGTCACGTAAAAGTTTGCAAATTGCACAATTTTCCTACACTACAAAGACCTACAAACTTGAAAGACTGTATTTATTGCCCTCAAAGATTTTGTGCATTGTAGCCGAGTTGCCCGAGGTCCTGAGGCCAAAAAAGAAAGAATCAAGCACCTTTTCTGTAGATGGACTGCCGTTTGGTCTTGTGGTTTTTCCTGGGACCTTCAAGTGGTGTAGGCCTTCATTATATCCAGCATCAGGCAAAGAGTGCTAGTGACGACCTAAAGTACAGTGCTTTTTTATAAAGCAAACACAACAAGGGCCAAACAAGCTCTAGCCTCGTACCCAGGCTCTAGGGGGAGGGGAAAGGAGAGCCTGGTATCAGTTGCGTGTGCATGCACTTAATTAAAGCCACGTGACTACAACAAAAGTTACGTAATCAACAATTGAAGAGCGCTGTATCTCGACAGCGAAGCTATTTTATTCAATGGCATTGTCCAGAGTAGTTTTACGAATTCAAGCAAGCCTCATTAGGCATCTGTCTATCAAGATCAATGCTTACCTCCTACTCCTTCGAACAGTGAAAAACCTCGAATGAGGCCAAGAACGCTCAGTAAGCCATTGTAGCACAAACACAGCCCACTCGTTGCCTGAAATACCTTCGTTGTTATGTCCTTCTCGTAGTTTTGCTATGGTTCTGCTGAACGCTTGCCTGGGTTAAAGGTCAAGTACACGGATAGTATACGGAAAATATCCGATTTTCCCCAGAATCTGGGGAAATTAAGCGCATGCGCACGCAACTGATACCAGGCTCTCCTTTCCCCTCCCCCTAGAGCCGAGGCTAAACAAGCTCAGATAAATTCAATCTGCATACGACTCGGTCCGTTATTAAAGGTGCTCTGAAACGGAAGTCGTTACGTAATCGAACAACGCGTAAAAGTGCTAAAGCGCGCGCGCGTTGCATATTATCGTAGCGTAAAAAGTTCGCGAGCACGAGGCCGATCGAGCTATGATCATGGACAGCTGCCAACAACACGAGCAGTGTTTCTCTGGCCCATGGCTGAAACTCAAGCTCCATCGACTACTTCTTGTGGCTGTAAGAACAGCTGCCAGAGAAAATGTCCTTGCCGTACTGTCAATACTCAGTGCACAGAGCAGTGCAAGTGTGGAACAAGGAACAAACCATGCAAGAATAAGCTCGCTCACCTGCCCACCGAAGAAAGGTCTCTTCTGCAGCAGCAGCTTGAACTGGAGAGCTACGTGGACGCTTTAGACCCGGTACAGCTAAAGCAACTATGTAATAGACTGTTGTGTGGACATGGAGGGGTTGGCCTAGCAAAGAGCTTGCTGGTCAGTGGGCCTGGTGAGAATGAACCAAGACCCAATGATCCACGTGGAAGTGGTCCTTCGTGGTGTGTCTGTGGGAAGTGTAAGGAGATGGGAAACACCACAGAAAATGTTTGCTGCCAGAAGGTGAAATGCATAACCAACTACGAGGAGTTCTTCTCTCTGTGTGTCAACCACATGGTCCTTACTCTTGGGATCTTGGATAATGCTGATACTAGAGCTGACCCAATCGATTACTCACCTGCTAAATACCGCAAGATTGCATACAGGCACTACATTCTATGGAACTATGGGTACCTTGGGAGAGGAGTCAGGAGAGTGATCCCATCATGTGTAGTGTGGGCCATCAGACACTGGTACCCTTCACCAACTGGAATTTACATGGGATTTCGGGAGTATTGAAATTTTTTTCAAATGAACTCTGACCTGACATTTTACTATCTCATATCAAATTTTATAGTCATTCTGTTGCTCATTTACATACAATTTGATAATGACTGTTATTCAGAAAAACGAGACTTCTTTGCTCTAATAATTTCGGATGTACTGGGAGGCGGGGTTGGTGTGATGGTAGAACCAGTTCTCTTCTTTCCTGCAATGGAACGCAGAGGCTGGTCTAATCGCTCCCGGAATCGAAATATTAGCATCAATATCTCTGGAACATAGGCATAGTCTTTCTTCACTTTCATTGGCACAGCATCCCAGTGCTTAGACCGTCTTCTCCAAAGTCTGTGGTACTGGATCTCGCCAGACTCACTTCGACGATACGCTCTTTTCACATGGTGATTGTGATCAATGATGGCAAGAATAATCCTCAGCAAATAAATCTGGTCACTATAAATTTAATAATTATTATTCATAAATTACCCACATGTCAATAAACATGCAAGTAGATCAATGCATATTTTTAGTCTGTGAAAGTTATTGGTGTGTGCACACATACCTTAGAGAAACTCTCTTGCTCACATAACTCAGAAGAGAATTGTGAAATACTTCCAATAGCCCAGTATGTCTAATTTTAAACATTTTCAAATAGGAATACGTTTGTCAGGGGGTAACTCACCTAAAACGTGTATAATACTTCACACTTTCAAGCCACTTGTGATTCAGAACAATCTTTTGCACATTCTGAAAAGGAGGTTCATTCTTCTTGAAGTATGGGATCACTTTGTCATTTTCAGTAGGGGGCCCTTCCAATTCTTCATGCTCACACTGGCCTGTAGTCCACTTGTGTTCATTGCATATGTGATGAAGTACACTTATCCATTTTGTCTGCAAAATAACATTATTAGGAGGTAATGTGAGCGTTATTGTGTGCATGATTTACTATAGGTGAGGATGTCAAATTAAATTGTCTCAGCACAGCCAAAAAATCAGGCATCGTTGCCGTAGCAACATGTCTGGAGTTCATTCCCCATTTCACATAATAAAATGTTTTACTTGGTAAAAAAAAATAGTACCTTTAGGTCATCTACATTATCATCACATGTCCTGCAGGACCACCAGAAGTGATTGATAATTTTGCTTGACCACATGTCCAATATCCCCATCCCTTTACCTTTGGCAGCCTGAGGAATATAGTAATATTATATATTATATATACATGACATTGTATGCTATACTTTCATAAAACTAACTTCAGATACACTCTTTTTGAGCTTCTTTGCCTTATGCCAGACATCCAAGCTGTGATGGTACTCTGGGAACTCATTAGCTGTAATTTATACCAGCATTATCGGCTGTAAATGTAAAATTCATTGTATGATATTGTGATATACCTAGGCAAGATATGACAGTAGTTGATGCATCAGTCACAATTTCAGAAATATTGACTTTGTCCTTCAAGAAGTTCAAAGCCCGCTTCAGTCCTAGAACCTCCATGTTTGTAGATTTGTATTCAACCTGCATTCAATACATGATCCTATATCCAGCATTTCTGTAAACACTACTTTGACAGCTGATATGTCCCTAGCTATACATACATAGGGTTTATTTCAGGATTTCGCTCAAGAGGGAGTGCTAGCAAATGCCTCAGAGTAGCAAATTTCAAGGGTGCAGGCAAACTACAGATTCAAAGTGAGGGGACAACCATAATAACATTATATGGCAAGCTGTGATCCCCCTGAACTAAACCCTACACCCTGTACATATAAGCTAAACTTGGATGTGCTGCAATTGGAATTAAGACATACTCCATGTACAACCACATGTAAATTTACCTCAGACCTCTTCAGAGTTTCTGAGTGGAGTATCAACTTCGTTTCCGTGTCCATTAGTGAGTACGTACAGTACATGGCTGAAAATCCAGGTGAATCACATCTGCCATCTCCGGATAAAATAAGTGATTTTCCTTGAAGAGAATTCAGGATTTCAGTTTGACGATCCTTCCAGTAAGATTCAATAGGTTGGAAAAAGTAAGCTCTCTGATACCTGCAATGATGTGAAGTCATGTGCATGTAGAGTACACTACAGCCTCGTCCCCTCAGAAGGCCTGGGGACGACGCTAAGTACACCATAGAATCACTCACCTATAATACTTATTTTCTGAAAAAGTTTTGATACCCATGAATTCCAACATCTGTGAGATCTTACTGAAACAATTTCCTGACAGCAAACAAGCAGCACTAAGCAGTAGATTGTTTGAGTGGATAGAATACCCTCTCTTATCTAGATGCTCATCTGATGACGACCATGAGTATGTGTGTCCTACATCACATTTGAAGTGTAGATACACTCCACACCCCCTAAACTGAGTTGAATGAGATAGTTTGGAGGTACAGGAAGGGTGTAGGCATGTAGACGGTACCAGCTGTAGCAACTGAGGCATGCTCACAATGATCTTGTCACACTGAATCGAAACCAGAGTGGGAGAGTTCATTGAGAAAACTATAGAGGTAAACAGTAAAATACATGTATATGCATGTGCATGTACAATACTGTATATCATTGTATTGTGCTGACTAACCTGAACTTGAAGCATGTGAGGAATCGTCATCTTGTTCAGACTCAGAACCACTTTCAGACGTTGGTCTAGATATTCAGGAGCATACATGCATGTTGTCATACTATTAGTAATATTGTACACGTATACCTTTCAAAGTCGCTTTCGGAAGAGTCGTGCTCACTACCACTGTTGTTAAGATATGCCAGAGCAACATCTAAGCTATATACAAATTTGATAGTGTTAAGCGTAATATCTGGAAGTCAGTTTAGCTTACTGTGTTCTGTCTAGATCATCGCTGTCATCCGAATCATTGCTCTCACTATCATCAGGAGGTTGGTAAGTCTCGTCTTCATCTGATGATGTGTATGGGTCCCCACGAAGAGATGGAAGAGTCTCTGACAGCAAACTTGGAACATAATTATTATAATATTATAAATAATATCAAGTAGGCATCAAGCCAAACCTCTTTCTGAGCAGTAGAGAGGTGCGAGGGTCACTAGCAATCCTGGCCTCGTCCCCAGCAGTTCCCACTAATGGTGACGAGGCAATGGCACTGACATCATAATCTGATGAAGATGGTTCTATTAGCTATAATAAATCAATATTGTGTATCAAACAAGGTAAATTATACATAGCTCACGCTTGTGATATCCTACCCCTGATTCGCAAATGCCTCCCTCTGCTGCTACTTCTGGAGACAGGGGTTGATGCAGTAGGTAAGTTCACTCTGGAATCGGGAAACTACAGTCATGACTCACTCCAGTGATACTACTAGTATGTAGCTTACTTTTCGCTGCTTTCATCCTCTTCAACATCAGAAGCCAGATCCATAAGATACTTGGCAACGGCATCGTCATTGGGAAGCTTTTTCAGATTTTTTAGCTCATTCCAACGAAGGTGCTGCGTTTCCGATATTCTTACGCGCACATCCTTGCCTCTGTCTGGATGTTTTTTTCTCCCAGCTCCTGGACGCCTACCACCCCTCTTGATGTTGGCTACAGCAGGATCGTGGGCCATCTTTCACCTCGTGGTCGATCGCTCGCGCGTATAGCGCGCCACACCTCTCAATCGGCGCGAGCGCGAAAATATGTCTTTGTCACGCCTTCGCGATGACGTTGGATTGACCAATCAGGTTTGAGCTTTGAAAAACGGGTCAGGAATTCAAAAACGTAGGCGGGGCGTTCGACTTCCGTTTCAGAGCACCTTTAAAGCTTGCAGACCCAAGTGCTTGAGTTTGCTGAGTTCGTTTCAAGTTTGTACCACACGCTGAAACTATCTACTCGTTTCACCCTGGTTTTATTCCATATTTGAAATTTGCGGAATTTATTCATTCATTCCAAAATTTACTTTACCATGTCCATTTGATATAAATTACTCCGTATGCTTTATCCGAGTTCTGGCCACACTAGTTGGAAGTGGTCGTTTCCAACTACTCGGCATTATTTGCTGCCATTAAAGCCAACACACGGACTAAAAGTGAAGTTTGACTATTGACCAACATCATCCTGGGCAGAACCCTATTCTATGTATAAGGCTATAAATAGAATATTATGTGGACTCCACATACCTTACACTAAATCAGTGGTCGTTTATGGCTGCATACATAAGTGCATGCTTACTGTGCTATCATTTACATGTACGTAGGTATCTATGCTGAATTTATCATTCAAGGTGCACATGCTAATGACAATTGTGAAGGACTGAGTCTCTACAACAGTGGCTATAGAAAATAAGAGCACAGGATGGGGGCAGAAGACTGAGTTTAAAGAGCTGGAGGTAAACAATTATGATAATATGCCTTTGTATACATTTCTGAAAAGCTGGAGTAAACATTATCAGGTAGCTTATGATTGGAAATCTTAGTTTGAATTCCCGTAAATGCATTCGGTCCTAAATAGGCAAATTACATTTGTCTGCCGGTCTGTCCGTCAGTAACAGAGGGCCAGTGGAAGCAATTTGACCTCGAGGCACACCCTGCTGGATCTCGGGCTACTGAGCGTTTCAAGTGAGAATTCGGCGTTCTCTGTGAACGAAAATTGTGGCACTGGCTACAGGTGGGAACGATAGCTACTGAACTGTCTTTTTTAAGACCGTGGAGGCTCGATTCTAAGCATTGAACTTTGAACTACGGCATTAACGATGACGTCATCGTCATGAATATAATTAAAATTCGTAATTTTCGCATATTCAGCCTGACCACCTAAGGATTGCTTCCTCCGCCCCTGAGTTAGCTAGGCAGCTGGATTCATGAGGTGAAGTAGTTGTCATGGAGGTAGCAGATTCCGTGATTGGCTTCTTGTGTTGTTCTTGGAGAGGGAGACGGCAAACGAACTAACAAGTTTCTTGGTCAGTTGATTAATTAGAATACAGGATGTCAAAATGTGCATGTTTATGGAACGTTTTAGTGATTTTAGCCATGTGTTCGAAGTTGGTGTCAAAATATGCATGCACAATAGAATTTTGAGAGTTAACTTGGCCAGTCTTTGCTAGCAATGCTGATAACCTTTGCTCTCAGAAGCAACATGTACTGTGAGTCATCTACGAGCATCAGTTCACTTTCTCCCGTGCACACTACAAACCTAACAACCCAGAGAGTGGGCGAGCGAAGCAAGCCCCATAAGCTATAACAAATTAACTAGTGTCTATATATACTGAGCAATGATAATTATGATGCTCTGGTACTTGTATATTCACAGGAAGATGACTTCTTTTGGTGAAAGAGTGAAAAATTGGCCGAGAAAGAGAGAGAACGAACCTCAGATCAAAAGAAGAGAGGAGTAAAGACACACTTCTAGTGATCATGACTGTACGTAAGATGTACATGTACCAACATTTGATTAATATTAGGACTTTCCAAAATTAAATTACCATTAAAATTCTTGATTTGTACTGCTGCTTAATGCTATTTTTGGCTGATTTCAGATTGATTTTAATATGTTTTTCAAATAAAATTAAGTTCATTTTGAGATAACAACAAATTTAAGACTGTACATTAAGATTGTTTTCATATAATAATATTATTAAGGCAGATGCATGCTCATGAACACACATTTTAAGACTTGTTTGAGACACAACTAAGATTATTGTAAGACACTTTTAAGGTATTTACTGTTTTGAGACCATAAATTAAGATTATTTTCATATAGTATTAAGATAGTTGTGAGCTATTTTAAGATCATTTTGAGACACCTTTAAGATCTCCATTGGTTTCTACACATTATTTTTTCATACCCCACTCAGACCCTTTTCTGCTTCCTTAAGATCTTTAAGGTGTCCAATTTTAAGTCTATTTTTCGACTGTTTTTTGGTCGTTTTCAAACCCTTTCTTGACCCTTTTCAAGGACTTTTCATGTTCTGTGGTCCTATCCCTTCCCAGACAAATTATTAAGACATTTTTCATGGCATTTTAAGACCTTCTCCAGTAGTGATAACTATACTAATTTTGTTGCTTTCAGACAGTATAAACATTAGAGCATCTCTATTGAGGGACCTATTATATAATATTATTATTGTGTAACTAGAGCATCCCTGCGTGATATCACATTATGTGGTGCATTGGGACAGAGGATGTAATTTGAGGACAGAGGTAGCCATAGTTAATTGTAATTAGATCTTTTAGAAGTTGGTAATCTACATATTAATATAAGCTACACTATAGGGAATCCCTTCTGGTCATGAGCTACTTTCTCTGATACCAGATACAAGAGATAGCAGACTCCCCAAAACACAAAGCTGAGAATGTGTATACGTGGTGATATCATTATTATGGCTTGTTGGATACATAGCTACCAGGAAACATCGATTATTAGCTATTATTAGGTGCTTGATCCAGGATGCCACTCACTGGCAGTAGGAATGAACATATTTGTTTTCAGGGCTAGTGATATGATGACATAAAGGTTGAAAGTTCACCAACTACCGTTTTATAATAATCAATATCACTGATACACATTAAAAGTTAATGTACTGACAGATCAGACTAGCAATGATAACTAGTAGAAAGTTGAGATAATTCGCTTCCATAATGAATGCAGCGGAACCCATCAGGTTAGGTGGGCTCTCGCAGAATCCTGGACTCTCAACTCCACACGAATTCCATACACCATAGGATAGCGCTAGTGGAGTACTTGTAGAAAAATTGACCAAATTTATACAACAGCCTCTGAGTGCCTTGGCATTACTAATGCCATCTCGGCAATTTGAGGTACAGCTGATGTTGGACGTAGCACAAGCTGAATTGAGGGTGTCTAGAGCTATTATGTCTGGATCTAGACTTGAAAATGTGAGCCCACATACTCGACCACTATCGTCCATTGAACATAGATTTGTTAGATACTCAGCCGATATAAATAATGTTTGATTGCATCTGCTATCGAGTACTATGGCATCAATGTAGGCCTGGCCCCGCTCTGGTGAACACAGATTTTGATACACCATGTTAAGATACTGTTCGTCCGTGCACTGTTGTACACTATCAGGTGGGTTAACAGTCACTGGGCGATTTCCACAGTCTGCAGCAGGAAGAGGGACATTACACAAGTTCCACACACGGTAGTCAACACTGGCAGATACTGATTGTGTGTTATTGACCATAGTATTGATGCAACAGCCAAGTCTGCTCCTGAAGTCTTCCAGAAGGCTGCAACAGGCTATTGAACAGGTCCTGGACGCAACGACTCCCGAGCAGTTTCCTTCAATGTTCATTAGCTCGATACCATTGACATTAAATAGTGTTAAAGCTGATGAACAGTATTGTCCGTGTTCATTTATTGCGCATCTATTGGCACGTCTTATAGCATCCTGGATCCTTATCCTACCACAGGTCAAGTCCACATCAATGCTTCCTTGTGTTGTTCCTGCTAAGCATGCGGCATCATTGATCCGTGCAAAGCAGTATGCTTCATCTTCTGGAGAACTGATATTATTTTGACGGTTTACTAGTTGGTGTTGCTCACTATGATCCCAATACTTTGACAGTCCAATTTATTGAAGTCTATGAAGATCAGGACAAGACTGCTCTGCACATAGGTGTCAGCTCAAAATTGTTGCACATAGCGGATTAATCAAGCTGGATAGGCAAGTGAACACAACAAAAAGGCCCTTCAGGGTCTTCATGATAGCACTGGTACACATTAAATTTTACAGTAAGCTTTGATGGTTTACATGCAGCTGCAACAATATATAGGCCCTGGAGAGAATGGTTGACCTCATCATCACAATAGTTTCATTTCCTGTGTCAGTCATATGCCTGTCTCCCAAAATTATTAACTACAGCGTCTAGTAGCCTCCACATAATAGGGGTGATACCATGCCTCTATATTATTTTATTATTATTTAATAGTGCCATCTGTAACCACTTTGATGCCTTCAGTGTATATACATAGGGCATCTCTATTAGGAATTGAGTATCAATATCAATGAGTATAATATTACGCTGATAATTATCATGGTATGTGGTGCATTGGGACAGATGGATGGACATAATATTATAACTGATCTTTTAGAGAGTCACGGTGAATCTTTGGTTACATAATTATTATTACCCTAGGGCATCCCTTGTTGAACACAGCTACTTTCATCTAGAGATACCACAGACAATTCCAAAAAGCTGAGCGGATATGGTGATATGGCTTGTCGGGCAAACAAAATTCCAGATGTCACGTACGGCACAAAAGGGAAATGTCATACCTGCACCTTTGACTTATATAGAAGCCATACAAGTCAAAGGATTCCCAGCAAGCCTCCTATATTACTCTAATAATGGTGTAATTACCGGTTTGGGCTTCAAAGGGAGTATCTGGTATTACAAAATTAATTATGACCGTCTGCCTTTGTCCAATTGTAATGTCTCTTTTTTAGTAGCCTCAACCCTCAACCTCATCAGCTAGCTAGCATCTATTGCTAGTAAAACCATTTTCTTTGCTCACCGTCTATCATTGCAAGATGGTCAACTAAGTTGAGTCTAATGCACTCAGCCCCAAAAGTATTGTTACATGTATGTAACATTAGTTGACACACCCTCATGGCAGTTAAGACACCACAAGCCTTTGCTACAAGGGGCACCATGCATACTTCTCTCTTCTAATAATATTATAGTAATCTTATAATGGTGTGGACTGGCAAGTGCAGATCTAGATGTCACTCCTACCTAGCCTCGTCCCCAGGCCACTCCCGCCTTTTCAATGTTCTGCATGCGTGCAACATTAAAAAGGTGGGGGTGGCCTGGGGACGAGGGCTAACTACTACCTACTGTCACAAAAAAGGCCCGCAATTGATGAGCGATGCAGCACCTTGCATTGGGTTGAAACTGGGGTGTTGGGCTACAGTGTGACTAGTCAGTTGGTCAGCTTTATCATATTATACACACACATGTAAGCCAGTACTATAAAGGATCATCTATAGGCAAATACAATATCAATTCATGTAGCTATGAGTCTCCTAACTACATACCGAGTCTGTTTCTCAGTATCAACAGTATTTAACCACAGCACTTAAATGATATACTGTTATATCTTGGAGCGGGCAAAGCCGACTTGCTTGGTGTTAATGTTGAATTCAGTGTAGTAGACACCGATAAAGACATCTCCAAGAATCCAGAGTTGGTTATCTGGGTCACCTAGACCCTGGAAACCACTCAGGCAGAAGGTCTGACCATCTGCAGTTTGCTGCATGTACATGTATGCATGTGAACGAGGAATCAAAAGCAGCAGACTCTCTAGATAACTCTCTCCCCCTCCCCTCTCTCTCCCCTTCAGTCCTCTCTCCCCCTCTCCTTTTATTATTATCTCAGCTTCTTTTTTTTACTCCTCCCTCCCATTATATAGCTAGCATTGTATAATAATAGTATTATCACTATACGCATGCTAACTCACTTGAATGGTGTACTCATTAGGTGTCAGCTCAAAATTGTTGCCAGCAAGTACAAAGGTTATGTTCGGCAGTGTCTTGAGAGTACTACAGTCCACAATCCACTGCAATAGGGAAAGCAGTGTTGTGATCAAGATCCATAGATAAGGTATCATTATATTTAATATTAATGTTACAATACTTTGTTTGAATGTACAAGTGGGAGGTGATCGTAAGCCATTCCACCGGTGCAAAAATTAATATTTTGTATCACTGGACTTGCATGGATATTACTGATATTCAATGTAGCTGGCTATGGCTCTACATTAGCCTCGTCCCCAGTCTCCCCGATTTTTTCAATGTAAATATGGGAGTGGCCTGGGAATGAGGCTAGGCCCTATGCGTGATGAAAGTGAGCTGCTTCAAAGGACGGCATGGATTGAAGTGTACACTCAGCTACATAATGCGTCCCAGTGAACGCAAAAGAGGGAATCAATGTTAGCCATACTATGAGATACTTTCCAGTAGATAATTCTATTCTACGTATCTTCTCTTATGAATACTATGGCGCTAAAAATTTAATAATAATACTGAATTTCCTCGAAATCTTGCCGCACCTATAAGGAGGTTGGTTCTCGGAATAAACGTCGCCCTCGAAATCTCGCCTCATGGAAAAGGGTCGTCGGATTCAAAGTACGCAGAATGCACATGCTAGCATTCAATTCTAAATAACGCACATGGACGAGCGTGCAGGCACGAGGCGGGTGAGTGGACTAGTCGCCGCCCTCGAAATCTCGCCGCAGGGTGCAGCGACTTGAAACTAAATCTCGCCGCAGTGAGATTTCGAGGAAATACGGTATATGCTACTAGGCTAAGCACTAGTCTCGTGTATCAGACCACTCCCTCCCTAGCTCTAGATCACGGTATTGCATCACCAGCGCTGGTGATGTAATACACCGCTACCTCTCCAGAGCAAGCTGGAGAGGTAGCGGTCTGGTACTCGAGACTAGCCAAGCACATACTCCACATTGTTACCAGCTTCTAATCCCAATTACTATTTGGAAAATGTGGGTATGGGGGACGACACCACGCCCCTACTTAATTAATTAATAACAAGTATAAAAACAACTGAATAAAATTGAAGAATGAAGTAGGGATGGCATGCAGGATCAAAAAGTACACAAACAAGAGATAATCGCATCTACTATACATCCCTACGCTTGCTTTTCTCGACTATTGTGCACCCATTAATCATGGTTGATATGTTTGTTGAGTGCGGTATGTGGGAGATATTCGTCGTGCAGGTTGTTCCCTAGTTGTAATGATGGTTCGGGTTTATCAGTTTTGATTCAATCGCATTATTACTGGCTATTTTTGCACCCCTCAAAAAGCAAACGTAGGGATGTATAGTAGATGCGATTATCTCTTGTTTGTGTACTTTTTGATCCTGCCATCCCTACTTCATTCTTCAATTTTATTCAGTTGTTTTTATACTTGTTTCTGTTCTTTTTTATTGCACTTAGTGTAATTTATTAATGCCATCTTACATGGTTTGCTTACAACTTCTGATTAAGTGGAAGATGGGAGGTGCGCAAAATTCTTTGCCACGCCCCTCATTAACTTGCGTTCAGTGACGATGAATAAAGAAGGCTGCTTTAGGCGGCCCAAGTAGTGATGAGACTTTTCCGCTTAAGGAGAAAACCAAGTTCTAAGTTTTACTGTTGGTAGCAGCTAGCTACCCGGCATAATTTTATGATCTATACGCGCCGCTGCTCGAGCCTTGTGCCTTCGTATGATGGTACTGTATAAATATCTATGATCAATCCTGCGTAGCACTAGCGCTGCAAGCGCTAGCGAGTATATAGCTCGCCTATGCCTAGCGCCTTACCGCTCCTCGAGCCTTGAACCTTCAAATCCATGATCGATCCAGCGCGCCTTTGCACGCGCTAGCGATGTACGAGCTAAGCTAGCTCGCCTAGGCCGGCGCCTAGGGCTAGGGCCAGGCGCTGTCACATGACTTCACCATGGCAACATATTCTGAGCATGCGCATTATTATCACAAAATGGCGTATCGGACACACCCACTCGTTACTGTGTATACCGTACACACCCACCATTACGTAACTGTCATGATAAAGCAAAACGAGCATGCACTGCACTGTGCGCTACAAAATGGAGTGGATTTATACCCAAACTAAGATGAGAGGTTAAGGCAGTCTTGAGTTAGCCCTGATAATGAAAAAGAAAGAAAGAAAGAAGAAAGAAACCTTGACAAATGGCTATTTTTTGAATATCTGGTTCTGACGTATACAATTGAATTGATGGATGATCTTGGTCTCGCTAGATGCACAATTTGCTGGAGATTCTGATTATGACACTTTGAAAGTTCACAAAGTTACCTATTTTGAGATATTTGGGTATTAATAATGTATTACACATATGGCATATCCGGGCCATCCCTACTTATAGAGTCTACCGACTCTATGATTATTCACATACCACACCCTCCTCCTTTGTAGCTCCGATAAGCTTGTTGAGTTTATCGACGTCATCCTGAGGGCCGACCAGGAGGGAGGTACCAGTGTCAGCAATCGCCTGACAACCTTTAGGACAGAGTGTTTCAGAACCAGCCACTACCCTGCACAGGAAATGAGTGCACGAATGAATGTATGTACCGTACTTATATATACTCTAATCGAAAAAAAAATTATGTGTGCTTTTCTGGTCAAGGTTGTCAATCACTCCATAATCTAGTTATAAACGTTATGAGAATTCTTTTCTTGTGTTAAATTGGATCATTAGTATAAATACACTTTACAGTGTATGAATGAATGTACATGTACAGCACTTACTCTAATGATTATTTGAAAATATCTGGTCGAGGTCACTCCATAATATTACATATAGTTATAAACGATAGAGAATTCTTTTCTTATGTTAAATTGGATCATACAATATGGTATACAGGTTGCGCAGCACATACCTTAGGGCTACGATTATTTGCGGGCACAAATATTAGCGGATTTTTGAAATAGTGCGTTTAGTGGGTACTCATTTTAGCAATTTTTCAAAATTAACATTCTATTTATTCGAAAATGTTGAAAATTTTAATATTCGCGGGTACAAATATTAGCGAAAATCGGATAAATCGCTAATTTCGCTAAATTTAGTACCTGCAAACAAAAGTGTCCCTAAGGTAGTAATAACAGACATAATAATATGTGACCGGATTTGGGAAAACCCTCCGTATGGGATCCGCGCGCGATTCGCGCAATGCGCGTTTTTAGTAGCTCAGGTCAAAATTTGTCAAAGTCCAGATTTTGTCATATACATGTCGAATAACCCTTCTTCTAACTGTTGCCGTCTTCTACGGAGGCTAGTCGTGCTATACGAAGGCGAAATAAGCCTTCATTTTGACCAACCTAGTCGGCACAGCCGCTGTACACGGAGCCCGTTGCTATGGGCGGTAATTAAAATTCTCTACCTAGATATAGCTAGATTCACCGATCTACTGTACGTTCGCTCACCTTTTTAGCTTCTTGGGCATCTAAGAACAATCGGCTGTCGTTGTCAACAACGAAATTCAACTCTTACTTGATCTTTATGTTCATTTCTAACGGCTCCGCCCAGGTCCATTTAATTGATTTCCGGGTCACGCATAGTATGCGGAAACGCCATACGCGTGCATAGCAATGCCTTTAGACCGTAATTTCTCGATTATTGGGGGTGTGGCGCGATCGCAAACAAAGCGCTGTATCTCCACAACCAAGCACAAGATCGGCCTAAGACTTGAATGCGGGTTAGCTCTATGGTAGAGCTTATCAACCATGCATCAAACTCAATTTTTTGAAAAAATCCCATACGGAGGGTTTTCCCAAATCCGGTCACATATTATGAATAGAGTAATTAAAGTTTAAGGATGTGTGGCGCTCAAATACTGCTCGGCTGCCATCAATAGATGGAAGGCATCAAGGCTCTGCAATACTCTAGTACAGTAACTATTCCAGTATAGCTCTAGGCGTGTCTACCAGTGGTGTTAGTACAGTTTAGCTTCTAGGCCCTGCCTCATTCACGCTATGCAATAATTGATAAGCTCTAATTTAAACTATTATGGTGACTTACTTGTCCATTTTGAACTGCCAGTAGGTCTCTGATGAAAGCGGCACAAATTTCAAGTCCCCAACATAGTGGTTTGGATCAGTACCACCGAAGAGCAGCTCACCACCCAACTGGCCTTTTTCATTCCTGCATGAAATTATGATTGTATCAACATGACACAGAATTTAAAATTTTCTACCATACATACAGTAGGAGTAAAAAAAAACAGTGACGCTTCCGTTCCGTTCAGACGGAAGCGAAATGGCCGTTCCCCATGTACAAGAATGGAAACGGTACGGGCGGAGGCCAATGCGACGGAAAATGCAGTCGACTATTCCAATCGTAGCTAGCACGAAAATGATGCCTCAATAGCCTAAGAAAGCCAAAAGAAGCATCACTCTATCCAAGCGATCGCATTTGGAGGCGATCAGAGTCAATTGGCAACGCGAGATCCATCGATCGTTGATAGCAGACTTCAAACCCAGTCGAGCCTCGATCGCAGAACTCGCTCAAAATCGAAGAGCGGCAGTAGTGAACTGCCCCAGAACAGTTTAGAAGACTATAGCTGTATAAAACTATCGATTCTAGTCACGGGCTGGCCTTCCCTTTTTTGCATGTCGAAAGACCACGCCCAATTGCTAATTATGCACGTGTATACGGAACGGAAACGGAACGGCTGGCATGAACGGTGCAATGGCGTCTGAATGGGACGGAACGGAACGGAAGCGTCACCGTTTTTTTTTACTCCTACTGTACATGTATCTCTCTCTCTCTCTTTCCTCCCTCTCTTCCTCTCCCCCCCCCCCTCTCTTTCTCCCCCCTCCAACTCCTCCCTCCCTCTCCCCCTTTCCCCTCCCTTGAGCTCCTCCGTCCTTTTCTCCTCGTGGGGAGGGAGCAGAGAAGTTTAAGAAGAGCCTCCTCACTCTCATCACATACCTATCCAGGTAGAATCCAAACACAGGTTTATCCACCAGCTTCTGGTCGACCATATTATTGAACACTGGTAGGACATTGTCCACTGAGATACTGGGCCAGGCCATGCCGAGAATACCATCAAACTTGGCATTGACAAACGCCTCCCCAGGCTGCTCCACTGCCTCACCAAATACCTGGCTCTTGACGGTGATACCGGCAACCTAAAAATAACGTACGGCACAAAGTAAAATATATGTGGGGGGACCACAGAAAAAAGTGGGGTAATTGGGTACTACAGTATACTCTCTATCTATTGTCCATAGAACTGCATGCCACGCAAAACTCATAAATGATCACTATGGTAACGCGACGTCGCCAACAGCTGCACATGCAGTGTATACCATACCCACGCCCTTTCTCCTCCTCTTGAAGGGCCTCTCTCCCTCCAGCATACGTAGGGCATGTCGGCTCAACAAGCCTTCACAGAATTTCCTTTGATGTGTACAGTACATGTGAATAGGGGAGATTCCAAAAGCTTTGATGTGGCCACAGCTAGCCTCCACCCAAAGTATGCCCCACTGTCATACCTGGACATGGCTTGAATTTTACTTGGGGAGAACAGTGATGAATGGGGGGAGGGGCTGTCACGTGATCTTTGGACCCTGAAATATTCGGACACCTATGCAGACCCTGAAGACTAACCCTGCCATACAGACCCCGGAAACTATCCCAGCTAGCCATTCATACCCAGAACCCAGCTCCTGACCCTTCTGAACCACTGCTTTATAGTTGATAATATGCATGGGGGTCCATAATAATATTTCAGAAATACATGTATAAGGGCCGGGGGGTCCAAATATTTCGAAATATATGGACCGGAAGGAACAAAAAAAGAGGGGGTCCAAATTTGTCGTGACAAGGCTGCTATGCTGAAAGGGAGAACATTGGTAGACTCACCGTGACAGTGTCCTGGCTGAGGAACCCGGTCAGACTCCCAGTCCCGTACTTGATCGAGAACTTCTCTCCATTCTTGACATAAGTGCTGGAGCGATTACTAAAGTACTTAGTGTGGTCACCTGAAACAGAATTATTATTATTATAATCTCAGCACTGGTACTGCATGATATTCCAATAGTAACTTCTACCGTATAGCCAGAAATATTGGCGGGGAATTAAATTTGGCGGTTTGGCGGTCTACATCACAACCGCCAAATTAAAATCTGCCAAAATTTCCTACTCGCATATATACGTATGGCGATCCCGTACCGAACCGCCAAATTTAAACCCGCTAATATTCTTGCAATAGCGAGTTTGGGCTCAACCGCCAAATTTAATTCCCGCCAATATTTCCGGCTATACGGTAATTTCTTGAAAGTTTGGATAACCACAAGTTTTTTTGTGTGCAATATTAGTATTCCAATGGGCTATTACAAAACGGCAGTTTAGTAATCATTTTTATTTTTATTCAATTACACATACAAATACAAGAATATAATAATTATAGCTGTACATGTGTACACATTGTTATGTACTGGAATGGGGAACCAGGAATGGATCAAGAAGGCCAGCTACCGTTATTGCCTTATATAGGAATATCCATCAGTCACACACACACGGAGATCTCCCTAACTTTAATATATACATGTACCACTAACCACAGTGGGCTCACATGACTCATGTGATCCCCACGGCACCACCAGGGGACAAACCACAGGGGTGACCCATTATCAAAACTGGGATAGAAGCTAGGGAATGCTCACTTGAGGTCCACTTGCTAGGGTTGGTAATATAATAATATGGAAAATAAAATTTAATTAAGATGCTCCCTATGTACTAAGATAGACTCTAATAGTGTAATATTAACTTTGCATGCATCACAGCAAAATTACTGCAAATATGAGGGGCGTTTCAACCGGCAGGTCTTCATCGACCTCCGCACAAATGTCTAGAATTGGGAGCCCAAGACCTTAACAACTGTACCAAACTGCTCCCACAGATGTACACATACACACTCACACACACACACTCACTGCAGGCGACGTCATCTGCATTGCACTCGGCCGAGGGGACCCACAGGTTGGACGAACCGGTGTCAAAGATCACAGTGAATTTTTGTCCAGGAGATCCTATCGTGATATCACCATAATACTCAACCTGTGTGTATAATAGCATGCACGAGGGGGGTGGGGGGGGGGGGAAGGGAGAGAGGAGGGAGAGAGGGAAGGGAGAGAGGGAAGGAGAGAGAGAGAAGGGAGAGAAAGGAGAGGGAGGGAGGAAGGGAGGAGAGAGAAGGGAGGAGACAGAGGGAGGGAGCGTGTATGGAGAGGGGAGATGGAAGAGAGAGAGGGGAAAGGGGGGGGGGGAGAGGGAGGGAGAGTGAGAGAGAGAAAAAGTGAAGAGGAAAGAGTATCAGAGGGAATGCATCATAGAATCCTTATGTCAAACACCATCAGATGTGTAAACTGACTTTACCTACACAAACATCACATGATCCACTAGGATAGTTTTTTCATAATGAAAAAAAAACTGCTGATCGAACCATTTGTTTTCTTAATACATGTAACTTTTCGTTTTAAAAAGATAAACAGCAGATGACTAGGCATGGTGTTATTTCAGCTTACCTCTCGTACCAGTTAAGAAAACGTTTTTTTATTTGACAAAAACCAATGCTAGGAAAGAGAATTCATAATCCACACTTTCAGTATGTATATTAAAGGCAGTTGTAGTGTCCCAGGCAAGTACCTACTCATCATGTAGCGCATTCAAGGGATCAATATAACAGCCTACATGTATATACAAACGTATGGAAGTTATATTACATGTATTATGTCCCTGGTAAGCGCCCATGCGGGCCAAAATTGTGAGTTATGTTTCAGCGCCCATGGGCGCTTTTATGTGAGACACTACAACAAAGTACATATGTACTTGTTATGTACTCCTGATAATACATGTACATGTAGGTATCAATACGAAAAACAATTCCTAGCATCTTGACAAAAGCCGCCAAAGGATAGTGAAACTAAAATACCAAAATTTAATGATAAAATGAATAGGGACAACGTACTTACGTTACTCCCAATGACCTCGTTCATACAACTACATGTTATCTTGAATTTGCAAGCATGAACTGGCAAGAGACAAACAAAGGCTCACAGTGTAGCTACTAGTACCAGTGTAGATGCTGCACCAATTGAAACAAGTCCGCCTCAGAGTTTTGATATCCCAGTTGCCCCATCAATAATAATTTCACTGTACAGTATTATGAAAATCTTGCCAGATTGCTACAATCAACAATAATAACGTAGTTGATGTTGACTCCAATTACACTTGTGAGGCGGACTCTATTTCTGAATCAGTTAATCCCCATGCCAATTCCAAACCCTTCGACATTGCATGCACATACACACAAAACTGAACAGGTCCGACTGAGAAGACTGTGAGAGACAGAGACAAAAATTACTTGTGAAGGTGGAACTATGCAACGACAACATTTACAAGGTTTTAGTAGTAGACTTACATCCAGGTAGTTGGTGAGGGGTTCTGGCGCATCCTTCCCGACTTGGGCCAGACCATACTTGTACCGCAGACCCTTGATGGCCAGGGACACCCGACGGACTGGGTCAATGTCTGGCTTGGGCAGGGGGCGAAGGGGAACCCTGCAAAATTAGTTAATAATATTTTTGTGCAACTGCACCAGATTCAGAAATTTTTTAGTAACCACCTATTATTTCAGAAATAGTATGATTAATTTTGGTCTGAAAGTTTGATACCTGACAAACTTTGCAGTGGACAGAGCCACCAGAGTGAGGAGACACACAGCAACAGCGGCTAGCTTCATTCTCACACGGTCGATCGATTTAGCAGCTATCTCTGAAGTTCTAAAGGTCCAGATGTGCTGTACTGCGATATGCGATGCAGGCCACGTGGTGTGTATGTCCACCGGAAGCTGCGTATAATAATAGTTGAGTTCCCAACAGTGAAATCACATCCGTCATCGATTTTGCAGCTCGGGCAAATTTCACAGTGCAAAGGCCAGGCATGTGACCTGGCTTATGCAACACCCATTGCAATGCATGGCAGGCATATCTATTGATGTCTGTATCACATTAATAGGGAGGCAGATATTAATGCATAATGATAGCAAGGGCTTATAGACCCCAAAAGAGCCTATTATTATTATAGGCAACTATCATGCTAGTATAATTATAGCATGGAGGCCACATGCACTGTAGGCCGCATGCAGATCATATACTATTATGGTGCTGATCAGATATTGTGCATGGATCCACACTAATAATGTCATACCATAGGCCACACTTCCTCTTATAATATTACCGTCACATTTTTTAAGCAAAAATTTACTTTTATCTCAAAAATTGCATGTACATTCATACAGGGGAATAATAGTCGCCTAATTTTTTTATTGTTCTTCAGCTGAATGTCTTTCATTAATAGAGTCAAAATTAATTTTACTTTTGTCTTGGTATAATTAGATCCTGGCGTGAGCGAACCCCACACGCTTGTTAGCGATGTCAAACTCGGTGTAGTAGTTCCCGATAAAGACATCACCCAGGATCCAGAGAGGCCCGACCTTTGAGGGAAGGTCAATGCCCATGAACCCACTCAAACAGACAGTCTGACCACTTTGCTGTACCTGCAGGTAAATGAGCAGATGTCAGTTGGAAAAAAAATGTTTTGAAAAGATATCTGATGCTTACTTGAAGGACATACTCAGATCCGGTGAGGTTAAAGTCCATGCCACCGATAGTGAAGGCAATTGGTGGAAGAGAGTTAATCTTAGAGCAGTCAAAAGAGTACTGTGTGTACGTGGACGATGTGGAGGGAGAAGAGAGAGCGAGGAGGGGGGGGGGGGGGGAGAGAGAAAGAGAGCAAAAAATAGAGAGAGGACAAGATGATACAATGTCATACATGCAGCTGCATTGTAGACGTATGCTACTTTCAAACAAGTCTATTAGGTATAACAACACAAGGCTATTCTGCAAATAGCTAGCAAAAGATTCAGATCTTCCACACAATGTTATACCCTTTACCTCATTGACTATGGGCATCTTCGTAGCTCCAAGTTGTTCGTTGAGCTTGTTGACTTGATCCGTGGGTCCAGCGATGAGAGAGGTACCAGTATCAGCGATGGCATTGCAACCTCCCTGGCAGTAAGCAGAAGTCTGACCCTTGACCTTGATCCTACAATGTCATGCAAATATAATATTTGTATACAAATTCCACACTTTTCCAAAGCAAAAAAAACAACTAAAGTATTATTATTTGGCTTTGCAATAGTATTTTAGATGGTACACAACATTCTATTCTGTATTTAAGTGCAATAACCTTTTCCAAAAAAAAAAAATTATGAAAAAAATGCACATGTATATGTATGTGCCTCTCCCTCCATTTCTTTTTGCATTCACACTTACAGCATCAATCCGCCCCCCTCCCCATGCACTTGAACCGTTGCTTACCCGTCCATCTTGAACTGCCAGTAGGTCTCCTGAGAGAGCGGTATGTAGGTGAGGTTGCCAATAAAGTGGCTGGGGTCAGTGCCTCCCAGAAGCAGCTCTCCACCTAGTGTAGCGTTCTCATTCCTACAAAAATTATTAAGAATCAAGGTGGCAGGTAATTAAGTAGATACCATTGCGATTGGGAGACAAGGCTTCTACCACTAGGATTTCTACATGTAGTTCACCAGAATTTTCATAAACAGATTTCTCTCTCCCCCCCTCCTCCCCCTTCTAGCAAAATAAAAGGCTTCCCTTCCAGTCCCTGGGTGATCATGTCCCCCCCCCCCCTCTTCTCTCTCCCTTATGATCCCCTGCTGAGGTAGAAGCCAAAGACAGGGCTCCCAAACACGGTGGGTATGTATCTCTCCCTCCCTCTCCCCCTCTCTAACAATCTCCTCTCTCTTCGCTCACCTGCTGAGGTAGAAGCCAAAGACCGGGCTCCCGACCAGTCCCTGGGCGACCATGTCTTCAAACACGGTGGGTATATTGTCGACGGATATCGATGGCCAGCCCATTCCCAGAATGCCATCAAACTTGGCAGCGACGAATGCAATACCAGGCTGCTTCGTGGCCTCAGCAAATAGCACATTCTTTACAGCCAGTTTAGCAATCTGTGCAGGGTAAAATTGATGTACAGTAATTTGCATATTGTAAGAATTGGCACATACAATAGTCTAGAAGAATATTTTTTTACAGACCATTGACACAGAGATTATACTATTCCCGAGTGGGCAATAAAACATATCAAGGGCTAATAGATAGTTCTCCATTAGGTACGCAATCACCTACTATAAAATTTATTGCTGCATTATAATACAGGTATTTGGCTGTACATGCATGCAGGTATCCATGCATGTACATGTATACAAATTCGGATGCGTTAACTCAAACATGCCATCATAGCTTGTGTACACCAAAAGCCTCACATGACATAACCTCGTGACATTTTGTGGACATATTTGTGTCAGAGTTTACAAAAACTTGGATAATTTCTTGAATAAACCAATAAATCTACTTACATACATACACTCAGCAAATACCGTAGATTGGGATATTTTTGCCGGTAAAATTTTTGGCTTGTAAATTTTTTAAACACACTTTAGCAACCAAATAGGTATAGGTCAACATACATTACACAAATATTTCGTGTGTTTAATTTTCATCGGAAAAGGTCGTCAACGGAAAATTTCTTAACGGCAAAAATTTCGCCATCTACGGTACATGCAAGGACAGCTAGTGAAAAAAAAAAATCAGTAAAGGCAAGTTTAAGATTGGTCAGTGTAGTAATATGACATGTATGGAGTCCAGTCATATATGTGTTTGTTGGTAGTTGCCTAGCAACCAAAGTTTTTATAGGCAATTTGCCGGCTATGGGAAGGGGGTGGGTCACCATAAAGTAGGCCAACAATGAACAGAGGTCAACTATATACCAACAAAATAGTTATCTGACTGTAATTAGGGCGCATGAAATGCATTATATACGGAAAAAAAGAGAGCCCCCCCCCCCAAAAATAATTGGCTTTTCCTATACAGGTTGCCTGCCCCATTCTTAAATTTTGGCACTATTTATCTCCCCCCCCCTTCCATATGGTCCCAGTGGTGTCCATAGTAAAGAGGTTATTCTTGTACATACAGT
Organism: Cliona cf. orientalis; assembly: GCA_963930775.1. Lineage (NCBI taxonomy): Eukaryota > Metazoa > Porifera > Demospongiae > Clionaida > Clionaidae > Cliona > Cliona cf. orientalis. Next base: position 4,177,521 of record OZ005690.1, read on the forward strand.
GACTGTATCCCGGCTGATGAATCCCTCCAGACTGCCGGAGCCGTAGCGGATGGCAAAGGTGGTGCCATTCTTCACATAGGTGCTGGACTTGCTGCTGTCGTAGCGATGGTGTATGCCTGTACGGGAATAAATTAAACAGAATGGCATAATTTTCAATCCCTAATCTGGGGATGATAGAGGGACTAACAGGTCAGTATCATTATCTTGGTTTCACTATATTTTCATTCACAATGATATAAAATCAATATTTGGAGCTTTGGAGTGACCTATATGTACTTAGATCATTCTTGTAACAAATACTGCAATCTGATTTGTCATTAACAGGTACCTATATGTGATAGAGCCCCTACAAGATTTCAATAGAACCCCTACAACTTTGTATCCTCGGGCTACCACAGTGTTTTACTGTATTCATCTAAACTAGTTAGACACTGTTTAGTCAGTTTTCTACGTGATTTAGAAGACCTCAGGGCTCAGTAGAATGCTCGCTTCGCTCTGGATTCTACATAGAGCCCTTCAGTCTTCTAAATCACATACATGTTGAAATCTCCTAAACAATGTCTAACTAATATATTATAATAAAACTAACATACAATATATGCAACACTTAAAGTGTGCATATGTAACTACAAGGTGCACTCACGACAGGCAATGTCCAGCAGAGAGCAAGACTTGGATGGCACCCAGAGGTTGGAGGAGCCAGTGTCAAAGACCACAGTGAAGGTCTGTGGAGGAGTCCCAATACCAATGTCACCATAGTACTGAGCCTGTGAGTGACGTGCGCGTGCATGTGAGAATATGTGAGTGCTCTACTAGTACATGTACATGTAATCGCCTAGCAACCAAGGTGTTTTTATGGGATGAATGAAGATGGTAAGGTATATAGTCTGATGATGTTCAAAGGAAATCACGGATAAACAATCAGATCAAGCAGACACACAGTGTCACCAGAACGAGTCTTAAACTGCTTTATATCTTCTCCCAGTTAGTATATTAAGTGAGGTGTGTGTGCATGTGAATGTGTGAGGCATGTGAGTGCATATTAGTAATCGCCTAGCAACCAAAGTTTTCTTCTTATGGGATGAGTGAAGATGGTAGGCTAAGTCTGATGATGAAAGGGGGTCACGGATAAACAAATCAATTAGCACATTAACTGGGCCAGGCATGTATCTCATGCACCCCTCCCCCCAAAACGAAGTCTAGTACACAAATAATAACCACCATTAAAATTTAGTGTGTACGTGCACATACATGTAGGAGAATATACATGTAGTATTATTGCAAGAGCATGCTAAATTTTCTTGGAAAACCTCTTTTCATAAGATACTAAAGCATGCATCAAAGCTACTAATAGGTGTAGATGACATCTCCGTCAACTGTGTGAGACTTTCTAACATCCAATGCTGCAACATCATGTGATATTTTCAAAGGTCATGGGAGTAATCTTGGTCAGTGCTGTTGGTCACGCTTGACCAGCCATGAGGTGAGGTCACTGCAGCAACTAGCTACGTACATGTAGTGAGCTGGCTATCTCCATATATTATATATATACCATGTACTGAGTTCTTCTTTCTGCTAGGTCACATCTACTAAGTACTACTTATATCAGTTAGCATTAGATCAGGTGATCGCTCCTGCCACAAGGGCTGGGCTGCAGTATCCAGTACAATAATGTTATTATTATGCTCCAGCAACCTTAGATGTGCAGCGTGTAGCTGTAGGTCTTCTCCTAATTTAGGCTAAAACATGTGATTCACTCATTAGGCTTCATTTAAGCACATCTCAATCCACATGTATATACATGTATTAGATGGTCTATGGACTACCTTTCAGGATTTTTTGCTATACTTGACTGTATTGTTCATCCAATGGCCCTGGTAACCCAGAGTCACATTAATGAGCAGATAATGTTAGAACAATTAAGTGATCTACAGGCATTCTGCTCTGTTTAGCTATATAGGAGAAAATGGTAATCCTAGGATCCATAATAATTACTGTGTTTATGCTAATAAAATACAAGATTTAATTAGTGCAGGAAAATTTGTGCTCCAGACTTTCATAATGTAGAATGTGACGACCTTATACCAGAAAACCACATGAAAGTTAATTATTTTTAACTATTAGTATTGGAATAAACACGGACCATTTTGGACATTTGTTTGTAGTATGTAGCCTATTGTATTTATGGAGTAATGTATGTACTGTATGTGTAATCCAGTCTGTGTTTGCGTCCATACACTGATACAAGTATACTGACAGCTACACTTGTAGAAAGCAAGTTGGGCATTGTCATGCATGGCTTGATACTACCATCTCTAATAGCATGTCACAATTCTGGGACGCCTAGCTGTTTGCAGTATGTACGTGTAAAGTATGTATATGTAACTAATTGTATCAAGGGGACTAATAAACCTTTGATTGTATACAAAAAGGGACATAATAATATTATTTTGCAGTAGCGTATTAATATTATTATGCAGCGTGTTGTATGTATAACGTATTGGACGAGTTGTAATAATCCAGAAAAAAGGAACTATAATTAAGCCCTTGATTGTATGCAAAAAGGGAAAAATTTAATATCAATTATGTAGCTTGTTATGATAATATTATGTATAATGTATTGGATGAGTTGTAATAATCCGCTTTGTTTGTTTCTATACCGGGTATCTGACTAAAGCTATAATGTGGTATACTCACATCGAGGTAGTTGGTGAGTGGCTCGGGTGCATCTCCAGGTGTTGCTCCACTGTACCTGAGCTGGAGACGCTGGCGAATGCCTCCCATGTTCTTCACATTCTGGATGGGATTCTCAACCACCTTCAGAGGAACCCTATAATATAGAACAAAGCTACAATCAAGCACACATACTCGTTCTGAATCTTTAAAGGAACCCTATAATCTACAATAATAAAGTAAGGTTCATAAGCTTCTTGTGGCTATTGTTTGATATTTCTGTGGATTGGCCCACAAACGCAAACTTTTTCACCTGCTAACATTAGCTATATAAATTAGACATTAGCTTTTATATCGACCCTGTACCATTTCAAAATACAATTACCAAAACCCGCAAAATGCATTTATAAGCAAAATTGCAGAAAAGTGATATATCTGCCAACAATTAATGCTCGCAAAAATCTAATGTATTCAAAACCAAAATTGCAGAAAATGTATCTGCCATAATTGTCATCTTAAGGTTGAGCAGGTGTGTGAGGGGGAATGAGTATGGGTATGCTTAGACACAGGACTGTGCGAACGAAGCAAAATTCACAAACAATGGCATTAACCAAACACCTGCAAATGTATCTTCTGTGTAGGATGTTTAAGGCCTTGTGAACATGTACTAATCTACTGGGCGAATAGGTTGTAAATTATCGGCCTAGGTGCTGTTTATGACTACGTTCTCACCTCATACAAATTATACATATACCATAGATTATATAATATTCCCAGCATGTACACACACTTGTTCAACAATACTATAGAGCAGGATGCTACAAACATAGCATCCAGTAATCAGTTACCATAGCAGCTGAATGTTGACCACAAGGGCTAGTGGGTCATCAGATCATTAATGATCAGCAACTGCTACCAAAATAGTTGGCTAGCTACTCACTACTGCTCTGTAGAAGTATGGCAGTACATTGACTAACCAACCCCGAAAACACATAGCTTTATGACCAGCATCAAATGCATAAAAAACTTTTAGTCACAGTAAAAGAATTCATACTGCAAACACCATATCAAATACGATGCACTACACTAGAACAAACAAATACATGCAGTCCTGTTGATCTGTCTGATTATCTTGTATTTGTACAGCAAATTTACCTAACAAGAGCTTGCGTTAGGGAGAACACAATAAGAAACACAGCTGCGCCGACAAGCTTCATTTTCGTTGCTCTCAGAATCCCCACGCTCGATTCGACACGTACACCTGCCGATTTGATTGTGTAAAAACGCGCGAGGGCGTTGTCCGTCATGTGACCAAATAAGTTGTGCGCATGCGTGATAGGTCTATGACCTTTCACCTTTCAGTCCCACCGATCTAAACATGGCGAGTGGGTATGATTGTGAATTTGTAGAGCCGCCCAAGGAGCTTGAATGGGAGTGTGCCATCTGTCTCCTAACTCTCCGCCGGCCTTACTTAGTGGACTGCTGTGGAAAGCACTTCTGCAAGACCTGTCTGGACAGAATCAGCCCTGGCGAAGAAAACAAGTTAACGTGCCCTCTGTGTAAGGGTGAGGAGTTCAGGTCCATACAGAATAAGGGTCTAGAGAGGGTGCTCAACCAGAGGAAGGTCTACTGTACTCACAAGATGAGTGGGTGTGAATGGATCGGTGAGCTAAAGCAACTCGATTCTCATTTGAACGATCCTTCGTCATCAGTGAACAGTACCACATCACCATCCGCTACCAGCTCGCTGGATTCAAAGGACAATCCTTCATCGCCCGATATGACAGACTCCCTTCTTAAAGGTTGTCAATTCATGGAAATACATTGTCGCAATTGTCCAGCCACTGTGCTGCGCGGTCAGATGAAGGAACATCTCGAGATTTGCCCCAACAGACCTGTGAAATGCAAATACTGCAAGAGTGTCACGGCAACTCCTAAGGAATTAGAGGAACGTCACTATTCCGTGTGCCCCAAGCTCCCGGTAGCTTGTCCAAACAAGTGTGGTGCTAAGATACAGCGCAAGAACGTAGCCAAGCATGTTGATACAACTTGTCCTCAGAGTAAGCTGGCATGTGAGTACAGCCACGTGGGCTGTACGTGTTTACTGCCGCGCAAGAAGATGGAGAGTCACATGACCAGTGCTTCAGGAATGGCCAGCCATTTGGCTTTGATGGAGAAGGCTTATGCAGCATTGAAGGCGAGTAAGAGTGACGAGAAAGACATGGAAGTACTAGCTCGGAAAGTGTGGATTTTGGAGCAGGAGAATGCTGCTCTACGGGAAAATCACATCCGTGATGTTAGGCGCGTCTCAGACAGAAACGTAGCATTGGAGAAGAAAATTCAAAGTCTTGGTGCAGAAGTACGAAGACTTGATGCAGAAAATCGACGTCTTAAGAAGAAACTAAACGACTACTATCATTTCGATGGTGACAGTGATGAGCCTGATTACGGTGCCTCGTATAACCCTGCAAAATCTAAACCCAAGAAGGTAGACTCGAGTAAGGATGATGATGATGTTGGATGGGGGGCAGCTGCCCTCGGTGCACTCGGTCTTGGTGTCGCCGGTGCGGTGGGTGTGGCAGCATTGATGTCAAAATCGTCCTCTTCAGACGATAAAAAGAAGTCCAGCAGCTGGTTTTGAACTCGAATTCAACTTATGATTAAAATGTGTTGCAAATTTGATTATCATTACCATGGATCCAGAACCATGCGCATGAGTGTGACGATTTTTACCTACGATTTGCGCATGCGCACTATATAGGTTGCCCCTGAAATGCAAACCGCTGAACCAAGATGCATAAAAATGGAGTCTGATATTGTGACAGGATACGATTGTGAATTTGTCGATCCCATCTGTAAGGACGTCCAGACCGACTGTTCGATTTGTCTCTTTATTCTTCGCGAGCCCTACATCGTTCAATGCTGTGGCAATCGGTTCTGTAGATCGTGTCTAGTGAGGCTACAGGCCGGAGCGGCCACTCCCAAGATCACCCCTTGTCCGCTATGTAAGCAAAAGATCGCTGCAGCAATACCTGATAAGCAACTGGAGCGGCTGCTGAACGAGAAACATGTATTCTGTTCTAATAAAAATCGTGGATGTACGTGGTGCGGTGAACTAGTGAAACTCGAGGGTGAGCATCTCAACAAGAACCCAACGGGTCAGACACCAGAGAAGCTAATGGAGGGATGTATGTATGTCCAAGTGTTGTGCTATCAGTGCAAAAGGGTGATGATCGAGCGCCAGGAAATGGTAGATCACTTAGAAAAGAAGTGTCCGAGAAGAATGGAAAAATGTACGTACTGTAAGGTGCACCGTGCAGCGTACGAGGATATCAGTCAAAATCACCATCCAGTTTGCCCACAAATTCCTGTGCCGTGCCCAAAGGGTTGTGGCGCAAAGCCTCTCCGAAAAAATGTCAAGACGCACGTTGAAAATTGGTGTCCGAAAAATCCACAGCCATGCCCTTTTCACGTTGTGGGGTGTACCAAGAAATTGGCAGGACATCAAATGGAGAAGCACCTATCAGACTGGGCAGTATACAATGGTCATTTATCAAATATGGAGAAGACAGTTACAGCTCTAAGGAAGGATATATGTGAAAAGGATTCACAAATTAAGACCTTACAGACTAGCTTAGACGAACGGGATGCTTTGCGAGATCTTGCCAAGCAGAAAGATGAGATGATTGGTAATTTGAAGGGTAAGCTTGAAACATGTGAAGCTGAAAGGAGCAGACTTGAAGACCAGGGTAAACGCAATGAACAACAGGTGAATACTTTGCGAAAAGAACTTGATCATTTAAATAAGACCTGCGCTCAGAATAGGAGGGCTGCAGAATCTACAATCACTTCTCTTTTTCAAGAAGTAACGGAAAAAAGTAAGCAAATCGAAGAGCTAAAGAAAAAGATTGCTCACGAACAACAAGCTGCAAAACAGAATGGAATTGCAGAGCTTCGTAAATGTAACGATGCGCTGAGGAAAGAATGTGCTAAACTTCAAATGCGCATAGGTTTGTGTAAGACGGAAAATAATGGTCTTCAAGAACATATTGGTTGTCTCAAGAGAGAAAATGAGAAAGTGAAGGAAGATCTCCAGAGAAAAATTCAAGGCAAGGCAGACTATGCTGACACTCTAAAAGGACAAGTCCGAGAATTGCAGCAACGATGCCAAGCTGTTCAATCTCAAAAGGAGGACTTAGAGCGAATGGGTAAACAAGAACAAGATTTACTCAAAAGGGAGGTGACAGAATTGCAAGTGGTTGTTCAATGTCAAATGGAAGAACTCGCTAAGGTGACTGATCAAGTGCACTGTGAACAAGACTCACTCAAGAGTAAGGTGACAGAACTGGAAAAAGATATTCAAGACAAGCAGGAGAAGATCGAGCAGCTTACTACAAGATTAAAAGAACAAGCCTCTCAGACTGTCAATGATCCACCTGCTGATGCTGACAGCGGTGCAATGCCGAGAGCTGCTGGAGTTATTCTGGGTGCTGCTGCAATTGCAGCTGGTATTGTTTTAGCAAGGCGATAACAAGCTCATTCGTACTTTGCACAATGTCATGTTTATCCATTATTATAATTATACTCTTGCTCCTGCCTATTGATCATGAGTATGTGACACCATTGTCAATGAATGATTATTATAGATTAACCAAAAATAATTATTGATAAACACTGGACCAAAATTGAGATTTCCTACATGTTTTGTTTTCCAAAATGTGATATTTCCTACACATAACTAGCAGAGGATAGGGCAACATTTCGTGCAAATGAGCGAAATGTATACGTATAGAAAATATTGCCCTATCCTACAGATTTCCTGCATATAGTAAATTCAAATTTTTGTATAGTGAAACATTTGCATGTACATTCATACAAGGGAATACAGTCACCTAATTTTATTATTGTTCTTCAGCTGAATGTCTGTCGTAATTATTATAGAGTCAAATTTACTCTTGTCAGTGTAATTTGATCCTGGCGTGAACGAACCCCATGCACGGGCTTGTTAGCGATGTCAAACTCGGTGTAGTAATTCCCGATAAGGACATCACCCAGGATCCAGAGCTAGAGGTCCAACCTTTGAGGGAAGCTAGGTCAATGCTCATGAACCCACTCATCATATATTATATACGGAGGATCTGGAACGTTGCTTTGAGTCACCTGTGGGTATATATACAATATACACGCGGGGTAGCTATGTGCTCTATGAGCTCTAGTTTCTTCTGCATTCACACTTACATGCACCCCCCCCCAACCACACTTGAACTGTTGCATACCATTCCATCTTGAACTGCCAGTAGGTCTCCTGAGAGAGTTGTAATGTATGTAGGCAAGATCAGTGCCTCCGGATTCCAGACTGAGAAGAAGCTCACAGGGCCACCTAGCCGCTAGTGTAGACTTCTCATTCCTACAAAATAATTAAGGTGGCAGGTAATTAAATAGACACTATTTCAGTTGGGAGACAAGGCTGGATGATCACTAGCTACATACATGTACATGTATCTACCACCATGGAGGATTAATTCCACCTTTGAATCTGAGCACTGGCAGTGGAAAATTGTATGAAATGTGGCAGCACTAAAATTTTCAAAAGGTTCCAACTGTCCCTAAATCTCTGGGCCAGGCCCAAACTGTCCCGTGTCCCAGAAGGCTCTACTATAATAATTTGTATTATTGGTCCCGGAAGAGGCATAGCTAAACACTAGTGCCTTCTCAGTATCATTAAGGCCTGGGTCATGCAAGCCTTTTTCTTATTATTAACCGCGGCTCGGCGCATGCGCACGAGGGTTACTGTAGTCTGTTTGTCTGTCTGTCTGTCTGTTACCGCTCTACTGCCTGCGTAGGACATTTATGCAACAAAATGAACGTACCAGCCAATTTGCGTCAAACTCCAAAGGTTTTCAACTGAGGGATTTTGCTAAAAAGCTTTCTCTCACGAGTTATAGCTTATTCTTTGTCTTAGCATAGCGAGGTCAGCCATTTTTCAGTTCCCAGTATAGTAAATTATGGTTAAATCTCCTCTACGGTATACTACCTGTGGTAATGCCTATAACCATATATGGCTACAGGATACAGTTCATAGGCTATAATAAATATAGAGCATCTCAGGAATGTAATCTATAGTTGCCACGTGGCAGTGCATGTCTAATAAAAGCCCACCATTCATCCAGCTCTCCGAGGGCCTGGGTTTGAGACTAGATCATCATAGGCTCCAACTTTTCCTGAACAGCTCCAGGGACATAGACCACATCCACTAGATCCGCCCATCATTAATTAAAACTCCACCCACAGCACACCCAATATGATTGAATTTGATGACAACAATGCCCAGAAAATACATTCTAAAGTATGAATTTGCAAGCCTAGTAAACCTCTTGTAGCTAGTGTTGCTACTGCAAAACTAAAGTTTGTAAGGCACTACCACAAGCAGCTTGTTCATTTTACCACCAGTAGGTGACTAGTTGTACTACTAGTACTACTACAGTATTTATGCTAGTGTCTGGACCTCTTCCGGGACCAATAATATAATTATAGTAGAGCGGCCTTCCGGGACGCGGGACAGTTGCTAAAAATCCGGGACTGTCCCGGAGATTCAGGGACAGTTGGAGCCTATGGATCATAGCTATGGTCTCATCTTAGAATTGAGTAGGTTGCATACATGTAGCTACTCACTATCCTGTCATAGCCTTGTAGTGCATGAGGCCAAGCTTGCATGCATATGGTTGTAGCTATCTTGATGACAGTCTGTCTGCAGTCTAGCAACCTGGCCAGTATTTAATATACTGCTTTAATGAATAACAGCTCACACACATCAGCACAATTTAAATAATAATCACTGCAAGAATACCCCAGAACACCCCAGAATGTCAGTTGCACAAAACTACCATTCTATCTTGACTCACACTGCATAATCTCAGCATTATCATAACCACTGATCATAACAGTAGTTAGCTACTGTTTTAATATGCTGAATTTCAATTTTGCGCCGAGCGTTTTGCACCTTAGTGCTTTAATTATGCATAATTATTTAGAATAATTTGGCAATACTTCACATTGAAGGGCCTGGGAACGAGGCTAACGAGCGTTGCAAATACTGCGTTTTGTTGGCCACGCCTATGTACACTACCCACTATGTGCTCTCTGCTCATGCGCACAACCTGACACAATATGTCGGTAAAGGTCGTCAACAGGCTGCGAGCTCAGATACCGGTACCGGTATGCTCTGACATCAACGTTGCAGCGCGCGCGGGGTATGTGCTCTATAGAGCTCTAGTTATACAGAAGCATTCGGATGAAATGACCCACTGTGGAATGTCTAGCATAGGTAAATAGCTAGGTAATTTTCTGGACCTCTTCCGGGACCAATAATACAATATTATTATAGCTAATAGTAAAGCCTTCATCATGACTGCAGCTGGCCCGGGACTACGTGGCTGTGTTTCTCAGAATAGCTATTAATTTTGTTTGGCCATTAAATTTAGTGACATGCATACAGAAGCATTCAGATGAAAGGACCCGCTGTGGAATGTCTAGGATAGGTAATTTTCTGGACCTCAATAATACAGTAACTAGTAAAGCCTTCATGCAAGCCTATACACGACTAGTTACAGCAGGCCCACGACCATGGCCACATCTAGCCACATGGCTGTATGCTCTATTGATAATAGGTAGCTAGGTAATAATTATTTATCTAGCTACTTATCCTAGACATTCCACAGGGGGTCCCTTCATCTGAAGGCTTCTGTATGCATGTCACTAAATGGCCAAACGAATAGCTAGCTATTCCGAGAAACACAGCCATGTGGTCCCGGGCTAGCTGCAGTCATGTAGGCTTGCATGAAGGCTTTACCATTATAATTGTATTATTGGTCCCGGAAGAGGTCATAGCCATTCCACAGGGGATCCTTTCATTTGAAGGCTTCTGTATGCATGTCACTAAAATAATTAATGGCCAAACAAATAGCTACACTGTAATAAATGAATAGTGAACGTCACTACTTGGTAGTGACATCTGTGGCAAAATGTAGTGAGATGTTTAAGCTATTCTGAGAAACCCTTATCTACTCTTGGAGAAACACAGCCATGTGGTCCTGGGCCAGCTGCAGTCATGTAGGCTTGCATGACTTTTATTAGGGTAGCATCAAAGTAGTCATGTGGATGGGTGATGGCCAGACAAATTGAAGGGCTGAGAGCCATAGTGGGCTAACCCACAAATGTTGAATTAGCCCCCTGAAACTTGAAAATATGTTTAAAACGTGTTTCATGAGCTGCAGAAAAATCACATTTCTGAAAATTTCAGGAATTTGGTAGAGTACAATATAAGGTTTTTAGTCCATTTTTGGGGTTTTTGGACAATTTCCCACATTTAATTTGGGGTTAGCCCACTATGGTTCTCGGCCCTTCAATTTGTACACATAATGTTTTCCTGAAAGCAATTGAGGATTATTGAACAAGGTATGTATCATACATAATAATTATGTGGCTATTTGGACTTATTATGGTATTCAATCATGCACTACAGTAACTGTGGCATGTTGACTAAAATTATAAGACAGCTACAACTATTTAAGTAGACATCTGAATCTGCAGATCATAAATTTTGAGCAACATAGTGCCCCCAGTGCAAAGATGGTAGCCATAGTAAATAGTTTGCAACCAGGCAGGACATTATAGCTAGCTACATTAGCGATGCTTATACACTTGAGTTACTTAAACATAATAGATAGCTAGCTTTATAAGAATATTGTATGATATCAACTATAATGCCATGATTGATAATAATTATTATCAACTTTGACAGAATCCAGTGATGACTGAAGTTCTATCTGCGATTCTCATCTTCCTCTCTACTCCTGTCACAAATGAGGCAGTGCACTACATGATTGTCAGATCCTCACAGCCACATGATTACAGGGACACAGAATTTATGGATAATGGTCTCACTCTCTCGCAATTTGTCAACAACTTGAGCGATTATTTAACCAATGATACAACACTGATCTCTTCATCGGGAAACTATAATTTGGAATCAGAGCTTGTTATTGAAAATATCCATTCATTCTCCATGTTTGCATGGCCTGGCTCTTCATCAAAGGCTGTCATTACCTGTGGTCACGATGCAAGGTTTGAATTTATAAATGTTAGTACAGTAACTATGAGTGGGTTGGAGTTTGTTGGCTGTTTTGAAAATTCTGTTGTGTGTGTTGAGCGATTTGAACGTAAAGATTCCACTTTTCTGGGTAATGGTATAAATGAAGTGAGAGCCAGTGGTACAGTACTCTTCATACAGAAATGCACTGCTAATCTAGAAGGTGTAGCATTTGTATCTGTCGTAGATGGACAAACGACACCACAAGATTTACCATGCAGATCCACATAATTGCTCTGATTCCGAAGCTGCACTTGCAGGATCAGATCTAAGTAGCCTAAGAAGGATCGGTATCCAGTTACAAAAAAGCACCGTCAGTATTTTACATAGCTGGTTTGAGGGAAACACGGTTGGCCTCGTTGGTGGACTTATCTACGATGAAAGTGGTAGTAGCATAACAATCACTAACACCACCTTTTTCAACAACAGTGCTGATGATCTATACGCTAGCTATGCATGCTATTGCCATTCCGATTGTAACTTTGTAACTAGTGGTATTGTGTACGCTAATAGCCCCCAGAATTCTATACAAATTCGTCATAGTAAACTTGCTCAAAATGTGGGAATGGTCATATTTGCAAACAATAGCAATGTGCTCATTACTCACACGGAATTTATCGATAATATATATGTACAGTGGACCATTTACAACAGTGGTATACCTATTGGATAGCAGCCTTGTTATTGTTTACAGTGCATTTTCCAACAACAATGGGCTTCCTCTACATACTAAATATTTGAATGTGACAATTAAGCATTGTGAATTCATTAGCAATAATCATGCAGTTGTGTTGGGTGCATGCTCGAGGTGGGAAATCTCTCAGCCTTGACCAAAGCATGCAAGTTTATCAACAACACCGGAAGATGGATTTTTTATTCTATAAACACAAGCATGATTCATATCAGTCACAGTGAATTTGTTGGTAACATCGCATCACAACATTTAATCGAACTTGGTAGTACAAAAATGATAAATGTTACTAATAGTCACTTTTCTAGCAATGCTATCACTCAGTCTGCAGAATTATATTATCATCATTATCCTTCACTGATCTATCTTGATGGATTCAAAATAGATCTAAGTTTTATTGAATATATCAGCAATAAAGTTAATGATACTGGAATAAGTATTCGAGCCGTGAACACTAGCATTCATCATAGTGAATTTATCAATAACACAGGATCAACAATCCTACGAGAAGAAACAAGTCTTAGTGTGAGTGATCGGGACAATACGGAAGTAGCTACTGTATAGAATTGTCATCATCAGTCATTGCAATTCATAAACAATAATATTATAGGATCAAGTGTTGTACAAACAGAGAATACAAGAGTAGCCATCAATCATAGTGAATTTATTGGTAATTGGAATGGATATGCTACTGTAGTGTATGCGGCATATCGAGCAATTACTGGAAGCATTGATTACTGTGAATTTAGGAATAACGCTGGGTCTAGGATCATACGAGCAGGCAATACAATGATCTTCAGTGTTACTCATAGTGTGTTTGTTGAAAATCTTGTAACAAATTCAGTATTGTACTTTTATGGAATCATGATAACTGTAAAATTGAACGAATTCATCCAGAATGAAGCACGTTATGTACTGGATATACGATACTATGCAGAATCTGAAATGAACAATAATATATTTAACAACAGTGCAGTTTATGATATATATATACATACAAACTACTTGCAGACCAGGCTTTAGTCTTTCTTTGGGCAGTTCTCGTTGTATTCCATGCTCTGATCACTGGTTTCGAGATATGATAGGAATTGTGGCAGCTGCTTTTGTAGCTGGCATTGCTTTAGTCATCTCTATGTTAGCTCTTAACTTAACAGTTGCTATTGGCACCTTCAATGCAATACTCTTCTATGCTAATACCATTGCAGTGAATGTGGACACTTACTTTGCACCATTTACAAGACTAGTTCGAATCTTGTCACGGTGTTCATTTCATGGCTGAATCTTGATATCGGCTTTGATGTTTGCTTTATCAATTCAACGGACAGTGACATGATTCAGATCAGTAAGGCCTTACTGCAATTAGCTTTTCCTTCCTATGTCATTGTACTGGTTGTCGTTGTAATAGTGGCCAGTGAATGTTCTTCCAAATTTGCTAAGACGATTGGCAAAGGTAACCCAGTAGCAGTCTTGGCTACAATGATCTTACTTTCTTGTTCTAAGTTTTTTAATGCAATCGTTGCTTCTGTCTCTGTACTGTATGCGCAACCAGCTTAATTATGGTTCACGCAATGTTGATGTTTCAAGATTAGGAAATGTAGCTACTAGCGGATATAGAAAGCGCCAATAATAATGCTAAATAATTAAAAGCTGTCAGTTATTTCTTGTTAGTGATTTCTATACTAATTTTTGGTTTTGGTATGATTTTCACCAGTTTAGTGTTTCTCTGGCAGTGGCTTCTACAATATCAACACAAGGCCATCTTTAAGTGGGTAAGGTACCAGAAACTCCAACTTTTCCTTGAACCCTACCATGCTCCCTATACTGCTAAATTTCGCTATTGGACTGGCTTGCTGCTGTTTGCACGTGTACTGCTTTATCTAATTTCTATTGTTAATTTCTCTCTTGATCCACGTATAGATCTCATGGCCGTAATTTGTGTTGTTTGCGGCTTAATACTCCTAAAGGGAGTGACTGCAAAGAGAGTCTACAAGAATTGGCCACTCGATGTCATGGAAACTTCTATCTATTTCAACTTGGTTGCATTTTCAACCCTCACATGGTACAACTTAGACTTTGGAGGGAACCATGCAGGTTGCTTTGGCCTACACGTCTGTCATGATCATTTTCATCCTCTTACTGGGGATCATTGTCTTTCATGTCTTACGCTATACCAGGCTTTATAAATGCTCTTTTGTTGAGAAGACTTTCAATTGGATGTCTTCAAAGCTAATGGAGAAAAAAACAAAACAGCAACCCCCAAATGACACCCCTGAAGAGCTGGATGGATACCGGCTGGAAAGGTTGGCAGCTGGCGATCAGGAACTGCCAACCATGACATACTCAGTTGTTGAAATCAGTCAACCTACCTAAATTCAAGAAATAATTGCTATCTGTACATAATTATTATTATCATGGTGTTTTGTATTATGGTAGCTACCATTATCAATTTTTGTATATTATACCAGTTAGCACAATGCCTGCAGCTAGCTAATCAGTAAGCTAATGGAGAAAAAAACAAAACAGCAACCCCCAAATGACACCCCTGAAGAGCTGGATGGATACCGGCTGGAAAGGTTGGCAGCTGGCGATCAGGAACTGCCAACCATGACATACTCAGTTGTTGAAATCAGTCAACCTACCTAAATTCAAGAAATAATTGCTATCTGTACATAATTATTATTATCATGGTGTTTTGTATTATGGTACCATTATCAATTTTTGTATATTATACCAGTTAGCACAATGCCTGCAGCTAGCT
This sequence comes from Cliona cf. orientalis, assembly GCA_963930775.1. Taxonomy (NCBI): domain Eukaryota; kingdom Metazoa; phylum Porifera; class Demospongiae; order Clionaida; family Clionaidae; genus Cliona; species Cliona cf. orientalis. Next base: position 4,192,791 of record OZ005690.1, read on the forward strand.
AATCAGTGATAAAAATATATGACATTGTATAGGAAAGGAATTGGCATATAATTGTATGATGGAGACTATAGCTATTTCAGCAGGGAAAATGTTCCTGTAGGAAAGAGAAATTGCAGGGGATACTCCGATTGTTTACAATTCTCACATGGTTAAGGGTAAGCATAGGACTTCAAACATCCGAGAGTTTTTATTACTGAATCCTCTATACCGTGTGTGTCAGCAGTAGAAGCTGCACCAATCTTGAAGCTGCATGTGGCCAGAATAATATTGAGAGCTATCGATACCTGACCTGGCTAGGGTAGCTACCGGTTTCTCTAAATAATTATGCTGGTAAATTAATTTTGTTCTGGAAGCCAAAGAAGCGGCCCAGATTATTGTGCTGCACGTCAGCCAGAGCATTGCTGTACCAGGTAGATGGCAGGTTGATAGAGCTATAATACTATTATTAAACCTTAAAGTGTAGGCAGCATATAAGAGACATTGCAAATGAGCCAGAGCTAGTACTTGCATTAATGATATGCACTGCACAGCATTAATTATCTCAGCAGCACATAATTGATATGTTTTTCCATTGAGCACCCCAGGTAGCTATACTGCAAGGACTATGGGTATATATAATATTATTATACTATCTCCGTATTAGTTATGTATAGATTGCGTAATGCCTCTGGCCATACAAGCAGGAACCAAAGCTTATCTGAGAATGCACCGCAGCCCCAGGACCCAGATGCATCATAAGTTAGGACAATATCTGGGTGGTCTATACTGTCATCCAGCATTCTAGAGAGACCATTGTGATGCTCTATAGCCACCGCACAATAATATCGGACTGTGCTTTCCTATTAAGGCGAATGAAGATGTTGCCCATGGCCATCTGTGATGGGAGGATTTAAGGTGGTTAATCAGACAGTTGAGGAAGGTATGGCCTGGCCGGGCTGACTACAATACTGGCATCCAGTAGGAGACAGATAATTAAGAGACTCCATGCGGCCAGTTCATTTCTTTTTGCTCAAAATTAATGATCATGCAGATTCAGATATCTATTCTTAATTATTGTCTTAATTATTGTCTTAATGGCCATTACCCATCCACATGACTACTTTGATGCTTCCCTAATAAAATTCATGCAAGCCTACATGACTGCAGCTGGTCCTGGACCACATGGCTGTGTTTCTTAGAATAGCTAGCTAATCGTTTGGCCATTTAGTGACATGCATACAGAAGCCTACAAATGAAAGGACCCCCTGTGGAATGTCTAGGATGCTAGCTAGGTAATTTTCTGGACAGAAGGCATGGTCTGAATTTAGTGTGGGGGTACACTTGGACCTTGCCTCCGTTTTTCAGGCAAGAAAGAGTGTCTGAAATGTTAATAGCAGTGCCTGATGAGTATATTTTAAACATCAGCAAGATCAGAGGCCTAGGGAATGAAGCAATAGACTCCCCACAATTATGGTTATTATTATGCTCTGTATAATGTAGCTAGTTGACCATAGCAGTTTCTTATTCATGACAGTGGTAACAGTAATCATATAGAGGGAGTTTCAGAATCTGTTATGTACATAGGACAAAAATTATAAAGCCTCCAGTCATCAGGGGAGAACCCAGTCCGATCCTCACTGGCCACAGGTTTCGGTCCCATTAATCTCCTGACCCATGGTCAGCTAATAGAAAGGACGGGACCACTCCCCTACAAGGAGTCCGGTATAGCGTGCTCTTCAATGCCCTTTGGCCTTCTTGATTCTTCTAGTTGTCACGTGATAAGCTCACCCTCTATGTGTGTCACGTGTTTATTTAGTGTGCTTGCGACTGGCTGCGCATACTTCTTACTGATTTTAGATATCAGTATACGTATGTAGGCAGTAGCTATAAGTGTGTTCAGCAAATCGCTGGAAGTCAATATTAACCTACAGTAAGTTGCTATTATGTTTTATTGGACCTTTTTATTATTCCCTTTGTATCTAGCTGTACCAGAATTTAGCCCAATTCAACTAGATCTTATTTTTAGTGATTTACCCTCCTTATGGCTATATGGCAGGCTCTGTCACCATGTGCTCAGGCTATTGCTATTAATTAATCTTTGGCCATGTGTGATTTTAATGATAATTATACTGTGTTTGAATCACTTGCTAATTATGTCGGATGTAACATCATAATTAACTGTGGTGTTACTTCTATGTACCCTTATGTGTGTATGGAAAGGATGTGTGCATCTGTGTGTGCATTTTTCTTTTCTGCCCAATTTGAATATAATGTGGCAATATGAAGAGTGTGGGGGTAGCTACACTCTTTCCTGTCTATTATACTCAGGCAGAAAAGAGTGCAGGGGTACACTCTTTCTTGCCCATAGTTAAATTAAAGGGGCAGCAAAGAGTGCGGGGGTACACTCTTTCCTGCCTACTCTATTCAGGCAGGAAAGAGTGCAAGGGTACACTCTTTGATGTGGTTTAGGTGTCATATCCTCCACTTCACGTCCACCCACTTTGGTGATGCCTTAATGACCATGCATCTGAGTGCTGCTTTATTGCTATTATTATAAGAAAACATAGCTACATGCACACATACATGTACTATGTATAGGGGAAAGAAAGAGTTACGTAGCTACTCCTGCACTCTTTCCTCCCTGCTTATAAACATGATGAAGTAGCTACTGAGCAAAAAGATAAAGGGGTGTGGCGAGCGGTATAATAACGTGTGAATGCCTAAACATTACTAAGTCTTACGTATGTACGTATGTATTGAATTGGTCTGGAACCTGGAACTGGTAAGGCTATGAACGACGCGACCATTTCCAACCATGCTCCACCGTTGTCCTGTCCGCACCTTGGAGAGAGAAAGCTGCCACTGGGAGATTGACTACACTGTGGTTGTTTGTACACTAGCTATGTGAGCTGAATTAGTGGAAGGAAAAGATACTGCAATATGAACCAAATCTTCCGGTGAACGAGACCAAGTGTTAATTTGAGGGAGAATGTTACTTACAAGAATCACAGATGCAAGAATTGATATTACAGCGATGGTACTGAGAGAAATGAAGCAAGCAGGAGCCTAAAATGTGCTATGAAAAGTGATTGGTGTCCAACAATCAAAACTTTACTGGAATAATAATTATGTGTTCCAGCATAAGTCTAAGCAGTGTTCGATCTTTGAAATGTTGTTGTGCTTCATGAATTCTAAATTCTGTGAAATATTGGACCCTGAGTCCAAAAAAATACAGCACTCGTCTTGCATGAGTTTATGGCGAGCCAGCCCCTTAAGGGCTGGCCTACCAGACTAATTCATGATTTCGTTGGAATACAAGTTAATATTATTTACACTGTACTATGACTTGAACATTAATAATTATTGTGGATTGAAATTTATGCTGGCACATTATAGTATACATTATACTGAAATTTATACTTCTTAATGGACCGGAAGCCATGCAGACCATGCAGAAGGGAGGTGCCAGAGCACACCCACATCAGCACCATCATAATAATATTATGCCTTAAGGTAGCGATGTCCAACCAAAATTGAAATCTCAGAAAATTAATGCACGTTGTGCATACATCTCCCAGAACAAAAAATTTCTGCTGATCGTATTGGTGAAGGTTTCACCTTCATATCTTGTTCCTAAGTGAAGTGATGACTGTAATTGATTTAGTACATGGTTCATCCTACAATACAGGGTAAATTAGCTAAAACTCTTTTACAAGTATTATAATAATTATAGATAAAGGCAGACACCAACCAAATTAATTGATTACAGCAGTTATTTCAGGGTATAATACACACAATTTATAGCATAGTTGAGAACTTTGCAATATATGATAAACTTTATATTTAAGCAACAATGATCAGCATAATAACTATATTAACTCTTCAATCAAACTAATGTCACTTCAGTGAATCATTAAGATTGTTCATACTTCGTAGAAATTTACCCCCTACAAATTCCTTCATAATCATTTCTGTACTATGTTGACCAGAGACTGCCAAGGATTTAAACTCTGTTGGAACCTTATTGGGCTCTAAAAGAAGAGCCAGGCACTCCACTGGAGTTTGACCAAATTGTTTGCCAATTTGTACATCCAAATCCAGATTGTGAAACTGCATGTAATGTTACAAGAACTCATCATGCATGCTATCCTTGTGCCAAGAGGGATGCCTCGTATCATGGCTTTAGTATAGTGCACATGCTCTAGCGACCGGTTAACGACCTCTACCTTTCGTCCTCGTACATCAGTGTACTATACTACTGAGGTACATTCATTGAATAGCTACTAGGGATGTAGTTAAACTTTCATAATAATATTATTATTGTTAACACCATAAATAACAATAATAATATTATTATGAAAGTTTAACTACATCCCTAGTAGCTATTCAATGAATGTACCTCAGTAGTATAGTACACTGATGTACGAGGACGAAAGGTAGAGGTCGTTAACCGGTCGCTAGAGCATGTGCACTATACTAAAGCCATGATACGAGGCATCCCTCTTGGCACAAGGATAGCATGCATGAAGACTATATCATATTATTATACACTGTAAAAAGAGAACTGTCAGTTTGACATACAGTATGTCATTAACCCTCGGCGCATGCGCGAGGGTTACGGTAGTCGTTCTGTGTGTAAGTGAGTGAGTGTGTGTGTCTGTTACCGCGCTAGCTGCTACATACCTGTTTTATACGTTGAAAACAAGGTGCCATTAGGCTTTTTGTCGTAGATACAATATATGCATTGTGTGGATTTCGTTGAAAATGCTTTGTTCAAAAGTTCTGGCGACATTTTCTGACCACCACGGCCTTCTTCGCTTCTTGATGAGCTCTCGCTCGATGAAAGAGACAGTATAGCCGCTTCATTTCAAGAAGATTAGTGTGTAGCTCAAGCGATAGTTCTTGTAACTCGACTGACTTATCACTCAGTCACAGTAGGCTATCAACTAAGCTTCTTGGCTTTACTTTGTACTAGACTAGATCTGCTGATCTGGCATGCACGTGGTACTATTACGTAATACCGTGCAATCAGTAATGCATTCTTGTGGTTATACTTAGTACTCTCTACAACACTGCTATCAGCAACAGTGCTGCAGGCTTAGCTAGCAAATTTGCAACATATACACTAGTCACTACTGCAATTAATCTTACAGCGCCGAGGGTTTAGCACCAATGGTGTTCATTCTGGTTGCAGGTGAGTGAATAAAATGCATCACTTGCAGAGGGGAACCTCATAACAAACTTCTCCTCTTTCATATTGGTTTCCCTATGCATTCTCATACCACTGAAGTAATTATCTGAATCCATGTGTGTGATTTATTCACTCACCTGCATCCAGAATGACAAACTACATGTCAAACTAACATTTCCCTTTTTGCAGTGTAGCATGCATATCTGTATATGTGACCGTCCACGAGTAAATCAAGTGTAATGCACGGAAAAACAATTTTGAATTAAGGCCACCATTACCAACTACGACCTTTGAACTATTGCTCCTGCAAATTTGAAGTCTCTAGCCTGTATAGTCTGGAGATATAAGCAAAAATATACCCAGATCACCCGTACAAGTTTGCAAAAAAATGCAAATTATCTCCAAATCTGACCAGTCTGCACTAAGACGCCGGTTTGCTTGGAAAACAGGGTACGAGATGCATTTTGCGGTTGCGGCATAATAATGATGTCATACCGTATTCGCTTGATCAGACACCGTGGCTACTATTGATTTCATTGCCCGAGTTTGTGTGGCGTTTATTCGAGAGTGGCGACTATTCGAGAGAGGCGTTTATTAATGCCAGTAGCTGCCAGAGAGGCAATCCTTAGAGAAACGGTCGATTGACACCATTGATCTCAGAGATTCTGGTCCCTTTGCTGATGTAGAAGGTTAGAACTTGTTCTATATAGACTGTTTATCGTGTACCTGCCATCGAAAAAAATGAGTCGCGAGGCATATCCACGTGCTGGTGTTCTCGAATAGTGAGCATGGTGCAGCTACTATTCGAGAGCGGCGACTATTTCGTTCAGCACTTGTGGAGGTGCGGCGATTATTCGAGAGCGGCGTCTGATTGAGCGAATACAGTATACTAAATTTAGTACAGAATCTAATTTTAATTACTCCACATGGAGCTAAGTAGTAGAATGAACTTTTTCCAGTTTTTGCTGGTCCAGATCTCCAAGTCAGAAGTAGAACAGTAGATGACAGGCAGTCTATATACACATGCACTCAGCTAGAAGTATGGAACACAGCCATCACTTCAATTTGAGTCCAAGATGTTCATTACTGATTTGCCCAAATTTCATAGTCGGCCTCAGACAAGCGCTTCAAGAAGAATGGAGCCATGGAACTGATTGTGGTGACAAAAGTACTCGTTGTCTAAGTCTCCCAGTTGGTTTTTAGCTAGGCTATATAGACATTGATCTTTAATTAGTTTACTTTTTGTTAGACTGTGTAGCTATGTTCTATTACCAACTTAGAACTCGAGAAAATATTATGTTAATATTATTTTGAAAATTCAACATGATATTACTGGTTGTAACGGATGATAGGCATCGTACTAACCTTGTTGTAGATGGGCGCTTATAGCTTCAATATGTCCATTACTGATTTGCCCAATTTTCAAAGATGGCTCCAGCCAAAATGCATTTACCCACTCAGTAGCTTTCTTCTCTGTGATGTTCGGGCCAACCACCTCGATTCTGGTACCAAAGTAAAGCTAGACAGGCTCTCTAACTAAAGATAACATAGATAGACCTAGAGACCACTCCTGTCAAAAGTTACAGTATCAATTGAACTAGTTGCCTATCTTGTTAGTGGTTGAGCAAGCGCTGTGCATATCATTATCTTCCATACGTGCAATACAAACTCATTATTTCCAAGCAAACGTATATGGACTTCCGGGCGTCTTAGTGTAGACTGTGACCCTAGATGACTATTTTAGCTCATATCTCGGTTTGATGTCTAGCGCATTATGCTTGGTTTTCTCATGGAGGGTCACATATTATAGCACTAGTGCTAATCAAGGGCTTATCGAGCCACCGTAGGTGGCGAGAGGGCATGTAAAATACGTAGATGGCGATATCCAACATGTTACTAAAAACAGATTTTTTTGACTAGCTATGAAATTCTGTTTGATGGCTTATCAGCCCGTTCTTTTCGAGATTTGACGAAGAAGAGAGGCTATCATGGTCCTTTCAGGTGGTTCTCAACGCTGCCAAGTGTCAGAAACAAAATTGAGCCCCGAGTCTGAGTTTCCAGCAGTGTAAAGCTCCCGTTCACTTTACCGCCCAATGACAGAGACAGAAGCGATGGGGTAAGCTTCTGGTTTTCAAGGCCGTACCTAGCTATAGGGCAGGGGGGGGGGCAGTTGCCGCCCCCCCCCCCCCCCCCCCCCGTGAACCAGGCCATAGTGACAAATTATCCTCACTGTTTTGTTAGTCTGAGTCGAATGGTCTTCTGTCAGCTAGTATAGCAGTCAAATTATACATAAAACTGCATCATCCAGCGCAGAAACGACCTCTGTGTGGATCGACCTCCTCGAAAACCCCTCCTTAGAAGCGATTTGGTGGGTGTGGTCAAGAAGTTTGTGGGCGTGGCAAAAAATTAGCGTGCGCTATGCGCGCAATCGTTTTATTTGCCCCCCTGCATGAAAAATCCTATGTACGGCCTTGGTTTTGTTGTATTGAAGACTAGCTTAGAACGGAGATCTTCGACGTCTCATGACCCCAGCTTAGACTGATACAGCGTGTGATGGCGTTTTGTCAGCTCAGGGCTGTTTTTCACCACCACCGTCTCTGATTGACTCGAGGATAGCCTCATTTTCACTTGTCTCGACGATTGGTGTTTCCTTCTGGATCTTCGGTGCTGCCAACAAAGGCTTAGCGTGGAAGTAGGTCGCTATAAAACCAGGTACAAACGTTGCCTATACTAGTTTGTTCATTGAACGTTTTGCTATTAGTAACAATTAGGATTTCGCCATCTACGTTAACACTATGCAGGTTACATGCCCTCTCGCCGCCTACGGCAGCTCGATAAGCCCTTGCACTAATACAAGATTACGTAAATCAAGCAAACGTGTGGAGTTCGACCAGCAGTACTTGTCAGAGAAGGCAACATGCAACTTTTAAGGTATCTGCTTGATACACGCATAAGTTACTCTACATATTTACTGACTTTCGAGCCTCAGACACCTTCTCTTGAGGCTCTAGAAGTTATTACATAATTTCGTCATAATTACCTCATAACCACAAAAATATATTCCTACTGGGGATGTAATTATTATAACTTATTATTATGTATCTATAGTAGAATGATTATACAGGGAGAACTATGAGTTCATTCACTGCCTGGTATTTTATTTACATACTAGTAACAAAGGTCTATATATAAGCAATCAATTTTTTTAGGTATCAACCAAGGAATTAGGAGTAGCATTGCTATTCTTAGACTACTGATAAAACATAGGCTGACAAAACAATGGCATGCACTAGGAAATTATCCACAATTCAGTGTACACTATGACAGTCATGATGTGGAAAACAAGGTTATGCTGACTTTGCTATAAAACAGTATGCTCTATCCCAGAGCTATATAAGATAGCATGCCCCATTTAAAGACTGTTCACATAATTTAGCATTACAAGCATAAATTTACTATCCAAAACAGGTGCTGTGATGTGGTACTTAATCAAAGGTTTGATGAGCCCAACTTGCAGAATATTGATAACCATAAAATTAGTATCCTTAAATACATGTAAGCATGGATAATTAATTGTACATGCATGTAGACGAGTATGCAAAAGTTCGAACTCCATAAAAATTTCCACTACAAACAGCATGCGTGTAGTGCTTTGGTACACTAGCATGTACTGGAAATAAACAATACCCAACCAGAATGGAGCCACTCCAGATGATCAAGCTAGTGTAGAATTTTGCAGTTGATAACAAGAGCCACTTGTTTTTGGCACCTGTGAACCTTAAAAAGTGTATGCCTACAACCCTATTCAAATTACCAACGTTGTTTTGAGGCCATACTATAAGTCAAGACTAGCCTATCGATATCCCAGCTGTTCAATGTTGCAAGTTGAGAAGTGGGAGGGCCTAATATCGCATTAGACTTTTAGCTCACCTCAATTTCTGTTTCTTCCTTCATCCTATCCATATTCACTTCTATGGGATCAGATGGTTTAAGATCTCCTTCTTTAGCTTTGTACTCACGTACGGAACAGATAGTTACTAAGTACTTCCTCATTCCTGAATCTTTAAGATAGAATGCTCTTTTGACCTTGTGGCGAATTATTGTCATAACCCAATCTCTATCCGGCCCTACAGGCACTAAGGATATGGTACGCTGAGGTGTCATTTCCATTTTAGAAAGAAAATCACGAATAGTTCGGTCGTCAGCTGGGATGATTTTGAAGGTACTCAAGTCCAGTCTCAAATCATATTTACTAAAACATAACAGAATAAAATGACGTCAAAGGATATGGACTATAATGGGATACTTACCGATTTAAGCACATAACATCAACAGTCAATATTCTGCTGTCATCTTTCTTTAGTTGAATCACTTCAGGTTCTGCTCTTCCTTCCAAAAATCGTAGGTGGACTTCTAGTCTATCCGTATCTCTTATGCCCAACTTTAACTCATAGGTTTCAACTGTAGATCCAGCATCAATTAGGGAGGATGTAGCAAGGGCAGATGAAGCCTCTTCTGGCATTCTGTATGGTAGCAAATGCAAATTTAATGTGTATTTTTCACTATAGTCTTGTAAAAGAGGGTCCACGGGCAGTGCACCTTACATTAGACAGGAGGGTGGGCTGATATTCAAAGTTACATATTGTGCATTACAAATTAAGTGCTCTTAGACTATGGAACCAGTGTGAACAACACTGCAGTTATGTAATTAGTACCTTGCTGTTTATACTATTAAAAATGCATGCTCGTGCTAAGTGGGTGCTCTTTGAAATAAGTTATAAACCTCAGAAGGAGATCAAGGGTATTTACTCTTCGTATTTAATTTATCTTCTGTTACCTACTTGATGTTAAAAAACCGCTTGTATCTTGTATTGTCAAACAAGTACTTGATAATTTCTGTTGCATCACATCCTTCAGGATCACAAAACTTCTTATCATTTTTACTGAAAGTAAGCTTTCCAAACCTGCAGATATGATCATACAGTTTCACATTATTAATAAGCTGCAATATTAAAACCTACCCTTATAATGTACATGCCATATTTAGGAACCTATATTATTATTGCAATGTCTCAAGTAAGTATTTATGGATACTCTTAGTCTACCATAACCTTTCATTACCCTGGATGCTTACCATTGAATGCGCCAAGCTGAGCTGGCTAAATTATGCACAAATTTAGTGAGTGCAGTCAATGCACACTTGTGACTTAACTTGATCATGATTGCCGCTAGCTAATGCAGATTAGACAAGGTAGCCATTAATTCTTTCATTGAACACATAATCTGTGACTCTACTACCATGAGTATGCTAGTTTGTTTGCAGATGGGTTCAAAGCAAACTCAATCTAATTGTCAGCCAAGCCTTAGCTTTGTATTCAGTTAAATGTGCTCTTGATGCATACATGCACACACAAAAGTTTACCATAATATATGTGGTAGTAAGGATCCAGCCTGTGTACTTATCTGGGAGTGGGCACTTGTCTGGGACACTACAGTAATAACTTTCAATGCAGGAATGTCTCACATGCTAAGAAGGATATTCATATCATCCTGATTGGTAAGTGATGTGGTTGCAAGTAGTGGTATGATATTATATATTATAATATTATGCACAACAATGACACACTTATGATTAACAACAAAATTTAATGCTAAAGAAAGTTAAGACATGCAAGGTGATATAAACACGACCAAAACTCGAGTATCATAGCCTCTCAAAGGTGCAAGGGTCAAATCTTATGGACATAAACTCAAGCACACTATCTAGACATTGTACCATGCATAGCTGTAACATTCTGACCAATCAGATTGATTTATAGGAGGTATCTAAATAAAATAGACACCTCCTAGAGGTGTCTAGAGGTGTCTAAATAAAATAGACACCAACCTCTGAGGCTATGAAATTTGACATGATATTGCCTGCTAGGGTAGTTACAGCATCTTTTGTTAGTGAAAGAGATAAAGTACAGGGCTCTAGTGCTATGCAGAGTACTGTATGTAGATGATTAGTGGGCAGGTCTTACTGCATTAATTAATTGAATGGGTGAAGCGAATGATTGCCAAGTCAGCAGTAGTAAAAACTGAGCTGCACTCTGACTTCCTCGAGGTGAAATCAAGACAGCAATGACATATGGCCAGCCTTTTGTACACAGCGACGATAGTATTGTGGTTCTGAATGTCAAAGAAGAAGCTCAAGTTGGATAGAAAATGGCATCGGCTCACTATGCATCGATGTCCATCGTCAACTCGATCGACAACGATGGTTTGAACTGTTGCTAGGTATGTGCTCGAGCCTTTTATGACCGGCGCTGTAGTTGCTAGGCCGTATATACGTTGTCAGGACCACGTAGCCCATGGTATAAGTCGGTTACATCACTCGGTTCGGTCTCTATGCGATTTACACAGCCTCGGGCCTCCGGCCCTCGGTGTGTAAATCCCGTAGATATCTCCACCTTGTGATGTAACCTATACTTACGGTTTCAATGCACAGCTAGCATATTAACACTCAGTGGCCTATAGTCATACATCTGTGACAGGACTGCCTCGATTTTATTTAAACTGACTAGTTTTACCAACTTCCTCCTCCCTAGCCCGTCCCCTAAGGGATAATTATGTATAAATTCTTACTTCTATCCCTAGCGTTCACATAATATGCCTTATAAATACTAATAGACTTGCCGTCCTCTCAATTTGAGCTGTAGCTGCTGTTTGCTTATCCATTGAAGTGCAGATTGCAAGTTTGCATAGATAGCATCTGAAAGTTCATGGTCAAACCTCATCTGTGATGAGAATGATCTAGGAATGCTTTGTGGATTATCAAGAATTTCAGACACTGGTTTTGAATGTTGATTCTTTCGACATAAGCTAGCAAGAAAGTCATCATCAATGGACTTGGTAGGTTGATCAGACACATCTGATGGTACCTGAATGTTTATGATAACTACTAACCATTACTGGTACATAATTTTATAATGCTAACATTAGACGTAAGAACTGTGCTTATTTCTGGATTTGACAAGCAGCTACAGTTTCGTCAGGGGGTCACAAATACTTAGCACTACCGACACAAATGTACCACATTTCCTTAAATTATTCCCGCCGTTGAATTGTTATCATACTCAGGACTCTCTCGCTCCAGCTGAAACCTTGCCTTCGAATAGCTAGTTCCCACACCAATAATTCTACAATAATTGTATGGAACGGTTCAATCATGATGTTTCAAAGACTTCTGGTTCATTCACACTGAAACTGTGAAAAGTACAATGCACACATATTAAGTGCGGTGACATTAGTTGAACCCGCTTTTAATTTGTACCCGCATCTCTAGCCTAAGTATATATTCATGGGAAGTATTCAAGGAAATATGGTATTTATATTCTCTGTCAGTAGTGTATCTACAGTGTGGCTTCATGGCCTATCACTTCTCAATTGAAGGGCCGAGAACCATAGTGGGCTAACCCCAAATTAAATGTGGGGAATTGTCTAAAAAGCCCAAAAATGGACTAAAAACCATACATTCTACTCTACCAAATTACTGAAATTTTCAGAAATGTGAATTTTCTGCATCTCATGAAACACATTTTAAACATATTTTCAAGATTCGGGGGGCTAATTCAACATTTGTGGGTTAGCCCACTATGGCTCTCAGCCCTTCAATTGTGGTACTATAGCTATAGCATAAGATGTTACAACCACAGAGGTGATGTCACATCCAGAAAGTGATGTTCCTTTTACTACTGTGCACTCTTGCTAACATATAGGAGAATGACCTTCATAATTGTGTATTCCTGTTCTTTGCTAGGCTGTCTTTGAAACAGTAGGCAACCATTCAAATCTCTCAAGTCTTCAGGATGGATATAACAGAGAGTGACATATCTCTCGGCATACTAAAGGAAAATGAAAGATGGTAGAACACACAAGTGTAGGCTAATTAGGCATAGGGTATAATTTTGTATGTTATTGCATGTAATTACTTACATAATTGTGACCCTCCACGAGGAAACCAAGCATAATGTGCGGAAAAAAGTTTTTGAGTTAAGGCCACCATTACCAACTACAACCTTTGAACTATTGCTCCAGCAAATTTGAAGTCTCTAGCCCGTGTATGTCATGGAGATATGAGCAAAAATATACCCGGATCGCCCGTACTAAAGTATTGCAAAAAATTGCAATGAATATTGCTACATACGTTGCACGCAGAAGTCCGTATATTCGCCGTTTATGGTAAATATGTGGCCCCGCCCACTAAGTCAAAGAGCCAGATGGCTGCCAAAACGTTGGAAAGAGAGCAGCAGCCGGCGTTTCAATGGAAAAGAACGAAAAGATAAGCGTATTTATAGATCATTAGTATACAAAATCGAAGAAAGAAGTGACTGGAGAGTATTTTCTGTGCCGCTGCCGTGCTTGCCTAGCTGCAACTATGGCAACAGCTCCGTATCATAGACGATCAATGTTAGCTACACGGCCGACTTCTTCGAGCCATAACTCGGTAAGTATAGCGTTCTAGAAGCTACGAAGCAGATTTTTGTGTAGAGGAATGATTCCTCTATCGACCTATACCAAAAAGTGAAAAACGATAATTATCACCTTGGGCAACTATTTTGGCCTGTATCTCAGATTGATATCCAGCGCATTATGCTTGGTTTCCTCGTGGAGGGTCACAATTATGTATGCCCATTTCAATCCCACAACATCCTCAGGCATGTTTACACATGATAGTTAGCCTAATATGGAGGGGGCTGTGTTGATAGCAGCTAAACTGTACTAGAGAACCATATATCCTTCACCCCATCTACATTAGTAAGCCAGCTGGAAAAGAAGAAAAAACAACCTAGGGTAGCCGTCAGGGATCACACCCACGGCCTCCTGCTTAACCTGCAGATGCTCTGACCACTGAGCTATGCATGGCTCCCCACAGCCACCTGAGCAATTTCACTCCAGCTTTGAGGGTGACAGACAATAAAAAAATGTCTTTACTAGCCATGGCAGGTACCATTTAATTTAAAAGTAATTCAGATTTCAAAAAAAATCCAGAAATAAAAAAAAAGTGGGTAGGAAATTAGACGGTCCCACTTTACTATGTAGCTATACCATATTATAGTACAGCTAGAAAGTTAAGCCCAACATAAATTCTGGTATATTATATTAGGTTACAAATTAACCTGTCGTCCAAGAATGACAGTTAGTCTTCTCCTAGCATACTCAAGGGCTTCCTCTGATTCTGCAATCATTTTAACCTAAGAAGTCAATTCATGGAACAATTTAAGCTCATTCATTTAAAAAGAACATATAAATACTTCTCTGTTTGGGTCTCTGTCTGACTGAACAACTTTATATGCTTGATCATCATCAGTGTATTCTTTGAATCCAATTACACTTTTCAGAGATCTCCAAATTCCCATTGGATGACAAAAATAATCAACTTTTGGTCTGTGTAGCAACAAGAGTACAATAGCATATGGTATATACCCAACAATTAATATAATGCGGCATGGTTCAAGAATAAATTAAGATGCTTGCTTAAACACAAAAATACTGGCTCAATAACAAGTTCTTTAATCAATGATCCTGTCTTAAACTGCTACTAGCCATATAGCATCACCTTTCAATTTCTTTCACCACACCTCCATGCTTATAAGTACAAGTCTTGTTGCGACACTTTCCAAATAGCTTCTTTTCTATACACTCTCTTTTCACATTCTTCTTGGCCTAAGCAAAATAAACCTCATAATAACTGGCACCTTAAGTTGAAATAAGGTCTCAAACAACATCTATATTATTAGAATGGTATCTAAATTAAAACAATTACAGTGGATTATGAAGTAAATTATTATAACCAAACTTTTCACTGAACAAAACTTTAAACTAGTGAAGCTTAGCTACCTTCATATTACAGAAAAGTTCAGTGGAATATTAAGCTATTATCGTCAATGCGAAAAAGGTCACCACATGGTTTGTCTAGCTGGACAAATTGCAAATGTGGTGTGTGCATGGTGCAATCGCATACATGCAGTATACATTGCAAATTCTTGTGGTTACTCCAGGTCATACAGGCTTGACTCACTGATTGCCTTGCTATAATGTATCTTGCTACAAGCTCTAATGTACTTAGGCAATTGATTGTTCAATGTGCCAAGGGTTTGCACTATAACACAGGACAAAAAAATTAGCTCCAAAATATCTTGAATCCCAATATTAAAAGCTAATTATAATGTTAAACCCACGATGTTTTACAACATGTATCTCACTGTCTGCCATTTCCCCCTCCTTTAATCTTGTCCTCTCCCCTCAATTCTAGGCTGAAAATAAGTGGTGCTACCTATGGGCCCTGGTTCATGAGATATTATTACGCCTGTAACATACAAATTTAATTGTCCACATTAGCATACTTATCACACTAAAAGGGTGAAGAAACATGTTAGTAACATTTTCTACCGGTGTGATGTCTGGCAATCGATGTTGTGCATATTCAGCTGTTTCTTGATCCTCAGCCACAATTTTAATCTGCCAAATATAATTTTTATCTTTATCAAAGTAATATTATTTAGTGTACACTAGTAAGCCATACCTCATTTGTAGGCTCATTTCCAGATTGTAGGAGAATAAATCCCTTATGGGAACTAGTATTTCGCTCCTTGTAGTTAAAGTATCTTGTTGGAGGATACTTCAGATGCTTTACTTGTACACATACTGTAACAGGGCTAAACATTTAACAATATTTGATGTTAAACTTTAATTGGTATGCATAAGTCCATTACCTTGAAGTGGACCTTATATGCTGATGTCTACATCTAGCTCCAAAACGACATTCTCCAAACAGTGAGTAGTTAAGACATGAATTTGGTATCTCTATAAAATTACCCGCATATAGTAAATGAACATTATGGATAACTACATTATTTATACCGGTAATGATATAAAGGTATAAAGTTTATGAAGCTGCTATTAAGTAATGTCATATCTAACTGGTGCATGCGCTCAGTAAAGATGATTTATTTATTGGCCACTATATTACGACTCTTTATGCTGAGAATAGTTGTCACGGTTGTTTTCTAACAGATTTTCGGACAATCAAGTGCAAAACAGCAGCTATAATTGATGTATTGTCACACTCGGACTCTTCACCTTGACTTCGAAGCAAGTCTCATTAGTTCATTCTGCATTTTGCTGCTTTCATCATACCTTTTATCGCAGATTATAGAATTATTATTATAAAAAATTTCTTGAGGCTGCATTAAAACACTCCCCCAAATAGAAGACATTTGACAATATCGAGGACAAACTATTGAGCAACTCAAAGGGTCAATGAAATGTTTGTCTTGTCTGAAGCTTTGTTCTTTGTCAATCCAAAGCTAGGAGCTCATAGTATGAGTGTGTCCAAGCGGTTAGCTTGAGGTGAGTAGGAAATTTTGTCTCCCTCTACCAAGAGATACCTATATCACTGTCAAGCCTCTGACTATCTATACATAGGTACGTTTTAAATCTTTAAATGTTGCTTAGAGTACATTACAAAGTGGAGCAACTTGGAAAGAATGCTCACAAAGCATAGCTAAAACAGTCAAACTTTGTCTAACTCTCTCACCTTCTGTGGTGACTCTAGGTAGCTTTCTTTATCATAGAACTCAAGTACAATGCTTGTAGCTTTGCAAAGGCTAGAGAATAGCCAGCTATCTTCATCAAGAAGCTGAAATAAGTACCCATTTCCGTTGTTACCCCGCATGCATGCGCAAGGGGTAAAGTAATCGGTTGTATTGTTGTGGTTGTGGTTGTGGTTGTCGTCATGAGCACAAAAATCACCATATCTCGAGATGTATACATCTGATCGACTCGTAAGCACAATGAATCAATCAAATTCGGCAAAAAACTGGCTTCAGTGTCCGTCAAATCGATGGACATGGTCCATGGGCGTTACAAATTGTGCCTTTTTGTTAGCTAACGTAGCCATGCCTATCGACAGTGCCTACACAATGCTAGCCTCGTACCCAGGCCCTTTAAGGAGGAGGAGGAGAAAGGGCCTGGTATACACTGTGTTCGCATGGATTATTTTCCCAGTAAAAGCTGGGAATTCATATTTTTGTCCGCTTATCTGTCCATAAACGTGAACCTTCACCTCAGGTATATGCCTTTTGCTGGCAGCGTTTCGGGCTCAAGACGCCTGCTGTGACCAATTTAGCTATCACAAGTGAGCAATATCGATAGAAGAACAAGAAAGAAGCTATGAGAAGGACCTTGACTCACTTTTAGTTGACTTTTTTTATGAATAAATTTAAGTATCAATACCGAGGCAGTTGTCCAACGGCAGCGAAGGGACTTCTCAGATCTCTGAAGCTCAAAAAGGTCGGTTTAAAGTCAAATGAGAGCGAGGAAAGACTTCCGCATGATATTCTTTAGAAATATTCAGCCTGTAGGCTTCACCGACTTCGGATGCCATGGGATGCTTAGTATATGTTGTCCGTACGCGTCCGACTGCGTGGTAGCAACAATATCCGGCGAATTATACTAGAAAACTCTCCATAAACCTTGCGCATGCGCGTACAGTGTGTCCCAGGCCCTTTCTCCTCCTCCTCAAAGGGCCTGGGTACGAGGCTAACTCAACGCATAATGCATGTCCATTATGTTGTCTGCTCATGCACACAACTAAGTAGCTAAGAATAATATTATTATGACAGGTAAAGATCGTCGAAATTAATAATGTTCTTAAAATCTATACTCCATCCGAATCCGCTGACGGAGCTGAAATCTGTAGCCCTATGGAATCATAACATAATCTAAGACGGCTATACTATTACAACACACTATTGGACGAATCAGTTCATAATGTTATCTCCTAGTAGTCTAGATCTAGTACAGAGAGAGTGCTTTTGTCACCGGACATCCGGTAGCTACGACATTGTACAATTAAGCAGCATTTCCACTAATTTTCTGAAGTTCACAAAATTATAGCCATGCATATAACGCAATTCTATAGATTGCGCAATGTGCACGTGGGGTATGTGCTCTACAGAGCTCTAGTTTTTTGTAGCATTATTTTGGCCCTTGTGGCCTATGTCCATATCAATGGGGGTGTATGCTTATCAAATGGAATAGCCCAATTGTGACTAGCTACGAGAAAACCCGGCATATGGGATTATTGCGTCTATTGCGTTCTTAGTAGCTACCTCAGATCAAAATTAGTCAAAAAGTCCAGCTTTTGTCATATGTGACCTTCCATGACAAAACTAACCATATTGCGCTGACAACCGATTTTTAGTTAAGGCCACCCGACTACCAAGTACCGTGCAACCTTTGAACTATTACTCCTGCAAATTTGAAGGCTCTAGCCCATGTAGTCATGGAGATATGAGCCAAAATGTACCCGGATCGCCCGTAATAAAAATGTGCAGCAAGCACAATGAAACATTGCTACGTACGTTGCATACGAAAGTCCGTATACTCGCCGTTTAAGCAAAATATGTGGCCACGCCCACTAAGTCAAAGAGCCAGATGGCGGCCAAAACGTTGGAAAGAACAAAAAGATAAGCGTGTCTATAGATCGTTAGTACACAAAATCGAAGAAAGAAGTGTCTGGAGAGTTTATTCTGTGTGCAGCTGCCGTGCTTGCCTACCTGCAACTATGGCAACGGCTTCGTATCATAGACGGTCAATGTTAGCTACACGGCCGACTTCTTAGAGCCATAATTCAGTAAGTATAGCGTTCTAGAAGCTACGAAGCAGATTTTTGTGAAGAGGAATGATTCATCTATCGATCTATGCCAAAAAGTGAAAAATCATAATTATCACCTTGGGCAACTAAGTAGGCCTGTATCTCAGATTGATATCCAGCGCAATATGGTTGGTTTTGTCGTGGACGGACACATACTCATGTCAAAGAACCTTCCTTCTAACTGTTACCGTCGACTACGGAAGCTAGGCGTAAGATACCAAGACGAAATAAGCCTTTTTCTATAGCCCACCCCCCCCCCCCGATCAACCTAGCCCGACAGCTGCTAGTAGACAGAGCCTGTTGCTAGGGATGCTAATTGAAATTCGCGTGCACGGGCTACCTAGCTATGGCTAGATTTGTCCAACTACTAAATGTTGGCTCACCTTTTAACCTTTTTAGGCATCAAAGAAGAAGTGGCTCCCATTTTCGACGACGATTTTCGAAAGTAGCTCGATCTTTGCGCTCATTTCAAACGGCCCCACCCATGTTGAATTTATTGACTTCTTGGACATGCGTAGTATATGGAAACACTATACGCGTACATAGTAACACCTCGTTTCTCGTTTTCTATGCGTGTAGCTTGATTGCAAACAAAGTGCTCTAGCTCCAAAGCAAAGCGAGTGATCGATCTCAAACTTGCAGGTTGTATTATATAAGAGGATACCAATCTACTTGTGGGCTGTTCCCGGGAAACTCTCGATGGAGTAAACTTTTGCAGATCCGTAGGAAGGGAGCATTTCATGGAATGTTAAACTGATCACGTATTAAATAATATCGTGGAGAAAACTTTTGCGGGTGACAGTAAGTTTACTTTTTTCCCTCAAAAATTTTCCACTATACGGTATCAGTGAGTGAAGATTCTAGCTATAACTTCATATCTGGTAGCTTATCACTTTGTGTATGTAGGGAAGAATTAAACTTTAAATCTTCAATGAGCTTGAAAAGTGGAAAAAGAATCACATCCAGTATGAAATGGTCCCTTTCTATCACAAAATAATATGATCATGTACCTTGATTAGTGTCCAGATACTTTTCCTTTTCAAGTTTGTCGGCCATTGCTTCCTCATTAACTATTTTGTCTCGTAAGGCCTCTATGAGAGTGTGCCATGTTCTTGGCTTTGAGTTCTTTACACCAGGCTTGTATATGCCTCTCAACCAGTTCTTCAACATTTCACCAAAGCAATCATCATCTTTCCCCTTTATCGTATCCAATGTACCGTCATCTACTCCTATACAACTCCCAATGTTCTTCCATTTGGCTCTGGCGTCCCAGAGAGCGCTTTTTACATCTTTCAGGTCAGCAATCTTCAAATTATCTACAATAATATTATTATTATTAATAAAGCGGTAACACTATAATTATTAGCTCCCTTGCAGCACTTGTACACACTTCCTCCCGACCATCTTGCTCCCAGGGACTCAGTGGCTCACATCAAAATGAAGATGTGAGTGTATGATATTCTCCATAACTCATAATATAACGTAAGACCTCGATTACCGGCTGAGCGCACATCTATTATCAACCAATATTTTACGGACATTTACGCGGTTATACAGAAAAATTTACGAAGGTGATGTGGAGCTCCGTTTATACTCGAAGAATGGATCAGAGGTTTTAGACTCGTTTGAAGATACCAGATAGGCTTAACTTACTTCTACAACGAAAGTACAAGGGAGAAAAGGGTACAGAATGTTGTTGAACCAGTTTGAATGGGTGTGCATGACATGGCGTACTGAATGGTGGTAGATCGTAAGGGCTGGAAGCTAGCTACATGGCCTAATCTGATATTGGACACTTTACTTACTTTCTTCCAGATCAGAAGAAAGGAGACAGTACTCATATGAACCCCAGAAAGCCGAAGTTAATATTAGCATTTATATCATTCCATTATCAACCATAAATCGTATTGTATACAATGCAGTAATGATTATTCATAGCTTGATTTCACTGTATCTCAGTAATGCTGCAAAAGAACGAGCTGTTGTAATTATCGGTAAAATTTAATGGTAATCACACCTGCTGGTTTCAGTACTGTTGACCATAAGTGGCTATTTTGAACAGGTAAGTGTCGACAGACAAAAATACTCGATTTGGCCAATAATTGCTGCATTCATGCAGTATGAGTGGCCGATAACAAATGTCCATGGACGGTAATCGAGGCCTGACCATCGGGATTTGGAGAACTAGAGCATCATCTCTGATTATTGTATTGTCTTCATCTGCATATCCTCTTGTAGAGGAGGTGAAGATCTATCTTTAGAACTTTGAAGCAAGGTCTGAAAGTGTTCCTAAGTCGATTTATGAACCTAACTGATAACTCGGCTGATAGTTGAGGTCTTGCACTAATTCTTGGGACTTATAGCAGCTGTTACAAATACTAAACCATTAAACTTGATAGGCTGGGCATGGTGACTAGAATATGTAGCCGAGTGCCACAACTGATTGACATATGTGAAGGGGGTGGCTAGCCACCTGCCTGGATTGATATCAGCCCCTGATGATGTGACTACCTACCAATTTGTTGTCCAGCAGTAGAAGAGCTCAGCTGATGCTGTGTAGTTCTGGGGGTAGGTGGGAATTGTGGCTGCTGCACACTAGCACCACTGGGATAATCTGTGGGCATCAAAAATTTATAATAATAATATTATTATTATTCTTGCTATCATGATAGATTGAATGCATGTATATACCCCTGTCACTTCTGTAAGATAGAAGAACTTTATGATGTGGTGGCTTAATCCCATTGAGGATGATTTCATGTAAAAGTTCACGGCAGTCTTCACAGACAGGGCGCGCCTTCAGCACACAGTTGGGTAACCCTCTACCCGGTTTAAAGTCATCAAGCTCAGCTTTGGTCACCTACGTATATACAACAATAAAATCAAACAGTTTAACTTATTGCATATAGCTACCAGTACCGTTGGTTGAGCTGGAAGAATTTCCCACTGACCGTCCATCACTGTGGTCCACTTTGCTCTGTCAAGCGCTACCTCAATTTCTTTTCCTTCTATCTCAATGACCCTGTGGCAGCCAGCAAAGAAACTATCCTCAGGGTACTTCTGGCTTATATTCTGCAAGTGCATAATGATCATTGATACTAAGCATGACACATAGAATGACTACATTACATTTATATGTGCTTCATCGTTCCAAACAAAGGTTATGTAAATCTCGTGGCTCTGCTGATGGCTGAGATAACTACGGTAGAATAGCTGACTGTAGTACATTCTCCCTGAATTTGAGTTCTCGTCAACGACACCAACTCCAGAGAAACCTTTCATACCTATGGCTCCATAAAACGTATCTGCGTTAAAGGTACCTCCTAGCGGCTTGAACCTGTAGGGGAGGGACTTCTGACTACACAATGCTCTGACTATTTTAAGCTTAGAGAGATCCCGTTGAGTGCTGCAATGCTGGATCTCAACAGTGACAGGCTTAATGAAGGTGCACTGTGGCTCACAGCGCAGCCAAAAGATGGCACTGACTAGACCAGTATTCTCAGGTATCTCATACTCCCCAGCAAGAGAAACTTGGATGAAAATGGTACATTGCTGTAAGCCTTCTGGTAAACTGTTTGCGTGGATATGAAGCTTCAAGCCATTCCACTCGACAAGCTGACCCTGAGAAGAGTGTACAACCACACTTGTTTCACCACACACTTCTACACCAGGTAACTTCCACATACCTGTATAATTCATACATGCATTTGTATAGCTACTGGTTAGCAGTGTCATACAATATATAGCTATGTGCAGATCGAAGTAAAAAACGGGGCAAGTGAGAATTTATCATATCCAACTTACCACTTGGTTGTGGTTTCTAAAAAAATCCAATACAGGGCCTACATTATGTAGATATTATTTGTAGTTTGGGGGAGGGGGAATTGTTGGTGGAAGTACGGTGGGCCACTGGCTGAGAGGGACAGTAGCCAACGTTGGCTTACCAAGGACCACTGCAGCTAACTGCCATCAAGGAAGCATCAGGTGGTGTATTAGCACGTATGGGCAATGGCAGAACAGTTGTACTTTGAACTTGAATACCGTATAGCAGGAAATTTTCAAGGGAGAAAACTTTCGCGGATCGGTAGAAAAGGAGCATTAATTTTGCGGAGAAAACTTTCGAGGAATGTTAACACTGGTCGCATAATGGGCGTGGCATGCCTACAATTTCGTGGAGAAAACTTTCGCGGATGGATGGCTGAAAAATCGCAAAATTCGTGAAAGTTTTCTCCCCCGAAAGTTTCCCGCTATACGGTATCTAATTACATGAAACGCTAAAGAAATATTGCACCCCCAGAGGTGCTCTTATTGGAAGTGTTAAACTTAACTTGTATTAGCTGATGGAGAGAAACCTGGAGAGCTACTCGCCATTTTTGAAAGAAGTTGAAGTTGTATTTTCTTGAGGTGAGCTTGGCTACTCTATATCAAGGTGTGAATACTTGCGCATTACTACCCGGTGTTTCATGTATTTGTAATAGGAACTGCTTTGTCAAGAATAAGAGAATCATGGGAAGAAACCTAGTTGTTTTTACAACTATATTGTTCTTATCAGCCTTAGTCCAGTGTTGTTTGGCTGCCGGTGATAGCCTTCCAAGCGAAGATCAGCCTGCCTGACAGTGGTCATAGCCAAGCAAGTTGCTGAAAGTACTAAACAATCTATGATGGTTCAACTTATACGATCACTGTATCCTTTTCTTTTCTCTTTTCTATTCTTCTCTTGTCTCTTTCTCTACCTCCCCCCTCCCTCTCATCCCTCCCCCTTCTCTCTCTTTCTCTCCCTCTCTCCCATCTCTCCCTCCCCCTTTCTCTTCTGCTCGTATGTGCTCCCCTCTATCTCCTCTTCTCTTTAGCACACTGCTCTACAATATAACTGGCCATGCATCGACGAATCCTTCTGAGTCTGTTGTTAGAGGATGGATTGATCGCCTGAATGAGGTTTTCAAATGCAATCTCACGTACATACTCTCAAAGATTCTCATCTGTATTAGTTAACCATGTGAACCACTTGAGAGCGAAACTGAAGAATCAAGGAGATAGGAAGCGACAATAGATACTTTCATAGAACTGGACTTTGGTACTTCCTGCTGAAGGTGAAAGTTACTGTGGCAAAGAAGTGGAAAAGTTGCAGAATCCAGTGAAGTCCTTACAGGGTGTGGTGAAGGCATCATCCCGTGTCCTCAAAGAGATTCAAGAAACTCCAAGTCGGACTCGCAAGCGTACCTCAAAGAACTACTCTAAAAGGCAGGAGTATAGAATTAAGAAGCAGCGAGTTGAAGGGTGTGCTGCTAGTGTAAAGTCTGGTTGATAAGCGCATGCATTTATCACTCTCGGTGGTAAGGAATCATGTGCCTATTAGACGATGTGCACTTAACTGAGAGTGAAATTGTGGTCCCGCCCACTGCCAGCACGTTCAAGTGCTCGATCACAAAGCTAACAAGTTATGAACACAGCGATTCTTGGAATAAGCTCCGTAATAATTCATGGGAGTATGATAGGAAGCCATCACTGGAAGAAAACAGTGAAGAAATAGCCGACTTCTTCGGCGAGACTCGCTTCGAAGTCAAGGTCAAGAGTCCCAACTCGTCTCAATGGAACATCACAGTGTTGAGTATAGCCGATCTCGTGCAGCTGGCTATCCGAAAATAGGTTGGTAAATTAGTTCTAGCCATGTAGAGCATGGAACACTCTTGATCGATCAGTGAATACTACTGTCGTCTTTATTGGGTGCATGCGCTTATTAGACAATACTTAACAACAGGAAGGAAGCATGCGCTTATTAAAAAATATGCGCTTAATAAGCATGCGCGCTTATTAACCAGACTTTACGGTACCTTGGCTTGGCTAGAAGACGAAGGTGTTAGTCCAATTAGTGTAACTGTAGTCGATAATGAAACGATGGAGCTACAAACCCTCATCCTCAATAGAGATCTTTAATTAGCACTTAATTTGGATAGTGAATAACTTAGTGAGGAGAACGCAAATCTGATATCAATGATGCTGTACATAAAAGATCGCTATAACGTATCTGGAAGTGCATACCATGAAATGGCATCACTTTGTGCCACCATGCCCCGACATTATCACTTGAAGGAAAAGATAGCTGATCTAAACAGTAGAACATTTCGTCTACTCCAGAAGGTACAGTAGGGGTCCAGCAATCACTTAAAGAGTGTTTGGTCGTGTGCTTAGAAAGATTGGTGAGTGCACATCAGTTCTCTTTCTCTTCCTCCTAGTTTTCTTCTCCCTCTCTTTCTACTTTCTTTACCCTCTCTCTCTCCTATCCCTCTTTCTCTCTCCCCTCATCCCTCCCCCTCTCTTCCCTCTCTCCCCTCTTTTTTTTCCTGTCCCCTCCCTAACCCCACCCCCCCCCCCATGTGTGAATTTAGACCTTAAAATAGAGAGCAGCCATTAACATTCTTGTGTTTTCTTACAGATTGATGGTTCACCACCCAATACTTCCTTTACGTGTGATAAGAAATTAAAAGTGAAGCTTACTGGAGATGGAACGAATATCGGCAAACACTTGCATGTAGTAAATTTCGCCTTTACCTTAGTTGACGAAGGTGATACTACCTCTGGTAATCATTGCATCGCCATTTTGAAAGAGAGTGAAAGCTACGATGCAATGAAGCTTGTCCTAAGAGACATAATTCAAGAAGTTGAAAGCATTAAGCAGATAACAGTCTGTGACCTTACCTTTGATGTCCTATTCTATCTCGGAGATGATTGGAAATTCTTAGCGATGGCTACCGGCATCGATGCAGTAACTAGCACACATGCCTGCATATGATGTAAACGCCCAGCAATTGAGCGTCATGACTCAAAACAAGTCTGGTCAATAAGTAAGGTTAGCCTAGGAGCTCGGACAATAGAAGAAAACGTAATCATTGATTCATCACACTCTAAATGCTACAATGTCTCTCACCCCCCACTGTTTTCCACCATAGCCTTACCAGTGTAGTGGTCGATAACCTACACATTTCTAAGAGTTGCCGATACACTGTTTGATCTCCTTCATCTAAAACTATGAAGACTAGACAAAATAGACAAACGTAGCAAGCTTAGTAAGAGCATTGATCAGTTGAATTACATAAAGAAGTGTGAGAGTACACTTCTACGGAAGCCGAGAAGTGCTCTTCTTGGGACCTTACTCGCACGATCTTCGACCTGTCTCCGCTAGCGGAACGTCCCTCTTCGCTAGCAGAATGTCATTCTCCGCTAGTGGAAAAATAAACCTTCGCTAGCGGAGAATGTCTCAGCCCCGCATTCGGAGACATGTGCGCTTCTCGTGCGGAACTGAACTTTTCGCTTGCCGAGAGCGAGTTGTGCGAGGAGACACCTATCTACATGGAAAATATATAGACCTACCGACATGCAGCTGAGAGGCCACGATGCAGACATCGCATCGAGGACTTCTTTGGTTCGTGGAGAGAGCACAGCGACCCCGTGTAATTCTAATTGAAGCACACCATGCAACTTTGCAACCTAAGGGGTATCTTTGGGATTCTGAGAAATATTCTGTTTATGATAATAATGCATGGGATGATTGGATTGCTGTAGAAGTTTAGCAGGCATTTAGACATCACATCGATCAAGGACTAGTTTGGCAGTGGGCGTACAGACGCAACCCGGACCTCAGGCCGCAAAGTTACGCGGTGTGCTTGAATTAGAACAACACATGGCACAGGGTCGCTTTGCTTGCTCTACGAGTTCAAGTCATCGACACGATGTCTTCATTGTGGCCTCTCAGCAGCACGTAGGTATGTCTATATGCCGTGTAGAGATAGAGCGCTCTTATCACGAATTCCCCGGCCCCTTTGCTGACATCATAGTACGTCACTACGTATAATGCTCAAAAGAGGTGTGGCACAAGCCTACCCGGGAGAAAAGGAACGCGTGCACGCGCAGTTTATTGTCGAAAATACCTGGTTTTTACGCCAAATTTCACGCGTATTACCGCACGGTACCGCCCCAAACCGTTCACTCCCGTTGCGATCGAAAACAAAGTTAAGAGAGGAGCGCTTCGATTGTGTGCACGTTCGAATCTTCGGCTACAAAGCTTCAACGATCCTGAGTATCGCCCGCTGCAAGCTTGCTTGAATGTCGAAATGCTATCGTTGTTAATTTTTGAACCGCTTGCACCCACGCATTTGGACGTGACCGGACGTTGAACGGTCAATATTTCACGTATTTCCGCGGATATCCGCATTGTACCCACCAACACTCGTGCTAACCACGTATTTGTGCGGTCCTTTTCACCCGGGTAACCTTAGTATAGTACCCTGTTTTTGTCCGTATATCTCGAGATTTAGTGGGCGTGGTAGGTGGATCTCAAGATTTAGTGGGCGTGGTAGGTGAATTTCGTGCGCGGTCGCGGACATTGCTGAAATAGTGGGTGTGGCAATGCAAAAATGAGTGGCCCCGAAATTTTTAGCTCCTCTGTCCCGCATCCGTCTCTTACAAGGTTGGCAACTGTGGTCTCCGTGCACAACCCTCTCTCGGCAAGCGAAAAATTTAGTTTCGCACGCGAAAGACAGGTCTCCGAATGTGGGGCTGAGACATTCTCTGTTAGCGGAGGTTCATTTTTCCGCTAGCAGAGAGGGACCTTCTACTAGCGGAGATAGGTGCGGGTAAGGTCCAAAAAACGTGCACTTCTCGGCTTCCTTACATTTAAGATGATAGGAATCCCAGACTTTTTATTTTGAATAGGAAAAGTGTCTAAAAAGCTCAAATGGTGCACTTCGACAGGCCCAGAAAAGCAAAAACTCTTCGCAAAGCTAAACATTCCAGAGACATTTCCTGAAGTTCCAGATTTTTTGAGTATCCAAGACTTGTGGTGTGAACTGTTAGATATTAATCAGCTTTTATCAGTTCAGCCAGAAGATTTAACTTCAGAAAAGATCACAGAATTCGAGTCAAGATCGAAAGCATTCGTTCGCTTGTTTATAGGTATCTATCCTGCCAAATACGTCACCCCATATATGCACTGCATATGATGCAGCATGTCAGCCAATTCATGACAGTGAGCGGAGCACTTCTGACTTTCACACAACAAGGGCTAGAGAAATACAATGATACTCTGACAAAGGACTACTTTAGATCAACATCACACAGGGGTCAGGAATTCTTAAAGCAAATGTTACCAAAACAAAATCGTATTGAGCATTTGGAGCATTCTGGAGCCAAAAGGAACAAAAAGTCTCAAGTTAAATGTGCCAACTGTGGTGGTGATGGGCATAACAGACTTACATGCATTAAGACATGCAATACATGCGGATTTGTACCCTATTGTGATCATCTTATCAACAAGGAGGATAAAAAGATTCCAAGATGTCGGTAAAAGTTAAAGACAGGTTTAGCAATACTATAGTATCATGTTAATATTTAATTTATTGTACTGTTGTTTATATGAAATTAAAGAGTTTCTTCTTATTGCCATCACCACACACGAACTTGAATATTAGGGAAGAAGGCTGTTCAGTGTATGTTGATGAAAGTTTCACTATGCTTCTAAAGGTCAAAGGTCACAGTATAAGTACAGGGTTCATGTGCACCGAGTGAAAGACTGACATCATCGCTCAATAGTGCAAATACAACAGATTAACATAGTTATACTTCGAAGGTCATGTCGGTGTGAATCATACCACTACAGTACCGATGTCACCCTTTCTAATGCAAACTTCTTGATATGACAAGTGTAGTACGGAAACACTATATGCATACATAGCAACGCCTTCAGACCGTAATTTCTTGTTTTCTATGCGTGTAGCGAGATTGCAAACAAAGCGCTCTAGCTCCAAAGCAAAGCCAGCAATCGATCTCAAACTTGCAGGTGAGTTACCTCTAGGGTAGAGCTTATCAAAGATACCTCAAACTCAATTTTCACAAAAAATCCCATATGCCGGGGATTCTCATAGACGGGCACAATTTACTGTGGCCAAGTAGTCGGAGAAGTGTCTCACAAAATTTTGTTTCCAATCCTATATACAAAAGTAGCTTTGAACTAAAGTGATCCTGCTCTCTATACATTGTAGTGGCGAAGGAGGTATGCTTGCATGTGCTGATTGTAAATTACACACTATGTGCATGCATATCACGTAATAGGTGCATGATTGCTTTCCACAGCGAGCAAGCACATACACTTATTCACATTCATTTTAACATAATAATTGTATTATAACTGTAAGCATAGGAGGTCTGACCTTCCACTGGTCCTTGTAACTCTTCCTGTAGACACTGTTCCTTGGATGGTAATGTGGGTATCTTCATTTCAAAGGTTTGTACATTTCTATCCGTGGGAGCAGGAGACTCCTGTAAGATGATTAAAAGATTTTATCATTGACTTTTAATAGAAAGACTATTTTCTCTATAAAATCTTTGCTTGGACAATACGCTAGCAGGCAAGGATTTCTGATCATTAAAATTACTAGAATGACGTTCAAATATGTGACCACAACAATGCACATATAGAGAAGGTTAACTACTTGCCTTTTGATAGATAATGGTATCATCAATGGTAAGCAGTGTTATTGCATACTTTTCAAAGAAATCTGTATGCCTTGCAGCTGTAGCAAATATTTTCTCGGCATCACTGGGGAAAATGAGCCAAGTAATTTCCAAGCACTTTTTTACAATAATATTTTTATCAATCACGGCTGTTAATGATGGCAGCTCAAATTCTATAGCAAGTGACTCCCAGAGATCTGCAACATATTGGAGACTTTCCTCTGATACATTCCGTTTAAGTTCAAGTCTCATTTTGAGTACTCTGTGATGCTCACAAGTGTAGTCAGCAACTGAATGTGTAGTGCTCTCAGATGACGTTAAATTAGTGAAGAATTCAGAACTAATGATCTCTTTTGCGACAAAGAAGCCAGAAAGCTGTCTTTTGTAGTCAGAAATATGCTGCTGGATGGATTTCTCACTTTGCCGCAGAAAATGCTTGTCTAGCCTTTCAAGAAGGCTAAAGTGATAGTAAGTCCAAAATTTCTTGGATGACAGATAGTTGAAGAAACTCTGTATGTCAGAACGGTAAGGAATTTCACACTGGAGTATATCAATCAGGTACTGATGAACTTGATCCACATTAACACCATTAAATGCTTCCCTGAATCTTCTTAACAAAATTGCAAATTGACCTTCGATAGACTCTAGATTCCTCTCATTCAGCACTGCATGGCATAAAGGTCTTTCAATCCAAGTACTACTTTAAATGGATATGGTCACAATCATTAATACACCCCAAGGATCCCATAGAGCCCATGCCATCGGCAGACACCATCATTATACTAAAATAATACTAAATTATTAATTTTGTTCATTTTCATCCACAATTCAAGTTCAATGGAAATGATTTGATTTTGAGAGACAAGAGGCTACACTTCTGGCTATACCATGTTTAAAGCTATAATATTATGTGGAACTATGCTGTGTCTGTAAGCGTCAGTCAAGGCATTAGTTACAGGCAGAAATGTAGCCTTTTTGGAAGTTAGCAAGGCAGTTTGAGTCACAGAAGATACCACCCAAGGCAATTTCATGGAGGTAGTAGCTACACTAGATCAATACCCTCTCTGAAGTAGTTCAGACTGTTGATGGTAGAATTGATGTATTTCTGGATGGTGGAGTGAGGCATAGATCTGATGTACTGAAGGCTCTTGCTTCAAGAGCCAAGGCAGGGATTGTAGGTTGTATGCATATGTTAGTGGGCTCTCTCTTGCATAACCAGGAGTACATTACTAGGAGTGTGCAACGCACACAATAGTAGTGCAAACATCTCTTTCCAGATTTGACATCACAACCACACTAGTACATGGGCCTGAAGGTACTTAAGTTGCAACCACTGAGTTACATTCTGTATAGCTGCAGCTGCAGCTAGTTACTGATAGGACAGTGCAGACATAACCTTCATGGCTTCATGGTTTTAGTGGTTGCATATTAATGATATTCTGTGATGTCAAATCTGGAAAGAGATGTTTGCACTACTCATGTGTGCGTTGCACACTCCTAGTAATGTACTCCTGGCATAACTACTGACACTCAATCCTCCCATCCACATGCACATTTCTCCCATAAATATATAAGGCTGCCACTGCAATACAGCCTGGCCATCTTTAATTCAACCCTGTCCCTTAGAAACACCAGAGCTATTCAGCTTATGTATACCTCCCCTTAGCCTTGTATCCAGGCTCTTGAGGGTGGAGAGAGCCTGCTTGCATATGCACTTCATCACTATGACATTCCATCATTTTTGTGTAACTTAGTGCACATCTGCTCACAATCATTTCACGTTACGTCACAGGTGTACTTTGTACCCTATTTAGATACTTGCTAGTATAAAAAACAATCTGCAAAAGACCGATGTTGTACAGCCATGGCAATGAGGCAACAAGTACACTCTGGGCTCCTTAAGGGTGCTTCCCATAGCAACGCATTATAGTATGCAGGAATGTACTATCATGTTGCTATCTACATGCTACAAGACCACAAACCACACGCATAATGATATTCATGATTGATAAGCACTATGCAGCTCTATACTACACTATTACTAGCTGTACTCAGGACCCTTTACCTTGCATTCCAGAGTGTAAAACTCGGACTGTGTTCATCAGAATGGGACCACGCTTGGAATGTAGACTATTGGTTGCATGCTCTAGACTGTAACGGAGAGTTTTTCCAAATATACACATCCAGTTTGTAAAAACGATGATATCATGTGTGAAAAATCGAACTTGCCAGTACAGCACTGGCAAAAGCTCTCCGTTAATGGATTGCCCTTGTTGAGATATGCATGTAACAAAAATTTGAGCTTCTAAAAGTGTACACAAGGTGAGTTTTATCGATTTGAAGGTTGTAGCTGATCGCATCTATAATATTACCCCCGTTATACTTCAAGAGCTTGGGATTGGCATATAGAGTAGGCTCTTCACTGTCTCCAAACTGGCGCTTGTTTCATTCAAGTAGCTACTATAGTTTTTGAGATATAGTCCCTAGCAACCGCTCAAAAAATGTGCGTGGGCGGTGGTGAAGCACCCTTAAGTTTTAACATTGCAGAACAAATGTATTATATGGACCCAGATTTGATTTTCTCTCTCTCCTTTTTTTGTCATAAAAACATGTCTGAGTTTTTTTTTCTTGTGTACCGGCACTCAATAAGCATCGTTGTTGGCACTCTGGCAATAGCAAAAACAGTGGGCACATTTCTGCCTTGATAGTCTACCCATTGTTAGTGCTTGCTGTTCATAGCCTAGCTACTTGTCACTAGAAGTAGCTTTCTCTGCGTGGGCTAGTACAAAGTGATACTGGTGGTATATGAGCCCGCAGGTAGTATATCCCAAATACACTCACCTGCATTTGTATGGGATGACATCACAACTATGGTATATATGTACATATACGTGAATTGGTATGGCTACCAAGCGATCTTCGAGCTCAAGCACTATAATTTTGAAACAAGAGGCAAGTTTCAGTAATTGCACTTTTCATCATTGGAAAACAGAAAAAGAAAAGGAGTTTCAAACACCTTTCTGCCTATAGCCGTGTTATGACTCTACCTGGTAATGGTTGTCATCTCATCTTTTTGTAATTTGTAAATTTTTCTTGTAATTAGAACGTAAAAAGTGCAATTTTGAAGTGAGTGCATGAGTTAGTAAGAGCGTTTAAATCTACTACCCAATCCTAGAGCTGGCTCGCCCAAGCCGCATTTACACTATGCCTTTAAACTGCTTTGGAAGCCAGCTCAACTAAAGCTGGCTTCGTGTCAACGTGCTAAACCGCTTTACAAATCGCTATCTAAACCGGTTTGTAAACCACGTCTGGGAGGTGGTTTGAAACCGGTTTAGGATAAGCTGCTGTACAAACTGTCCACATGTATACGCTTTAATAAGGCGCTTACATAAGCTGGATTAATGCTCTACGTATAAACGCGATTAAAGAGCTTTCCAAAACGGTTTAGTTTAGTCTAAGCCAGCTTGTGCGTACGTATAAGGGGCTTACGATGTAACAAGACCAGTGATTCTGTCGAACCCTTGTGGTGCACATCATGTAGAAAGTTTAAAGACAAAATTCGAGGGATGAAGAACTTTCCAGCAGCATAGATTTCTGGTTTAGTCAATCATAAGCTAAGCAACATAAACAATCCTGCTCAGAGTGACCAGCACAAGCTGCCAATATCTGTGATGCATCTTATAAAAACATCCCATAGTATGTGTTATTAGAAACTGGAGTAAAAGCATTATAATGAACTAAGTGAGTGATACATGCTATCCTGCTAAAAGGGAGTTTACACAATCCCCAATGGGGCCATCCCTCAGTGTACTTACGGCCAGGTTCTGAACGATTAGCGCGCGCCCGACTAACGGTCGCTCGTGGTTGCGGTCAATTAGCGCTTGTACTGTGACGTCATATCGTATCGAGCACGTACAAGCCACGGCGTTGGGGCCGCATAGCTGCAGATAGTCTCGTAAACCAGACCCCTATTCCGCAGCGCTGGGTGTATTTCATCACCAGCACACGGAAAGAGGGTCTGGGAATTCTGGGCACCAATCCGTGGCACCTACTGGAATGTCGGCAGAGCCAATGAGATCGCTCAGAATGGTCACATGACCATGCTGCGCCCGCAAATATGCCATTAACAAGCTGCTCGATTCACCGCTCAGTGTCCGAATTTTAGCAAAACCTTGCCAGAAGGCCGCTTTGAGGACGTCTATGCACAGATATGAGGACTGTTACTTGAACAGCGATGGTTTGGCTACTTTTTTCTGACTTTTCAGGTATTTTTATGGTGAAAAGACACAGAAATAGACTCAAGCACGCGCTAAGGAGCCGCGCTGACTAAGTATTCAAGATTTTGCTACATTTAGGTACTTTATTGATAGCTTTTAGCCAGTATAGTCCAAAGGAGTAGTTCAGGATCATAAACAGCGCGTAGAACTCGAAGGAGGTGCAACAAAAAGTTTTGCGGTAAAATATTGCATTCCGTTTATGTGACGTAAAAATTCCACTGTGCCACGGATTGGTGCCCAGAATCCCCAGACCCTCTTTCCGCGTGCTGGTGATGAAATACACCCAGCGCTGCGGAATAGGGGTCTGGTTTACGAGACTAAGCTGCAGATTGGAGCTCAATATCTCGAGCAAAAGCCGTCCAGGGTTGTTCTACCCAACATTTCGCAGGTCTGACAGCAAGAAGGTGATCGTTGGGATGGATTTCGAGGATCTGTCGGAGGGATTACGAATAAGTTTGTTCATTTTGAACTTACGTGCGGAAGATTAGGCCGTCAGCACTCCAAAAACAGTGTCTACGTGGAATAAAACTCAACCAGAACGCTATTTTCACAATCTCTCCGATGAAAGTTTAGATCACTGTCTTAGGCTTCTTTCTTCATAGTTAAGGTCAGCTGAAAGTTGCTGCTTCAAGGTTGGAACTCGCGTTTTAGCAATCTAGAGGGCGTGGCTAAACGCCGTGCATAGCACTTAATTAGTTAATTGGTTACGGTTGATTAATTGTTAATGTCAAAGTACTTGAGTTAGTCTTTCATTTAAACACCATGATGAGGCCTCTATCCTTTTATTTAGAGGCAACACCAGCCTTTGAAGTATGCCTATTTCAGCAGTAGTTTCCAGTTGGTACCTGGCCTTAAGTACACTGAGCCCCTATGTATGCCTCTCAGCCTCTAAGATTACTGACGTTGTATCCTACCTATACAATAGATCAAGGCACTGATAGTGCAGTATAATTATGTTGTAATGTACTATGGCTAGAGAAATATCATGATATCGCCCGGTGGTGAGGGCAATATCATTATATGTGACCTACTATGACAATAATGCGCTAATAACCGATTTGAATTAAGGCCATCATTACCATGCAATTACAACGTTTGAACTGCTGCTCCCACAAATTTGAAGTCTCAGTCTGCACGCAGGGGAAAATTTTTCTGTAATTGATTGGTCATCATAATAATTATATTGGTCATGTGAGTGTGCAAGATTTGGAATAGCTATAGTATTAGCATGGTTCCTTCTGCATTGCAGCTGTTTTGAAGAATGAGAACACTTAGAGGTAAGCAACAGGATTATATTTAAATATGATTAACTGTATTTTCATTCCTTCTCCTATTTTACACATTATAGTGGTTTGGCCAACTTTGATTTTGGTACACTTGTGAGCAAAGGTAGCTGAAGCAATTTTAGTTAAACTTACCTTTAGATAAACAAGCAAAGAAGTATGTGCATGACTGGATAAGCTACATTTAGCTAATACAGGCAGTGAGATACAGCACCCTCAATTATTGAAAAATTAGTGATATTTAATAGCTGGGCTACTCCTGCAGCAGCGAGGTCGGGAGCTCAAATGCAGGACAGATGGAGACTACTGGCCAGCCCTCATGAAGATATAAATTATTTCTTAGTTTCATACTCTGTATTGTTTTATTGCTATGTGGTGAAGTTCATACCCCTGTTTATGACAAATTATGTTTGTGTTCGCTCGGATGTCGTGTGGTGTTTACTCTGAATTCTTTTGAAAAATGATCAAACATGCCTCTTTATATTGTCAAGAGTACATTGGTAAGAGTGTACAACTTGCATAGTAGTGCTCTGCTAGCATTCTGGCATATTGACATCTCACCAAATTGCTGGTGTTCAACAAGCTGGTAACCACTTAGACTGGCCCCTTCTGCCACATGCTGCAGCTGTAGTAACTGTGGTTTGTGTGGCTCAAAGTATTAAATAGCTAGCTACAGTGTATACTGCAGTTTACACTGCTACACACTACACCACCACTAATAGTAGAAGTATAGTAATTGAAGGATGAAGTAGGGATGGCAGGGTCAAAAAGTACACAAACAAGATTTCTAGGGATAATCACATCCACTATACATCCCTACACCTGCTTTTCTCGATTATTATGCATCTGTTGATGGTCCATTTGTGCTAGCTCTCCTTAATTCAAATCTTCTATATATGTGGGGGAAGTTCATCATTCTTATCTACATGTACTGTACACTCGGGGGATAATTAGCTTTGATTGTCGCAATACTGCCTGGTTAGCTAATTCCTGCACCTACTCAAAAAGCAAGCATAGGTATGTATAGTGGATGTGATTATCCCTACAAATCCTGTTTGTGTACTCTTTGACTCTGCCATCCCTACTTCATCCTTCAATTACATTGTTTTTATACTTGTTTCTATTCCTTTTTTCCTCTTTAGGGTAATTCATCAGTGCACGCCATCTGATATAATTTTCATTAACTCTTATTATAGTATTGTGTAGAGACTGAGTAGAGTAGGGTATAACGGATGCCTCGCACACAATTGCATTTATATAGTCGCTCATTAACAACAGTAATGTGTAGGGGCAATGTAAGACATATCTGCATCTCATA
The DNA here is from genome assembly GCA_963930775.1 of Cliona cf. orientalis. NCBI lineage: Eukaryota > Metazoa > Porifera > Demospongiae > Clionaida > Clionaidae > Cliona > Cliona cf. orientalis. The sequence continues at coordinate 4,229,047 of OZ005690.1, forward strand.
AATTTTTTGGTGGGCCCATCCACACAGAAGCTGCACAGCACCACTATAAACAGTTACAAAGTTTGTTTCATTGGAATCTAACAGATATTTTTCAATGGTGGCTAAGATTTCCCATACTATGATTTATAGACCAGACCAAGCCATCAATTTTTGAATGTTTATCATAATATGCACGGAGAATAATATGGGAGATTTTTCCGCAAATTACATGTAAATTCATTTGGAAAGAATCTTTGGAGGTATATACAGATAGTTTCTGGACAATATCAATAATAATTATTAGATGGATCTTCAAATCTTAAAGCAGGATGCAAGGAGAATACCTTCTATGATGAATTGGATGCATGTCATGCATACATAATAGCATGCAACAGTAATTTTTATGTAAAACTTTTCAACTTCGTCCGGTAATGACATGCACCCTTGTTTACCAGCTATACTATACTTACCCTGCACGAACAGAGGTGGGTGGAGCCATGGTAAAGGGCTCATTTGGTAAGTTGTACTTGTGTCTATATCTTACAGATATAGGTGGCACAATTATTCACGATCTAGTACTGCTTGTTTAGTTGTTGATATAGCGCTATCTTTTCTTAGCTGTCCAACTCTACTCTATCCTGGATGATGAGCGCGCAACAATATCTATAGCTACGCTCCTCAATAGTTTGCCTTACTGCACCCATAGGCGTGGTCCCTCAGCTCCAGAGCAGTCAGCTCAGTGACTATCCTAGTTCCCAGGCTCAGAGAAGCTACTACCAACAGTAAACTTACTGGCTTTTATAAGATTCGTTCGCAAAACAGAAGATTTTGATGGTCTTGTGCCTCATCTCCGCTCGCACGAGCAAACACAATCGGTGCGGTCGCGCGCGGCATCACTGAACGTCACATGACTTCACCATGGCAACACATGCATTATGAGCATGCGCATTATGTGACAAAATGGCGAATCAGACACCCCCCACTCACAAAATGCGCTGTACACACCCATGATTAAATCACTGTCATTACGTCCAGAGTCCCAGTTCACAAATCGATTCAGCCTCACAATGAGGTAATTATGATGAAATGATGATGAAACCTATGGGGTAATTGCTGTGAAACTGTTTCAAAATGTTTAGCGCGCATGAAAGATTGTTGGGACCCAGAATTCGAACCTAGCGTAGAAGAGATCGTGGACTATCCAATGATATCATTATGGCGTTTCTCTCAGTTCGCTTTCTCAGGCGAGCTCGCTTTCAGGGCAGGGGGATTTCCCTATTCAGTCGAGCACATGGCAGGTGAAGGTCAACCGGCTCAAGCCGCACACCCCAATATTGTATGCATATACGGAGCATGCACAGTTTGTCAATGTGTCCTGGTTCGAATTTATGGCGGCGTATTCATGAGGGACTCTAGACGTAGTCTCTAAGTTGTTTATGATAACATAAAACCAGCGTGCCACAGATGTGCACACTCCAAATTAGAGTGGATTTATACTCGAACCAAGGTTAGTGGTCAAGGAAGTCATGAGTTAGCCCGATAATGAAAAAGAAAGATTAACAAAATGCACTTTTTTATAATTTTAAAAACAGCTAGTTCAGGCATACCTGATTGTTTCCATGGATGTTTCAGGGATTGATAGATAGATATTCTGGCGTAGATTATGAATATGTAAGTGAGAAATCTTTCTGCTATGAGTTATTAACGTTTTTGTTTTGTACTATATATATGGCATATCCGGGCCATCCCTACTTATAGAGTCTACCGACTCTATGATTATCATCACTACAGGTGATATCAATATTATGCAGGAATGCTGTCTAAGGCATACGCACCCTTACTTCTAATTTACTCTTGGCATTGTTTACAGCAGTTCTTTTAATGGCTCGTTCATTTTGTTCTTCAACACAGTTACCATTGCTAGCTACGTTCAAAATTGATTTATTGTTTCTATGGGGTGTGGCTAGCTTTCAATACCCTTGAGGGCTACACATAGCATTTGTGTTTCCTCTTTTGATCGAAAGTGAATGAAGTACTGGGTGAGTTGCTCTTGGCTGTACCAAAACTCTGGCCTTGAACATATATAGTAAATGAAAAGTTGAAATGTGTAATCCTGCCGCTAACATTACAGAATTAGAGCAGACCTTATAATAATATGGTCAAAGGCAGTTTCAACTACACGAAAACTGATGTAAGCACTTACCGCCCAATATTTTGTGGGGAGATAAATGTTCGTTTATGGGAAGAAATTAAACTTTCCTTCTTAACCTTAATGTGATAAGCGGTGTACAGTATAGTACATCACATTGTCCAGAATGATAGTGCTAATCAGGAAATGTGCACAGATGTTATAATTACATGACATTGTACTATGCAGTAGCTAAGTATGCTGTGCATGTTTGTATGCACTATGCTTACAAAACGCTTAATATACTATAGCAGGAGTATATACATTACTAGGAGTGTGCAACATACACAATAGTAGTACAAACATCTCTTACCAGATGTGACATCACAACCACCCTTGTACATGGGCCTAAATATCATTAAAAGGTACTTAAGTTGCAACCACTGAGTTATATTCTGTATAGCTTCAGCTGCAGTTAGTTACTGATAGGACAGTGCAGACACAACCTGGTTTTAGTGGTTACATATCAATGATATTCTGTGATGTCAAATCTGGAAAGAGATGTTTGTACTACTATTGTGTGTGTTGCACACTCCTAGTAATGTACTCCTGACTATAGCTATAATAAGCTTATCAATATAGCCACCAAATTAATCTCGCGTTTTAAAATACAAGCATAATATATTTCACCTTAGACATTTAAAATTTGAAGATGCTGTGAAGAACCCTGATGATACCTCAAGAGTATAATATTATTAGAAAGGGAAGAAGGATAGCATCATACTCCCTATAGTACTATGTAACATCTATTGTATGAGTTCATAATCTATTCCATACATGGTATGCTATGGTTCCCCAGACGGTCGCCAAAATCGCCATTTGCGATTGCTTAGTGGCTTCTGGCGATTGTCTAGTCGCGCTGATCGCCAAATTGGCGAATGTGGGAGGAGTGTAGCTAGTAGGTAATGGTCGCTTGGTGAAAGGAATGCTGTTGGTTAAACTCTACTATACAGGTACTAGACCAAACCCACAACGTTTACTTAACACCCACTACAGTAGTGCTGCAAACATAACCACTTGTCTGTATAGCTGCCTGCACTCCTAGTGTGTCTCTCCCATTCAACTTTGTGCACATATACATACAGTGGCTATTGAATATTAAATTTGGCTATAAAAGAAAGGGATCGACTAAGTTCACCCTGTTTGAAACGGTTACGTCATTGGTCCCACCCACTTCATGCGGCGCAGCGCATCGTTGGCCGGCCGCAGCTAGTACTTGCACTCTGAACCACCCATAACAGCAGGGACTATCTATACACATAATGTAGTCCCTGATAATAGCCATCACCAAAGAAGTCAGAGCTAGAGCTAGGAAAGGTTGTGTCTATCTGTTTGTCATGGCCTAAAGAAGAGATAGTAGTACGTACAGCAGGGATGTTCACACCTGGAGGAGCTTGGATTGTTCCCATGTAGCAGGCCTACTGCAAAGGCATAAAAGGTACGTGCACTCATCTTTGGGCTATTCCAGATAATGAGGATACACCCCTATGGAGGAAGGTTGATAGTATTATAGGATCAAGATTTAATGAAGTGTTGAGGGCATTTTTATGTATGGATTTTAATGAGGTATTGTAGGCACCACTGTAGAGAGTAATGAAGTATTGAGGGGGCATGACAGAGAATAATTAGTATTATTTGATGGAGTAGCTGGTCAGGGTATGGAGGAATTACTATTAGTTTTGTAGGGTGAAATCGAGATCATTGATTAATTTTATAGGGTAAAATGAGCAAATTGATTGGTCATTTTTAGTTTAATTGGTATTTAGGGTAATGAACACATAAATCTCTTCCTCCATAGGGATGCATGTACGCCTATTATCTGAAATAGCCCTTTATTAAAATTAATGGCGAGGGTGCAGATTCTACAGTAGCTAGCAGCTTGCTCTCTTAGTCAAGTGAATGCCTAGTTGATCATAAATCAACGGTGATAGGGTATCTTTAATACTTGAATATATCAAAGATTTAAGTACACAATTTCCCAATTGATGCAGGTGCCACAGTCCTGTTGCTCGGTAGCCACAGCCTTGGCAGTCGCCACACTCACTCCTCTTTCTGGTCCCAGCTGCATTATGGAAAACATACCCATGTTATGAGAAAACGTAAGTACATGTACATGTACATGTACGACTCCAATCCCCCTCTCCTATAATATAGCCCTTCACACATCTACTGAACAGTAGCAGTATATTTGATTGGCTTAGTACCATTCCTGACCACTTTAGGTACTCTGTAATTGGATAATAACTGTACGTATGTATCTGTGTATGTGTATGTGTGTGTGTGCATACATTGTTATACATATGTAGCAATTAGCTATTCGGAATGTTTGTCCTTATTACCCCGCGCGCATGCGCAAGGGCGTAAAGTAATCGGTCGTGTCGTCGTCGTTGTTGTTGTCGTTGTTGTCGTTGTTAGCACAAAAATTGCCATATCTCGAGGTCTAGGCACCTGAGCGACTAATAAGCACAATGAATCAGTCGCATTTGGCGAAAAACGAGCTTCAGTGTGCCTCGAATCGAGGGATATGGTCCACGAGCGTGACAAATAGTGCCTTTTTGATAGCCTTCGTAACCATGCCTATCGACAGTGCCCACTCACTGCATTATGCATACAGGCCTTGTGCTTTCTGCTCATGCGCATAGCATTGAATAATTATGGATGGTAAAGGTCGTCAATAATGCTAGTGGCACACGTTTGGCGGACTGGAATGCAAAGCCCCATCGAATCAGAATGTAAGATACCTATATCTACCTAGTCTAGATCTGGTGCAGAGAGAGATTCAATGATGTTTTTGCTGATATCACCAAGAGCCCTATATTGTACAACCAGGGGCTTATGGGGTCTATAAGTCCTTGATGCAACCAAGCAACAACAAAAGCAGACCTATAGATTGCGCAATGTGCGCGCGGGGTATGTGCTCTATAGAGCTCTAGTTTCCCAATGTTTTGGTTTAACGCACCTTCCGTAAGCAAACATCGAATTCTGTATTAATATTTCCCCTTTGTACAGGACATATTTGGCAAAGAGCGAACAGCAAAGTGACTATTTTCTATTTATACTGTGTTTTTACATTATTTTAATTTGTGTGTCTGTACTGATAATAATAATTATTATTCTCTTTTCCACCGACAATGTATTTCCAGACCTATAGCCTTGTGAATTGACCTGGGTTTTGATAGTCTACCGTACGCGTGTATCATAGTTTCGTACAGTGAAGATGTGTACACAAGGGAGAGCTGGATGTTGATATGCAAATTATTGCGTATTTGTGGACTACAAAGCTAATTAAGTTATTAGTAATTTTCACCATTGATTTATCAACTAGGCATTCATTTGACTAAGAGAGCAAGCTGCTACTGTAGAATCTGCACCTCTACAAGTACCTTAACTATTAATTTTAATAAAGATGACTCAGCTCTTGAGCCTGCATGGGTACGAGGCTAATGAGTGCACGTACCTTTGCAGTAGGCCTGCTACATGGAACAATCCAAGCTCCTAGCTCCTGACGTGAACATCCCTGCTGTACTACTAGTACTACGTATTCTTCAGCCTTCAGGCCATGGCACAAACAGACAGACACGTGGCCTCTAGCTCTAGCTTCGTGCTGTGATTAAATTTTAATAATGGGTGGTTTAGAGTGCAAGTAGGCCAACGACGCGCTGCGCCGCATAAAGTGCTAGTGGATGGGACCAATGACGTAACCGTTTCAAACAGGGTGAACTTAGTCGATCCCATAAAAGAAATGACGTAGTAGCCAATTTGGCTACGATATTTTCATAGCTTCGGGAACCCCTGGTATGTATAGAATATTACAGCCTGTATTATGGTGAAAGTCAAAAACAATAGCTATTGCACAATACTACAGGTAGTAGCACACTCCTGGACAGACTAACATGCACACAGAAATACAAATATCCAAAATTATCAAATTGATGAATGTAAGAAATTGAATGTGTGCCTATAGTGCATTTTAAAATATAGACTAAAATTTAGTGAATGCATGCACTTACTATCTTCGTTTGAGCCATTTCCTTTTGTACTTTCATCTGCAAAAAAACAACAACAATATTCCTGATATATATACCATTCTAATAATGTTAGATAGCCTATCATAATCCCAAAATCAGTATTACTATACTAAAATTTTAATTATTGGTAAAAATTGATCATACCCACATATATGTTCGGGTAAGGGATTGTCAACGGACTACACAACTTGTATGAATAGGGAGACAACAATCAAGACGACTCGCTACAAATGGCGACCAGAACAAAGACGAGAGCACATTTGCTTGCTAAGCTGCACATTACTTCATATATCTATAGGCTGTCCAGATAGCTAGTGCGCCTATTACTGAGTAGTAAACCCAGGAAGAACGTATGCGCCTAAATCAAGATATGCACTTAATTCCTAGGACCTGGTGTGCTTAAAACCTGCACCTACGGTTCTAAAATATAAGCTATTCGTTTACTCACAGTACTTCTATCCATTGTTTGTTTTACGATTGCAGATTCGCTCTATATTTCACCATTAGCTAGTTCAAGGTTCAATATACTGCCATGCCTTTTCAGTGCATGTACTTGTAACTAGTAGGTTAATACCAGGAAGAGAGCATGCACTTAAAAAATTATATGCATTTAATAGCGAGGTGTGCTTAATAACTAGAGTATATGCTGTAACAATTAAAATAACTACAACTAAAGTCATGCAGGGCCTATGGTAGTTTGAGCCTGAGCTCAAGAGCCGGAGCAGGTCATGCTAATTTAGGTCAGCAGATGGGAAAACATGAAAAGCTACCAAGTACGGCAAACTAAGTCATAACCAGGCAGTGATGCAGACTTGAGCTTACGGTCATCACAGTATTTAGTGTTGTACCCAGGCTTGGCTCTAAGGGAAGGGAAGATCTAGTCTTAGGATGCAGGCCGACGTAGTGTTTCATCTGCCTGAGGCCTTTACTGGTTGATACATGCTCACTGTTGTTTTATCCTGATTACTCTATGTATAGGGCTCACTCAGGCTTGCCCTAGAAGGACTATACAGTGTTACAGTATACAGGTGTCTGGAAAATGTATGCATATATCTATGTACTACAGTATCACGAGAGAGGGCCTGCTATAGATTGTCCACCCACCCACCAGCTTTGCCCCCATTTCCTGTTTACGTCCAAAACTTGTTTAAAAGAGTGTCCATCCAGCGCAAACACTGCAAATAAGAAATTTCCACTGTCTAACAAGCCCAAGGACACTAAGGTGCTTAGCCCACCAGGTATTCAGTATAACAAGCGCTAATTTTGGTCCCATTTGAACCTGCACAATAGCAAATGAATGCACTTGACTACAGAACCTTCACCGCTACATGCATGCATGACTCATGCGCATGTATAGCATGGCTCACTGTGTATGCTTGTTCAATATCAGGAATGAATACGACATACCCTGCACCTGCATGAACATGTTTATGGTACTGTCAAGTCCCTTTAGAGTCAGTGCATAATCTGGGAGTAGGGGGAAGGCACCTGGCTAATGAGGTTTTATGACAATTAAACCAAGTTAATGGTGGAGTATGGTGCGCGCAAATAGGGTGTACCAGGGTTCACGCATGCGCAGATTCAGTACTTGCCTCGTGTGCTATTCCAGAAAAGCTGCTCTGTTCTCGAGTGAAGAAAGCTCTCAATTTCGCTACTCCCCCATCAACGATCTATGGTAAAGGCTACCGTGATGACGACAAAAGAAGGTGAAGGGTCAGGTCTACCAACTCCGTCGGCTCCCCTCACCCAAGCTGATATACCGGCTGTGGTCCGGCAGGTTGCTGAGGCTCTCATGGACCAGCTGAAAGAGCAGCGCCCTCCTCCCTCCGCCGATGGCGACGGGGAGCCAGCTGATCCAGGAGAGGGAACTTCCGCAAAAGCCAGTAAGTCACTACCTCAAAGCGCTGTAAGCCCATCTGGCATACCGTAAAGTCTGGTTAATAAGCGCATGCGCTTATCACTCTCGGTGGTAAGGAAACATGCGCCTATTAGACGATGTGCGCTTAATAGAGAGTGAAGTTTTGGCCCCGCCCACTGCCAGCACGTTCGAGCGCTCAAGAGTCACAAAGCTAGCAAGTTATGAACACAGCGATTCTTGGACTAAGCTCTGTAATAGTTCATGCGAGTATGATCGGAAGCCATCGCTGGAAGAAAACCGTGGAAAAATGGTCGATTTCTTTGGCGCTCGCTTCGATCAAGGCAGAGGTCAAGAGTCCGAACCCGTCTCAGTGGAACATCAAAATGTTGAGTATAGCCGATCTCATGCAGTTGGCTATCCGAAAATAGGTTGGTAAATTACTTCTAGCCATGTAGAGCATGGAATATTCTTGATCGAACGATGACTGTTACTGTCCTCTTTATTGGGCGCATGCGCTTATTAGACAATACTTAATAACAGGAAGGAAGCATGCGCTTATTAAAAAGTATGCGCTTAATAAGCATGTGCGCTTATTAACCAGACTTTACGGTATTGCAATTAATTAGTAGCATTTAGTGCGCTAATCAAGCTTCCAGCGCGCCATATTTACACTCATTTGCGCGCCCACAAGATCTAGTTATCTCGTCCACGTGCCATCACGGCCTTTACCAGCTGGGAGTTTGCTACCCTCCCCCCAGCATTAATCATAAGCACAGGCTGATCAGGGGCTGCTGGCATTCTGTGGTAGGGGTCGGCTTAGCTATATTAGTGTGAAATATATGTATATATAATTGAGCGCGCTCTGTCTAAATATGCAGCCGTAGGGCAGCTCCCAAACAAGGGACTCTTGTCCCACATCGCACACTCAAAGGCAAGGACCCCTCAAAGGCGGATGAAGACAGTGGAGCAGCCACCCTACCTCCTGTCCTATTCATCGGAGCCGGCCTGCCGCCAGTCCCCCGAAAGCTTGTCAAAAGAATCCAAGCCGGGGAGTTTGTGGACATGGTAGAACTTTTGCTCGATCGTATGGGAGTCACAACAGCCCCTCTCTTCGCTGATGATAAGGATGAAAAGCAGCCGGTGAAGACTAAGAGGCGACAAGTCACTAACATCCTCGAGTGGATGCAGTGCTACAGTATCTATGTAGCAGTACTTACTGCCAAGTACCCGCAAAAAAATTCTAGACCTGTTGGGATATCAGGCTCTGATAGTAGAGGCATGCCTGGAGTACGGTAGTGATGCGTGGCTGGGATATGACCGGCACTTCCGCCAAATGGCAGCTGCTTTGCCCGATACGGTATGGGAAAAAAATTGATCCGACCCTCTGGAACATGGCATTTACTGGTCAGGCAAAATCTCGTCGCTGCAAGTTTTGCTTTAGCCTAACCCACCCATCAGAAGACTATGACTGGGCCCCGTCCCCTCCCCAGCCCAACAGCCTGCCCCATCTGGCATCCGTGGTCCGCAACGGCAACGGATTTGTTATTCGTGGAACCACAGCCCTAACCCCATCTGTGCATACCGAAATTGTAAATACCAGCACATATGCATTTATTGTGCGAAAGATCCACAGGCCACCAACCGAGACCACAAGGCCCTGCACTGCAGTCGCCGCCACCCACCCATGACAGTAGGTGCCCAGGCAGTTCCACCAACTACCGGACCTCGCAACCCTGGCGCTACTAATGTTCGGTGCCAGCCATACTGACATTACCGAGAGCTGCTGCTTGTACTATCTCATACTCACTCCAATTTCAAACTATGATTATTAATTGATCGTTATGTTAGTACCATAGCATACTACCTGGTCGCATGTCATCCTGTGCGCGCATTCTATCTCCTGCCATTGATAATCAACAATAATAATCTTATTATACATGTATATCACAAGGTTATTAAATAATTACGGGCACATAATGTTATATAATGCACAAATAGGAATTATGGGATGGCATTGTACGAGTCTGAGCTGGCTATAATTATGTAATAAACAATTAGTAGCTTATAATGTACCATTTCCACAATGCCCACCCAGATCACTTCTCACTATTGGAGATCAGGAATGTTCCTGAGATTGACTCGGAGGCCCTGGAGCTCGATGTCCCAGACCGCAGTGACTCGGATACCATGTGGCTATCCCGATGGTCCCAACTCATAGACACGGCGCCATCGTCCATACACGTTCCTCCGAGCGCCTGTGGCACCACCACCCACCTGGTTCCTTCCGCATGGCGGCATCTCCTAATCGCTCACCCCAACAGAGACTTGATCCATTTCTTCCTCCAAGGTATTGCCGGGGGATTCCGGGTGGGTTACTGCCCCCTAATCTCTGAGCTAAAATCATCCAAAAGGAATATGAACTCGGCCTGTCACCACGCAGAGGTATTTGACGAGTACTTAGCCAAGGAAGTCCAAGAGGGTAGAGTGGCAGGTCCATTTCCACATGAGGCAATATCGAAGGCTCAAATCAATCGCTTTGGGGTGATCCCCAAAGGACACCAAGCATATAAATGGAGACTCATCGTGGATCTCTCCCATCCAAAAGGGAAAAGCGTGAATAGCGGAATACTAAAGCATCTCTGCTCAATGTCATACATCTCTGTGGATGAGACCATAAAACAAATTATCACTTTGGGGCGCGGCACACTACTAGCAAAAAATGACATTAAAAGTGCATTTAGGCTGATCCCAGTACACCCAGCTGATCGCCATCTGTTAGCTATGGAGTGGAAGGGCGATGTCTACATAGATACATGCCTCCCATTTAGTTTGCGCTCGGCCCCAAAGCTTTTCAATGTGTTGGCAGACTTGCTTGAATGGATCTTGCGGCATCACGGAGAATCCTTCTCCTACTACCTCACAATGGGGCCACCGCAAACACAGATATGTCAGCATAACCTGAGGCTGCTCACCGAGGTCTGCGCTATGTTTGGTATCCCATTAGCCTTGGAGAAAGTCGAGGGTCCCTCTACTATATTGGAATTTTTAGGAATTTTGCTGGACACAGAGCGCATGGAAGCACGGTTTCCCGCTGAGAAGCTCACTAGGGTCCAAGCCACAATTCAAGAGTGGCTCAGTAGAAACAGCGCGAAAAAGTGAGAGATCCTCTCCGTGACAGGGCTGCTGCAGCACGCTGCCAAAGTCGTACGCCCCGGTCGCACCTTCGTCAGTCGCATGTATAGCATGGCGGCAAGCGTTCAAGAATTGGACTACTTTACTCAGCTGAACAGGGAATTCCGGTCAGACGTATACTGGTGGCATAACTTTCTAAAAGAGTGGAATTGTGTTAGCTTCCTACCCCCACAAGGCACCCACCACTTTACTATTCACACCGACGCGTCAGGATCGTGGGGATGTGCCGGCTCTGTCAATGGCAAGTGGTTCCAATTGCAGTGGTCACAAGAATGGATCCCCAAGGCAATCATGGCAAAAGAGCTGGTCCCGATTGTTATAAGTTGCACTGTTTGGGGTCCACTGCTGTCGCGCAAGTCAGTCCTTTTCAGATGCGATAATACGGGGGTAGTGGCAGGGTTAAGAAGGGCTCAGCCAAGGAGCCTTTAGTGATGCATTTATTGCGCACCTTATGGTTCTTTGTGGCGCATTTTGATGTATCTATTAACATTGAACACGTACCGGGTATACACAACGGGGCGGCAGATACTTTGTCACGTAATAATACATAGCAATTCTTTCTTTTAAACCCGCAGGCAGATCTGCTTCCGACACCGATCCCGCAAGAACTTCAACAGATACTCTCCGTGTCAATCCCAGATTGGACCGCAAGAATATTCAGTCAGCTGTTCAGCACTACTATCAGCAAGGTCTAGCTGCTTCCACCCAAAAATCCTACCAGACCGGCCAAAAGCGCTACTTAACCTTCTGTATAGTAACATAAACAAACCCCCTCTACCCACATCTGAAGATACCCTGCTTATGTTTGTTAGCCATTTGGCAGAGCAAGGCCTGACGCATTCTTCAATCAAGGAGTACCTCTCGTTTTTAGTAGCTCAGGTCGAAATTTGTCAAAGTCCAGATTTTGTCATATACATGTCAAACAACCCTTCTACTAACTGTTGCAGTCATCTATGGAGGCTAGTAGTCATGCTATACAAAGGAAAAATAAGCCTTCATTTTGACCCACCTAGTCGGCACAGCTGCCGTACCCGGAGCCCATTGCTATGGGCCCTAATTAAAATTCCCGCCAGCGGGCTATCTAGATACAGCTCGATTGAGAGCTCGTCAAGAAACAAAGAAGGCCATGGTGGTCAGCAAAAGTCACCAGAACTTTTGAACAAAGTGTTTTCAACAAACTCCACACAATTCATACATTGAAGATGCCGTAAAAATCCTAATGGCACCTTGTTTGCATCGTATAAACCAGGTATGTAGCAGCTGGCATGATAACAGATACACACATACACAGAACGACTACCGTACCCCTCGCACATGCGCCGAGGATTAATTAAGCATTATAAATGAAGTCATACCTGGTGGCTGGTCTGGTTCAAAGGAGCCTCCTGCACTGCTAACGCCACTGCTGGTTGAATAATAGAAATGCCGATGACCACTTTCAGGATGAGATAGTAAATCTGAATATTACATGTATATAAAAGAAAACCCATTATAATCATATGATAACATGTTAACCTTTGACCTCTATTACAGATGACTGAAAATACCAAAAAAAAACTGTTGCCTTTTACTCATAAGTGGCCCATAGTATTACTATGCAGTCATTCAGGCATGCCTTGACCTCATCTTACAGCAAGAAATTTATATCAGCACCTCTTTAAGGGCCTATTCTTTTCAAGCTAGCGTAAGTCATCAACTCTCTACCGTCTAAGACATTCGAGACTGTAACTCGGGCTCTGTATATGCTATGAACCTCAAACAAACTCCATTCGGTAGATAATTCATTTGTCTATTAAACGACCACTTACAATGTATTACTCTCGTTTCTGCAGGTCACTATGAGCAAGTACACTAGACCCATGATTTTATGAATTGGTGACCGTTTCCACCTGTTGTCGACCGCCCGATCGCCGATTTTTATAATAAATGTGCATGCAAGTAGTAGATACTTAAAATAATACTTTCATCATGATTATTACTTACTATTATCATAAATATCAAGATTTTATATCGAGTGAATCGTTTATATACACAGGATGCACAAAATCAATACCATCGCTATACGTTCACAGTGCATGGCAAAACGCGACCACACCCGTGACCACCGTATAGTAGATATCGGTCGACAATAAAAGGTGGTCGACTATTGATGACTTACGCTACTATGTATGAACAGACTTCGTAGTCTTCCTAATGGAATAAAAAATATTAATCTTTGGCTTGGTAGCTAAGTTCAGCACCTGAAAAGACACTTTACTTTGCACAATGTCCATAGCTTTTTTTGTACTTGCTGGCTATATAGTTTTGGCATAGATAGTCAGGGATTAATGCAGGATTCTTTCATAGAGGGGGGAAATTGTAGCATGCGGTAGGGTATCCAAGCTAGGGAGGCCTGGGGACATGCTCACCCAGGAAAATTATGAAATTTACAACCTCTGAGACTGTCTCTAAAGGCGGGTTATCTAGATACAGATCGATTGAGAGCTCGTCAAGAAACAAAGAAGGCCATGGTGGTCAGCAAAAGTCGCCAGAACTTTTGGACGAAGCGTTTTCAACGAAATCCACACAATTCATACATTGAAGATGCCGTAAAAAGCCTAATGGTACCTTGTTTGCATCGTATAAACCAGGTATGTAGCAGCTAGCGTGATAACGGACACACACATACACAGAACGACTACCGTACCCCTCGCACATGCACCGAGGGTTAATCAAGCATTATAAATGAAGTCATACCTGGTGGCTGGTCTGGTTCAAAGGAGCCTCCTGCACTGCTAACGCCACTGCTAGTTGAACGATAGAAATGCCGATGACCACTTTCAGGATGAGATAGTAAATCTGAATATTACATGTATATAAAATACACTTTAGAAAATCCATTACAATCATATGATAGCATTGACCTCTATCACATATGACTGAAAATACAAAAACTGTTGCTTTTTACTCATAACAGTCTGCACAATGGGGTCAAATTCCTTATTTGCGCGGAAGTGAATCACGCACCCGGAAGTTAATTTATACTATGGGGATTTTGTATGGGCGAATTCCAACATGGCTGACAGAACAGGCGGTCAACTCGAGTCGACGGTACGTGTCAGCAACGTCGATGCGAAGGGTTTTGAGCCAAGCACTGGTTGAAACAACTATATTATGAGCTACACTGACACAGTCGTTTCAAGAGTTGTCCTAAGGTAGGTTGTGTAAAACAGCTCTCCTGCTGCTGCCACTATCTGTAGGGATCCTCATTTCACCATATTTCAGAATTTTTGAACATATACTTGCACGCCTGCGATGGACCTAAAACTTGGTACAAGACTTCAATACCATAATATCTACAACATACTTTCTTCAAGAGATACAGGTTCAACATACTTTCTTCAAGAGATACAGGTGCATAAAACCGAATATTTCCACTATACTCAAGGCCCCCAGTCAGAGCCTACCCAACGCTGATGGCTGGATTAAATGGATGTTCTTAAGATTCTGTCCTAACACTCTACAGTAGAACGAACCCCTTATTCCAATTCACTACAGTTTTTGAGTGATGGTCTATTTTGTACAACACATTTGGAGATTTTTGTGTCTGGAGCATTTTCAGAATTTTTGAACATGGTGAAGACAAGCAGCCAATCTTTCAAAAACACCACTGTAGATATATTACAATCAGTATTTTAACATGTGTTATAGCTGAATCTTGATTGTTTCTATTTGTAAGAGATTCTTTGGTATCAAATCCTGATTTTTATAATATGGTGCACTTGGCTCCCTTGACCCCTGCCTGGCCCGCTGACCTTTTTGGCGGTGGTGCTAATATTAATCGTAAAAACACGCGCAACCGTATACAATCACATTCTTACAACGTGTGCGCAATGAATGCGCATATGTTTGGCGCTCGCGCAATGCGCTAGCCCTAGGCGCATGTGCCTGGCAACTAAAGTAAATAACGTACTTCCTGTACAAATAAGAAAGTGTATGGAAAACGTGACCCCTTCATGCAGACTGTAAGTGGCCCATAGTATTACTATGCAGTCATTCAGGCATGCTTTGACTTCATCTTACAGCAAGAATGTTATATCAGCACCTCCTTAAGGGCCTATTCTTGTCAAGCTACTATGTATGAACCGACTTTTGTAGTCTACCTAATGGAATAATCTTTGGCTTGGTAGCTAAGTTCAGCACCTGAAAACACATTTTATTTGCACAATGTCCATAGATTTTTTTACCTCCCACTTCTCTATAAATAAGTTGTTCTATGAAATTAGGCCCATTTGGGATACACATTTTGTACTGTACCGATTAACCCAGCACACATGTCAAAGGGTTACAATAATCATTCTGTGTGTCTGTCTACATGTCTGTGTTACTGCATGCACTAGCTGCAAACATATTTAATTTCATTTCTATGTCCAAAATGGGGTATCATAGACTTCTTTGTAGGCTTAGGTTTGTATTGTGTGGATTTTGCTGAAAATGTTTCGTTCAGGAGACTGATATGGTGATATTTTCCTGCCATGATGATCGGTGACTTGCCACTCTCTCTCTCTACAAAGAATTACACATCATTGGTTCTTGGCATGACTATGAATGACATTGATTGCATATGATGAACTGCGAACTGCTAGCGAGAAGTGACTACTACCTAAAACAGAATGCCTTCTTTGACTGTCTAGGGTTCTAGGCTTGTTAGCCTTTTTTTTTTGCTAGTCTCGTTCCCAGACCTAATCTCTTGAGAGGAAAAGGGTCCGATGAACTTGGGCCGAATCCTTGGGCCTGGCTGGTGCTTGGCGCGCACACCGCCACAGCTGCGGAAAACAAATCCCGAATCTGATTGGTTAGCAAAGTTGAGTGGGCATTTCAAATTTGTATTGCAAGCAATTGCGTTGTTGTATTCCTGCGGTTGGCGAGTCATATGACTGTGCTAAAGTGGCATTTTCTTTTTTCTGCTGACTCACAGAGCATGACGTCAGCATGTGATTTGTCCAGCAGGCCAAGTTGCAAATGCAGCCCATACAAACTGCAATCACATACAGTGCACATTCTTGTGGTTACTCTGGTACACATGGTCACCGTCCTGCAAGCTCTAATGTACTTAGGAGCTCAGTAGTTGTCTAGCAGCAGTGCAATACGTGCATATGTTTAGCGAACTGCGCCGAGGGTTTTGCACAATACCGTAAATCTGGAAACTTTCGTTGTAAAAATATTTTCGTAGTCGATGGCGGCTACGAAAATTAATCTTACAAAAATTAGCATGCACTATTAACACGAATGCAGTAAGGGGTCGTTCCTACGAAAATTTTTTTACACGAAAATTTATCATACGAAAGTTTCTTTACACGAAAATTTCCAGATCTACGGTAGTGCTCCATTAATGTTATGCACTATGGAAAGTGTGACGAAGGTGCAGCTCGATAGAGCTTCATTAACCCTTGGCGCATGTTTGCATGCGTGCGCGAGGGTTACGGTAGTCGTTCTATGTATGTGTATGTCTGTCTGTCCATTCTGTCTGTCTGTCTATTACCACGCTAACTGCTACATATCTAGTCCAAATATAAGGTTCCTTCAAACTCATGACTTGTGTAGAGAATGCTTTATCTGCTACTTTTGGAGTCATTTGCTGATTCTAAGCTTCTTGACTTCTCCGATCCCAGTCAGCTAATTCTTCATATAAATAGAACGCTGGGTGTATTGTACTATATACGGCATAGGCCTAATAGTTATATGCATGTGCGAGGGTTACAAAGGCGGGGTCAGGGGACATATGGATGAAGTTGACAAAAAACGGGTTGGCTGAGCGGACTAGGGCTGGTGCTGTTGGAGCAGTGGTCGTGGGTTCGAATCCCGCTTGATGTTTGGATCTTTTATTCTTTCTTCCACTTTCGAAAACTTTCTAAGCTTTTTGGCGGGCCAGTTTGCCGGTACTCGAAGTGCTAAATTTCATACACAGCCTAATATTATACGATCATCTCTATAGCTACCTGCGTAGTATAATATCATTACTATAAATCTGACAGCGCCGAGGGTTTGGCACCAGTGGTGTTCATTTGAATAGTAGCAATGGTTACTATTAATTTCAGCTTTGCTCAAGTGCAGGTACTAATCGAGGACGACAGAAGCTCTTATCTATGGGCAAGTTTTATAAATTTAATAACACTGATACATGTACCTTAACAAGCGTAACACAAAAGTCTAGATTGGTTGGTGTACTTCAAGTAATCAAGACATGATCACATAGTAAACTGCCACACTACTGTAGAGAACCAATCCAAGCCAGTCCTATACCACATTTCTGCCCTAAAACAATGATTATGAACTGCTAGTGATCATGGCTACACCAGCTTAATAGCGTATGCATATGCATGCGGCTATTATTCGAGGGCAGCTACATTGTGTATTCGAGGTACAGCTTCTATTTGAATAAATATTATGGTAAGTACATGCAGCTGTTTACTAGTACTACAGTGACATCAGTCACTGAGAAGGTGAGCCTTCGTTCACAGATGATATGCGTGAATTACGTGAATTACAATAATGTGACCATGATGACAAGTCAGGTTGAGATGTAGCAGCTAGGTAGACTAAGGCATGGGACTATATACAATTTCGTGTAGGTAGAGCTGCCATTTCCGCTTGTGAACATCATTTGCATATCATTAACGTATGTGCATGTGATTACTTCCCATATTATGTTTTATGTTGCACCGGAGGTAGCTAGTAGCTTCCAAGCTAGTGATCGATTTCTGAAACAGAAGATGGCCATTTTTGACAGTATGAAGTGACTCATCGGAACGTTCGACACCTCTGCTTCATAAACTTCTTCTGGATAAAGTTGATCTAATTGCATGTAGGTGAGCGGTAACAAGAAATATATAAACTAGCTGTGGATTTTGGAGATTTTGAGTAATCAAGTCGACACCTCACTCAAGAACAAAGATTTTACCGTTTCTGCCAGATAGTTTCAGGTACTTTGGCATCTGTTTAAGTACCTCACAAAGTGGAGAGCGAAACTAAGGCCATCTTATGTTCCAGAATTCGTGATTTTTGTTCATAAACATGCCGTGCTGTTATCTGTTGCCACACACAAAAAATGGTTGCTATGATTATCCAAATTGATCCTTTATGAACACTTGACCATATCCCCAGTAGCTGCATAGTGTAATGGTGCACGTGGTAAAAGGTCGTCAATGGAATGCGTACATGTATACATTAATTGATGCTGGCCCCAGAAATCATGGAGATGGCGTCTAAGATCGACTCTCAACCTTGATAGCGACAAATTTCGATGCTTCAATCACAGAGACGAACTTGACAGCACATGCAGTATTCCTTCCGAACTTCAGGTTGGTCACGCTGCTGCAGTCTCGTGCGGGCTAGCCCCTTGTGACGATGCGTGCTATATATAGTGCAAGGCTAGCTTTATTTATCCACAGCATTACGTAAGCTAAGAAAACACATGAAGTTCAACCAACGGTACTTTTCAGAGAAAGTAGCATTCAGCTTGTATTGTATTCGCTGGATACACGCGTAAGATACTCTACATACTTACTGATTTTCAAGTCCCAGAAAGGCTCCAGCAAGGCCATAGATTTTTCATAATTACCTCATAGGTTGCATCATAATTTCATCACAATTTCACCATAGGTTAAACTACAATTACCTCATATCCACAGAAAAGTAAATTGCTACTGGGGATATAATTAGACTATGGTCCCAGCATTCATAAAATCAATTCTGAGTATTGTATCTCAAAGCATTCTCCAGATACAAGTAGTTTTGTAACACCATACTTTTGACTCAAATCTTGCACCTCCCATGCCTCTGAGACTGTCTCTAAACGTTTCTGAGACCACGTACACAAATGAATAGTTACTGTACATTAATTTTTTTACACTCTACAAACAAGTATGTTTAATATTACAATGTTTGTGAGCATGTACTGTTATTAAATACATGATCATGCAAGCTACATGTAGCCCATTAATGAAGTTCAGACACCATCCATATTCAGACGCTTAATCTCAAAGCAGGCACAAGTGACTAGGGGCAAGTCTATGCAGAATGGTACCTTGGAGTCACACCACATCTCGAGTGAGAGCTCTTGCAAGAAGTTCAATGTTGCACAAGGATGCTGAGAAAATTGTATTTAGAAACGGCTATGTTCGGACATGTATTGATTTCATCCAGTGCATGCTAACACCACCATGCATGACCAATTATCTTCCCAACTCGAAGTAGTGGTAGCCTAACCCATAAGCTAATTGGATCCTACTGATAAAGCACTACTATTACTTTTGCTGGTGAAGAACAACTCATATTAGTATTAGAGTGTAGAATGTCTATCTCTCAAATATTAGCAGCTTCGCACAATTTAGGGAGAATTAGCCACAGAAGATTGATATCTATGGCCTTTCTGCACGAGCATCAATAAGAGGATGATTAGGTCAATGACTTAGTGCTGCTTCCCTTCGTATGAATGTAATTATCTTACCGCAATCTGTGGCATGCAGTTGCTTAATGGCTACCTCAAATTAGTGTAGCAAGGAAAATATATATTTGAGATATTGACCTGCTACACTAATTTGAGTTGTCCTTCACCAGCAAAATGACGGTATTGTTTGGTGGGTGAGATCCAATTAACATATGGGTTGGGCTACCACTATCTCGAGTTGAGAAGAAAGTAGGTCATGAAGGATGGCATTAGCATGCACTGGACGAAAATAAATACAAACTTCCGAACATAATGTCATAAATTATATGCATGGTGTCTGAGCTACAGTATTCTACTCTACACTGTACATAGATACAGCGACTTTCTCGAGGATCCCACTGATGCATGTTCAATAATGTGTGATGCAAAAGAAGACGTCCTAGCTGGCTATCAAAAGATTCCTTAATCACATAATATACATGTAGAGCAATCGCACACTGGGGAAACCATGCACAGCCTGCATTAAGCATTGAAACCAAAATCATCAACAGAGTAACAAAGAGCACGTACTGCCAAACTACAGTAACCAACAGAAGTGAGCTTTACTTAGTTAATGAAGGGCGTGGTCAACGTTTTGGGGGCGTGGCTAAAACATTTGCACACACACTTCATTCAGCACCAAATCCTGGACACACCGGGGCCCCTGCACAGATCCGTACAAGAGCTACCTACATGTACTGTGTGATGTTTAATGTACTTAGTGAGATCATACCCTTGTAAGTGTCTTGGAGCATACGCAAAATTTCACCATAATGGGTCAGACCTTGCTTCTCGAGTACATTGATGAAGATCTGATAATTGTGTGGACCCTCTCGTACCTTGTCCTGAATAATTCCAATCAATCGGGCAGCACGTTCCTCTTTTCCGGGAAGCAAAGCATTTCCCAGTTCATCACAAATGCCTCGTGTGATAAGGCCAACGGAAAATAGAGCTCCACAAACGCCGGTAAGATCTTGCTTCACCGCCAAACTGAGTTCATTTGTAAGGGATTGGAGGGTTCTGTACTCAGCTGTGTTTGATGCCATGCCGACACACAATCTTCGGCTTAGTGTGTGAAGAATTAGAGCCAGGTAAGCACTAGAGTAGGTACTGATCTCGTAGCCGCGTGACAGTATAATAATTGGGTCGAGCCGAAGTGAGCCCCACACTAGTGTCAGATGTCAATCGAGAAATCTGCCGTCCGTCATTCCGTATATACCTGTCTTCTATTTCAACGATATACAATATTTCTTCCATTATGCGCATGCGCACCCGACGTAGGGGACACGGGTGAGAACTAGTCTTGCGCGCCAGCCCCTCCTACCCAAAGAGGGAGAAAGGGTCTGGTAAATAACGTTACATCCGCTTAGCGCTTGTCCCCGTGGAATGCACATGACATCATAGAACGTGACATCATTAACCGCAAACTGCATGTACGCGCGCGCTTAAGCGCTTCCGCGCGTACAAATGCTATTATTATTACGCGTTTTATTTTGCGCTTGCGCATCTAAGAACCGTGGCAAAATGTCCGTGTTCTGTCTCGCGTGTGGACAAGCCGTTACGGCAAATGATCGACGAATCCTCCGCAATGAAGCTTCAAGTTACGTACGCATGATGTGGCAGCGCCTTCTTGATGATAAACTGGAACAAAAGAGTTTTAGAGTTGATGTGGCATCTGCATTAGGAGATGAAGAGTCCCCTGGGTGTGTGCACAGAAAGTGCTTCATGTCAATTAAGACTTTTGCTGAAAGAAGGGATCAGTTTCTGGATAAGTTGGATGCTGCAATAGAAAAAATGCCCAAGGTGCCATTGTCAGAAGATTATGATAGCAATCATGAGTCAGAAGCTACTCCATCCAGGTTGCTGCAGAGTAGAAAAAGAACTCGACTATCCACAGATGAAGAACGATCCACTTCAAAGCGCCTAAGATTAATTCAACCTTCACTCTCCCAGTTTGATACTTCACAGTCTCCTGGAGTTCAGGTACCTATAGTTAGTGTAAATGATATTAACTCATGTACTATGGACTATTATTATAGACAGTACATGGCACGATTCGGTAAACAATAATTTATGTATAACATTATAGATCACAATCGGGTACAAGAAACCCAAGACAATTGCTCTCACACCATCACGTAAGAGGCTTGGAAAACGTCTTGCTCGCGGAAGTAGTGTATCTGTTGCAGTTGAGTGTGTGAAGGATAAGCGGACACAAAAACATGTTATTTCACAGGGGCGGATCTAGGATTTTTAGTATGGTGGGGTTGTAGGTTTAATTGCGCGCGAAGCGCGCGAAATTTTTGCGACCACGCCCACTTTTAGTCGCCCCAGATGACCTAGTAACACTGCAGTAACACTCAGCTGACTCTTGTGGTCTACAGTAGATTATTCATAGCTGAAGCCATGTTCAGGGTGTACCACTAACCACCGTGCACCACCTGTTGGTTTGAGGCCAATTATGTACTACACAGCTTGTCTGCTGCTAACCATAGAGTGGCAGCTACTGTGCCAAGCTATAGTAAGCCTTGTATATAAGTGGGAGGGGCTGCTCAAAATCGTTTGGGGGGGTTGCAACCCCAGCAACCCCCCCCCCTAGATCCGCCCCTGTTTCAGCAGTTGGTCAGGTTATCAGAAAAGAAGTTAAAGAACTATGTTCCAACAGAATAAACTCTGTTCAGAGATTCAGAGATGTCAAATCACTCCAAGATTTCAGCTGGGATACAATTGTTGATGAAGCAGCCCAGCATGCACCTAACTTAGTTCATCTTCTGATGGAGTGTACCAAGAAGTACAAGAAGAGAAACACAGCCGGAATAAACCAAAAGAATATTGTTGGAATGTGCATTTCACTGATGTGCAAGCACCAAAACCATAAGATGAGTGTAGTCCAAAAGATGCTTGGTCTGGTTCTCTATGCTGGACACTCTGCTAAGCAGGTTAGAGTTAGTTACTAATTAGTTTATGAGTACTAAGTGTCAATGAAGGTGAAACCCCCTGCACAAGCAGGTATACAACAGGCTTCATAAGCTCCATTTATGTGCATCTCACCAAGATACTCTCAAATCCCTTGATAAACTTGGTGAGGGATTTGATGCTAAAGTGTTGCAATGGAAGGATGAGCTCACATCAAGAATCCAACAAAGGAAGCCGGTAAATTAAGGACATTTTGAGTGTCACTTGATTTAATCAATAATAATATAATATATTATTTTTTTAGATTTCAGAGGCTTGCTTGGAGAGACTGTCTGGGGGTGCTGTATCCACAATGTTCACTTCTGACGTTGACGCTAGATCAGACAATGAAGAATCCATTCATGATGCCACCTTGGAGTTTTCCTTTGATTTATCCGGTGATTTAGACCTTACCTCTACTCCTGCTAAATCAACCAGCATTGAAGATGACTTGAGATCTGCTTCAGAAGCCTCTTCACCTGTATCCTTTACTGCTCCACCATTTTCTCCTCTACCAACCCTGGGCTCACCCTTGAGTGAGCTTCAAACCAATGATCAGAGCAGCACCATAGCTTCAGGTGGTGATTCCAATCTGCAAGTAGCAACAGCTCCAGAAGAGAACAACATCCAGTTTTCAGAAAAGGAGCGAGGAATGAAGATAGTTGGTGATAATATTGACAAGACTGTCCACACCAGGTTCATGCGGGTGGACAAGCAAGGTTCATCCCTACACTATTTCAATGCTTATGCTGCACAGGATAGATTTGATTTAACAATGCCTGAAGATGTTCCTGCAATTCCAGATGATCCGAAGCTATTTGAAGACTTGCTACCATCCAACAGTGACAAAATCACCCTAAAGGAATATTTTGCGATTCATGTTGCACGCATTTTGTGCAAGTATATACCTTTCTTTGCAGAAGATTTCGGTGATGTCATCCCGGAACACCTTGATCATCCAATGTCCTCAGAGATGAGACAGAAATCCCAAGTGGTTAGTATCACATTATGTGCATATCCTCAAATTTATTGCATGTGTGCTACAGCAATCATACTATTGTAACAAGCGACAGAGAGGGAGAGTATCAGAGAAGAGAGAGAGAGAGAGAGAGAGAGAGAGAGAGAGAGAGAGAGAGAGAGAGAGAGAGAGAGAGAGAGAGAGAGAGAGAGAGAGAGAGAGAGAGAGAGAGAGAGAGAGAGAGAGAGAGAGAGAGAGAGAGAGAGAGAGAGAGATGAGGGATATCTGTTGCTGCATCTGTACTCATATTTATGTGTGAGATTTAGCACTTTTCAATCAGACTTAATAATTGTATTTGCTAAATGAGCAGCTGCAGTTAATGCATAATTTTTATAATACCTGCATACAATGCTTACATTGCATATATTATAGGCACCTCTCGGAGTATTCCTCAAAAATGAGAATAAACTAGATGAAATGGTTGACATTCTACAGCACCTCCAGAAATATGCTCCATCCACATCTCACACCAGAGAGGTATCAGTTCCCACCACCAATGAAGTAAGATCCTTGACTGAGATCGCTTTTCATCGGCTGCTATTTGGTGGTGATTAGCTCACAGCTAAACGTGCTAGAGGAGGAGTACGCATCAGGAATAATTCAACGAATAGTGCAGATCGCCTGGAAGGACTACTTCCTGTTGCTGAAGATTGGCACGCAAAAGTGGTATTTTTGGAGGTAATTTAACAATAATTAAATTTTGTTTAACAAAATAATTATCATAATTAAATTTTAATTGTTAAGGTAATCTGGAAAAGATTGTACAAAGCAGCTTCTGCTAAAGACTTAGGAACAATTTTTTTTCAGCTCAGGAATGTCATCAATAGGAAGAATATTGGGAAGAAGCCAAAGAAAGATGTGAATGCTCATGAAGATTTTTTCCAACAAGTAGTTGAGAGTCACGTGCTGGCTGCTGCAATGGAATTTTTTGGAATGGACGACATTGAAGATGACCCAAATGCAGAAATATTTCCCCCTACTCTGTGGATGCTTGAAAAAGAAGAGCGCTATGCAATCTTGCTATCAGTAAGTGGAAGCATTGTTGACGAGTTCACAGACATCCGCACATTTGAAACAAGCCCAGATCAAGGCGATAAGGGGAAGCAAGATCAGATACTTGCATATGCAAAGGAGGTTATGTCGTTTGGGCTATTGTACACAGAATTAGTTGATGCAGTCCGTGAAGGTGATGGATTACGTGTTCTTAGATGGTGGAGATTTATGCTGCTGATTTTTAAAGCTACCAGCCGAAAGAATTACAGCATAGAAGCTTTCATATTATTAGCCCAGTATCAGTATCTACTCAGTCCTAGAGAGAAATCTCAGCTCTTATACAGTTGATTTATCAATACACACGGTCTTCCAGGACGAAACATCAGTTGCGACTTATATATGGAGCACTTAAACCGACTGCTCAAGGATGCCATCAAAGCCCTAGGAGCTAATAAGACTCCTAAAGCTATTGATCGTGTTGGTAAATGTATTGCTCCACTTGATGAAATTTTGGAGAGATTTTATACCATACATAACTATTCTCCACAGTCTGATTGTCACAAAAATCCTAGTGCAACAAAGGATATTACCATTATGTTGGAGCAACTACGCAAAGCGGATGTATTCCACAGTACACATGGGCGCAAACATCATGCATTCAGCAACTTTAGTAATAATCCTGTCATATCCTTGAAACAAAAAGATGTCAGTGAATGGATGAAATCACAGTGGACAAAATTGTTAGCAGGATTGCTATAATCAACCTCATAATTAGTTAAACAACACCTGAGTTTCACAATTGTTACAGTCACAGCTAGTACTACAGATATCACAACATGAACAATCACTATTTGTTGAGTTAAAATCATCAAAGTCACAAAATAAAGTATGCCTACGACAGTTATCTTGATTTGTACAATACTTGACCATGGATTCATCTACATATCTCTTTAATCCTTTACTGAATAACATTATGGCATGCGAAATTTTGCCATCTCTACCTGCTCTTCCTGTTGCCTGTACATACTGTTCAACATCTCCTGGTGGTCCCCAGTGCACAACATACCGGATATCAGGGGTATCAATACCCATGCCAAATGCTATTGTAGCTATGACAATTCGTAGAGGTGATGATGGCTGTGTAAAGGCTTTCAGTACGCAATCTTTGATAGACGCATGTGTGGCACTCGTGAAGTAATCAAAGAGACGAAATTCGGGTAGATCTGGTGCACCAATAGGTTCCAAACGCTCTTCCTTTAATGTTAACTTCATGAGCAAATAGAGTTGGGCACAATTATCTTGGTTTTGACAGTAGATAATGGTCCTAGGCATGTTAATACGCTCATTCCTCAATCTTTCCATTAAGGTGTTAAAAGTAGTCTCCATAGATTCAAAAGGGAGCACACTATAAATAATATTAGGCTTATCAACATTTTCACTCACAATTAAGGTATTAATCATGCCAAGGGTCTTGATGACACATTTTCTTAGGGACACAGTGGCTGTTGCGGTCATAGCAAGAATCTGTACACCATCAGGCAAAATACTTCTCAGCTCCCCCAGGCGTGAGAACTCCCTTCTGAATTCTTCTCCCCTACATGTTTATTGTGATAATAATAATATTGTGTCCTTAGCTCTGTAGTTACTCGATGATTTACCATTTTTTGACGCAATGTGCCTCGTCAACTACGAGTGCAATAAGTTTATCTTGGTAATGTTCACTTTGGCACATACAACGAAATCTTCTATTGTTAATCAGCTGTTCAGGACTTATGAACACAAGTTGATACTTCCCTTCCAAGATACCAGCTTTCATATCCTCACATTCTACATCACCATCTGAAGTCACATACGCCGCAGAAACGCCCCTCTTTCTGAAAGATTGGACTTGGTCCTTCATCAGTGCTATCAATGGTGAAACTACGAGTACGATTGAGCCTTGGGTTCCCAGCAACCTATCACGGGCTAGAGGTAGACAACCATAGCAAAGACTTTTTTCCATACCCAGTAGGGAGAGCAGCGAAAACATCACGACCAGACAAGAACGATGTAATAACTTTTAGCTGTTTCTCCTTCAATGACATAATATAGCCTAACTCAGCGCTTGCTGTCTTCACTGCGTCCTCGAGCTTCTCCATCGTTCCCGACAAGATAGCGCGTAACTAGTCTCGCGGGCCAGCCTAGTAACCGCGAACTTTATTGTATTCGCGTACTATTTAAGCAGTTACTTCGCGCGTTGCGTACGTCCCGGATGGTCATGTGACTAGATTCTGCCATTTCATTGGTAGTTCATATAGCCTACACGGGGACAAGCGGATGTAACGTTATTTACCAGACCCTTTCTTCCTCTTTGGGTAGGAGGGGCTGGCGCGCGAGACTAGGTGAGAACACTACGATGTGGAGGAAAAGGGCATGCAAGCTCTGTGGCATCCGTGATCGAGGGACTAAAAAAAGAAGAATAAAGACTAAGAAAACGCAGAAACAAATATTAGAAATTTCAAAAGGAGAGCTGGAGACACTCAGACTGAAAGGGGCAAGGCTACAGAGAAAAATTGTGTCGTTCTAGGCAGGCAGAGCGAAACATTTTGAAAGCAGAGGGTTCATGTGAGACTCCAAATTCAAGGCCCTAAAAAAGTGACTGTTACTAGCAAAATGATCATCGCTATGAGGCTATGCTGAACTACGAGGCCTCTAGCCAAGTAGCTAGAGACACGTTCTAATCATAGTTTCCACTCCCTCGAGTCAATCATAAATTCCGATTTGTACCAAATCATAATAATATTATTTTGTAATTGTCTGGGGTTCGCGGAGGCTCGCCCTATTGATGTTAAAACATTATCTCTAGTATAGCTATTATACTATTATAGCTAGCTACTGAACTCTGACCTCATGCGCCATATGGTGCTTAATATAGGGTCACCTGGTGTGTACTTGATCGATAATATAACCGATTACAGAAGTTACATAGGTTACCAAATGCGTACTCGCACTCCATGCACACTCAGTTGTCTGTGTTTAGCTCACTTTTAGGTCTCAAGTTGTGATTTTGTAGGAACGACCCGGCCCTTACCGTTTTCTAGTAGCTACTCTGCGTTAACTACGACATTGTGTTTACTTTCTTTCCTCAGCTGCAGGATCTCACAGTAGGACGATCATCTCTAATTTTTTATTTTTTTATTTTAATTATTCATATTTATATAAAGAAAAATATTTACAAGCATCATATATTATATTGGGCTATTCCATTTATTAAAAGTACACCCCTACTGAGGAACATTTTGAGGATTTGACCCCCAAGACATCATTACCAAGCCCATTATCCCCTTGGATGCAATTAAATTTGGTGATAATCCCCCTATGGAACAATTAAAACACAAAAAGATACCCTGGGACACCCTAATGAAAAGTAATCCTGCATCCATAGGACCAATTAAATTTTCCTCGGTACCCTTGTACCTGGTTGAACTACCCCCTCAAACGACTAATAACAAGAATGATACCCCTTAGACAAATCATATTTTCAACATTTTACCCTCAGGACCAATCAATTTTTGATGTTTTTACCCCATAGACGCCATTAAAATAGGTTCAAAAGACCCCCAAAGACGCAATTATCTTCCTCAGTAGGGGTGTACCTTCATTAAGGTAGCATCAAAGTGCGTGGGCGTGAGCGTCAGGATTGGCTAATTCAATTAGCGAATCGTGAAGGGGCGTGGCCGAAGAGCCCATACGAGTGCTTTCGGTCGAAGGTGGGCGTGTCCAGAATCGGCCAGGGATGATTATGCGCGTGTAATTAGCGACCGGAAGTGGCCCCTGAAGAAAACACCGGTAATTGCCCACTTCAAAGCAAGATCAAAGCATTCTTTCTTAACTATTAACCGCAACGACTTAAAAAAAAAAAAAAAAAAAAAAAAAAAAGCTGATTAGGCCTAATTAAGCATGTGGGCGTGTTCCTGGCACTGTGTGGAGTGTGTGCGTGTGCGTTAATGCAGGTTTTATTGCTTCCGATTGGGCGTGGCTTCACGGGCCAGTGCTTGGACATCGGCGCCTGGGACTTGGCCTCGGCGATAGGTGGGCGTGTCCCGGAAGCGGTGGTGACCTTTGAACCCCGCGAGGAGGCTTTGGGGGCGTGGCAGGAGGTCAAAGGTGAGGCCATGTCTGTTAATGAGGCACTGTACGGCGGTGCGATCGAGGGGCCTGTACGGCTGGACGGAAGCTGACGATGGTTTGAAGCGGATGTGGTTGCGATGACGTGTTGTTACTCCGCCCACACAGGAAATGAGGTGAGCTCTTGCGTGGGCGGTGTGGCAGAACGGCCTCCAAGTGTTTGTGTGTGTTTTGGCCTTGAGGAAGCTGTGTGTTTTAATTGGGATTGATTGTGGGCTTCCGGTGGACATCCGGTGGTTAGTAGGCACTTGATTGAGAATGGTGGTCCTTGGGGAACAGGGTGGGGCTGTTTTGGGCGTGGCCTGGCCCCTCCCTTCCGGCTCGGCTTCCGGTCCATGGAGGATATTAAATGAACACTTCCGGCTCTAGCAGCCACACCCCTGAGACCTGTGCAATTAAAAGGGCGTGGTTACACAACATGCACCTCACTAATGACTTTGATGTGGTTTAGGTGTCATATCCCCCACCTCACG
This sequence comes from Cliona cf. orientalis, assembly GCA_963930775.1. Lineage (NCBI taxonomy): Eukaryota > Metazoa > Porifera > Demospongiae > Clionaida > Clionaidae > Cliona > Cliona cf. orientalis. The sequence goes on from OZ005690.1 coordinate 4,258,365, forward strand.
CCCACGCAATTTAATGGTACCTTAAAATTAATGGAATAGCCCATTATCTCAAAAGCATGTTCAATTCGTGCACAAGCCACATAACGATGACACGCCCCCATATCCACATGAAGATTAGGCCAAGCAAAGTTAATTAATAGTTTCTCAGGCCCGCCCGCATCAAATTTTGAGAAAGCAAGGCTTTTTTATTTATTTTTCACATGAGCAGTCACGTGCTAATTAATTTAATTAACAGACAAAAATTGGAAAAGAGTTCATGAAACTAACTGTTTTCTGGCATCTCGAGACAGTTTGGTTGACATCTCATAACTGAAGTCTCCGTGAACGTGGTATTTAGCCAGCAGCTAGCTAGCTATTTTCTTCAAAGATGATGACGTCATCTGGTGCAGACTAAATCTTATCTTCTTGCAAGGTTAGTACGACTGATGAAACTTTCTCTACTAAATAGAAAGCTAAACTTGATTGTTAGGCTACATATTCTATCTGGTTGGACTTCAGGTAGCATCAAAGTGCGTGGGCGTGAGCGTCAGGATTGGCTAATTTAATTAGCGAATCGTGAAGGGGCGTGGCCGAAGAGCCCATACGAGTGCTTTTGGTCGAAGGTGGGCGTGTCTAGAATCGGCCAGGGATGATTATGCGCGTGTAATTAGCGACCGGAAGTGGCCCTGAAGAAAACACCGGTAATTGCCCACTTCAAAGCAAGATCAAAGCATTCTTTCTTAACTATTAACCGCAACGACAAAAAAAAAAAAAAAAAAAAAAAAGCCTTATTAGGCCTAATTAAGCATGTGGGCGTGTTCCTGGCACTGTGTGGAGTGTGTGCGTGTGCGTTAATGCAGGTTTTATTGCTTCCGATTGGGCGTGGCTTCACGGGCCAGTGCTTGGACATCGGCGCCTGGGACTTGGCCTCGGCGATAGGTGGGCGTGTCCCGAAAGCGGTGGTGACCTTTGAACCCGTCCAGGAGGCTTTGGGGGCGTGGCAGGAGGTCAAAGGTGAGGCCATGTCTGTTAATGAGGCACTGTACGGCGGTGCGATCGAGGGGCCTGTACGGCCGGACGGAAGCTGACGATGGTTTGAAGCGGATGTGGTTGCGATGACGTGTTGTTACTCCGCCCACACAGGAAATGAGGTGAGCTCTTGTGTGGGCGGTGTGGCAGAACGGCCTCCAAGTGTTTGTGTGTGTTTTGGCCTTGAGGAAGCTGTGTGTTTTAATTGGGATTGATTGTGGGCTTCCGGTGGACATCCGGTGGTTAGTAGGCACTTGATTGAGAATGGTGGTCCTTGGGGAACAGGGTGGGGCTGTTTTGGGCGTGGCCTGGCCCCTCCCTTCCGGCTCGGCTTCCGGTCCATGGAGGATATTAAATGAACACTTCCGGCTCTAGCAGCCACACCCCTGAGACCTGTGCAATTAAAAGGGCGTGGTTACACAACATGCACCTCACTAATGACTTTGATGTGGTTTAGGTGTCATATCCCCACCTCACGCCCACGCAATTTAATGGTACCTTCAATACTTGTATTTCAGCACTAGCGAAAATGGGCGTGGCCATTATCGCCGCGCTCATTTTTCATCAGAGGAGGTTGGACATGACGCATATTTACGCTATAGTCACATGACCTTGGTATGCAATTACCGTATATGTTCCAATATAGGCGCCGCCCTAATTTAGGCGCCCTTTGAGACCTGCGCAATTCTTTCGGTTCTAATTTAAGGTGCCTTTCCGGACATCAATTATTTTTAGGCGGCGCCTATTTAATTGGAACGTATTGCCACGTGCAATATCACAATACTGCTGTATCGTCGATTGATCTATCGAGCTAGCAGTTTAGATGTCAAACTAAGCTATCTCTTACATTTATATGGGCACTTACCTACTGCTTCGATGTCTTTCTGGAGTCAGAGACAACCGTTCTGATGACTATGGTACCAGCCACTCGAGCGTGATTCAGCGATCAGAGTGAAACTTCCAAAAAGAACTGAAACTAGAACCATATTTTTGTTGCTTTTGCCACTGTAATATTAAATAGTACTGGTTAGTGATAGCGCTTGAGCTCTGGCAAAACTTCCAGAACCGTTCTAATTGCAGCGCTTAGGCGCCTCCCTAATTTAGGCGTCCTTTGACCTGCTCGAGAATTTTTCGGTTCTAATTGGAGGCGCCTGCGCGATCTGTAATTATTTTTTAGGGGCGCCTAAATTAGAAAGTATACGGTATGCTGCCACGCGTTCAAAAGAATGCCATTTGCGAGTGTAGCTGGTAGCTAAAATATTTGCGTTTGTGAACTATGGCCAAATCTGAAGCTGAAACGGAGACGAATCGTGTAGATCTAATATTATAACGGCGAAAGAAGCTGACTGCAATCGACAAATACTGTTTTTGATGTTGCCATTCTGAGGAACGAGTTTTCTCGATTTGCAAGAAGTGTGAGGGGTGGACGGGCGGGGTATGGCGCTGGATCTTGTTTTCTCATGGATTTCAACTTGCTTTCACATTTAAAACTGTCATCAAGGCTTTAGATCGTGACTTACATTTTGTACAGTGTTATATATGGGGCAACACGCCCACTTTTTGTGCGCACGTGATCGTGTCCAACCTCCTCTGATTTTTCATTTAAAAAAAGCCGCCTCCCGCCGGGTTGGTGTAAAACCTGGACTGTGGACTCTGGACTGGACTGTGGACTAGACTATGGACTGAGATTTGGACTGGATTTTGGACTGACGCGTTAGATTTTGACGACCCTTTCCAATCAACCTTACTAGGATCGACTGAACGAAGGGCAGTAAATCTATCACTTCTGTTGGAGCATAGGGTTGGAGTGGTGTCTGGGGTAACAGAAATGGAAAACAATAGGCTTAGGCCAAATAAAATTGAATATTAGTTTCTCATCCCCGCCCGCCTCTAGTTTTTCCTCTGCCTGACCACATTTTATTTCATGAATATCATCAAAACTATCTGCACAAGGCAATTACGTCATAGACTCGCCCATTTTTTAATGAAATTCATGATGACATTTAATGATATTCATGACAAAAAATTATCTACCCAGTATAAATTTACTTTTCTGTGGTTATGAGGTAATTGTGGTATAATGTATGATGAAACCTATGGTGTAATCTCTTAGGTAATCTATGAGGTAATTATGAGAAAATCCAGGGCCTCGCTGGAGCCTTTCTGGGACTTGAAAATCAGTAAATATGTAGAGTATCTTACGCGCGTATGCAGCGAATACATTACAAGCTGAGCGCTACTTTCTCTGAGAAGTACTGTTGGTTGAACTTCACGTGTTTCCTTGGCTTACGTAATGCCGTGGATAAATAAAACTAGCCTTGCGCTATATATAGCACGCATCACTGTCACAAGGGGCTGGCCCGCGCGGCGACTGCAGCAGCGTGACCAACCTGAAATTCGGACGGAATACTGTGCTGTCGAGTTCGTCTCTGTGATTGAAGCATCGAAACTTGTCGCTATCAAGGTTGAGAGTCGATCTTAGACGCCATCTCCATGATTTCTGGGGCCAGCATCGATCGATGTGTACGCATTCTATTGACGACCTTTTACCACATGCACCATTACACTGCAGCTACTGGGGAGATGGTCAAGTGTTCATAAAATAAAAAGCCACCCTCCCGCCTGGGGAAATTCCTGAACATAGGATGAGAAACTAATAATCTATTTTGCTTGGCCTTACTTCCTTATGAAGTCACGGTGGGATCAAGAACTAAGCTTGCAGTGTATTTGTCATTAAGCCTACATGTCAGTGCTTCTGATTCACTAGTATCAAACCTCTGGGCTGCCTCAGCTAATGTTTAATATAGTCTTCAAATATAAGTTTGTGATGCAAATGACTGTTGAGTTACTTAAAATGATATTGGACTCAAATCGTTTGACATCTTGATCATACGTACATACTACTACTAGCCTATAGCTGTGGCACCTGAGCAGAAATTTTGGATCTTACTAGCACATACATGTATCACAACACAGAGTGCATTTCAATCTTGTCACCTTGATTCCACATGGTAAATATTCACACTGAAGGAAGTTGCAATACTGGTAATCATGAATCAAAACACAGTGCTATTAGATTGCACAAAAAACAAAAAAACAAACAGTTCACACAAAAACCAAACATAAGCTGCAGATATTCTGTGTTGCTGTCAAGGAGGTTATGATATCCTGGAAAACAGTTAGACTTCATGGTGTAAGCTTAAAGAAGGGAAATGCAGCCTGAACACAAGCAGTCTGGCTCATGAAGCACTGACAAACACTAATTCAGGCTTACTAATAACACAGCATGCTGATTTCTTGATCCCACCGTGACTTTATGAGAAAGTAAGCCTATTATTTTCCATTTCTATTAGCCAAGGCACCTCTCCAACCCTATGCTCCAACAGAAGTGATAGATTTACTGCCCTTCGTTCAGTCGATCCTAGTGAGGTTGATTGGAAATGGTCGTCAAAATCTAACGCGTCAGTCCAAAATCCAGTCCAAATGTCAGTCCATAGTCCAGTCCACAGTCCAGTCCTGAGTCCAGAGTCCAGGTTTTACACCAACCCGCCTCCCGCATGGGTTTTGAAATTTGAAAGCCTGAGAAACTAGTAATTAAGTTTGTTTGGCCTTAGGTTGTGAATATCATTAACCTTAATAATTATAGTAGCTAGTGTATAGCATGCAGCCATCTCAAGGCGAGACAAACTATATGCATGCGGGCGGTCGGTCATTATTCAGATTTCAAACTATTAAATAAAGAGTTAAAGGAGTACACTACATCTGGTTCATTGTCATAAACGACATTGAACCATTCTGGAAAGCCTGGTACTGTTGATACCACTTTTCCACTGTAGGTTACAAGCTGCTCGTCTTCCGTGAACCTGTGGTCTATGCGCCTTCCCACCAGGTGAACGTCTGTTTCCAAGGGAGAGTCTGATCCAGTGCCAGAACTGTGCCGATTAGCAGCTGCATTTACTAACTTAAGTAAGTTCTCCTTTAATGCCGTTGAGTTTAACTGGCCCTTTTGTTTTGTTGAGAACTTGTAAATATCTTTATCAGCATCATATGTTTGTTGCAGGACTGTTTTTCTGAATCTTAGTTGAGCTTTTAGTGATTGACGTTTTTGAGTTTCTGACTTAACCAGCTTTAACCCTTCATTTACATCATTCTCTGACTGCCATAAGCCATACTGAATCATATCAGTAGTGATTTTCTCTTTTTCTAGCAAAAGCCTCTGCTTTGCTGCTTCTTTCTCCCGCTCCTGTTTCTCTTGTAATTCAGTACGATGTGCCTGAATAGCCAACAATCGCTCTTTGAACTTTCGTTTTTGTTTAGGAACCGATTTACGTGCTGTTTCCATCAGTGATTTGAGTTCGTCTGGAGATTTAGACTCAAGCCATTCCCTTGTTTTATTATTTGAGAATAGTATGTGAGCTTCAAGGGACAGCATAGTTGCATGGGGCTTTTCTTGGAGCAGTCGGTCTTAGCTTGGCAAAATCACGTTCGCTGATAGTGTTTGTTTTCTTCACTGAAATGGTGTCTTTCCTCTTTGCCGCTGCAACTGCAGGCTCTTGATCACTAATTACTCGGCCAAGGATTAATTCAATAGATTTAAAACAGGATAAAAGAATTTGTGCTACTAACTGGTCAAATTTTGTGGATTCCGTCACTAAAGCAATCCACACTGAATCTTTGGTGATAGCTACTTCTGGAAAGGGTACATCTTCTCCTGTCATGAATCCACTTGGATCTTGGCAATTGCTTACAAATGATAAAAGCCTTTGATAGTACTGGGGAAGGACTAGAATGTGTAGATTAGATTCCAAAATTCTCCAGAGTGGGCCTGTAATGTGTTTGTTGATGAGACCAAGGGCCTTGCATCCAGCTACATTCACATCCTTTGATGCATCTTCCAATACAGACTTCAAAAGCCTGTTAGGAGTACCCCACACATTAGTTAAATAGTTAACTATGTGTTGATGGAGATAGTAGACCCTTCCACCGTTGGCAAAAATTACATTGAATCTGTTACCACGGAAATGAATCAATGGATTATGTTCAATTCCGTGCTTGTCCAGGTAGATATTAAATTGTAGTGGATACCCTGATTTTTCGTTACCTCTTCTCTCAAAAGCTTTGCAAACTGTTCTCACTAATCTAATAGTACCACTCTCAGAGTCATTCGGCTGTGTGTCTTCCATACTATTACTATTATGATCCTTTTCAAACAATTTTAATGATTCTGATACTGTCTCAGCCATGTTTACAACCAAATGCATGCCACAAAAGAAATTATACATTTGTGACATGGATTGCTGCTCATCCTTACTCATACCATCCCAGTTTGATACAACTTGAGGCAGCACTTCAGCCCTGTATTCAGATAGCAGTGTGTTGAAAGCCTTCTGGGAACTGGCTCTGTCTGACATGGTGCATTTTACACTCCCGAGAATTTTTTTTACCTGCATCCGAGTAACCATGTCCATGTATTTCATTGGACTGGGATAACTCTTCCAGTATCTCCTGTAAGGTTTCCAGTGTTGTCTGGGCAGCCCCAGATGCAACTTCCTGGGGAGAAAATAATTAGATAGACATGTCACAATAATAACAGTGAATGTGCACTCATACTACAAAGCCTTTACAGTTACATGCACACACCTGTAGGCCCAAGGTCAGTGATCTCTCAGCTGTACTTATCTGATATATATCCACAATATTTGTGTCCAAACTTTGTAGTCCCATCTGAATGCAATGTATTGTATTTAGTATTGGTTAGGGTGTGGGCCAATTGAATTTGAGAGAGAGTGCGACTTTCCAGTAACATTTCACTTATTGCTGTATGTTGTGGTAGCTTGTCACACTCCAGTTCTGCCAATCTTAGTACAGCTTCAATTACAGGTTCTACTTGGTTGATTCCCACATTGTGAGAAAGAATGTCCATCACATACAATCGCATACTGTCTGTGTACTTTCCATCAACATACGTAACCAATTTTCTTGATTTTAAAGTAGCTAATTCATCATGTAGGATTGCATTTGCTTCCAATAGCTCTAAGTTTTTTGATTTTAGTTTTGTTAATTCTTCCTCCAGATCCTTGCAATATTCACACTCGCGTTCGCTTTGGTCTAGCACTTGTGCACACTTTTGTTTATAGTACCTAATCTGTTCTTTAGCCCTCTTTGCTTCTTGCTGGTCTCTGTGCTTGAGTTCTTTTGCTTGGCGATCAATACATTCCTTTTGTTTGGTTATTTTGGCATCTTTTAGTTGTATACGCCGGCGCACATTATGAGGCTTGTATTGTTGTTCCAGTGCATGAATCTTTTCATCTTTTTTGCTTAACTCAGCTTTTTGTGCTGTGCATTCTTCTTGTAAATGCACAACCTCTTTAGCCAAGGTGTTATTTACAACTTGAATTGCTTAATTCTCTCTCTATCCGTGATTGGGATGGTACAGCTGGACGGGAATTGATAGTAGAACATATATAGTGTGAGTTGGAAGAATAAAAGGTTCATTCAAGAATCGCTCCAAGTCTTCTCTTTTTGCTGTAGATTTATGAAGATACTGGCGCTTAGTTTTCAAGCCTACCACTAACTTCCTTAGTGCTTGTCCTCTCTCAGTTGGTGGGGGTTCACCAAACAGTGTATACGTATATACCCACAGGAGGAATTTTTGCCATGAAACTGCTGCTGACGTTTGTACTTGAAATAGTTCAAGAATCAGTCCTTTCTTTGATGATTGAACTGGTGCCATTTCTTGCTCATCGAACACTGGGCAAATATCCATCTCCCAAACTATTGGATTGATGGTGGATTGATAGAGGAAATTGGATGTGTCTTGATATGTCCTAGACTGCATGGCAGTTCAAATTTCTGCTGATGTGCCCACCGCAGGATAGGGCTAAGTGCCGGGTAGCGGACAGATAGTGGGCACACCACGTGTCATACAGCTGTACTCTAGCAGATAGGTATTGGAGCACATGAAGTATCCTACGGTCATCCAATACAGGGAATGTTACAACCACATGAACTATCCCATGCATGTCACGTCACCCCACCATTATACAAAAAGCATTATATAATCAGTGCAACATTCCATAACAAATTCAAGGAATCTAGTATAATAATATTATTATAATTATAGCAAACTTGTGTCTCAAAAGTTTTCTCTATAAATTGGTATTCTTTGAGTTCTTCCTTCATCTGACACCATCATATCAACTCCATACTGCTTTTAAGATACTGCCAGCGCTAGTGTAGGCATCGCTGCATTTTTTCACTTCTAGATCTGTTGTTTCTTTCTCTCCTTTTTTCTGGACCAATCCTTCCCACTAATCCTACAAACAGTAGTGATAATCACACTCCATCGAAATACACAATCATACAAAGCCAGATCGATGGAAGTACAAAACCCAACATATCAGACTGCTGAATGTACTCCCACAAAGTCCAACATATCGGGCTGACGGACGTACCCCCACAAAGCCCAACATATCAGACTGACAGACGTACCACCACAAAGTCCAACATATCAGGCTGACAGACGTACCACCACAAAGTCCAACATATCAGGCTGACGGACGTACCCCCACAAAGCCCAACATATCAGACTGACAGACGTACCACCACAAAGTCCAACATATCAGGCTGACGGACGTACCCCCACAAAGCCCAACATATCAGACTGACAGACGTACCCCCACAAAGCCCAACATATCAGACTGACAGACGTACCACCACAAAGTCCAACATACATGTATCAGGCTGACAGAAGTACACCCATAAAGCCCAACATATCAGGCTGACGGACGTACCCCCACAAAGCCCAACATATCAGACTGACAGACGTACCACCACAAAGTCCAACATACATGTATCAGGCTGACAGAAGTACACCCATAAAGCCCAACATATCAGGCTGACGGACGTACCCCCACAAAGCCCAACATATCAGACTGACAGACGTACCACCACAAAGTCCAACATATCAGGCTGACGGACGTACCCCCACAAAGCCCAATATATCAGACTGACAGACGTACCACCACAAAGTCCAACATATCAGGCTGACGGACGTACCCCCACAAAGCCCAACATATCAGACTGACAGACGTACCACCACAAAGTCCAACATACATGTATCAGGCTGACAGAAGTACACCCATAAAGCCCAACATATCAGACTGACGGACATACCACCACAAAGTCCAACACATCAGACTGACAAGAATGCTGCCAATTTTAGCTTAGTTCAGAATTCAAACACTTGAAGTTATTATCATGAAATTGGCAGCAATCTCAACATATCAGACTGATGGACATACCTCCACAAAGCCAAACATATTAGACTGACATAAGTACACCCACAAACCCCAATATATCTGACTGGCAGACATAGAATCCAAACAATATTGACCTCGAAAAGGGATTTTCTTTTTAATGCTCACCCTGCAGCACGCTAATATGGGATTTTATAGCTATAGGCCTAATTTTTATGCCAAAATTAAATAAGCTTACCTCCTGTTGACGTTTATATGCCGCAGAGAATCTTCCTAGAATGCTGTCCTTTCACTTAAAGCAAGTGCATGTTCTTAGCTTCTCAGAGCTAGAGACACATGGACACACTCCAACTTTTGGCGCCAGATCTTGGGGTACAGAGTTCACCGATCAGCTGTAGATTTAACCATAGTTGGCTGCCAATCGTGAGAAGATAGGTTTTCTCCCAGTGAGCCTGCGATAGAAGCAGCGGAGTATCAACTTTAGAACAGTGTACCATGCTGATCATGAATGCAGATCTCTGTCAGAAACTATCAGCTATAAGATAGTACTATGCAAGTTGATCTATCCTGATAGAAGTGTTAGGCTTATGACAGCACAACTATCCACAACATGATATGCAGTATGACGTACGTAAGATAGTTGTAATATCCCGTATCTGGGATAGGCAAAATGATAGTTGGTGTGGCCAGTAGTGGACAGGTGAGGGATAGTAGCAGCTGGTCTATCCTCCATCTATCATGCACATCGTGACGTATAGGATAGTTCACTTTTTGCCCAGTGGAAAAGCATAGCTGATGTTACGTTTGCTTCTTTGCAGAAGACATACTTATCGCTGAGATCCATTGTGTACACTTACTTAGGCTGTGTATAATATGTAATACAATGACATTGTCATATTCTATGCTCAATTTTCTTATAATTATGCACACATACACTCATACACACACTCCTAACACTGACAGAATACAGGAGCAGTGATGTAGCAGTAAGGTACTGGCTGGCTGATGCCCCATGTGCCCAAGATCAAGCTCCAATTAAAAATCGGAAGGGAGTATTGAACATTGCAGCTAGGAGATCCACTGTTAGCTAGATTTTGCATGTCCTAGGGATGTCTGATGTCTCAAAGATAGTCTGTATAGTAGTTTCATGTATGTATGTTATTTTATTGTACTGTACAACAAACCTGTTTGGTGTTGATTTCAAAATTAAAGATCAAAATCTTGCCTAAGGGTCTCTGAAACCGCGCCAGATCTGGAATCAGCGGTCTTTGGCGATTCGAGTGATATATAAAGATGTAAGATTTGACCGAGTTTGAGGCTGCGAATGGATAACGCCGCGGACCACTTCGGAATACCATGCCGCTCGTTCAAATTTGGCGGGAAGAGATGGATTAGTGCAGGCTGTCAGTGCAGTTAAGGACAGTCTCATCTGTGTTCGTCCATGAAATATGCACATTTTCAGGAGCTAATACTAGTGATTAGCTATGTGACAATTGAGTACTGATAATGATTATTGAAATTGAAGCCCAACTCTAGTATTTTCATAATAATTATTATTAGTTTGTAAAGAAAAATAGTAAGAGCCAGAGGTAAAGAGATAGAAAAGACCTGACCTAGATATGTGCCCTGTATGCATGTCTGAACTTGATAATAATAACTAATATTATTATGAATGAGGCCTTAATATTCATTCATGTGTGTGTAGATCGCAATCGAACTGTGCTCATGAATAATGGCTGCCTTATACAGTATCACTCACTTTCCTATCCACAACATTGTTGAATAGTCAATGTTGATTGAATCACTGATCCCAAGCCTTCCTCTGCAAGAACACAATGCAGAGAGAGCAGCCATGCAACGATTACGTTAGTCTTGTGATTGTGGTAATGAATCAGTAGACTAAGTCAAGTGCATCTGCAAGACACATGAACAATAGTTATAGTTACACAAGTAACACATAGTTCATAATATATTATGAGTTTGGGAATTGGGGGAGGGGGGTGAATATTGGATATCCTTTCATTCATGATAGCTATTTCAGGGTATAATACACACAATTATAGCATAGTTCAGAACTTTATAATATAATATCATTATGATACACTTTATATTAATTATTTTAAGCAACAATGATCAGCATAATACTATACTAACTCTTCAATCAAACTAATATCACTACAGTGAATCATTAAGATTGTTCATACTTTGTAGAAATTTACCCCCTACGAATTCCTTCATAATCATTTCTGTACTATGTTGACCAGAGACCGCCAAGGATTTAAACTCTGATGGCACCTTATTGGGCTCTAAAAGAAGAGCCAGGCACTCCACTGGACTTTGACCAAATTGTTTGCCAATTTGTACATCCAAATCCAGATTGTGAAACTGCATGTAATGTTACAAGAACTTGTTACCATAAATAATAATATGAAAAGGTTATAACTACATCCCTAGTAGCTATTCAATGAATGTAGCTCAGTAGTATAGTACACTGATGTACGAGGACGAAAGGTAGAGGTCGTTAACCGGTCGCTTGAGCATCCGCACTATACTATGAGCCATAATACCGTAGATCGGGTTTTAATTGCGAGTATCTATTAATAATTGCGAATTGCGAGTTTTTCTACGTTTCGCAATTAATAGATTCGCAAACATAAACGTGCACGTATACTGCAGTACGGTACGGGGTCGTCCATCACAATTATTAGATTTGCAATTTGGCCTGACTTGACAGGAATGCAATAATTATTATTAAACTACGCAATTAAAACCCGTCCTACGGTACGGGGCATTCTCCTTGGCACAAGGATAGCATTTCATGAATACTATAATAATATATAACATGCATATCTGTATTATGTGACGAGTTAAGATCACCATTACCAACTACGACTTTTGAACTATTGCTCCTGCAAATTTGAAGTCTCTAGCCTATATAGTCATGGAGATATAAGCAAAAATATACCCAGATCACCCGTACAAAAGTTTGCAAAAAATGCAAAATAATAATTATCTCCAAATCTGACCAGTCTGCACTAAGACGCTGGTTAGCTTGGAAAACAGGTTATGAGATGCATTTGCAGTTTTGCGCAATAGCGCATCGCGGTTGCGTCATATAATAATGATGTCATACCGTATTCGCTTGATCAGACGCCGTGTATTTCATTGCCCGAGTTTGTGTACCGTTTATTCGAGAGAGGAATTTATTAATGCTAGTAGCTGCCAGAGAAGCAATCCTTAGAGAAACGGTAGACTGACACCACCGATCTCGGATATTCTGGCCCCTTTGCTGATGTAGAAGAAGGTTAGAACTTGTTCTAGACTGTTTATTGTGTACTTGCCATCGAAAAAAATGAGTCGCGATCGAGGCATGTCCACGTGCTGGTGTTCTCGAATAGTGAGCGTGGCACAGCTACTATTCGAGAGCGACGACTATTTCGTTCAGCACTTCCGGAGGTGCGGCGATTATTCGAGAGCGGTGTCTGATCGAGTGAATACGGTATACTAACTTTAGTACAGAATCTAATTTACTCCACATGGAGCTAAGTAGAATGAACTTTTTCCAGTTTTTGCTGGTCCAGAACTCCCAAGTCAGAAGTAGAACGTAGATGACAGGCAGTCTATATACACACTCAGCTAGAAGTATGGAACACAGCCATCACTTCATTTTGAGTCCAAGACATTCATTACTGATTTGCCAAAATTTCATAGTCGGCCTCAGACAAGCGCTTCAAGAAGAATGGAGCCATGGGACTGATTGTGGTGACAAAAGTACTCATTGTCTAAGTCTCCCAGTCGGTTTTTAGCTAGGCTAGACATTGATCTTTAGTTTACTTTTTGTTAGACTGTGTAACTATGTTCTATTACCAACTTAGAACTCGAGAAAATGTGTTAATAGTTTGAAAATTTAACATCATGATACAAGACAAGTATTATAGATAGCTTACTGGTTGTAACGGATAATAGGCATGGTACTACCTTGTTGTAGATGGGCGCTTATAGCTTCAATATGTCCATTACTGATTTGCCCAATTTTCAAAGATGGCTCCAGCCAAAAGGCATTTACCTGCTCAGTAGCTTTCTTCTCTGTGATGTTCGGGCCAACCACCTCGATTCTGGTACCAAAGTAAAGCTAGACAGGCGCTCTAACTAGAGATAACATAGACAGACCTAGAGACCACTCCTGTCAAAAGTTACAGTATTGAATGAATGCACAGGAGTGCAGAACCCTCACCGCTACATGCATGCATATAATATAGCTGGAGATGTATCGCATGACTCACTGTGTATACTATTCAATGCCAGGAGTATTGAACTACATACCCTGCACCTGAACAGGGTTGTGGTACTACTAAACTAGTACATACCCAGCACCTAAACAACTAGCTGTTCTCCTTTGAGTCAGTGATCTAAGAGTTGGGGGAAGGCACCTGGCTCTGCCATTATAATATAAACTGAAACCCTCTGTGACATACTTCAACTGAATTATGCACTTGAGAGCCACTGCCTGTTTACACTGTCACTGCACTGACAACTGACCAGCAAAGCACAGAATGACAATCAGTCATGTAGTTGAGGTAGGTGCCATGTAAACACAGACTGGCAAGTTGCAACAGCTGCACACTACTACTCCACTGGGCAGGACTTAACATGACCACTCTTCCTTTATGCTACGTATACCTAGAATGCGTACTTTCTCTATGACGACCCTTACCATTTAGCAAAGGAGGGTTGCGACGGACGGACGGACGGACAGACAACAACAACTGCAGTAACCCTCCGCCTACGCTTTGCGGCGAGGGTTAACTAGTTACCTACCTTGTTATTGGTTGAGCAAGCGCGGTGCATATCATTATCTCCCATACATGCAATATATAAATTCATTATTTCCAAGCAAACGTATGGACTTCCGGGTGTCTTAGTGTAGACTGCTCAGGTCAGTTAAGGCAGGATCAGATGGTGTCTATACCACCAAAATGGCCAAACATACATGGTGGTACAAAAGTTAAAACTGAAGAGAAGTACAAAAGTTACAGCAACACACACATCTACAAGTTTGCATGAAGAACAAAGTTTATTAAAAACATCCGTTACCATGGCAATGGTGTTTAATAGGTGGGCGTCAAATTTCGGCTTCCTTAAAATACATTTTCTCGTTTTCCGGGTACAAAAATGCTCGAATATGGCATCGAAAGTGGAATCAGCTATGTCCTAGCTGTGTAAAGAATTCAATACTGCCTGGAAACGCTGCACAGAATAAAGCGCGTTGGAACTAGGCAAAGAAATGCGCACTTTGAGGCTACAAAAACGAGCTAATTACGTATTCATGAACATACTGTTGGCGCATGGTTGACAAAGGACACCATTTCCACTCTCTACCACGTTCTCTATCTATGGTAGAGCTTAGATGTCGAAGAAAGGTCCTGGTCTAGTGCCAATTTTGTACCCGGAAGATAGATCATACCGTCTGCACTGCATTGCACACGGCAGCTTCTATACAAAGTATGGGAGGTGACTCGAGGTCAATAAGATTCATGGCCATGTAATTGGTTGTAATTGGCTGATACAAGCTGATAAGACTAAGCTGGCTGTTTCTGCCTTAACCGTCCTGAGTGTGACCCTAGGTGACTATTTTGGCTTATATCCCTGTTTGATGTCTAGCGCATTATGCTTGGTTTTCTTGTGGAGAGTCACATATTATTATAGTACTAGCGCTAATACAAGATTACGTAAGTCAAATGAATGCGTGGAGTTCGATCAGCAGTACTTGTCAGAGAAGGCAATATGCAACTTTTAAGGTATCTGGAAAACAGGTTATGTTGACTGCATGTAATTTGCTATAAAACAGTTATGCTCTATCCCAGAGCTATATAAGATCGCATGCATTTAAAGACTGTTCACATAATTTAGCGTTACAAGCATAAATTTACTATCCAAAACAGGTGCTATGATGTGGTACTTAATCAAAGGTTTGATGGGCCCAATTTGCAGAGTATATTGATAACCACAAAATTAGTATCCTAAAATACATGTAAGCATGCACAATAATTGTACGTATGCAAAATTTAACCAAACGTTTCCAATCCATGACGTTTGGACCCCATAAAAATATTCTGCTACAAACAGCATGCGTGTAGTGCTTTGGTATACTATAGCATGTACTGGAAATAAACAATACCCAACCAGAATGGAGCCACTCCAGATGATCAAGCTAGTGTAGAACTTTGCGATTGATAACAAAGCCACTTGTTTTTGGCACCTGTGAACCTTAAGAAGTGTACTATGCCTATAACCCTATTCAAATTACCAACATTGTTTTGAGGCCATACTATAAGTCAAGACTAGCCTATCGATATCCCAGCTGTTCAGTGTTGCAAATTGAGAAGTGGGAGGGCCTAATATCGCATTAGACCTTAAGCTCACCTCAATTTCTGTTTCTTCCTTCATCCTATCCATATTCACTTCTATGGGATCAGATGGTTTAAGATCTCCTTCTTTAGCTTTGTACTCACGTACGGAACAGATAGTTACTAAGTACTTCCTCATTCCTGAATCTTTAAGATAGAATGCTCTTTTGACCTTGTGGCGAATTATTGTCATAACCCAATCTCTATCCGGCCCTACAGGCACTAAGGATATGGTACGCTGAGGTGTCATTTCCATTTTAGAAAGAAAATCAAGAATAGTTCGGTCGTCAGCTGGGATGATTTTGAAGGTACTCAAGTCCAGTCTCAAATCATATTTACTAAAACATAATAGAATAAAATGACGTCAAAGGATATGGACTATAATGGGATACTTACTGATTTAAGCACATAACATCAACAGTCAATATTCTGCTGTCATCTTTCTTTAGTTGAATCACTTCAGGTTCTGCTCTTCCTTCCAAAAATCGTAGGTGGACTTCTAGTCTATCCGTATCTCTTATGCCCAACTTTAACTCATAGGTTTCAACTGTAGATCCAGCATCAATTAGGGAGGATGTAGCAAGGGCAGATGAAGCCTCTTCTGGCATTCTGTATGATAGCAAATGCAAATTTAATGTGTATTTTACACTATAGTCTTGTAAAAGAGGGTCCACGGGCAGTGCACCTTACATTAGACAGGAGGGTGGGCTGATATTCAAAGTTACATATTGTGCATTACAAACTAAGTGCTCTTAGACTATAGGCACTGGGAACTAGTGTGAACAACACTGCAGTTATGTAATTAGTACCTTGCAGTTTATACTATTAAAAATGCATGCTCGTGCTAAGTGGGTGCTCTTTGAAATAAGTTATAAACCTCAGAAGGAGATCAAGGGTATTTACTTTCGTATTTAATTTATCTTCTGTTACCTACTTGATGTTAAAAAACCGCTTGTATCTTGTATTGTCAAACAAGTACTTGATAATTTCTGTTGCATCACATCCTTCAGGATCACAAAACTTCTTATCATTTTTACTGAAAGTAAGCTTTCCAAACCTGCAGATATGATCATACAGTTTCACATTATTAATAAGCTGCAATATTAAAACCTACCCTTATAATGTACGTGCCATATTTAGGAACCTATATTATTATTGCAATGTCTCAAGTAAGTATTTATGGATACTCTTAGTCTACCATAACCTTTCATTACCCTGGATGCTTACCATCGAATGCGCCAAGCTGAGCTGGCTAAATTATGCACAAATTTAGTGAGTGCAGTCAATGCACACTTGTGACTTAACTTGATCATAATTGCTGCTAGCTAATGCAGATTAGACAAGGCAGCCATTAATTCTTTCATTGAATACATAATCTGTGACTCTACTACCATGAGTATGCTAGTTTGTTGCAGATGGGTTCAAAGCAAACTCAATCTAATTGTCAGCCAAGCCTTAGCTTTGTATTCAGTTAAATGTGCTCTTGATGCATACATCTTGGCATGCACACACAAAAGTTTACCATAATATATGTGGTAGTAAGGATCCAGCCTGTGTACTTATCTGGGAGTGGGCACTTGTCTGGGACACTACAGTAATAACTTTCAATGCAGGAATGTCTCACATGCTAAGAAGGATATTCATATCATCCTGGTTGGTAAGTGATGTGGTTGCAAGTAGTGGTATGATATTATATATTATAATATTATGCACAACAATGACACACTTATGATTAACAACAAAATTTAATCCTAAATGCTAAAGAAAGTTAAGACATGCAAGGTGATATAAACACGATCAAAACTCGAGTATCATAGCCTCTCAAAGGTGCAAGGGTCAAATCTTATGGACATAAACTCAAGCACACTATCTAGACATTGTACCATGGCTGTAACATTCTGACCAATCAGATTGATTTATAGGAGGTATCTAAATAAAATAGACACCTCCTAGAGGTGTCTAGAGGTGTCTAAATAAAATAGACACCAACCTCTGAGGCTATGAAATTTGACATGATATTGCCTGCTAGGGTAGTTACAGCATCTTTTGTTAGTGAAAGAGATAAAGTACAGGGCTCTAGTGCTATGCAGAGTACTGTATGCAGATGATTAGTGGGCAGGTCTTACTGCATTATTTAATTGAATAGGTGAAGCGAATGATTGCCAAGTCAGCAGTAGTAAAAACTGAGCTGCACTCTGACTACCTCGAGGTGAAATCAAGACAGCGATGACATATGGCCAGCTTTTTGTACACAGTGACGATAGTATTGTGGTTCTGAATGTCAAAGAAGAAGCTTGAGTTGGACAGAAAATGGCGTCGGCTCAATATGCATCGATGTCCATCGTCAACTCAATCGATGACGATGGTTTGAACTGTTGCTAGGTAAGCGCTCGAGCCTTTTATGGCTGGCGCTATAGTTGCTAGGCCGTATATACATTGTCAGGACCACGTAGCCCATGGTACAAGTCGGTTACATCACTCGGTTTGGTCCCTATGCGATTTATACAGCCTCGGACCTCCGGCCCTCAGTGTGTAAATCCCGTAGAGATCTCCACCTTGTGATGTAACCTATACTTACGGTTTTCAATGCACAGCTAGCATATTCACACTCAGTGGCCTATAGTCACACATCTGTGACAGGACTGCCTTAAACTGACTAGTTTTACCAACTTCCTCCTCCCCAGCCCGTCCCCTAAGGGATAATTATGTATAAATTCTTACTTCTATCCCTAGCGTTCACATAATATGCCTTATAAATACTAATAGACTTGCCGTCCTCTCAATTTGAGCTGTAGCTGCTGTTTGCTTATCCATTGAAGTGCAGATTGCAAGTTTGCATGGATAGCATCTGAAAGTTCATGGTCAAATCTCATCTGTGATGAGAATGATCTAGGAATGCTTTGTGGATTATCAAGAATTTCAGACACCGGTTTTGAATGTTGATTCTTTCGACATAAGCTAGCAAGAAAGTCATCATCAATGGACTTGGAAGGTTGATCAGACACATCTGATGGTACCTGAAGGTTTATAACTACTAACCATTACTGGTACATAATATATAATGCTAACATTAGACGTAAGAACTGTGCTTATTTCTGGATTTGACATGCAGCTACAGTTTCATCAGGGGGTCACAAATACTTAGCACTACCGGCACAAATGTACCACATTTCTTTAAATTATTCCCGCCCTTGAATTGTTACCACACTGACTCTCTCGCTCCAGCTGAAACCTTGCCCTCGAATAGCTCAAACACCAATAATTCTACAATAATTGGAATGGTTCAATCACGATGTTTCAAAGACTTCTGGTTCATTCACACTAAAACTGTGAAAAGTACAATGTGCACATAAGTGCGGTGACATTAGTTGAACCCGCCCATAATTAGTACCCGCACCTCTAGCATTCACGGGGAGTCAAGGAAATTATATTCTCTGTCAGTAGTGTATCTACAGTGTGGCTTCATGGCCTATCACTAACTCAATTATGGTACTAGCATAAGATGTTACAACCACAGACTCTGAGGTGACGTCACATCCAGAAAGAGATGCTCCTTTTACTACTGTGCAATCTTGCTAACATATATATAATATAGGAGAATAACCTTCATAATTGTGTATTCCTGTTCTTTGCTAGGCTGTCTTTGAAACAGTAGGCACCCATTCAAATCTCTCAAGTCTTCAGGATGGATATAACAGCGAGTGACATATTTCTCGGCATACTGAAGGAAAATGAAGACGGTAAAACACTCAGATGTAGGCTAATTAGGCATGCATAGGGTATAATTTTGTATGTTATTGCATGTAATACTTACATATGTATGCCCATTTCAATCCCATAACATCCTCAGGCATGTTTACACATGATAGTTCAAGGTTTAGCCTAAATTAAATATGGAGTGGGCTTTAACGTTCACTTATGTCTGTGTTGATAGCAGCTGAACTGTACTAGTAAGAGCACCATGATATATATCCTTCACCCCATCTAAATTAGTAAGCCAGCTGGAAAAGGAAAAAAAAAGCAACCTATTGGGTAGCCGCCAGGGATCACACCCACGGCCTCCTGCTTAACCTGCAGATGCTCTGACCACTGAGCTATGCATGGCTCCCTACAGCCACCTGAGCAATTTCACTCCAGCTTTGAGGGTGATAGACAACAAAAAATGTCTTTACTAGCCATGGCAGGCACCATTTAATTTAAAAGTAATTCAGATTTCAAAAAAATCCAGAAATAAAAAAAAAGTGGGTAGGAAATTAGACGGTCCCACTTTACTATGTAGCTATACCATATTATAGTATACAGCTACGAAGTTAAGCCCAACATAAATTCTGGTATATTATATTAGGTTACAAATTAACCTGTCGTCCAAGAATGACAGTTAGTCTTCTCCTAGCATACTCAAGGGCTTCCTCTGATTCTGCAATCACTTTAACCTAAGAAGTCAATCCATGGAACAATTTAAGCTCATTCATTCAAAAAGAACATATAAATACTTCTCTGTTTGGGTCTCTGTCTGACTGAACAACTTTATATGCTTGATCATCATCAGTGTATTCTTTGAATCCAATTACACTTTTCAGAGATCTCCAAATTCCCATTGGATGACAAAAATAATCAACTTTTGGTCTGTGTAGCAACAAGAGTACAATAGCATATGGTATATACCCAACAATTAATATAATGCGGCATGGTTCAAGAATAAATTAAGATGCTTGCTTAAACACAAAAATACTGGCTCAATAACAAGTTCTTTAATCAATGACCCTATCTTAAACTGCTATATACTAGCTATATAGCATCACCTTTCAATTTCTTTCACCACACCTCCATGCTTATAAGCACAAGTCTTGTTGCGACACTTTCCAAATAGCTTCTTTTCTATACACTCTCTTTTCACATTCTTCTTGGCCTAAGCAAAATAAACCTCATAATAACTGGCACCTTAAGTTGAAATAAGATTGCAGAGGTCTCAAACAACATCTATATTATTAGAATGGTATCTAAATTAAAACAATTACAGTGGATTATGAAGTAAATTATTATAACCAAACTTTTCACTGAACAAAAGTTTAAACTAGTGAAGCCTAGCTACCTTCATATTACAGAAAAGTTCTGTGGAATATTAAGCTATTATCGTCAATGCGAAAAGGGTCACCACATGGTTTGTCTAGCTGGACAAATTGCAAATGTGGTGTGTGCATGGTGCAATCGCATACATGCAGTATACATTGCAAATTCTTGTGGTTACTCCAGGTCATACAGGCTTGACTCACTGATTGCCTTGCTATTATAATGTATCTTGCTACAAGCTCTAATGTACTTAGGCAATTGATTGTTCAATGTGCCAAGGGTTTGCAATAATATTATAATACAGGACAAAAAATTAGCAGGCTAATTTTACAGCATGTATCTCACTGTCTGCCATTTCCCCCTCCTTCAATCCTGTCCTCTCCCCTTAACTCTAGGCTGAAAATAAGTGGTGCTACCTATGGGCGCTGATTCGTGAGATATTATTACTACGCCTGTAACATACAAAATTAATTTAATTGTCCACATTAGCATACTCGTTATACTAATAGGGTAAAGAAAAATATTAGTAACAGTTTCTACCGGTGTGATGTCTGGCAATCGATGCTGTGCATATTCAGCTGTTTCTTGATCCTCAGCCACAAGTTTAATCTGCCAAATATATCTTTATCAAAGTATTATTATTTAGTGTACATAAGCTACACCTCGTTTGTAGGCTCATTTTCAGATTGTAGGATAATAAATCCCTTATGGGAAGTAGGATTTCGCTCCTTGTAGTTGAAGTATCTTGTTGGAGGATACTTCAGATGCTTTACTTGTACATGTACTGTAACAGGGCTAAAATTTTAACAATATGTGATGCTAAACTTTAATTGGTATGCATAAGTTCATTACCTTGAAGTGGACCTTATATGCTGATGTCTACATCTAGCTCCAAAACGACATTCTCCAAACAGTGAGTAGTTAAGACATGGATCTGGTATCTCTATAAAATTTACCCGCAAAGTAAATGTAGCTACATCATTTTATTATTATTATTATTATTATTATTATTATTATTATTATTATTATTATTATTGCTTTACAGAATGCGCAAATAGGAAAGAAAATAGAAATGGGACTGGCAGTGATGAGTAGTGATGAAGTCACCACATGGTTTACCTATGGTGTAGTCTCTTAGATAATCTATGAGGTAATTATGAGAAAATATAGGGCCTCGATGGAGCCCTTCAGGGACTTGAAATTCAGTGAAATATATAGAGTATCTTGCATGTGTATCCAGCGAATACCTTACAAGCAGCGTGTTGCCTTCTCTGACGAGCAGCGACGGCCGAACTTCACGCGTTCTCTAGGCTGACGTAATCCCGTGGATATGTATAGATAGCCCTGCGCTATATACAGCATGTCTATGAGCAGCGTGCCGCCGGACCAGTCTAGCTGTACTGCGCTGTTGAGTTCTTCTTAGCTTGTGTTGAAAATTTTCACTATCAAATTCCCGATGATCCCAGGCTAGTCTGCGACTGAGGCGCTGGCATCGTACTGTACAGTGAAGTGAACCCACTATATTGACGACCTTTACCACCTACACCATTTCAACTATGCAGCTACTGAGTGCATGGTCAAGTTTTCATTATTATAAAAAATTTCTTGAGGCTGCATTAACACACTCCCCCAAATAGAAGACATTAATTTTGACAATAATGAGGGCAAACTATTGAGCAACTAATAGCGAAAACTAGGGTCAATGGTGTTCTTGGAATATTATTTGTCTGTCTGAAGCTTTGTTCTTTGTCAGCGGAAAGCTAGGAGCTCATAACATGAGTTTATTCAAGCAGTGTTCTCGCTAAAGCGCGGTTGAGCGGTGCCCCGCCGCGCTATAGAACGCGAAAAGGGGTGGGGCTGTAATGTCATGATCCAGCATACAAGCAATAGCAATATGACGTTTAATTCATTAAACCAAGTTAACATACGAGGGTGAGCCAGGCAGCGCCGCTGCATGACGGTATATACTACATGCGATCATGCTAATGCATGCTATAAGCCTCATAGGTGGGCCACGCCTGCATGATTATGCGCCAGCGGAGGTGAGCACTAGTAGCGGGGTCGCTAGTGTCATATAGGGGGCGACCACTTCTCACCGGCGATAAACTAACTTGTGTATATATGTAATACTGCCAAGTCATCCCCATGTGGCCAAGATGGATTCATTAATACAAGCAGCGATGCTTGGCTGCCGTGGTAAACTCTGGTCCAAGGAATGTACCGACATAGGGTCATTGCACGGTGGTAGCTAGTACATTGGCATAGGGCTGATGGACACCGGCTAATAATACATCGGCACAGGGCTGATGAGCTAATAAAATACATCGGCAGTGGGTCGATGGGCTAATAAATACCACCACAGGATCAACGAGTTAATTAACAGGCTATTAAAATGATTACACACCAGCACAGGGCCGACGTGCTAATAAAGATACACATGCTAATACCTACCTACATCGGCACCGGGCCGATGGGCTATTACATGCATTGGCACAGGGCTGACGGGTTAATAAATCATTATACATATTTATATACGTGCAAGGCCAATAGGGTATATACCAAGCAGGGACACAGGGCAGCACAAGTCCACAAGGATATCACAGGGGGCTCGGTGCACAGCCCACACTTGCAATGCTGGCTATATTATGGTGTCATTCTGGCATGTTAATAAGTGCACCCACCAGACAAATTGGGTACACCTTTGTGGTTGCTAGGGTCAGACCATTTACCCACCTCACTCACAGCCATGGGTTGCACAGCATGACACCCTAGGCATTAGTCCCCCCCTTCTCATCCTCTCTCCCTCTCTCTCTCTCTCTCTCTCTCCCTCTCTCTTTCTCTCTAATTCCCTCCTCTTCTCTCATGGTGCACATTTAGCTTCCGT
The DNA here is from genome assembly GCA_963930775.1 of Cliona cf. orientalis. NCBI lineage: Eukaryota > Metazoa > Porifera > Demospongiae > Clionaida > Clionaidae > Cliona > Cliona cf. orientalis. The sequence continues at coordinate 4,281,992 of OZ005690.1, forward strand.
CGTACTTGGTGCCATCCCACCCAACGCCAAATTGCCCCTCTCAGATAAGACCCCAAATACGGCTAACACATCCGGTATATCCTCTGCATTAGCCGCCACCACAGCAACAGAATCTGCTACCGCTTGGCTTAATCTGCTACTCCCCAAATCTGGCTCGGCTGCAAAAGAGAAGAAAGTATGGATTGGTAATGGTCTTCCTGCCATCCCAAAGAAAATTCACGATAAAATTGCTAATTGGGAATTCATTGACCTAGCTGATCTAAAACCAGCTGGTACTCTCGACTCCCTCAACCCAGAGCCGGACCCTCAAAATTACATAATCCTGCCAGGGTTGGAGATAGCGTGGGCCCGCCGCAAGCCCATAAAGGACATCATCACGTGGGTCCAATGTTTTGTGATATTTATGGCAGCTGTCCAGCAACACGACCCGGGAGCAATTAATGAACTGTTAGCATACATGTTCACCATAATCAGAGCGGCGCAGGAATTCGAGGATCCAGCCTGGAGAAGCTACGATGAGGCGTTCCGTGAGAAAGCGGCTGCAACAGGAAACCGCAAATGGTCAGAAATCGACTCACTCATTTATAATAGGGTCTTCACAGGCCTTGCCAGAAAAATCCCAATGGCCACCGCCAACACAACTGGCCCCCGCCCTATAGACCTTCCCGGGCCTTCACATTCACCTGCGCAGCACACATATTACTCCGAGCCTCCTCCTCCTAAACGCCCAGCACCCATGAGTTCTAACGCATCACGGAGCGACATATGCTACCTCTTCAACCGCGGCGGATGCCGTTTCGGTAATATGTGCAAATTCCGCCACGTGTTCAATCTGCTCGGGGCGCCACCCAAGGGTGTCATGCAAAGCTGGTAGACCAGCCCCACAGGGTCCAAAAGAGCCAATGATGGAGAAAGCCCCACTCTCCAAGCAGTAGCACAAATGGCAGTATAATTGAGGAATCGGAAGGATAATAATAGCATCTCTACCTATTAAACTTTGATTATCCAACTATACTATCGTATGCCCCCTTCCCCCCTAATACTTAAGTACATGACTGCTTCTCCACTCTCTCGGGAGAGTGTGACCTATCACTCTTTAAGCAGCAGTCTTTCCTCATCTCTTATTACAATAATAATACAATTTTTTCAACAAAACTACACCCCTTGCATGCATACATACATGTACTATATTACAGGTCCACTAATTGCTGGTGCTAATCAATATACACCGGAGCTTAAGCAGCTGGATAGCTTCCGCCCTTGCCACGATACTAAACTTCCAAGTAGCATTACCAAAATCAACACACCCCTAAAGGTTGCAGCATGGGAAAAAGCACTTCAAGGCCATCCAGACACCGCATTCAGAGAATATGTGCTATGTGGTATTTCTGGGGGATTCAGAATTGGTTTTAATAGGAGACAGCCACTAAAATCATCCAGCAGCAACATGCATTCAGCTCTGGATAACCCCCACGTAGTACATGAATACTTAGAAAAGGAATGCTCACAGGGACACATAGCAGGCCCACTGCCACTGCACACACTCTCAGATGTCCAAATTAGCCCCTTTGGGGTAATTCCCAAATCCAGTCAGCCAGGAAAGTGGCGCTTAATTGTCAACCTGTCTGCCCCTGACGGCTTTAGCGTCAATGATGGCATTGATGGCAGCTTGACCTCTTTGACCTATGTCAAGGTGGATGACATCATAGAGCAGGTGCTGTCATTGGGTAAAGGGTCACTCATGGCAAAAATGGATATTGAGTCAGCATTCCGCATTGTCCCTGTACACCCAGACGATAGGCCATTGCTAGGTATGAAATGGGAGGGACAGCTCTATATCGATCTCACATTGCCATTTGGCCTCAGATCAGCACCCAAAGTATTCAACTCAATTGCAGACTCACTTGAATGGATTGTTAGGGCAAGAGGAGCTGAGCTTACACATCACTATCTTGATGATTTCATTGTTGTAGGGGTACCAAGATCGGGGGAATGCGCGGCCAGTCTAGAGATCCTCCTCGAGACGTGTAAAGACTTGGGTATCCCTGTAGCTCAACACAAATGTATGGGTCCCACCACTTACCTGGTCTTCCTGGGAATCCTTATTGATACACAAAAAATGGAAATTAGCTTGCCTGAACAAAAATTAGCCCAGCTGAAGGAAATAATAGTAACCTGGAGGGACAGGAAAGATTGTACCAAGAGGGAGTTGCAATCGCTTATTGGCCACCTCCAGCATGCAGCAACAGTAGTGCGCCCAGGAAGGAGATTTGTCCGTGGCATGCTCTCCCTGCTGCGCGTAGCACAAAAATCCCATCACCATATCAGGCTCAATACATCGTTCAGGGCGGATTTACGATGGTGGCATACTTTTATCTCAGCGTGGAATGGGATCTCTATTCTTTACCAGCTCAAACGGCAATCCCCTGACGCTGAATTATTTACAGACGCCTCTGGATCATGGGGCTGTGCAGCTCTGTGGAAAAAGCAGTGGTTTCAGCTTCAGTGGACAACTGTGCCATCGTTTGCCTCAGCCTCAATCGCCCCCAAAGAAGTGCTCCCCATTGTGCTGGCAGCTGGTACATGGGGGCATCTCTGGGGAGGAAAGACCATCCTTTGTCACTCAGATAATGAAGCAGTTGTAGGCGTAATCAACACAGGCTCTTGTAAGGAGCCACATCTGGCACATATGATGAGGTGCCTTTTCTTTATTGAGGCTAAATTAAACTTCATTATAACAGCCAGACACATCCCCGGGAAGAGTAATACAGATGCAGACACACTCTCAAGGGGCGGCCATCAATCCTTCCTCTCTTCCCACCCACAGGCAAATCTTCTACCCACACCACTAAAGCCAAGTCTGATCGAGAGTCTAACAGCAGTGACCCCAGACTGGATGTCGCCAAGCTGGATTCATTCGTTCAGCACCTCCTTAAACACGCCCTAGCCCCCTCAACACTTCGCTCCTATGACGTAGGTCAAAGACGTTACCTTGTATTTTGCACTAAGATTAACACATCACCCCTACCTGTTAATGAAACCTTACTGTGCCGATACGTAGCCAGCCTAGCCAGTGAGAATCTTCAATTCCAATCTATCAAGTCCTATCTCTCAGCTGTAAGGTACATGCAGATTACTTCAGGGTACGGGGACCCAGATATGGCATCCATGCCAATTCTGGAATATGTACTAAAGGGAATCAAGCGCGAACAGGCAAAACAAAAGCCACACTCGACTCGCACCCGCCTACCCATCACCCCAACTATCCTTCGGAGTCTGAGGTCCGAATTAAACAAGGAGCCATCTAAGTGGAACAACGTCATGTTGTGGGCTGCATGCTGCACATGCTTTTTTGGTTTCTTACGCTCCGGAGAAATAACCGTTCCCTCCTCGAGGGACTATGATAGCACAGCCCATCCCTCACATGGAGACGTGACGTTTGATTCCCAATGCACCCCCACAATGGTGCAAATTAACATCAAGGCCTCGAAAACCGATCCTTTTCGAAAGGGGGTAACCATATGTCTGGGTCGAACAAATAACGACTTATGCCCCGTGGCTGCTTTGGCTGCATACACCACCATCAGAGGCTGTGAGGATGGTCCTTTCTTTTATCTTGAAAACAGGGTGCCATTGACACGGGAGCAATTTGTTAAGATGACCAAAGCCAAACTTGCAGCAGCCGGAATCGATTCTACTAGTTACTCGGGACACAGCTTCAGGATAGGCGCTGCCACAACGGCATCTGCATATGGAGTCGAAGATTCACTCATACAAACTTTGGGCCGCTGGAAGAGTGCAGCATACCTCCTATATGTACGAGTCCCAAGAGAAAGACTGGCAAATCTATCCACAGTTCTAGCAAAATGATAGTATGGTCTGTATGAATGCTTTAATGAAAGATTTGAAAGAGAAATATTATAAGGTTATGCTTGGGGGAGAACTCAGTACGAGTTCCTTGGGCCATTGATGGAGGTGGGGCACAGAACGTCAGGCCCCGCCTCCATCATCTCCACCCAAGCATAATTAAAAGAATTGGTAACTATAACTTGCAAGCAGCCTCGTGCCCAGGCTCTCGAGGGGCGGGAGGCTATGCTGCATCCAGCAACACCTGGCTCACCCTCCACACACACATCTGATACTCTCCAGTATTATTGTGTGTGAAGATAAACCCGAGGAGTGTTAAATATAGTACTGGAGTACATAGGGCATTTGCTAGACAGTGCTAAGTGTGCAGTACAAGTACACAACCACAAATACCTAGCTGTACAAACCACGAGTAGTGGGCTTGTGTAAACTAGCTGCCCACTACACATGAGCTGCTTCTTACTGCTGTGTATATAGCCAAGCTGCAGACAGCATGATTTTCTATATACTTGATTTGTTATATATATACAACGAAAAATATTTTTCAGAGCGACAATTTTCTTATATACTCCGTGTCATTACATGAGGGCATGGATACACGTCTTGGAAGCGCGCCGGTTGCTATGAACGCGGAGAGAAAGTCCACACTACAAGGCTCAGGATTGGACTGTAGGGCCGTGTGCACGAAGAAGAGTGGCCTTAATGCCTCGGGCCATAGCTACAGCTAGAGACGCATTTTGTCGATCGGCGCGAAAGCGCCGCGTGTTTCAAGAGGCCGGCTTGCTGAGCAGGCACTGGCGCTAGCCACAGAGCCTCGAGCGAAGCGAGAGGCAAGGTCTATTCTTTGTCATACCTGTCAGTAGTCCGGTAACAACGTTAGAGCAGAGCGAGAACGTCGCCATTGCACACTTAGTTGGAGGGGTGTGGCCTCTGCAACCGCTTCCATCTGCGCATGCGCACAGTACTAATGGGCTATATTTGTGAGCATGTACTAATACATGATCATGCATGCTATATAGCCACATTATCCCATGATTGTGACATTAAACATACTTGTAATAATAGTTAAAGGTAAGAATCTTAGTATACCCTGTCCCCCCGCTCTATAAAAAAGTTCTGGCTATAACACTGATTCAAGCAGCTAGCTTGAGGTAAGTTGGAAATTTTGTCTCCCTCTACCAAGAGATACCTATACCACTGTCAAGCCTCTGACTATCTATACATAGGTACGTTTTGAATCTTTAAATGTTTCTTAGAGTACATTACAAAGTGGAGCAATTTGGAAAGAATGCACATAAAGCATAGCTAAAACAGTCTAACTTTGTCTAACTCTCTCACCTTCTATTGTGACTCTAGGTAGCTTCTTTACCATAGAACTCAAGTACAATGATTGTAGCTTTGCAAAGGCTAGAGAATAGCCAGCTATCTTCATCAACAAGCTGAAACAAGTGACAATAGTTACCCATTTCCGTTGTTTTTGTAGCATATTTTTGGCCCTTGTGGCCTATGCCCATACCAAATTATTGTGACCGGCTACGAGAAAACCCGGCATATGGGATTATTGCGCCAATCGTGCAATGCGCATTTTTAGTACCGATCAGAATTTGTCAAAGTCCAGTTTTTGTCATATTCATGTCAAAGAACCTTCCTTCTAACTGTTACAAGTATGTTTAACATCACAATCATGGGATAATGTGGATAGCATGCATGATCATCTATTAACAGTACATGCTCACAAAACATAGAGACATAGTTCATGCACAAATAGTATCCCACCTGGGCAAATAGTACCATGCGCATGCGCAGATTCAAGCGGTTGCAGAGACCACACCCCTCATAGCAAGCAACTGCTTTGGCCTGGCTCCTGCAATGGCGACGTTCTCGCTCTGCTCGAACGTTGCTACCGGACTACTGACAGGTATGACAAAGAACAGACCTCGCCGCTCACTTCACTCAAGGCTCGGTGGCTAGCGCCAGCGCCTGCTTAGCAGGCCTCTCGAAACGCACGGCGCTTTTGCGCTAATCGTTCGACAATGCGTCGCTATGGCCCGAGGAATTAAGGCCACTCTTCTTTGTGCACACAGCCCTACAGTTCTGACCAATCCTGAACTAGGCGTAAGATATCAAGACGAAATAAGCCTTTATCTATAGCCCCGTCGATCGACCTAGCCCGACAGCTGCTAGTACACGAAGGCTGTTGCTAGGGACGTTAATTGAAATTCACGCGTGCGGGCTACCTAGCTATGGCTAGATTCGTCGAACTACTGAATGTTGGCTCACCTTTTAAGCTTTTTATGCATCGAAGAAAAAGTGGCTCTCGTTTTCGACGACGATTTTCGACAGTAGCTCGATCTTTGCGCTCATTTCGAACGGCCCTGCCCATATCGAATTAATTGACTTCTGGTATACGCGTAGTATACGGAAATGCTATACGCGTACATAGCAACGCCTTAAGACAGTAATTTCTCGTTTTCTATGCGTGTAGTGAGATCGCAAACAAAGCACTCTAGCTCTAAAGCAAAGTGAGCGATCGATCTCAAAGTTGCAGGTGAGTTACCTCTAGGGTAGAGCTTATCAAAGATACCTCAAACTCAATTTTCACAAAATAATCCTATATACAAAAGTAGCTCTATAATCTGTGCTTTTTGAACTAGAGTGATCCTGCATGCTCTCTATACATTGCAGTGGCGTAGGAGGCATGCTTGCATGAGCTGATTGTAAACTGAGACAACTATGTGCATGCATATCACGTAATAGGCGCATGATTGCTTTCCACAGCGAGCAAGCACATGCACTTATTCATATTGCATTATAACTGTCGGCTTAGGAGGTCTGACCTTCCACTGGTCCTTGTACATTTCTATCTGCGGCAGCAGGAGACTCCTGTAAGATGATTAAAAGATTTTATCATTGACAGCTTTTTTTAATAGAAAGGCTATTTTCTCTATAAAATCTTTGCTTGGATAATACGCTAGCAGGCAAGGATTTCTGATCATTAAAATTACTAGAATGACGTTCAAATATGTGACTACAACAATTGATGCACTTACAGTGAAGGTTAACTACTTGCCTTTTGATAGATAATGATACCATCAATGGTAAGCAGTGTTATTGCATACTTTTCAAAGAAATCTGTATGCCTTGCAGCTGTAGCAACAATTTTCTCGGCATCACTGGGGAAAATGAGCCAAGTAATTTCCAAACACTTTTTTACAATACTATCAATCACAGCTGTTAATGATGGCAGCTCAAATTCTATAGCAAGTGACTCCCAGAGATCTGCAACATATTGGAGACTTTCCTCTGATACATTCCGTTTAAGTTCAAGTCTCATTTTGAGTACTCTGTGATGCTCACGAGTGTAGTCAGCAACTGAATCTGTAGTGCTCTCAGATGACGTTGAATCGGTGAAAAATTCAGAACTGATGATGTTTTTCGCGACAAAGAAGCCAGAAAGCTGTCTTTTGTAGTCAGAAATATGCTGCTGGATGGATTTCTCACTGTGCCGCAGAAAATGCTTGTCTAGCCTTTCGACGAGGCTAAAGTGATAGTAAGTCCAAAACTTTTTCGATGACAGATAGCTGAAGAAACTCTGTATGTCAGAAGGGTAAGGAATTTCACGCTGGAGTATATCAGTCAGGTACTGATGAACTTGATTCACATCAACACCATTAAATGCTTCCCTGAATCTTCTTAACAAAACTGCAAATTGATCTTTGATAGACTCCAGATTCCTCTCATTCAGCACTGCATGGCATAAAGGTCTGTTAATCCAAGTACTACTTTCAATGGATATAATCACAATCATTAATACACCCCATGGATCCCATAGAGCCCATGCCATCGGCAGACACCATCATTGTACTAAGTTATTTGTCCATTTTCATCCACAATGCAAGTTCAATGGAAATGATTTGATTTTGAGAGACAAGAGGCTACACTTCTGGCTATACCATGTTTAAAGCTATATGTGGAACTATGCTGTGTCTATAAGCGTCAGTCAAGGCATTAGTTACAGGCAGAAATGTAGCTTTTTTGGAAGTTAGCAAGGCAGTTTGATTCACAGAAGATACCACCCAAGGCAATTTCATGGAGGTAGTAGCTACACTAGATCAATACCCTCTCTGAAGTAGTTCAGACTGTTGATGGTAGAGTTGATGTATTCCTGGATGGTGGAGTGAGGCATAGAACTGATGTACTGAAGGCTCTTGCTTCAGGAGCCAAGGCAGGGTTTGTAGGTTGCCCAAGTATGCGTATGTTAGCGGGCTCTCTTTTGCATAACACTGACACTCAATCCTTCCATCCACATGCACATTTCTCCCATAAATATATAAGGCTGCCACTGCCATACAGCCTGGCCATCTTTAATGCAACCCTCTCCCTTAGAAACACCAGAGCTATTCAGCTTATGTATACCTCCCCTTAGCCTCGTACCCAGGCTCTTGAGGGAGGAGAAAGAGAGCCTGGGACACACTACTTGCATAATATTATGCGCTTAATCACAATGACATTCCATCATTTTTGTGTAACTTAGTGCATATCTGCTCACAATCATGTCACATTATATCACAGGTGTACTTTGTACCCTATCTAGATACTTGCTAGTATAAAAAACGTTGTCAATCTATAAAAGCCCGACGTTGTACAGCCATGGCAATGAACCTATCATTCGCTGATTACTTACTACATTTAGTTCACAAGTCTTCTTTTCATGAGGTACAGCCCTTTGTATTCGACTGTTGAATCACTAGGTCCAAAATTTTGTCAACAACACTGTCATAGGTCGTCTGTTTCTTTGACCTACTTTGTTGCTGCTAGACTTGTAACTAACTATGGCTAGCTATATAGCTCTATACAGTATACATGTAACAGCAACCACACCTATGCGTGAACAGTGTGTACCATGCCAGGCTCTCTTTCTCCTCCCCCTCAAGAGCCCAGGTAAGAGGCTAACCCGTGGCTCTTTACATTCTGTAGCTATGTGTCACTGGCAGGTTGACATATTTACTGGTTACAGCCATGAACACTAGCTACTTTGGCACATAAGAAATTATAATTATATGGATAAATATACTTCAGCCAGAGGCAACAAGTATACTCTGGGCTCCGTAAGTTTTAACATTGCAGAACAAATGTATCATACAGACCCAGATTCAATTTTCTCTCTCCTTTTTTGTCATAAAAAATGTCTTTTTTTTCCTTGTGTACCGGCACTCACAAGTATAGTTGTTGGCACTCTGGCAATAGCAAAAATAGTGGGCACATTTCTGCCTTGACAGTCTACCCATGCACTGTTAGTGCTTGCTGTTCATAGCCTACTTGTCTCTAGTCAAAGTGATACTGGTGGTATAATGAGCCCGAAGGTAGTATATACTGTATAGCGCCTTAATTTCGCGGAACTTAAAATTTTGCGGATAGCTCTCTACAAAGTTTTCGTTGAATAAATTTCGCGGTTCCGGTCTGGTATGGGTGCGCGCTCTGGGCATTGGAAATTTTCGTTGAATAATTTTCGCGAAAGCCGCTGTATCCGCGAAAACAGCGAAAATTAAGTCCCACGAAATTTAAGTGCTATACGGTACTCGCCTGCATTTGTATGGGATGACATCACAACTATGGTATATATGTACATACATGCCATGGCTACCAAGCGATCTTCAAACTCAAGCACTATCATAGTTGCTAAGTGTCCCGGTTTGGCCGGGACAGTCCCGGAATTTGGCCCTATGTCCCGGTTGTGTCCCAGCTGGCCTGATTTTGCAGCACTGTCCCGGATTCCAGCTCGATTGCACAAATGGAGGTGTACCACAAGCATAAACTCAGTATATTATTGAATTTCAGTCGGTATATCTCAATGTTTAGTGGGTGTGGCAGTACATAACTGCCCGAAAGTGGGTATGGTTGCCCAAAAGTGGGTATGGTGTGTAAAATTTTGTGTACCCTTTGTGCGCATTATATTTATTAATACCGTACCCTCGCGAAAGAGGGCCCACTACGGAATGTCCGCCCACCCCCCACTTTGGGCTCAATTTCCTGTTAAGGTCTCGTGTTTACACTAATATGCGCCCATGTGTAGCTGCCCTTGAAAACACAGCTCAAATGGCTGGTTTATGAGGACTGAACTTCGTAAGATCGATAAGTAACGTGCTAAACAGCTGTAAAACTAAGCCTAGCTAGCTTTACTCCATGTTTCAGCAGAAATAAACTAACGCACACGGCTAGCGATGCGATAGTAGCCACACCCACTTAATAGAGCTGCACTCAACGACACACGGTGAAGAATTGTGGCTGCCCTTGCTCTGAATTGGTAACCGTGCTTGAATAAGGCTGAAATCAATAGTAGCCGCTGCTACTATTCATATTATGAAGCTAGCGTGGGTAACTTACCTGGGCGCTCTTTCGCGTATAAATGTGATACTGATACCTTGAATATCGGCCCATCCCCCAATCTTGCCCCAATGTAAGGTTCACCACCCATGGGCCCTCTTTCGCGAGGGTACGATATAATTATATGATTATATATATGGCTATCAGGCCCAACTCATCAAATAACCATTAGCTAGCAGAGCATCTAGCTGAGTGCCATAGGTGACAGCATCGTCACCCAAGGGTGTTCCATAAGAGAAGCTTAACATCCAATGTAATGGGCACGAAGAATCAGCACTTGTATATCCTTCCTCCCCACCGTCTTGCTCCCAGGGGCTTGGTAGCTCAACTGGTAGAGCATCACACCGGAGATGTGAGTGTGTGGGTTCGATCCCCACTCAAGTCCGGAGATTTTTTCCTATGAAAAAAATCTTTGGGCTTGTATAGCTACAAGTGCTACAGTTAATGGTTATTTGATGAGTTGGGCCTGATAGCTAGAGCATCTAGCTGAGTGCCATAGGTGACAGCATCGTCACCCAAGGGTGTTCCATAAGAGAAGCTTAACATCCTCTATAGAAGTGATTTACTGTACCCTCGAGAAAGAGGGTCCATGGGCGATGCATCTTACATTGGGCCAAGATTGGGGGATGGGCCGATATTCGAGGTATCAGTATCGCCAGGAGCATATGAGCCGCCCGAAGGGCGGGGAAGGAGCGTCCGACTACCGTAGGGTTGGCTGTACTATGTGTTAGGCGAAGTCCTTAAGGCTACACTTCCTTATTTGGAACGTGCAGCTGGTGCGGTGCATAGCAGATTACTTTTGTACAACCCACACTGTACTAGCTAATTGACTTAGTCTGTAGTGTGGTTGTAGACTGTGTACTACGGGCGGTACTATCACTATGGAGCTTAACCAATGGAAATACCCTGCAGCTGGCCACTCCATATAAGGTCAAGCACTGCTAATGAACTTCGCCTAACACATAGGAAACGCAGTCGGACGCTCCTTCGCCGCCCTTCGGGCGGCTCATATGCTTCTGGTATCGCGTTTATACTCGAAAGAGCGCCCAGGTAAGTTAACCACGCTAGCTTCATAATTTGAATAGTAGCAGCGGCTACTATTGATTTCAGCCTTTTTCAAGCACGGTTTCCAATCCAGAGCAAGGGTGGCCACAATACTTCACCGTGTGTCGTTGAGTGCAGCCGTATTCAGTGGGCGTAGCTATGATCGCAAGCCGTGTACGATAGTTTATTTGTGCTAAAACGTGGCATAAAATTAGCTAGGTTTAGTTTTACGGCTGTTTAGCACGTTTCTTGTCGATCTTACATAGATTATTCGAAGTACAGTCCAGCCACTTCACGCAGTTGAGCTGCGCTTTCAAGGGCAGCTACGCATGGGCGCATATTCAAGTAAACACTAGACCTTAGCAGGAAATTGAGCCCAAAGTGGGGGGTGGGCCGACATTGCGTAGTGGGCCCTCTTTCGCGAGGGTACGGTAATAGCATCACCAAATTAAAGGTCCATATATAATAAGAAATCTTATTTCTTGGGTGTAGTGTTTTCATTGGCATGCCTGCCACGCCCCTACACGGAGAACAAAGGTCACGTAATCAGTTACTGTCATATACAAGGTCAAAGGTCAATGATACTGTGCTTTAAATGGAAAACCTTTTTAAGGCTATCCATCCATCCAATATCGACAGTGTGGAGGTCTATGAGCTTCAGATAACTGGTAAACATTCTCATTCTTGATCATTGAAGATTTGAGAGCCATCTGATGGTCCGTGAGATCACTAAAATTCTATAGAAGTGATTTAATAGCATCACCAAATTAAAGGTCCATAAGAAACCTAAATGTATATCATTGCATGCATGATCAGAAGTACTTTCGAATGCCAGAAGTACAACTGCTAAAGGTACATGTAAGTACATGAAATATATCGGATCATTGGTGGCCTGATTTGCTTTTAAGTCTAGGTCAAAGCTGAGTCATTTTGTTATCCAAAACTACGACATATCCAGCTAGTCCATGCAGAATCCCTTAAAATCACCATGCATGTTAAGCCAATACTATTTAAACAGTATGTCCCTAACCATCTGATTTTCTCAGCAAATCTGCATTGCATGATAGTAACTGGCGCCACAGCATTGATCAGACAGCTCTCAAATCTTCCAGATGTGACCAATGATTCACAAGCTTTCTTCAATGATATTATTAAAGACCTTCACAACCATCAAATACATTAGGATTGGATGCACAGCCTTAAAAGAAAGGTTTCCATTTAAAGCACAGTATTGTTGATCTTTGACCTTGTTACAGAATAGTCTCTGATCACATGACCTTTGCTCTCTGTGCATGTGGGGGCGTGGCTGGCACTTATACCCGGTACCCCAATAGATGACCAACCCCTCTAGCAATAAAAGATCCCCCCCCCCCCCCAAATGAAATGAAAACCCCTCACAGAACAATAGTACTAGCTATAATATACATCTTTCATTAATGATACACGATCCCAATATGAAAAGTATACCCCTACTGAAGATAGCAGCCCCACCAAAATGTACAGTGTACTACCTCCCATATAAGAGTTACTATATAGCTACCCCCAAGGAAATATACACCACAGCAAGAAGAAATTTCTACCTCTAAATGACCACCCCCAAATAAGATGGATATCGCTCACACAAAATGACTACACCCTCCATAATTATGACACTAATATAGCCCCATAGACACACAAAAGCCTCCTTGTAAAATTAAAAATGAGTCACTATCATTAGAAAGTAGTTCTTCATCACCATGTTCATATATAGTATCCCTTGGGGCAGCAGAAGACTCTTCTTGCTAAGATAATACTATGATCTCGCCTTCTGTAAGAGATAACTGTCCACTGGATGGATTGGATGAAGCTAGTTGTGTAGATGATTATGGTGAAAATGGAGAAGCCAGAGGAGTAGTCTATAGGTCCGGATGATTGGATGGATGGGGAGGGAGAGCTTCAAGGTGCATTGGTATCAGTATCAGATGGATCAGATGGTTCATGACTAGCTGATGCCTTTCTTTGCTTCTTGTACCATGCACTTTGTTGCTGATAACGCTGAAGTTTAGTTAGTTCGGCTTGTAATTCAAACCACTTTCTCTTTAGGCTGCTTATCCCATCTGAGATTTTTTCACATTCACCATAGTTGTGAACATTTGTAAGCTGCTCCCTCCTTTTCTCCTTGAAGCTGATTTACTTCACGATGTCACTCATAGTCTCTTCCACATACACAATCCTTTGTAATCTCTCTGTCTCATTTGTCCTTGCTCGCTTCACTCTTGGAACACTAGATGTGGATGTATCACTCTCTGAACGAAAATGCTTTGATCGGCTTTTCCCATGCTTATACACATAGCCATCATCATCAGCTTTAATTCTTGCTAACTCCATCAGTTTACGACGATCACTCAAGAGAGTAGGATTAGCCAATGCTAGGCTTTGGCTTGCACTGTTCATCTTCTGCTGACGAGGTGTCAGCACAAGAGAAGGATTATTTGCACCATACAGAATTGCTTTGCTACGGATGTAAGTCTCACTAGTATCAGTAGGTACAGTCACACCTTGTGCTGACTCCTGTAACATACATAAATTTGTCAAAAACAATACAAACATTAGTACTTGTAGTACACACCAGTGGAGTGGGGTTATTCAAGCTGAGCCCACCAGATGAGATACACAACCTGAGCAGCTGTGTGTTACCAGCTGTTTGTTTACATGCCTGAGACAAATGAACAAATTGTTGGTTTATATAAATACAAACCGGTACAAACCAATACATACCAGTTCCCTCACTGAGGAAAGTGAAAAGGTATTGTCACTACATGGCTTCTCCAATACCAGATGAGCACTCAACAGCTATACAAAACAAAATCCATCAATCTCAAAACTGTTCATAAATATCACATCAAAAATAGCCCAAAGTACATACTCAATGCAAGCTATGACTGCAACACGGCTGACTGTTGTCAGTAGGCAGAAGGTCCAGTAGGCTCTCGCTCTGTATCATCATGATAATATGCATACTGAGATGAATTATAGTGTACCATACAAGTGAAGACATTCCACTTTACCTTTTTGACTACCACCTTCAGGATGCTTTTGCCTGCTATTTTGGTTTATGATGGACTGATGTCATTCTTTATCTCTTATTTGCAAAATGAAGGAGGAGCTTTCTGGGATCTCATCGCGATAAACTTTCCTGACTTCTTTTTTTTATTCTTCTCTCCATAAGACAAGAATGAGACAGGTCGATTGCTATCGCCCAACTTCACAAGCACTCGTTTCTTTTTTGCAAGCTGAATTGAGCCACGTGTTTTAGCTACGTTCGCGTATCATACTGAAGGATGACCTTTGAACTGCGCACTGCGACTTCGCCCCCCAAATCCCCGTAGTTTCACTGTGTCAATATCCCGTATCCTCGGGGGGAAACTCCTGTCAATTCCCCTAGATAGCACGGGGGTGGGGTGGTGGGGAGTGTCATTGATAGGTGCATAATAGCTAGCTATAGTGTACACTACACTTTACACTGTTACACAACTACACCACCACTAATAGTATTATCACCACTACAGGTGATGTCAATTTGCAGGAATGCTGTGTAAGGCATACCTACACTCTTACTTATAATTTACTCTTGGCATTGTTTACAGCAGTTCTCTCTATTTTGTTGTTCAACACAGTTACCATTGCTAGCTACGTTAGAAATTGATTTATTATTTCTATGGGGTGTGGCTAGCTTTCAATACCCTTGAGGGCTACACATAGCATTTGTGCTTCCTCTTTTGATCGAAAGTCAATGAAGTACTGGGTGAGTTGCTCTTGGCTGTACCATTACACACAAAACTCTGGCCTTGAATATACTGAATGAAACGTTGAAATGTGTAATCCTGCCCCTAACATTACAGAATAAGAGCAGACCTTATAATATATGGTTTTTAACTACACGAAAACAGATGTAAGCACTTTGTACACACACTATGCATACACAAAGCTTATACAATAGCTATACTAAGCGTTTCAATATAGAGCATTTTAACCACCAAATTAATCTCGCGTTTTTAAGCTCAATTACAAGCATAATATATAGACATTTAAAATTTGAAGATGGTATGAAGAACCCTGATGATACCTCAAGAGTATATTAGAAAGGGAGGGAGGATGGCATCATACTCCCTATAGTACTATGTAACAGCTACTGTATGAGTACATAATCTTTTCCATACATGGTTAGCCTCGTCCCCAGGCCTTCTGAGGGGGGAGGGGGAAGGAAGGCCTGGTATCCACTGCATGCGCATGCGCTGTTATTATTCAGATTCTGAATAATCCGATTACGTACGGATACTGTCTAGTATACTTGTCCTTGACCTTAATGCATCGTGCTCAACGTACCTAGTAATGGCAGGCTTAGACAGTTGGAAATTCGAGCGAGATTTCGAGGTGGCCCAAGCGATATTGTCCATCGATCGACAAAGACCTCTGAACAGCGTGGGCACACGTTCAGCGTGATCGCTAGTACAAAGGTCGGGAGGTCATTCCGCATTCTTTAGACACATGGACCGTTTCACTTGTCAGCACGTGGTAGATATGAGTGTACGGACACTTTACGGTAAATTTTACGGAAAATGTAGCGCATGCGCATGCAGTGGATACTAGGCCTTCCTTCCCCCTCCCCCCTCAGAAGGCCTGGGGACGAGGCTAATACATGGTATGTATAGAATATCACAGCTTGTATTATAGGTGCATGGTATGGTGAAAGTCATGATACTACAGGTAGTAGCACACTCCTGGACAGATGAACATGCACACAGAAATACAAATAATATCCAAATTATCAAATTGACAAATGTAATGCCTAGGGCATTTTAAAATATAGACTAAAATTTAGTGAATGCACTTACTATCTTCCTCTGAGCCATTTTCTTTCGCACTTTCATCTACAAAAAAAAACAATGTTCCTGATATATACACCATTCTAATACAGGGCTGTATATGTAGAGCTTTGTGACAATTAAGTGTGAGCAACTCTATTGGGGCTTATCACCTATCGCAGGACTGGGGCTTGCGCTCATACCTATAGATCGATGAACTTGCTGAATCAGTACCAGCTGTTTTGCATGCGGTTTGCATACCAATCGTGCGCACGCGCGTACGTGCATATGCCATAATATTTTGGTGTTGAAATGGATGGCATAAAAAGTGGGGCGGCTCGAGCCACCCCTGCCACCCCGCCTCCAACAGCCTTGTAATAATGTTAGATAGCCTGTCGTAATCCCAAAATCAGTGTTACTGTACTAAATTATTGGTAAAAAATTGATCATACCCACATATATGTTTGGGTAAGGGATTGTCAACGGACAACACAACTTGTATGAATAGGGAGACAACAATCAAGAGGACTCGCTACAAATGGCAACCAGGACAAAGACAAGAGCACTTTTGCTTGCTAAGCTGCACATTACTTCATACATTTATAGGCTGTCCAGATAGCTAGTGCGCCTATTACTGAGTAGTAAACCCAGAAAGAAAGTACGCGCCTAAATCAAAATATGCACTTAGTTCCTATATAGGTGTGCTTAAATCCTGCACCTATGGTACTGCAGAATCTGGTTAATAAGTACAGTGCAACCTCGATTATCCGGACCTCGTTAATCCGGAACCTCGATTATCCGGACTAGCTAGAGACCTAAAAATACATTATATGGTGTACCACGCATGTGCAGAAGGCATGACCGATGATCTTTTGTGGGTGTGGTTATAGATTGAGCGATGAGGTATGGACTCTACAGGCTTGCCTTGGCCAAAATTGACTGACCAAAGTACTTTTCTGAACACTGCTGGCCATGATCATACTGTATAGGTATCGTTTATAGGCTAGGTATCATAAACCAGGCGAGAAATGTAGGCATTTCAGTTATCCGGACTTTTCACTTATCCGGTATGGCAGCGATCGGCCGGTGGACAAAGGGGTCCGGATAATCGAGGAGGTTGCACTGTATATGTATTTATAGCAGTAAGTAGAACGGCAATACGTATGTAATAAATGATATGTGCCTATATACGTATGTAGCCATACCCACAATATTTGGGCATGGCTGCAACTGTCAATCTTGAACTCTATGAGTGCTGTTACGCAAAACTGAATCTAAAATTCTATGTAGCTTATATAAGCTATTCATTATCTTTGGTTTACTCACAGTACTTTTATGCAATGTTTGTTTTACGATTGCAGATTTGCTCTATACTTCACCATTAGCTAGTTCAAGGTTCAATATACTGCCATGCCTATATTCTGTGCATGCACTTGTAAGATGTAGGTTAAAACCAGGAAGAGAGCATACACTTAAAAAATAATATGCATTTGATAGCGGGGTGTGCTTAATAACCAGAGTACCGTAAATTTGGAAATTTTTGTTGAAAAAATATTTTTGTAGTCGATGGCGGCTACGAAAACATGAGAAAATTAGCATGCACTTTTAACGCTAATGCGGTAAGGAGTCATTCCTATGAAATTTTTTTACATAAAAATTTATCATACGAAGGTTTCTTTACACGAAAATTTCCAGATCTACGGTATATGCTGTAACAATTAAAAAAACTACAACTAAAGCCATGCAGGGCCTGTAGTGGTTTGAGCCTGAGTTCAAGAGCTGGAGCAGGTCATGCTCAATTTAGGTCAGTAGATGAGAAAACATGAAAAGCTACCAAGTAAGGCAAACTAAGTCACAACCAGGCAGTGATGCAGACTTGAGTTTACGGTCTTCACCGCATTAATTTTAGTATTGTACCCAGGCTTGGATCTTAGGGGAAGGAAGAGCTAGTCTTGGTATGCAGGCTGACATAGTGTTTCATATGCCTGAGGCCTTCATTGGTGGATACATGCTCACCGTTGTTTTATCCTGATTTCTCTATGTAGGGCTCACCCTATAGTAAGGACTATAATACAGTGTAGGTATCTGAAAAATGTATGCGTATCTATGTACTACAGTATCACGAAAGAGGGCCTGCTATAGATTGTCCGCCCACCCCCAGCTTTGACCCACATTTCCTGCTTATGTCTAAAACTTGTTTAAAAGAGCATCCATCCAGCGCAAACATTGCAAATAGGAAATTTCCACTGTCTAACAGCCCAAGGACACTAAGGTGCTTAGCCCACCATATTACACATTGTTCACACCACTTTGAGTGCTTCATGAGTACTACTAGTATCCAGTATTACTACCTCAAATGTCGGCTCATGTTCCTATTTGAGCCTAATGCAAGCTACACCACCCATGGACTGTCTTTCGCGAGGCTACGGTAAATCACCACAAAATTTAACTTCTTAAAAATATTATGCAAGCATTAAAGCCAAAAAATAAATGTTGGAACAAAATTGTGATAACTATGTGTCAGTTCATAGTGGAAAGAATCATGCAATGGCATTATAGTGGAACTCCTGCTTAACAACACCTGCAATAATTATAATAGACATAATATGTGAATGTCCGGACCGTATCTTCATAGACCTCAATACATAGCAAATACCCAGGTATTCCGTATAACAAACGCTAATTTTGGTCCAATTGAACCTGCACAATAGCAAATGAATGCACTTAAATGCAGAACCCTCACCGCTACATGTATGCGTGACTCATGTGCGTGCATAGCATGGCTCACTGTGTATGCTTGTTCAATATCAGGAATATATACTACATACCCTGCACCTGCATGAACATGTTTATGGTACTATCAAGTCCCTTTAGAGTCAGTGCATGATCTGGGAGTAGGAGGAAGGCACCTGGCTATGTCACTATACAAACAGTCTACGCTAAGACCACCTTAATTGGTTCTAACATGCGGTTTGAGCAGCTGTACAGTAGTATATGGGCAACCGCATGGTCGAATAATGCATGTACTAAAATTTTCGTAGCTACCTAAACATAAGAGATGTAAGCTACACACTTAAAACACACACAATGCAAGGGATTTTAGAACACCTGGGAGTTCAAGATCAAAAATTCTGGCCGGTCATTCAAGCAGAACAAGGCCAAACGGTCCTTAGGCAAGTCTGGCCGCCTCCAAGTTCAGTCGAGTGTTCAACATGCAGCAAATAGCCTCCAGCAGTTCATAGTTACAAGTCTGGGAGCTAACTTTCAGGTAAGTATCTTGACAAATAGTGGAGACATACCATTGTCGTTGCCTCAAGAAACACCAGCTCATATTTCAGAAATAATTTAACAATTTTCACAAAAATAGCTTCATGTACAATACTGTAGTACTAACTAAACCTAACTGAGGCTAATAGATCTACGTTACTGCTACTGCTAGTCTCTGTAACAGGTTTCAACTCCCTACCTATAACTGTTCATTATTTATGAACCAATCTTCATAGCCATCTCCAATCATCGCTCTGTTTCGGCCAAGTTCAAGCGAGTGTTCAACTTGCAGCAAATGCTCCTGGCTGCTTGATTAATTATTGGTCACATGAACATTACATCCCATAGATCAGTAGCCTGCCTTGGCTTCTGGTAAATCCTTGCTCGTGTTCAGACATAGCTGCACAAAATCTCAAAAAATGTGAATTTGTAGCCGTGTCGACCAGTGGTGTGACGTCATGCATAGGGCTTCAATCACAGTTAGCTTACGCGAGGCATGCGCAAATAATTATATTCATAGACCACCCTACCTGACTGTGGTGCGCGCATACGTCAACTGCGGCTGATTGACGATAACATTCCATAGTACTACTTAGCGTAGACTGAAACTGAAAACTTCTGTGACTACCTATGCATTTGAGAGCCACTGCCAGTTTACACTGAATCACTGCATTAATTGATAACTGACCAGCAAGGCACAAAATTGTAATCGGTCATGTACCTGAGGTAAGAGCAACATGACCACTATTCCTTTATATCTGGTATAACTCGAATGAGTATATTTTCTTTCAGATGATCCTTACCATTTAGCAAAGGAGGGTTGTGATGGACGGACAGACAAAAATCGCCAAACGATTGCAGTAACCCCTCCGCCTATGCTTTGCAGAGAGGGTTAATGACCTCGCATAATGGACACTTAGCTATATACCACCATTATCACTGGTATGTGTCAGCAACCTACATTTGCAATATAGCCCAGATATGTCCTTGATTCTTGCCTAAGGGCTAAAGATCGATAATATATCTCTTATCAATAAAATCAATTTCATCCTCCATAGTCTTGCCCCAGCATAACTGGCTATGACTGTGAGAGAGATGTGGTCAACATTTACCCTCTAAGCGAAGGTCACTCACTATAAAGGACAAAGGTCCCAGTGGTGTCCGTTACAGAGGGGCTCTGCTGTATACAAATGGCAGTGCCTAACGGGTCCCATCTTTGGCAGTAACATTCAACATTGTTATGCAAACGTTTTTCTCTATTTAATTGTCATGCTGAAATACCGTAAAGTCTGGTTAATAAGCGCACATGCTTATTAAGCGCATATTATTTAATAAGCGCATGCTTCCTTCCTGTTATTAAGTATTGTCTAATAAGCGCGTGAGCCCAATAAAGACGACAGTAATAGTCATCGTTCGATCAAGAGTGTTCCATGCTCTATATGGTTAGAACTAATTTACCAACCAATTTTCGGATAGCCAGCTGCACCACATCGACTATAATATGCTCAACACTGCGATGTTCCACTGAGACGGGTTCGGCACAAGTCTCGCCAAAGAAGTCGGCTATTTTTCCACCGTTTTCTTCAAGCGATGACTTCTGATCATACTCCCATGAACTATTACAGAGCTTAGTCCAAGAATCGCTGTGTTCATAACTTGCTAGCTTTGTGATTGAGTGCTCGAATGTGCTGGCAGTGGGTGGGGCCAAAACTTCACCCTCTATTAAGCGCACATCGTCTAATAGGCGCATGTTTCCTTGCCATCCAGAGTGATAAGCGCATGCGCTTATTAACCAGACTTTACGGCAGTGCTTATTACCTATAGACAGTTCTTGCTCAAATGATGGCCTTGATGCATTACTGCTTAACCGAGATCTTTGCATCTGATAATCTAATTGAATACACATGTATCTTCTTGAATTCTTGAAGTCGAAATGTCAAAACACCTAAAATTTGCATTATCCTTAACATGTCAGCCACATGGTCATGGCCCCTCCACATTATGATATTCTTGATAGCATGTGTGCTGTAAACCCCTATTATGCATCCAAGAGTATATGAGCCACCTAAAGGGCAGTGAAGGAGCATCTGATTTCTGCAGGGTGGCCCATAGCACATGTTAGGTGATTCAGAAGTGCTGTCTTTCCTTATTTGGAATGTGCAGCTGATGCAGTGCATAGCAGATTGGTAAGTATAGGTACAAGCCACACTGTTCAGCTAATTAACCTTGGCTGTGTCAGTTTATAGTGTGGTTGTAGTAGGGCAGTAGTATAGGCTATACAGTGAGGTCAGTGCTAAGCCAATGTAAATACTCTGCAGATGGCCATTCCATATGAAGTCATGCATAGCTAATGAACTTTGCCTAACACATCAGATATATAGACAAATGCTCCTTCCCTGCATGCAGATCATATGCTCCTAATGTATCATTTTCCGCTTATCTGATTAACTTGTAGCTGTAGTGTACACTGCTAACTATACATACGTAGAAAATTAAGCATTATAAATGAAGTCATACCTGGTGGCTGGTCACGTTCAAAGGAACCTCCTGCACTGCTACTGCCAGTGCTAGTTAAACGATAGAAATGCCGATGACCACTTTCAGGATGAGATAGTAAATCTGAATATTACATGTCATGTATATATATAAAATACACTTTAGAAAACTCATTATAATCATAATATGATAGCATATTAGCCTTTGACCTCTATCACAGATGACTGAAAATACAAAAAAACTGTTGCCTTTTACTCATAAGTGGCCCATAGTATTACTATGCAGTCATTCAGGCATGCCTTGACCTCATCTTACAGCAAGAATGTTATATCAGCTCCTCCTCAAGGGCCTATTCTTTTCAAGCTACTGCGTATGAGTAGTCTTCCTAATGGAATAAAATATATTAATCTTTGGCTTGGTATCTAAATTCAGCACCTGAAAACACACTTTACTTTGCACTATTGTCCATAGATTTTTTACCTACCACTGCAGTATTTCGCTACAATTAAGTTGTTCTATTGAAATTAGCCATTTGGGATACACATTTTGTACTGTACTGATTAACCCAGCACATGTGTCAAAGGGTTACAATATACCGTATACTTTCTAATATAGGCGCCCCCAAAAAATAATTACAGATCGCGCAGGCACCTCCAAATGGAACCGAAAAATTCACGAGCAGGTCAAAGGACGCCTAAATTAGGGAGGCGCCTAAGAGTTGCAATTAGAACGGTTCTGGAAGCTTTGCCAGAGCACAAGCGCTATCACTAATCGGTCCTATTTAGTGGCAATGAGTATGACAGTGGCAAGAACAACCAAAATATGGTTCTAGTTTCAGTTCTTTTTGGAAATTTCACTCTGATCGCTGAATCATTCTCGAGTTGTCGGTACCGTAGCCATCAGAATGGTTGTCTCTAACTCCAGAAAGACATCAAAGCAGTAGGTAAGTGCCCATATAAATACTAGTAAGAGACAGCTTAGTTTGACATCTCAACTGCTAGCTCGATAGATCAATCGATGGTATGATAGCGGTATTGCCATATTGCACGTGCATGGAAATCCGTTCCAATTAAATAGGCGCCGCCTAAAAATAATTGATGTCCGGAAAGGCACCTTAAATTAGAACCGAAAAAATTGCGCAGGTCTCAAAGGGCGCCTAAATTAGGGTGGCGCCTATTATTAGAACATATACGGTAGTCATTCTGTGTGTCTGTCTACATGTCTGTGTTACTGCATGCACTAGCTGCAAACATACTTAATTTCATTTCTATGTCCAAAATGGGGTATCATAGACTTCTTTGTAGGCTTTTAAAGGTTTGTATTGTGTGGACTTCGCTGAAAATGTTTTGTTCAGGAGACTGATATGGTGATATTTGCCCGCCATGATGATCGGTGACTTGCCACTCTCTCTCTCTACAAAGAACACATCAGTGGTTCTTGGTAAGACTATGAATGACATTGCATGTATATGATGAACTGCAAACTGCTAGCGAGAAGTGACTACTACCTAAAACAGAATGCCTTCTGTGACTGCCTAGGGTTCTAGGCTTGTTAGCCTTTTTTTTTTTTTTTTGCTAGTCTCGTTCCTTCCCAGACCTTATCTCTTGCAAGGAAAAGGGTCTGGTGAACTTGGGCCAAATCCTTGGGCCTGGCCGGTGCTTGGCACACGCACCAGCACAGCTGTGGTAAACAAATCCCGGATCTGATTGGTCAGCAAAGTTGTGTGGGCATTTCAAATTTGTATTGCAAAAAAAAGCAATTGGGCTGTTGCATTCCTGTGTTGGTGAGTCATATGACTGTGCTAAAGCTGCATTCCGATGGGCGCATGGAAATTCCTCAGCGCAGGCCCAAGGATTCTGCCCAAGTTCACCAGATCCTCTTCCCTCTTGAGGGTGGGGTCTGGGCATGAGATTATATTTTTTGCTGACTCACAGAGCATGATATCAGTATGTGATTTGTCCAGCTGGCCAAGTTGCAAATGCAGCCCATGCAGAGTGCAATCACATACAGTGCACATTCTTGTGGTTACTCTGGTACACATGGTCACCATCCTGTAAGCTCTAGGAGCTCGGTGGTTGTCTCAGTTTGTTGCAGCAGTGCAATACGTGAATATGTTTAGGCAACTTCGCTGAGGGTTTTGCACAATAGTGCTCCATTAATGTTATGCACTATGGAAAGTGTGACGAAGGTGCAGCACGATAGAGAATAGTAGCTATGGCTATATACTATTAATTTCAGCTTTGCTCAAGTGCAGTACTAATCAAGGACGACAGAAGCTCTATCTATGGGCAACTTTTATAAATTTAATACTGATACATGTACCTTAACAAGTGTAACACAAAAGTCTAGACTGGTTGATCAGGGGCGTAGCCAGGATTTATTAAAAGGGGGGGCTGAGTATAGAAAAGGAGTGTGCACAAAGCGCGCGAAAAGTTTCGGTTGACCATGCCCACTAATTATGTCACGTGACCATGGTTCTTGCGGTCAATCACGCCCATCGTTTGACCTTTCGAACTCGTATCTTGGAGTGGTGGCTGCCTAGCCTAAGCTACATGTCTGAACGAGCTTAAAATAGTAAGTATAGAAACTTATCCTTAGTGTTTTATATCATTTTAGTTGCAAATTTTATGTTTGTCATGCAGCTTCAGTAGGTCAGGCCAAGCTATTGTACATCCATAGACAGTGGGCCCAACCACTGAGCCCACTTTGGAAAGACAAAGGGGGGGGGGGGAGGGGGGGCTCGAGCCCGCTGAGCCCTATGCTAGCTATGCCCCTGTTGATGTACTTCAAGTAATCAAGGCATGATCACATAGTAAACTGCCACACTACTGTAGAACCAATCCATGCCAGTCCTACACCACATTTCTGCCCTAAAACAATGATTATGAACTGCTAGTGATCATGGCTACACCAGTTTAATAACGTATGCATACGCATGCGGCTATTATTGTATATTCGAGGTACGTACGTACAGCTTCCATTTAAATAAATACGGTATGTACATGCAGCTGTTTACTACTACAGTGTAGTCCACTTAATTCAAATCCGCTTAAGACGAATTTTCATCTAATTCAAACTCTTTCATATTCCCTACATAGAGCTAATACATAAATTTGAATTGGTCTATTCTCTTAATTAGAAAAATTACAGCCAGCTTTAGCATACAAAACTGCACACATTTATATAAAATTGAACATAGATCACATGGAGATCACTACAATCTTCCTTGAGATATGAAACTATAACTGTCTATTACCTAAATCACTCTCAGAACAATTCTAACGCTTCATATATGGCTGAATGCTCCACTAATAAGAATTGCAGGATCTCAATACAGTGATTTATATGGATCTCTGTAATTCAAATTTTCATTTAATTCAAATATTTTTCATGGATTTGGAGATTCGATTTAAGTGGACTACACTATACTACAGTGACACCAATCATTGAGGAGGCGAGCCTTCGCTCACAGATGATATGCGTGAATTACAATAATGTGACCATGATGACAAGTCAGGTTGAGAAGTAGTAGCTACTGAGCTTCTCAAGTAGACTAAGGCATGGGACTACAATTTCGTGTAGAGCTGCCATTTCCACTTGTGAACATCATTTGCATCTCATTTGCATATCATTAACGTACGTGCAAGTGATTACTTCCCATATGATTTATGTTGTGTCGGAGGTAGCTAGTAGCTTCCAAGCTAGTGATCAAATTCCGGAACAGAAAGTGGCCATTTTTGACAGTATGAAGTGACTTATCAGAACATTCGATACCTCTGCTTCATAAAATTATTCTGGATAAAGTTGATCTAATTGCATGTAGGTGAGCGGTAACAAGAAATATATAAACTAGCTGTTGATTTTGGGGCTGTTAAGTAATCAAGTCGACACCTCACTCAAGAACAAAGATTTTACTGTTTCTGCCAGATAGTTTCAGGCACTTTGGTATCTGTTTAAGTACCTCATGAAGTGGAGAGCGAAACTAAGGCCATCTTATGTTCCAGAATTCGTGATTTTTGTTTATAAACACGCCGTGCTGTTATCTGTTGCCACACCCAAAGAATGGTTGCTATGATAACCAAATTGATCCTTTATTAGACTAGGGTCCCGACATTCATAAAATCAATTCTGAGTTTTGTATCTCAAAGCATTCTTTAGATACGAGTAGTTTTGTAACACCATATTTTTGACACAAAACTTGCACCTCCCATGCCTTAATGCACCTGAGCTTTAAGCCTTTGGTGGGTACATGGTGTAGTCAGTGTCAAACAGCACTCATGATACGCATGCAAGCACAAGGATTACTAAAGATAGCACAATACAGGCTGTATATATAATCATTGATTTGAGACCAAGTACCGTGATATGTGATGATCAGATGACTTTGTAAAAAAGGGCACTGTTTAAGTCTACATTTAACTCTACATTTAACTCTCCACCTTCAAAAGGCTCTTCTCTAAGTTAGAGGTTCTGGTACTGGCTATTAGTTTGGTGAACTGCATTTAGAGCTAACGTGATCTACGCTGACGATCTCTACCAATAATACTATAGGTAAGTGCACACTGCATGATGAACACGTGGACAACATATTATCACTACATACATATAATTATACATGTACATAGAGTAAAGGATGAAGGATGGCATTAGCATGCACTGGACGAAAATAAATACACACTTCCGAACATAACGTCATAATATGCATGGTGTCTGAGCTACAGTATTCTACTCTACATACATAGGTACAGCAACTTTCTTATATGAGTGATTAGTGTGGGGCTCACTTTGGCTCTCCTTAATCACATATACCATAAAATCCTGCAATTACGTCCCCCCCCCCCCCCCCCCCCCCCCCCCGTGCATGCTAGGATTGGGCAAAAGTGGGGAGGGGGCTTATATGCGGGATCCTTACATTTCCATATGATGACCTTTACCGACCGTCGGATGCTATGTGGGCGCGCGATCTCTCTACTTGGGCAAAACTCGAGAAAAACAGCAAAGTAAGGCATAATGTGACACAAATAGCTAGTTTACTAGCTGTAGCTACTGTTTTATTGACTTATGGGCTCTAGTTTACAGTCAGGGAGGGGGGGCGCTTATACACGAGACAAAACTACCTATGTGGGAACTTGAGCTAAAAATGCAGGGGGGCTTATGCGCGAGGGGGGGCATAATCGCGGGATTCTACGGTATATGTAGAGCAATCACACATTGGGGAAACCATGCACAGCCTGCATTAAGCAGTGAAACC
The DNA here is from genome assembly GCA_963930775.1 of Cliona cf. orientalis. Taxonomy (NCBI): domain Eukaryota; kingdom Metazoa; phylum Porifera; class Demospongiae; order Clionaida; family Clionaidae; genus Cliona; species Cliona cf. orientalis. The sequence goes on from OZ005690.1 coordinate 4,309,145, forward strand.
AAACTCACCAACAGAATTAAACCAGATAACAAAGAGCATGTACTGCTTTGAACTATGGTAACCAACAGGAGTGAGCTTTACTTATCAATGTCACATGTGCCACATTAGCAGATAGCAATGGTCTAGAAAGTCCGTCATTCAGCTAAAATGTTGCCCAGATCACAAGATTTGGGCATCTAAGTGGTCTATTAAGGTTCAAGTAAGCATGTAGTCTCGTGCCCAGCCTCTTTATCGCACACGGAAGAAGAGTCTGGTGAAACGCGTATTCACTTTTGGTTCCGTGCGGCAGACCTCACCGCATCCAATCAGATTGCAGAACGGTGCCATGTCATCATGAAAAGATTGCGATGCTCCACCGTGCACTTCGCACTGTACATACTAATAGGAGATGGCTACATGTAGTCGTTGGATAGCAGGACTGTCATTTAGCAAGCGATCATCGAAGCTACCCAGCATTTGAGTTATGCTAGTGTCTGTGAAGTTCAGGCGAAGGCGGTAAGCTACATTGTAGCCGGCAAGGATGTTTGACCATCCTTTTGGGTGCAAATCAGGCAACGAGACAAGCATAGCACTCGGATTCCACTGTCCAAGGGTCCCGCTGGCGCTATAACCTACAGTAGGTGCTTTTCAAACACTTTGCGCGTATATTATTAATATTAAACAGTAATCGCGCCATGGCTTATAATGGCATTCATTGTGCTGTGTCATAATACGTCACGTACGTATGGAACCAAAATTGAATACGCGTTTCACCAGACTCTTTTTCCACGTGCGATAAAGAGGCTGGGTACGAGACTAGTGAGCATGGTCTTGTAAGTCAGTGAACTCAGCTATACAATTTTGCAATTGGTTTGGTCAAATTTAATACATAATTCAAAGATATCTTTAAGTTAATATTCAATAAAGCACCCAATTTCTAAACCCTGTTTAATAATAACCAAAGCCTTTGTCAGTATTCAGTGTAGATGCCTCATGATGCACTCATAGATCTGTATAAGAGCTACCTATACATGTACTGTGATGAAGTGACATCGTTCTCAGTTGCTCTGCATGAATAAACGAAGATTCTATTCGGACAACTTAACTGCTCGGTAAAACTTGCCGACGTTTCGACTAGATGCTCTAGTCATCCTCAGGTTTCGACTAGATACTCTAGTCATCCTCAGGATGACTAGAGCATCTAGTCAAAACGTCGGCAAGTTTCACCGAACAGTTAAGTTGTCCGAAAAGAATCTTCGTTTATTCATGTACTGTGATGTTTAATGTAGCTACTGTGATGTTTAATGTACTTAGTGAGATCATACCCTTGTAAGTGCCTTGGAGCATACGCAAAATGTCACCATAATGGGTCATATCTCGCTTCTCGAGTACACTGATAAAGATCTGATAATTGCGTGGACCCTCTCGCACCTTGTCCTGAATAATTCCAATCAACTGGGCAGCACGGTCCTCTTTTGGATGCAAAGCATTTCCCAGTTGTTCACGAATGCCTTGTGTGATAAGGCCATCGGCAAATAGAGCTCCACAGACGCCGGTAAGATCTTGCTTCACCGCCAAACTGAGTTCATTTGTAAGGGATTGGAGGGTTCTGTACTCAGCTGTGTTTGATGCCATGATATACAATCCGTTCGGCTTAGTGTGTGAAGAGTTAGAGCCAGGTAAGCACTAGAGTAGGTACTGATTTCGTAGCCGCGTGACAGTACAGCATATAGCTAATTTAATTGGGGCGAGCCGGCCCCACACTAATGATGTCAATCGAGATTTTCCGTATACGTATATCTGCCGTCCGTCATTCCATTATACCTGTCTTCTATTTCAACGATATGCAATATTTCTTCCATTACGCGCATGCGCATACGCGGTATGGTAGTCCCCAGCCTAGTCTCGTCCTCAGACCCCACCCTCCTTTTGAGGGTGGGGTCTGGGGACGAGACTATCCCCAGCCAGGCCAGGAGGGCTGCGCACGAGACTAGGGGACACGGGAGAGAACACTTCTAAGTGGAGAAAGGCATGCAAGCTCTAGATCTGTGACATCTGTGATCGAGGGACTAAAAAAAGAAGAAAGACTGAGAAAACGCAGAAACAGATATCGGAAATTTCAAAAGGAGAGCTGCAGAGACTCAGACTGAGAGGGGCAAGGCTACAGAGAAAAATTATGTCGTTCTAGGCAGGCAGAGCAAAACATTTTGAGTGCAGAGGATTCATGTGAGACTCCAAATTCAAGGCCCTAAAAACAAGTGACTGTTGCTAGCAAAATGATCATCGCTATGAGGCTATGCTGAACTTGTGACTACGAGGCCTCTAGCTAAGTAGCTAAAATCTGCTTACAATGCAGTTGTAAAATGTCATGGATCAAGACCCCCTCCCCCCTAACGTCATGCATAATGACGTTAATTTTTCCACAAGGAATCTGGAAACATAATATGCCGACAAATTAATCTTCCTTTTGTTTGCTCTCATCATGCATATCCCCCTTTCAGTTTCAGCGATATTCCCATGTGATCTGAGGTAGACAGCTAGTGGGGGGGATCGTCTCACAGCTTAGTTTAGTCAATTGTTGATTATAGATATGGTGCCATTATGATGTACATGTATCGGACCTGTAACAACTTGGTTTTACGAACACTGTGGCTACATTAGTGTCCCATAAAAGAGTGGAAATGGACAAAAGGTTCAGAATTGAAATTTGCACAACCTGCACCCTTGGAAATATTTGATGACTGGCAAAAGGCGGTTCTTATAACAGTAACATTATCGTGTACAATATCATACCTCTTCATGATATAATATGTATTGTACTCGCAGTATAGTGCTTTTAAATATTATATTGTTTTTGATAATAGAATGTAGCTACTCAAAGCATGTGGGGAAAATGCGGTGAAAAGCTTGCAGAGAAATCCCCAGGTATCCTTAAGAGTCCATTTAAAGATAACAGCGATCAGCTAGACTGAGCTTCTAGATTTTCTCCGAAATAGGCCTGCTATGATAATAATTATTATGGTCATTTTCCTTTAAATTTCAACATTTTCATTTACTGTTGAATGTTGCCTTGTTCTTTATCATCTTTGATTGTAGTGTTGATAAAAGGCAAACAATACAGGAAAGCATCGATGCCATGGGTCTCATCTTCCAGTTTGTCTCACAACTCTGTGCAATCTTTAGTTGCTTCATTTTTTCAAAAGTGGCATATTCAGTAGGAACTACATGTGTGGATAAACTGCCTGAGCTCTTTAAACAAGTAGATAGAGAGGATAATCAAAATTTGAGGGTTAACGGCTACATAACGGAAGAAGATATCAACAAAAGAAGCCAGATGCATCTTCTGAATTTCAGAAAGCACATTGTAAAATGGTACAACAATCAACTTGCTTATGTCTTCCTCTTTGCAATTAAGCACTGCATACTCTTTCTCTATCCGTGTTACAACTTACGTGAAATTTCCATTTGGTATAGCTATTGGACTACGATGGGCTCAAGGAGTACCATGAGCAAAAACTTACAAAGAGAATAGAAGGTAAAGAAAACAAGTGGCTTAAAGGGTGTGAATCACTTTTGTGAACATAGGTATTGATATAGCTAATTTTTGAAGCATGAGTGTGGAATAAATATAATGAACAAGTGTATGTGAGAAATTTTGTGCGAAAACATTGGGTTTCAGACTCAGAAATGGACAGACTACTTGATGTTACAAAATTAATAAGCAGTATAGTGATACAGTCTGCTTTGCTCATAAGCCAAAATTATCTTTGTGCAGTTACTCAAATACAGAAAAAGCTTGAAACCATCTTTATATAATTATAGTAGTGGAGCCAATAATAATAATATTATTAAGAGGATACTCATAGCATTACATGTCAGAAGTGAGGATGATGGTATATAGCGCATTTTTAATTTCATATCTCACGGTTCAAAGTAAGGTAATCACTGGTCACTACTGGCAATCGACATTAAAAACGAGAGTGCCTATTATGAGAATTCTCTTGCGTGGCCTGTACCACACAACCTAATCAGTGAACTAGAAGATAACCTCATGCTTGAGGATAAATTAGAAATTGATATTCATAGTTGTGTACAAGATATTATCACCATTCATAAACCTCGTGGTAGTAACCACAGACACCTTGACCAGTGCACACATTTTTACGCACTTCAGACATGTTCTATATCTGTGGTATCATTATCATGTGCATGGTAGCTATATAATGGCTGAGAGCTGGGTAGGTTAGCAGGAGTGGAATAACCTAACAGCACCAGAATTCCTACTAAACCCATCACTCCATGGTATCTTGACCTTGTCAATGATTCGTTTATTTAGCGCACGTGTTTAATAAATCATGCTCTATATATAACAGGAAGGAAATAATATTATACGCTTAATAACCAGAGTTTACAGTAATTAAAAATAATCTTATGATTATCATAAGCAAACTTTCATAAAAATCATAGTAGCTAACTATTTATTGTATAAAATGTAACCCAAAGGCTGTAATAATCAATATTACAGAATCCGAAAGAGCAGCTGAAGCTAAGCTAACACACATTTTTATTTACGCTAGCACTAGTGCTGTGGTGGTCAGTGTGCCTTTTGGAAATTATGCTAAATTCATGTGCTGTGAAGGCATGCCACAGCATCACAACACCATTCTGTTCTGATGCTGTGCTAGAGAGAGAAGAAATTTCTCCAAATCCACCACTAAGCATCAAAGGGTAATCATGCTGTTGGTGCAGATCATCACTCTGGGGTATCTTTATTAGGCAATCTACTGCTTGTCGGTGAGATTCAAAGTGGGTGATCATTTGTGGCTCCTCTGCATCTGTCAAAATCATGATTGCACCACAGGAGAGTCCTAGCCAGAGTGTATCACTAACACACTCAAAACATACAACCCTCATGAAGCTAAGATCATAGTTCAGCTCAGTACAGAACTGATGCATTGAAGGTATTCAGTCAAGTCAGTGGTACCTATTCGTTCAGTTGTATGAACATCCCAACTCATGATACAGAGAGAATTGCTGGTAAGGCACCACATAGTGTTACTATGGTGAGAGACAGTCAAACTAATCACCAGATCAGATGATTCACACACATGTTCTCACCGCTTGATCACAACTCTATCAGGAGCACTCAGTATAACAAGCTCACTACCACATCCTAACCAGATGATGTCGTCAACAGTAACCATAGTGGTAATGGAATTGTCTCCTATGTCTATAACGATTGGTTGGCAATCTCCATTCTGCAGCTGCAGTTTGGAGAAGCACTTAAGTTGGCCATTAGCTTGACCTATAAACGTATAATAGTCATTGTCAGCAATGATTAAGGCTGAATCATTGAGATGGAATCGATCCGTAAACTTGTAGGTCATTGAGTCATAGGCATGAACACACAACTCCACCATTCCAATCCACACCTTATTGTCGACTGTGCAAATGGTTGTAGCTCTCTCATTCAGTTCTAAGCTTCCCTGGACCGTCAAGTTTTCTGCACTAAGAATAAATACCTGTGTTCCCTGGGAGATCTCTTCACCATTCTTTTTGTACTCTCCGTAGACCCAAATTTGTTGGACAGATGGCACAAAACAGCATCCACGCACAGAGACAAAATCACATAGCACCTGGGAGGCAATGTGGCACTGGAAGGAAGGCCGCAATAGCTTCAGAAGGAGATTATTGGCCGAAGGACGGGCTATGGGCCTTTCTTGCCAGCACTCGTCCATCAGGTTTACTAGAATTCTGTAGCTAGTAGTGGTCACATTAGGTAACCTGGACAACTGAGAATGGGTGGCATAATCTACATCTATTTCTTGGTAAGACTCATTTCTGGTCACTAGTTCATAGAGAAGGATACCAAAGGCATAGATATCCACTTTCTCGGTGTACTCTTCTCTGAAAGAGTGCCTAGCCATTTCTGGGGTGGAGTAAGAGGAGAATGATGTCTTGCTCATCAACCCACTTAGTGAATGGTAGACTGCTTGCTCAAAATTGGCCAGTTTGATGCTGACTTCACTGTTGAAGTCAAGAGACCATAGGAGAATGGAGCTTGACTTAAGCGTGCGGTAGATAATGTCACATTGATGGAGGTAGCTTAGGGCTGAAGCAACTTGACAGCCAATGTGAAATCTAACTGTTCTGCTGATTTTTACCTCACTGTTCATCAAATTCTGGTAGAGATTGCCCAGAGGAGTCTTCTCTAAAAGAATACAAAGGGGATCGGGACAAAATCCAAAGATCTTGATGATGTTTGGATGATTGAGTGAACTAAGCATGTCTATCGCTCTTCTCATGCAAGAGAGAGGACCAAGAGTGATGGACTGATTGTCAATTTGATGGTATGTTGTAATGACGACCTCTTTTTCATTGAAGTGACCACTATAGGTAGCTCTTTGTCTGCCTTGGTGAAGTGGCTTATCTTCATTGCATTTAAACATCGTCTTTTTGAGACAAAGGTGAGAGGCTAGGGAAAATCAAGTAAAAAGTACTCAGGAATTAGGTCATGTAAAGAGATACGTTCTGTGTGGTACACACAACTGAGTTGATCTGAGTGATTTAAATGAAAGGTGCGAATACATCCCTCAATTTCAAAGCAGGATGGGTTTTTCTCAATTCTTTCAAGACACAATGGGCAAATGGCAATCTGGGTGATGTCATGTTTCTCAAGTGGTAGTTCTGCTGAGAAGAGATGAGAAAGCCTTTCCTCAAGGATTCTTTGCACCAGCCAACACAACCGGGCCATGATATCATAGCCATAGCTATCTCGAGTACAGCAAATCTCTATCCCTTTTTCTTCCGTTTTAGATACACAAGGAAAAATACTGAACTTTATATTTTTGTGATTGTAGATCATACCAGACTCCCACATTTCCACTCGTTTATCCACAGAAGCTTGCTTAGGATAGCGGTACACTAAATATCTAAGTATCTCCTTATGTTCAGATTCACTATCAGTATCTTGCTGTTTTTTGCCTAAATCAGTAATTTGTGATAGGTTTGAAATTATGCAGCAAAGTAGTCTGCCCCAAAGATTGGTTGGAATACTATGGACTTCAGGAGCAAATTGTCTTCTGAGTGTGCCACAGTAAAGCACCTCAGATGGAGGTTGCAAGTGGGGAAGAAGACAGGTGATGAGGTACATGTCTCGGGAAATTGGGAGGATAATGGTATAATGAATCATTAGTCGGATGAGAGCCTGAATGATGTCCTTGTTCCAGCTGACATTGGCGAGCTCTAGGGAACACAGTTCACTGTAGGTAAGAAAGAGGTGACTGCGGTGCTCCTGGGCAAAGCATACAACTCGTAGCAGTGTGTTGTAGAGCCAAGTGGGTCGTATGAAGTAATACTGGTCCAGCCTGTCATTGGGTTCATTGTAGTGCAGCAGAAATCCTGCTTCATTTAGGAAATTAATCATATCAGGGAGCTCCTTTTTGTTGGGAGGATCACAGTCAAGAGCCTTGTCAAACAGCATCCAGAGAGTGCTCTCGTCCAGAATGCCTGGCTTGGACTTGGTTCTCAGTGCTTGCTGCTCTTTCTCAAGCACAGAGATGAGAGAGAAATATGTATCGGGAACCTGGTGGCCAATGATGCGTCGATTATTGATGGTCATCTGCTGGGCAGCATCATAAAGTCGTTGTTTGAGGTCGCTTTGCCCTTCCTTGACATTTGGGTTTGCTACCACAACCAAGACTCCATGGTAAGAAAGAGACTGGTAGCTAGGCTTGGAAAATAATGTGTTTAGCCTTGCAGCCTGCACCTTGGCTTGCTTCTTGATGTTCAATCCTTCAAATTGTCCTTCAAATTGTTCTGGTAGCATGACTATAACCAAGACATTTGTTGAAGGTACATACTGTACAAGAAGATCAACATATGCCTTGATCTGCTTCTCGAGATCAGCAGCAGTGGTCAAGTCCCAAACAATGACATAAAGGGCACCAAGTGTAAAGAAGCAAGGATAAATGAAATGGCAGGAATTATGGCTTCCAAAGAGCCAAGTGTTGAAATAGAGCTTTCTAGAGAGGAGTGGTTTGAAAGACCACTGGAACATATCTATCTCAGGAAGATGCTGGTTGGATAAACACTTAAAGTGGGGCTTCAACCTGGAGAGCATCACTTTTTGGACATTGTCTGAAGTACAGAGAAGCATCAATTTGACATGGTTGCAGAGCTTGTTAGAGCGGACTTGGGCCTTAAACATTCCTTTGATCCTGGCCCCTTGCAGCACTCCCCCTCCATTAGGGAGGTTGGTATTTGAGACACTCAGATTGACAAGATGATCCAAATGCTCTATTTCTCTGGGGAGCGAAGATATTAATGTGTTGCTGAGATCCAAGGAGGTCAGAGTGCGAATGTGACACAGGCACCTAGGCACCACTATTAATGGATTTCTGCTCAAATTGAGGTTCTCAACTGATGAGCACCGTATGCCCTGTGGCAAATTGCTAAGCTTATTTACAAGGGATAGTAAGGAGGCAGACCAATTATCAATCTCAGGTACTTCCTTCAACATATTGTGGCTAAGAGAGAGGTATTCCAGGTTCGGGAGAGCAAACAGATTGGGGGACACAGTTTCAAGAAGATTTTGAGACAGATCAAGTCTCCTGAGCTGTGTGGCACTGAATATCTCAGAAGGTAGATTCCTCAGGTGGTTACTGACAAGGTTAAAATTTACCACCCATGGAGCGATGGAGTACATCCAGGAAGGATGAAGTATTTTTAGTTTAAGTTCACTCCAGTTCACATAACTACGAGCCATATTAAGGTCTGTCCTCAGCAGTAGTTCCTTTGTTGCTTCATAATTCTTGTCAGAGATGGATATAGCTATGAGGTTGCTCATCTTGGCATAATTTTGGGAGAAAAACTTACATACATCTGGCATGTACCAAGAGACATTAGTGGACTCTGGAGGTTCGGAGAGGAGTAAGCGAATTGTAGCTATGTCTCCATTGATAGTAGCCTTATAGAGCAGAAGGATAGCTATAGCCTGGATATTCTCAAGCTGTATGGCAAGTTCGAGGGCCAAGTCAAGGCGTCTGGCCCCTGCCTGGACCAGAACAGGGATACAATCACCATTGCAGCTCCTATGAATGGCTGCCAACAAGGCTTCCTCAATGTTCTGCATGTCTGGCTTAGCAGACTGTTTCAAACGTGCTTCTAACTCATGAATGTCTCCTTTCTCAGCAAGTGTCACAATTTCTAGGGAGAAAAGACATGTGTTTACAGTACGCTCTTTGGTTTACCAGCTAATTAGCTACAAATGTTACCTTTACTACGAAGAAGTTTCAGGACAGCTTCACTCTTCTTACTTTGCAGCTCTGCCTTGGTAATAGCATCTTGTCCTTGGTCATCCTTCACTGTTATATCTGCACCATTATCAATCAGTGCATGGACACAGCTAGCTTGGCCTTTGATAACGGCTAAATGCAGTGGGGTTAATCCTCCTCTTCCACGGATGTTAGGATTGAAACTGTGCAAAAGTATCAGTTGTATGACATTTGGTTGATTACCTTCAACAGCTTGGTGCAATGCCGAGGTATAGGTAGGTGGATGCTGGTAGTATAAGATATCCTTGTTGTAGTAGAGAAACCCTTTCAGTAGATCAAGCTGTCCATTACGGCAGATATGACAGAGATCAAAAAATTGGTTCAGAAATGGCAATGCAGCTGTGACATTCTGTAGGCGTGAAATCAACATCAATAGTAATAAAGCAATAGGAGTGCATGTACATGCACCCCAACCTACAACAAAGAGTCTACGTACTACTAAAGCAATGCATGATATGATGGTCAATAGCTACCATATCTTGTCGGAACAAAATTCAATGTACAATGTACCTTTGTCTTCCTATCTGGGTTATTTTCACGATTTAGCACACTCATGATATTGTTCACTTTTGCTGTACTTGGACGTTTCTCTGGCTCATCTTTTAAGCATTGCGATATCAAGTCTTGAAGGCAGTGATCTTGCCCTAGTGCATCAATCCATCTCTTCCTTTTCAATACCTCTACTTCACGTTTTTTACCAGTCACTGTCAATTCCTCTTCACGCGAGATTTCAGGAAATTGCTGGATTGCTATATACAGCGCTAAGTGACCAAATGAAAATATGTCAATGGAAGTTGAATTTTTAGAAAAAACTTCCGAAGGAAGATAAGCTAGAGCCCAACAGCATTTGTTCTGCTTGTTTACATAGTTGTAACTGTCTAGGAGTTTCAGTACACCTAGATCGGCAATTTTTGCTTGCTTCAAATCATCTGTGAGCAACACATTTGCTGCAGTGAGTTCACCATGAATGAATGGTGTTTCTAGCTGGGTATGGAGATAGAGCAGCCCACAACTTACATCATGTAGAATGGAGAGCTTGGTATTTAGATGAATATCGGGGAACTCCTGTGAATTCAGAAGTTCCTCCAAACTCATGTGCAAACGCTCGAATATGACAGCCATGTCAGATCGATCTTCAGGATTGAAATGAACTCCAATGAACTTTAGGATGTTGGGATGGTCTAGCTTGCTCAAAGCTACGCACTCACTGTGAAATCGCTCCTGAACGCGTTGTCGTTCAGAACGAACGCGTTGTCGTTCAGAAGGGTGGATATCCTGAGTAACAAAGTCTGAATCAAGAATGTTATTTAGTCGCTTTGCAATTCGAGGTGCTCCTCTAGCAATGACTTTATACACGGCTGTGTATGATCCATACATCTCACCATCCATAATTCCAAGAACATTCTTGATTTCAAATTCTTCCAATTCCAATCCACATAACACCTTCATTCTAACATTCAGACTTTCCGTACTTGGACGCTCACTAGGATTGTCTCTTAGACAAGACAGAATCAGATCACGAAGACAGTGATCTTCTGGAAGTTTAACAAGCCACTTTTTTCGTTTAAATATTGCTACCTCCCCTAACTGATAGGCTCTTATTGCTTCCTCAGGGGACATTTCATACGGAATAGGAAACTGCTGTAATGCAACATAAAGAGATAATTGCCCAAAAGAGAAAACATCAAGAGGGGTATCATATTTGGGTTTGTCAGTAAGTGCTTCAGGTGGCATGTAAGCGAGAGTACCTGGACATGCCGTACAAGTCACTGCTCGATGTAAATGATTATCAATGAGCTTCGATACTCCAAGGTCAGCAAGTTTCGCATTCTTAAAATCCTCAGTCAGCAAAACATTTTCTGCCTTAAGATCGCGGTGAATAATAGGCTTTGCTAGCTGGGTGTGAAGGTACAGTAAGCCTGAACTTACGTCATGTAGGATAGATAGCTTGATAAATGTATCAATGTTGGGGCGTTGGTCAAGATCCAAAAATTTTTCCAAATCCATGTGCAACTGTTCCATGATCAGAGTTGCATCAGAGTGATTTTTGGGGTTGAAGTGAACTCCAACGAATTTCACCACATTTGGGTGATCCAGCTTACTCAAGAGAAGGCATTCATTGAGAAATCTCTCTCTGATTCCCTGCCTTTCATACCGATTTATGTCAGTATCCACCAGTATGCTATGAAGACGTTTTGCAATTCTAGGAATACCTCTCACACTAACTGCATACACAGCTCCATATGAGCCAGAACCTCGACTGTCTTCCTCTTCAAGTCCTTTGATGTCAGAAGAACTTATTTCGAATGGTAGTAATTCCTGTAGGGTGAAGTTCACAGTCTCTTTCAGTTGACAAAGCACCTTCATCTTCATGTTAAGTTTCTCTGTGCTTGGACGCTCACTGGGGTTGTCTCTTAGGCAAGACAGAATCAAATTACGAAGACAGTGATCTTCTGGGAGCTTATCAAGCCACTTCTTTCGCTTTAGTATTGCTACCTCCCCAAGTTGATAACCTCGTATCCACTGCTCAGGAGACAGTTCGAATGCAACCTGAGGAAACTGCTGAAGGGCAACATAAAGAGCTAATTGCCCAAAGGAAAAGACATCTAGAGGGGTATCATATTTAGCTTTGTCAGTAAGTGCTTCAGGTGGCATGTAAGCGAGAGTACCTGGATATGCCGTACAAGTCACTGCTCGATGTAAATGATTATCAATGAGCTTTGATACTCCAAGGTCAGCAATTTTCGCTTTCTTAAAATCCTCAGTCATCAAAATATTTTCTGCCTTAAGATCGCGGTGAATAATAGGCTTTGCTAGCTGAGTATGAAGGTACAGTAAGCCTGAACTTACGTCACGTAGGATAGATAAATGTATCAATGTTGGGACGTTGGTCAAGATCCAAAAATTTTTCTAAATCCATGTGCAATTTTTCCATAATCAGAGTCACATCAGAGTGATTTTCGGGGTTGAAGTGAACTCCAACGAATTTCACCACATTTGGGTGATCCAGCTTACTCAAGAGAAGGCATTCATTGAGAAATCTCTCTCTGATTCCCTGCCTTTCATACCGATTTATATCAGTATCCACCAGTATGCTATGAAGACGTTTTGCAATCCTAGGAATGCCTCTCACGCTAACTGCATACACGGCTCCATATGAGCCAGAACCTCGACTGTCTTCCTCTTCAAGTCCTTCGATGTCAGAAGAATTTATTTTGAATGGTACTAGTTGTTGTAGAGTAGAGCTCGCCATTTTTTTCCTTTTTGCTGAAGTTAAGTGCAGACAGAATGCATGACGTGCACATGTACATGTAGATATTATAGACCATGTGATACATACAAAAACGTGGGAGAGGTTGGTAGTACGTAGTATTCATAGAGCTCAGACTAGACATTGATCCCAATATGATTTTAATTATCAGTTATATCAAAGGCAATCACATTCATACAATGTCATGTGTATACAAGATTGTGTTATAATATGAATAATTATAATATTGATAATTATATTATATTGATAATTATATATTGATCCCAATATGATTTTAATTATCAGTTATATCAAAGGCAATCACATTCATACAATGTCATGTGTACAAGATTGTTTTATAATATGTTATAGTTATAGCGCGGGGCCAGGGATTTATGGCAGTAAACGAACCGAGTCCGAGGGCGCAGCCCGAGGATAAGGTTTGTTTACGTTGCCATATATCCCTGGCAACCCGCGCTATAACTGTTATTTAATTTTGTTGCATATTGGCGACTTGAGTGTACGTTTTAGGGGTGTGCAGTCTCCATTTCATCCTAGCTAGCCACTGATCCACAGAGTTCGATCACTCTTCAGATCAGTCCCATAGCTACCAACCTCTACCCTAGGCCTTATCATGAAAGTTGTCCCCGGCACTTCATTGACTCTCCCACCCTCATTATGCAGCTTACATTTTGCTTCCAGGCGCGTTATCAACGCCAGGCCTGACATTCATATAAAATTAGTGGATCGACTCTCTCTTGCATGTGTTCAGTTGATCTCTATACAGTGGAGTAGGAAGCAATCGTGTGTTGCAGGGGCCACCCAGAGGAGGTTGGACATTGTCGTATACATAATGAAGGAATTTTTGGAATCAGGGAATGAAACTTCGCCAGTAAGTCTATGTTGACAAATAATGTCAGAGCCCAACTGAAGCCCCGTGAGAAAATCAACCATGAAGTACTTACGAGCTGTTTTATGTACAATGGAATGCAATTAAGCGACAAAAGTATTATAATAGTGCATATATGTACTCCACTATAATAATATAGGTAAGACTGTTTTGATGATCTTAACAGGCTAAGATGTAGCTAATATTTCATCAGTATAGAGTCACTGGCAAAGTATTATCCCTCAATTCAAAGATTTTTGTCTTTATGTATTGAACTATGCATGTCCAACCTCCTCTGGGGGCCACCCATACAAATTGTGGGTGTGGCTTTGATTACTAAATTTTGTGACCACAATAATAATATATAATATTGTAGAGGTCATATTAATTTTTAGTAATTTAAACCAGACTTTTATGAAGAAAGTCTGCATGATATACCGTATGCACACGTCTCATACCGCTAAAATGCAATTTTCATAGATGACCACATGATGCTCCAGTGAGCACTTAGCTATGTCAAGAATGGGAAATCCAGTATGGATCTATGGAATTACATACTACAGTGGCCAAGAAGGGCCATTCCAAACTTCCAATTTCTCGATTTGCATTTCTGAATTGATCATTTCCAAATTCGCATTTCTAAAGTTGTCATTTCAAAATCCTTACTTCAACCTTTATTTTAGCCAGCAATTAGACTACTGTGCTTAATGGCTTCTGCGAACTGTGCGTACCCGAATGAGCACTCAAACCAGATAGCACACCGCGTCATAGTAGTACTCATACTCTAAAATTGTATCGGCGCGCGGACTAGGAGGTCAAAGGTCAACACTACGTGGTTCTCTATTTCTATTTCTGAATTGGTGATTTCCAATCCTGGGCATTTCTAATTTGGTAGATTTCCTATTTCATTCTAGCTACATAGCATTTGCATCATTCCCTCCATTACCTATACGAACTCTCCGGGAGTTACACAGGGCGCATGCGCACAGCTAGGAATGTGAACCTTTGCGTGTCCAAGCCCCGCCCCTATCTGGGAGCACATGGTAGACAATATTTAATATGGATGATGGTCACAGAAGTGCCTTAAGCTTACTATAAATGCTCTAATGGTGAAAACACATTGAACACATTCAGTGCTTGGATAAGGGAAAGAAATACTAGATATCCAGCCGATCCAGTCCCAGATGACATTCTGGTGTGTAGCGAGCCTGAAATCATAAATCTCCATCTCTCCAGATTCATTGTGGAGACAAGAAAGTCAAATGGAGAGATTTACCCTCCATCTACACTTCATCAGTTACTTTGTGGAATTTTGAGACGTATGCGAGAACTCAATTTGAATTGTCCAAACTTTTTGGACAAAAATGATAAAAGATTCCGGAGTCTTCAAGGCACTCTTGACTCGTATTTTCACAAGCTGCACTCTGAAGGTATAGGGAGGAAAATGAAGCATGCAGAGGTGATAACAACAGATGAAGAAGACCAGCTATGGGAGAGTGGTGTATTGAATGTAACTAGCTACACCTAGAGGATTGCAGAATGTGGTATTCTTCACTATTGGAAAGCTCTTTTATCTTCGTGGTGGAAAGGAGCATAGGGCTTTGAAACTGTCCCAGCTAAAGCGAGATAGCGACGTCGACAAGTACATATACCACGAGAATGTATCAAAGAACAGAAATGGCAGTTTTAAGCAGCTTCATGTTTGCAGCAAGGTGGTACCTGTCTATTCATGTCCGGAGGCTGGCATACGGTGTCCTGTGTACTTGCTAGATCTCTATATCAGCAAGCTTCCAGAAGAAGCAAAGGAAAAGGATCTAGTATATGTGCGACCGTTGGAAAAACAGCCTAATGATGCAAGCAAGCCATGGTACAGTGCAGTACCGATTGGAAACCACACATTACAACAAATGGTAAAGAAGATGTGTGCGGATGCTGGCATTGGTGGCCACAAAACTAACCATAGCCTGAGGGCTACTGGTGCAACTGAACTTTTCAAGAGAGGTGCTCCAGAGAAACTGATCCAAGAACGAACCGGACACCGCTCCCTCGAAGCTCTCAGAACCTATGAAAGATCGAGTGAGGAACAACACAAAGCAGCTTCTGCACTACTGTCCGCACCAAACCATTTACCTCATTATAGTCATATAGCCAACACAAGTACATCTACCAAAACACAAGCAATCGAAATACATCAAGCCGCACCATCAACACAAGGAGTAAGCAGTATGCCAGTATCATTTCAAAATTTACAGGGCTGCACTATCAACATCATTGGGTCTCCAAACCTCAAGTGATTGCATATTATTTACAGTATGCTAGCAGACTAAGTATGTGATCATAACTTCTTATTTTATCACTATTGACTGATAGATTAACTTCATTCATGTTATTTGTGCAAAGTTATTATGTAAAATATCCATGTCTTGAGGACACAAAATATGAACCATATCGGCCTTGTAGCCCTCAAGGCCCATATTATGAGATTTATTGTCCAGTCAATTGTATTGCAAAGGTATAAGAGGTGGGATATATGAATAATTATAATATTGATAATTATATATATATTGACCCCAATATGATTTTAATTATCAGTTATATCAAAGGCAATCACATTCATACAATGTCATGTGTACAAGATTGTATATAATTCGGGAATTAGAAAGTCTATCGCCTACTAGCTGTTATAAAGACACTGTTTATGTACTGAAATATGAAAGCAATCAGTAGCAGTAGAGAGCTTAATGCATGACAAAACAAAGCCGAATCAAATCATAGTTGAACAACGAATTGAACGACAATCAATAAATGTCAGGTTATCTTCTCCTCTCCCTGCTTCTGTCTCTGTGATGCTTGGAACTGCGGTGACTCACGGCTTCGACCACTACACTCACCACGATCATCATGACTACGGTGCTCACGCCTAGAGCTGGAGGAATGCCTGAACAAGAGAGCGAGGGAGAGAGAGAGAGAGTGAGAATGTGAGTGAGTGGGTGAGCGAGCGAGTGAGTGAGTGAGAGCTTGGGACTGTTAAGGCAGCCTCAGCTGCTGATTGAACGAATTAAGTTAATTAAAGATGTTTCCATGGTAACTCATGTTTATAAGTAAACTACTTCCTTTCCTCTTCAATATGAATACCTTAGCTAGCTAGTCATCATAGTTAGCTATCTCTGGCCTATAGCTAGCTACCAACAGGTTTTGTGTTGGCATATTAGCAGTTTTTGATACTGGCAAATCCAAGTTGATCGAGGCTACCTTAACAGTCCTGAGAAAGGCCAACACACAAGAATTGAGCATGGTCTTTAAGTCTAACCAGTATTTTTACTAGTCACTAGTTCAGCACACAATGTATCGTAGTTACTATTAAACTTATAATTTTGTGTCTATGTCCGTCTATCAGCAATGGGAGGTCAGCTGACCTCGAGACACAAGATGTTGTATCCCTGGCTGTTGAGCTTCAGAAGCTAGAAATGTCAGTCAAGGCATAATATATTAAGCTACAGGCACAAACACAAGCTTTATGGACAGAGCATACAATTATCAACCAACCGTGGACACTTACATGTAGCAGCCTGCAGTTAGCTAAACAACTGGATTAGTGAAAAGAAATTTCCTGAATCATCATTATGGATGTGGTAGATTTCATATTTTGCTTCTTTCCTATGCAAGTCTTGCCAGAGAAACAGCGAGTGAACTAACGAGTTTCTTGGACAGTTGGTTGATTTAGCAGTGTGCTCAAACAGGATGTCATAAATGTGCATGTGCAATGTATGTTCTACAACACGGGTACTGCCCTTTGCAGGTCACTTGACGGTCCACATGATCATTCTAATTGGGGATTGACCAATTAGAGAAGAGGAAGTATTCCATCATCATAAATATATAATCTTTTTGTGATGGGTCTCTTTGACAGCCTATGCTGGCTCTTGTGAAGTTTTCCTGCCAAGGTGAGTTTTTGAGTAGCCTTGTGCTATGACTGAAGTTACCTGTAAGCCATAGTAGCTATGTGTTGTTACCCCGCGCGCATGCGCAAGCCTTGAAGGGGTAAAGTAATCGGCTGTGTCGTCGTCGTCGTCGTCGTTGTTGTCGTTGTTAGCACAAAAATCGCCATATCTCGAGATGTAGGCGTCTAAGCGACTCGTATGCACAACGAATCAATCGAATTCGGCGAAAAAATGGCTTCAGTGCGCGTCAAATCGAGGCATACGGTCCACGGAACGGAACCTAGCATATTCCGTGTTATGTCAGCAGCACTTCAAAGATGACATATACCGCATTTAATCAAATAGTAGCCATACACATGTGCATACTCTATTAAGCAAGTGCGGCCACAATCGCAAACAGTTCACACTCATTCTTTCAGGGCAGAAACATGGTAAAAATTGAGCTTGCCTTGTTCTAAAGTAGCATGGCAGCTTACTTTTCGGCCATATCTCGATTACTTGAAGTATCATAAGCCAGTCTTTGTGCTACAATTGTCATTGAAGGCATCACAAGGTATCAGTCTGAAATTAATAAACACCATCCTCAAAGGTAGCCACCCACAATTTTAATTAGCTAGCTGCATTTGAGCAAAGCTGAAGTTAACAGTAGTCACAGCTACTACTCAAATAAATACGGTATTAAATTTATTTTGTGATATTCAATATAATATAGAGTAAGCTATTTCCTTACATTAACTGTAGTTTAGCATTTGTCCAGTGTTTTTTTCTCTACTGGCTAGGCTAGGGACTGCATGACTTAAAAGTATCAATAATTCTATGAAATGCTGAAGCTTCAAGAATAAAATTGAATACTCTCTCAGTGAGTCACTTATTATATACACATGTAACTATGACCTCATAGTATTGCAGTGACTGTGTAAAAATTGATTTGTCATACCAACACCTTCATGTATTTCTTTAAACAAAATCTTCACTACATGTATAGCTATATGCATCCACAAACATACAGGATTATTCAGTATATTCGATATCACTAGTACTACGAAAGTCAAAACAAACACAACTTATATTGAAGTCAGTATGTCCGCACACCTGTATCAATTACTGGTCACAAACGAACACTTTGACCGACTTATTTCAATAATTATTCAATACAATGATCCAGATAACAAAAGGTTAGTATTCCCTAAACTGCCTTGTCCCAAGAGACCCCGAGCAAAACACCAGAAATTCGTCGATTATGTCAAAGAGGGATATAGGAGAGTTAGACACAGTATCACTGCTAAGGTGACGTTTCAAGAAAGGGAGTACATAGTTCCAGGTCAGTACATACTATTAAATTTTGTACATTCAATTTAATCATATATTCTTAGGCACAATTCTTCACCAGGAGAAAATTTTTGCCAATTTCACCACCTGCTCTTGTTGCCATTGGCGAAAATTTATTCCACTAAATACATATATATAGGTAGCTAAGTTTGGCGAAATTTTTATCCAGCGAAAAATTTCACCTATACTGTACAATTATAATACATCCTTGCCTCTTTGCCTAGATTTATATATACGCAACAACTTCACCCAGCATACCAATATGTATACTGAGTAGGACACCTGGATTCATTTCGGGATAAATAATACACTGTAATAACAAAATAATAGGTGGAATTTGAAGTTCTAATTAATACTAAATTTTGATAGTCACTATCAAAAGTACATAATCACTTTGAGGTAATTTCGTGTTCATACCCTGTACATGTCCATATTAACTGTCTGTACATACTCCAGGTTATGGAGATAATAGACACTTATACTGTATACCTGATGTGGTCTGTAAAAATGAAAGAGAAGCAGCAGCAGCAATTATTCAGACAAGAAACCTTGAACGGACATGCCTTAAGAGAAGAGATATAAAGAAGATATACAAAGATTTATGTGTTCTTGAGAATCAAGGATA
This sequence comes from Cliona cf. orientalis, assembly GCA_963930775.1. Taxonomy (NCBI): domain Eukaryota; kingdom Metazoa; phylum Porifera; class Demospongiae; order Clionaida; family Clionaidae; genus Cliona; species Cliona cf. orientalis. Next base: position 4,328,493 of record OZ005690.1, read on the forward strand.
TGACAAGGTAAGGGCTGGACAGCAATGACACATTATGGAACCATACTGGAGGTACATGTTCATGAAAAACAGCATTCTTAGTTCGGGGGAGGGGGTGGATACTCACAATTAAAATTAAAACCCGTCTTACAGTAATGCTTTTCATAATTTAGCACTGGACCAAAACTAAGATTTCCTTACGTCGTGTTTATGAAAACATGAGCTTTCTTACACAATGTCATGTTTATCAGAGGATAGGGAAGATTTTAGAAAACTTTGCCCTATCCTACACGTTTTCTACATGCATGAAATCCACATTTTTGTCTAGTGTGCATATTATTATACTTGCACCACCCAGGTTCTTGGCTATATCTATATCAGGAACATGACTGAAGTGCCGCAATGTGTCCAACAGTATGCTTGGGAGCATGATATCCTGATTGTAAGGGAAGGTATGATTGATGCCGACGAGCTGCTTAAGGTGGTGGACTGGGAGCTAAAGACTTACTATTATAGTAAATAGATAACACTATGCATACATGTATGTATACACTATTACATTTATGAACTGAGTTTCCCACTCATAACGTAAATTAACTGTAATGCTTACATTACATCTATAGATACACATGTTGTTAGGCCCACATTATTGAACTATCATGTATTAATACACACTGTACGATATGGTGTCAATATTATTGAACACACAAATATTTTGTTAAAATTAAAATCTGTTCCAGTTCAATAATATAGCTAGTAACTGTTCCACTTGCATACATACATGTACAATGTACAAGTATATGAACTAATTAAAGTACATGTATGTAGCTACACATACATGTGTACCATGCATAGTTGCCAAGTGTCCCGGTTTGGCCGGGACAGTCCCGGAATTTGGCCCTATGTCCCGGTTGTGTCTCGGTTTACCTGATTTTGCAGCATTGTCCCGGAATCCAGCTCGATTGTACAAATGGAGGTGTGGCACAAGCATAAACTCAGTATATTATCGAATTTCAGTCCGTATATCTCGATGTTTAGTGGGTATGGCAGTACACGATCGTCCGAAAGTGGGTGTGGTCGATCAAAACTGGGCGTGGTCCGTAAATTTTCGCACGCGCTTCGCGCGCATTAATACTATTTTCTACTTTGTCCCGGTTTCTCTTCTTATAAACTTGGCAACTATGGTGTACACACGTGCACCTGTAGCACACAATATTTATTGGGGCAAGCCGGAGCAATGCCCTCATAAATCACTCGTACAAGAAAAATGCTGTACCTATGTATGCGAGCTTGTATGTAGTGATATGTCATCCACGTGCAGTATGCCCATGCATGCACATACTGCAACTCGGTAAAGGTCATCAATGTAGAATGATCAGTGCACGCTAACTAAACTCTAATTGTAGCTCACCAAAACCAAGAGCCAGTGTCCACAGCCTATGAGTTAATGCAGTGAGCAGCCAGGGAGAGCACGAGTTTTTACATAGAACAGGCAAAGGTACGAGGAGTAGATTCAAGCAGTACATTTCTTTAGAAAGCTACTATGATCTTAATGATTATGCAAAGTCAGGCTGTACTGTATAGTCTTTACTGAACCTTGTGCTAGCTTATCCACAGACTTGAATGAACCGACTCGACTATCACTGACAATAGTCCATTGATCAGAACAGGGTAAGAAATAGCTATGCTTTTATGAAACGCAGTGTCTAGAGTGCCGGCAAATTTATGTACAAATTTATATTGCCATATGCAGGAGGGGGCGGGGACTAGGGCTACGTAAGAGTACAGTATTTTATATGGACTTACCGGCACTATAACGCTTAAATTGCGGTGCCGGTATCGGCACTGTAGACACAGTGTTTATGAAAACTCTCAGACTGTGAACTATCAGACAAGGTATTTGTGCTCAAGGTAGTGAATCACATGGCAGCCGCTGCTCAGCACTTTCTCTTTATGTAGCTAACTCAATCAAATAAAATATTCATGCAATGGAGCCAGGTGTGGATAGAACAACATCCCCCGTAGCCTTAAGTTTGTACACTTCTCTATGTAGCTGGTACCATGCACAGTGTCCTGATTAGCGAGTCTTTATGCACAAGTACACTGTATATACCTGAGGACCATACTACTCGAGGGTGATTCTAATTAAAACCATACCCATATACAGTGAGAGGTGGTATGCCTCAGGCGCTGTTAGCTCGCTTGTTTGTCATCTGATGGCCTTGAAATGTATACCATCGTTTAGTACTACCTTTGAGCTACATTTTGAGCTCAAGAATAGCCTTTTTGGATGAACAGAAAAGTTGGTAGAGTTACATAAAAGTTGACACTAATTTAGTATGCAGGCGCGGTTTGCGCATATCATTATCTCCCATACATACTGTACAACCATAAAATTCCGATAAACGTATGGACTTCCGGCAGTTGTAGCGTACACTGGTTATTATGCGAGGTTGTTCACTATTGCGCAGGCTCGAACGGGACCAAAATAAGTCGTTAAACGGACTCTAGCGGGGTGTCCGTTGTTCAGGGGGCTTGAACATATTGAAGTCTATGGAAATATAATCCGGACATTTAGAATTGTCCGTTTTCTCGCAGGTGTCCGCCGTTGAGGGGTGTCCGTTACTGAGTGGGGTTCCGCTGTAGCTACAACTATTTAGGCGGCTTAAAAATAGAAATAATTTTTTTCTGAATCTGATCATTTGAGCAACATGGTGATGCCCTGAGTGCAAATATGGTAAGCCATACTGAAAAATTTGCAACTGGTGTGGGCATGATACTATTGTATATAAGTTAGCTAATTAGTAGGTTGCTAGCTCTATTTATAATTAAATTTTGTATGCATGGTATCAGCCATAGCTAGTTGATAACATTACTTTATCAACATTGACAGAATACAGTGATGACTTTAGAGATCTTGTCTGTGGTTCTCATCTTCCTCTCTACTTCTGTCACAAATGAGGCAGTGCACTACATAAATGTCAGGAGAATAAATGAACATTTTGAACAATAAGCTTTGATTCCAAATTGTAGTCTCCTGGTGAAAAGATCAGTGTTGTATCGTTGGTTAAATAATTGCTCGAGTTGATGACAAACTGTGAGAGAGTGACACCATTATCAATAAATTTTGTGTCCCCATAATCATGTGGCTGTGAGGGTCTTGTTTGCATGGCCTGGATCTTCATCAAAGGCTGTCATTACCTGTAGTCACGATGCAAGGTTTAAATTTATCAACGTTAGTACAGTAACTGTGAGTGGGTTCGAGTTTGTTGGATGTTATGAGAATTCTGTTGTGTGTGTTGAGCGATTTGAACTTAGAGATTCCACTTTTCTGGGCAATGGTATAAATGAGGTGAGAGCCAATAGTACAGTACTGTTTATACAGAAAAGCTCTGCTAATCTAGAAGGTGTATCATTTGTATCTGTCATCGATGGACACTTAGCACCAGATCTACATAACTGCTCTGATTCCGAAGATGCACTTACAGTGTTAGATCTAACTAGCCTAAGAACGATCGGTGTCCAGTTACAAAGAAGCACCATCAGTATTTTACAAAGCTTGTTTGAGGGAAACACGGTTGGCCTCGTTGGTGGACTTATTTATGATGAAAGTGGTAGTAACATAACAATCACTAACACTACCTTCTTCAACAACAGTGCTGATGATCTATACGCTACCTGTGTATGCTATTGTCACTCCGATTGTAACTTTGTAACTAGTGGTATTGTGTACGCTAATAGCCCCCAGAATTCTGCACAAATTATTCGTGATAGCAAATTTGTTCAAAACATGGGAATGGTAATTTATGCAAACAACAGCAATGTGCTCATTACTCACACAAAATTTGTCGACAATTATATTATATACAATGGACCTTTTGCAACAGTGGTATACCTATCGAATAGCAACCTATTCATTAATTACAGTATATTTTCCAACAACAGCGGGCTTTCTCTAGAAACTATATATTCAAATATGACAATTAAGCATTGTGAATTCATTAGCAATAATCACATACTTGTGTTGAGTGCTCGACATGGGAAATCTCTCAGCTTTGACCATAGCAAGTTTACCAACAACACTGGAATACGGATTTTTAGTTCTATAAACACAAGCATGATTCATGTCAGTCACAGTGAATTTGTTGGCAACGTTGCGTCACAACATTTAATCGAACTTGCTAGTACAAAAATGACAAGTATTACTAATAGTCATTTTTCTGGCAATGCTCATAGGAAGGTTGGTGAAAATTCAGCAATATCTTCAGTATTGTACTTTGATGGAATCATGATAAACGTAAAATTAAACGAATTCATCCAAAATGAAGTACGCTATGTACTGAATATATAATGCTGTGCAGAATTTGATATGAACAATAATATATTTAATTTAACAACAGTGCAGCTTACGATGCATGTATACATACGTACTACTTGCAGACCAGGCCTTAGCCTTTCTTTGGGCAGTTCTCGTTGTATTCCATGCTCTGATCACTGGCTTCGAGATATGATAGGGATTGTGGCAGCTGCTTTTGTAGCTGGCATTGCTTTAGTCATCTCTATGTTAGCTCTTAACTTGACAGTTGCTATTGGCACCTTCAATGGAATACTCTTCTATGCTAATACTATTGCAGTGAACGTAGACACTTACTTTGCACCATTCACAAGTCCGAACCTTGTCACAGTGTTCATTTCATGGCTGAATCTTGATATTGGCTTTGATGTTTGCTTTATCAATTCAACGAACAATGTAGTTGTGATTCATGTCAGTAAGGCCCTACTGCAATTAGTATTTCCTTCCTATGTCATTGTACTGGTTGTCGTTGTAATAGTGGCAAGTGAATGTTCTTCCAAATTTGCTATGATGATTGGCAAAGGTAACCCAGTAGCAGTCCTGGCTACAATGGTCTTATTTTCTTATTCTAAGTTTTTCAATGTAATCGTTGCTTCAATCTCTTTACTGTATGAGCAACCAGCTTATGGTTCACGCAATGTTGATGTTTCAAGATTGGGAAATGCACTAGCAAATGTTATAGAAAGTGCCAATAATAGTACTGATGTAAAGGCTATCAGCTATTTCTTAATAGTGATTTCTATATTAATTTTAGCTTTTGGTATGATTCTCACCAGTTTAGTGTTTCTCTGGCAGTGGCTTCTACAATATCAACACAAAGCCATCTTTAAGTGGGTGAGGTACCAGAAACTCCAACTTTTCGTAGAGCCCTACCATGCTCCCTATACTGCTAAATTTCGCTACTTGACTGGCTTGCTACTGTTTGCACGTGTACTGCTTGATTTAATTTCCGTTTTTAATTTCTCTCTTGATCCACGTATAGATCTTATGGCTGTAATTTTTGTTGTTTGTGGCTTAATACTCCTAAAGGGAGTGACTGCAAAGAGAGTCTACAAGAATTGGCCACTTGATGTCATGGAAACCTTTATGTACTTCAACTTGGTTGCATTTTCAGGCCTCACATGGTACATCTTAGACTTTGGAGGGAACCAGGTTGCTTTGACCCACACATCTGTCACGATCATGTTCATCCTCTTACTGGGGGTCATTGTCTTTCATGTCTTACGCTACACCAGGCTTTATAAATGCTCTTTTGTTGAGAAGGCCTTCAGTTGGACATCTTCAAAGCTAATGGAGAAAAAACCAAAAGAGCAACCCCCAAATGACACCCCTGAAGAGCTGGATGGATATCGGCTGGAAAGATCAGCAGCTGGCGATCAAGAACTGCCAACCATGACATACTCAGTTGTTGAAATCAGTCAACCTACCTTAATTCAAGGAATAACTTCTATCTGCACATATTAATGATTATTATCATTGTGTTTTCTAATATTATTATGGTACCATTATCAACTTTTGTACACACAAGTTAGCACAATACCTGCAGCTAGCTAACCAGGGTGATAAAAATATATGTATAGGAAAGGTATAGGGCATAATAATAATACAATAATTGTACGATGCGGACTAGTCGGTTGGGACAAAATCTTAAAAATTACAATAGTGGGATCTCTCTCTGGACAAAATTAATAATAATATTATTAGCTTTGTTTACAAAATTTAAAATTGCTTAGGAATGTGCTTCAATCACTACACGTAGGGTGAATCCAGCGTTAAGCATTGACATAATATCAATGGTTTCCAGCATAATGGGCTAAGCATAATATATATCCTAAACTGGTTTCCCAGCTCCCAGATATGGTTTACAAAATTATTGGTTATAAGTTAAATAGCCATTTGTAAACAAATTTAGCACATTTATTATACACATGAAGTGAGCTTACTTTAGGCTCTGAAGTGATTTAAGGCCCTATTATGAATTAATAATAGCTATTAGCTACAGTGTTTGGAAAATAAAATAACTATGAATGACTTTTAATAGATGATGTGGTTAACTTTGCAATCTAAACAATACGTGACCTGCTAGTTGGGAGTTATCCGTTTGAAACAAGACAATGTCCAATTTGCTTTCTTCAAATGTAGTGAGTATACATAATTGTGTATATAATACAGAGTGGATTGTACTGTAGTACATTACAATAACTTAAAGCGCTACACACAACAAAATTAATTGTGATCTTGTGCATGATAGCTATTGTTATGACAAAGGAAAACTCCAGTACTTGTACATGTTATGACAACTGATTTTTAGAAAGTGTGCATGAATATATACATTATTATGATAACACATTATTAATTGTACCAGCTATAAATTAAAAATGCATCATCGGTCTGGAGGCTAAATTAAGCACACTTACAGTTAGCTACTGTATCAAGTTTGGATCTCACAAAAAGATGGCGGAAACCTTCTCTCTCCTGATTCTCTCGTGCCTAGGAATTTGGACTACTGACAGTGTAAGCGTTGCAGGTGAGGTACAACATTATTATATTGGGAGACCCTCACAGCCACAAAGCTGTGATAATCAGTGCAGCTGCAGTGTATGCTATGACATCACTCTTTCTCAGTTCATCAAGAATTCCTGGACCTGTGATAATCACTGTGATGACATAACACTAATCTTTTTGGGTGGAAATTACAATTTGGAATCAGAGCTAATTGTTGAAAATGTTCACTCTTTCTCCATGTATGCATGGCCTGGATCTTCAACAAAGGTTGGGATCACCTGTGGTCACGATGCAAGATTTAAATTTAGGAATGTTAGTACTGTTACTGTGAGTGGGCTGGAGTTTGTTGGATGTTTCGAAAATAATGTTGTAGCTGTTGATCATTTTCAACTTGAAAACTCTGGATTTTTTAGTGATAGTCGAGCATTAGTCAAAGGTACAGTACTAAGTATAGAAGAAAGCACTGCCTATCTAAATAGGGTAGTGTTTCTATCCATATTAAATTCTACTTCAGATGCTCCTCCAGATCTTGATAACTGTACCGCACCTGATCCCGTATTTTCAACTATAGATAGAGTGACTGGAATCTTGTTAGAGAGAAGCAGCATTACCATTACTCAAAGCTGGTTTGAAGGAAACAACGTGGACCTTACCGGTGCAGTTATATACGATGAATTTGGCAGCAATGTAATAATTTTTAATACCACCTTTGTCAATAACAGTGCTACAAAGTATTCTATTGACGATTGTTACAGTAGCTCTATTGGTGGTATTGTACGTATCAGTAAATCATACAAGAGTACTTGGAAGATATATTATAGTAAATTCTTACAAAATAGTGGAGGAATGGCAATTGTCTTAACATTCGGAGGCAAAATGCAAGTTTTGAATAGTAATTTCATCAACAATGCTGGGTTGAGAGTCCTTTATGCAGAGAATACCAATTTGAGCATCAGTCACAGCAACTTTGAGGGAAATGAGAATTTTGCTACTGTAGAGGTGATTCATGGAACCCTCATCACCATTGATCACACCAAGCTCTTCAATAACCATGGATTGTATTGTAACCTCGTTATTTCAAACACAACAATGGTAACTATTACTCATAGTGAATTTCTTGATAATATTGCTGATGGTTCTTTGATCAACCTTGATGGAGACATGATAATTGTACGATTAAGTGAATTTATCAATGATAGAGCCAGTTTTGCGCTGGTAGGCATACCATACTATGCTACAGCTGAGAACATAACTGATAATGTGTTTCATAACAACAGCGCAGCATATGAAGTATACATTAGGCCATTCTGCAGATCAGGCCTCCTTTCTTTGGGCAGTACTCGTTGTATTCCATGCTCTGATCACTGGCATCGAGATCTGATAGGGATTGTGGCAGCTGCTTTTGTAGCTGGCATTGCTTTAGTCATCTTTCTGTTAGCTCTCAATATGACAGTTGCTATTGGTACTCTCAATGGAATACTCTTCTATGCTAATATTGTAGCAGCAAATACAGACACATATCTTTTGCGATTTAGAACTTTTAATTTTGCAACTGTGCTCATATCATGGCTAAACCTTAATGTTGGCTTTGATATCTGCTTTATTGATACTGAATTCAATGCAGCTGTTTATAAAGCTTTACTACAATTAGCCTTTCCAGCCTATGTCATTGTTCTTGTCATTATTGTGATGGTGGCCAGCGAATGTTCTTCCAAATTTGCTAAGATAATAGGCAGAGGTAACCCCGTAGCAGTCCTGGCTACTATGATCTTGCTTTCTTATGCTAAATTTTTCAATGCTATTCTTGCTGCATCCTCTTCTTTGTATCTCCTACCTGCTTATGGCTCACGCTATATCAATGTTTCAAGAATTTCGTTACGAGATGTTGTAGCCGCTGTTCGAGAAACACATAGTACCGAATTTATAGCCATCAGCTATACCTTAATAGCATTAACCATACTTCTTCTGTTTTTGTGTGTAATGTATACCATTCTTGTCTTCTCCTGGCAGTGGCTTCTACTATATCAAGACAAGATCATCTTCAGGTGGGTGAGGTACCAGAAACTACGCCATTTCCTAGAGCCTTACCATGCTCCCTATACCGTTAAATATCGTTACTGGACTGGCTTATTGCTGTTTGCGCGTGTTTTTCTGTATCTGATTTCCTTCTTAAATTTCTCTCTTGATCCACGTGTAGATCTCATGGCCATAATTCTTATTGTTGGTGGTCTAATACTTTTAAAGGGATTGACTGCAAAGAGGGTCTACAAGAATTGGCCACTCGATGTCATGGAAACTTTTATCTACTTCAACTTGGTTGCTTTTTCAGCCCTCACCTGGTACAACTTAGACTTTGGAGGGAACCAGGTTGCTTTAGCCTACACATCTGTCATGATCATTTTCATGCTCTTATTGGGGATCATTATCTTTCATGTCTTACGCTACACCAGGCTTTATAAATGCTCTTTTGTTGAAAAATCCTTCAAATGGACATCTTCAAAGCTGTTAGAGAAAACACCACAAGATCAACCCTCAAATGACGCTCCTGATGAGCTGGATGGATATCGTCTGGTAAGATCTGCAGCTGGAGATCAGAATCTACCAACAGTAACCTACTCTGTCGTTGGATTAAGCCAGAGCCAGGACAATATGCATCAAAAAAATAAATGAACAAGAGAATTATTGCGTTGCTTAATAAGCTCCTGCAGTGGCATTAATCAACGCACTAGGAGTGCATAATTCAATTATGTGCTCCTGACATACACATTAATTTTGTTGTAGTTATGCAATAGATTCTTCATCATCTGTACTAATTATAATAGTGCATGAATATTTGGTTTTCTTTGTTCTTAGCATTAATGGTACTTTGTTATACTTCACATAATATATTAAGATATTATAATAATTATTGTGCATGCATGCGGCTATACTAGTCCATCGTAATAATGGGTCATCTCAACCTCAATAGCTAATCAGGTATTAAGTGTTAATGGAGAATTTTGATAACTAAAAAGCTAGGGACTTGAGGTGAGAATTATCAAAACATTAATGTTGTGACAATGGTTGCTACAGCATCAATGGTTTTTTTCTTTTTTTTCCCCGGTGGCAGTGTCTCTATTACTCTCTTTCATCATTGGCTTTGTTTATGAACGCTGAAAAAAATAGCAGAGCAGAAGATAATCCTGAATCATGTGACAGATCTCTTCATCTAGCCACCATACGATATCCTATTGTTGAAGCTGTGTATGAATGCCCGAATAGTATTGGACGAGTGAAGCACTGGAGTTATGAGCCACAACTGGAAGATAATGTGGCCTATGGTCACCTACAATAATAATAATATTATTATTCTTATTACTAATTCAAAAAATTAATTTTGGGTACTTGACAATGTGCTCAGTGGCACTGTGACTTTATAGTGCTATTGCAGAGATTGATACATAATACCTACAGATTGGTCATTACTGCATAAACTTGAATCAATAGTAACTATTACTAGTTTTTCGAACTCTTATAAGCATCCATATAATAATATTATTATTATAACTATTTCTGAGTCAGATGTTAATGGAAACTTCTTGGCTCCGTGGTAGCATAGCAAATACTTCAAAACTCTCCTGTAGCTCTGATAATATAATGGCCTCATTTTCTCTCATCTCAAGACCTGTCAGTGAACAATGAAAGTAAAGGTTGGAAGCACTATTATTAATTGAATAATGATCCACCTGCTGATTATGATAGTGGTGCGATACTGGGAGCTGTAGGATTTGTTTTGGGTGCTGCTGGAGTTGCAGCTGTTGTCCTGGCGAGGCAGATGAGCTCTTCGTACTTTGCACAATATCATGTTATCCACGAAGGAATGTGGTTAGTGATTATGTTATAATAATATTATATCAGTAGGGGTAGCTAGATAAATTCAAATTTTTTTGTTATGTGTATAAGCTTGCGAATTATTCTAAAAATAACTTATTATTGTCATAAGTATCAATAATTATTATTAGCATAATTTTGAGAACTTTCCTTGATGAAGCTATATCTGGAAAGTTTATTGGTCACCATTCATGTCAACACAGATAGAAAGAGAGATGTCACCCTAGCTTCATATATATAGTACCATTCAAGCTAGTATATTATTATTCTATGGCTAAGATGCATGGTATAGCTAGCTAGATCCTGGGGATGAGAACTGCTATAATAATACATCTCTGCATGCATGCTGACTCAAATGATAAGCAGTCACTAAAGATAATTATAGTTTACACTAGACCATTGTTTTAAATAAGTGTCATGAGACTTCTTTGTAAACATTGTGTCATGCACTAAGTCTTACGTTGATGAAAGACAATGGGTATCTTGAACAGGTATCAACAGCTATAATACATCAGATTCTCTGGATGCTGACTAAAATGACAAGCAATCACTAAAGATGTAGTTTACACTTGACCATTATTTTAAAAGTAGCACATTAATATAAGTGTCATGAGACTTCTTTGTAATCATTGTGACATGCACTAAGTCTTATGTTGACTAATAATAGCAGCTACATCCATTTAGGTGGCTTAAAAATAGAAATAATTTCTGAATCTGATCATTTGAGCAACATAGTGATCCCCTGAGTGCAAAGATGGTAAGCCATACTGAGAAATTTGCAACTGGCATGGGCATGATACTATTTTACATAAGTTAGCTGATTAGTAGGTAGCTAGCTCTATTTATAATTTTGTATGCATGGTATCAGCCATAATGCCATGATTGATAACATTACTTTATCAACATTGATAGAATTCAGTGATGACTTTAGAGATCTTGTCCGTGATTCTCATCTTCCTATCTACTCCTATCGCAAATGAGGCAGTGCACTACATGATTGTCAGATCCTCACAGCCACATGATTACAGGAATACAGAATTTATGGATAATGGTCTCACTCTCTCGCAGTTTGTCATCAACTCGAGCGATTATTTATCCAGGGATACAACACTGATCTTTTCATCAGGAAATTATAGTTTGGAATTGAAGCTTATTGTTGAAAATGTTCATTCCTTCTCCATGTTTGCACGGCCTGGCTCTTCATCAAAGGCTGTCATTACCTGTGGTCACAATGCAAGGTTTGAATTTATGAATGTTAGTACAGTAACTGTGAGTGGGTTGGAGTTTGTTGGATGTTATGAGAATTCTGTTGTGTGTGTTGAGCGATTTGAGCTTAGAGATTCCACTTTTCTGGGCAATGGTATAAATGAAGTGAGAGCCAATAGTACAGTACTGTTTATACAGAAAGGCACTGCTAATCTAGAAGGTGTAGCATTTGTATCTGTCATCGATGGACAAACGAAACCACAAGATTTACCAGATACACTTAATTGCTCTGATTCTGAAGGTGCACTTACAGTGTTAGATCTAACTAGCCTAAAAATGATCGGTATCCTGTTACAAAGAAGCACTATCAGCATTTTACATAGCTGGTTTGAGGGAAACACGGTTGGCCTCGTTGGTGGACTTATTTATGATGAAAGTGGTAGTAACATAACGATCACTAACACCACTTTTTTCAACAACAGTGCTGATGATGTATACACTACCTATGCATGCTATTGCCGTTCCGATTGTAATTTTGTAACGAGTGGTATTGTGTACACTAATAGCCCCCAGAATATTGTACAAATTCACGATAGCAAATTTGCTCAAAACATGGGAATGGTAATTTTTGCAAACAATAGCAATGTGCTCATTACTCACACGAAATTTATCGACAATAATATATGCAGTGGACTTTTTGCAACAGTGGTATACCTATCGGATAGCAACCTATTCCTTGTTTACAGTGTATTTTCCAACAATAGTGAGCTTTCTCTAAATACCATATACTCAAATGTGACAATTAAGCATTGTGAATTCATTAGCAATAATTACACAGTTGTGTTGAGAGCTCGATATGGGAAATCTCTCAGCTTTGACCATAGCAAGTTTACCAACAACACTGGAATACGGATTTTTAGTTCTATAAACACAAGCATGATTCATATCAGTCACAGTGAATTTGTTGACAACATTGTATCACAAAGTTTAATCCACCTTGCTGGTACAAAAATGACAAGTGTTACTAATAGTTACTTTTCTGGCAATGCTCACGCTGCAGGATGTTGTTATTATTCTTGTCCTTCACTGATCTACCTTCATGGGTTCAAAATAGATTTATATTTTATTGAATTTGTTAGCAATAAAGCTAACGGTACTGGATTAAGTATTCAAGCCATGAACACTAGCATTCATCATAGCAAATTTATTGAAAATTCTGTAATATTAGATTCTTCAGTATTGTACATTGACGGAATCATAATAACTGTAAAATTGAACGAATTCATCCAAAATGAAGCATCTTATGTAGTGGCTATACGATACTATGCAGAATATGTAATAAACAATAATATATTTATAAACAACAGTGCAGCTTACAATGTATACATACAAACTACTTGCAGACCAGGCCTTAGCCTTTCTTTGGGCAGTTCTCGAGCTCGTTGTAATCCATGCTCTGATCACTGGCTTCGAGATGTGATAGGAATTGTGGCAGCTGCTTTTGTAGCTGGCATTGCTTTAGTCATCTCTATGTTAGCTCTTAACTTGACAGTTGCTGTTGGTACTCTCAATGGAATACTCTTCACTATGCTAATACCATTGCAGTGAACATAGACAATTACTTTGCACCATTCACAAGTCCAAACTTTGTCACAGTGTTCATTTCATGGCTGAATCTTGATATCGGCTTTGATGTTTGCTTTATCAATAATAATTCAACAAACAGTAATGTGATTCTGATCAGTAAGACCCTACTGCAATTAGTATTTCCTTCCTATGTCATCGTACTGGTTGTTGTTGTAATAGTGGCCAGTGAATGTTCTTCCAAATTTGCTAAGATGATTGGCAAAGGTAACCCAGCAGCAGTCCTGGCTACAATGGTCTTACTTTCTTATTCTAAGTTTATCAATGCAATCATGGCTTCAGCCTCTTTGCTGTATGAGGCACCAGCTTATGGTTCACGCAATATTGATGTTTCAAGATTGGGAAATGTACTAGAAAATATAAAAGGAGCCAATAATAGTGCTGAATTAAAGGCAATTAGTTATTTCTTGTTAGTGATTTCTATACTAATTTTTGGTTTTGGTATGATTTTCACCAGTTTAGTGTTTCTCTGGCAGTGGCTTCTACAATATCAACACAAGGCCATCTTTAAGTGGATGAGGTACCAGAAACTCCAACTTTTTCTAGAGCCCTACCATGCTCCCTATACTGCTAAATTTCGCTATTGGACTGGCTTGCTGCTGTTTGTGCGTATACTGCTTTATCTAATTTCCGTTGTTAATTTCTCTCTTGATCCACGTATAGATCTCACGGCCTTAATTTGTGTTGTTTGCGGGTTAATATTCCTAAAGGGAGTGACTGCAAAGAGGATCTACAGGAATTGGCCACTCGATGTCATGGAAACGTTTATCTACTTCAACTTGGTTGCATTTTCAGCCCTCACGTGGTACAACTTAGACTTTGAAGAAAACCAGGCTGCTGTAGCCTACACATCTGTCATGATCCTGTTCACCCTCTTATTGGGAGTCATTGTCTTTCATGTCTTGCGCTATACCAGGCTCTATAAATGCTCTTTTGTTGAGAAAGCCTTCAAATGGATGAAATCTAGGCTGCTGGAGAAAAAACCAAAAGAGCAATCCCTAAATGACACCCCCGAAGAGCTGGATGGATACCGGCTGGAAAGGTTGGCAGCTGGCGATCAGAATCTACCAGTAGTAACCTACTCAGTCGTTGGACTAAGCCAGAGCCAGGAAGATAATATGCATCACAAGAATGAATGAACAAGAGAATAATTATGTTACTTAATAACCTCCTGCAGTAACGTTAATCAATGCACCAGGAGTACATAATTAAATTCAATTATGCATGTGCTCCTGATGCACACATTAATTTTGTTGTAATTATGCAATAGATTCTTCATTGTCTGTACTAATAACCGTGTGAATATTGCACTATAGCTAGCTGCTATTATTATAACCTCAAACTGTTTCCAGTACGATGTGAACAACAAACATGCATAATAATTATTACGCCATAATTATGAAGAATGAATAATATTATTACCGTATAATGTCCTGGGTAAGTGCCAATATACATCATACATCGTGATTTTGGACTGCATGGGCGCTTAATACCTGGGACATAATTTGTATAGAAGCTGCTACATTGACTACTTGAAATGCGGTACATGGGCATATGGGAATGGGCGCTTGCCCAGGACACTATATGGTAATAGCTAACTAAACTAACTACAAACAATGTCATTGTTACATTGTCAATAATTATGATATTTCAAACTCTGACAATATTAAGCCTCCAAAGTAGTTACTTAATCAGATATTAATGGAGACGTTTTGGCTCCATGACAGCATAGCAAATACTTTTACTCATCTCAAAGTTCTCTTGTAGCTCTGATATTGAAATGTAGGCCTCGTTTTCTCCCATCTCGAGACCTGCACATAAATTGAAAGGATATGTAAATTTTGAGTATAATAAGTGTTAGATTTAACAATGAAAGTAAAGGTTGGAAATATCTAACTATTAGCAAGTTACCTGGCATTGCAGTGTAGGCCTCGTTTTCTCTCATCTCGAGAACTGCTTGACAAAGGATATATCTAGCTCTTGTTATACTCAAAATTAACAAATAATATTATGTTAATTTTGAGTATAACAAGAGCTAGACTTAGCAATGAAAGTAAAGGTTGGAAGTATATAATAGCTATTAGCAAGTTACCTGGCATTGCAGTGTAGGCCTCGTTTTCCCTCATTTCAAGACCTACACAGAAGTTGACAATTACATTCAATATCCAGAATTTAATAGACTAAGTGAAGAAGTATGCTGGAAATTCATTGACAAGATACCTGGCATTTTCGTTGAAACTTCATATACAATGTTGTTTTCCATCTTGAAACTGCTTTCTTTTAAGTCGTCATAATTATTATCATAAGAATCTGCATGATGGTATTATTTATATTAGTTGTAGCATTAACCTTTACAGGGTTTCATCCAGTGGTGGGGACAGGGGGGAAGCTTCCCCTCCAAATTCCCTAGCTTCCCCCCCTAAATATTTGACTTTAATTAAATTAAGCATCAGTAAATCACCAAATAAAATCACTAGCATTTGAAAATTATCTGAAACAATATGGAAGAATTAAAGAAATTCTCCTAAATACGTCCCAAGGAACTTGGCGTGCTGAATACGCCCACTCATTTATCGTGCTTCCACCCCAAATTTTTGTCGCTGGATGAAACCCTGCTTTACCTAAACTCAATAAATTTTATGGAGTTAATAAATTGTACCAATGATCTATCTAATAATTATAGAAGCCCAAAAGTATACTTTTCCAAAAATTTAATTGCAATGAATTTTGTGCAAAGGGTGGACATTCAATTAATTTTGATGATTCTATGAAAACAGCTACAAGCATGCATAAAAGTATGTATGGTATTATGCTTGAACGTGTATTAATATGGCAAAAGGACCATGCAGAACAGTACGAAAAAAGGGATTTTGCAGGTGTATTCGTAATAATTTTATGTATTGTGTACAATTAACTTAAAGATCTTCAGTGCCATGATCTTTGGTGTATCCCAACACTATCAATGTCCAAGACATACTATAATTTTTCAACATGACTGTCACATTATTATAATTTATTGCCCATTTTTATTTACCCTTTGATTGGCGAGAGGTTTTTGCTCCAATTTTTGTCCTCCAACAGTGCACTATAAAGGCAACCACTGACAACAACACCACCACCAGGAGGGAAATGGAAACGACTATTCCGGCAATGGCTCCTACAGGAACACCTTTTGTTTGTAAATCTGCATAATAAAAAAATATATTATGTCGAGTATTATAATATACCTAGAATCTGATGTGATTGTAACTAACTTCTTATCTGAATCACCTTTTGGAACTGGCTGGTGAGTGGAAGTGGCGGTAAAAGGATTAGAGGAATAAGTGATGAAATCCTCTGAGCCAATTTGTATGTCACACCGTGCTCCAGTAAACCCAGGGACACACTGAGAACAATCTGTGGCTGTGAAATTCTCAGCACAAACTGCTCTTAATGTGAGATCCATTGTTAGCAAACCATATATGCCAGTGTAGTTCATCCTCACTGACGCTTTTCCCACGGTAAGGTTGTGGTTGACAAAGAGAGTGTCCACCAGATCATCAGCATTGCCGAGATTTGTATCATTATCCACAGCATTGATAAACAGTTGGACTCCCTGCAAAATTAATGATTATGATACTAAGCTTGTTTAATTTATTATTTATCTTATTAAAGTATCAACAGCTATATGCTTGCAGACAATAATACAGTCACTGTTAGCTACCAGCTGATACCAGTATAGATAGACTTATAAGATCAGATCCATATGGCATGGATGAGATATGAGCTGAATCAGATTTGAGCTGTATATAGCTACATTTGTTCATACCATGCATTCCTATATTGTAGCACCCACCCATGCATAATAATATTATATAGGCTAAGTATTATGTGAACATAATTGCACGATGGCCATGAATACTGTCAGGAGTTAAATGCATGGTTAGCCTCATTCCCAGGTCCCCCCCTCCCCCCCCCCCCCCCCCCCCCCCATAGCTCCTCTTTGTTCAGTGTATCATATTATACACGACATCGTGATTTTATGGGAATAAGGCTAGTACTAGTTCAAGATTACACAATGACCATGTATACTGTCAAGCATGTATTACATTATTATACCGGTATGTGCTTGCATTACACATGTCATACATGATACACTTGGGACTCATTATAGTGATAGATTATTTATTAGGTTACATTCCAATCATCAGTCAGTCCAGGTAGGATCAGTGGGTTGTCTAAGCCAAGTACTCTACTCTGAGAGAAATCAACGAAGCCATCATCACGGTTGGAATTGGATACTACGTATCCCGAGTAGTTAGTACATCCTCCAGCTCTCTCCTCCTTGCTACCGAGTGGTCTTAGACAGTAGTCAAAGTAGGTATCACACAAGAAATTGCTGCATTCTGTCGTATTGTGGCGATCACAACAGCCATATGGATCCGGAGTTCGACTGAACACACAATCTTTGCATGTTCCTGTTGGGTTGCTGTAGCCATGGAGCCTCACCTCAAGAAAGTATAGACCTCCAGTAGATGAAATTACCTAAAATATAAAATTATAAACTCACCAAAATTAATGCTTGCAGTTTATTAGTATTAATTGGGCCATATTTTAGGATCAAGTAAGTATAACCATGTAGCTGTCTTTTAAATATCCTAAGCTCTTCCATGTACGTAGTTATTGAAGCAGTATACGTTTAGAATCCAGAATAGGCCAGAAATCAGTGCTCCTTGATTCATTTCTCGATCTTCTTATAGCTTTGGACTGAATCAGATCTAGTTACAAGCTGTAAAGTAGACTTGTAGCTGATGGTCTGAATTCTGAGCTGGTATTTATTTTATACTAGACTTTGTTTCCTGTATGACTATTAATGGTAATAGCATGGCACTATCACATGCTGAGTATCAGTTCTGAGGTGTGTGACCGTTTTACTGCAGGGGTATTCGTAGAATATAGTATAAATGTGCATGTAATTTTATCTAGATCCAATAATAAGTTAACAATCCAGGCTTTGTTCCCATTCTATTCAGCTCAACCATCGACTATAAGCTTACTCTGGAATGTCATTACTAGAATGACATATTCAATGCTGCATAATTAGGCAGCTAACTCAATGTTGACATTCCTGTGACCTATTTCCTAACTATATCCTTGTTTAGTAGTTGCATATTATAATCTGGACATTAGTCCCTATGCCACATGCCTATCTAGATTTCAAGTGTAAGAGGCTCATGTGCTGATATGCAGTATAATTCTGATTAAACTTCGCTTCAGTATTTTTATTGTGCAGCATTAAGTTAAATGCTGACACAAAGTCATCTTCATGGTGCAACCTCCCCACTCGAGCAGGCTATCAAGATCTGACACTCTGCTCTGCCCATTTGCTAGAACAAATTATTATTTCCACTCTTTTGTACCTAGTGCTATCAGAGCATGGAACTCCCTTGACGAACTTCAGATTGCAGCTGATAGTCTCCAGTCATTCAAGAAAAGTATCGTGTGATGTTCATTGTGTCTGTTTAATTTTTGTCATTAGTTCAGTACGTTAATTAACTGGGTGCATACTAGATTAGTTTTATACTATTATGTATCCATTGCATATCTACTGCATAAAGTATTATAGACAAAAAAAAGTTAACACTAGCTGACCTGCTGGGGGACTGGAGTGAGGTATAGATCTAGAGTCTAGTACCAGGTTACCGACCTAATTAGCTAATTATTTTCTAGAAAGACCTTTAAATTTACGTGTGTGCATGCATGTATGTGTACGTATGTATCTGTTCCGTGTAACATTGCACATGAGATAGTTGGTAATACTGAGACTTAGTAGTTGTAGTTGTGAGTGTACTTGTATCAAACATGATATTATACAGCGGATTACACATAGTACTACTGTTACTCCATATATAAAACAAGCTATAATATAATACATGTAAGCTAGTGGTGACTCAAAATAATATCTGTCCTTTCAGAATGGCAGCCAGATTAAGGCCACAAGCAGCGTAAGGGTGCATCTCCCCCAAAACTCCCCCCCCCCTCCTCCTCAGCCCTCCCCTTCAGTCAGTATAGCCAACTCTGGGTTACTAGTGGCGATGAAAACCATCTGTGTAGGGCGAGCCTTCATGCAAGTCAAAAGATTCATTCGAGGATTCATCATGCTCATGGTATAGACTACCATCATGATCACATGCATGCCATTGGCGGTATGGAGCTGGTGCAGTGGCGTCTCTAGGTAGTTTCTACCTGGGTGCAAGCTAGTAAACAAAGAAAATGCATGAATGTACAAGGATATTAACTGATATTTACAACAGCATAATATTTCCTACTGCAGTAATAGCGTAAGAGGTACTATTCCATGTAGACAGTTTAGATACTGTCTATGGCAGTGTAGTAAAATTTTACGGAAAAAGAATGTACAGTGAGTGGGTTAACATCTTGAGGATAGGCAAACAACAAAACTACACATGCATGTATGCACCATAATAAATGAATAGTGGACGTCACTACTTGGTATTATAGTGATATCTGCATATGTGGCAAAATGTAGTGACCATTACTACATTTTGCCACAGATGTCACTACCAAGTAGTGATATTCACTTTCATTTTTTTACGGAGTGTGGCGGGGACACAGGTGTATAGATTTGGTGCAGATGAACCCAGATGCACCCCCTGGCGACACCACTGGGCTGGTACCCCGGACTACAGCACCATATCAGTCAGTTGCATGAATTAAGTCCTTAGTACCTCAACATAGGACT
This sequence comes from Cliona cf. orientalis, assembly GCA_963930775.1. Taxonomy (NCBI): domain Eukaryota; kingdom Metazoa; phylum Porifera; class Demospongiae; order Clionaida; family Clionaidae; genus Cliona; species Cliona cf. orientalis. The sequence continues at coordinate 4,348,793 of OZ005690.1, forward strand.
AGCTACTAGCTACGTATCATGAGTCCAAGTACCTGTATATACTGAGCCAGGGGACAAGCCTCTGGCATGCAGTGACCATCATGCTCAGGAAGTAGATGTTAGTTGTGTACCTGAATCTTGCTAGGGTGGTCCAGCACTCATGCACCCTTCCAGTATCATATCTTTGCCTACAGGTACAGATCATCTGCCAAATTGTCATTCAGATCGTGAGTGTTTGACAGTGCATGTACAAGAACATGAACTTCAAGACATTCCTGCTAAACTCATTGAACTCTATCATAGAGTTGGTATAGACTCTATAAGTAGGGATGGCCCGGATATGCCATATATGTAATACAAAACAAAAATGTTAATAACTCAGAACGACTTGAATTTTAAGATTTTTAACTTTCATATTCGTGATCTACGCCAAAATATCTATCTATCAAGCCCCTACACATCAATGAAAACAATCAGATACACCTGAACCAGCCGTTTTCAAGTTTGTAAAATAAAGTGCAATTCCTCATTCTTCTTTCTTTCATGATTCTTATCCAGGGCTAGCTCAAGACTAGCGTGACTTCTCACCTTAGCTATAAATCTACTCCATTTTGTTGAGCGTAGGTCCACGGATTTGCTTTAAGAGTCTGTTTAAAGAACTGGTCAGCTAGCCATGAACAACTTTATAATCAAAGGAATGTTCCCCCTCTATCGGCCAGGCATACTAATGCAGTTAAGTCTCTGCCACTTTTTAAGTTGGTCTACCTGGATCCCCTATCATTCGTTACTAACAGCAGGCATTCTCACGTTCAACAACTGCAAGACATTCACTGCAGGACAGCTCAATTCCAGCATTCTTTCTTTCCTGGGACTATTGCTCAGTGGAATTCCCTGCCGCATTATGTTCTATCTTCTGGCACCTTCCCTCCCCTGTTCTAAATCTCGTTTACAATAATCTTTTAGTTTATTTTATCTGTTTACCTACTTGTTGCGTGCTTGTAGCCCTTTCAGTGGCCAGTTACTATCGGGAAGAGGAGAGTGCAGGGGTACATTCTTTCTTGCCAGTTAAGCAGGGAGAGAAGAGTGCAGGGGTACACTCTTTCTTTCCAGTATTAGTTAGACTCGGGAGAGCAATAGTGTGGGGGTATACTCTTTCTTGCTTGTTAGTAAGCAGGGAGAGAAGAGTGCAGGGGTACAATGACAACCCTGCGCGCGCTGACATGCGCAGTGAAATCAGTAATTAATTGGAAGCGCGTGCTGACATGCGCAGTGGCGCAGACGAGCGTTATTTGGAGCGAGGGCATGCAAGTGACGTCTTCATGGACCCACAAGAAACTTGTTAGACCATCATCAATGATGAACCAACACTCATCCACTGGCTCCAGACCAAGATCTAGAACCTTCTTGCACCAGACATGACATGCCCTAAGTGTGGCAGTCAGTGTCATATGGTGCAGAGGCGCAGCTCTTTAAGGTACCATTAAATTGCGTGGGCGTGAGGTGGGGGATATGACACCTAAACCACATCAAAGTCATTAGTGAGGTGCATGTTGTGTAACCACGCCCTTTTAATTGCACAGGTCTCAGGGGTGTGGCTGCTAGAGCCGGAAGTGTTCATTTAATATCCTCCATGGACCGGAAGCCGAGCCGGAAGGGAGGGGCCAGGCCACGCCCAAAACAGCCCCACCCTGTTCCCCAAGGACCACCATTCTCAATCAAGTGCCTACTAACCACCGGATGTCCACCGGAAGCCCACAATCAATCCCAATTAAAACACACAGCTTCCTCAAGGCCAAAACACACACAAACACTTGGAGGCCGTTCTGCCACACCGCCCACGCAAGAGCTCACCTCATTTCCTGTGTGGGCGGAGTAACAACACGTCATCGCAACCACATCCGCTTCAAACCATCGTCAGCTTCCGTCCAGCCGTACAGGCCCCTCGATCGCACCGCCGTACAGTGCCTCATTAACAGACATGGCCTCACCTTTGACCTCCTGCCACGCCCCCAAAGCCTCCCCGCGGGGTTCAAAGGTCACCACCGCTTCCGGGACACGCCCACCTATCGCCGAGGCCAAGTCCCAGGCGCCGATGTCCAAGCACTGGCCCGTGAAGCCACGCCCAATCGGAAGCAATAAAACCTGCATTAATGCACACGCACACACTCCACACAGTGCCAGGAACACGCCCACACGCTTAATTAGGCCTAATAAGCTTTTTTTTTTTTTTTTTTTTTTTTTTTTTTTTGTCGTTGCGGTTAATAGTTAAGAACGAATGCTTTGATCTTGCTTTGATGTGGGCAATTACCGGCCTTTTCTTCAGGGGCCACTTCCGGTCGCTAATTACACGCGCATAATCATCCCTGGCCGATTCTGGACACGCCCACCTTCGACCAAAAGCACTCGTATGGCCTCTTCGGCCACGCCCCTTCACGATTCGCTAATTGAATTAGCCATTCCTGACGCTCACGCCCACGCAATTAAATGGTACCTTAATACTCTTGGAGGTGCCCCACCAAAGGCTGCCAGGCGATCAAGAGCATCAGAGAAGGCAGTTTCTTTGCCAGGAGTCACCTAGGGCTAGATGTTATAGTGGAATTAATGTGCTTTTGGAGTAAGCAGGTGAGGTCATCATTACTACAATTCATAATACATATCATTATGCCATGATTACCTCCATATACTTAGGAGCGTGTGACAGATGTAGCTATATAGAGAGACTCAGTGGGGCATCGGCGAGAGTGACGGTTGACTGGTTCAATTTTTGTAGGGATGTCTGCGCCCAATACTTCCTTGACCACCCAATTGTCATTGGAGGGCCTGGAACAGTGGTGGAGATTGATGAAAGTAAGTTTGGGAAGAGAAAATATAACAGGGGGAGGACGGTGGATGGGTACTGGGTTTTTGGAGGAATCAAGCGTGGCACAACCAAATCATCCATGGTTGTTGTTGAGGATACGAGCGCTGCAACCCTGATCCCAATAATTCAGCGCTACATCCGACCAGGCAGTGTCATAATCTCTGATTAGTGGCGAGCTTACAGCACGCTATTTTCGCTTGGTTACACTCATCAGACAGTGAACCACTCCCGTAACTTTTTGGACCCAAGCACAGGTGCACACACAAACAGCATTAAAGGCTACTGGTCCTGTGTAAAGAGACGGATGAGAAGACAAGGGGTGATGAATACCACCAATGACCTCTTCCCAACTTATTTATTGGAAAGCTTGTGGAGGAAACGCTTCTGTGGAGAGGATCTTTTTGAAAAATTATTTAGTTGTATAAGTGAACAATACCCACTATAGATTACATGTACTTTAACAACATTCACTTGACTTTCTGTCTCTTGATCATCCCACTCTTTAATAATCGTTTGGCGTTAATTGGAATGAGGTGAGTGTATTTGGAGCGAAGGCATGCAAATCCAAAAGTTTTAATGTAGTGCTGTAAAGCTGTGAAATTCCGACTGCGGTAGTACCTAAAAGTAAATGTAACCGAATTGACAAGCAACGAAGCCACACTCATGCAAATGACGATGAGGTAGTTGAGTATACATAGTGGTGCGATGTGTACATGTGTATAACAAGCACACCCTTACCCTTATTGGTTCCCATATTTATAGTATGGTTATGTATGTTAACTGGTTTAAAATTTTTTTGCTTTGATAGATAAAATTAATATCTAGCAATAAAAAAGTGAGATTGTTTCAAGAAGTGTGTGGGGGGGGGGGGGGGGGGGAGAAAGCCTATATTTGGTGTTCATTTAAGAATTTCTGAATATTTGATGTATTTGTATTTCTCTCTCTTTCTGCACAGTTGTTAGGTGATGTGAAGCTTGAAGACGAGTCAATAGAAGGTTCGTAAGTAGCGCAAGTTTTGAGTTTCTTTTCCTTTAATTTTCTTTTTTTCAGAATCACTGGTAATCCAAGATTTCAGACATGCATGCTCTATTGTAGTTTGACTTTTCAGTTTTACAATCATTGCTATGCATACTCAATGTGTGTTGATAAGGAGTTGTATGTGCATAAATAAGTATGGAATATACTCTGGAATGAAGATGCCTCCTTTAGTCAGAACAATATGCATGGTCCAGGCTACATAAGACAAGTGTACAATCTTAACAGTGTATGATTATTTCTTCTCATTATAGCCTGGAATTGGGGGGCTTCCTCCTCGTCTGAGCAGTGCAATGGACTAGATGAAGGGGATGGGTATGGCTCCACACCTAAACCCCACCTTCCTTTAGGAGATGGCTGCACAGGGCAATGCTGGAGCCAAGCAGAACATGGTAAGCAATAAAAAATGTGTAATTTACTGTATTTGTAAAAATTACCATATAGCTGGAAAATTTTTTTTCGAATTTCACCGTCTGCTTTCATTGGCAAAGATGGATCTGTCAATTTTATTCCTTTGTTAATTGCATAGAGGATGTGGCGACCTTTACTATTATTGGTGAAAATGTTTCTGTGATACAAATGTAGCTGGGCTTGGCGAGTTAGTTGTGATGCTACTTGTACTTGCTACTTGTACTTGGTACTTAATAGTAGCGTACTCTCCCCCCCCCCCCCCCCCCCAAACGTTCATAATTAAACTCTCACAGATATCCGGAAAATAGCCAAAATTTTGCCCCTTAATATTATTATATTTCACAAATCATGGAAGAAATTTTTTCAACGATATTCGTCCTAAGTCTTAGATGTTTTGCAGCCCTACATGTACAGTCCATATACACATTATTAACTACATATGTATGTATCAAAAGTTTAAGTGCTATAGTTCAGTATTCTGCCTAATTAGGTCTTGAAGCTCCTACCCACTACTTTTGATGTACCAAAAGTTTAAAAGTCCAACAATAATTGTATATACATGTTCAGTTAATTCTGTTCATATCTTGAGGCTCCTGTCGACTAGTTCGGCCAGTTGATCAGCATCCACTTCTCCCTCCCTCACTATACTGATACCATTCCTCCGGGCGTAGTCCACCACGGACTGGTTCACTATAGTCCGTTGCCTCACGTACATATAGCCTGAAACCTATTTTTGTTGTGTGCATGTATGTACAATGTACTTGTATAGTTGCTTGATTGCTTGTAGAGTGTGAAAATTGGAGAGCCTGATTTTAAATTACTGCCCCCCCATCAATGCATGATGCATACCCATTGTGCTTTCTGCTCATGCGCACAACTAACAAGCGTATGTCTGGTAAAGATCGTCACTGTTCTAAATAATATTAGTTAGACACTGTTTTCGAGGTTTTTATGTGATTTAGAAGTAGCCAATCAAATTGCAGTATTAAATTTTGTTACAGCTATGATCTAAATAATGCTTGTGATGTCTATAGTGACGAAAATCCATGGAACCAATCACTATGTAAGATTGCTATATACTATTATTACAACAAAATATTATAGGACCTGGTAAAAGTTCATGCCTTCCTAGTCTGGGTGCAGAGAGTGCTGTTTCAAGTGTCACCAGAACAACTATAAGCAGCATTTCCATTAATTATTAAATTTTCTCTCAAGTTCACAAAATTATAGCCATGCACCGAAAGTAAATCTATAGATTAATTGTGCAATGTGTGTGCGGGGTATGTGCTCTACAGAGCTCTAGTTTGCAAATGCATGTACCTATGATTTAAGACTTAGCGGCAAGTATATGTACAGACTGCCCCAGAAATGAGGACATTACATGTACATTTGCTTGTATTCATGGACCTGGCAAAATATACATAGCAAATTTTGCACGCAAAGACTTCTCCATTAATCAGAATATATTATCTTAAGAGCAGTTTTAGTCTTACCTGGCTGCATCTCATGCTATCTTTGAGAGCACACATATCTTTGTGTGTCTTGTCAACCTGTGCTCTACCTAGGCTTGTTCCCTCATAGTTTTTCATTTCAACTATAGCTCCGTTCCTGCCTTTGGTAAAGACTGCATCTGGTATGCAGTACCTCCTGTTGTCTCCACGACCTACAAAGCGTATACACTAATTCAAATTTTTGATGATTATACTATATGATTTAACTTAACTTAAGCTGTTTTGTTATAAATTAGGTCAGCAATTATTTAATCACTTAGTCCCAATTTGAGGCTTAAGAAGCTGAACAGTTTGATATGCTAGCTGCATATACTCCCAGTTTTAAGACAAATACATGCTTAATTGTAGCTAACAAGAAGTTATGAAATTAATTTCAGTTCCAAACCGAGGAGAGTGTTGTGTAGCAAAGTCATATTACAGTAACATACATGTATGTAGTTGCACTAACCTGGAGTGACATTCAGCTTTTTCTGAAACTCCACCTTAGATGTGATATTCCCTCTAGCTCTCTCCACTCCCATTTTAAAATAATCCTCAAACTCTCTTCCCTTTGCTACTGAGCTCTTAGAACCTGGTGTAGGTGCAAACAACAGCCTAGGCTCACAAGTGGCTGCCCTGCGGTTCCTCGGGCTAGTGGACTTCTCTCTCTCACTTTTAGCCCTGCCATAGCTGATTGGTGGCATAGAAGCAGCTCTATCATTTGTGCGTCTGTTAGCACCATAGGAGCTTCTCTGTGTGTTATCAACGCTGTTGTAACCTTGTCTCCAGTCGCAATCATTTTTTGGTGTACTAAGACTGGTTGTTGGGTACATGTAGCTCCTCCCTTTTGAAGCATTATTTCGTGGTTTGGTAACCGGCTTGCTTTCGCATCTGTAGCTAGGCATGCGGTACATGTATGTGTGCGTGTACATGTATCTGTGTCCTGTATGCCACGATCGAATGTTGTCGTTCAAATAGATAGCATTGTAGTCTTCCTCCCAGCTGTACTCTGAACCTGAATCTCCGCCACTATTGTCATATACCAACCATTCGTCATCGTACTCTGAGCCAGAGTCGTCGCAGTCGGTATAGTCATCTTGATCAGTGTAGTCATCATCGCTATACTCATCACTGTAGTATCCATCCCAGGCACTGCGTCTCCATGTAGCACTCATGGTCTGTATGTGTACATGTACAAAATAAGGGAAAGAATTGGGGGGGGGGGGGGGGGAGGGAGGGGGGAAGAGAACTACCTCAGACTGAGAGTACGATGTTCCTTGACTCTGCTTCTAATCCTACTCCTTCACAGCCACTCACACCTGTTCTTAACTTTTACATGTAACTGATCGTTTCGATCCTTTATATAGCATCTGGCTAAGGGTGGTCGTACAGCAGGTTGTTTGTTACCATAAATAGAACTGATGTAATAGGAGACCCCCTTAACCAGATGGTGGTTAATAAGTGATAACTGGTCAAAATTAGTGAGATAAACTAACTCCCTGTAATGTTAGATGTTATTACATGTAGATTGTGGTACCAGATAGGGTATAAATGTGCCATGTCAGTCCAGTTGGCCAAGTACAATAGGTCAACAAAACCACAATACATCTACAGCCAGCCAGGCCAGCTGGACAAACCACGGGCTGATATCAATAGCATGGAATGAGTCAGCAAAAAGCTATCAAGCCTAGAACCCAAGACAGTCAAAGAAAGCAACTTAGTCGCTCTAGTTTAGACAGTCATCACTTCTAGTTAGTGGTTCATATACTGTACCACTTGCTTATAATATGACAGCTTGCAAATGCAGACTAGCTATTGCTATTGCGCTGAGGGTTTTGCACTATAGCGCTTCATTATGTACAGTTTCTTGTAGGCTATGAATTGTGTGGATAACATTTCATTCAGGAGATATGGCGTTATTTGTTGACCATGATTACACCGGTACTATACAGTGTAGTTGTAGAGTAGCCACAAGAATGCACTATATGGATTGCACGGTATTATGTAATATTACCACGTGCATGCCGGATCAACAGATCTAGTGGAAAGTAAAGCCAAGAAGCGTAGTTGATAGCCTACTGAGATCAGTGAAGAGTCAGTCAAATTTTAAGAACTATCGCTAGAACTACACACTACTAATCTTGAAGTGAAGCCATCGCTATCTCTTTCATCGATTGAAAGCTCATCAAGAAGCGAAGAAGGCCATGGTGGTCAGCAAATGTTGCCAGAACTTTTGAACGAAGCGTTTTCGACGAAATCCACACAATTCAGGCCTTGAAAATGCTGTAAAAAGCCTAATGACACCTTGTTTGCACCGTATTAACCAGGTATGTAGCAGCTGGCATGGTAACACACACACACACACACACACACACACACACACAGAACGATTTCTGTACCCCTCGCGCGTGCACCGAGGGTTAATGATATCATCTCATTTTGGACATATAAACCAGGTATATATCCGTTAGCATGGTAACAGACACACACACACACACACACACACAGACAAAACGACCACCGTAACCCTATGGCACACGTGCCGAGGCTTAATAACCTAGAAAGCTCAAAATTGATTTTTAGTCACTCAAATCTATCTACTTTGATTTTTATTGGTCTGAAAGATTAAAGCGTAGCACTTGGTAACAGAGCTACCTGCAATTAAGCCTATTACCGTACCCTCGCGAAAGAGGGCCCATGGGCGGTGCACCTTCCATTGAGCCAAGTTTGGGGGATGGGCCGATATTCGAGGTATCAGTATCGCGTTCGTACGTGGAAGAGTGCCCAGGTAAGTTATCTACGTTAGCTTCATAATTTGAATAGTAGCTAGCAGCGCCTACTATTGATTTTATCTTTATTCAAGCACAGTTACCAATCCACAGCAAGGGCGGCCGCGATACTTCACTGTGTTTCGTTGAGTGCAGCCATATTAAGTGGGCGAGGCTACGATCGCTAGCCGTGTACGATCGTTTATTTGTGCTGAAACATGGCATATAGCTAGCTAGGCTTAGCTTTACAGCTGTTACTTATCGATCTTATATGAACTATTCGAAGTTCCGTCCTCATAAACCAGTCATTTGAGCTGTGTTTTCAAGGGCAGCTACACATGGGCGCATATTCGAGTAAATACTATACCTTAGCAGGAAATTGAACCCAAAGTGGAGGGTGGGCCAACATTCCATAGTGGGCCCTCTTTCGCGAGGGTACAGTAATAACAATCATAATACTATTCTCTACCTGGACCTTGCCAAACACATGTTATATTTGTGACAGGATCTGAGAAAAGGGACCACTTCGCACTATTACCGAATTTTCATTTTAAAATGCTTATGTCTCTGGAACCATAGCAGCTATAACTTGAACTTTGGTAAGAATATTCTTTCATTATCCTGCTACATTCGCAAGAAATTCCAAGCTCCGGCTATTTCCAGTATGGGAGGGGCAAGCACACATCGATCGAGTCAGAAGTGGCCAATTTATGCTTCACTTTGGCAGCTTACTGCTCAGGACAGAAGGCTTGCTGTAGCTTCTAATGTTGGATCTGTGAAGCAGAAAGCCTAAACTGCTTAGAAACCAAGTCAGAAGTCCAGGGCTCTTGAGGCCTTAGTCCAGGAATGGTGACAGTTTGAAAATTGAAAACAAAAATCATATTTAGCGTGAAGTGGCCTCAGTTCCTTTTACATTTGTACATACTTACAATCCAAAATTCTTACATGTATTATACACAGTGTATTAGAACCCACTAGTGAAGAATTGAGCACCTCCCACTAATAAATGAGGTGCAAGAGATGCATGATTAATGTCATGTAACTGATTTGTTTGTCCATAACCTCCTTTCATGATCAGGCTGCCCTATGATCATCCCATAACCAGTAATTTGCCTATAAAAACTTCGGTCGCTAAGGGATTGCAAAGAAAGTATGTACATGTATAACGATATTCATGTATATACTCTCCCTTTACTCTCTCTCTCTCTCTCTCTCTCTCTCTCTCTCTCTCTCTCTCTCTCTCTCTCTCTCTCTCTCTCTCTCTCTCTCTCTCTCTCTCTCTCTCTCTCTCTCTCTCTCTCTCTCTCTCTCTCTCTCTCTCTCTCTCTCTCTCTCTCTCTCTCTCTCTCTCTCTCTCTCTCTCTCTCTCTCTCTCTCTCTCTCTCCCTCTCACTCACACACACACACGTGCACACACACTCCACCTCCCTCCCTTCCCTTTTAGGCGTTCCTCCAGCTCTAGGCATGAGCACCGTAGTCATGACGATCGTGGTAAGCGTAGTGGTCGAAGCAGTCACTGCAGCTCCAAGCATCACAGAGACAGAAGCAAGAGATGAACTGATTTTAATTTACGTATGTACATGTACTTTGCCACTAATTTGGCTTTTAATTGTTTCATATTCATTAATCTTTCAAATGGTGTTACCACCCTAATGCACTACTACATTTTGATCATTCTTTTGTAAATTTATTATACCAATAATTAACCCTCGCCGCAAAGTGTAGGCGGAGGGTTACTGCAATCATTTGGCCATTTTTGTCCGTCCGTCCGTCCGTCGTAACCCTCTTTTGCTAAAATTAATCGTAAGGATCGTTATTCGGGGCGAGCCTGAGCGAGCCCCGAATACATGAGAGACAAAAAGCGGTTTTATATGTATATATGTACATATATATATTTGTATATTTGTGGGGTGATCATTTCAGGAGAGAGTTAAATTTTGAACGCGTAAGGTAATGATCGTCATGCGCATACGACCGCACTGCACCATATGTGCACGCAATATCTGATAGACAACTGGGCCTGTACAGCATAGGCAAAGGCATAGAACTGGAAAGTTGATCGAGTGCTGTACCACTCTGGCAAGGTTCAGGTCCACGATTAACATCACTGGCAAACTCCACTTCCCTGAGCATGAAGGTGACTGCATGGAGGCTTATCCCTCAGGGCCTGGCTACACTCTTGCCTCGTGCCCAGGCCCTTTAGGCTACACTCGGGTATGTAGCTACTAAAGCGATTGGTAATGGTCGTTACAAACTGAGTCCACAGTCCAGTCCACGGCCCAGGTTTTGAAGTATCCTGCTCTCAAATGCATAATTCAGTTGAAGTATGTCACAGGCTCTGAGGCTTTCAGTCTGTAGTGGCATAGCTAGCCAGGTCAGTCAGTGCCTTCCGGGCCCCAACTAGCTAGCTATTATAATTATAATTATAGATATCACTGACTCTGAGTACCAGAACCCTGTTTAGGTGCAGGGTATGTAGTCAATAGTATACATGTACCAGTACCCTATTCAGGTGTAGGGTAAGTAGTTCAATATAATTATTATACTCCTGATATTGAACATGCACAGTAGCGTATACACATGCAGTGAGCCATGCTATATGCATGCATGTAGCGGTGAAGGTTCTGCACTCCTGCATGTGCATTCATTATTACTGTGATTGAGCAGTGTACTCAAAAGAATTGTGAACTGAAGCGAGTAATAATAGGTCATCATATGGTGGTCTCATTCCCACTCTTCATGCAAGGAAGGGTCTGGTGACAATGGAGCTGTTTCTTGGCTCTATAGGCATGTGACTTAGCCTCAATGTTACACAATCAATCACACACCAGTTGTGGTGGCAGTGTAAGCGTAGGGATGTATAGTGCAGTGAATGTCCCTATATACAAATCTGTGAATGGAGAATTAATTACTGTATGGACTTCAGATGAGAATTATCCCCACACTAACATTGTGACAATATAATTGCTACAGCATCGATGGTTTGTCTTGGCCTGGTGGCAGTGTCTCTAGTACTCTCTTTCATCGTTAGCTTTGTTTGTGGACGCTGCAAAAATAACGGAGCAGAAGATACTATGATCCTGAATCATGTGACAGAACTCTTCGTCTAGCCACCATATGATATCCCAGTGTTGAAGCTGTATATGAATGCCCGAATAGTATTGTATTGGACGAGTGAAGCACTGGAGTTATGAACCACAACTGGAAGATAATGTTGCCAATGGTCCTCTACAGTAATAATAATATTATTAATTTTGGGTATATAGCTACTTGACAATGTGCTCAGTAGCTAGCACTGTAAATTTATAGTACTATTGCAGAGATTGATACATAATACCTACAGATTGATTATTACTGCATACAATGATTAACTTGAATCAATAATAATTAGCTATTACTAGCTATTCAGACTTTGAAATAATAACTATTACTGAGTCAGATGTTAAATCAATGGAAACTTCTTGACTCAGTGGCAGCATAGCAAATGCTTTTACTCATGTCAAAACTCTCCTGTAGCTCTAATAATGGCCTCATTTTCTCTCATCTCAAGAGCTGGACATAAGTACTGTTATTATATAGTATAATATTATATTATAATCTATCATGCTCCCTATACTGCTAAATTTCGCTATTGGACTGGCTTGCTACTGTTTGCACGTGTACTGCTTCATCTAATTTCTGTTGTTAATTTCTCTCTTTATCCATGTATAGATCTCGTGGTTGTAATTTGTGTTGTTTGTGGCTTAATTCTCCTAAAGGGAGTGACTGCAAAGAGGGTCTACAAGAATGGGCCACTTGATGTCATGGAAACTTTTATCTACTTCAACTTGGTTGCATTTTCAGCCCTCACGTGGTACAATTTAGACTTTGAAGAAAACCAGGCTGCTGTAGCCTACACATCTGTAATAATTATGTTCATCCTCTTATTGGGAGTCATTATCTTTCATGTCTTGCGCTATACCAGGCTCTATAAATGCTCTTTTGTTGAGAAAGCCTTCATATGGATGATATCTAGGCTGCTGGAGAAAAAAACCAAAAGAGCAATCCCCAAAATTAATAACACCCCCTGAAGAGCTGGATGGATATCGGCTGGAAAGATTGGCAGCTGGTGATCAGAATCTACCAATAGTAACCTACTCTGTCGTTAGATTAAGCCAGAGCCAGGAAGATAATATGCATCACAATAATGAATGAACAAGAAAATTAAGTTACTTAATAACCTCCTGCAGTAACGTTAATCAACGCACCAGGAGTACATAATTAAATTCAGTTATGCATGTGCTCCTGATGCACACATTTGTTGTAATTATGCAATAGATTCTTCATTGTCTGTACTGATAATAGTGTGAATATTGTCACACTATAGCTAGCTATTATTATTATAATCTCAAACTGTTTCCAGTACGATGTGAACAACTAACATGCATGCATAATAATTATTATACACTGTAACAGTGACTAGTATTATAGTGTATGTGTATATTGTGATTGCACGTGATTCTGTTGTATGTCATATGATTATCATGTCAACCAATCAGATTGTTACATGTAGTTTTTGTTGTGTGTGCACTATCAATGGTTGTGTGTATGCATCGTTATTCTCTGTGCTGTCAGCTGCTATTCTGAATCAAGTTATATTATAATTCACAAGTAACTATCACCCGAGGTCCTGTGACATTTGGCGTAGTCGGCAGGATCGACCCGCGAGCACCCACGCTACCGAATCGGAAGTTGGAGACAGGAGTAGGTGAATTAACATCACTGTGATGGCAGACGAGGACCCACCCGCGGATCCCACTGCAAGCGCTACATCGACGCCGGCCAAGCCCAGACCCTTGGTGCTGCCCGAGCCGTTCTCAGGTGACGGTTGTTTCTCGGATTGGATCGAGCACTTTGAGAGCGTAGCAGCTGTGAACTCTTGGGACGACGCCGCCAAGGCCTTGTGGCTACGGGTACGATTGACTGGAAAGGCCCAGACTGCGTATAAGCGTCTATCTGACGATGCTCGAAAGGCCTATGCGGACTCGGTCAAAGCTCTGCGTGAAAGATTCGAACCCAAGAGCAAGCGAGAGTTGTATGTTGCCGAATTCCATGCTCGACGCAAGAAGAAAACTGAGGATTGGGCCGATTATGCAGATGAACTTCGAGTGCTCGCCGACAAGGCCTACTCGGACCTCCAGGAGGAGGCGCGTGAACGTATCGCACTAAACCACTTCCTGGAGCACCTGGATAATCCGCAAGTTGCATTTAATGTAAAACAAAGGAGCCCCAAGAATCTAGCTGATGCAGCCAGTGCCACTATTGAACTAGAATCGTATCTCAGCCCAAAGGCATCTCATGTTGCAATCGCTGAGGAAGGGCAGAAAGGCGTGGCTGAGGTAGTAGCAGCGTTCCAGAGTCAACAGGAGACCATGATGGATATGATACAGAAGCTAGTTGAGCGTGTGGAGAAGCTGGAAAGCAACCAGGCCGTGCGCCAACCACCCAAACCACCTGCCCCTGCTGATGGTCCACCGAAGAGCAGTAACCCTATTATCTGTAGGAGGTGTGGACAAGAAGGACACTACCAAAGGGGCTGTGCAAGACGAGGAAGGCTTCCGGGAAACTAGGCACCCTCGGCGCCAGAGGCCGAGCGTCCGAGGGTGATCCTAAAAAGGCCTATACCCCTACCGCTGGTACACCTGAGGCTATACCTCTACTACTTGTGAGCCCAGCTTCGGCGTACACTATCACTGGTACTATCAACAAGGTTCCTGTTACATTCATTGTAGATACGGGAGCTGCTGTGACATTGCTGAGTAAGGAGTTCTGGGATAAGATGAAGGAAGAGGGGGCAGAACTAACCCCCTGGCAGGGCACTCCATTCGTAGGAGTGGACGGAACACCCCTGCAGATATATGGTACTTCCTTGCTGAAGGTGTGGTTGGACAAGAACGAATTTGAAGTACACTGTTTGATCGCAGACATACACACTGCCGAGGGTATCCTGGGGCGTGACTTTCTTGGACCCAACCAGTGTGTAGTGGACGCAGGAAATAAGACCTTGCACTTGGGTGATGGAGAAATAATCCCCCTCCAACAACCACTTCAAAACTCCAACACCCCAACTCAAGTTGTGGGAGTGGTGATGTCAGAAACGGTGAGAGTCCCTGCTTTTAGCGAAGTTGAGATAATGGCAACTGCACGAGACGCCTCGAATTCTGAAACCTGGCTAATGGAACCCCTGCCCCAGGAGAAGATACGGACTTCTGTTTTTGTCGCTAGAGCAGTGGTTCGTCCAGAGAGTGATACTGTTCCCGTGAGATTGCTAAACCTGAGTGCCGACACAGTCACGATCTACAAGGGGAAAAAGATAGCAGAGATGGAAACCGTCAAAGGAGCCAACATTGAAGAGACGAACACAGAAACTGTATCTGCTGTTTCCTCCGCAGGATGTATCGAAGCGACAACAGAGCTGGAGGAGGAGTTACGGAAGCTAGTTAATGGCTCTGAGGAAAAATTGAACGAAACCGAAAAAACACAACTACTTTCCTTGCTGCTGGAGTACCATAGCCTGTTTGCAGCCTCGACTTCCGACCTTGGGCGCACTAACTGCATCCAACACCACATTAACACAGGGAGTAACCCCCCTGTAAGACAAGGGGTGCGTCGAATTTCACCAGCTCTGAGGGGGGAGGTACGTGAGTTGCTGGATGAGATGAGTAAGAAGGATGTGATTCAGAAATCAAGAAGTCCATGGGCCTCCCCCATCGTCCTCGTGCGGAAGAAAGATGGAAAGTTACGGTTCTGTGTGGATTATCGGAAGGTAAATTCGATCACAAGGAAAGATGCCTACCCCCTGCCAAGAGTGGATGACACGCTGACCACACTGGACGGTACAAAATGGTTTTCAACGCTAGACATGATTAGCGGGTATTGGCAGGTGGAGGTGGCACCAGAAGACAGAGAAAAGACGGCGTTCTGTACCCATGAAGGTCTCTACGAATTCAAGGTGATGCCCTTCGGTCTCACAAATGCTCCGGCAACCTTCCAAAGGCTAATGGACTCCGTGCTGGCTGGGCTACAATGGAAGAGTTGCTTGGTATATCTAGACGATATTATCATTTGTGGAAAGACATTCGAGGAGCATTTATCTAATCTGAGAGCTGTCTTCGAGTGCTTGAAACAGGCTGGGTTGAAACTACAGCCAACCAAATGTGCTTTTGCCAGGAAGAAAGTGGAATTTCTGGGACATATAGTCTCAGAAGATGGTATTGCAACCGACCCAGCAAAGGTTGAAAAAGTGGCAAATTGGCCTGAGCCTACCTCAACAAAGGAAGTCCAACAATTCCTTGGATTAGCCAGCTATTACCGTCAGTTTATCAAGGACTTCTCCATGTATGCCAAACCGTTGTGCAAGCTGACAGAGAAAGGAGCAGAATTTCGGTGGACAGCAGATTGCCAGAACGCTTTCCTGGATCTCAGGAGGAAGCTAGTATCTGCTCCAATCTTGGCGTTCCCCAACTTTTCAAAACCATTCCTCCTTGATACGGATGCGAGTGATAACGGAATTGGGGCTGTACTCTCGCAGGTTCAGGAAGATGGGCGAGAATGCGTGATCGCCTATGCCAGTCGGATGCTAACGAAGGCCGAACGAAGATACTGCGTCACTCGTAAGGAGCTGCTGGCCGTAGTAACCTTTGTACATCACTTCCGGCACTACCTGCTAGGACAGCAGTTCACACTCAGGACTGATCATGGATCTCTGACATGGCTGAAAAATTTCAAGCATCCCGAGGGGCAGCTAGCCCGATGGCTGGAGCGATTAGAAGAGTACAATTTCACTGTGGTACACCGCCCAGGGCGTAAGCACTGCAATGCTGATGCGCTGTCCAGACTTCCCTGCCGCCAATGTGGTCGAGAACCAGACCCCACTGAAGAAGATGATGTCAGAATAGTGACAACTCCCTCACAAAATAACCAGACAAGCTTGGGGGGGAGAACAAACTCTGAGATTCGCCAGCTACAACTACAGGATGCCACCGTTGGTCCACTGCTATTGGCAAAGGAAGCAGACCAGAAGCCGTCCCAACATACCACAAACAGCCAGAGTCCTGCGTACCGCAAGCTAGTTCAGTTGTGGGACCAGTTGATCGTAACAAATGGCCTGTTGTGGAGAATGTTCGAAGATGTTGAAGGAGGCAGTTCTCACCCACAGCTGGTTGTACCGCGAGCTCTCAGAGACAACATTCTACAGGAGTTACATAGCGGAGCTGCAGGTGGACACCTGGGGAGCGAAAAAGTGCTGAGTCAGCTAAAAAAGCGTTACTACTGGCCTGGGCATTGGAATGACATCAAGAATTGGTGTGCAACATGCCCAGAGTGTGCAACAAGGAAGACAGCAGCACCACAACGGAAGGCTCCCCTACAAACCATCCTGGCAGGCTTCCCCATGCAGACAGTCGCTGTTGACATTATGGGTCCGCTACCGGAGTCACCATCTGGTAACTTGTATGTCCTAGTAGCTGGGGACTATTTCACCCGGTACATGGAAGTTTATCCCATTCCAAATCAGGAAGCGGTTACGGTGGCAAAGAAACTTACGGATGAGCTATTTCTGAGATTTTCTACACCAGAACAGCTCCACTCGGACCAAGGAAGACAATTTGAGAGTGACCTTATCGCGGAAGTCTGCAAATTGCTACACATTGAAAAGAGTCGAACGACCCCATACCACCCCCAAGGTGATGGGTTAGTAGAGCGATACAACCGTACTCTACTCAATATGCTTTCTACCACAGTCAAAGACCATCCTCATAACTGGGAAGATCACATCAGAAAGGTATGTATGGCATACAATACCTGTGTACATCCCACCACGGGATTTACCCCATTTTATTTGATGTTTGGCCGACAGGCAAGACTCCCAGTGGATATCATATATGGCACCAGTAGACCTGATGAAACCTCAACCAATGAGTATGCAGCCATGTTAAGATCATCACTCGAGGAAGCATATGACAAAGTACGCAGCCACATGGGAAAGAAAATTGAAAGACAACAGGAGCTCTACAATAAGAAGGTCCATGGAGATCCATTTGAGCGTGACGACTTGGTCTGGTTGCATTCCAAAGTAGTCCCCCGTGGTCAGTCGCGAAAACTCCACCATCCTTGGAAAGGTCCATTCCGTGTGCTAAAACGTATCTCGGATGTCACATACCGAATCCAGAATGAACAGTACAAGCGGCAACGACTTGTCGTTCACTTCAATCGCCTGAAACCGTGCAACACAAATATTCGATTGGAAAAACATGCCAAGAGACAGCTTGAACGCGGCAAACCTATCACCACCGACAGAAAGAAACCCATCGGTAGTGAATTAGAACAAGTTGATTCAGAAGTGATAATTCCTCCGGCAGATACTAGTTCACAATCACAGCAACAAAGAACACCCCCTCGTGTTGAGATTCGGCCCCCTCGGTACCCTACCAGGACGAGACGTCCACCAGATCGTTTCGATGTTACAAGTTGAATACGAGACGTATTCCCACAAGAGGGGGGACAGTGTAACAGTGACTAGTATTATAGTGTATGTGTATATTGTGATTGCACGTGATTCTGTTGTATGTCATATGATTATCATGTCAACCAATCAGATTGTTACATGTAGTTTTTGTTGTGTGTGCACTATCAATGGTTGTGTGTATGCATCGTTATTCTCTGTGCTGTCAGCTGTTATTCTGAATCAAGTTATATTATAATTCACAAGTAACTATCACCCGAGGTCCTGTGACAACACCATAATTATGAAGAATAAATATTATTACTGTAATGTCCTGGGTAAGCGCTCATATACATCATACATCGCGATTTTGGATTGCATGGGCGCTTACCCAGGACATAATTTGTATAGAAGCTGCTACATTGACTATATAGTACTTGAAATGCAGTTCATGAGCGCTTACACGGGAATGGGCGCTTGCCCAGGACACTATGGTAATAGCTAACTAAACTAACTACAAACATTGTTACATTGTCAATAATTATGGTTTTTCAAACTCTGACAATGTTAAGCCTCCAAAATAGCTTAATCAGATACTAATTGAGACGTTTTGGCTCCGTGACAGCATAGCAAGTACTTTTACTCATCTCAAAGCTCTCTTGTAGCTCTGATATTGAAGTGTAGGCCTCGTTTTCTCTAATCTCAAGACCTGCACATAAATTGACAAAGGATATGTAAATTTTGAGTATAATAAATGCTGGATTTAGCAATGAAAGTAAAGGTTGGAAATACTATGATATACTAACTATTAGCAAGTCACCTGGCATTGCAGTGTAGGCCTTGTTTTCTCTCATCTCAAGACCTGCACATAAATTGACAAAGGATATGTTAATTTTGAGTATAATACATACACAGGAAAAAAAAGTGTGCTGGTTTTATATACACATATAGGTGTGCTAAGTCAATGTCTCCAGTTTTGACACAATGCACGTGTGCTGAAACTTGCACTGTGCTGAAGTTGCACATGTGCTGTTTGCATATTTGTGCTATTCTAGCATATGAAATTGTGCTATTATTGATGTGTTGATTCAAAATAGTCACATGACATTACAAAAAAATAGTTGCATATTTAATTTAGTACACAAAATAACGATAAAATACAAACAATTATTAAACAAAATGTCATAAAACACACGTGCACAATGTCGTGTACCCATGTAGCTACCTGGCAATCTATTACAAACACAACAGCTGTCTATAACATAGCTACTTGAAGTTTGTAAACGTAGAGTAGCTTCATACAAGCACCTCCATCTTGGTTTTGTTGAGTGGTAGCTATATATACATGTACATGAAGCCATATGCTGTAATGAGAGAGAAGCCTATGGTGGCCGAGAAGGACACTGTCCGTGGTACACATTGATCCCGATGCGTGAAACCCTCTCCTGACGTTCAGTTAATCATCTTGCCCCGACGAGCGTTTCCCGATGCGTGAACCTCTCCCGACGTTTTTTTCCCTGACGCGTGAACTTTCCCCGACATGCGTTTCCCGATGCGTGAACCTTTCCTGATATTAGTTTACCCAACGCGTGAACTCCTCTCCCGATGTGCGATTTCCGACGTGCATGCGAAACTGTTTCGATATAGCTATAGCTTGTTGTGTATATGTATAGAGTAAAGTACTGTAGTGTAATCGTAGTAATCCACTCTGTTTTTTTTGTACATTAATTTTGTAGGGATATTAGCTAATGTGTAGCTACTAATTTTGACGTACATGTTGTTTACTGGGAAAGTCATCTCGTGTAGATACGCATGACATAATACACTACATAAGCTTGTACACAATCATGTGTAGCGTGTACTCCAATTCCCGGTAGTATTATATTATACTGTATGCATAACAAAAGCAGTGCATGCATGTTGTAATAATGAATTCTGTAAAAATGGGATGTAGATAGCCAGTAGAACCACTCCTCTAAATATTAGCTAGACACGTACTGTTTAGGAGATTTCTATGTGATTTAGAAGACCTCAAGGCTCTCATAGAACCCTCGCTTCGCTCAGGATTCTTTATAGCTAGAGTCCTTTGGTCTTCTAAATCACGTAGAAATCTCTAAACATGCAGTGTCTAACAAGTTTAGATCATATTTATAGTTTTGTATTGCTAAGAGCCAGAGGGCAAAACTTGTAGGTGACTATATTATGAAAGTCTAGCTCTTGTAGGTGACTATGAGAAACCCCTAGGCGACTATGAGACATAGATACCTATCGGTAGCCAATCAAATTGCAGTATTTATTACCGTAACAGCTATGATCTAATACATATTATGTACCATGTGCATGCCAGATTAGCAGATATATAGATAGTACAAAAATTAACTTTTTCATTTATTACCATGGACTCAAATTCTACTACCCCCGGTAGGCAGTCTGTGTCTCTCACTTGATCATAATCTGTATCATCTGATGCTGCCTGACCACGAGGCTTGGACAACAGTTACTCCACTACAGAGTAGGTTGGCTCCACTGGTGCATGGGGTGGGCCTGAGGAGTCCGAGCGGCAGTGTGTTGCAGCTAGTCATCAGTGTTGACTGGGCAGTCCAGCTCATCCAGTAGTTCATCAACATGCATGCATTGCTTTTGTTATGCATAACTATTATAGTATACTACCAGGAATTGGAGTACGCTATACATGTACATGATTATGTGCAAGCTTATGTAGTGTAGCTATTATGTCATGCATATCTATACATGAGATGATTAATTTTCCCAGTAAACTTCATGTACTTCAAAAACTACACATTAGCTAATATCCCTACAAAATTAATGTACAAACACAGAGTGGATTACTAAGATTACACTACAGTATTTTACTCTGTATATACATGCAACAAGCTACATATCGAAACAGTTTCGCGCGTCGGAAATTGCACATCGGGAGAGGGGTTCACGCATCGGTAAACGAACGTCGGGGGAGGTTAATTCATGCATGGGAAACGCACGTTGAGGCAATATGAACGTCGGGAGAGGGGTTAACACGTCGGGAAACGCATATCGTGATCGGAGCAAGATGAATGTCGGGAAGGGGTTCACGTGTCGGGATCAATGTGTACCACGAACAGTGTCCTTCTCGGCCACCATAGAAGCCAAATAAACTTTTTACAACTATTACAGCATAAGAGGGAATGTATAATATATAGAACACCTTATATAAGCACTGTTAGCTACTAGCTTTTTTACTGCTTATGAAGACTGATAGTCTAAGACTTATATATTATGTTACATACGTCAAGTTTTATTGGTATGGCTGTATAGCCTCTATCACACCTAAGTTCTTTTTATTGGGTCATTAAAAATAAGTACCATATTTTGATGGTTCTCAGGGTTTGAGGCTTAGACTGGTGACTTCTTGACCATAAATTCGATGACCTGCAAGTAGATATTTAAAAATGTATATTATTATGGCTGTACCTTCTCTCTTAATTTCTCCCCTTCTTACATTTGTAGCCGCTTAGTAAACAATATGCTGGCTATAGCACATAAGGCATACACACGTAGCAGCTGCAGGTAGTAATATAATTTATAGAGTTCACTATTAGCTAATAGCTCACCATTTTTTGTGAAAGCACTGCACTGCTCAACTCAAGCTTCCTTTTCCATTTCTCATTAACTTACAAACTCCAGAGCTGTGTTCACTCCATTTTGATACAGAAAATAATTGTAGCTAGCTAACTTTTGACTTCAGCAGCATTTTTTAAATTGAGTGGCAGCTGTTCGAGAATGTTTCAGCACACTTATAATTAGTGTTGTTTTAGCACACTGAGTGCAATTTCAGCACAGTACATGTTATGTTCATCACATGTAGCACATTACATTCGTGTAAACAATTTTATTCTACACACCAGTGTGCTGAATCTGATGTGCTGTTTGTAATGTGATAATTAATAACCGTAGTAGCACACTGCTGTGTGCATTTAGCTAGCACATTTGCTGTGCTACTTTTGGAAATCAGCACACCTTGTGCAGTCTTAGCATACCAAATTAGAGCCAAACTACATGCCATTTTTTCCTGTGTACCTAAATGCTAGACTTAGCAATGAAAGAAAAGGTTGGAAGTATTATACCGTTTATTAGCAAGTTACCTGGCCTTGCAGTGTAGGCCTCATTTTCCCTCATTTCGAGACCTGCACAGAAGTTGACAATTAGCTACATTCAATATCCAGAATTTAATAGACTAAGATAAGAAGTATGTTGGAAATTCATTGACAAGATACCTGGCATTTTCGTCGAAACTTCATATACAATGTTATTTTCCATCTTGAAACTACTTTCTTTTAAGTCGTCATAATTAATATAATCATAATAATCTGCATGATGGTTTTATAATTAATTTTATTATAATATTAGTTGTAGCATTAAAGTTTAATAACGTTTACCCATTTATTTTTATTTCCAAACTTAACAAATCACGGAGTTACTCATAAATTGTACCAATGATCTTATAGTCTATCTAATAATTATAGAAGCCAAAAAGTGTACTTTTTCCAAAAATTTAATTTCTATGAATTTTGTGCAAAGGGTGGACATTCAATTAATTTTGATGATTCTACGAAAACAGCTACAAGCAAGTATGCATAGAAGTATGTATGGTATTATGCTTGAAAGTGTATTATTATGGCGAGGAACATGCAGCTAGAACAGTATGAGAAAAAGGGACTGTGCAGGCGTATTTGTAATAATTTTTTGCATTGTGTATAATTAACTTAAAGATCTTCATTGCCATCATATAAATTATTACATAGTATGTCTTGGACATTGATAGTGTTGGGATATATACACCAAAGATCATGGCACTGAAGATCTTTAAGTTAATTGTACACAATGCAAAAAATTATTATTATGTTTCAACATGACTGTCACATTAATTTATTTCCTATTTTTACTTACCCTTTGATTGATGGCGAGAGGTTTTTGCTCTAATTTTTGTCCTCCAACAGTGCACTATAAAGGCAACCACTGACAACAACACCACCACCAGGAGGGAAATGGAAATAACTATTCCAGCAATGGTTCCTACAGGAACATCTTTTGTTTGTAAATCTGCATGATAATATTATACCTAGAATCTGATACAACTGTCTTACCTGAATTACCTTTTGGAACTGGCTGGTGAGTGGAAGTCGAAGTAGAAGGATTAGAGGAATAACTGATGAAATCCTCTGAGCCAATTTGTATGTCACACTGTGCTCCAGTAAACCCAGGGAGACACTGTGAGCAGTCTGTGCCTGCGAAATTCTCAGCACAAACTGCTCTTAATGTGAGATCCATTGTTAGGAAACGATATATGCCAGTGTAGTTCATCCTCACTGACTCTTTTCCCACGGGAAGGTTGTGGTTGACTAAGAGAGTGTCCACCAGATCATCAGCAGTGCTTCTATCATCATCCACAGCATTTATGAACAGTTGAACTCCCTGCAAAAATGAATGATTATAGCGCTAAGTCTATTTATTATTAATATTAATTAATTAACCATTTATACGCGAGATACGCCTTAAGGCGCATGCGCGTGCATGTCATTAAGATACTCCTTAAGGCGCAAGCGCCATTATTGCTGTGCTATAGCCGTGCCCATCATTCCATTGTAAATTAGTTTGGGCTTGGCATCCTATCTGAAGTTAGTACAGGAAATACCTCACTCCAGTGTGGCTTTGAGGTGGTCCTACAGATGTTTACGTAAAAGTAGGAAAATTGCCATGATTCTATCATGGGAAGATTTAACGTGACTTCTCCCTTGGGTTAATCATGGGGAGATTTTACGTGACTTCTGCCATGATCTAATCATGGGAGGATTTTACGTCAGATGTAAAGTATTCCCAGTGTTTACATTAAATTTTGCTACTTTATATGGGAAGATTTTACGTAAGGTCAAAGTTCTTACGTAAAATCTTCCCATGTAATACTGACTTACCAGCACAATAATCAGGGGGCGCTTTATGTGTGACCTCTGACCTCATGTAAAATCTTCCCATGTAATATTGACTTAGCTACCAACATAATAATCAGGGGGTGATTTATATATGACCTCTGACCTCACATAAAATCTCCCCGGATATATACAAGTTATAGTTATGTGGGCTGACAATACTGCAACAACACACTGCTGATATAGATGGACTTTAACCTCACGTAAAACCTTCCCATATATATGAACAAGCAAGTATTGTGGGATGATATTAATGATAGTAAAGAATGTGCTGTAAGTGAGCCATATATGTAGGCTGACCTTTGACCCCATTGTGCAGTCGACAGAAGGAATAGAGACACAGGAAGATTATACATAAGAACTTTGAACTTATAATATATAATCCATCTATAGAGCCTCGTACCCAGGTGCTCAAAAAAAGGGAAGGGGTAGCTATAATATGAGGCTAATAATCTATCAAGCTTGTAGTCATAGTATGCAGTGATGACCAGTAGCTAACCTACGTGTACTTTAATTTAAGAACACTTTTGCAAAATTTACAATTATAATACCCGTTAAATGCTCCATTTCCATAATCCACAAAAATTTGTACCTGCAAATAATCGTAGCCTTAAGGTACATGTACAGACTCAGTTGCAGCATGAATAACATAATTTGTACTATGACTAGGGTAAAGATCAAAGGCACCGCCTGTAGTATATACAATGTAAACCACTGTCTGCCAACTGTGCAAACTGTGGAGTAACCACAGCCATGGTATAACTGCCATATACCACAGCTGGCAGATAACGCGTGTATTTACTATGGGCATAGAGCCGTGGTATAACTTCCATATACCACGGTTGGCGGTCATAGTAGCTACAAGCCACTTAGACTATAGCCTTATCATGATTTATTTGAATTGTACGCGAGAGGCGGGCATTTAAACCACTCAAGGCTATAGTCTAACTATAACATATACTAGCTATAGCTATACGTGATCCAACTTATTATTGTCTATCATGGATAGCTAATCATGGAATACTATTAATCAACTAATCAATTGTTGCAATCACATAATAGCTATATCTATAAGTACATTGTGTAAAGCTTATTCGCTAATACTGATAGTGAATTGAAAGTCAATGTTTGGATGATGGCTAATATATAGCTAGCTAGCTATTATTTTTGTGTGTTCTGAAAAGAACATGTAGACAAACTCCAGCAGATTAGCTACAACCATGCAGGACAAACATTCACACACTGAACTTGCCAATAGTCATAGCTAGCTAACCTGAAACATTTTCAGACAATGTAGCTAACTAGAAGAATCCCATGCACTGCACGCCAACAAACCAATCAGATTTCTGAATGTTTCTGACGAGGGTGGGGCTGATCAGAAAGCACTGTTGTAGATGCGTGCGGGCTAAGTGTGCATGCACAGTAAATGCAGCTACATTAATTAATTTTTAAGCAGCTCTAATAAAGATGAGCGCCACTGTCAATCGTTTTCGAGATGAACTCCGGTTTAGCCTTAATTATTCACAGACCACTCCCATGCATACCTCATACTCGTCACCATAAATGATATAATATTATTATGAACTATGCTCATATAGCTAGCTAGCTAAATCCCCCTTTCCCTCTGACACCGCGTGACAATTAGCTAAGTAAAATTAATTCTGACTCAGGTGTGGCAATCATGAAAATTTATTTGGCTGCCAATAAGTTGGATCATTATTGCGTTTACTAATTAGAAATTAACAATAATATGCCCAATGAGTTTAGGGTGTGTATAGCTTCCTCAAGGGAAGCTTGGGGTCAAAGGTCAGCCTCCATATGGATCACTTACAGCATAACTTTTGTCATCCCATAATACATTGTTTATATATCTAGGAAGGTTTTACGTGAGATCAAAGTGAGCAGTGTGTTGTGGCAGTATTATCAGCCCACATACCTATATACATTGTATATATCTGGGGAGATTTTACGTGAGGTCAGAGGTCATACATAAATCACCCCCTGATTATTGTGTTGGTAAAATTAGTATTACATGGGAAGATTTTACGTGAGAACTTTGACCTTACGTAAAATCTTCCCATATAAAGTAACAAAATTTAATGTAAACACTGGGAATACTTTACATCTGACGTAAAATCCTCCCATGATTAGATCATGGCAGAAGTCACGTAAAATCTCCCCATGATTGACCCAAGGGAGAAGTCACGTAAAATCTTCCCATGATAGAATCATGGCAATTTTCCTACTTTTATGTAGCTAAACATCTAAATGACCCTCGAGGTCGCTTGTTGACCTTCAGAGAGGAAATACTAAGGCCACTCCAAATAAATTTCCTATTTCCCGTCCACCGCCCGCATCCTTTTCTGGCATGTCATGAAATTTTCCATTATTAGTACCGTAGCTATACTTTCTAATATAGGTGCCCCCAAAAATTAATTACAGATTGCGCAGGCGCCTCCAATTAGAATCAAAAAATTCATGAGCAGGTCAAAGGGCGCCTAAATTAGGGAGGCACCTAAGAGCTGCAATTAGAACGGTTCAGTAAGTTTTGCCAGAGCACAAGCGCTATGACTAATCGGTCCTAGCTATTTAGTGGCAGTCAATATGATAGTGGCGTGTCCAAAGAATTTCAAAAAGTTCTGAAAACTGGTACAAGGATGCTACAGGCATGAAGAGCAACCTTAGAGCAGCCGAACAATATGCATAATGCTGGAGATTTACTCCGTTTTCTTGGTTCTACAACCTTTTGAAGTTACTCACTATACTGTCTCTCTTTTTGCTCCTTGCACAGTACTACAGACATGGCACCATACAAACTATGGGCCACCAAGGGTCCCCAGATAATCTACAATATCTCAGCTCTAGTTAGGAGTTCAATCACAAAACAAATTACATCAGATAGCTCACAGAATGAGTTATCAATTGACCTCTCAACCATGTAAATTGATTGCACAGAAGCGCCACTAGCTTCATTTTTGTTTGTATTATTAAGTCTATACGGAGAAAGTGGTTTGAATGGGTATATGCCATATTGCCTTGCAATGGTTTTATTTACGATTGTGTTACAAATACTGTTGGATAGCACTTGCAAATAGCATGATAGTGGGACTTTAATACTACTTTAGGTTATACTGCTGAACCTGGGGCCTCTGTATATTAACTATCTTTAGTGATTAGATTATTCGTTAGGATTACATTCCAATCATTAGTCAGTCCAGGTAGGATCAGTGGGTTGTCCAAGCCAAGTACTGTACTCTGAGAGAAATTAATGAAGCCATCATCACGGTTGAAGGTGGGTGTGACTACATATCCTGAGTAGCTACATCCTCCAACTCCCTCCTCCTTGCTACCGAGTGGTCTTAGACAGTAGTCAAAGTAGGTATCACACAAGAAATTGCTGCATGATTCTGTCGTATTGTGGCGATCACAACATCCATGAGTTTGCCCGATCACGCAATCTTTGCATGTTCCTGTTGGGTTTCTATAGCCATAGAGCATCACCTCAAGAAAGTATAGACCTCCAGTAGATGAGATCACCTAAAATATAAAAATTTATAAAGTCTCCAATATTAATGCTGTAGTTTATTAGTGTTAATTAGGCCATATTTTAGGATCAAGTAAGTATAACATTAACCACACAACTGAAAAGTTCAATGTATCCTAAGCCCATCCATGCAATAATAATTAGCTATTAGTTATTGAAGCAGTATACTATATACATTTAGAATCCAGAATAGGCCAGAAATCAGTGCTCCTTGATTCATTTCTTGATCTTCTTGTAGCTTCGGACTGAATCAGATCTAGCAAGAGTATATAATAGCTCTCTATTATATACTCTTGGATCTCGCCGCAAAGTGTAGGCGGAGGGTTACTGCAAGGTTCCCATTAGGTACAGGCCGTATGCCGCAAGGTCAAAGGTCAGTAGGCGTGTACCTCCTTGCGCTTACTAGTGCGCATGTGTAGTCTAGCTAGCTAGCCCCGCGCCTCCTTCGAGCGTGCAAGAAGACGGAAGAGGCTAGCTCACTAGTGCGGTGCATACGCGTGCGTATGTTTTAGTCTGGGTGTCAGCCCTTTTACAAGATATTTAATAGTAACTAGTTGAAAGAGATTCAATCATTGAATTTGGGACTTCATACAAGATTTCGTCGTCATAACGAAAGTCCTGGACTTGTGCATGTACATTTAGCTACTAACTGATTGAGGCCTTTCAAGAAATTTATTAATGATTCTCATGACATTGTAGTGATGATTGCACTCTACCTCTTTCAAATTTTTTATGTTCAAACACGTATTGGATCCTTTAATATTATTTACAAGTGGTAGCTAGAGAATACGGGTGCCTCTCAAAACTGAATACCTCAGGTGCAGGGTATGTATATTATTATGGTAGTATGTATCTAGTTCAATACTCCCGATATTGAGCAGGCATATACATACACACTGAGATATGATAGCTATAGATCTACATGTGCATGAGTCATGCATGCGTGTAGCGGCGAGGGTTCTGCACTCCTGTGCATTCATTACTAGCTGTAAAGCTGATGGTCTAAAATCTTGAGCTGGTATTTAATACTAGACTTTGTTTCCTGTATGACCATTAATAGTAACAGCATGGCACTATCACATGCTGAGCATCAGTTCTGGTAGGTGTGTGACCGTTCCACTGGGGGATTCGAATTCCCCAGTAGAACTTATTATTGGATCTGGATAAAATTACATATGTAATTTTATCCAGATCCAATAATAAGTTAATAATCCAGGCTTTGTTCCCATTCTATTCAGTTCAACCATCGACTATAAGCTTACTCTGGAATGTCATTACTAGAGTGACATATTCAATGCTGCATAATTAGGCAGCTAACTCAATGTTGACATTCCTGTGACCCATTTCCTAACTATATCCTTGTTTAGTAGTTGCATAATATTATAATCTGGACATTAGTCCCTATGCCACATGCCTATCTAGATTTCAAGTGTAAGAGTCTCATGTGCTGATATGCAGTATAATTCTGAATAAACTTCGCTTCAGTGTTTAATTGTGCAACATCGAGTTAAATGCTGACACAAAGTTAATTAACACAAGCTGACCTGCTGGGGGACTGGAGTGAGGTACAGATCCAGAGTCTAGTACCAGGTTACCGACCTAATTATTTTCTAGAAAGAGCTTTAAATTTATGTGTGTGCATGTACGTGTACGTATGTATCTGTTCCGTGTAATATTGTACATGAGATAGTTGAGACTTAGTAGTATGCTTTCTACAAAATTAATGTAGCCAGTTGAGAGTGTACTTGTATCAAACATGATATTATTATACAGCGGATTGCACATAGAACGTAGTACTGTTACTCCATATAATATAAAACAAGCTATATACAAGCTAGTGGTGACTCAAAAATTTAATAATATCTGTCCTTTCAGAATGGCAGCTAGATTAAGGCCACAAGCAGCGTAAGGGTGCATCTCCCCCCAAAACTCCTGCCCCCCTCAGCCCTCCCTTCAGTCAGTAGCCAACTTTGGGTTACTAGCTAGTGGTGATGAAAATCATCTGTGTGGCCAGGGGCAAGCCTTCATGCAAGTCAAAAGATTCATTCGAGGGTTCATCATGCTCATGGTAGCTATAGACTACCATCATGATCACATGCATGCCATCGGCGGCACGGGGCTGGTGCAGTGGCATCTCTATAGGTAGTTTCTACCTGCGTGCAAGCTAGTAAACAAAGAAAATGAATGTACAAGGATATTAACTGATATTTACAACAGCATAATATTTCCTACTGCAGTAATAGCGTAAGAGGTACTATTCCATGTAGACAGTTTAGATACTGTCTATGGCAGTGTAGTAAAATTTTACGGAAAAAGAATGTACAGTGAGTGGGTTAACATCTTGAGGATAGGCAAACAACAAAACTACACATGCATGTATGCACCATAATAAATGAATAGTGGACGTCACTACTAAGGTATTATAGTGATATCTGCATATGTGGCAAAATGTAGTGACCATTACTACATTTTGCCACAGATGTCACTACCAAGTAGTGATATTCACTTTCATTTTTTTACGGAGTGTGGCGGGGACACAGGTGTATAGATTTGGTGCAGATGAACCCAGATGCACCCCCTGGCGACACCACTGGGCTGGTACCCCGGACTACAGCACCATATCAGTCAGTTGCATGAATTAAGTGGCCTTAGTACCTCAACATAGGACTAGCTACTACGTATCATGAGTCCAAGTACCTGTATATACTGAGCCAGGGGACAAGCCTCTGGCATGCAGTGACCATCATGCTCAGGAAGTAGATGTTAGTTGTGTACCTGAATCTTGCCAGGGTGGTCCAGCACTCATGCACCCTTCCAGTATCATACCTTTGCCTACAGGTACAGATCATCTGCCAAATTGTCATTCAGATCGTGAGTGTTTGACAGTGTACAAGAACATGAACTTCAAGACATTCCTGCTAAACTCATTGAACTCTATCATAGAGTTGGTATAGACTCTATAAGTAGGGATGGCCCGGATATGCCATATATGTAATACAAAACAAAAATGTTAATAACTCAGAACGACTTGAATTTTAAGATTTTTAACTTTCATATTCGTGATCTACGCCAAAATATCTATCTATCAAGCCCCTACACATCAATGAAAACAATCAGATACACCTGAACCAGCCGTTTTCAAGTTTGTAAAATAAAGTGAAATTCCTCATTCTTCTTTCTTTCATGATTCTTATCCAGGGCTAGCTCAAGACTAGCGTGACTTCTCACCTTAGTTTAAGTAGCTATAAATCTACTCCATTTTGTTGAGCGTAGGTCCACGGATTTGCTTTAAGAGTCTGTTTAAAGAACTGGTCAGCTATAGCCATGAACAACTTTATAATCAAATGCAAAGTAATATTCCCCCTCTATCGACCAGGCATACTAATGCAATTAAGTCTCGATCTGCCACCTATTTAAGTTGGTCTACCTGGATCCCCTATCATTCGTTACTAACAGCAGGCATTCTCACGTTCAACAACTGCAAGACATTCACTGCAGGACAGCTCAATTCCAGCATTCTTTCTTTCCTGGGACTATTGCTCAGTGGAATTCCCTGCCACATTATGTTCTATCTTCTGGCACCTTCCCTCCCCTGTTCTAAATCTCGTTTACAATAATCTTTTAGTTTATTTTATCTGTTTACCTACTTGTTGCGTGCTTGTAGCCCTTTCAGTGGCCAGTTACTATCGGGAAGAGGAGAGTGCAGGGGTAGCTACATTCTTTCTTGCCAGTTAAGCAGGGAGAGAAGAGTGCAGGGGTACACTCTTTCTTTCCAGTATTAGTTAGACTCGGGAGAGCAATAGTGTGGGGGTATACTCTTTCTTGCTTGTTAGTAAGCAGGGAGAGAAGAGTGCAGGGGTACAATCATAGATAATTTAGACGTGTACGTAGTCTAAATTATCTATGGTACAATGACAACCCTGCGCGCGCTGACATGCGCAGTGAAATCAGTAATTAATTGGAAGCGCGTGCTGACATGCGCAGTGGCGCAGACGAGCGTTATTTGGAGCGAGGGCACGTTTTCTTGGACCCACAAGAAATTTGTTAAGACCGTCATCATGATGAACCAAGACTCATTCAATGGCTCCAGACCAAGAACCTTCTTGCACCAGACATGACAGGCCCTAAGTGTGGCAGTCAGTGTCGTATAAATACGGTATGGTGCGGAGGCGCAGCTCTTACTCTTGAAGGTGCCCTACCAAAGGCTGCCAGGCATCAGAGAAGGCAGTTTCTTTGCCAGGAGTCACCTAGGGCTAGATGTTATAGTGGAATTAATGTACTTTTGGAGTAAGCAGGTGAGGTCATCATTACTACAATTCATAATACATATCATCCAGAGTCATTATGCCACTGATGATTACCTCCATATACTCAGGAGCGTGTGACAGATGCAGCTAGAGAGACTCAGTGGGGCGTTGGCGAGAGTGACGGTTGACTGGTTCAATTTTTGTAGGGATGTCTGCGCCCAATACTTCCTTGACCACCCAATTGTCACTGGAAGGCCTGGAACAGTGGTGGAGATTGATGAAAGTAAGTTTGGGAAGAGAAAATATCGGTGCCTCCCAGCTGCTCTCCTATCTTTCAGTATAAATCTACCCATTTTTCAGTATTTTGCATGCATTTTCAGTATTTTACAAAGAGCTCCATATATGATGTATATACTAAATTCTCCCAGATTTCAGTATTTTATCAGTATTTACGGTCAGAATTCAGTAAAAATACTGATAAATCCGTATACTTGGAGGCACTGAAATATAACAGAGGGAGGGCGGTGGATGGGTACTGGGTTTTTGGAGGAATCGAGCGTGGCACAACCAAATCATTCATGGTTGTTGTTGAGGATAGGAGCGCTGCAACCCCGATCCCAATAATTCAGCGCTACCTCCTACATCCGGCCAGGCAGTGTCATAATCTCTGATTAATGGCGAGCTTACAGCACGCTATTTTCGCTTGGTTACACTCATCAGACAGTGAACCACTCCCGTAACTTTTTGGACCCAAGCACAGGTGCACACACAAACAGCATTAAAGGCTACTGGTCCTGTGTAAAGAGACAGATGAGAAGACAAGGGGTGATGAATACCACCAATGACCTCTTCCCAACTTATTTATTGGAAAGCTTGTGAAGGAAACGCTTCTGTGGAGAGGATCTTTTTGAAAAATTACTTAGTTGTATAAGTGAACAATACCCACTATAGATTACTTTTACTTACATGTACTTTAACAACGTTCACTTGACTTTCTGTCTCTTGATCATCCCACTCTTTAATAATTGTTTGGCGTTAATTGGAACGAGGTGAGCGTTATTTGGAGCGAGGCATGCAATGACATTCAAATCCAAAAGTGTTAATGTAGTGCTGTAAAGCTGTGAAATTCGGACTGCGGTAGTACCTAAAAGTAAACGTAACCGAATTGGCAAGCAACGAAGCCACACTCCTGCAAATGGCGATGAGGTAGTTGAGTATACACAGTGGTGCGATGTGTACATGTACGTGTGTATAACAAGCACACCCTTACCCTTATTGGTTCCCATATTTAGTATGGTTGTGTGTGTTAACTGGTTTAAAAAATATTTGCTTTGATAGATAAATATCTAGCAATAAAAAAGTGAGATTGTTTCGAGAAGTGTGTGTGTGGGGGGGGGGGGGGGGGGGAGAAAGCCTACATTTGGTGTTGATTTAAGAATTTCTGAATATTTGATGTTTTTGTATTTCTCTCTCTTTCTGCATAGTTGTTAGGTGATGTGAAGCTTGAAGACGAGTCAATAGGAGGTTCGTAAGTAGCGCAAGTTTTGAGTTTCTTTTCCTTTAATTTTCTTTTTTTCAGAATCACTGGTAATCCGAGATTTCAGACATGCATGCTCTATTGTAGTTTGACTTTTCAGTTTTACAATCATTGCTATAATATATACTCAATGTGTGTTGATAAGGAGTCGTATGTGCATGAATAAGTATGGAATGTACTCTGGAGTGAAGATGCCTCCTTTAGTCAGAACAATATGCATGGTCCCGGCTACGTAACACAAGTGTACAATCTTAATGGTATATTATGATTATTTCTTCTCATTATAGCTTGGAATTGGGGGGCTTCCTCCTCGTCTGAGCAGTGCAATGGACCAGATGAAGGGGATGGGTATGGCTCCACACCTAAACCCCGCCTTCCTTCAGGAGATGGCTGCACAGGGCAATGCTGGAGCCAAGCAGAACATGGTAAGCAATAAAAAATGCGTAATTTGCTGTATTTGTAAAAATTACCATATAGCTGGAAATTTTTTTTTCGAATTTCACCGTCTGCTTTCATTGGCAAAGATGGATCTGTCAATTTTATCCCTTTGTTAATTGCATAGAGGATCTGGCGACCTTTACTATTATTGGTGAAAATATTTCTGTGATACAAACGTAGCTAGGCTTGGCGAGTTAGTTGTGATGCTACTTGTACTTGGTACTTTATAGTAGCGTACTCCCCCCCCCCCCCCAAACATTCATGATTAAACTCTCACAGATATCCGGAAAATAGCCAAAATTTTGCCCTTAATATTACAAATCATTGAAGAATTTTTCAACAATATTCGTCCTAAGCCTTAGATGTTATGCAGCCCTACATGTACAGTCCATATACACATTATTAACTATGTATCAAAAGTGTAAGTGCTATAGTTTAGTGTTCTGCCTAATTAGGTCTTGAAGCTGCTACCCACTACTATAGATGTACCAAAAGTTTAAAAGTCCAACAATAATTGTACATGTTCAGTTAATTCTGTTCATATCTTGAGGCTCCTGTCGACTAGTTCGGCCAGTTCATCAGCATCCACTTCTCCCTCCTTCATTATACTGATATTTTTCCTCCTGGCATAGTCCACCACGGACTGATTCACTTTAGTCCGTTGCCTCACGTACATATAGCCTGAAACCTATTTTTGTTGTGTGTATGTATGTACTTGTATAGTTATTGATTGCTTGTAGAGTGTGAAAATTGGAGAGCCTGATTTAAGTAACTGCCCCCCCCCCCCCAATCAATGCGTGATGCATGCCCATTGTGCTTTCTACTCATGCGCACAACTAATAAGCGTATGTCTGGTAAAGATCGTCGATGTTCTAAATTCTTAGGAGATTTTTATGTGATTTAGAAGTAGCCAATGAAATTGCAGTATTAAATTTTGTTACAGCTATGATCTAAATGCTATATACTATTACAACAAAATATTATAGGACCTGGTACAAGTTCATGCCTTCCTAGTCTGGGTGCAGAGAGTGCTGTTTCAAGTGTCACCAGAACAACTAAGCAGCATTTCCATTATTAAACTTTCTCTCAAGTTCACAAAATTATAGCCATCACCGAAAGTAAATCTATAGAGTGCGCAATGTGTGTGCAGGGTATGTGCTCTACAGAGCTCAAGTTTGCGAAATGCTATGGGCGGCAAGTATATGTACAGACTGCCCCAGAAATGAGGACAATACACGTGCATTTGCTTGTATTCATGGACCCGGCAAAAATATACATAGCAAATTTTGCACACAAAGACTTCTCCATTAATCAGAATACAGTAACTGTCATGAAGAAAGTACTCAAGACGAAAAGTTGATAGCTATAACTTAGCTAATTTAGTAGCTAAAGTTTAGTATTTTCATTAGTTGACAGTCTAGCTAGCTACTATCAAGAAAATAGAACAGGCTAAAGTGATAAATTATTTTTGATTTTTCAAAGAGCGCTCGTGGTGGCTGATTGACCCTGGATGACTTGGGATTCAGCGGAGTAACTGCTCTGGTACTTACCTACTAGCGCTGGTGTGAGTGTTACAGATTTGCCCAGAATTCAAAGATGCCATCAGCTATACGCGGCTGAAAACTGGTTCATGTCTACATCGGTCATCTCGGCACGCTTAGTCTTGTTCGTGGTATCAATATGAAGCTCAGCTCTTCTTCTTTACAATGGCACTTTAGATAGAACGATAGCTAACTCACACTAGAAGATACAGTTGTACATAGACATGCACTATTTTTGATCCCACGTGTATGGCGTGCATATCATTAACCCCCATAGGCGCCATGCTAACCGCACATTGACATTAAAATGTATTGTACGTATATGGACTTCTGGTGGTCTTAGTGTAGACTGAGTAGCGGTCAATAAAAAGTTTACGTTCCGTTCACCGTTGAACGATCGTTGAACGGATGCGATCGTCAAAAAAAAAAACAAAGCGGAAACGAAGTACGTAATATGGACAGTACGTTACAGAACAATCAAACGGCATGGGGCAAAGGTCACGATCGTTTGACACCTGGTGAGAAGACGCTGGCACGTTTAAAAGAACGATCATACAACGGTTGATCACGAAACCGCTCATTATTCTATTGTCCCAGCTATTTGTCATCATACTTACTCCATCAAAGAAGCTACCTGTCCTACTGTCGCTGCGTAGAAGCAGAAACTACTCCTTAGACCAGCTTACTTTGTGCAGACAAGGATCCTTGGTGCAGATGGCTCTGTGAAAGCAAATGAAGGAGCTACGAGAGAAGAATAGTACAATTTCTAATACATACCCAGGGATTCCCCCAGAACAGAATCCAAACCGGGTGCTTAATGATATTCATAAGCTTTTAATTAAGTTATGGTTTTAAACTCCACCCATTTCTTTGATGTTTATCCAATTAGCTCAAAGTCAAACCGGGTGGCCCACCCTGATTCAGGTATGCTGGGGGAAACACTGCATACCGAGGCATCCCTTATGACCTTCCTAGAGCTTGATCTACTTTTTGTTGTACCACAGAGCGCTACTACCCCATATTTTGGCCACAAGAGGAGACTTACAGCATTGTTCAGGACTCAATAGTAGTAGAGCCGAAAGACCCAACTGTTGATGATATGGTAAAAGTGAAGGGAAGCAAAGCTGATGTTGAAGCCCGAATGAGTGAACTTGAGGCCAATGGGAGTGAGGGGTCACAGGCCAAAACTAATGGTGAGCTAATCTACGAGTACATTGTGCGTGTATGGCATGGGAAAGTGTGAGACA
This sequence comes from Cliona cf. orientalis, assembly GCA_963930775.1. Classification (NCBI taxonomy): domain Eukaryota; kingdom Metazoa; phylum Porifera; class Demospongiae; order Clionaida; family Clionaidae; genus Cliona; species Cliona cf. orientalis. The sequence continues at coordinate 4,385,355 of OZ005690.1, forward strand.
TGGATGTACATGTATGTGAACATGAACTTAACATAATATTTAATTTTAGGAATGATGCCTTTAATTTGAAAGTGAGGGCAGCTACACGTGTTTTAATTTCATGCATGCACGCGCACCTACTTTGCAGAGCAAAAGACACCAGATGAAGCAAAGTCAGCCAAGAGCAGCAAGAAAGCTAAACCAAAACAAGGTAAAGTTAAAACATGTAAATATATAACTGTTCACTGTATGTCGTGTTGGCCCATCTCCCCTCCCCCCCCCCCCCCCCCCCTCTTATCGTTGACCTATCATTGTGATTACCCACACCCCCCTGGTACCCAGTAGTTAGCCTATGAAATTTTTGGTTGCTAGGCGATAGCCAACAAATTTTTATGAGCTGATACTACGTACTGAACATATTTTATGTATACACACTAAAAGCGGCCAAGAGACAAGAGTGAAGCTGATACTGGAAAACCACCTAAAAAGAAGAAGGCAGAAGGTCTGTTTTACATGTGTTTTTTCCTTGTGTGTAGTCTGAGTAATTTTATGCAACAATTATTATTACAGGCAACATCATAAGAATTGAAGGGCACGATACATCTACCCAGTCATCAGCAACTACAGCCCAGTCATTAGGAGGGACTGCAGCTCAGTCATCGACGACTACATTCCAGTCATCAGGGGGGACTGCATCTGAGTCGTCGACGACTACATCCCAGTCATCAGGGGGGACTGCATCTGAGTCGTCGACGACTACATCCCAGTCATCAGGGGGGACTGCAGCTCAGTCGTCGACGACTACATCCCAGTCATCAGGGGGGACTGCAGCTCAGTCGTCGACGACTACATTCCAGTCATCAGGAGGGACTGCAACCAAGTCATCAGCGTCAACAATCCGGTCACCAGAAGTGCCTCTCTCCACTGATGAAGGTACATTAGTATCAACATATGGACTATCATTGTTAACCCTCAGCGCATGCGCCGCAGGGTTACGGTAGTCGTTCTGTGTGTGTGTCTGTCTGTCTGTTACCACGAAATCAGCTACCTACCTCGTTTTTACGTCGCAAACAAAGTTTTATAGGGTTCTTTATGGTATTTTCAACGTTTTTACCGTTTGGCTTTTCCTGAAAACGCTTCGTTCAAGAGTTATGGCGTCATTTGCTGGTCACCGCTTCCTTCCTCGCTCCCTGGCGAACTTTTGACGGCCAAACAAAACAGTGATGGCTTCTTTTTAGCTCGAAATGGTTAGTTATAGATCCAACAACAGGACTGGTTCATCACTGATCGTACTACACTGGCAGAGAAGCTTCTTGGCTATCTCTGTATGCTACAAAATGCTGACACAGCATTACACACGTGATACTGCTGGACATTACGCAATCGCATGCAATGTGCATTCTTGTGGTTACTCTGACATTGTGCAAGGAAGCCCATAGGTCTATAGGATGCATGTAAGCATTTGCACTAATGCAGTACTGCTCAGTGCTTGCGCGCCGAGGGTTTTGCACTATAGTGCTTCATTTACACTAGTAGTACACATTTATACATGTAACTGAGCACATGTGTACCATGTGTAGTCAGTCTACCAATGCAATTACAGTTACAACTCCTCTCCCTTTACCATCTTATGCAGGGCATTCTAACTTGATTACAATGTGTCAGTATCACTCGCTGTTTTATACTACTTTTATCATCAGGTACTCTAGCACAATCATCAGTAGTAATTGCAACACAGCCATCAGGAGAACTCTTAACTAGAAGCTCTGAAGAAGGTACATACATGTAATGTCAACATACAATGTACATGCACATGTACACACTATACCCCTTAACATCTTCTTGCATATCCACATTATGTTGTAGGCTAATCGTTCTCCTAATTTTTATGTATTATCTTTTCGTTTACTAGAAAAAGGCCTAGGCCCAGAAGCATCCAGAGAGTTATGTCAACCCTAAATCCCATTTGTGTTGGCAGCATCAGCGTCTTCACCCACCAACAACTCTGTGGATGAGGAATCAGATGGCACTGATTATCTTACGCTGGAGGCAGATCTACAAGATGTCATGGAACGAGTGACAATGTTGGAGGCTGGCCAAGCTCACATTCTTGAAGCGCAAAGATCGATTATGAGGAACCAGGAGGAGATTTTTGGGAGGCTAGCTACACTGGAGAACAACTCAAACATGTATGCATGCACCCTCATACTGCATACCTCAGCCAATTCGGATCCCTCCAACTCCAAAACATGCACCTCCAATGCTCGACAGCTCACTAGACCTCACTTTTGATTCCCCTGGAGGTCCCATTGCACCCAGGAGTGGCCCACCAGCGTACATTCCTCCACCACCAGCACATGCATCTTCATGTAATCTACCATCTACACCATGACGGTCCCCTCCTCTTTGTCTCGACGAAAATGACTACCTTGGGTTTGATGCTTACGGGGATGAAAATTTTGAAACAGATCCTGTCGTACCCAACAATCATCCAGCACCTCTCCATCAGAACAACTTTGAAGATACGTGTAGTACCACAGTTGGAGAGCTTAGAGTACGTGCTCCCCAGCGTGACATGCTTCTGCCTCCCCGCAACCCTTTCCGTCCTCTCCAACAGAACCATACCCCTGATCAGAATATCGGAGCTGCATGGAGTTAGCCAGTGCACCACAGCTCCACCAAACAGAAAAGTTGCCACCATCAAACTGCCCTCATAAAAAATCAACTAAAGCCAATTGTTGCAGGTAACAATAGTCATTCGTAAGTATCCGGGTCTTGTTTATGAATGCAAGATTGGTACACTGGCAACCAAACTTGCTAAGGAAGCCTTCTTTGGTGATGATGTGTTTATCCATTGCACAGTCTCAGGCAAGCGGGACTACCCCGGGCTACCTATTGAGGAGTTAATGCAGCTCAAGCATGCCGTATACATGCAATTCCCCCAGTATTGGAATTTGCCGTAGGAGTTTGAACCGTTATGGACGAAGTGCAAAGCAGCTATTGGACAAGCATGGAAAACGGTTAAGATCAAACAATAAAACATTGAATAATAACAAGTAGAGTACTTAGTAACCAGTAGCTGCACCATTTAGTTCTATAACCTTTAGTATCACTCTTCTACCGTGTCCTTTATTCCTATCTACTTTTGACCAAAATTCAATAATTCCTGCTACTAGTTTGTCCTTTGTTTTGGGCTTCATTTCAGGTGATTCCGCAGGGGTCTTCCGCCAATCGATGCCGTTTTCTGTCATCCATTGTTTGGCATACCCAGACGTATGTTTCGGGTCATTATCCTGCATAAACTTGTGACCACTGGGATAGACATCCTCGACAAATGGTAGCACAAACAATTCTTTCTTCATAATATCTTCAAAAAAGAAAATTCCTGTCCTTCCCTTCGCGCTGATCCCGGCCCACACGTGGACTTTGGTTGGGTACTTCGGTCTGAGCGTGTGTAGATTGTACATTAATTAATCTACATGTACATGTATCTGTATCTTATTGTCTACTGATTTTATGATCTATAACTTGTACAAGTTTCTCACCTTGGTTTGGAACGTGGAGCCTCTCCACGTTCCCTACACGCAAAACGGTGATGACTTTCCATTTGCACCGTGCACTCATCTGACCAGATTACATCTTCAAAGCTATCTTGTGAGTGCTACTGTGCCCAGTGAAGCCTCTTGGTCTTGTTGGCGTCTCTGATGAGCTGACAATAAGCAGAGCCACGGAAGGTCCAGCCTAGAGCTGTTCTACACCGTAGAATCGTTCTCAAGGAGATGGAGTAGCCTTTGTCTATCAACAAGCGATGTAGCTTGTGAACCATAGACTCGTCTTCTAGCCTCATCTGCTCCTCCACGATATGTTTGATCTCGACATTGATCTTGCTAGGTCGGCCAGAACCTGACTGTCTCGCGATCGAACCACTCGCTCAGTAGACTTTCAGAAATTTGGCGATGCCATTCCTGGAACAACGCAATCTCTCCTCCTGGAGCACTTTAGCTATAATGGAGCTTTTAGGCCTTTATTAAACCAATAGAGAATCCGCTGCTTTTTGTATGCCGAGTACACCATCTTTCACACTTCCTTGGAGTAACTGTCATCGTCCGTCTATGCGTTCAATCGAACATATGAACGACGCATGATATGAATGGTGCGATTGTATCTGCCCACAATATGTGGCAATGAATGCGCTGTGCGCACGCAACGCAGCATTGAACAATGGAACAATCACTTGGAATGTGTCAAGACGATGCCAGCGGTACGCTGAAACGATCTTTCTATGGAACGGAACGTAAACTTTTTATTGACTGCTATTGTATATTATCTTAAGAGCGGTTTTAGTCTTACCTGGCTGCATCTCATGCTGTCTTTGAGAGCACACATGTCATTGTATGTCTTGTCAATCTGTTCTCTACCAAGACGTGTCCTCTCATAGTTTTTCATCTCAACAATAGCTCCTTTTCTGCCTTTGGTAAAGACTGCATCTGGTCTGCAGGACCTCCTTTTGTCTCCACGACCTACAAGCGTATACACTAATTCAATTATTTGATGATTATACTATATGATTTAACTTAAGCTGTTTTGTTATAAATTAGGTCAGCAATTATTTAATCACTTAGCCCCAATTTGAGGCTTAAGAAGCTGAAGAGTTTGATGTGCTAGCTGCATATACTCCCAATTTTAAGACAAATACATGCTTAATTGTAGCTAACAAAAAGTTATGAAATTAATTTCAGTTTCAAACCTAGGAGAGTGTTGTGTAACAAAGTCATATTACAGTAACATGCATGTACGTAGTTGCACTAACCTGGGGTGACGTTCAGCTTTTTCTGAAACTCCACCTTAGATGTGATATTCCCTCTAGCTCTCCCCACTCCCATTTTAAAATAATCTTCAAACTCTCTTCCCTTTGCTACTGAGCTCTTAGCACCTGGTGTAGGTGCAAACAACAGCCTAGGCTCACAAGTGGCTGCCCTGCGGTTCCTCGGGCTAGTGAACTTCTCTCTCTCACTTTTCGCCCTGCCATAGCTGATTGGTGGCATAGAAGCAGCTCTGTCATTTGTGCGTCTGTTAGCACCATAGGAGCTTCTCTGGTAGCTGTATCTTGTGTGCCATGATCGAATGTTGTCGTTTAAATAGATAGTATCCTCCCAGCTGTACTCTGAACCTGAATCTCCACCACTATTGTCGTACACCAACCATTCGTCATCGTACTCTGAGCCAGAGTCGTCGCAGTCAGTGTAGTCATCTTGATCAGTGTAGTCATCATCGCTGTACTCATCACTATGGTATCCATCCCTGTCTCTGTGTCTCCATTTAGCACTCATTGTCTGTATGTGTACATGTACAAAATTAGAGTTCTCTAGAGCCAAAAACCCTATTACAAGAATATTGGCGGATTTTAATTTGGCGGTTGTAATATATACCGCCAAACTGACAAATTTAATTCCCTGCCAAATTTTCCGGGTATACGGTAATTCATTAAATGCAGTATATGTCATTTTTGAAATGTTACTGACATGATGCGGAATACGCTAGGTTCCGTAATGGTTCCTTAGGCATTGGAATTTTGTTTACAATTTCCTGGTGCCATGTAGGTAAACAACACATCCCATAGCAATGTGTATTATGTACATCTTAAATTGTTAATTTACACACGTGCACATCATGTAGTCTCCTTGTTAAGGTCCTATAGATTTTTTTAACATTAGTTCGCTGTTTTTGCAAGGGCACGTACATAGGTATACGTTGTACATTATTCCCTGAATACCATCAAGTATGCGTGTGGAAAAGGTAATACTAGTGTGTCAGAACAAGCCTCTTGAGAAATTTATACGCTTTTTTATGCATTTTAGTACATCGTGCATTATATTGTATTGCACAATAAAAAATTTTTGCCTTTATGCGGTATAAATTTATGCAATTGGCACTTAGTTAGCATAAAGATAACTCGTACAGAAAAAAATCTCTTTACAGTAATTTGAGACAATAGTACGATTGTAAAAGTCTATATTACTAACCTGAATTTTGAATAGTTGCAGAATTATGATCGTCACAGTTACACTTGTATCTCTGCTTTTCAGTGTTTTGCGTTCCAGCTTTATAGTTAGAGTGAATGATGTACGGGGAAGTCCCAGGGGAACTCCCAAACTTTTCATTCGCATATACACTATCGATTGTACTCATGGAAGTGTATCTGCTATAGTGTCTCATATTACCAGGCCTTTTCCTTCAGTGTACTCGATTCATGTACAGTTTCATAATCTAGATCTTAAGATTCCTACAGTAGTGGTCAATAAAAAGTTAACGTTCAGTTCCATTGTACGATTGTTATGAGGTGAGAACGTTTCCGTTTTCACACCGTTCCGCCGTACGGGGAAGCATGCACACGCGCGCATCCATTGTTTTTACATTCGTGCAAACGCTTAATTGGTAGGCGTGACCGTACTGCAATAATTGACAGTTCTCAATGCCGCGTGGAAAAAGATATTCTGGCACTAGAGTCCGTACAGAAACTAGCCTCCAAGATCTGTACAAAATTATGCCATTGAGTAAGTTATGAAGACTGTCTAGATCAGTTGCACCTTACAACCCTTGACAGCAGAAGGAGCTTCTTGAATCTTTATTGCCTATTCAAGCTACTGAATGGATTAATACACTTTCCCAACTCCCCTATTCATTCAACTTCCAACTCACATGAGTCACACTCCCACTCTCAAACATTATGTGTCCCATTTGCGAGGACAAATTCATTTCAAAGCTTCTATTTTTGTCAAACTCCAAATCTATGGAATAGTCTACCCCAGCAAGTGGTATCATCTGAATCACTAAAGAGGTTCAAACACCTGTTGAGAGAGTATTTAACTTAACTCAACTTATATTAATTTTAGTAATCTTAATCTTATTGTTGTCTTTAATAATTATTAGTCAGGGTGTACACTTGTATTAGCATATATTGCTATTTGTGCATCCATTGTCATATGACATGAACTATTATAGACAAATTAAACACTAAGAAGTAGAAAAAAAAAAACTTAAATGAATGCACAGGAGTGCAGAACCCTCACCGCTACATGCATGCATATAGCATGGCTCACTGAGTATACTCAGTGAGCCATGCTATATGCATTACTACAGTGCATGTTCAATATCAGGAGTAGTGAACTACATACCCTAGGGTACTGGTTTACTACATACCCTGCACCTAAACAGGGTTCTGGTACTAGAGTCAGTGATCTAAGAGTTGGGGAAGGCACCAGGCTACGCCACTATGTACACTGTGACTACTTTAACTGAATTATGCACTTGAGAGCCACTGCCTGTTTACACTGTCACTGTATTGACAACTGACCAGCAGAGCACAGAATGGCAATCAGTCATGCAGTTGAGGTAGATGCCATGTAAACACAACAGCTGCACACACTACTCCACTGGGCAGGACTTAACATGACCACTCTTCCTTTATGCCGCGTATACCTATAATGCGTACTTTCTCTATGACGACCCTTACCATTTAGCAAAAGAGGGTTGCGACGGACGGACAGACAAAAATCGCCAAACGATTGCAGTAACCCTCCGCCTACGCTTTGCGGTGAGGGTTAATAATGTAATTCATGGGGATTTTGGGAGTATCTGGGGACATAATTTTACATGGGCACGCAGAATGGGTCGAAACTAGAGATTTGACCTGAAAGAATTTTGATTCACGCCTTAGAAATGAAGTTACGGCCCTTTAAAGTTTCCCATATGTTTGTACAGGGAAGCCATGCGTTTGTAATGTTTCCGCCCACGCGCTACGTGAGTGGCGGAGTCACGCGCGCACATAAACGTGACAACCTTTACCAACTTTTGACAAAATTGAAAGTTAGGCTGCCTGCTTGCATTGTATGGTTCCACTATGCATCCAGCTCGATTATATGGTGGTTTTTGGACAATTTTTTTTCTGCTTAGTGTTCTGGTCTCCTTGAAAAAAAAAAGAAGAAACAAGCTTTCGAGAAGCCATGAGCGACGGAGAAGCACAGGCAGCCCCCGTACAGGCTCGATAATGTAGCAGACATCGAAAGAAAGCTGTATCTTTGTGTCTCATGCACCTATCAATGTATTGCCCCACCAACCCCCCCCCCCCCCCCCCCCCCCCCCCCCCCCCCCACGGGCAATGGAGGGGCATTTGCTCGCATTTGGATCGGGTAGTCCGCCCGTGATGAGGGGGGTTTTACCCATCGTACGTTCATAATATTTGGCGCCTGCGCGATGAATCGCTTCTGACCACGCCCATTCCCTTGTTGAATCAAAAGTAAGAGAGATTGTATCCTCTTCCATCGGAGTTTCAAAACACTGGATTAACTTAGAAAGCAGACAGAACAGGTAAGAACAGCATTCTTTTGTATTTGACTCATGAATTTTATGAATTTTTATTCAATGATCTCCGATGCAGGATGGCTAGCAGTTCAAGCAGAACCATCACAAAGAAGGTGTTGGTGGAACTGGGGGATGATAGCCTGCTTGTATCTTTCACTTCAGGGCTAGTGAGTGACTGACTATGAATCTTTAAAAGAATCAATAGCCACCAAAACAATGCTTGATGTTGACGATCTCGTTGTGAAAGTGAAAAGTGAAGAATTCAGTGGAAAGTGGGTAAACTTGACGAAAGAAGATGCCGTTCCGGATAAAAGTGTTGTCATGTGTGTTGTGAGGACCTCAAAGGTATGCTCAAATCAGATCAGAACAGTGAAAGGGGGGTATGATATTGCATTGCTTTTTTTAGCCCCAGATCCTACCACCGAATACATCGGCCGCTATTTCAGCTACAGCAACTATGTCAACACAGAGTCGTCCTCTAGATACTGGAACTACCACACACACCCAAATGAGACTGTCATTCACATACGATAACCTGCAGCTCAAAAAACCGATGGAGAATGTATGAAATATTTTTTACAAGCTGTTAATTATTTTTGTGCATAGGAAGTGGTTTGTGTATTATCTGATTCAATGGCAAAAATATGGAGCTAGACACAGAATCAATTTGTGATAAGGCTAAAATCTACACAAAATCTAATCTCAATGATTACCAAAAACGTATTAATAGTGCTAGCGCTGACCTGTGTGTACGTAACCCAGCATTGCTCCTTGGTAAAAAAAGGAGATTTATTTACATTGGCCCAAGAGAAGGTGCATCAAGATGGCTACCAAAACAAGAAAGAGAAAAGCCGATCAAAGCGTTATATACCTGAAGGTGAAGCGAAGGCTAAGAGACCTAGACTGGATTCCACAGCCCGACATGAAAGGATAGTGGAGATTCAAGACTTGATATCTGACATTGATCGTACAATTGGCTTTAAGCAGCGTAGAATCGAAACAGCAACAGCCACTCGGAATTTTAAGACATGTGACGAGTTATCTCAAGTTTGAAGGCAGAGCGTGACTTTACAATTTTACAGTCATTTGCTATGTATACTCAGTGTGTGTTAATAAGGAGTCGTATGTGCATAAATAAGTATGGAATGTATTCTGGAATGAAGATGCCTCCTTTAGTCAGAACAATATGCATGGTTCCGGCTACATAAGACAAGTGTACAATCTTAATGGTATAATAATAATATTATTATGATTATTTCTTCTCATTATAGCCTGGAATTGGAGGACTTCCTCCTGGTCTGAGCAGTGCAATGGACCAGATGAAGGGGATGGGCATGGCTCCACACCTAAACCCCGCCTTCCTTCAGGAGATGGCTGCACAGGGCAATGCTGGAGCCAAGCAGAACATGGTAAGCAATAAAAAAATGTGTCATTTGCTGTATTTGTAAAAACTACCATATAGCTGGAAAATTTTTTTCGAATTTCGCCGTCTGCTTTCATTGGCAAAGATGGATCTATCAATTTTATTCTCTTATTAATTGCATAGAGGATGTGGTGACCTTTACTATTATTCGTGAAAATATTTCTGTGACACAAACGTAGCTGGGCTTGGCGAGTTAGTTGTGATGCTACTTGTACTTGGTACTCAATAGTAGCGTACTCTCCCCCCCCCCCCCCCCCCCCCAAATGTTCATAATTAATCTCTCACAGATATCCAGAAAGTAGCCAAAACTTTGCCCCTTAACATTGCATTTCACAAATCATGGAAGAATTTTTTCAACGATATTCGTCCTAAGCCTTAAATGTTATGCAGCCCTACATGTACAGTCCATATACACATTATTAACTATGTATCAAAAATTTAAGTGCTATAGTTTAGTGTTCTACCTAATTAGGTCTTGAAGCTCCTACCCACTACTTTAGATGTACATGTACCAAAAGTTTAAAAGTCCAACAATAATTGTACATGTTCAGTTAATTCTGTTCATATCTTGAGGCTCCTGTCGACTAGTTCGGCCAGTTCATCAGCATCCATTTCTCCCTCCCTCACTATACTGATACCATTCCTCCTGGCGTAGTCCACCACAGACTGGTTCACTATAGTCCGTTGCCTCACATACATATAGCCTGAAACCTATTTTTGTTGTGTGCATGTATGTACAATATACTTGTATAGTTGCTTGATTGCTTGTAGAGTGTGAAAAATGGAGAGTCAGATTTTAAGTTACTGCCCCCCCCCCCCCCAATCAATGCATGATGCATGCCCATTGTGCTTTCTGCTCATGCGCACAACTACCAAGCGTACATGTATGTCTGGTAAAGATCGTCGATATTCTAAATAATATTAGGTAGACACTGTTTAGCCAATCAAATTGCAGTATTAAATTTTGTTACAGCTGTGATCTAAGTAATGTTCGTGACATTTATAGTGACAGAAATCCATGAAACCAATCACTATGTAAGATAGATATATACCATTATTACAACAAAATAATATTATTATAGGACCTCGTAAGAGTTTATGCCTTCCTAGTCTGGTTTAAGACTGGGCGGCAAGTATATGTACAGACTGCCCCAGAAATGAGGACATTACATGTACATTTACTTGTATTCATGGACCCGGCAAAATATATAGCAAATTTTGCACACAAACACTTCTCCATTAATTATTATCTTAAGAGCAGTTTTAGTCTTACCTGGCTGCATCTCATGCTGTCTTTGAGAGCACACATGTCTTTGTATGTCTTGTTAACCTGTGCTTTACCAAGGCTTGTCCCCTCATAGTTTTTCATCTCAACAATAGCTCCATTCCTGCCTTTGGTAAAGACTGCATCTGGTATGCAGTACCCCCTGTTGTCTCCACGACCTACAAAGCGTATACACTAATTCAAATTTTTGATGATTATACTACATGATTTAACTTAACTTAAAGTTGTTTTGTTATAAATTAGGTCAGCAATTATTTAATCACTTAGTCCCAATTTGAGGCTTAAGAAGCTGAACAGTTTGATATGCTAGCTACATATACTCCCAAATTTAAGACAAATACATGTACATGCTTAATTGTAGCTAACAAAAAGTAATGAAATTAATTTCAATTCCAAATCTAGGAGAGTGTTGTATAGCAAAGTCATATTATTATAGCAATATACATGTACGTAGTTGCACTAACCTGGAGTGACGTTCAGCTTTTTCTGAAACTCCACCTTAGCAGTGATATTCCCTCTAGCTCTCTCCACTCCCATTTTAAAATAATCTTCAAACTCTCTTCCCTTTGCTACTGAGCTCTTAGCACCTGGTGTAGGTGCAAACAACAGTCTAGGCTCACAAGTGGCTGCCCTGCGGTTCCTCAGGCTAGTGGACTTCTCTCTCTCACTTTTAGCCCTGCCATAGCTGATTGGTGGCATAGAAGCAGCTCTGTCATTTGTGCGTCTGTTAGCACCATAGGAGCTTCTCTGTGTATTATCAACGTTGTTGTAACCTTGTCTCCCATCACAATCATTTTTGTTGTCGTTCAAATAGATAGCATCGTAGTCTTCCTCCCAGCTGTACTCTGAACCTGAATCTCTGCCACTATTGTCGTATACCAACCATTCGTCATCGTACTCTGAGCCAGAGTCGTCGCAGTCAGTGTAGTCATCTTGATCAGTGTAGTCATCATCGCTATACTCATCACTGTAGTATCCATCCCAGGCACTGTGTCTCCATGTAGCACTCATGGTCTGTATGTGTACATGTACAAAATAAGGGAAAGAATTTTGGGTGGGGGGGGGGGGAGGGAGGGGAGGGAGGGGGGAAGAGAACTACCTCAGACTGAGAGTATGACGTTCCTTGACTCTGCCTCCAATCCTACTCCTTCACAGCCACTCATACCTGCTCTTAATTATTACATGTAACCAATTCTTTATATAGCCATCGGGCTAAGGGTGGGCGTACAGCAGGGTGTTTGTTACCATAAATAGAACTGATGTATCAGGAAATTCCCCTAACCAGATGGTTGTTTGTTACCATAAATAGAACTGATGTACCAGGAAACTCCCTTAACCAGATAGTGGTTAGGTGATAACTGGTCAAATATGTACTGTACCCCACACTATACCATGACTGTGCAGCTTTGGTAACTCCCTGTAAGGCCACTCCAATGAGATTCATTATTTCTCATCACCCGCCCGCCTATTTTTTTGAGCAGCGCTTCTAAACTCATTACTCATTATAATGTCGTCAAAACCTAACGCTACAAGTGCCATGTATTGTATGACAGTATGGTAAATAATGTGCTAAATTGGATAATGAATGATAATGACCGCCCGCCGCATCCTCCAGGAGATACTGAGGTAATGAGAAACAATGAATCTCATTGGAGTGGCCTAATGTTAGATGTTATTACATGTAGATTGTGGTACCAGATAGGGTATAAATGAGCTACATCATTTGATACAGTCCAGTTGGCCAAGTACAATAGGTCAACAAAGCCACAATACATCTACAGCCAGCCAGGCCAGTTGGACAAACCACCTGCTGATGTCAATAGCATGGAATGAGTCAGCAAAAAGCTATCAAGCCTAGAACCCAAGATAGTCAAAGAAAGTTGCTCTAGTTTAGACTGTCATCACTTCTAGTTAGTGGTTCATATACATGTACTGTACCACTTGTAATCGTGTCGAGAACCATTGGTGTCCGAATCATCAATCATCGTGGTCGACAAACAATGCCAATCTCCTGAACGAAATGTTTTTGGCGAAATCCACACAATACATACGTTTAAAAGCCTACAAGAAACTATACATAATGAAGCGCTATAAAAGTGCAAAACCCTAGGCACAATAGCAATAGCTACTCTGCCTGTTGCAAATTTGCAAGCTGTCTTTTTATAACTTAATAAGCCAGTACTATACACCAGTACTATACAGTGTAGTTGTAGAGTAGCCACAAGAATGCACCATACAGATTGCACGGTATTACGTAATAGTACCACGTACATGCCAGATTAGTGGAAAGTAAAGCCAAGAAGCGTAGTTGATGATTGGTGAAGAGTCAGTCAAATTTTAAGAACTATCATTAGAACTACACACTACTAATCTTGAAGTGAAGCCATCGCTGTCTCTTATATCGCTGTCTCTTATATCGATCGAGAGCTCGTTAAGAAGCGAAGAAGGCCATGGTGGTCAGCAAATGTCGCTAGAACTTTTGAACGAAGCGTTTTCAACGAAATCCAGATCTTGAAAATGCTGTGAAATGACACCTTGATTTATTAACCAGGTATGTAGCAGCTGGCGTGGTAACGGACACACACACACACAGAACGCCTCGCGCATGCACCGAAGGTTAATGACATCACCTCATTTTGGACATATAAACCAGGTATATCTGTTAGCACGGTAACAGACACACGTACACATCACCTCATTTTGGACATATAAACCAGGTATATCTGTTAGCACGGTAACAGACACACGTACACACACACGGACGAATTAAAGCGACCACCGTAACCCTATGGCACACGTGCTGAGGCTTAATAACCTAGAAAGCTCAAATTTGATTTTTAGTCACTCATAGCTGCTATGGTTCCAGGGATATACAAGTAAGCATTTTAAAATGAAATTCGGTGATAGTGCGAAGTGGTCCCTTTTCTCAGATCCTGTCACAAATATAACGTGTGTGGCAAGTTCCAGGTAGAGTAGTATTATGATTGTTATTACCGTACCCTCGCGAAAGAGGGTCCACTGCGGTAAGTATATTCTTTCATTATCCTGCTACATTCGCAGGAAATTCCAAGCTCCGGCTCTTTCCGATATGGGAGGGGCAAGCACACATTGATTGAGTCAGAAGTGGCCTAGCTATGCTTCACTTTGGCAGCTTACTGCTCAGAACAGAAGGCTTGCTGTAGCTTCTAATGTTGGATCTGTGAAGCAGGAGGCCTAAACTGCTTAGAAACCAAGTCAGAAGTCCAGGGCTCTTGAGGCCTTGGAATGGTGACAGTTTGAAAATTGGCAACAAAAATCATGTTTAGCGTGAATTGGTCCCTTCTCTCAGTTCCTTTTGCATTTGCACATACTTACTGGCAATCCAAAATTCTTACATATACACAGTATATTAGAACCCACTAGTGAAGAATTGAGCACCTCCCACTAATAAATGGGATGCAAGAGATGCATGATTGATGTCATGTAACTGATTTGTTTGTCCATGACCTCCTTTCATCATCAGGCTGCCCTATGATCATCCCATAACCAGTAATTTGCCTACAAAAACTTTGATCACTAAGGGATTGCAAAGAAAGTATGTACATGTAGAACGATATTCATGTATATATATACTCTCCCTTTACTCTCTCTCTCTCTCTCTCTCTCTCTCTCTCTCTCTCTCTCTCTCTCTCTCTCTCTCTCTCTCTCTCTCTCTCTCTCTCTCTCTCTTCCTCTCACTCACACACACACACTCTCCACCTCCCTCCCTTCCCTTTTAGGCGTTCCTCCAGCTCTAGGCGTGAACACCGTAGTCATGACGATCGGCCTGGTGAGCGAAATGGTCAAAGCAGTCACTGCAGCTCCAAGCATCACAGAGACGAAGCAGGAGATGAACTGGTTTTAATTTACGTATGTACATGTACTTTGCCACTAAGGCCACACAAACTTGAATATTATAGTTCTCGTCATGAAACTAGCAATGTAGTTTGATTGGCCTAATGCCTACAGATCGATTATTACTGTATAAAATGATTAAGTTGAATCAATAATAATAATAATTACTAGCTCTTCAGACTCTGAAATAACTATATTATTATAACTATATTACCGAGTCAGATGTTTAAGGCGATCTCCCTGTCCAGACGTTTTTTTTCTCTAATACCATAGAGGATATGCATGGGGGGAAATATACCATTGTAATCCTCTCAATGAGTACTTTCTATAGAACACCTTTTCAAAACAACTGGGGTAAATTTTTATTTTCAGATTTTTTTTTCTGTACCCCCCATAAATGAAAACTCAATGTCATATCAAAGTGCTTGGAAAAAATAGACATTTTGGTGCAAGTTTCACGTCCGTAGGGGTGTAGAAGCCGAGATATCAATGTCCTAGAAGACCAAAAAAATCGTAAAAAATTCATTTCTAGGACATAGATATCTCGGCTTCTACACCCCCTAATAATTATTACCCCATAATTATGAATAATGAACATTAGTAATATCCCGGGTAAGCGCCCTTGGGCGCTTAAACATATTATACATCGTGATTTTGGCCTGCATGCATGGGTGCTTACCTAGCTGGGACATAATTTCTATACGTTTGTATAGAAGCTGCTACATCGACTATTTGAAATGCAACATGGCCGCTCACCCAGGAGTGGGCGCTTGCCTGGGACACTACGGTGTTCGCTAACTAAACAAGCTACAAATATTGTTACATTGTCAATAATTATGGTTTTTCAAACTCAATCTAATGATATTAAGCCTCCAAACTTGAATACCGTATAGCCGGAAATATTGGCGGGCATTAAATTTGGCGGTTGAGCCCCAAATCGCTATTGAAAGAATATTGGCGGATTTAAATTTGGCGGTTCGGTACGGGATCGCCATACGTATATATGCGAGTAGGAAATTTTGGCGGATTTTAATTTGGCGGTTGTAATAATAGACCGCCAAACCGCCAAATTTAATTCCCCGCCAAATTTTCCGGCTATACGGTAGTTACTTAATCAGATATTAATGGAGATTTTTTGTCTCCGTGACAGCTGCATAGCAAATACTTCTATTCATCTCAAAGTTCTGTTGTAGCTCTGATATTGCAGTGTAGGCCTCATTTTCTCTCATCTCGAGACCTGCACATAGAATATATAAATTTTGAGTAGAGTAGGGTTGGCATATTTCGGACAGCTAAGAAAAGACAGCGTTATATCACAGACAAACGAGCAGCACTAGATCGCGAGTATGCAACCACAGATAGGCCTAAACATTACCTACTAAACGAGCCCTTAACCGTGGCCCCACGTACTTCCGTTCGTGCAGGGCATGCGCACAAAGTACCGCTGGTTCCGGAGGTAGAGAACGGACAGTGTCGACCATTACCGGACGAAGGTGAAAAACAACACATAAAAAATCGCGGCTGCGGTTATCAATATATGAGGCATCAAAATGCATCATGAACAACATCCTTCTTACATCCTGCCTTTAGATTTGAAGATTCACCCAAAAATTGTGAAATAATACATGAATACATAAAGTAATGCAATATATGCATTGTCCAGAAACTACCTCTGAAAGTTCTTTACAAAAAAAAATCCGGTTTATGCTTATAATAAGGTCAAAAAATTCTGGAAAAAATTCTAAAAATTCTTCATACATTCTAGTATGCACATACCAAATGAAAAAAACATTTATCAAAAATTGATGCCGCTGTGCCATGGTAATAATAGTATAAATCTTAGATGCCATGAAAAAACAGCTTCTTGAAAAAAATACGAAAAAGTTGCAACTGTTTAGAGCAGTGTTGTGCAGCTTCTGTGTGGATGCACACCACAAGAAATGAGATATAGCTAGTACTTACATGGCCCCTACCTCATGGCGAATGGTGAAAGATTACGTAATACCATTGGCCGTATAAACGTAATTATGTGCGAGGCGTCCAGTAACTGCCTCCGTCCGATAATACCCTACCCTACTCTATAGCCAATACGTGCTAGATTACAATGAAAGTAAAGGTTGGAAGTAAAATAATATTATACTATAGCTATATAACAAGTATGTTTGATGTCACAATCATGGGTTATTAATGTGACTGAACACTACTAACAGCATGCTATAGTACAATCGAGTGCCAGTTAGTATAGCGCATGCGCAGATGAAGACCACACCCCTCACTGGAGGCCAAGAGTACTAAGCTGATCAAACTCACCGAAGTTCTCACTCAGCTCGAACGTCGAATCTAGCTACCACCAGACCATGACAAAGAGCAGACATCGCCTCTCGCTTCGCTCGAGGCTCGGTGGCCTGCCGAGCAGGCCTGTCGAAACGCGCGGCGCTTGCGCCGCTCGCTCGAACTCGAGAATGCATCTCTATGGCCCCTAGGCCTTGGCAACCTCGTTTGTGCACACGGCACAACCAATCGTGAGTCTTCTCAAATTGTAGGAGAGCGCATCTTTTGTGCCCTCCAGGTTAGGACACGGACTATATAAGAAAATTGATCGTCTGAAAAATATTTTTCGTTGTATATATATAATTAGCAATACTTTTACCTGGCATTGCAGTGTAGGCCTCATTTTCTTTTATCTTGAGACCTGCACATAAGTTGACAAAGGATGTGTAAATTTTGAGTATAACAAGTGCTAGATTTATAGGGTATCCAACGAAAAAATCAAACTTTCCAAAAGCCGCTCATTTTGCGGCATTTAGCTAGCCTACTGGGACGGTCCCTAAATCTAGAATGACATTGTGCAAAATTACTCTTACGTGGAGATACAAAAATTTGGCGTTTTTTGGCGAAATTGTCGCGCCAGATGGTTAATATGCTCCAAGCTATGATTTATTGTGGCTGCCTTACTAAATTGATCGTCCTCATCTAGTGACAGCATGAGGAAGCGTTTACCATACTGTATAACGATGGTACCCCACGTTTTGGCGAATTTTGCCAAAATTTGGAGAATAATTAAAGTCTCGATATCTCGGCAAATGAACATGGGGGCGTGACCTGGAGTGAGAATTAGTGTCAGTCCAAGAACGTCTTCGTCCTACCAGAGTTTTGAGAAGTATTGAAAAACTTCAGTTTTTTGTGTGGAAACCCTAAGATTTAGTTTAGCAATGAAAGTCGCTAAAGGTTCGAAGTATTATTATATCATACTAGCTATTTGCAAGAATTTACCTGGCATTGCAGTGTAGGCCTCATTTTCTCTCATTTCAAGACCTGCATGCACATAATAATTATTATAAACATTCATTATCCAGAATTTAATAGACTATAATATGAAGAAGTAAGTTGGAAGTTCATTGACAAGATACCTGGCATTTTTGTTGAAATTTCATATACTAGGGCAATGTTGCCGGTTTTCCATCTTGAAACTATACTTTCTTTTAAGTCATTATCATAATTATCATAAGAATCTGCATGATGGTGTAATTAATTTCATTAGATGTATATGAAAAGAGCTACAAGGATAGAAGTATGTATGGTATTATGCTTGAAAGTGTATTATTATGGCAAAAAAGAAGCATGCAGAACAGTATAAAAAAAGGGAATGTGCAGGCGTATTTGTAATAATTATTATAAGCATTGTGTACAATTAACTTAAAGATCTTCAGTGCCATGATCTTTGGTGTATCCCAACACTATTTATGTCTATATGCAATAGTAATTTTTCAACATGACTGTTACATTAATTTATTGCCTATTTTTATTTACCCTTTGATTGATGGTGAGAGGTTTTTGCTCCAATTTTTGTCCTCCAACAGTTACAGTGCACTATAAAGGCAACCACTGATAACAACACCACCATCAGCAGGGAAATGGAAACGACTATTCCGGCAATGGTTCCTACAGGAACATCTTTTGTTTGTAAATCTGCATAATAAAGGTATAATAATATTATTATGTTGAGTATACCTAAAATCTGATACGATTGTAACTTAATTCTTCTTATCTGAATCACCTTTTGGAACTGGCTGATGAGTGGAAGTGGAAGTAAAAGGATTAGAGGAATAAGTGATGAAATCCTCTGAGCCAATTTGTATGTCACACCGTGCTCCAGTAAACCCAGGGACACACTGTGAGCAGTCTATGCCTGTGAAATTCTCAGCACAAACTGCTCTTGATGTGAGATCCATTGTTAGGAAACCATACATGCCAGTGTAGTTCATCCTCACTGACTCTTTTCCCACGGGAAGGTTATGGTTGACTAAGAGAGTGTCCACCAGATCATCAACAGTGACTTTGTCATTATCCACAGCATTGATAAACAGTTGGACTCCCTGCAAAAATTAATGATTATGATGCTAAGCCTATTCAATTTATTATTATTAAAGTGTCAACAGCTATACTGCGGACAGTACCATTACTGTTAGCTACCAGCTGCATGATACTGATATAATAATAGATAGACTTATACGACCAGATCCATGGCATGGATGAGATCTGAGCTGATTTAAACAGTATATTTGTTCATATCATGCATTCCTATCGTAGCAACCGCCCATGCATAATACTATAATTATAGTATAAGTATTATGTGAACATAATTGCACGATGACCATGAATATCGTCAGGAGTTAAAATTTAATGCATATGGTTGGCCTCATTCCCAGGTTCTCCCCCTATAGCTCCTCTTTGTTTTGTATACCCGTGATTTTGGAACAAGGCTAGTACCAGTTCAAGATTGCACAATGACTATGTATACTGTCAAGCATGTATTACATTATTATGCCGGGTAAGCGCTTGCATTACACATGTCATACATGATACACCTGGGACTCATTATAGCGATCAGATTATTTGTTATAGTATTACATTCCAATCATTAGTCAGTCCAGGTAGGATCAGTGGGTTGTCCAAGCCAAGTACTGTACTCTGAGAGAAATCAATGAAGCTATCATTAAAGTTGGAGTCAGATACTACGTGTCCTGAGTAGTTAGTACATCCTCCAGTCCCCTCCTCCTTGCTACCAAGTGGTCTTAGACAGTAGTCAAAGTAGGTATCACACAAGAAATTGCTGCATTCTATCGTATTGTGGCGATCACAACAGCCATGAGTTTGCCCGATCACACAATCTTGGCATGTTCCTGTTGGGTTGCTATAGCCATAGAGCCTCACCTCAAGAAAGTATAGACCTCCAGTATATGAAATCACCTAAAAATAAAATTATAAAGTCTCCAAAATTAATGCTGTAGTTTATTAGGCCGTATTTTAGGAACAAATAATAAGTATAACGTTAAACATAAAACTGAAAAGTTCAATGTATCCTAAGCCCATCCATGCAATAGTTTAACTTATTGAAGCAGATACATTTAGAATCCAGAATACACCAGAAATCAGTGCTCCTTGATTCATTTCTTGATATTCTTGTAGCTTCGAACTGAATCAGATCTATAGTTACTAGCTGTAAAGCAGACTTGTAGTTGATGGTCTGAATTTTGAGCTGGTATTTTATACTAGACTTTGTTTCCTGCATGACTATTAATGCATGGTAACAACAGCATGACATTATTACATGCTGAGCATCAGTTCTGGTAGGTGTGTGACCGTTCTACTGCAGGGGTATTCGTAGAATATTATAGTGTAAATGAGCATGTAATTTTATCCAGATCCAATAATAAGTTAATAATCCAGGCTTTGTTCCCATTCTATTCTGAATCAGCTCAACCATCGACTATAAGCTATAGTTACTCTGCATGAAATGTCATTACTAGAATGACATATTCAATGCTGCATAATTAGGCAGCTAACTCAATGTTGACATTCCTGTGACCTATTTCCTAACTATATCCTTGTTTTATTAGTAGTTGCATATTATAATCTGGGCATTAGTCCCTATGCCATATGCCTATCTAGATTTCAAGTGTAAGAGGCTCATGTGCTGATATATATGCAGTATGATTCTGATTAAACTTCGCTTCAGTGTTTTTATTGTGCAGCATTAAGTTAAATGCTAACGCAAAGTTAACACTAGCTGACCTGCTGGGGGACTGGAGTGAGGTATAGATCTAGAGTCTAGTACCAGGTTATCTACCTAATTATTTTCTAGAAAGAGCTTTAAATTAATGTGTGCACATGTGCATGTACGTGTACGTATGTATCTCAGACTGTTCCGTGTAACATTGTACACGAGATAGTTGGTAATACTGAGACTTATAAGTAGTATGCTTTCTACAAAATTAATGTAGTTGTGAGTGCATGTACTTGTATCAAACATGATATTATACAGCGGATTACACATAGTACTACTGTTACTCCATATATAAAACAAGCTATATACATGTAAGCTGGGGTGACTCAAAATAATATCTGTCCTTTCACAATGGCAGCTAGATTAAGGCCACAAGCAGCGTAAGGGTGCATCTCCCCCAAAACTCCCCCCCCTTCTTCAGCCCTCCCCTTCAGTCAGTATAGCCAACTCTGGGTTACTAGTGGCGATGAAAACCATCTGTGTAGGATGCCATTGGCGGTATGGGGCTGGTGCAGTGGCGTTTCTAGGTAGTTTCTACCTGCGTGCAAGCTAGTAAACAAAGAAAATGAATGTACAAGGATATTAACTGATATTTACAACAGCATAATATTTCTAATAGCGTATTAGCGGTACTATATTCCATATAGACAGTATAGTTACTGTCTATGGTAGTGTAGTAAAATTTTACGGAAAAAGAGTGTACCGTGAGTGGGTTAATATCTTAGGCAAACAACAAAACTACAAAATTATTAATGCATGTATGCGCCGTAATAAATGAATAGTGAACGTCACTACTTGGTAGTGACATCTGTGGCAAAATGTAGTGACAGTCACTAATTTTGCCACAGATGTCACTACCAAGTAGTGATATTCACTTTCATTTTTTTACGGAGTGTGGCGGGGGCACAGGTGTATGGATTTGGTGCAGATGAACCCATGCACATGCACCCCCTGGCGGCACCACTGGGCTGGTACCCCAGACTACAGCACCATATCAGTCAGTCGCATGAATAGTGGCCTTAGTACCTATAGTATAGGCCTGGTTCCTGTCTAAGAAGCTACCACGAGGGTGAAGGTATCATCGACTGCTAGACTGGAGTACACTATTTAACTTATAGGTGATACCCTATGGGAGGTGAATAGTGCCAAAATTAGGCACCATGCACTTTCCGGTCATAGAGTGTAGAGGAGAGGTGTATTATGAAGTGGAGGGGGCATGTTTTGTGTAGTGGAGGCATATTTAGTGAAGTGGAGGGGGTATATATTTGGTGGAGTGGAGGGCATGTTTAGTGAAGTGGATAGGATAGTGTATATTTGGTGGAGTGGAGGGGGCATGTTTAGTGAAGTGGATAGGATAGTGTATATTTGGTGGAGTGGAGGGGGCATGTTTAGTGAAGTGGAGGGGGTGTATTTGGTGGAGTGGAGGGGGGCATGTTTAATGAAGTGGAGGGGGTATATTTGGTGTGGTGGAGGGGGTATATGCAGAGTGCAGAAGGGTCTATGTTCAGAAGACTTACGAAGTAGAGGGGTGGAGCTGTGGATCTGCACATATGGAATTTCCCTTCCATCAGCTTAGAGTATCAACAGCCAGCTCTGTTATTTTATCAGAGAATCACCAAGGTTCAAAGTTCATAGTTTAATACTATGGACACACCCGTTGAGTCCCACCCTCTAACCGCATGCACAGGAGCTTCATCCTTCTCTCTGCTTCAACAAACACACCGCAGTACCCCTCCACTCCATCAATTGCAAAGACATACCCGCCCTAAAACGTATTATCTCCACTCAAACAAAATGATCTCTCCACTTCACAAAATGTATATACCCCCTCCACTTCATCAAACATAACCCTCCCTTTCACAAATTGTACCCCCCTTAACTACATCAACACAGCCCCTCCACTTCACAAAATATACCCCCTCCTCTCCGTCAAAGGAAAACTCTACCCTCACGAATCAGCGCCCCCTCGTCTCTATCAAAAGAAAAATCCTGCCCCCCTCCACTTCACGAAACAGTGCCCCTTCCTCTCCATCAAAAGAAAAATCCTGCCCCCTCCACTTCGCGAAACAGTGCCCCCTCCTCTCCATCAAAAGAAAGATCCTACCCCCTCCACTTCATGAAACATCTCCCCTCTACACACCGCAAACAGGAAGTGTATGTCGCCTAATTTTGGCACTCTTCACCTCCCATAGGAGTGATCAACATAGGACTAGCTACTACGTATCATGAGTCCAAGTACCTGTATATACTGAGCCAGGGGACAAGCCTCTGGCATGCAGTGACAATCGTGCTCAGGAAGTAGATATTAGTTGTAGATCTGAGTCTTGCGGCCAGGGTGGTCCAGCACTCACCCTTCCAGTATCATGCCTTAGCCGCTACAGGTACATGTAGCTCATCTGCCAGATTGTCATTCAGATCATGAGTATTCGATAATGTACCAGAACATGAACTTCAAGACATTCCTATTGAACTCATTGAACTCTATATTAATATATGGAATCACATTATGTTAAGATAATACTGCATACATTGAGTGATTGATATAATATAAATTAATAATAGCTACGTAGTGTGTAGTCGTGCATGTAAGTAGCTTTAGCTGAGTTTTACACCAGTATAATTGTTGATGTCTTAGAGCATAGTACACACTAGTATCATGTAGTATGTATGTATGTAATAATATTACTCCCAAAACACTTTATTGTATTGTATAGGGATCACTGAAAGCCGAGAGGAGCCTTCGCCATGCAGCGTGCAGGGACTATACTATGTAATATATATTACAATAAGTACGAACATACAATGTCATCACATGCATGTGGCTAATTTAAAAGCAGGACGTTTAAGGTTTCCACAAACACAAAATTTTTAAGGAGTTCTGCCACTCCCTATAAACAAAGTATAATGTGTGCATGCACTGCTTAGATTTTGTACCAGGTAAAACTTGGGACAAGCCAGCTGCTGCAGCTGCAAACACCTCAGCTTGCTGGGCATCTCCAAGACTTATGCCAGTGATAGTTACTGTAACAGACTGTGTTGTTATTGTGTCCATAGTTCGTAGGGCTTGAATAGGGCTATTAAAGAATCCAGATAAGTCAGACCAATTAAAATTCTTCGATTCCCTAGAAGTGGTATATACTTTTAGCTTAATATCAGAATTTGCTATATACTACATGATATGCTATTAGAAATGTGAACCTCTTTTTCACCAACTGACAATAGAAGTTGTTTAGTTTTCTGTTGAGTAGCTATATCAGAACTCCGAAGCCATTGACTGCATGTGAATGATTTGGTTCAAACTCTGGTGAATGTGGTTGAGTGACGTAAGTTTCTAACGATCAGTGGGTGGAAGAGATGGCAAAGGAACCAGAAAGAAAATCGTATGAGCCTGCAGCAAGAGGAGGTCACATATCGTTTTCCATCAAAGGAAAGTTGTACACATGGGGTGGAGTGACACATGACAATGATGAGTCTAGCATGATACTAGCAAATAATATTGACCAATTCGACCCTTACATTGAAGTGTGGAGTCGTCTCAATACGGAAGGATCGCCACACCCAGGACGAAATGGCGCTGCCAGTGCACTGCTTGGAGAACAGCTGTACACATATGGAGGATCTCAGGATGTTGGAAAGGACATGTACGCGGGTGTCCTCAGCTATCTGGATCTCGACACACTCACGTGGTCATTGGTCAGCCCGACTGGAATTGAAGGGGCACCAATGAAAAAGACCGGATGTGGTATGGTACATCTCAGTCAAGACAAGCTAGCAGTGATAGGTGGGTATGGGATTCCCACAGACCCCACACAGCCGCAAGTTGGATCAACATTTATCAAGCACACCAGATTCACTGACGGAAGGGGGTGGACAAATGAAATTCACTTGTTTGACCTCAATCAAGGTGATCATAGTCATACTTTATAGATTCTGATATTTATACACACTTCGTGACGATTCTGTGGAGCTGTCTAATCCATGGCCACAGATAGAAATGTCCTGAAGTGTTGTAAGTTTATGCAGCCAAGTTAATAAGTCTACTATAGCAATAAGCCTGTACAGTCTAGATATCAGGGCTGTTGATCAGAGGAATCAAACAGAAAATTGACATCTGAGCATTGACATTTATCAATTTTGATTACGAAATTAATGCAGGCATTTGGTCCTCCCCGAATCTTGAAGGAACCAGTCTTCCTCCGTGTGCGTATTTCTCATTGACGAGTATCGATCACAACCAAGCTCTCTTCTTCGGAGGAAATCAACCTGGACATGGCCGAATAAACGACCTCTATCTCATTGACTTTGATAACATGGTTGGTATGGTAGCTACATGTGCAATTATGTTTATGTTGCCACAAATTGGGAGCCAGGAATTCTCTCCACTAACATTTAATATTAATGGGAGTTGTAGTCTCCACTTTAAATTTGTGCAGTTCATGATGACTGTACAGCTTAGCTATAGATGTCCAATATTACGGTGGCCGAGAGAGACACACACGCACTATGATTCGACCTTAAGTGATTCGACCGTAATTCATGCCACTGTAAGCGATTCGATCCTAAGCGATTCAACCTTAAGCGATTCGTTGGTAAGCGATTCAACCTTAAACGATTCGCTGGACCAGGTAAGCGATTCAACCTTAAGCGATTCGCTGGTAAGCGATTCGTTGGTAAGCGATTCAACCTTAAGCGATTCGCTGGTAAGCGATTCAACCTTAAGCGAGACCTTAAGCGATTCGCTGGTAAGCGATTCAACCTTAAGCGATTCGTTGGTAAGCGATTCAACCTTAAGCGATTCGCTGGTAAGCGATTCAACCTTAAGCGATTCGCTGGTAAGCGATTCGTTCACGGTAAGCGATTCAACCTTAAGCGATTCGTTGGTAAACGATTCGTCACTAAGCGATTCTTTGGTAAGCTACCCACCGCTTCTACCTTCATTATTGCGTTAAAACATCAGCCATACCTCTTCTTTGCTAGTTATCCCGCGCGCGCATACGCAGCAAGGTGTGAAGCAATCGGGTTTATCTGTCGTCAACACGAAAATCGCCAGATGTGATGATCTAGGCATGTGAGTGAGTCATAAGCACAGGGAATCCGTAGGAATCGTCGAATAATTGGCTGAGCCTCCATTATGCCTCTAATTGTTTGATGAAGCCCACGAACGTCGTAAATACTGTGTTTTATGGCCACGCCTATCAACCATACCCAACATCAGGCCATGTACGCAAAACTATTTTGCATATGTAGGTAAAGATCGTCAATAGGCGATCTGCAGCTACAGATGCAGCCATCAGCACGCGGGTACACTGTAAACAGAGCTCTAGTTATTTGGGCGGTTCCAGGAACGAATCCGCCGTTTAATATAATATTATAGCTTACAGTCAAATTGCCTGCGGTGGAATTGCTTTCCAAAGAAAATCGCTATACGGTTAATAAATCGCTTATCAGTCGCAAAGCTTATCAAAGAGTCGCTTACGAAGAAATCGAATTGCTTAAAGATGAATATTTAGCCTACCAATGAATCGCGTAGGATTGAAATCGTTGCCCAATGAATGGCCTATGGTCGAATCGCGTACCAACGAATCGCCTAGGGTCGAATCGCTTACCAACAAGTCGAATCGCGATCGCGTACTTACCAACGAATCGCTTAAGGCTGAATCACTTAGTATCGAATCGCTTACCAACGAATGGCTTAAGATTGAATCGCTTAAGGTTGAATCGCTTACCAACGAATCGCTTACCAACGAATCGCTTACCAGCGAATCGCTTAAGGTTGAATCGCTTACCAACGAATCGCTTAAGGTTGAATCGCTTACCAACGAATCGCTTAAGGTTGAATCGCTTACCAACGAATCGCTTACCAGCGAATCGCTTAAGGTTGAATCGCTTACCAACGAATCGCTTAAGGTTGAATCGCTTAGGATCGAATCGCTTACAGTGGCATGAATTGAATCACTTAAGGTCGAATCATAGTGCGTGTGTGTCTCTAATATAGAACACGAAGTGCACCTTTATGGCATAGATAATATATTGTAGTAGCTAGCAAGCTACTCAAGTAGGCTGGACATAGCTATCAACATTACTTAATAAGTATCGTAACTACTTTTTTACATACTATTAGGACATTACCAGAATAGAATGTCGTATAAAACTGATCCATGGCCATCAGAGAGAAGTGCCCATGCAGCTTGCTGTGTCGGACATGCTGGCCACACAGGCTATTTGCTGATAACTGGTGGAAGAGATAGAAATGACAAGGCACTGAACGATATGTGGCTGTTTAATCTATCATTGAAAAAGTGGAGTGAGGTATATAGCTATATTGATAATAATAATTATTATTATAGTAGCTATAACAATTATTATTGCGCATCTTAGCATAATGGCATAATGATTGTGACTACAGTCACAATACAATACATTGCTCCATCTATATTAGGCGGTAGCAATGGCTGCATATTCTAAGTTAAATTCAGAATCTGTACTCGGTACTCCTACTATAATATTATAACTGATGGGGCAAACCTACCATTCAATTTAGCTATACACAATTAGAGCTGAACTAGTACATATACTTATATGCACATAATTAGCACTCTGACCGTTATATTGCTCGTGCTATTACTCAGTATAATCACACTCAGTGTATATCATTTACTTTAGCTACTCACCAAATTCTACATGAAAATTGAATAACATTGTCCACATAGGTCTCACCAGATCAAGATTATACTCGGAGACTACCAAGAGTGTACCATTCAGCCACACCCATTATCCTTTGCCCAGGGTTGGTAGAGGTCATCGAATTTGGCACCATCTTCGAGGTAAACAATTGTGGAAGATCATTCAAAACAGCAGCAGAGACAACAATTACCACATTCAGTAAGATAGCTAACATAATAATTTTATTTATAACTACGCATACAAATTATGTCATGCAAGACTTCAGCTTAAGATATTATTGAATTAATGCACAATCATGTTAAAATTATACATTAATTGGATCATAATTATTATCTTTAATGTAGGTCAAGTTGGTTCTGAATGGGTGGTTGAGAGTGTGGCCAACAACAGCAAGCTGGGAACCAGTGAGAGAATCAGAGAGAAAATGTTGAAGATTGGTGAGAAGGCAAGAGCTGCTGCTGATGAGCGAGCGATAGAGGAAGTAGACTTTGCACCAATTGGAGATGAGAGACTGAGAAGTGAGAACAGGTCAGTAAAATTAATCATAATTATTTAAAAGAAATTCGATTTATGTAGAATAGCTAATACTTGCAGGTTGATTGAGCAACAGCTGGCTGCCGTACAAGATAGGGAGAGAATTGCTATGATCAGACTTGAGGAGGTCCAGCAACAAACTCAGCTGAGGGTGGAGCAAATTGAGCAGCAGCTACGTCAGGCAGAGGAGAGAGCGCGAGTAGCTGAGAGAAGGGCACATAACCTACAGCAGAGAGCACATGATGCTGAGCAACATACTACAGTGGTGGAGAGGCGACTTCACGAGATGGAGCAGAGAGCTAGAGATGCTGAAGAGGGGGCAAGAAAAGCCGAGACTATAGTGCAACAGAACAAAGAAGAACCTCATTGGTTGGTAAAGCAGAGCGAGATTGAGCTAACCGAGGAGGAGATAGGAAGAGGAGGGTGGGCAGTTGTCAAGGTGGCCAACTTCCGTAGGATAAGTGTTGCAGCCAAGTGCTTCTACCAACAGATCTTAGTGTCTTCTTATAATCGTCACATTTATGATCGAGAAATGAACATGGCTGCTCGTCTTCGCCATCCCAACCTTGTCCAATTTATTGGAGCATCTCTTGAACAGGAGACCATCATTCTCATTGAGTTAATGTCAACAAGTCTGAGAGCAGAGCTGGAAAGAAGACCAATTGAGCATTCCTGTATTACAGCCATCAGTCTGGATGTAGCTCGAGCCCTCAACTACCTCCATCTGATGCAGCCACACCCCATCATCCATCGAGATATCAGTAGTGCCAATGTTCTCCTTGATCCACTTCCAAACAATCAGTGGAAAGCTAAAGTCTCTGATTATGGTTCTGTCAATCTGCTGCAAGAGCTTCGCACAGTCGGTCCAGGCAATCCAGTCTACGCAGCTCCTGAAGCCAGTGTCCCAGCTGAGCAGTCTCCTAAAATGGATATCTTCAGCTTTGGAGTGCTCCTGGTTGAAATGTTAACCAATAAATTTCCTGCGGTGGAGGCACGGCTGCAACTCATACACTCCATCAACCATGACGAGTTTGTGGATCTTATTGGAAGTTGCTTAAGAGAGGAGATAAAAGAGCGCCCGTCAGCTGATGAGATCATTGATAAGATCTGCACTATTTGTCATTGACTTTCAGTCACAATGCTTATCATAACTATTATTCATCTTCAGTATATACAAGTAGCCATATCTATAATCAATTGCATTAGGTACGTAGCTAACCAAATAAAGTCATAACTTGTGTTGATACAATAGTAATGCATTGTAATAATGTATTCATGCATGAGCTAAGTACTAATACTACATGTTAGACACACTAACAACCTTAAAAAACTGAAGTCTATCTAGTATTATAGCTGATAATTATAAGTACACAATGTCATAGCAAGCTTAAGAACAAAACTCTGATGCCTAAGACTGATATGCTCAAAACTACAGCTGCCATGGCAGTACAAAGTTGCCAAAGGTCCCTGGATAGAGATATTGTAGAAAGATTCCAATCAGTAGCCCAAGTGTACATATAATCAAAAATTTTAGCACATATTTGTGTTGAACACGAAGGTGTTGTGCTTTTTCATTGCGGAGATTATTGACCTCCATTCTCGTCTGATTAAATGTAGTGCTCAAAGTCTGATATTTCATTTGCATGTCCACCTGATCTTTTTCAAGAAGATTGACCTTATTGGTCAAACGATTGACTTCAGAGGATGATTGCATGTTCGCTTGCTTCAACAATCTAACGTGTTCATTACAGTAGTCTTGCATATGCTGGGACATGTTCATACGTGGCAGTTTCTTACGACACCCAAATGGCTTCAATTCACATGCAATCACCTCAACTGCCACCATACACACTTGCTGATGCTGCTGTTCCTCATAGCACTGCAACCGCTTCCTACACCATTTACAGTTCAATATGGTCGCGCAGTGTCTATCGAATTCCTTTAACTTTCCCTGCCATTTACAGCCTTTTCTTTTATACTTACAGTACACCTGCTTCCCTAGGAGGATTCTCTCGTGGTTTCTGTCCCTCATGTGCCTGAATTGGGGGGTTCGGCAGTGTGGACATCCTTTCCTCTCACTAACCAGTTTATCGATACATGGCTTGCACAGGTGGTATCCACAGCACTCAACTATCCAGGGCTCTCTCAACAACTGGAGGCACACTAGACACTCGTGGTTTATGTCTAGTGGGTCTTCAACAAACGTAATATCGTCGACGTCTCCTTTACAGCCTTCACGAAATGACATTGTAGGTAGATTACAACAAGGAGGTCACGAGCTAGATTTGGGAGTACACCCACGGCGCATGCGCAAAGAGGGGCGGGGCTGCGTGCTACGAGGTGCAGACAAAATCAAAGCCATGATGCCGTTGATGAGGGTATTGATGATGATGTCGCTCATAAGCAAATTGAAGATCCTGAAATTGAACCACTGATCAATTATTATAGCTACACCCCGGCCCATAACTATGGCAGCTTCTGATAAATACACTCAGTAGCCACCAAAGGAATCTATTACAAAATATTAATTAGTAATTGTTAGCTAGATAGTCTTTAATAGTCGATACACATTAATTTTGTGTACAGCTAGATTAGCTCTGTAGCAGCCCATTTTTTGGATCACGTTTGTTGTCAGCAAAATTAATTTATGTACATAGAAAATAGTACGCATAGCTAGCATTGTTGGTTGACGTATAAATCCACTCAGATTCGCGAGTCATGACTGTCACACAATAGCTACTTTAAAGGACCATGAGAAGATTATGGTCTCCAACCTCCCATTTTTACGCACTGTATTTCTGTGTTTTTGGATGCCACTGATGAATTATGTGATTATTAATTATAGCTATTATGTTGTTAACCAGGAGTTTACTTCCTTTGGGGGAGGTCTCCCCCCACTGGATGAAACCCTGACCAGTATGGCCAGTACGTTTCATGAATTCTTTAGACCAATCTGCAGAAATATCAAACATTAGTAGCTACCCACAAAAAATGCCCACCTTAAGGTACTATAGCTATAACAATCTTAATTAGTCATGCTTGTTTGGACATGGAAGAATCATTAGTCATAATGCTATCCCGTTTCAAAACCAGAGACTCATCATAAACGCTTTGTCTATACTTTCTCCTGTTTGGTAGGATATAGAGAGCCAGTGTATCAATGACTGTGGCCGTCAGAGTCAGTAGGCCCATTCCTGACACAAGCTTCAACAGCAGTGTAGGCAATGAGAAGCATGAAATTTGGTTAAAGTTATATAATTAAATTAGTGATTACCATTATCGTTTTTTCATTATAGATACTGGTACCACAAAAATAACATTAGTGGTAACCCTCTAACACCACAACAGCACTCATTACTACAGTACAGTGTTTATGGTTTGGATGGGAGTATCATGAGTATTCCCCCTAAAATTTGTACATGTCATGCATCTGCTTGAGTTTAAAAGGTACTGGTAGTAATCAGAATGTTTTGAGGAGAGGGGCATTGAAAAAAGAAAGTGTGTAAGACTACCATTATTCTCTTCTCATCCCACTCCAATATTGAACGTTGCAAATCGTGCATACATAGCTACATACTCTCCCGAAAGCAATTGACACTCACATACCCAAGCTTCCAGCTTGCTCAAACTCAATTCTGATGGAGTATCTCTTTCGAAGCAGCCGCCACTTAGCTCCATGGACGCCAACGTCTGATAACACCTCTTCTCTCTCCATCAGAGGGTCAACCTCCTTACTGCTGTACTCACTATACAGCACATGGTGGACATAGTAGCGATACTCATGATCACTATGGGAGGTACGTGAGAGAGAGAGAGAGAGAGAGAGAGAGAGAGAGAGAGAGAGAGAGAGAGAGAGAGAGAGAGAACGAGAGAGAGCAGACTATCCAGCCGTCCCACTTTGAGTGGGACAGTCCCTCTTTCAGACAAATTGTCCCATGTCCCACACTACCCTTATTTGGGATGCCATTTGTCCCACATTTAGCTAGTATGTGAAACAACTTACCCTCGTAGATGCTGTTCTGTCATTCAATGTAAACATTTCTATTTTTTAATATTTTGCAAGCATTTTCAATATTTTACAGAGTTCCATATGTGATGTATGTACTATATCTCCCAGTGTTTTATGCTCAGGATTTAGTATAATACTCACAATTCTGTACATTTGGAGGCACTGATAGATGTACTCTTGAGCATGGACGGCGTAAATGCAGTGATCAGGCTGAGGCAAGCATCATCACTATATATATGATTCATGCTAAGCCTTGTGATTGAATTAAATTTTTTACATTATAATGATCGAAGTTGCAAATTAGTTATCGTGCACATCAACAATTAAATTTTATGAAAATGTCCCACTTAGTTGTGCTGAGTAGGTTGGACAGTCTAAGAGAGAGAGAGATTGAGAGAGAGAGAGAGCATGAGTTACTTTGAGTGAATGTAGGAGTAGATTAGATGGGAGTGTTGAACTACGTGCAAACACATTCTGGGAGGATGACATAGATAAGATGTAAGTAGCTAAATGAATCTGAGGTCATGTAGGTGATAGCTATATCTATAGAGCAAGCCACCATAATACCATGCAGCTGCTGTATATATTATGGTTACACATGTACAGCTACAGTCTGGGTTTACATAACACCCACTTAAAGTACAAGATATATTGATAGTGTATGTCAGCGCAGCCTTGATGACAGTTTGTCTATGTCATCCTACTAGATCAAACGCTATTACTACGTTTTGTACTGTTACAGCTAGTAGTTCAATATTCTTACCTAATCTAGCTACTCCTAATCATGTATGTACGTGTACATGCATGCTTAAAGATCTAGGTACTTTATCAATCAGCTCACTAAAGAAATCTTCCAGCTTGGCTCGCAAGGGCTCCCAAGAGAAGATGCTTAGAACAGAACTAGAATCACCTCCTTTTGA
This sequence comes from Cliona cf. orientalis, assembly GCA_963930775.1. Lineage (NCBI taxonomy): Eukaryota > Metazoa > Porifera > Demospongiae > Clionaida > Clionaidae > Cliona > Cliona cf. orientalis. The sequence goes on from OZ005690.1 coordinate 4,418,490, forward strand.
AAAGTACTTATGGACTAGTATATTATGTGCATCGACTCCTGAATGTCGCTTTCAAGTTTGTGTTCACCACACCACCATAATTATTATTATGTAAGTGGACACTTCAATTAACTTTAATTCTGCCCCGCTGAAGTATCTCACTCTAGTCGCGGCTGGGACCATGACCAGTCATGACAGTGGGCTATCTATTGTAACGCCCCAAGTCCAGGGATTCCAAGAAAGGTAGGTTTTTAGCTCGTGAGACTCAATTTGCATCTATTACTAGTCATGCATGCATGCATGCATGCGTTACATATAATAATATTATTATGCATGCATGCATGCAAATATATATATATTCATTCATGCATGCATGCATCATTAATTATAATAAGGTTACATTAATTATTTTTGTCCATGAGTGCGTGCGTCTGTACGAGTGGGAGGTGATCGGAAGTTATTCGACACGCCGTTGTACATCTGTCGCTATAGCTATGTGCCTTTGATCTCTCACTCTTCTTGATAAGCCGCAGTTTTGTCTTTACTGTTGTAAATAGACATAAGTTATGAAGATAGAATAATAATTATTATTCACAAGATGAGAATGTTAGTACCTTTCTTTATCGTGTCATTATTTGGATCAATATGCATCAGGCTGACTGAGGGTAAGGTAATCTATGTCAAGCCAGTAAAACATCTTTTATCTTGCCCTGGAAACAGCAGCTGCCCACCTGGTCAGCTCTGTTATACAATGGATTATTTAGTCAACCATAGCGGTAAATTATTTTCATCAGACAACGTCAATATAACTCTGATATTCATATGTGGATTCCACAACTATACAAAGGACTTGACTGTACAAAACCTCCACTCATTTGTCATGAAAGGAGATACAGAATCCAGAGAGAATGTCATTATTGACCATCAGCTTGGTATGCAAGTTGATAAACCCAGTTGCAGCATTATTCGGTTCTTCAATGTAAGTTTTGTGAAAATCACAACTCTGACTATGAGATGTCCGGCAATATATCTTAAAGAGAGCCACATTATAGTGAACAGCTCCAACATATATGGTTATTCTGGCATAAAGAAAGGCTTATCTTTCATCAATGTTGCAGGCAGAGGTTCACAGGTTCTACTGGACAACTGCACATTCATAAAGAACTGCCTTATTGAAAGTATATCTAGTGATGGGATAACTGTACGCAATAGTGCATTTCAATCATACAGACAACACAAAATCATTGCAGCACTTTCTAGTCCAGTAACATTAATAGGAAATGTGAACTTTACTGACAGTATAGATTCTGAACCATTAGTATCTCTACAAACAATTGATCTAAAATTCAAATCTTCACTTAATATCACAACAGGTGCAACGGTGTACTTTATCAATCTTACATGTGGTGGAGGAGCGGTGTATGGGTGGAGTGCATTGATATACATTGGTGCTAAAGCAAGGGTGATCTTTATGAACAACGTAGCTGGTGTCAATGGAGGAATATTGGATATGGAAGGGAATGGGATGATTTACATTGATAGTAGAGCAAAGGTGGTCTTCATGTACAACATTAACACAGGTTTGTCCAATGGGGCAGCTGGTGTGTACATGGTAAATGGGAAGATTACTATTGGTGTTAATTCAACTGTGATATTTGAATACAACTCAGTGCATGACAATGGTGGTGGTGGTGGAGCAATTTATATCAAGAATGGAACATTGAATATAGATAAAGATGCATGCGTGAGATTCAGCCATAATTCTGTAGGTACCACTGGTCTTGGTGGAGCAGTTCTGCTACACAATGGAGAATTGATTGTTAACAATAATGCAAGTCTGATCTTTACCAATAATTCTGCAATTAGAGGAGGAGCTGTCTATTTAGTAAGCAATTCAACGATACGTGTAAATGCAGGTTATATCCAATTCTATAACAATAAAGGTTCACGGGGAGGAGCCATTTATCTCCAGTATGGAACTATGTACATCAATGCTAATGGATATGCTACATTTAATTCAAATACTGCACAAGTTCAGGGTGGTGCTATTTATCTAGAGTTTGGCTCTGTTATTGTTAATACATCTTCTCAACAACTCTGCATTTCAAGGAGGTGCTCTCTATGTTGTGCCATCATCATTTGCAATTATAGTCGGACATCAGTCAAACATTCAGTTCACAAACAACACAGCAATTGATGTTGGTGGAGCAGTATATGCTGAGATGCAGCCAGCAGCACCATGTTTATTCATGGTAACAGACTCTGCTGCTGAAATATCATTTGTAGCTAATCATGCAGACAACGGTGTTGGTCACCACATGTATGGGACTAGTGTAAGAAGTAGAAGATGTGATCAACAGTCCATAGAAGTGGCAAAAAAACAAGGAAAACCTTACTGTTTACTCCAAGGTAACGAATCTAATGAATACGTCAACTTCTCCTTAGATCCTAATCAAAATGAGACACGTTCTCCCATATCCTCTGCTCCTCAGCGTGTTTGTCTCTGTGACACCATTGGTAAACCACAGTGTGCTAATTACTCACTAATCTACTACAATAATATTGGCAGCATTTATCGTGGTGAAACCATCACCTTGTCTGCTCATGTAGTTGGCTATGACTTTGGAACTACTGTTGGCATAGTGCATGCAGCGTTTCTTAATTCAAACTCAAAGATGGGACTATCACAGAGCAATCAGCAAGTAAATAGTGCTGACAAATGTACAAAGTTAGAGTATACTGTGCTTACAAATCATGACACGGAAGTATTACAACTGCAAACATCAGTTGTGCCAGTACCTGAAGTATCTAACCAAACTACTTTCAAGGAGATAATTAGCTTATATATAAGAGAATATGTTTCACATGATCATGGCTGTCTATACTATGAACTCCTTAAAACCCCTATTTATATCATCCTTTTATTGCTTCCAGGCTGCCCTCCAGGATTAACTCTAATCCATAACCATACTTCGTGCAGCTGCTATCCAATCATGCTCAATGATGACTTCAAATGCTTAATACAAAACAAAACTGGTCTCCTGCAGTGGAACAGCACTGTGTGGGTGAATGCAACCTTTAATGAGGGTCATAGCACTGGTATCATTTACAATAGATTCTGTCCGCTATTATATTATTGCAAATTAGGTAATAAGGCAGTCAATATTGGAGATGACCCCAGCAAGCAGTGTACCTCCAACCGAACCGGTATCCTGTGTGGTGCCTGCATGGACAGCTTTAGCCTGGCAATTGGATCTTCTCGGTGTATTGAATGTCAAAACAGTCATAGCATTGCACTCCTGCTTGCCTTTGCTGCTGCTGGTGTCTGCCTTGTAATCTTTATCCTTGCACTCAACCTCACTGTTACTCAAGGACTCATTAATGGAGTCATCTTCTATGCTAACATCATATGGGCCTACAAAATGATACTCTCTCCCGAAGAAAATCATTTATTCACACTTCTTCAAGTTTTTATTGCCTGGCTCAACTTGGATTTTGGAATTGAGACTTGCTTCTTTGTTGGACTGGATGCTTATTGGAAGACTTGGCTACAGTTTCTATTCCCATTCTACATCTGGACCATTGCTGGCATTATCATTGTTGCTTGCCGCTACTCCTCTCGCCTCACTAACCTCATTGGTAGCAAAGCTGTTCCTCTTCTAGCCACACTTTTCCTTCTATCTTACATGAAACTACTTCATACTGTGATAGATGCCACCTCAGTTGCAGTAATAGCACGGTACCCACAAAACACCTCCTTTGCTGTGTGGTACCTCGATAGAAATCTACGCTACTGCCAACACCCTCATGTTTACCTTTTCGTAGCAGCCATTATTACTCTTGTGCTCCTGTGGCTTCCCTACACACTCATACTTCTGTTCACTCAGCCTTTGAGGAGAGTATCTCATCTAAGGCCACTCAAGTGGATCAATAAGCTAGCCCCTGTCTATGATGCTTACTTTTATCCTTTGAAAGATAAACACCGATACTGGTTTGGAGCAATGCTGCTTGTTCGAGGTATACTTTTGGTTCTACTGACATTAACTTCAGTGGACAATCCAGAATTGAATATATTCGTATTATTCTTATTCATAATCTTTTTATTTTTCTTGATGTCTGTCAAATACGTCTACAAGTGAATGAACGTGAGAGTTTTTGAAAGTGCTACCTTATTGAACCTTATTATCTTGAGTGCTGGAACTCTGTACAGATGGCAATCAAGATCAAAATTGCTTTTAGTGTCAACTGGAATCACTTTTGCTCAATTCTGTGTCATTGTTGTGTGGAGTTTGATCAAGCCTTGCCTCAGTGCTGATTGGAGGTGCAGACGAAACCAAGGCAATGATGCCGTTGATGAGAATATTATTGATGATGACATCACTCATGAGCGAATTGAAGATCCTGAACTTGAACCACTGATCAATTATACACCTCGGCTCATAACTATGGCAGCTTCTGCTAAATATACTCAGTAGCTAACAAGGGCACTTATTAATCTATGACAAAAATTAACTATAGTAATTGTTAGCTAGATACTCTTTAATAGTTGATACACATTAATGTTTTGTACATCTATAAACAACTTCTATTTTATAGTGGGAAATTCTAATTTGTATTTTTTTCTGAGGAAATTTACTACTTTGTCCACTTTCTTTCAGGAACTTTAATCACTCTGTATTAATATCCAAGATATTATGGTATACATCTTACAAAAAAAAAGAAGTCAAATATTACAGAGTTCCTTATTTAAACGTCTCTTGATGAGGGTCAGTGTTTGATCCTCTGCAGTGTTCAAGCTGCTTCTGTTCGCCTTTAAGCAGCCCATTGTTGGCTCTTCTACATGGAGAAAACAAGATACCGTGTTTATGCTAATAGAACGCAAGCAAAAAAAAATAATTTCAAATCTGATTTGCGCACAATTAGAGTCAAAATAATTCCAGGAAGTGAATTTTCTTGCGTTAATTAGATGTTGCGTTGTAATAGAACAATTAGCATAGTTTTGAGCGACGACGAATAGTGCATGGCTATCGATGGTATCGTACCTGTGCCCCTGGCCCCGATCATCACGAGGGTAGCCTGAGAAAGGCCTTCTGACAGCCGCGCCGAATGGTTAGCGATCGTGCTGATCGCAGTGCAGTTCCAACTAAGGTCAGTCTCGAGTGTAGTTTAGTACCCTCATGAACGATGAACGACACTTGCGATTTGGTTAACTACAGGCTACAGCTAGCAACGAGTCCGAGAGACAGAGCGAGGCTTCCAGAACGGTTCATTACTAAGCGGGTGTGGTTTAACCGTGCAGCACGCGGTTTGAGCATGCGCAATAGCCTCACCTTAGCACTATTGCGCTAATTGGATTCATAGAAAATAATTACAGACAGTCGCTTCCTTTCTAATAGAATCCTGGAATTGAATTTTCTTGCGGTAATTGGATCATGCGTTCCATTAGCATAAACACGGTAAACATAATTGATCCGAATATAAGGGATCTGTAATTTCAGAAGTACATTTAAAAGTACAGAATTTGTGGAGCTAAAATGCTTATACACTTCAGACTCTACATGATATTAGAATACCATGGCGTCTGAAATTTCAGAAGTCAACGTTTTAGAATGAAGTCAACCTGAAATTCTAAGGTTGAAATGCTCAAATACTTCAGATTCTGAAAGCTAGCATTCGAATGACAATGGGGTCTGAAATTTCAGAAGTTAACATTTTAGAATGAATCGAATGTCAACCAGAAATCTAAGGTTAGAAATGCTATATAAGGGATCTGTAATTTCAGAAGTACATTTAAAAGTACAGAATTTGTGGAGCTAAAATGCTTAAACAGTTCAGAAGGCAACATTTTAGAATAAAGTCAACCTGAAATTCTAAGGTTGAAATGCTCAAATACTTCAGATTCTGAAAGCATTCAATGGGGTCTGAAATTTCAGAAGTTAACATTTTAGAATGAATCGAATGTCAACCAGAAATCTAAGGTTGAAATGCTCAAATAGTCCAGATTCTGAAAGCTTTATAATGACTATGGGGTCTGAAATTTCAGATGTTAATATTTTAGACTGAAATGAATCAGAAATTCTAAGGTTAAAATGCTCAAATAGTTCAGATTCTGAAAGCATTAGAATGACAATGGGGTCTGAAATTTCAGAAGTTAACATTTTAGAATGTAATCAAACAGAAATTTTGGGGTTGAAATGCTCAAATAGTCCAGATTCTAGAATGAAAATGAGGTCGAAATTTCAGAAGTCAGCATTAATTTTTAGATTGAGGTCAACCAGAAAATTTAAGGTTGAAATGCTCAACTATTTCGATTCTGGAATAAAATGAGGTCTGAAATTTCAGAGCAGAAATATTTGGCTCTAAAACTTTAGAGCTGCAAATGAATTCATAATTTGCACAATATTGTACATTAAAATGTGCTTACCACTCTGTATGGAAAGATTGAGAACCCAGTCGGATGGGCTTGTGTAGAGTTTAACAAGCTCTGCATACACCCCTCTCTGGAAATCATGTGGCCCAAATGGTTCCCCACCATCATCCTTGAGGGAGTGTGCCTCTGAGTCAAAAAGGTTGGACTTCCTCACTGTTCCGTCAGAACACAAGCCGCTCCTGCCAACCACAATTGCCACAACAGACTCAGAGAGAGAACACCCAGGAGAAACTATGTGTGCAAGAATAATTATGTTATAATAATATTACTGACATTACAGACACATAATTCATTAACTGTACTCACCTCTGTCAACCTCTCCCATATTGACAAAGCCTAACTCTATTCCTTCCAGTCCACAATCTTGAAGTGTAGTCCTCACAGTAGTGATGGAGAAGGGTTTACATGTCACAGCTGTGGTGAAGCTCATCTGCCCAAGTGTGGTGTTGATTGCCTTCACACATCTAACGCTCACACTAAGGTTTTGATGAATCTGAATAGGAAAAATGAAATGTACCTAAAGCATATCACATCCTACTTAAAGTATAATTACCTCTTCTTCTTGAATAATGTTGATTGTGACCAAAGTTAATCCATTGCAGTTAAGGCCATTGGAGGTGCACAAGTCTGTCACAGTGCCATAGTCAAGTGATGTATGCTGCTGCATCATTATTGCAGAGCTATTCCCCATTGAATAGCGACCCAATAGCTCAGATGTTGAAGGAGCATCCACTTTGCTCTTGAGAGCCATCTGACAGAATTCTTTGAACCTGGAAGATAGAATCAGTCCCACTGTTAACTACTTATTCCAGTGGTGTACATATACCAATCTCTACACTAAGCTAAACCTACTGAAATGTTGGTGTAGGATTCTATTCTTGTTATATACCTCTGAGGCATACTCTTCACAGGGCACTTCTTGAATTCATCAAGGGCTTCTGGTGTGGCAAACGCTGGGAATTCCTTCTCTGCTTCTCTCCATGAAGACACGCCAGTCTCTCTCACAAACATCTCTTGTACTTCCTTTAACTTCTTTATTTCTCTGCACTCCACAGTCATCTCTTGAATTGACATCTCTTTCTTGATCACTCCTTGTAGCACAGTTATAGCTATCTGCGTGTCCAGTCCCCTCATAGCCTTGAAGTTGCTACCTGAATAAACAAACAAATTGATGAGCAATTTTTAAGTTCATGTTATTTATCTATAGATTTACAATTTTACCCTTCAGCTCCAATACTTTCCCTAGTGATCCTCTTTTCACTTTCTGCCCTTTCAGCATTCCCTTCCCATAGAGCTGGAAGACTTTCTCCACTAGAGAAAACACCTCATTCAGCAGAGAGGCCAAGAAAAACACGCAGGCATCATCCAGAGCAGTCACCTATTGGTACACACATCATTCAACATAATTTTGATAAAGAAGTACTATAATTCTTTACCTCATCCATCAACAGTCCGGCACAATAGCCTCTCCAACTCTTTGGCTTCTCTGGTGTTGGCTCAGTCAAGGGTGTGTTTGTTACTTTAAAGAGAGAGTTACGGCAGAATTGTATCTATGTAGGGCGTATGAGAAACACAACTTCATCAATGTTCTCTAGGTTGAAGAAGCTAGAGATGCAATGACATACCTTCTCCCAGTGACTCATACTGTGTTGAAGAGATGTGGCATTGTTATGTTTAGAAGCCAACCTGTATGCTTCCTCATTGCTTAGACCAGAATACACTGAAACCAGCCGAGTCCTAAAGGCAGCGGGAGGGTTCTCCAGTTCTTCACATAGAGCCTGGAGTGCTGCTCGAGAGTGATTTCCTCCAAGGGTCTCATACAGGTACGTTTCCTTCTTTGACTCATCAAAACTCTCACCTGAATGAAGCATAATAATTATAGTCATTATTAATTATGTCAAACCAATTGCAAGTAACTGAGTTGACATATTGTACAGAAAGGTTATAAGGCTTATTGACGAATTTTGCTCAAATACACCAGCCGAAGTGAAAGTTTGATAATACAAACGTTTCGGCAGCTATACAACTGCCATCATCAGTGCAATAGACAGATACAGTGGCATATATACAATTATATGAAATCCTAAAAATGAGTAAACTAAAAAACAAGCATGCATTGACATCATAATTCACTCAAAACATGTCAATGAAAGAAGAATAAACAACACTATTGAAGTCCGAGAATGCTATAATTGTAATCAGCAGAGACCCAACATCCCTGTTAAGAGTAGTTCCGATTGTTCTGGTTTTAATGTAAGATGAGATTGAAGTAATGGACCTCATGGCTAATAACATTGCAACAGTAAATCAATCTATCATACCTTCATCCAAGACTACTAAGCCCACTATTGGAGCTGCATTGATCGAAGGGGGGAGCCTTCATCGCCTTCTTTAACTCCTCGACCCGACCATCTTTGGCAGTCCTCAGCAAGCGATCTGAGTGAGGCTCTACCAGACAGCTGATTGGAAGTGTGTAGTAGCCTATGAAACATAATGTCATAGTGAGTTAATGTAATATTATATTGAGTAATTTGTTTAGTCTGATGGTTCAATGAATGACAGGCAAAAGTAGCTACATACCGATGAACGAGCGTAAAATAGCATCATCTAGTTCCTTCTCCTTCTCCTGGACAGAGGCTTGTGATCCTGGAGTTGTTGTCAATGCTCTCTTTGTCACTTTGATGGGCCTGATATTTGGTGTCTTCTCTACCAGAGGCCTCTTACTGAATGTACAATCATGTATGCATGGAAGTATTCAAGTATTAAAGTCAACTATTGACATACCCAAACAATTGATGCTATATAATTATATACTTAGACTAGACTTATAGTCCGGAGTGGTTTAGCCTTGGTACAATCATGTAAACTGCCCAGCTGTAGTATAACTGTGCAGTTATACCATGGGTAACTTAGCGATTACATATAGGGTACAAGCCACTAAGACCATAGCTATAGCCTGTCTACCATATACACAATAGTAACAGTTGCTGAACTTGAAACGTCCTGATGTTGTATGTATTAACTGTGTCTATCTGCTCAAGAAGATAATATTATGATTGTTGAAACGCAACATACCGAGTGTTTGAGCTTGGTGTTACACAGGGAGTGGTTTGTGAGAGGGGAGTTTGATTCAGAGAGGGCGGGGGTGATTGGAAGGAAGAGGAAAGAGACTGATCAGCCGAGCTCTGGCTGTCCAGTTCATCTGAATCTCCAAAAACGGTGGATGCAATGCCAGTGTCTGGATCCAAGGTTGGTGAGATGTACTTAGACCACACTCTTGCCACGTCTTCTTCACTTCTCGCACCTCTGGTGTGAAAGTATCTGGATATCCTAGAAGCAGTGAAGTTAAATCCCTTTACAGTGAACCCTTTCGATTTTCCATCACTGAATTGGATCTAAAGTATGAAATGTAGAGAACAAAATTAATATTCTAACACGCTGTCATAGTGTCACATGACCCCTCTAAAGTTGTCCCCCCCCCCCCCCCCCCCGGGACACTATATAGTGCAGTATGTCCCCAGGTATGTATTGCACCAGAGTAGGGTGTCTCCTTGGGACATTGGACACTAGAACCACTTGTCCTTTCTTAAAGAATAATCTGATGGCATGCTCCCACAGGAGAATTTGACATTTTTAACCCTCATGCAGCAAGTGCTTATGAGAGTAGTTTAAATGTGATGGAATACAAAAGTATACTTAGCTATATTCTAGCCTTGTAGCTACCCAGGCCTTTCTCCTTCTCTTGAAGGGCCTAGGTACGAGGCTAATAGCCGCTTAGCTTTGCAGGGCTGGCTCACGCCCCCCCCCCCCCGCAACATTTCTCCGTGTGGGGACGTGTAACACTGGAGAGGACATTCTACTCTAGGGCTACACATGTCTGGGGGGACACATGGCTCTGGTGTAGAATGTCTAGGGGGACACTGTACTCGGGGGGGGGGGGGGGGGGGGCAGGCAGCACTCCGACAACGCTACCTAAGAAAGAAGTATATACATACAGATATAAGGCCAAAACCTAACTATAATGCATGATTTTGAGGTGTCAAAATCCCGTCTTGGACTTCAAACTTGAATCAAACATTAACTTTGTAATTGACAGGAATAGATAACACTCTTAATCATTGTTTAACTGATGCATGCTTTAGCAAAAGGCTGAAACTATATAGATAAAACAGATCTGTATTTAAAAACCCACTCGAAGAACGGTCTTGTCACCTTTCGCACAGCACTGTACAGAAGTTACATATCCGTTGTCTGATTCCTTGCCACTCTTAATCACCTGAATCCTTCCATTCTTATCTTGGAGGAAGTGCCAACTTAGTGGAGGGGTCATCTTGCTTGATTTTACGATCGATCTTACAACAAAAACCTGGCTCGACAAAAAACACTTCTTCAAATCTCGTACGCTTCACACTTCTGCGTGAAAGTGTGCGCGTGCGCGATCGATGGTAGCTATGTAAAGGACTGCCCGCCTCCAAACCCCACCCCTCCGGGCCTATACAGTACAGAGGGAGGACGGCGTCTACTCCGCAACGACGATATTAAAACGCATGTACGTAGCACACTATAGCTTATCTTGCCGACTTTTCGATACTCCTCTCAATGAATAGATCTGGGTCGTGCGTTAGTCCATAGATGATATAGTACGTCTAAACCGTTCCAAGAATGGTTCAGGTTTCCAAAGATAATATTATATTATTATTAAGTAGTTTCTGAGATAGTTAGAAAAATTGTTTTGTTAAGAGAAAAAGCTATATATAGTGACCCGTGCCTTAATGCCCCTGACTATACATGTATATATTATTATTAAATCTTAAGATTAAAGAATTTTTGAGAATGATGCGACTCGGCTTCGTCTCGGATGCCAACGACTATTCGGTTGCATATCATTTCGTCTCGAAGATCACCGTACGCACAGTTCTCGCTCAGCTGGTAGAGGCACGTTATGAACTGTTCTATCGACTCGTCTTGCTTTTGACATCTCCGATAGACTAACGACAAGTTAGTATGCTCCTCTACACGATGGGAGAGGAAGCAGAAGACACACTGCTGTCAACAAAAATCTCTGAGAGTGACCAGAAAGACTATGACAAGGTGATCACGAAATTTGACTCTTTTTTTCAAGTTAGAAGAAACGTAATTTTTGAGAGAGCCAGGTTTATGGAGAGACCCAATGCTTGGCGGAACTGCTCGAACCTCCTCTTTCACTGCTGCCATTCGTCTTACGTATGGTGGAAAGGAAACGGTAAGGGTGGTTTTAGCTGAACAGCCATAGTAACTGTTGCTGCTTTAGCTACCACCACTCCTGACACCATGTAATATACTTCACTTGCAAGAAATTATGATGATTCAAGGAATCAAACGTCGACAGGTACACACGCAATATTATATTACAATAAAAGGAAGTGATATCATAGTATACACAATAATAATAAACATGCATGCGCATACAGTAGTTAAATACAGTACACAATTGATAGACTACATTATTCCACACGAAGATCAAGAGAGAATGGAGTTGGCATGCATGCTTGCGCTCGACAAAGTTTGAAATACCCGCCTGGTGCTCAATACGCATGCGCAATAACGACCCTTACGTTGATGACTTGAAATTCCCAACTGTAACCACTACTGCGCATGCGCCAAGTGTTAATGATCCTGTGGCTCCTTGCGCCCAACATAATAATACTAGGGTGATGTAAATCATCGAGGGGGCGAGCCTTCGCTCATAATTTTTTAAATAGTAGAGGGGGGATTGGGATGCCCCTCTAGTACAAGCAGCTATCTGTTGCTCAGCTGACAAGATAGACTGACTCAGTGAGTCAGTCTATCTCGAGGGGTATGCATCTAACCTGAAATCTCGTACATTTCAGCTGAAATTTTCTTTGAAATCTTGAAATCTTACTTGAAATCTTGAAATCCTGCTTGAAATCCTGAAATCTCTCGTGAAATCTTGGAACTTGAAATCTTCAAATCGCATTCTATACTCCGTATATTCGTATATTTTATCAGTATACTAGCTTACCACATGATCTTGAGACGAGTACCCGCGCGAATTACCGCGAAAAGGCAGCTGCTGCAAGCTGCTATACTAGCGCTAGGAACCGTGAAGTTGGCAGCTACTACACACTGAAGTCCATCTGGAGGCTCTCATGTCAATATCTGGAAGGACTGGTGTGCTCATAGGCGTTCTACGTGTTCATCATTTACCGAGTGGCCTATTCATCTTTATTGCACAGCCACAAGAGCTCAAGTTGACAACCACTGGCTGAGCAGATTTGTGTTGGAGGCACGTAAGAGCAGCGGTGATCCTTACAGCTACTCCAGATACCCTTTACAACATTTGTGCTGGATTATTCAATTTGCGGTATATTCGAGAGCCAAGACCAGAAATAAACATCTTTAAGGATTCCAACTACGCTAATTTTCAGAGGACTTTGGATGGAGAGATGAAGCGATTGCGTGCTTTAGGCCTTGGTGTAAGAAAAGACAAGCTGAACCTATATATCATTGTTAAGGAAGAAAACAAGCTGAGATCCGGAATATTTTTTTTCCGGATTCTGTAAAAATTTACACTTTAATGAACCGAGGGTGGCTTAGGATCTAAGCCACCCTCGGCTTAGGATCTAAGCCAACCTCCGCTTAGCTTAGAATCTAAGCCAGTACCATCAGCTTAGGATCTAAGCCACCCTCCGCTTAGGATCTAAGCCAACCTCCGCTTAGCTTAGAATCTAAGCCAGTACCATCAGCTTAGAGTCTAAGCCACCCTCCGCTTAGGATCTAAGCCAACCTCCGCTTAGCTTAGAATCTAAGCCACCCTCCGCTTAGGATCTAAGCCAACCTCCGCTTAGCTTAGAATCTAAGCCAGTGCCATCAGCTTAGGATCTAAGCCAACCTCCGCTTAGCTTAGCCAGTACCATCAGCTTAGGATCTAAGCCACTAGTATCTAAGCCACCCTCCGCTTAGGATCTAAGCCACTAATACCTAAGACAACCTTGGCTTAGAATCTAAGCCAACCTCAGCTGCTTAGGATCTAAGCCACTAGTATCTAAGACAACCTCAGCTTAGGATCTAAGCCATTCTCAGCTTAGCATTTAAGCCAGTTCCATCAGCTTAGGGTCTAAGCCAGTCATGACTTGGGAATTACAGCTGAGGATCTAAGTCACCCCCAATGTTGGCACAATAGCTTGCCTTATAATTAAGCCACAAACTACTTGAGCATAACCACTAGCCTACTTGAGATACAAACCACGTGACGTGGTCAGCAGCTCATCACCAAGACCATTAATTAAAGTATGTACCTCAGTGTACCTGAGCACTATTGTTACATTGTATGCTGTTGACTTCTATGCAGGGATTTTTTTTGTTCATTTGCATTTACTATAATGTATTTTCAAGTTATGTTATGAACATACACCTATTTTGGTGAATTTTAATAAAATCCCTTTTCTTGAAATCAGTCAATTGGCAATGCATGATGATACAATAGGGGACAATTATGATAACTACCATAATAATATTAAAACTTGCAAGATTTAGTGTGTTGAATGATGCTAATCAATAACTAGGAATAAATCCAGTGCTTATTGAATCTGTTCAATGTACACATATAGATGAGGATTTTGAGTGTAACTATTTCGGTATAGTACACATCTTGCAGCATTCTTGGTCTCATTTGTACACCCCACACTTTTTAGGTACCAAACCCATATCAGTACATTTGTTCTTGTGTCTATAACCATAGTCTAGAGTGGTGTAAACAGTAGGCATGGCATTGGTGACTTCTGTGTGTGTGAGGATGAGCATTTGTATATACTTCAATGTTATTGTACACATCTTGTAGCTTTCTTGGTCTAATTTGTACACCCCACACTTTCTAGGTACCAAAGCCATACCAGTACATTTGTTCCTGTGTCTGTAACCATAATCTAGAGTGGTGTAAACAGTGGGCATGGCATTGGTGACTTTTGAGTGTGTGAGGATGAGCATTTGTATATACTTCAATGTTATTGTACACATCTTGTAGCTTTCTTGGTCTAATTTGTACACCCCACACTTTCTAGGTACCAAAGCCATACCAGTACATTTGTTCCTGTGTCTGTAACCATAATCTAGAGTGGTGTAAACAGTGGGCATGGCATTGGTGACTTTTGAGTGTGTGAGGATGAGCATTTTGTGTATACTTCATGTCAATCGATACTGTACACATTTTGTAGCTTTTGGTCTCATTTGTACACCCAACAGTTTCTGGGCACCAATATCAAATCAGTACCTTTCTTCTTGTGTCTATAACCATAATCTAGAGTGGTGTAAACAGTGGACATGGTATTGGTGACTTCTGCGTGTGTGCATTCTGAGAATTTTCCATGCAATCATCTACATGTATACATAGTACACATTTCGAAGCATTTTAGCTCTCAATTCTTCACATAGCATCCCTTAAGTTCCAAACTTGATCAGCACCCTTATCTTGATGTTAGCAATCATACTTCTGAGTTACATTGACTGGCGATGTGGTTGAGGCATGTTCTGTGCATGTGAGTATGAGAATATCTTGTGCACATGCATTCACAGTAATCGGTACAATTATTATTGCTTTTTAGCTCTCAATTTCACATACTACATCTCTGGAGTGCCAGACTTGATCAGTATCTTTATTTTGATGTCTTTTATCATAACCTAGAGTGGTGTAAACAGTAGGCATGGCATTGGTGACTTTTGAGTGTATGAGGATGAACATTTTGTGTGTACTTCAAGTTAATCGATACTGTACACATCTAGTAGCTTTTTTGGTTTTATTTGTACACCCCACACTTTCCAAGTATCAAAACCAGATCAGTACCTTTATTTTGATGTCTATATTCATAATCTATAGTGGTGTAAACAGTGGACATGGTATTGGTGACTTCTGTGTTTGTGAGGATGAGCATTATTTTAGTGTGTACTTCATGTCAATTGATGCTGTACACATCTTCTAGCTTTTTTGGTCTGATTTGTACACCCCACACTTTCCTAGTATCAAAACCAGACCACTACCTTTATTTTGATGTCTATATTCATAATCTATAGTGGTGTAAACATTGGACATGGTATTGGTGACTTCTGTGTGTGTGAGGATGAGCATTTTGTGTGTACTTCATGTCAATCGATACCGTACACATCTTGTAGCTTTTTTGGTTTTATTTGTACACCCCACACTTTCCTAGAATCAAAACCAGATCAGTACCTTTATTTTGATGTCTATATTCATAATCTATAGTGGTGTAAACATTGGACATGGTATTGGTGACTTCTGTGTGTGTGAAGATGAGCATTTTGTGTGTACTTCATGTCAATCGATGCCGTACACATCTTGTAGCTTTTATGGTCAAATTTGTACACCCCACACTTTCCTAGTATCAAAACCAGACCAGTATCTTTATTTTGATGTCTATAACCATAATCTAGAGTGGTGTAAACAGTGGACATGGTATTGGTGACTTCTGTGTTTGTGAGGATGAGCATTATTTTAGTGTGTACTTCATGTCAATCGATGCCGTACACATCTTGTAGCTTTTTTGGTCAAATTTGTACACCCCACACTTTCCTAGTACCAAAACCAGACCAGTACCTTTATTTTGATGTCTATATTCATAATCTATAGTGGTGTAAACAGTGGACATGGTATTGGTGACTTCTGTGTGTGTGAGGATGAGCATTATTAATTTTTAGTGTGTACTTCATGTCAATCAATGCTGTACACATCTTGTAGCTTTTTTGGTCTAATTTGTACACCCCACACTTTCCAAGTATCAAAACCAGACCAGTACCTTTATTTTGATGTCTATATTCATAATCTATAGTGGTGTAAACAGTGGACATGGTATTGGTGACTTCTGTGTGTGTGAGGATGAGCATTATTAATTTTTAGTGTGTACTTCATGTCAATCGATGCTGTACACATCTTGTAGCTTTTTTGGTCTAATTTGTACACCCCACACTTTCCAAGTATCAAAACCAGACCACTACCTTTATTTTGATGTCTATATTTATAATCTATAGTGGTGTAAACATTGGACATGGTATTGGTGACTTCTGTGTGTGTGAGGATGAGCATTTTGTGTGTACTTCATGTCAATCGATACCGTACACATCTTGTAGCTTTTTTGGTCAAATTTGTACACCCCACACTTTCCTAGTATCAAAACCAGACCAGTACCTTTATTTTGATGTCTATATTCATAATCTATAGTGGTGTAAACAGTGGAAATGGTATTGGTGATTTCTGTGTGTGTGTATTCTAAGTTTCCATATTATGTGCATACATCAGTAATTGGTACAATTTTCAAAGCTTTTAAGCTCTAAGATCTTCACACATCATCTCTGAAGTTCCAAATTTGATCAGCACCTTTGTCTTGATGTTAAAAATCATATTTCTGAGTTTAGTCAACTGGCGATGTGGTTGAGACATGTTCTGTACATGTGAGTATGAGAATTTCCTGTGTACCTGCATGCATTCACAGTAATAGGTCCGATTTTCACAGCATTTCAGCTCTAATATCTTAATATAACATTCCTGAAGTTCCAAACTTGGTGAGTACCATTGATTTGATGTTAATAATCATATTTCTGACTTTCGTTAACTAGCGATGTGGTTGAAGCATGTTATGCACATGTGAGTATGAGAATTACCTATAGCACATGCATGCATTCACAGTTACTGTAATCGATGCAATTTTAGTAGCTTTTTAGCTCTCAATTCCACATACAACATCTCTGGAGTACCAGACTTGATCAGTACCTTTGTTCTTGTGTCTATAACCTTAATCTAGAATGGTGTAAACAGTGGACATGACATTGGTGACTTACTCTGCGTGTGTATTCTAAGAATTTTCCATGTGTGTACACACATTCACAGTAACCAAGGTACAATTAACCTTCATAGCTTTTTAGCTTCACATATCATCTATAAATATCCAAACTTGAACAGTACCTTTATCTTCATGTCAACAATCATATTTCTGAGTTTCGTGAACTGGCGATGTGGTTGATGATTGTTCTGTACATCTGAGTATGAGAATATCCTGTTCACATGCATTCACGGTACTCGGTACAATTTTTATAGCTTTTTAGCTCTCAATTCCACATACAACATCTCTGGAGTACTAGACTTGATCAGTATCTTTATTTTGATGTCTATAACCATAATCTAGAGTGGTGTAAACAGTAGGCATGTCATTGGTGACTTTTGAGTGTGTGAGGAAGAGCATTTTGTGTGTACTTCATATCAATTGGTACTGTACACATCTTGTAGGTTTCTTGGTCTCGTTTGTACACTCCATACTTTCTAGGTACTAGAACCATACCAGTACCTTTATTCTTATGTCTATAACCATAATCTAGAGTGGTGTAAACAGTGGACATGACATTGGTGACTTCTGTGTGTGTGAGGATTAGCATTTTGTGTGTACTTCATATTAATCGATACTGTGCACATATCTTGTAGCTTTCTTGGTCACACTTGTACACCCCACACTTTCTAGGTACCAAAACCATACCAGTACAGTTGTTCTTGTGTCTATAACCTTAATCTTGAATGGTGTAAACAGTGGACATGACATTGGTGACTTACTCTGCGTGTGTATATTCTAAGAATTTTCCAGGTGTGTACACACATTCACAGTAACCAAGGTACAATTAATCTTCATAGCTTTTTAGCTCTTAATTCTTCACATATCATCTATAAATTTCCAAACTTGAACAGTACCTTTATCTTCATGTCAACAATCATATTTCTGAGTTTCGTGAACTGGCGATGTGGTTGATGATTGTTCTGTACATGTGAGTATGAGAATATCCTGTTCACATGCATTCACGGTACTCGGTACAATTTTTATAGCTTTTTAGCTCTCAATTCCACATACAACATCTCTGGAGTGCCAGACTTGATCAGTATCTTTATTTTGATGTCTATAACCATAATCTAGAGTGGTGTAAACAGTGGACATGGTATTGGTGACTTCTGTGTGTGTGAGGATGAGCATTTAGTGTGTACTTCATGTCAATCGATACTGTACACATCTTGTAGCTTTTTTGGTCTAATTTGTACACCCCATACTTTCTAGGTACCAAAACCTGACCAGTACCTTCGTTTTTATGTCTGTATTCATAATCTAAAGTGGTGTAAACAGTAGTCAAAAGGAAAGATGGTTTATGTATGAGAATTCTAATCAATGGAGAATTTTATTGTCAGTATGTTACGAGATAGGAAACACAAGCAACCTCATACAACTCAAAATCAAATTAATAAATCTTTGAACCTTAAATTATAATACGTGTATTATTATAATATGGTAGGTCCAGCGTTAAATCATACACTATTGTGATTGAGCATCTATACATTATGTGGTTTTACTAGTGTGTACTTCACCTAATTGTATAAGGCACTTGAACTACACCATGTGTGTGCATCAATGTGTACTCTGTGGTGACCACAATATCATAATCATAGTATTAAGAGGGGCATATGCTCTGTGGAATTATGAAGTACTGCACAGAGGAAAACTACTACCAATCACTAGCTCAGTACCACCATACATGCTATTATTATGGCTGGTTCATTTTCCCTATCACTTACTTCTTAGTATGCCTACCTTTTGGTTACATGTAGGTGTTAATTAGAGGGCATTGATCGTTTACATGATCATGTAAATATGTATACATGTGTATATGTACACATGTAGTGTATCTATAGACAGAATTACATGTGCATGTGCACAGCACATGCCATGTAATATACATGCATATGATATGAGTGTGAAAGTAAGGTATGTGTGTACATGTACATACCTTAAATCAAACCCAAACCTAACCCAAAGCCAACCCAAACCCAACCCAAACCCAAACCCACTCACGTCACACACACACACAAACACACTCACACACACGTGCACGCACTTCATAGCTTAATTGGAAATTAACATCCTCTCTCACAGCCTATTTAACACAACATGTGAGCACATACAGAGGTAAAGTAAAAATGTGGCGTGTACAAATGAGACTAAGAAAGCTACAATGATAATATTATGTGTACAGTACCGATTAATAATATTATATGAAGTACACACAAAATACTCATCCTCACACACACAGAAGTCACCAATGCCATGTCTACTGTTTACACCACTCTAGACTATGGTTATAGACATAACACCAAAGTTACTGATCAAGTCTGGTGCTCCAGAGATGTTGTATGTGGAACTGACACCTAAAAAGCTATAAAAATTGTACTAATTATACTGTGAATGCATGTGTACAGGAAACTCTCATACTCACATGTGCAGAACATGCCTCAACCACATCGCCAGTCAATGAAACTCAGAAATAATAAGATGATTAACATTAAAATAAAGATACTGATCAAGTTTGGAACTTCAGGGATGTTGTGTGAAGAATTGAGAGCTAAAGAGCTACAAAAATATTGTAGGATTACTGTGAATGTGTGTACACATGGAAAATTCTTAGAATACATACACACAGAAGTCACCAATGTCATGTCCACTGTTTACACCACTCTAGATTATGAATATAGACACAAGAATAAAGGTACTGGTATTGCGTTGGTACCTAAAAAGTGTGGGGTGTACAAATGAGACCATAAGAAAGCTACAAGATTTGTACATGTACATGCAGTATCGATTGATATGAAGTACACACAAAATGCTCATCCTCTCACACACAGAAGTAACCAATACAATGTCTACTGTTTATACCACCCTAGATTATGAATATAGACATCAAAATAAAGTTACTTGTATGGTTTAAATGCTTAAAAAGTATGGGGTGCACAAATGAGACCAAGAGAGCTACAAGATGTGTATAGTATCGATTAATATGAAGTACACACAAAATGCTCATCCTCACACACACAGAAGTCACCAATATCATGTCCACTGTTTACACCACCCTAGATTATGGTTATAGACACAAGAACAAAGGTACTGATCAAGTCTGGTACTCCAGAGATGTTGTATGTGGAATTGAGAGCTAAAAAGCTACTAAAATTGCATCGATTACAGTAACTGTCACTGGACAAAAAGTGAAATTTCCTGCACTACAGAAAACGTACAGTGGATGTCCAAGTGAAGTTTCCTGTACATTTTTTGTACATGCACTCATGAAGTATACTGCACAGTTCCTTAGGCTAGTGGGGAGTGAAATTTCCTGTACGTTTTTTGTACATGCACTCATGAAGTATACTGCACAGTTTCTTAGGCTAGTGGATAGATCATGTGTCATTCATATTCTGTGTACACATGAAACTTGATGTCTTGTGTTATCTGTGCTGGTGGATACATGAAGTGTCACTAACATTTCATTCACACATTCTCCCAATATAATATAATTATGATGCAAGAAGTGG
Organism: Cliona cf. orientalis; assembly: GCA_963930775.1. NCBI lineage: Eukaryota > Metazoa > Porifera > Demospongiae > Clionaida > Clionaidae > Cliona > Cliona cf. orientalis. The sequence continues at coordinate 4,439,297 of OZ005690.1, forward strand.
TTGGGCCAGCTCTCTACTCATACAAGGCTACCTACTGAATGATGAGACATCTCAGTGCCACAGCTCTCTGGCTGGGCTCATCGTTGCCCCCACAAGCTCCCTTCTCACCCAAGGCTACGATGGAACATCTTGACAGGCTGCTGCCGAAAGATGAGACATCTTGACAGCTCTCTGGCTGGGCTCATCGTTACCCCCAAAAGCCAGAGTCTCTTCTCACACAAGGCTACCTGCCGAAAGATGAGACATCTTGACAGGCTGCTGCCGAAAGATGAGACATCTTGACAGCTCTCTGGATGGGCTCATCGTTGCCCCTCTCTTCTCACACAAGGCTACCTGCCGAAAGATGGGACATCTTGACAGGCTGCTGCCGAAAGATGAGACATCTTGACAGCTCTCTTCTTGTCTCATTTAAAACTCTCACTCACTCATGCAATCTCTCTGGCCCTCTTCATCTTGCATGATATGGGCGGAGTCCAAGCATGGGCCCTAACGATCACGTGACATGCATGTACCATTCATTTCAAATTGTGCTGATGCAGCGCTTAGTCTCGTCCTAGATGAAGCTGTATCCCGCTGGCACTGTGACAAGCCTCCAGATCGACATGCAAAAGCAAAATGTGAGAAATGTGGTATACTGTAATAACTGGCAAGATCTACGTAATTATTTTTAATACCTTTATACACAGGATGATGGTGTGTCACTGACTCAGGCTGCCACCGTTTTTGTGACAGTATTATGAGCTATCATGAGTGAGGCCATACCAATTTGATGTTTTGTTTCTCGGACAAACAGGAGCTGGAAACAGACCAGGGTGGTCGGCATGAAAATAAAAAAAAACTAATTAACAGGAGGTGTGGCCTAGTATTAGTAAATCGTGAGCATCACCAGTCCACAGACGGCCAGCTATCATTTTTGTAGTGAAACCTTGCATTCTAGAGCAGTTTTGATGATCGTTTAGCTTACAGCACTATCAGTAGCAGACTAAGAGTGTTCTTTCTAGTGAGTACTCCTGGCCTATCACTATTATAATGTGAGGAATGTTAATTAAAAAAATTTTATTTTTTTTTTAATCAGCCAAAAACAGACCCGCCGAATCCGAGAAACAAAAAATTAACTTGGTATGGCCTGACTTGAAAGCAATTAGGCCTCAGTTATTATCTGGTAAGTTGATAGAATAACTATAAAACAGTTTAAACCATACAAAATAATTTGCCAGGTGAACCAGTGAGCCCGGCTGTGCTGTGTGGTGTTAGTAGCCTGGATGTTTGGAGCTATTCAGTACCAGACGGTTGCTTTGAGGTACATGTGGCTTTACATCAAAGTTATATAATTGGTAAGTTCATAATGTTACATGTGAGGCTATTGAACTTTATTTTTGGAAAATTGTACCATGTACAAAATATAGCTGCCTATAGAGCAACCGTGCGTGATGTCATCACCCAATACAAATCACTTCTGCATGGCAAACTGTCACGGTACGAATGTGTGCCATACTTAAGCCATAACTCTCCCAGAATTACTGAATGTGTACAATGTATGCCACAGATTAATGTACTGACCTTGTATGGCATTCCAATACTGACAAAATTGGCAAGCTCAAAATGTATGGTCAAACTTGAGTCAGATATATGGTCAAACTCAAATATGTGGTCAAAATTGTTGTCTATATGGTCAAAAGCCAAATATATGGTCAAATTTTATATGATCAAACTCAAATACATGGTCAAACGAAAGTTATGGTCATTTTTCCCATATATGGTCAAACATGCAGCAAATATATGGTCAAAATTCAAGAAAATCCCCTTCATAATAGTCACGGATATGACGTATCTATTAGTTAATTGGACCGACGTGACGTCAACAGAATCCGCGTTTGCGAATAAAATTCGCGATCCGGCGCGCGCACAAACGTACACTCACGATCCTTACCTTATGTAGTCTGAGACTCGTTCATAGACCCGCCCCCTTTAGGGCGGAGTCTAGGGACTTGATCATTTCGCTCCGCTCCTACGTGGGAAGGCTGGTGCGCGAGACTAGGTACAATCGGACATTGTATTGTATGGTATTAAAGCAGTATGGTAAGCATGAATGAAACTACTAGCTATTCATGTACTATAATAATATATATCCTTCTGCACCTGGTGTGTCTTACCTTCGTCTCAAAACCAGATCGCTCCCACCGCAGCGTTCAGTTCTTTCAGGATGAACGCGCGTTCATCCTGAACGCTGCGGTGGGAGCGGTCTGGTTTCGAGACTAGTGTTACCTGGCTGGGCTAGCCTTATCCCCAGGCCCTCTCTCGATCTCCCAGTATTTATTATGAAAGATAGAGAGAGGGCCTGGGGGACAGCTCAGCTAATTTCATTCATACTTACCTTACAATGTCCTATTTTACCTAGTCTCGCGCGCCAGCCCTACGAAGAAGGGATTGTAGCGGAGCGAGATGGCCAAGTCGCCAGACTCCGCCCCAGAGGGGGCGGGTCCGTGAACGTAGTCTCGTCCCCAGACCCCACCCTCGAGGAGGAAAAGGGTCTGGTGAACTTGGGCTGAATCCTCGGTTCTCCGTTCTACGGCGCATGCGCATATGTGCCGACAAGGCCATGCAAAGCTTGGTTCTGATTGGTCGCTATGGCTGCGTTTGCATGTGATCGCATGCCCGCAACCGGCAGTAAAACAAACCTTGAATCTGATTGGTCGGCGAAATTGAATAGCTATACAGACGGTATAGCGATGTTGCATTCCTGCGGTAAGCTTGTCATATGACTGAGCCAAAGCTACGATCTCATTGGCGCGTGGAAATTCCTCAGCGCAGGCCCAAGGATTCTGCCCAAGTTCACCAGACCCTTTTCCTCCTCGAGGGTGGGGTCTGGGGACGAGACTACCGTGAACGATACTACATAGCGGGTAAAGGATCGTTTGTGCGCGCGATCGCGAATTTTATTCGCGAACGCGGATTCTGGCTGTGATTCTGTTGACGTCACGTCGGTCCAATTAACTAATAGATACGTCATATCCGTGACTATTATGTAAGGGGATCTTCTTGAATTTTGATCATATATTTGCTTCATGTTTGACCATATATGGGAAAAATGACCATAACTTTCGTTTGATCATGTATTTGAGTTTGATCATATAAAATTTGACCATATATTTGGCTTTTGACCATATAGACAACAATTTTGACCACATATTTGAGTTTGACCATATATCTGACTCAAGTTTGACCATACATTTGAGCTTGCCAATTTTGTCAGTGTTGGAATGCCATAGACCTTGTGTGTATTTATTTCTCAATACAGAGTGACCAGAAGCTACCAGAAGCTATGTGAACTCGATATGTAACTAAAGGTTGAACATATTTAGTAACTGTGTACATAATATGACTGTACTATAGTGTTGCTTTATAGTGTATGTATGCTGTATTTTTGTAGTGTGTTGTCATTTGTTGAAAACTATTGATTTCATGCATTTTTTCGTCAGGATACCTGATATGTCCTTAAATATTTCCTACAGTATGATAATTCATAAATCCTCTGGTACATGATCTGTGTAGGAAATTCAGCCCTATCCTCTACCTGAGACGCTACCTAAAATGTGTAGTTTCCTATAGTATGGATAAGTGAAAGGGACATCATGTGCCCTTCATGTTTTGTATACAAAAACTGTGTTAGGAAATCTCTCTCTTAGTCCAGTGTGTGAATGCATGCATGTGCTATAGGTAATTCTCATACTCACATGTGCATAACATGCTTCAACCACATCGCTAGTTAACGAAAGTCAGAAATATGATTATTAACATCAAATCAATGGTACTCACCAAGTTTGGAACTTCAGGAATGTTATATTAAGATACCGTAGAAACTGGTTGTTAAGCGCATGCGCTTATAACACGCGGCAGCAAGAAAATATGCGCTTAATAAAAAGTATGCGCTTAACAGGAAGCATGCGCTTAATTAAAAGTGCTAAAACACGGTAGGTGGGGCATGCGTAAAGAACGTGTCGAGGATAGAAAGGCCTACAACGGCGGCCAAGAAGCGACCAGAGAGCGTAATTCTCGACGTTTTCTTCTCCAGCCTACTTCTAGCCTTCTTTCTGGGCTCATGTAATCGATCGCTCGTGGTTCAGCTGGCTTGCTGGGCATATGCGCCTAACAAAGAGCGGTAAAGCTCGCACAAAACTATGAGCTTAATAAAAAGTATGCGCTTAACAGAGAGCAGCGCTTAACAACCAGTTTCTACGGTATTAGAGCTGAAATGCTGTGAAAATCGGACCTATTACTGTGAATGCATGCAGGTACACAGGAAATTCTCATACTCACATGTACAGAACATGTCTCAACCACATCGCCAGATGACTAAACTCAGAAATATGATTTTTAACATCAAGACAAAGGTGCTGATCAAATTTGGAACTTCAGAGATGATGTGTGAAGATCTTAGAGCTTAAAAGCTTTGAAAATTGTACCAAATACTGATGTATGCACATAATATGGAAACTTAGAATACACACGCAGAGTAAGTCACCAATACCATGCCCACTGTTTACACCACTATAGATTATGAATATAGACATCAAAATAAAGGTACTGATCTGGTTTTGATACTAGGAAAGTGTGGGGTGTACAAATAAAACCAAAAAAGCTACAAGATGTGTACGGTATCGATTGACATGAAGTACACACAAAATGCTCATCCTCACACACACAGAAGTCACCAATACCATGTCCACTGTTTACACCACTATAGATTATGAATATAGACATCAAAATAAAGGTAGTGGTCTGGTTTTGATACTAGGAAAGTGTGGGGTGTACAAATTAGACCAAAAAAGCTAGAAGATGTGTACAGCATCAATTGACATGAAGTACACACTAAAATAATGCTCATCCTCACAAACACAGAAGTCACCAATACCATGTCCACTGTTTACACCACTATAGATTATGAATATAGACATCAAAATAAAGGTACTGATCTGGTTTTGATACTTGGAAAGTGTGGGGTGTACAAATAAAACCAAAAAAGCTACTAGATGTGTACAGTATTGATTAACTGAAGTACACACAAAATGTTCATCCTCACACACTCAAAAGTCACCAATGCCATGCCTACTGTTTACACCACTCTAGGTTATGATAAAAGACATCAAAATAAAGATACTGATCAAGTCTGGCACTCCAGAGATGTTGTATGTGGAATTGAGAGCTAAAAAGCGTTAAAAATTGTACCGATTACTGTGATTGCATGTGCACAGGATATTCTCATACTCACATGTACAGAACATACCTCAATCACATCGCGAGTCAACGAAACTCACAAGTATGATTGTTAACATCAAGACAAAGGTACTGTTCAAGTTTGAAGTTTAGAGATGATGTTGAAAGAATTAAGAGCTAAAAAGCTATGAAAGTTGTATTTTGGTTACTGTGAATGTGTGTACACACAATGTCATGGAAAATTCTTAGAATACACATGCAGAGTAAGTCACCAATATCATATACACTGTTTACACCATTCTAGATTAAGGTTATAGACACAAGAACAACTGTACTGGTATGGTTCTAGTACCTAGAAAGTGTGGAGTGTACAAACGAGACCAAGAAAGCTACAAGATATGCACAGTACCGATTGACATGAAGTACACACAAAATACTCATCCTCACACACTCAAAAGTCACTAATGTACCATGTCCACTGTTTACACCATTCTAGATTAAGGTTATAGACACAAGAACAAATGTACTGATCAAGTCTTATACTCCAGAGATGTTGTATGTGGAATTGAGAGCTAAAAAGCTACTAAAATTGCATCGATTACAGTAACTGTGAATGCATGCATGTGCTATAGGTAATTCTCATACTCACATATGCAGAACATTCCTCAACCACATCGCCAGTCGACGAAACTTAGAAATATGATTGTTAACATTGAGATAGAGTTACTGATCAAATTTGGAACTTCTGGGATGTCGTGTGAAGAATTTAGAGCTCAAAAGCAAGAAATGTGTATAATATATACGTACTACATGTAGCTGATTGCATAGAAAATTCTTAGAATACATACAAAGAAGTCACCAGTACCATGTCCACTGTTTACACCACTCTAGATTATGAATATAGACACAAGAACAAAAGTACTGGTCTGACCTTGGCACTTAGAAAGTGTGGAGTGTACAAATGAGGCCAAGAAAGCTACGAGATGCATGTGTACAGTATCGATTAACATGAAGTACACATAAAATGCTCATCCTCACACACACAGAAGTCACCAATACCATGTCCACTGTTTACACCACTCTAGATTATGAATATAGACACAAAAACAAATGTACTGATCTGATTTTGGTACCTAGAAAAAGTAGGGTGTACAAATGAGACCAAGAAAGCTACAAGATGTGTACGGTATCGAATGAAGTATGTACACAAATGCTCATCCTCACACACACAGAAGTCACCAATGTCATGTCCACTGTTTACACCACTCTAGATTAAGGTTATAGACACAAGAATAAATGTACTGGTATGGTTTTGGTACCTAGAAAGTGTGGGGTGTACAAGTGAAACCAAAGAGCTACAATATGTGTACATGTAGTACCGATTAATATGAAGTAGTATACACACAAAATGCTCATCCTCACACACACAGAAGTCACCAATACCATGTCCACTGTTTACACCACTCTAGATTATAATTATAGACACAAGAACAAAGCTACTGGTCAAGTCTTGTACTCCAGAGATGTTGTATGTGGAATTGAGAGCTAAAAAACTATGAAAATTTTACCGAATAATATACATACATGTGCACATGAATTCTCATACTTGCATGTGCAGAACATGCTTCAACCACATCGCCAGTCAATGAAACTTAGAATTATGATTGTTAACATCAAGACAAAGGTACTGTTCAAGTTTGGAACTTCAGAGATCATGTGTGAAGAATTGAGGGCTAAAAAGCTATAAAAATTGTACCGATTACTGTGAATGTACGTATATGTACGTACATAGAAATTTAGAATACACAGACACAGAAGTCACCAATGCCATGTCTACTGTTTACACCACTCTAGATTATATGAATATAGACACAAAAACAAAGGTACTGGTCTAATTTTGTTACCTAGGAAGTGTTGGGTGTATAAATGAGACCAAAAAGTTACCATAACAAAGGTGTGTACTAGCTGTACTGGACTGATTTTAAGAAAGGGGATTTAAAACGTACCAAAATATGTGTATGTTTAATACAACATAACTTGAAAATATTTAATATTATCATAATAAATGCAAATGAACAAAAAAAATGGATTGAAACAAGATGATTTGTGACAAAATTGTCTCACAAACACGAATAATAATAGTTTAATGGCCTTGGTGGTGAGCTGCTGACCACGTGGCTTGTATCTCAAGTATGCAAAGTGGTTATGCTCAAGTAGTTTGTGGCTTATAAGGTAAGCTATTGTGCCAACATCAGTGGCGGCTTAGATCCTAAGCTGTAATTCCTACTCAAAGGATCTGAGCCACTCTCCACTTACATGTAGCGCTATTCTGAGCTTAAAATCTAAGCCAGAGCCATCAGCTTAGGATCTAAGCCAACCTCGGCTTAGGATCTAAGCCACCATCAAGCCAGCGCCATAAATAGGATCTAAGTTACCCTCTGCTTAGGATCTAAGCCAATCATGATTTAATTCTAAGCAGAGGTTGGTTTAGATTCTACGCTGAGGGTGGCTTAGATCCTAAGCTGATGGCACTGGCTTAGATTCTAAGCTGAAAATGGCTAAGCGGATTGAGAGTGGCTTAGATCCTAAGCGGAGGGTGGCTTAGATCCTAAGCTGATGGTACTGGCTTAGATTCTAAGCTAAGCGAAGGTTGGCTTAGATCCTAAGCGGAGGGTGGCTTAGATCCTAAGCTGATGGTACTGGCTTAGATTCTAAGCTAAGCGGAGGTTGGCTTAGATCCTAAGCTGATGGCACTGGCTTAGATTCTAAGCTGAAAATGGCTAAGCGGAGAGTGGCTTAGATCCTAAGCCAAGTGTGGCTTAGATCCTAAGCAGAGGTTGGCTTAGATCCTAAGCGGAGGGTGGCTTAGATTCTAAGCTGATGGTACTGGCTTAGATTCTAAGCTAAGCGGAGGTTGGCTTAGATCCTAAGCTGATGGTACTGGCTTAGATTCTAAGCTAAGCAGAGATTGGCTTAGATCCTAAGCTGATGGTACTGGCTTAGATTCTAAGCTAAGCGCAGGTTGGCTTAGATCCTAAGCGGAGGGTGGCTTAGATCCTAAGCGGAGCGTGGCTTAGATCCTAAGCTGATGGTACTGGCTTAGATCCTAAGCCGAGGGTGGCTTAGATCCTAAGCCACCCTCGGTTCTTTAAAGTTACAGAATCCGGAAAAAAAATATTCCGGATCTTAAATGGATACTGTTCTGTGGGAAAAAAGGGTCCTGGGTGAAAGTGATCCATAAACCTTGCTTGACACTGTCCTGTTTCTTTGTGGAATTCATTTCGCTCTCCGCAGTGGTCAAGAGCATCGAAGTCTTTAACTGTCACAGTTTGAGCTTCAGACAGATGAAGATGGATCTTCGTTTCTCCTTTACACCGAAAACACATCAAAAAACTAGAGCTCTGTAGAGCACATACCCCGCGCGCACATTGTGCAATCTATGCCATTGCTTTTGCCAGCCCGGTGTGCATGCATGGCTATTTTGTGAACTTCAGAAAATTAGTTGAAGTGCTGCAGCTACCAGAGGTCCCAGTGACAAAAAGCACTCTTTCTGCACCAGATCTAGACTACTAGGAGATATGAACTAATACTTTCAATATTTGTTTTTGTGATAGTATAGCCATGGCATAGGGCTGCAGATTTCAGCTCCCTCAGCGGATGCGGATGGACTATAGATTTTACGAGCATTATTAATTTCGACGATCTTTACCAGTAATATTCTTGGCTATTTTAGTAATAGTTGTGCGCATGAGCAGAAAATACAATGGGCATGCATTATGCATTGACGAGGCACTGTCGATAGGCGTGGCTACGTTAGCCAACAAAAAGGCACTATTTGTGTCGCCCGTGGACCGTATCCATCGATTTGACGCACACCGAAGCTAGTTTTTCGCCGAATTCCGGATTGATTCGTTGTGCTTACGAGTCGCTTAGATGCCTATATCTCGAGATATGGCGATTTTTGTGCTCACGACGACAACAACGACACAACCGATTACTTTACCCCTTGCGCATGCGCGCGGGGTAATAACCAGGGAGCTAGGGCTTTCAAGCTCATCGTAAACAAGATAGCTACACCTGATAGATTAGAACCAGGCAACGCTGTGGGTTAGATTTATTCTCATAGCATGCAACACTCTTGGACTTTAGCTGAAGTATATCGTCCAGCTGATCATGATGATATCGTCTACCTGACACTCCTAAAGAGGTCTAAAGGTGATACGTGGTACTCAAAGGTGCCAATAGGACACAATATGCTGTCCAAAATGGTCTCTCATCTATGCAGTGATGCAGGGATCTTGGGATTCAAGACCAACCATTCTCTTCGAGTGACCTCTGCAACTCGTCTCTTCCACAGTGGAGCTGATAAACAGCTAATAATGTCTCATACAAGACATAGAAGTGTAGATGGTGTTCGCACCTACAAGCGGGAGAGTCAAGAACAGAAAAGGTCACTATCTAACGTACTGAATGCTGCGTCAAATGGACAGCCTACGAAGAAGCCCAAACTTGATCTGATAGACACAGAAAAGAGGGGACATGCAGTCGATCAACCACTTCAACACTCAACATGCATGCAAGTACACACACTGCTACTGCCACTGCAGTCAGCTTCAACTTTACAGGCTGCTCTTCCATCACTATCAACTATGTAAATTAAGGAATGACTTAATTATTATCATTCAAGTACTTTCCTTACTCAGATACTGTACAGGTCTTTGGATCAGTACTTGTTTGCTTTATTCAGTTATTGTAGTATCACATAATATGATACCCTATTGTTCATGTGTCATGCAGATTCCTGAGCATTAATTTTCATTGTGCTGCTTGGTAGGGGTAGGTAAATTATGCTGGCATAATTTTGAGCATAATAGGTGTCACTGTGTGTAAGCATTTGAGAATTATGCTAGCATTTTAGGCATCAACTGGCATACTTTTGAGAATTTTAGGGCACACAATTGCAAGGACCTGTTAATTAACTGCATGACCTTTGTCACAACATCTGGACTACTTATTATGGACTCGTAAGGGTTGATCAATCAGCTGGTACCAACTTTCGAATCCGAACACATGTAAAATTGAAATGGCTGCACTCTGTGATAGTGTAATTGAGTCTCATCTTTGTTTTACATCGGTTTTTGTTAACATTATTGTCGGTTCAACTTGAGCATAATGGGCAATGTATTGGGAATTATAGGTGCACTTCTGGAGCATTATTAGGTATTTTTTGAGCATTTGAGAATAGCATTATGGACCAAAAAATTAGCATAATTTATGTATACCCCTACTGCTGGGTATGTACATGTAAATAGCCTCAGAGGTGGGTGTATAAATATGGTAGGTGTATAAATTAATATTTATACACCTACAAGAAATTTATATACCTACAAGAAGGGTATAATTACTATGTGGTTTATACACTTCCAATAGAGTGATCTGATTGGTCAGAATGTAACGGCCATGGTACAAGACTTTAATATTAATGTTCTGTGTTGTTCTAGCTGGCTATTATTATTATAGTATATCGATAATGACCATCAGTTCTAGCTGATCTGTCATAGCGCTATTTCGATAGTATCAATAATAGCTATTATAGCATATTCACAATAATTATCGAACATTTCCTGCCACTTGAAATCCCGAAATCTTAGTTGAAATCTCGAAATCTTCACTGAAATCCCGAAATCTTAGTTGAAATTCCGAAATCTTCGATGAAATCCTGAAATCTCCATTGAAATCTCGAAATCCTGCGTGAAATCTTAAAATCTTGCCTGAAATCCTGAAATCCGGTATGAAATCTTAAGATTTAGAAATCTCGTACGCTTTTGGGGGGCGTTGCCAACCCCTCGGTCTATCTTGTCACTATGAAGACCAAGGGATGAGAAGCATGCATGATTCATCCCCAGTACGTCGGGAGTTTTGCCACTGAAGTAGCCGGGCTACTCGACTACTCAGTAGCTACATGTTTGTGGCTCACATTGTACAGCTAGCTAGCTACTGATATTAAGGTACCATTTAATTGCGTGGGCGTGAGCGTCAGGAATGGCTAATTCAATTAGCGAATCGTGAAGGGCGTGGCCGAAGAGGCCATACGAGTGCTTTTGGTCGAAGGTGGGCGTGTCCAGAATCGGCCAGGGATGATTATGCGCGTGTAATTAGCGACCGGAAGTGGCCTCTGAAGAAAAGGCCGGTAATTGCCCACATCAAAGCAAGATGAAAGCATTCTTGCTTAACTATTAACCGCAAAAAAAAAAAAAAAAAAAAAGGTAATTAGGCCTAATTAAGCATGTGGGCGTGTTCCTGGCACTGTGTGGAGTGTGTGCGTGTGCGTTAATGCAGGTTTTATTGCTTCCGATTGGGCGTGGCTTCACAGGCCAGTGCTTGGACATCGGGGCCGGGGACTTGGCTGCGGCGATAGGTGGGCGTGTCCCGGATGCGGTGGTGACCTTTGAACCCGTCCAGGAGGCTTTGGGGGCGTGGCAGGAGGTCAAAGGTGAGGCCATGTCTGTTAATGAAGCACTGTACGGCGGTGCGATCGAGGGGCCTGTACGGCTGGACGGAAGCTGACGATGGTTTGAAGCGGATGTGGTTGCGATGACGTGTTGTTACTCCGCCCACACAGGAAATGAGGTGAGCTCTTGTGTGGGCGGTGTGGCAGAACGGCCTCCAAGTGTTTGTGTGTGTTTTGGCCTTGAGGAAGCTGTGTGTTTTAATTGGGATTGATTGTGGGCTTCCGGTGGACATCCGGTGGTTAGTGGGCACTTGATTGAGAATGGTGGTCCTTGGGGAACAGGGTGGGGCTGTTTTGGGCGTGGCCTGGCCCCTCCCTTCCGGCTCGGCTTCCGGTCCATGGAGGATATTAAATGAACACTTCCGGCTCTAGCAGCCACACCCCTGAGACCTGTGCAATTAAAAGGGCGTGGTTACACAACATGCACCTCACTAATGACTTTGATGTGGTTTAGGTGTCATATCCCCACCTCACGCCCACGCAATTTAATGGTACCTTAAGTGTGCTTATATTATAGACTTCCAATTATTTTATTATTCATGTACTTGATCCAACATCATAATTATGCATCACAAATAATATTGAGATCATGCAGTCCTATGCATTGATTTGAGAAGTACCACATTTTTATGTAAGCCCACTTCAATTTAATATTCAGTTACTCGGGCTGACCTTTCCTCAGGATAGGGTCGGTAGGTTGGCTTCACTGAATAACTCACGGTGGGCATGTCCTAGGTCAATAATCAAGCCTTTTCTTGAAAAAATCTATTGCACATGCTCAGAACATAATTAAACTCGACCTTGGACCTCAAACTTAGTTTCTCTGAGTTTGTTGGGTCCGAGACTTGAATAGCCACAGTAGCTGAAGTAGCCTAAGTGTAGCTAGTTACACCTGAATACAAAAGAGTCATGATATTTTTTCGAATGATATTAAGAAAAACATTGTCAGAAAAATCCACATAGCTTGTACCATCCTAGATTGAGCTAAGGCCCATGCAGGATCCCAATTTGAGCAAATCGGGTAAAGATCGTCACGTTCTAAATAACGCACACTAGGGTGACACAATTGTATACCAACCCGATAGGAGGCAAAAAGTGCCATTGTACAGTAAAATATAATTTACAGTCACAATTTAATATTGCCCAGATCCCTAATCATGATTTTCTTTTACCAAATGCCAAGCAGCAAGCTGACAATCTTGCGCACCAGCCCCTCCTGGGCACGAGACCTGAAATCCAGAAACAATTATAATATATCTGGTAAAGGTCTTCACATCCTAAATAATGCACGTCCATTCTAAATAACACACACTAGGGACGAAAAAATGCTGCACTGATGATGTGTACTGATATGGCCCCACTGGTACCGATTGCCCCACAGATATACAGGTACTGAAACATGTAAGTATAGCTAAAGTTACCTGGATTTAGCTAGCTACCGTAGTCAGTAGCTAATCGAATACAACACATGATCCAATTTAACACAAGCCTGAAAGTAGCATTTATGAATTCTTCAAGGGTGTAGATGAGGGGGGGGGCTATAGCCCCCCCCCCCCCCCCCCCCCCAAATTTTTTGAGCAATAATTTATATACTAGCTATTGATGGGATTGTTAAAATTGGATAAAATTCCAGTTGTATTCATGACTGTAATCATAGTTGGATAGCCAAAAATGTGCACAAATTTGAGATATAATTGCTGGAAATAGCTGATTTCAATGCATTTTTTAAGGTTCTGGACACAATAGGATCAAAATTTTTCACAAAGCCCCCCCCCCCCCATCCACTTTCAAAATCGTGTCTCTACGCCCTTGTTGTCATAACGTTTATATATGGAGCAATTGACGACCAGGCTATACCAGAAAAGCGCGTGTTTTTCAAAATTGAAAAATTGTTTTCCATGCATGCATGCGTTGTATTAGATTAAGGTACCATTAAATTGCATGGGCGTGAGGTGGGGGATATGACACCTAAACCACATCAAAGTCATTAGTGAGGTGCATGTTGTGTAACCACGCCCTTTTAATTGCACAGGTCTCAGGGGTGTGGCTGCTAGAGCCGGAAGTGTTCATTTAATATCCTCCATGGACCGGAAGCCGAGCCGGAAGGGAGGGGCCAGGCCACGCCCAAAACAGCCCCACCCTGTTCCCCAAGGACCACCATTCTCAATCAAGTGCCCACTAACCACCGGATGTCCACCGGAAGCCCACAATCAATCCCAATTAAAACACACAGCTTCCTCAAGGCCAAAACACACACAAACACTTGGAGGCCGTTCTGCCACACCGCCCACACAAGACCTCACCTCATTTCCTGTGTGGGCGGAGTAACAACACGTCATCGCAACCACATCCGCTTCAAACCATCGTCAGCTTCCGTCCAGCTGTACAGGCCCCTCGATCGCACCGCCGTACAGTGCTTCATTAACAGACATGGCCTCACCTTTGACCTCCTGCCACGCCCCCAAAGCCTCCTGGACGGGTTCAAAGGTCACCACCGCATCCGGGACACGCCCACCTATCGCCGCAGTCAAGTCCCCGGCCCCGATGTCCAAGCACTGGCCTGTGAAGCCACGCCCAATCGGAAACAATAAAACCTGCATTAACGCACACGCACACACTCCACACAGTGCCAGGAACACGCCCACATGCTTAATTAGGCCTAATTAGCTTTTTTTTTTTTTTTTTTTTCAAGGAGACCACACACACTAAGCAGAAAAAAAATGGTCCGAAAACCACCACATAATCGAGCTGGATGCATAGTAGAGCCAAATAATGCAAGCAGGCATCCAAATAGCCATACATGCAATGTTTGGTAAAGGGTCGTCAACGTACCCCGCGCGCCCATAAATTTTTTTTATGGGCAAACATTGCAACTGCATGGCTTCCTATGCCAATATAAAGGGTGCTGTATCTCAACACCAAAAGCGAAAATCAAAATTCCGGCTTTAACATCTTTCTAGTTTTGACTCATTCTGCGTGCCCATATAAAAATTATGGCCTGAAGTGGTCCCAGAAGTCTCAAACATTAGATTAATTATTTAAATTCTTTTTTTTTTCTACTTAGTGTGTAACAAGGAGACCACACACTAAGCAGAAAAAAAAAATTGTCCGAAAACCGCCACATAGTTGAGCTGGATGCATAGTAGAGCCATACAATGCAAGCAGGCAGCCTATACATCAATTTTGATCAAAGTGGGTAATGGTCGTCACGTTACTGTGCGTGCGTGGCCCCGCCCCTCACGTAGCGCGTGGGCGGAAAACATTGCAAATGCATGGCTTCCTATACAAACATATGGGAGAACTTCAAAGGGCCGTAACTTTAATTCTAAGGCGTGAATCAAAATTCCCCAAGGTCAAATCTCTAGTTTCGACCCATTCTGCGTGCCCATGTAAAAATTATCTCCCCAAGTGCTCCCAAACCCCCCAAACATTAATTAATTATTTAAAAACTTTTTTTTTTCAAGCTACCGTGCACACTAAGCAGAAAAAAAAACTGTGGCACATAAGTATACGTACCTGCATTGTATAGGTTCGCACAAATTAATACCGTATTTTCTCGTTATTAGGCGCATTTCGCTTATAAGCGTATATTCGTTATTAAGCGCATGCTATTTTGTTGGCCTAAGCACTCGTTATTAGGCGCATTTCGCATATAAGCGCATACTGATATTATCTGACCATTGACCTCGATATCTGCACGTTTGCTAGCTTGCCCAGGGCTCCAACCTTTTCAAGTTAGTCGAAATTACGATGGCTACTGTCGATTCTCAGGTTCTTTCAGCAACGAACGCCATTTCGACCTGGGCAACGTGAACGATCGTGCGATCGATCGATTGGCCACGCCCCTTAAATGATACCGCGAACGCGCATGCGTTCTTGATGGAGCTATTTTTTGTTAGGCGCATCTCGCTGTTAGGCGCACTTCGTTATTAAGCGCAGGTTTTCTTCCTGTGGAGATATAAGCGCATGCGCTTAATAGCGAGAAAATACGGTATGCACTTAGGCTTACTTTACATTGATTGTTTACCATGCACATACATACACTGCAATACTTTATGTACATTTGGTATATATTACTATGGTAACAACATCTAATGTCACTAAAACCATTCTTTAGTAGAGCATCCCGGAGATAGTCAAGTCATGTTCAAAACAGCTACCCTAGCCCACAATAATTTAATCAATGTACAGTGGCTGTACGATTTAGCATTGGTATACCATAGTAACAATACCAAGTACCTCAGGTGATTTCCACCCACTCTAACTGCGCTGCAGGCGCAGTTAGAGCTTGCTGGAAATCATCTAAGGAAATCATCTAAGGAGCTACCATGCACAAAAATTTCCACATAATTAGAAACATGCATGTATATAATATTCACACGCTACAGTATAGTAATATTATTATAGTCATCCCGAGTATTACTGTAAAAAAATTGTCCAGAAACCACCACATAGTTGAGCTGGATGCCCATACAATCGGAAACAAGGCCGTCTATGCTCCTAATAGAGCCTAGAAAACACAGAGTACATGATCAGTGTTGAGAGGTTCAGTACCAGTGGCCGCTGCAATACGTTACTTCCGTACTAGTACTCAAGATCACCACAGTACACACACAAGGCTAGGGGCCCAGGTTCAGTACCTGTGGCCACTGTAACACGTTACTTTGTACTAGTACTCAAGGTCACCACAGCACACACACAAGGCTAGGGGAGAAGCACAAAACAATTTTAGTTAGTTATGTTTCTAGAGCTCAATTAGATGTATTTTCCCACACACTGATCCACACATACAAAATGTAAAACTATAGCTGTATTACCCCACCTACCTCTCAGCAAAAACGGGAGAGTTACTGTTGTGACTGCTTCCTCATCCATTCAGCAAGTCTCTGGATACAATACCAGCTCCATGGTAGCCTATGCATGTACTGGACTAGCGATTTTCTAAATAACGCACACCGGGACTCAAAACATTGCAAACACATGGCTTCGCTGTACAAACATATGGGTAAACTTTAAAGGGCCGTAACTTTAATTCTAAGACATGAATCAAAATTCCCCAGGGTCAAATCTCTAGTTTCGACCCATTCTGCGTGCCCATGTAAAAATTATCTCCTCAAGTGCTCCCAAACCCCCCATGAATTTTCATATTTTCTTTTTTTCTACTTAGTGTGTAACTACTTAGTGTTAGTGTTAGTGTATAACAAGGGGACCACACACTAAGCAGAAAAAAAATGGTCTGAAAACCACCACACAGTTGAGTTGGATGCATAGTAGAGGCATACAATGCAAGCAATCATCAAAAGAGCCATATATACAATGTTTGGTAAAGGGTCGTCAACGTATCCCGCGCGCCCGTAATTTTTTTTTATGGGCAAACATGGCTTCCTATACAAACATATGGGAACTTTAAAGTGCCATATCTCTAATTCTAAGGTATGAATCAAAATTTCCCGCCATCAATTTTTTAGTTTCGACCCATTCTGCGTGCCCATGTAAAAATTATCTCCCCAAGTGCTCCCAATCCCCCCGGTGAATTACATTATTTAATTTCTTTTTTTTTCTACTTAGTGTGTAACAAGCTACCGTGCACACTAAGCAGAAAAAAAAAACTGCGGCACATAAGAGTATACGTACCTGCATTGTATAGGTTCGCACAAATTAATATGCACTTAGGCTTACTTTATATTGATCGTTACCATGTAGATACATACACTGCAATACTTTATCTGCATTTGGTATATATTACTATGGTAACAACATCTAATGTCACTAAATCCATTCTTCAGTAGAGCATTCATAGTGAAGTCATGTTCAAAACAGCTACCCTAGCCCACAATAATTTAATCAGTGTACAGTGCGTGTACGATTTAGCATTGGTATACCATAGTAACAATACCAAGTACCTGAGATGATTTCCACCCGCTCTAACTGCGCTGCAGGCGCAGTTAGAGCTTGCTGGAAATCATCTAAGGAGCTACCATGCACACTAAGCAGATAAAAGTGCCACATAATTAGAAACATGCATGTATATAATATTCACACACTACAGTATGATAATATTATTATAGTCATCCCGAGTACTCAGTATATTTAAGGACAGTCTCAGATACAATTTAGCATAAAATTTATACATTTTCAACCACTGATACAGGTACCTAAACAAGATACGAGAAGCTGATCATGGTGATGAAATGAAACTATGACTCTAGTACTTCAAGAATTTCAGAAAATAAACCGCAACTAATTATCTAATTAGGCGGTACAACCGCGAATAGCCACGCCCTCTTAAACACTATTTCAAGTTTTCCAACATTGTTCCAGCCAGATATATCTGACCTTAACAGGGGCAAATAAAACTTAGAATGATACTCTTAATTCTCCCCGCGGCGAATTTGCAAACAACTTTGTAGTAAGTAGATAATTGCAAAAAACGCCATTTCAGCACTTCTGATGGCACGATCTCTCGCATGTAGCTGAAAGACCAAGGCAGCTACGAACAATCGCCGCGGCAGATCGTCGACAATCATCCCTAAGGTTAGCTTTTCGTCGTTTAATTTGCGAAATTCCCCCGAGAACAATGTTGGAGCTCGCTGACCAACGAATTTTGCTCGATTATTGCAGCCGTGTGGCTTTGCTGCCGTGACTTGTATGTGGTTGATATGGGGTGACGTCACGGTACAAGCTCTAATTGACCACAAACATCCATGATAAGTGGCCGCTAGTCGGGCGCGCGCTAGAAGAGCTGAGACAGTCCTTAAGTGCACTGAGTACTTAATACTGTAGACTTTGAAAAATTGTCCAGAAACCACCACATAGTTGAGCTGGATGCCCATACAATTGGAAACAAGGCCGTCTATGCTCCTAATAGAGCCTAGAAACTCAGAGTATATGATCAGTGTTGAGGTTCAGTACCAGTGGCCGCTGCAATACGTTACTTCCTACTAGTACTCGAGATCACCACAGCACACACACACAAGGCCAGGGGAAGAGGTTCAGTACCTGTGGCCCCTGCAACACGCTAGTACTCAAGATCACCACAGCACAAACACAAGGCTAGGGGAAAAGCACAAAACAATTTTAGTTGTTTCTCAACTAGATGTACTTTCCCACACATCCACACATACATAATGAGCTGTATTACCCCCACATACCTTTCAGCAAAAACGGGACATGTTACTGTTGTGGCTGATTCTTCATCCATTCAGTAAGTCTCTGGATACACTAAGCAGAAAAAAATGGTCCGAAAACCACCACACAGTCGAGCTGGATGCATAGTAGAGCCATACAATGTAAGCAGACACCCAAACAGCAATATGCACAATGTTCGGTAAAGGGTCGTCAACGTACGCCGCGCGCCCGTTGCGTGTTCATAAAATTTTTTGGCAAACATTGCAAGTGAATGGCTTCCTATACAAACATATGGGAATACTTCAAAGTGCCATAACTTTAATTCTAAGGTGTGAATCAAAATTCCCTGCCATCAAAATTCTAGTTTTGACCCATTCTGCGTGCCCATGTAAAAAATATCTCCCCAAGTGCTCCCAAGTCCTCAGGGAATTACATTAATTATTTAAATTCTTTTTTTTTTCTTAGTGTGTAATTAAGTCGTTGCGGTTAATAATTAAGAAAGAATGCTTTGATCTTGCTTTGATGTGGGCAATTACCGGCCTTTTCTTCAGGGGCCACTTCCGGTCGCTAATTACACGCGCGTAATCATCCCTGGCCGATTCTGGACACGTCCACCTTCGACCAAAAGCACTCGTATGGCCTCTTCGGCCACGCCCCTTCACGATTCGCTAATTGAATTAGCCATTCCTGACGCTCACGCCCACGCAATTAAATGGTACCTTAATAGTCCTTACACCCAGACTATAGTCCTAGCCTTCAATTTTGCTGTAGATACTTGTACTGATGCCTTACCTTTACTTGTTTTCCAGCCGTCTATATACTCGAATGGTTGCGAGCTGCATCTTTTGGTGAGCTGCATTTAGAGTTAGCGCGGCCAACGTTGACGATCTTTACCGCAATGATTGCGCGCATGCGCTATGAGCTAGCGAGCACGTGTTTGACGTATCGCCACATAATATATACCAGGAGCATATATATGAGCCGCCCGAAGGGCCGGGAGGGAGCGTCCGACTACCGTAGGGTTGGCTACAGTATGGGGATCGACTAAGTTCACCCTGTTTGAAACGGTTACGTCATTGGTCCCACCCACTTAACTTCACGCGGCGCAGCGCATCGTTGGCCGCCGCTGGTACTTGTACTTACCCTAGCCCTCTGAACCACCCCAAAATTAATTTTGCCATCTACAAAGAAGTCAAAGCTAGAGCTATAGGGAAGGTTGTGTCTATCTGTTTGTGCCATGGCCTGAAGAAGAGGCAGTAATTAAGTACAGCAGGGATGTTCACGCCTGGAGGAGCTTGGATTGTTCCCATGTAGCAGACCTACTGCAAAGGTACGTGCACTCATTAGCCTCATACCCAGGCTCAAGAGCCGAGTCATCTTTATTAAAATTAATAGTAAAGGTACTTGTAGAGGTGCAGATTCTACAGTAGCAGCTTGCTCTGTTAGTCAGTTGGTTATAAATCAATGGTGAAAATTACTAATAACTTAATTGTAGTCCACAAATCCGCAATTGCATATCGACATCAAGCTGAGCTCTCCCTTGTGTACACATCTTCACTGTACGAAACTAAGGAACTTTGAAGCTATATAGAAACACTAAGTTTATTGTACTGATTGGTTTGACTGGTAGTTACATATGTCACTATGTCAAGGGACTTCAAAGGAATGGTAGTCGCTATGAAGGATAGGATACCTTGATGAGCTGCTCTCATCACAATCATGCAAAGGCAACGTGAGTAGCTATGGTACACACGTACGGTAGACCATCAAAATCCAGGTGTGGAATAGCCTTGTACCCAGGTCAATTCACAAGGCTAGGTCTAGAAATACATTGTCCGTAGAAAAGAGAATTATTATTATCAGTACAGACACACAAATTAAAATAATAGTTATATAAATAGAAAATAGTCACTTTGATGTTCACTCCTTGCCAAATATGTCCTGTACAAAGGGGAAATATTCCTCTATACAATACAGAATTCAATTTTGCTTATGGAAGGTGCGTTAACATTGGAAACTAAGGACAAACATTCTGAATAGCCAATTGCTGCATGTACAACAATGTATATATGCACACACATACACATACACAAGTACATACATAATAGTTATCTGACAGTAATTGGGGTGCATGAGATGCATGATCGAATGCACCCCAATTACTGTCATATAACTATTTTGTTGATAGTTGACCTCTGTTCATCATTTATGATGACCCAACCCCTTCTCATAGCCGGCAAAATGCCTATAAAATCTTTGGTTGCTAAGCAACTACCAGTTATTATCCAATTATAGAGTACCTAAAGTGGTCAGGAATGGTACCAAATATACTGCTACTGTTCAGTGGATATGTGCATGAAGGGCTATATTATAATATGAGAGGAGATTGGAGTGGTACATGTACATGTACATGTACATTTAACCCGTGTACTTACGTTTTTCATAACGTGGGTACGTTTTCCATAATGCAGCTGGGACCAGAAAGAGGAGTGGGTGTGGCAATCGCCAAGGCTGTGGCTACCGAGCAACAGGACTGTGGCACCTGCATCAATTGGGAAATTGTGTACTTAAATCTTTGATATATTCAAGTATTAAAGACACCCTATCACCGTTGATTTATGTTCAATTACGCATTCACTTGACTAAGAGAGCAAACTGTTACTGTAGAATCTGCACCTTCACCATTAATTTTAATAAAGGGCTAATAGGCGTACACCCCTATGGAGGAAGAGATATATTATGTTCATTACCCTAAATACCAATTAAAGTGCAAAAATAACCATCAAGATTAATCATTTTACCCTATAAAACTAATCAATAATCTCGATTTCATCCTATAAAACTAATAGTAATTCCTCCATACCCTGATCAGCTACTCCATCAAATTCATTCACTGCCATGCCCCCTCAATACTTTATTACTATCTACAATGGTGCCTACAATACCTCATTAAAATCCATAAAAATGCCCTCAATACTTCCTTAAATCTTGATCCTACAATACTAATCAACCTTCCTCCATAGGAGTGTATTCTCATTATCTGGAATAGCCCAAAGATGAGTGCACATACCTTTGCAGTATGTCTGCTACATGGGAATAATCCAAGCTCCTCCAGGCGTGAACATCCCTGCTGTACTACTGCCTCGGGTAGGTGGATTTTGCTGAAACCAGCGGGAACGGGAACGGGAACGGGAACGGAAACGGAAACGGGAACGAGAACGGAAACCGGAAAATACGAGTCATAAGCAAAAAAAAAAGAATAATAATATTATCAAGTTCCCCTCCCCCTCGTGCAATTGCTATAAGACAGTCAAACTCGATAGCTGCCTACCAGTTTGCTCGTGCTCAATTGCAAGGCTCTGCACATGCGCACAATGTTGCCTATGCCACACCCACTGAGTTACCTGGGCCTGCAGCAACAAGACATGTTACATTGACGACCTTTACCGACAGTTTCTGACGGGAACCAGAATGCTCATTCGTTCCAGGTGTTACATATCATGCACACAGGAGTCTGTAGTTTATGGTGAAAATTGGACACTGTTAAACATTAAACTCTAGGTCATCCTATACCATAACAATTAAATTAATAGACTTAATAATATGCAGCATCTGTTCTGTTCTGCATGAATATATAGTTACTGTGGCAGGTAAGTGAAAGGTATACACCCATCCGGCTGCATGCATGGACATTGGTATCCTTAATAATTACTACTACATATTATGGACCATTAGATGGCCAAGAATTAATGTGGCTCTACTGCAGAGGTGGACTTTTCGATAATATTATAATTATATCATTAATTTTTGTGACTAGTCCAGACAATCTCTTGAAGAAATTATTATCTATTCAGGCCGGCAATGTGTCAGAAAAGTGGCTGACCCTGAGAGGTGGTTTTTTTTCTTAGATTCTTTGTCCTATTAATAAGTGTAGGTTTTTGCTCATCATGCAGTTAGCTCCCCTATTGCACTGGATTCCAATAATAAATTACTATACAGCAGGGTGTTATTGGTCTATCAGCAAAATTAATGTGCATGTAGTTTCCCCTTCCACAGTTACTGTATTATTGATGAATACACCCACCTATTATGTACCTAGTGCTTGAATGTAACCATACCATAACACGGTGAGAATCAACTTTGCAACAATGATCAACCCTTACATGACATTGTGCATACATTAATTTTATGATTATGAGAAGGGTAGGCAATTCAGAATAGTAACGTTGCTGATCCACGTACTACATTGCATGGCACATGCACTACTCTCATCCATTGGGGCATCAATGACAATAATATTATATTAATTAGCTACTAGTAGCTGTAGCTATACATAATAGCTTGCATGTACACTGGTTCGACATTTTTATTCAAATAATATCAAGCCACACAAACAAGAAAATTACTATTGATCATACTTTCTGACAAGCGGACTCCACCCGGCTCAGTAAAGGCCGGTCAGAAATTGCCTGCATTTGTAATACTTACGCTTCACATTCATTCTAGTAAGGAGTCACTGTTCAATATGACTATCGTATCTTGTCCTGATCCAGCCGCCAAGGCCGAACAGAAGCAAGCGCATGTTTCCTACTACGCACGCGCACTCGTATTATTAGCTTATGACTCGTATTTTCCGGTTTCCGTTCTCGTTCCCGTTCCCGTTTCCGTTCCCGTTCCCGTTCCCGTTCCCGCTGGTTTCAGCAAAATCCACCTACCCTACTGCCTCTTCTTCAGGCCATGGCACAAACAGACAGACACAATCTTCCCTAGCTCTAGCTTTGACTTCTTAAAAGTTGATGGCAAAATTAATTTTGGTGTTATGGGTGGTTCAGAGTGCAAGTAGTTAAGTACTATACTAGCGCGAGCGGCGGCCAACGATGCGCTGCGCCGCGTGAAATGGGTGGGACCAATGACGTAACCGTTTCAAACGGGGTGAACTTAGTCGATCCCCTACAGTATGTGTTAGGCGAAGTCCTTAAGGCTACACTTCCTTATTTGGAAAGTGCAGCTGGTGTGGTGCATAGCAGATTACTTTTGTACAAGCCACACTGTACTAGCTAATTGACTTAGTCTGTAGTGTGGTTGTAGACTGTGTACTACGGGCGGTGCTATCACTATGGAGCTTAACCAATGGAAATACCCTGCAGCTGGCCACTCCATATAAGGTCAAGCATTGCTAATGAACTTCGCCTAACACATCGGACACGCAGTCGGACGCTCCTTCGCCGCCCTTCGGGCGGCTCATATGCTCCTGTATATACAAACAGTACTGATTAGTGGTGTGGGGCTCGCTCAGGCTCGCCCCAATTATTGTGCGCTGCGCCGCGTAAAGGGGTGGGACCCAATGACGTAACTATGTCTATATACCCGTCCTTCATATCCAATTTCAGCGTTATAGCGAACGTTACGTGTGCTAATGGCTGTTACGATTCGAACTGGAAGCCAATGTCTCGAGTTGGTCAATCAGGTGTCAACGTGCTATCAGCGTGACCCGCAAACTGCTCAACACAACTTAGAGATTGTAAAGCAAAGCACTCCAGTATTTCTAAAGGAGTTGAAAAAACGAGAGAAGCAGAGAGAAGAGAAGCGAGATGAGCTACAACGCGAAGAAGCTTCTTTAGAGTTCACCATTAATTCGAAAGAAGCAGAAGTGGGACGACTGCGGCGACAATTGCAAGATCTCGAGGCCAAAAAAGCAAGAAACGTGGATCAACTTGAAGACAGGAAGAGGGATCTGAGAGATGCCGAAGAAAGAAAGAGAAAGGCATCATCCAAAAAGGATGGCGCAATTGCTGGAACAGTTGTTGGTGGCGTTGGAGCCGTAGTACTCGGGATATTTTTCCCTCCAAGTTTAGCTGTGACAGTTCCTACGGTAGCTGCTGCTGGAACTATTTCAATTACTGAAGCATGTAAAGCAGTTGATGAGTGCCGAGACAGAATTCGTTATGTAGAAGGCTTGATCGCTGACAATGAAAGTGATATAAGATCGGCTAATAAAAAAATTTGCAGCATGCAAAATGAGGTATCTGGCTTGAAATCAAAATTGCGTGAGCTCTACTCAAAACGTGGGCGCCTAAGGAA
This sequence comes from Cliona cf. orientalis, assembly GCA_963930775.1. Classification (NCBI taxonomy): domain Eukaryota; kingdom Metazoa; phylum Porifera; class Demospongiae; order Clionaida; family Clionaidae; genus Cliona; species Cliona cf. orientalis. The sequence continues at coordinate 4,464,231 of OZ005690.1, forward strand.
GACAATATGCTTCATGCAGCAAGCCGTTACTTATTTCGGTATGCTACAAGTTGCAGTAGAAGGAGGCCAACAGAAGACTGATGCATTGCATAGGCTTATTAAGCAAATAAACATGTTCCAGGAATACGAGATACTGACCAGTAGTGGAGTGACTATTGTAGCCAAATCTTTTACTGAGGCATGGCGACGAGTCGAAGACACCATCATGAGTGGAAATGACGATGGTTTTTTGAATATTACATTTCAAGAATCACCTCAGATCAGCTTCGATCAATAATTAAGTCTAAGAGTGGAAGCCCTACTGACTATAGCTATATAAAATAATGAACTTATATTGACCTTTAATACAAGTATAATAACTGGTATTGAATTAGAGCTATAGCTAATATTATTAATTAATTGTGTATATAATTATGATGAAATTAATATTATATTAAATGTGTATAATTATTGAATATTAATCACTAAATTACAGGGAAGTCGGTTGCATAGCCACACTATGGTTCAAATCATATCAAGGCCCAGTAATATTCCAGATTCCAAATTGTAAATGACATAATGATCGAGCTCTTAAAGTTCTGGAATATTAATTAATGCAGAGGAGTCAAAAGTGACTGTAATAGCTAATGTGTGTTAAGTTAAGTTGTTTATAATTTGGAATCCGACATATTCATGGCCATGAGGTTTCCTTATGATTAGTGATCTTAAAACTGAAGGGCTGAGAGCCATTGTGGGCTAACCCACAAACGTTGAATTAGCCCCCCCCCCCCCCCCCCCCCCCCCCCCCCCCCCCCCCCCCCAAATCTTGAAAATATGTTTAAAATGTGTTTCATGAGCTGCAGAAAATTCACAATTCGTCTGCAAATTTTAGTAACTTGGTAGAGTACAATGTATGGTTTTTAGTACATTTTTGGGCTTTTTAGACAATTCCCCACATTTAATTTGGGGTTAGCCCACTATGGTTCTCGGCCCTTCAACTGAGATAACCACCGGTTATATGGTCACCGTGTTTATGCTAATAAAACACATGATCTAATTAGCGTAAGAAAATTCGCGTTCTTTGATTTTTCAGTGTATCTTAATGGAGCGTGTGACGACCTTTACCAGAATATCGCGCGAAATTTTTAAAATTGTAATTTTTTTTAAGCTTGAGTTCTATTAGGCTAAGCATAAACACGGTATTTATTTTTTGCAGTGCGCGCACGTGTACGTACGTCAAGTAATAATTATTAGTATAATAATATTATTATGTATGATCTTCCCTGCATGATAGAATCATGCATAATTAAAGCTAGTAGCTAATCATGCATCAATTAAGCCACAATTTGGCCTGAAAATTAAATTAAATAATAATATTATGTGACATAATTATTATTATTGTAATAATACTAGATAAGAATTGGAGATTATTATAGTAATTGCCAATAAGATTTTTCATAAAAGGAGTATAGTCTTGTATATAGCAGGATGCAAGGGGGGAGAGAAAGAGTGGATAATAGACTATACACTGCAAAAAGGGAAAATTTATGTCAGTTTGACATGTAATTTGTCATTCTGGATGCAGGTGAGTGAACAAATCACACACATGGATTCAGATAATTACTGCAGTGGTATGAGAATGCGTAGGGGAGCCAACATGAAAGAGGAAAAGTTTGTTATGAGGTTCCCCTCTGCAAGTGATGGTTTTAGCTACTCACTCACCTGCAACCAGAATGACATACTGTATGTCAAACTGACAGTAAGCTGTTCTCTTTTTACAGTGTATAGTGTGTGTGTGTGTGTGAGAGAGAGTAGTATATATACTAGCGGCTATAGGTAAGGATCTAGCTATATGTATGTGTATAGCTAGGTGTTTGTATGTGTATAGCTACATGCGTGTGCAATTTTTTCTACGCTATACACAAATTATCAATGAATTATGGCGGATGAATAGCTACCAGCCAGTTGCATGGGCAGCTGGTGAGCAATTATATTGCCAGCAACATGTGCAATTGAGAGGGATCTTCCCTGGGTTTTTCCCTCTACCCCTATGGCGCGGACAAGCTCGCAGTAGGGGCAGGAGTTTCCCTGGGTGTTTCCCTGGTGTAGGACGTGAACAAACACTCGATCCCACAATTGTTAGGACGGGAGTTTCCCTGGGTCTTTCTCTCTAGCCCTATGGCGCGGACAAGCCCGCAGTAAGGAGCAGGAGTTTCCCTCTAGCCCTATGGCGCGGACAAGCTCGCCGTAGGGGGCAGGAGTTTCCCTGGGTGTTTCCCTGGTGTAGGACGTGAACAAACACTCGATCCCACAATTGTTAGGGCAGGAGTTTCCCTGGGTCTTTCCCTCTAGCCCTATGGCGCGTACAAGCCCGCAGTAGGGGGCAGGAGTTTCCCAGGGTCTTTATGAGAACACTCGAGGTTCGTGCACAATTATAGGGCGGGAATTTCCCTTGATCTTTCCCGTATGGTGCGGATAAACACTCCCACGCCGGGAATTTCCCTGGACCTTTTTCGTATTGGTGCGGACACGACAAGCCCGCGGATGGGGCCCCCGGATGATCGAAAAAAAAATTATCACGGAAACTTCCGATATGCCAGATAATAAAAGCAACAGATTGCCCACTTAGGTCCGTGACTTTTGTCTATACTAAAGCATTCGTGATGGCAGAAAACTCCAAAGCTATCGTAAAAATTGGCGACGAGACCTACTCTATACTGGAGCTCCCGCCCACTGGGACTGTTGTTGTAGAGGAGCAGAAACGAATATTACTAGGATCGGTAGATCTGGAATCTTTGGTTTCGGATTTAGGAAAAGTGGGAAACTTCGTGAGACTTGCTTATAACGGGGTAGCTGGGTATACCGATCTCCAGATCGAAATTCGCAAGATTGGCTACAATGTCACAAAACTGTGCGATAAATCAGCGGTTACCGTGACAAAATTCAAGCAGGCGTCTGGAAGCATTCTCGAAGATCTCCAAGGCACCTACCAATTTCTTCTTGATGGCTTTGAAAAGATGGCTCTAGTGACTCTCCAGTCAGTGACAGAAGTTGCCAAAGATATGGTAGTTGCTGCCGAACAACTCCACGAAGACTTCAACGAAGAATCCCAGAGAGTAGAACGGGCACTGGAGAATACAAAGCTCAAAAAAGGTTCTGAAGAGAAGAGGAAAAAAACTTTAGCAGACGAAGCGAAGAATTTAGAGGTGCAAAAGAAAGCGTCTGAGCGAGAAAGAGTCTCAGCTGAAGAGGATTTCAAAACGTTCGAGGAAAAATACACGGTAGCTCAAGCAAAAGAAGAACAGTTCGAAGCCAAAGCTACGAATCCCCTAAAGGCAGTAGCAAACGCTGTTTTCTCTATATTCACTGGGGGTAGGAAGGTATTTGACACAGATGCTGATTTAGAGGTTTCAAGGGAAGCTCGAGCAGAAAAGATTATGTTCCTCCAAGAAATGAAGAAGCAGAGAGAAGTCCGCAGTAAGGCACTTAAGGATATTGCTGAATTTACAACAAAAATTGCAAATTGTCAAGATGATTCGGAGCTCGCAGATGTTGCTATTGGTGCTCTACACAGTGCTGTAGGAGGGCTGAAAAAACTGTCATCAATAATGCTGAAAGCAGCTCTGTTTTGGAAGCAAATGCAAGTGCACTGTGAGCAACTAGCCAAACAAAAGATGCAGACGATGATCAAAACAGCAATGGAGATGCCCAAAGAAGAGCGACTTGAACTGTGGACATCCAAAAGTTTCAAGATACAAGCTGTTCAATATTATGCAAAGTGGGTTGCTCTTGATGGTGTCTGTGCTATTTACATGGGCAAAATCAAGGAAACACAAGGTGGTCTTTATGCTTACCTGGAAGAAAATCTCACCCTTGAGCAAGCAAGGCGCAAAGTTCCTGAATTGGCAAAAGCATTCAGCAAGGAATTAGCGATGGAACAAAAAGCCATTGAAGAAAAGAATTCCGCTGATGCAGCAGAAATGAAGGAACTTACCAAGAAGGAAAAGTAAATACTGTGTGTGCGGATTGACACTATCTTGATAATAATTACTATATAATAGCTGTATGTATGCTGATCATTTTCAGGGAAATAGTGACAGCATTGATGCCATTCAGTCCAGGGGTGTGTTTGCGCATGCCATGCAAATAATTAATGATGTTACCAGGCCCATATGCAGCCTTTCTCAAAGTGGGGTTACATGGGGGCGTGGCTCAGACAGGTGTGGCTGTGGGCATTAGTCCACAGCCCACTGGAAATTTAGACTCTTTGTGGGAGAAGATTTGAGGCTTTACAATTCTAAATTAACATTTATTCGGAGCGAGCTTGAGCGAGCCCCGAATACACGAGAAACCGGAAGCGGTATACTTGCATGGCAACGACTCAATGCGCATGCCCAGAACCACGTGGTAGACCGTACCATGATAGGTAATGGTCGTCATCAACGATCGAAGATCGAAGGTCAGATCCGCGGAACCGTGGCAGTAAAGTGTGGCTCAAGCTCAAGGGCCTTAGGCGGATAAAAAAAAATGGCTGTGTCTACCGTACCGGCACCGGTACTGAAAATTTAGCGCTTCGAGTACCGGCATAATAGCCCGCCAAAAAACTTAGAAATTTTTCGAAAGTGGAAGAAAAAAAAAAGAATCCAAAGATCCAAGCGGGATTCGAACCCAGGACCACCGCTTCACCAGCCCCAGCCCCAGCCCTAGACCGCTCTGCCAACCCAGCTCGCCGCTGCTGGATACTGTTTTTTGCCACCTTTATACACCTTGTCACTATAATACTAACCCTTGGTGAACAACCATAACCCAAACCCAAACCCCCCTCGTCACCAACCGATTACTGAAACCCAACCTCCCGCTACTAGCCTCACTAGCCGTCTAGCGCTCAATATTAAATAGTGGCTATTAGTATAGCTATAGATCCCAGCCCCCGAAGGGGGCTGGGATCTATAGCTATATAATATAGTTGCCGGTACTCCAAGTACTAAATCTTGGGTACCGGTGCCGGTACGGTAGACACAGTGTAAAAAAATCTATGTCATGGAGCGTGCTACGTACTGGACAACTTTCGACCAGGGCTACTTATAGCTACCGTATCCGATCTAATTAATGCGCCATGAAAAAATAATTATTACGAGTGCTGGGTGGCGCGCCATTAGAGCGTGAAAATTATCCTTCGCGACCAGGTGGCGCGCAAAATTTGTACACAAAAGTATAGGGACGCGTGGGTGGGCGCATTTAAATAGAGCGTGAAAATTACATTTCAGGCCGAGGTGGCCATCTATTAGAGAGGCGCGTTAATTAGATCGGATATGGTATATCTCGAGTTAGAACCATGGCAGTGGCGATCCATATTACGGTTGGCATGCCATGGCAACCAGCTGCAGCTATGCCATATCAGATGACTGCACTACTCTCCAGTTCATTGTTACAGTATTGAAGAGATAAAGTAAAGCTTTAATAATATTATTAGCTATAACGTGCAAGGACTCTTGAAGAATCAGGCCATAGCCAAACTGAGAGCCTGGCTGCTAGTTATTCGTACTGAGCTATTATAGCTATATTATGCTTGGCACTGCTCGTAGACTTCAGGACTCAAAACCAAGGCATTTAAGGTACCATTTAATTGCGTGGGCGTGAGCGTCAGGAATGGCTAATTCAATTATCGAATCGTGAAGGGGCGTGGCCGAAGAGGCCATACGAGTGCTTTTGGTCGAAGGTGGGCGTGTCCAGAATCGGCCAGGGATGATTATGCGCGTGTAATTAGCGACCGGAAGTGTCCCCTGAAGAAAAGGCCGGTAATTGCCCACATCAAAGCAAGATCAAAGCATTCTTTCTTAACTATTAACCGCAACGACAAAAAAAAAAAAAAAAAAAAAAAAAAAAAGCTTATTAGGCCTAATTAAGCATGTGGGCGTGTTCCTGGCACTGTGTGGAGTGTGTGCGTGTGCGTTAATGCAGGTTTTATTGCTTCCGATTGGGCGTGGCTTCACGGGCCAGTGCTTGGACATCGGCGCCTGGGACTTGGCCTCGGCGATAGGTGGGCGTGTCCCGGAAGCGGTGGTGACCTTTGAACCCCGCGAGGAGGCTTTGGGGGCGTGGCAGGAGGTCAAAGGTGAGGCCATGTCTGTTAATGAGGCACTGTACGGCGGTGCGATCGAGGGGCCTGTACGACTGGACGGAAGCCGACGATGGTTTGAAGCGGATGTGGTTGCGATGACGTGTTGTTACTCCGCCCACACAGGAAATGAGGTGAGCTCTTGCGTGGGCGGTGTGGCAGAACGGCCTCCAAGTGTTTGTGTGTGTTTTGGCCTTGAGGAAGCTGTGTGTTTTAATTGGGATTGATTGTGGGCTTCCGGTGGACATCCGGTGGTTAGTAGGCACTTGATTGAGAATGGTGGTCCTTGGGGAACAGGGTGGGGCTGTTTTGGGCGTGGCCTGGCCCCTCCCTTCCGGCTCGGCTTCCGGTCCATGGAGGATATTAAATGAACACTTCCGGCTCTAGCAGCCACACCCCTGAGACCTGTGCAATTAAAAGGGCGTGGTTACACAACATGGACCTCACTAATGACTTTGATGTGGTTTAGGTGTCATATCCCCCACCTCACGCCCACGCAATTTAATGGTACCTTAAAACTTATCTACTGTACACAGTATATGGCATAGTAAAAAGCTTAATACAACCGTGACACATAAAAAGGCTGGAGTACAGCTGATGCCATGAGCGAAGGCTCGCCCCGCCTGATGATATCATAGCTGCTATAATATATTAAGCTAATAGCCATTATTTCCCGCATTGTGCATTTTGCCCTGCTGAAGAAGACCTGAACGGTCGAAACCGGTTCAGGGTTGTTACTATTTGCAAATGATTCTAACGTTCGTAATCGAGCTTCGGAGTGAACACGAGCCACTCCCAACTCATTGAACAAGAAGGACGAGCCCCACCCCTCGGCAACGTCTAGCTACCAGCAACCCGATCGTTGTGACGAAGAAGAGAACCCATAAATGTTTTATAGAGAAAAACCCCTAATTTAAAAACGAGTGCCACCAAGAGGACAACTCCTCCGATAATCAAAGATCGAGACACAACCACGACCTACAACAAGGGGTAGTCACCACTATGTGCCCTGTACTTCCATCTGCGACGGCGATCAAAAATTTTGATCGCCAAAAGTTGCTTTTGATCGCTTGATCCTGCTTTAAAGCACCCCTTGATATCTTTTGATCGACCAAAATTTTATGCTCGATCATTATCGAACGAGTGACCCCACCCATTGGTTACACCCACCATGCATCGCGTATGCAGCCATAGATCTCCTGCAACAAGCCCGTAAACCACGCCTACTAATACGCGCACGCACTAATGATTAATTTTATGAAAGAGCTTGCATATGGAGTCTAAATTCAGTGTTAGTAATCCTCGCTTTCAAGAATCATGAAGTAGACATTTGAAACAGTCAGTAGAGCTAATGAGCCTCTTGTTCTGTATGCAGTCAAATTGACGCTAAATTGTAATGACATAGCTACACTTGGCATGCACGCTGTGCAAAGTGCCCAGCCCCCTTCTCGCGCATACATGAAGCTATAGGGGGCTGGGTAATTCAAGATCTCGAGACTAAGCTATAGACAAAATTATTATACAGTGCTGTTGACAGTAAAATACTCTGTGTAACTCGATGTGGATAAGTCTGTATAATAGCTACGGTATGAAATTTCCGATTTTGATTATATTTTTGGCCTAAATTCTATCTTGATCCTTTGATTCATGATCTTGCAAGGGTCTGCAAGACCTGAAGTGAGATCAGAATTGTATGAGGAGCTGAAGGCAAGAATATGACATTATGTGTTTAGTCTCCCTAATGCTCAACGGACAGCAAGTTCAAAGAAATTATTAATAAACTCACGTGATACCTCACATGACCTCTGGCGCCCATTCAGTCTTCTTTTTGTCCATCTAGAAGATACTATTAATAAAGGGTGGGCATATAAATAATTATTATGATTGTCACGTCATGATTCTGTTTTCTCCCTTGCAGGTGAATACTAGTACTCTATACCCGCTTGGGTGGGAATGTCATATTCTTGCCTTCAGCTCCTCATACAATTCTGACCTCACTTCAGGTCTTGCAGACCCTTGCAAGATCATGAATTGTACTTCGGAGCTTCCGGCTGCGAATATGACATTATGTGTTGTTCAAAGCCAGAGTTCATGTCTTATCAAGCAGAATGCATGACATTGTGGGTTGAGTTCAACCAAATGAAATTCAGGAACTCTATAATTATTGAAAATTTTAATCATTTTCTTAATAATGATAATTGCATTGTCAACCATAATTATGGTGACATAATGATAACAATGTTATTTATTAACAATTGTATTGAGAAAAGATTGAGGCCTAGTGTCAGTAGGCTTGAAATAAAAGGCTTTAAATACATTGTCTGATGACCAATCAGCAATGCGGAGTACTTCGGAAATAGACATTCCTTTCATCACAGCAGCTGTGGAAGCAGCTCCTCGAATAGAATGAGCTGAAAATTCTTGTCCTACTCCAGCCTCCTGGATTAATACCTTCATCCATCGAGCAATCGTACACTTCGATACGGGATGAAAAGGTTTCATCACTGACAGCAATAACTGCGTCTTTGATGTGTCGTTTCTCCTGATTGGAGATGTGCGTTTCAAATATTCTTCCAAGGCTGCAATAGGACATAATCTATTCTCCTGTTTCAGAGGGAGATAGTGAACAACCTTCTTCTTGCCAGGCTGTGCGGTTTTGGTCAATTTGGTGATAGTGAAAGTAGCACCATTCTCATTCCTGCTTAGATATCGAATATCTAATGCATGGATCTCTGAAGCTCTGCTGGCATTAGAAAGTGCCAATAAAACAACAAGCTTATACGACAGCTGCTTCAAGTTGAGATCGCTGTTTCCTCCTAAGGAACGGATGTGCTCGAGCACTCTTCCAACATCCCATGTAGATGTATATCTGGGTTGTGGAGGTCTACGATTAAAAATCCCTTTCATTAATCTCGTTACAAGAGGATGCTTTCCCACAACCACTCCATCAATTGGATTGTGAGTCATCGAAATAGCTGAACGATAGGAGTTGATGGTCCGGTACTGCTTGCCTTCAGCAAATTGACATGCGAGGAAATCAAGAATAGCACTTATAGGCGCCTGAATAGAGCTATGTCCAAATGAGGCACACCACTGTTCCCATTTTCGCCAGCAGCAAGAGTATGCCTCTTCTGTGGATTTCCGCCAGGAAGATAGGATAAGGGTTGTTGCTTGGCTTGAAATGCCTTGATGATCGAGGGAGTCCCTGATATTGGCCACGCGGCTAGATTCAACTGATGTATCAGTGGATGACTGCTGTTGTTGTGGTTTATCAGAAGGTGTGTCAGTTTCGGAAGGAGGAGTGGTCTCCAAAACAACATTGATAGGAGGAGAGAAAACCATGGCTGAGTTGGCCATACTGGTGCAATGAGTATTATCTCTCTGACTCCCTCCCTCTGTATCTTGGATAGGCATCTGCCTATCAACGCAAACGGAGGAAAGGCATAACCTCTCATGTTCGTCCAAGGTTGCCTCAAGGCATCTGTTGCAATTGCCCCCGGATCCGGCTTCCAGCTCATATATTTGGGAAGTTGAGCTGATATTCTGGAGGCAAAAAGATCCACTTGGCAGGGGCCCAGAATTTGCATGATTTGTTGAAATATTGAAGGATCCAGCTTCCATTCTGAGCTGTCCTGTTTCCTGCGTGATTCGAGATCCGCATCTACATTCTGGACTCCTGGAAGATGTTCTGCTGACAGGAATATTCTCCTGCGCAGGCTCCAGCTCCAAATTTGAGATGTGATCTCCATCAGTTTCTTGGAATGGGTACCACCCATCCGATTGATGTAATAAACTGCCGTCATATTGTCTATTTTCAGGAGAACATGAATTTCTTCCCTGTTCCCGGCAAAGGTTTGGAGGGCTAGAAATGCCGCTAGCAACTCCTTTGCATTGATATGTAGCTGAGATTCCTGGAACGACCAGTGACCGCCGGTTTTCTGGTTGTTCCAACAGGCTCCCCATCCTGTATTCGAAGCATCGGATTCTATTGTCATCCCTGGTAGTCCCAGGTGAATTTGTCTCCCATTGGTGGTCTCCACATTGTTGACCCACCAATTCAAATCCATCACACTCTGCTTCTCCAATGTTATCATCGATTCGTATGAGTGGTGGAGGTGAAGCTCTCTGATCTTTTGTGCTTGAAGACCTCGATAATGTAGAGGTGCCGGGAGAATCGCAAGGTGGGTTGATGTTAACACACCTATGATATGTGCCAAGCGGCGTATCGTCAGCTTCTCCTGCTTTAGAGCTTGCTTGCACTTGCTCTTTATTTCCTTCACCTTTGCTGTTGGCAGTGTGAACGTCATTGAGATGGAGTTTACCATGAATCCCAAAAATTCGATGCATTGTGTTGCTTCTGATTGTGACTTCTCCCGATTGATCACAAAACCGAGGTCCTCCAACAACTGCTTCGCCTGATGATATGCTAGCTCTGCATCGGCCTTGTCTTTCCCTATCAATAGGATATCGTCCAAATAAGCCACCAATCTCAGGCCCTTGGCTCTGAGGTGGGCTAGGACAGGCTTGAGAAGCTTCGTGAATACACGAGGTGCAGTTGCCAGCCCAAAGGGTAGAGCATTGTATTGATATGTCACTCCCTGCCATTGAAATTGGAGGTACCTCCGATGTGCTGCACTGATCGGTACTGACAGGTATGCATCTTTCAAATCTAGCTTGCACATGTAATCTCCTCTGACCAGGAGATCCTTCACGGAACGTATATCTTCCATCTTGAAATGTTCTCGTATTGTGTACGCATTCAGGGCCTTCAGGTTGAGTATCAACCTCCATTGGTCCTCTTTCTTTGGAACTAGAAACACATTGCTTATGAAGCCATCTGTGATTTCTGTTGGGCTTATCGCCTCCTTCTCCAGCAGCTTTTCTATCTCTGTTGAGATTGCTATCCTCTCCATTTCTGTGAAGACAAACGAGGGGATTTTCTTGACTGGCGGCTGCTCCCGGAAGGGAATTCTGTAGCCTTGAATAGTGTCCAAAATCCATGGATCTTGTGTGAGGTGTTCCCACTTGTGTATAAAGTATTGCAACTTCCCTGCCTGTGGCAGAGTCTTCACTTGTTTTGCTGGCTGCTGGATGGGTTCCTGTCGGATTGGTTTGCTCCGAGTCTGTCGAAGACACTGCCCTTCTTGACGTATGGTTTGTTGGGGGTCTGTTTTCCTTTCCCTTGGAATCGGTTGTACGGCTGGTACACCCTGCCGGACGCAGCACCGTACCGACTGGTCCGGCTTCCGAAAAAACGGTTGCCACTTGGTTTCTGGTATATTTTGCTGGTTGAACCGGAGGTCTTGGACACGATACTGACAGCTTTGGATAAGGCAGAGTCTGCCTCAACCTTCTTCACCAAGGTATCCTTGAATTCTTCCCCAAAAAGATCCGCCTTAGCTTTTGCGAAAGCTCCTTTCCCATACTTCTTCAGAGATGGGTGTATGGACTCAAGGGCAATTTCGCGCCTGGTCTCGGAAATCAGGCTGTTGGCATTGCCGAGGAGAACTAGAGATCTCTGAATGGTATCTAGTATGTCTGAAACATGAATGGCGGCTTCTGCGTCATTTGATAGCCCCTGCTTGATGAGATCAGCCCAAAGATTAGTCAGCGGGCTTGCTGCATAGAGCATTGCCCCCTGAATTTTAGCCAACTGCGAATCCCTAGCTTTATCAAGCTTCTTTCCAGCGAAATCAGCAACGAAACCGTCCAACTTGGGTGGTAAGGCAGCCTCTACATCTGGTTTTGGATGCCTTCTCAGCATTGCTGTACGTTCCTCCTTTGACAAGGATCGACGGAAATGCTTATCAATATATTTTTCGATTGTTTTTGGGACCTTCATTTTGAAATCATCCTTATCTTCCCTTTCCAAGGTTGGATCAAAGGACTCATTTTCTGATTCAGAGGCACTACTTGACTGGGGAGAAACTTTTGTCTTCTTAGCTGGAGGTGTAAGTGCTCCAGCCCCAGCTTTACGCTTCCTTGTTAGCTCAGGTGTTACTCGTCATCTCTTCTTGGAGGGACTGTGGTCACCTTCAGAAGGCCGTTTCAGAGCCTTCTTTTTAGCTTGGGAAGAGGAGGTGTCAGCTCCTTCTCCCTGGGCAGTGACAGTGGGGTCAGCACTGCGCACTGATCCAGCTTCACTCATTTCCTCCACGAATGGAGATAGAATATCTGATAGGATGTTCTTATACCTGGAATTATTAACGATGTATTGCAGTTCCTCCTGTGTTAAGGCGTCCAGGGATACGACGTCTTTATCCGAATCACCCTCAGAAGGGTCATTGTCCCCCGTCTTCGCCGCGGTGGGGTCAAAGTTCGAGTCGTCCTGGACACTCAGAGTCTGTGACCCGTCTGCCATTTCGTGCCCCGGACACTCGAAACACGTAGCACAAACTTCCTTACTCAGTTTGGCGTAGGACTGGATTCAGTGATTTAGGCGGTTCTGCGAAGTTCGCTCGCTCACCGAGACTATGGTCTTTGTGTCTATTGAGCAAAAAAGAAGACTGAATGGGCGCCAGAGGTCATGTGAGGTATCACGTGAGTTTATTAATAATTTCTTTGAACTTGCTGTCCGTTGAGCATTAGGGAGACTAAACACATAATGTCATATTCGCAGCCGGAAGCTCCGAAGTACAATTGATGCTTGTCAGTGTGCTTGATCCCTTGATTTCACTTTGATCCCCGGCCCGTCGCAGATGGAAGTACAGGGCATATTGCGGTGATTACCCCTTGTACAAACTGCCAGCCAGAAAAGGCGTAGCATAGACCAAGAAACAGAGGCGTTATACAGACCTTCCAGCCAACCTGGTATCAGTCCCAACCATGCACTCATCACATTATCTACACCAGAGAGCCAAATGGAGAATACGCAGAGGACAAGCCCTCAAGGCCCATTTGCAGCACTAGAAGAGGAAAACATGGACACATGCAGGACTATATACCCGGGTCAGCATGTGCGCTAAACCTAAGTGGAATCTTAAACAAATCCATAGACGGAACTAGCGAAATGCTGAGACTGTTGGAAGAAAAACAAACATCCATCAGCCTAAAACCAAAACAAGCAAACCAGACCTTCCTCGAAGACAAACAAAAAAACTTGAAAGCATCGCTAATTATACTAGCTAAGGCAAGCCACCATAAAACCATCATGGAGACTTGCCTCACCACCAAAATACCACCAAGAACCATGTGCCTTTGGGTATACGTAGAACCACACATATACCACTCAACCAAATCTATGTCAAGCCAGTAAAGCATCTTTTCTCTTGCCCTGGAAACAGCAGCTGCCCGCCTGATCAGCTCTGCTATAGCTACAATGGATTATTTAGTCAACCATAGCGGTAAATTCTTTTTGTCAATATAACTCTGCATGATATTCATGTGTGGAGTCCACAACTATTATATAATACAAGGGACTTGACTGTACAAAACCTCAACTCGTTTATCATGAAAGGAGATACAGAATCCAGAGAGAATGTCATCATTAATCATCAGCTTGGTATGCAAGTTGACTCTAGTAAATCCAGTTGTACCATTATTCGGTTCTTCAATGTAAGTTTTGTGAAAATCACAACCTTGACTATGAGATGTCCTGCAATAGATCTTAAAGAGAGCCGCATTATTATAGTGAACAGCTCCAACATCTATGGCTACTCTGGCATAAAGAAAGGCTTAATATTGCAGGCAGAGGTTCACAAGTTCCACTGGACAACTGTGGCTATATTCAAAGAAAACTGCCTTGTTGAAAGTAAATCCAGTGATGGGATAGCTAATTGTACGCAATAGTGCATTTCAGTCATACAGACAACACAAAATCATTGCAGCACTTTCTAGTCCAGTATATAATATTAACAGGAAATGTGAACTTTACAGATCATGAACCACTAGTATCTCTACGAACCATTGAATCAGATCTAGAATTCAAATCTTCACTTAACATCACAATGGATGCTACAGTGTACTTTGTTAATCTTACATGTCACACACTAGGAGCAGTGTGTGGGGAGAGTGCATTGATATACATTGGTGCTAAAGCAAGCGTGATCTTTATAAACAACTCAGCCAGAGGTACCAACAGAGAAACTTCAACATCGTTTATGACAGGGAATGGTCCTATGATTTATATTGGTATTAGAGCAAAGGTGGTCTTCATGTACAACACAGGTTTGAAATATGGAACAGCTGGACCAGGTGTGTACATGATAAATGGGAAAATTATTTGTTGGTGCTAAATCAACTGTGATATTTGAATACAACTTAGTGTATGAGAATGGTGGTGGTGGTGGAGCACTTCTTATCAAGAATGGAACATTGAATATAGATAAAGATGCATGCGTGAGATTCAGCCACAATTCTGTAGGTACTAATGGTCTTGGTGGAGCAGTTTGGCTACACATTGACGGACAATTGATTGTTAACAATAATGCAAGTCTGATCTTTATCAATAATTCTGCAATTAGAGGAAGAGCTGCATGTCTACTTAGAAAGAAATTCAACGATACATGTAGACGCAGGTTATGTCATTTCTACAACAATAACGGTTCACGGGGAGGAGCCGTTTATCTCCGGTATGGAACTATGCTAATGGATATGCTACATTTAATTCAAATATTGCACAAGTTCAGGGTGGTGCTATTTATATAGAGTTTGGCTCTATCATTGTTAATACATCTTCTCAATTACTCCTTTCCAACAACTCTGCATTTCAAGGAGGTGCTCTCTATGCTGTGCCATCATCATTTGCAATCACAGCCGGACATCAGTCAAACATTCAGTTCACAAACAACACAGCAATTGATGTAGGTGGAGCAGTATATGCTGAGATGCAGCCAGCAGCACCATGTTTATTCATGGTAACAGACTCTGCTGCTGAAATATCGTTTGTAGCTAATCATGCAGACCACGGTGTTGGTCACCACATGTATGGGACTAGTGTAAGATCTAGAAGTAGAAGATGTGATCAACAGTCCATAGAAGTGGCAAATAAACAAGGAAAACCTTACTGTTTACTCCTAGATAAGAATCTTAGACTAATGAATACGTCAACTTCTCCTTAGATCCTAATCAAAGAGACACGTTCTCCCATATCCTCTGCTCCTCAGCGTATTTGTCTCTGTGACACCATTGGTAAACCACAGTGTGCTAATTACTCACTAATCTACTATAATAATATCAGCAGCATTTATCGTGGTGAAACCATCACATAGGCGGCGGAAGGAAGTTCTATTTGGGGGGGCAGATAACCATGCATTGCGCGCGAAGCGCGCGCGAAATTTTTGGACCACGCCCACTTAATTGAAGTTTAAAGGTCACTCGTGGATTGTGATGGTGCTATTGCTGTCTAGAAGAAAGAAACGATGGAAAATTGGCACAATGATCGACTTTTGAGGCTATTCTAGGCAGCTTTGACAATATCTTGGTGTATCTATCATGAAAAGAGATAAGTCTGGCTGATTTGTGACCTCATTAGGCCCTGGATTTTGGGGGGGGCAATGCCCCCCCTTCTCTGAAAGTGGGGGGGCAACTGCCCCCCCTGCCCCCCCGGTTCCGCCGCCTATGCATCACCTTATCTGCTCGTGTAGTTGGCTATGACTTTGGAACTACAGTTGGCATAGTCCATGCAGGGTTCCTTAATTCAAATTCACAGCTGGGACAGTCACAGAAAAATCAGCAAGTAAATAGTGCTGACAAATGTACAAAGTTAGAGTATACTGTGCTTACAAACCATGACACAGAAGTATTACAACTGCAAACATCAGTTGTGCCAGTACCTGAAGTATCTAACCAAACTACTTTCAAGGAGACGATTAGCTTATATAATATAAGAGAATATATTTCACATGATAATGGCTGTCTATACTATGAACTCCTTGAAACCCCTATTTATATCATCATTTCATTGCTTCCAGGCTGCCCTCCAGGACTAACTCTAATCCACAACCATACTTCGTGCAGCTGCTATCCTATCTTGTCCAACTATGATTTCAAATGTTCAATACAAAACAAAACTAGTCTCCTGCAGTGGAGCAGCACTGTGTGGGTGAATGCAACCTTCAATGAGGGTCATAGCACTGGTATCATTTACAATCGATTCTGTCCGCTACTATATTGCAAATCAGGCAATAAGGCAGTCAAGATTGGAGATGATCCCAGCAAGCAGTGTGCCTCCAACCGAACTGGCATTCTGTGTGGTGCCTGCATGGACAGCTTTAGACTGGCAATTGGATCTTCTCGTTGCATTGAATGTCAAAACAGTCATAGCATGGCACTCCTGCTTGCCTTTGCTGCTTCTGGTATCTGCCTTGTTTTCTTTATCCTTGCACTCAACCTCACTGCCACTCAAGGACTCATTAATGGAGTCATCTTCTATGCTAACATTGTATGGGCCTACAAAATGATACTCTTTCCCTCAGACATTGAAGAAAATCAACTATTCACATTTCTTCAAGTTTTTATTGCCTGGCTCAACTTGGACTTTGGAATTGAGATTTGCTTCTTTGTTGGACTGGATGCTTATTGGAAGACTTGGCCACAGTTTCTATTCCCATTCTACATCTGGGCCATTGCTGGTGTTATCATTATTGCTTGCCGCTACTCCTCTCGCCTCACTAACCTCATCGGTAGCAGAGCTGTTCCTCTTCTAGCCACACTCTTCCTTCTATCTTACATGAAGCTCCTTCGTACTGTGATAGATGCCACCTCAGTTGCAGTAATAGCACGGTACCCACAAAACACCTCCTATGCTGTGTGGTACCTCGATGGAAATCTACGCTACTGCCAACACCCTCACATTTACCTTTTCATAGCAGCCATTATTACTCTTGTGTTCCTGTGGCTTCCTTACACACTCCTGCTTCTGTTCATTCAGCCTTTGAGGAGAGTATCTCATCTAAGGCCACTCAAGTGGATCAATAAGCTAGCCCCTGTGTACAATGCTTACTTTTATCCTTTGAAAGATAAGCATCGATACTGGTTTGGAGCAATACTGCTTGTTCGAGGCATACTTTTGGTTCTTCTGACATTAACTTCAGTGGACAATCCAGAATTGAATGTATTCTTATTATTCTTATTCACAATCTTTTTACTTTTCTTGATGTCTGTCAAATACGTCTACAAGCGAATGAACGTGAAAGTTTTTGAAAATGCTACCTTACTGAACCTTATTATCTTGAGTGCTGGAACTCTGTACAGATGGGAATCAAGATCAAAATTGCTTTTAGTGTCAACTGGAATCACCTTTGCTCAATTCTGTGTCATTGTTGTGTGGAGATTGATCAAGCTTTGCCTCAGTGCTGGTTGGAGGTGCAGACGAAATCAAGGCCATGATGCCGTTGATGAGAATATTGATGATGACATCACTCATGAGCGAATTGAAGATCCTGAACTTGAACCACTGATCAATTATACACCTCGGTCCATAACTATGGCAGCTTCTGCTAAATATACTCAGTAGCTACCAAGGGCACCTATTAATCTATGACAGACTTGGCCACAGTTTCTATTCCCATTCTACATCTGGGCCATTGCTGGTGTTATCATTATTGCTTGCCGCTACTCCTCTCGCCTCACTAACCTCATCGGTAGCAGAGCTGTTCCTCTTCTAGCCACACTCTTCCTTCTATCTTACATGAAGCTCCTTCGTACTGTGATAGATGCCACCTCGGTTGCAGTGATAACACAGTACCCACAAAACATGTCTTATGCTGTGTGGTACCTTGATGGAAACCTACGCTATTGCCAGTATCCTCACATCTACCTTTTCATAGCAGCCATTACTACACTTATGTTTCTGTGGCTTCCTTACACACTCCTGCTTCTGTTCATTCAGCCTTTGAGGAGAGTATCTCATCTACGGCCACTTAAGTGGATCAATAAGCTAGCCCCTGTCTACGATGCTTACTTTTATCCTTTGAAAGATAAGCACCGATACTGGTTTGGAGCAATGCTGTTTGTTCGAGGTTTACTTTTGGTTCTACTGACATTAACTTCAGTGGATAATCCAGAATTGAATGTATTTGTATTATTCTTATTCATAGTCGCTTTACTCTTCTTGAAGTCTGTCAAATGCATCTACAAACGAATTCATGTGAGAGTTTTTGAAAGTGCTACATTACTGAACCTTATTATCTTGAGTGCTGGAACTCTGTACAGATGGGAATCAAGATCAAAATTGCTTTTAGTGTCAACTGGAATCACCTTTGCTCAATTCTGTGTCATTGTTGTGTGGAGATTGATCAAGCTTTGCCTCAGTGCTGGTTGGAGGTGCAGACGAAATCAAGGCCATGATGCCGTTGATGAGAATATTGATGATGACATCACTCATGAGCGAATTGAAGATCCTGAACTTGAACCACTGATCAATTATACACCTCGGTCCATAACTATGGCAGCTTCTGCTAAATATACTCAGTAGCTACCAAGAGCACCTATTAATCTATGACAAAAATTAACTATAGTAATTGTTAGCTAGATACTCTTTAATAGTTGATAGCTACACATTAATGTTTTGTACATCTAGTTGAAGCAGCCCATTTTTTTGGATCACTTTTCTTGTCAGTAAAATTAATTTATGTATGCAGAGAACACGCATAGCTAGCATTGTTGGTTGACATAATCCACTCAGATTCATGAGTCATAATAGTACTCTAGAGGACCATGAGAAAAATTAATTATGGTCTCCAACCTATAGACCCTCCTCCCAGTTTCACGCACTGTATTTCTGTGTTTTTGATGCCACTGACGTATTACGTATTTTTATCTTAAGTTGTTAACTAGGAAATTAGCTACTTTCTTTGTGGGAGGCCTCCCCCAACTGGATGAAAGCCTGACCAGTATGGCTGATACTTCTTTTTGAGTTTGAATAATGGATTGACCGATGGGGTACAGGTACTGGCCGGTATCAGAATGTTTTGATAAGAGGGACATTGAAAATGAAAGTGTAAGACTACCATTAATTCTCTTCCCATCCCCCTCCAATAATAATTATTATTGCACGCTGCTAATTGTGCATACATACTCTCCTGAAAGCAACACTCACATCAAGCTTCCAGCTTGCTCAAACTCAACTCTGACGGAGTATCTCTTTCAAAGTAGCTGCCACTTAGCTCCATGGACGCCAACGTCTGATAACACCACTAAGCTTCTCTCTCCATCAGAGGGTCAACCTGCTTACTGCTGTACTCACTGTACGGCACATGGTGAACATATAGCAATACTCAGGATCACTGTGAGAGGTACATGTGTGTGTGTGTGAGAGAGAGAGAGATACCTACAATAACATGACCTCAGATTCATTTAGCTATTCATGTATTATCTAGACTAAGTCATCCTCCCAGAACGCGTTTGCATGTAGTTCAACACTCCTATCTAATCAACTTCTGAAATGATACATGCACATTTACACACTCACTCACTCAAAATAACTCATGCTCTCCAACCCAAGCCACCATAGTACCGTCTGTAGAGTATACAGTTGTACAGCTACAGTCTGGGTTTACATAACACCCACTTAATTAAAAGTACAAGATGTTGATAGCGCATGTCAGTGCAGCCTTGATTACAATTTGTCTATGTCATCCTACCGGAACACTGTTATTGTAGTTCAATGCTCTTATCTAATCTACTCCTAATCATGCATATAGCTACATGCACATGCAGATCTAGGCACTTTATCATTAAAGAAATTCGTTAGTTATCTTCCAGCTTCGCTTGCAAGGGCTCCTAAGAGAAGATGCTTAGAACAGAATCGCCTCCTTTTGGAAAGTTGTAAAATCTCAAGTCCAGGGATGCTGAGAAAGGTAAATTTTTAACTCATGAGCTCAATTTGCATCTGTTACTAGTCATGCATGCATGCATATATATACATATTATGTATATGCATGCATGCATCATTTCCTTATACTAAGGTTACGTTTGTCCATGCGTGGGTGCGTCTGTACGAGTGGGTGGTGATCGGAAGTTATTCGACCCGCTGCTGCAAATGATAAGCCACAGTCTTGTCTTGACTGTTGTCAATAGACTGCTATTATTCACAAGATGAAAATGTTAGTTCCTTTCTTTATCGTGTTATTATTTGGATCAATATGTAACAGGCTGACTGAGGGTAAAGTAATCCATGTTAAGCCGGTAAAGCATCTTTTATCTTGCCCTGGAAATAGCAGCTGCCCACCTGATCGGCTCTGTTACACAATGGATTATTTAGTCGACCATAGGCTTTAGCGGTAAATTCTTTTCATCAGACCACGTCAATATAACTCTGATATTCATGTGTGGAGTCCACAACTATACAAGGGACTTGACTGTACAAAACCTCAACTCATTTGTCATGAAAGGAGATACAGAATCCAGAGAGAATGTCATTATTGACCATCAGCTTGGTATGCAAGTTGATAAACCCAGTTGCACCGTTATTCAGTTCTTCAATGTAAGCTTTGTGAAAATCACAACCCTGACCATGAGATGTCCTGCAATAGATCTTAAAGAGAGCCACATTATAGTGAACAGCTCCAACATTTATGGCTACTCTGGCATAAAGAAAGGTTTATCTTACATCAATGTTGCAGGCAGAGGTTCACAAGCTCTACTGGAACACTGTACATTCAAAGAAAACTGCCTTTTTAAAAGTAATTCCAGTGATGGGATAATTGTACGCAATTGTGCATTTCAATCATACAGACAACACAAAATCATTGTAGCACTTTCTAGTCCAGTAACATTAATAGGAAATATGAACTTTACTGACAGTATAGATTCTGAACCATTAGTATCTCTACAAACAATTGATCTAAAATTCAAATCTTCACTTAATATCACAACAGGTGCAACGGTGTACTTTATCAATCTTACATGTGGTGGAGGAGCGGTGTATGGGTGGAGTGCATTGATATACATTGGTGCTAAAGCAAGGGTGATCTTTATGAACAACGTAGCTGGTGTCAATGGAGGAATATTGGATATGGAAGGGAATGGGATGATTTACATTGATAGTAGAGCAAAGGTGGTCTTCATGTACAACATTAACACAGGTTTGTCCAATGGGGCAGCTGGTGTGTACATGGTAAATGGGAAGATTACTATTGGTGTTAATTCAACTGTGATATTTGAATACAACTCAGTGCATGACAATGGTGGTGGTGGTGGAGCAATTTATATCAAGAATGGAACATTGAATATAGATAAAGATGCATGCGTGAGATTCAGCCATAATTCTGTAGGTACCACTGGTCTTGGTGGAGCAGTTCTGCTACACAATGGAGAATTGATTGTTAACAATAATGCAAGTCTGATCTTTACCAATAATTCTGCAATTAGAGGAGGAGCTGTCTATTTAGTAAGCAATTCAACGATACGTGTAAATGCAGGTTATATCCAATTCTATAACAATAAAGGTTCACGGGGAGGAGCCATTTATCTCCAGTATGGAACTATGTACATCAATGCTAATGGATATGCTACATTTAATTCAAATACTGCACAAGTTCAGGGTGGTGCTATTTATCTAGAGTTTGGCTCTGTTATTGTTAATACATCTTCTCAACAACTCTGCATTTCAAGGAGGTGCTCTCTATGTTGTGCCATCATCATTTGCAATTATAGTCGGACATCAGTCAAACATTCAGTTCACAAACAACACAGCAATTGATGTTGGTGGAGCAGTATATGCTGAGATGCAGCCAGCAGCACCATGTTTATTCATGGTAACAGACTCTGCTGCTGAAATATCATTTGTAGCTAATCATGCAGACAACGGTGTTGGTCACCACATGTATGGGACTAGTGTAAGAAGTAGAAGATGTGATCAACAGTCCATAGAAGTGGCAAATAAACAAGGAAAACCTTACTGTTTACTCCAAGGTAACGAATCTAATAAATATGTCAACTTCTCCTTAGATCCTAATCAAAATGAGACACGTTCTCCCATATCCTCTGCTCCTCAGCGTGTTTGTCTCTGTGACACCATTGGTAAACCACAGTGTGCTAATTACTCACTAATCTACTATAATAATATTGGCAGCATTTATCGTGGTGAAACCATCACCTTGTCTGCTCATGTAGTTGGCTATGACTTTGGAACTACTGTTGGCATAGTGCATGCAGCATTTCTTAATTCAAACTCAAAGCTGGGACTATCACAGAGCAATCAGCAAGTAAACAGTGCTGACAAATGTACAAAGTTAGAGTATACTGTGCTTACAAACCATGACACAGAAGTATTACAACTGCAAACATCAGTTGTGCCAGTACCTGAAGTATCTAACCAAACAATTTTCAAGGAGACGATTGGCTTGTATATAAGTGAATACAGTTCACATGATAATGGCTGTCTATATTATGAACTCCAAAAAACCCCTATTTATGTCATTATTTCATTGCTTCCAGGCTGCCCTCCAGGACTAACTCTAATCCATAATCATACTTTTTGTAGCTGCTATCCTATCTTGCCTGACAATGACTTCAAATGTTCAATACAAAATAAAACTGGTCTCCTGCAGTGGAACAGCACTGTATGGGTGAACGCAACCTTCAATGAGGGTCATAGCACTGGTATCATTTACAATCGATTCTGTCCGCTACTTTATTGCAAATCAGGCAATAAGGCAGTCAAGATTGGAGATGATCCCAGCAAGCAGTGTGTCTCCAACCGAACTGGCATCCTGTGTGGTGCCTGCATGGACAGCTTTAGCCTGGCAATTGGATCTTCTCAGTGCATTGAATGTCCAAACAGTCATAGCGTGGCACTCCTGCTTGCCTTTGCTGCTGCTGGTGTTTGCCTTGTGCTCTTTATCCTTGTGCTCAACCTCACTGCCACTCAAGGACTCATTAATGGAGTCATCTTTTATGCTAACATTGTATGGGCCTACAAAATGATACTTTTTCCCACAGACATTGGAGAAAATCAACTATTAACATTTTTTCAAGTGTTTATTGCCTGGCTCAACTTGGATTTTGGAATTGAGACTTGCTTCTTTGTTGGACTGGATGCTTATTGGAAGACTTGGCTACAGTTTCTATTCCCATTCTACATCTGGATCATTGCTGGAGTTATCATTATTGCTTGCCGCTACTCCTCTCGCCTCACTAACCTCATCGGTAGCAGAGCTGTTCCTCTTCTAGCGACACTCTTCCTTCTATCTTACATGAAGCTCCTTCGTACTGTAATAGACACCACCTCGGTTGCAGTGATAACACAGTACCCACAAAACATGTCTTATGCTGTGTGGTACCTTGATGGAAACCTACGCTATTGCCAGCATCCTCACATCTACCTTTTCATAGCAGCCATTACTACACTTATGTTTCTGTGGCTTCCTTACACACTCCTGCTTCTGTTCATTCAGCCTTTGAGGAGAGTATCTCATCTACGGCCACTTAAGTGGATCAATAAGCTAGCCCCTGTCTACGATGCTTACTTTTATCCTTTGAAAGATAAGCACCGATACTGGTTTGGAGCAATGCTGTTTGTTCGAGGTTTACTTTTGGTTCTACTGACATTAACTTCAGTGGATAATCCAGAATTGAATGTATTTGTATTATTCTTATTCATAGTCGCTTTACTCTTCTTGAAGTCTGTCAAATGCATCTACAAACGAATTCATGTGAGAGTTTTTGAAAGTGCTACATTACTGAACCTTATTATCTTGAGTGCTGGAACTCTGTACAGATGGGAATCAAGATCAAAATTGCTTTTAGTGTCAACTGGAATCACTTTTGCTCAATTCTGTGTCATTGTTGTGTGGAGTTTGATCAAGCCTTGTCTCAGTGCTGGTTGGAGGTGCAGACGAAACCAAGGCCATGATGCCGTTGATGAGAATATTGATGATGATATCGCTCATGAGCGAATTCAAGATCCTGAACTTGAACCACTGATCAATTATACACCTCGGCCCATAACTATGGCAGCTTCTGCTAAATATACCCAGTAGCTACCAAAGGTACCTATTAATCTATGACAAAAATTAACTATAATAATTGTTAGCTAGATACTCTTTAATAGTTGATAGCTACACATTAATTTTTTTGTACATCTAGTTGAAGCAGCCCATTTTTTGGATCACTTTTGTTATCAGCAAAATTAATTTATGTATGCAGAGAACATGCATAGCTAGCATTGTTGGTTGACATAATCCACTTAGATTCATGAGTCATAGCTAATAGTGCTCTAGAGGACCGTGAGAAATTTTGGTCTCCAACCTAGACCCCCCTCCCAGTTTCACGCACTGTATTTATGTGTTTTGGATGGCATTGACGTATTACGTGGTTTTATCTTTAGTTGTTAACCAGGAAATTAGCTACTTCCTTTGGGGGAGGCCTCCCCCCACTGGATGAAACCCTGACCAGTATGGCTGATACATCTGTTTGAGCTCGAATAATGGATTGACCGATGGGGTAAAGGTACTGGCAGGTATCAGAATGTTTTGATGAGAGGGACATTGAAAATGAAAGTGTAAGACTAACATTAATTCTCTTCCCATCCCCCTCTAATCATAATTATTATTGCACGCTGCTAATTGTTCATACATACTCTCCTGAAAACAACACTCACATCAAGCTTCCAGCTTGCTCAAACTCAACTCTGATTGAGTATCTCTTTCGAAGAAGCCGCCACTTAGCTCCATGGACGCCAACGTCTGATAACACCACTTCTCTGTCCATCAGAGGGTCGACCTGCTTACTGCTATACTTACTGTATGGCACATGGTGAACATAATAGCAATACTCAGGATCACTGTGAGAGGTACATGTGTGTGTGTGAGAGAGAGAGACACACACCTACATGACCTCAGATTCATTTAGCTACTCATGTATTATCTAGTCATCCACCCAGAACGCATTTGCATGTAGTTCAACACTCCTATCTAATCAACTTTTGACATGATGCATGCACATTCACACACTCACTCACTCAAAATAACTCTTGCTCTCCAACCCAAGCCACCATAGTACCGGCTGTAGTATACAGTTGTACAGCTACAGTCTGGGTTTACATAACACCCGCTTAAAGTACAAGATGTTGATAGTGCATGTCAGTGCAGCCTTGATTACTATTTGTCTATGTCATCCTACCGGAACGCTGTTACTATGTTTGTACTGTAGTTCAATACTCTTATCTAATCTAGCTACTCCTAATCATGCATATAGCTACATGTACATGCATGCTTAAAGGTCTAGGCACTTTGTCAATCAGCTCATGCTTAAAGATCTAGGCATGCACTTTGTCAATCAGCTCATTAAAGAAATTCGTTAGTTATCTTCCTGCTTCGCTCGCAAGGGCTCCCAAGAGAAGATGCTTAGAACAGAATCGCCTCCTTTTAGAAAGTTGTAACGCCCCAAGTCCAGGGATCCTGAGAAAGGTAAGTTTTTAACTCATGAGCTGAATTTGCATCTGTTACTAGTCATGCATCATTTCATTATACTAAGGTTACGTTTGTCCATGCATGCATATGACTGTACGAGTGGGAGGTGATCGGAAGTTATTCGACCCGCTGCTGCACATGATAAGCCACAGTCTTGTCTTGATTGTTGTCAATAGACTGCAAGATGAGAATGTTAGTTCCTTTCTTTATCGTATTATTATTTGGATCAATATGTAACAGGCTGACTGCATGAGGGTAATCCATGTTAAGCCGGTAAAGCATCTTTTATCTTGCCCTGGAAACAGCAGCTGCCCACGTGATCGGCTCTGTTATACAATAGATTATTTAGTCGACCATAGCGGTAAATTCTTTTCATCAGACCACGTCAATATAACTCTGATATTCATGCTATACAAGGGACTTGACTGTACAAAACCTCCACTCATTTGTCATGAAAGGAGGTACAGAATCCAGAGAGAATGTCATTATTGACCATTAGCTTGGTATTCAAGTTGATAAACCCAGTTGCACCGTTATTCAGTTCTTCAATGTAGCTAGCTAAGCTTTGTGAAAATCACAACCATGACTATGAGATGTCCTGCAATAGATCTTAAAGAGAGCCACATTATAGTGAACAGCTCCAACATAATATATGGCTACTCTGGCATAAAGAAAGGCTTATCTTTCATCAATGTTGCAGGCAGAGGTTCACAGGTTCTACTGGACAACTGTACATTCAAAGAAAACTGCCCTTGTTAAGAGTAATTTCAGTGATGGGATAATTGTATGCAATTGTGCATTTCAATCATACAGACAACACAAAATCATTGTAGCACTTTCTAGTCCAGTAACATTAATAGGAAATGTGAACTTTACTGACAGTATAGCTTCTGAACCATTAGTATCTCTACAAACCATTGATCTAAAATTCAAATCTTCACAACAGGTGCAACGGTGTACTTTGTCAACCTTACATGTGGTGGAGGAGCGGTGAATGGGTGGAGTTCATTGATACACATTGGTGCTAAAGCAAGGGTGATCTTTATGAACAACATAGCTAACTGGTGTCAACGGAGGAGTATTGGATATGGAAGGGAATGGAATAATTTTCATTGGTAGCAGAGCAAAGGTGGTCTTCATGCATGTACATCATTAACATAGGTTTGTCCAAGGGGGCAGCTGGTGTAGCTATAGCTAGCTACATGGTAAATGCACTGTAAAAAATGACTAGTGACGGTCACTACATGAGGTAGTGACCTTCACTATTTTGCCCTTCACTACCATGTAGTGAAATTATATTGGTAGTGACGGTCACTACTGAGAGGTGGTTCACTACAATTATTCTTAGTGAAATGTATGGGTAGTGAGCTTCACTACAAATAATCACCAGTACAGTGTTCACTACATACTGTAATGATGTCATAATCACGCATGCGCATATTAATGAGCGAGTGGCAGCTGCAGCTGAAATTTGAAAATGGAGAAGATATGAAGAGTGCTTATTCTGTGTGAAAGAAGGCAGAGAACTCTGAAGTCATTAAAAATAACAAAGGTAAATGGTGTGGAACCCATTGAGTTAGCTAAACTTGGTGTTGACTGTTCTGAGTATGCTAGCCAGGTAGCTGTAGTTTGAACATCTTTTAGAGTAGATAGCTAATACATGAACCCTAAGCTGAACCTATGTATTTGTAAGCCTTTTAGTTCATATTTTTACCTCTCTTTTGTTTTGTATGAATATCTGTAGGTCTAAAACACAACTAGAAGATCAAATGGCTGTAGAGAAGTGCTACACTAGTAGCTACAAGGTGAGGATATTGTCACAGTCACAGTACCACTTCTATTCTATACCTGCATGGTCTTAACATAGCTCAATTTATTGGGGGAAACTGGTTACAAACTCCATTGGTATCCCAGGTAACTATTGACAAGTTTGATACGAAGTATACCCCTCCCATATCACATTTAGGCTGTTCTGCTAAGCTTTTGGGGAGTGATAAATACTAGCTACTTATCTTCTCCTTGCTACATATTTATTTCATTTTTATCTTTCTCCTTCATTCTGCCCCCTCTCTTACTTTATCCGCTCTCTCCCTCCCCTCCCCTACCTCTCTCTCCCTTTCTCCCTTCTCCTCCTCCCTCTCTCCTTTGATCTGCTTCCCCAAAGTTTATCTCTGCAGCTCAGCCTTCAAATTTAAACTGCTATGATGATACAGCTGTTGACGGCATGTATGTATGTAAGTTTCTCCTCTTACCTCATCTCATCTCTCTCTCTCTCTCTCTCTCTCTCTCTCTCTCTCTCTCTCTCTCTCTCTCTCTCTCTCTCTCTCGTCTTTTTCTGTTTCTGCCCCCTTCACCTCCTGCTTATTTTCTCTTGTCTTGTCTCTCTCGTTCATCTCGTTTAGCTCTCTCTAATGCCTCTTCCTCCTCCCTCTCTTTTAAATTGATTTTATGATTGTATCCCCATTTATCTTTGCAGCTCAGTTGTCAAAATTTAAAGCTGATGCGACGGTGGGACCTGTTGATGGCATGCAGGCAGGTATGTCAGTTTCTACCTCTCCTCTCTATCTTTCTCTTTCTTTCTTTCGTTTATCTCTCTCCCTCTCCCTTCCCCTTCTGTCGTACAGACTTGTCTGTCTCGCTAGCTCTCTTCCCTCATCTCTCTGTTCCTGCTCCCCTCTCTTATTTATCTATCTACTCCTCTCTCTCTCCTTTGATTTGCCTCCCCATTTTAATCTCTGCAGCTCAGCCTTCAAATTTAAGTTGATATGATGATGAAGCCGTTGACAACATATAGGTATGTCAGTTTTTCCTCTTACTTCATCTCACCTCCCTCTCTCTCTGTCTGTCTCTCCACCACCCCCCCTCTGATTTGTATCACTATCTTTATTTCTGCAGCTCAGTTGTCAAATTTTTAAGCTGATATGATGGTGGTCCTGTTGATAGTGTGCAGGTATGTCTGTTTCTACCTCTCGTCTACTCTCTGTCTTTTCCCTCTCTCTCTCTCCTTCCCTTCCTCTCCTCACCTCTCATTCTTGTCTGTCTTTAGTCTGGCGGGTCAGCCCCTTCGCAAGAGGGAGGAAGGGTCTGGTATATCATGCCTATACATGACTTGTACCGCTGTAGCCAGGAGTGCAGCCCAATCAGATCACTCCACGTCACCACTAATATTGTGTGTCTACTGGTACGCAGGCTGACCAATCAGAGGCCCCCTCTTCTTGTTCAATAAACGGTTGGGGTTGTCCCTACCACGCATTATGACCAATCAGGTGCTCTTCATGAGGCTGGCGATCATAGCAATTTATTAAAAATGAAGAGCAGGCATTCTGATTGGTCAGCCTGAGTATTTAGATAGCTCCACAATATTGGTGGTGACGTGGCGATATCTGATTGGGCTGCACTCCTGGCTGCAGCGGTACAAATCGCGTATAGCTAGGCATGACACCAGACCCTTCGGTTCCTCCCTCTTGCGAATGGGCTGGCCCGCCAGACTAGTCTGTCTTACCACCTCTCCTCCCTCATTTTTCTCTGTTCTGCTCCCCCCCTTTTTTTCTATTGTCTCCTCTCCCTCTCTCTTCTCTCTCTCTAGATCTCTCTCTCCCACTCCTTCTCTCATTCTTGTCTGTCTCACCGCCCCTCTTCCCTTATCTCTGCTCCCTCTCTTTTAACTCTTGTCTCCTCCCCTTTCTCTTTCTCTTCTCCCTTTTCCTTTGCAAAAGATTAATTTTTTTATCCATTTTCATCCCTACAGCTCGGGTGACAAGAATTCAGACTGTTGAAAACAATGTTAGTGAAGCAATAAAATATGACAAACACTACTTTCCGCTTTGTAGAAAATGCTATTTG
The DNA here is from genome assembly GCA_963930775.1 of Cliona cf. orientalis. NCBI lineage: Eukaryota > Metazoa > Porifera > Demospongiae > Clionaida > Clionaidae > Cliona > Cliona cf. orientalis. The sequence continues at coordinate 4,493,526 of OZ005690.1, forward strand.
TCTATACTTGCTTAACTGTTGCTGATTTCTTTTTTATTATTAATTTTATTGAGTTGGATTGTCAAAACAAATTTTTGTAGTGAAAATCATATTATCTAGTAGTGAACCTCAGTAGTGAACGTCACCTAATTATTATGTAGTGAGAGCCTGTGTAGTGAACATCACCACACCAAAAGTGGTGATATCTGTGGCAAGCATTTCACTACATATTTGTAGTGACGGTCACTAGTCATTTTTTACAGTGTGGGACTGAGATTACTATTGGTGCTAATTCAACTGTGATATTTGAATACAATTCGGTGGATGACAATGGTGGTGGTAGTGGAGAAATTTATATCAAGAACGGACGTGTGTGTTATTTAGAATGGACGTGCATTATTTAGGATGTGACGACCTTTACCAGATATATTATAATTGTATGAGTTGATTTCTGGACTTCAGGTCTTGTGCCCAGGAGGGCTGGTGCGCAAGACTGTCAGCTTGCCGCTTGGCATTTGCCAGACTAACTGAGTCGGAAGAAATCAATTTAATCATGATTAGGGATCTGGGCAATATTAAATTGTGACTGTATAATATATTTTACTGTCACGATAATGGCACTTTTTGCCTCCTATTGGGTCACTGGTATACAATCGTGCCACCCTAGTGTGCGTTATTTACTACTTGACGATCTTTACCCGATTTGCTCAAATTGGGATCCTGCATGGGCCTTAGCTCAATCTAGGATGGTACTAGCTATGTGGATTTTCGGACAATGTTGTCACTCGAAAAATTGTCATGACTCTTGCACATGATTCAGGTGTAGCTAGCTAACTAGCTACACTTAGGCTACTTCAGCTACTGCGGCTATTCGAGTCTCGGGCCCAACAAACTCAGAGAAATTTTTGAGGTCCAAGGTCGAGTTTAATTATGTTCTGAGCATGTGCAATAGATGTTTTCAAGAAAAGGCTTGATTTAATATTGACCTAGAACATGCCCACTGAGTTATTCCAGTTCAGTGAATTATTTGGCAAGCCAACCTACCGACCCTATCCTGAGGAAAAGTCAGCCTGAGTAACAGAATATTAAATTAAAGTGGGCTTACATAAAAATGTGGTACTTCAATGCATAGGACTGCATGATCTCAATAATTATTATTATTAATAATTATGATGTTGGATCAAGTACTAAAATAATTGGAAGTCTATATAAGCACACTTAAGCATATGTGGCTTTAGGAATGATTGTTACATGTTGTATTTCAAAAGTGATGATAAGCACACATAACAGGCACAAATACTTAAGAATAGTATACTCAAAACAACAGCTGGTAGTACTAACTTGACAAAAATCACTGGATAGAGGTATTGTAGAAGGACTCCAAACAGTAGCCCAAGTATGATCGACAAACCTATTGCACATTTATAATGCAGAGATTGAACACGAAGACTTTGTGCTTTTTCATTGTGGATATTATTCACCTCCATTTTTATCTGATCAAATCTAGTCCTTAAAGTTTGATATTTCTTTTCCATGCCCATCCGATCTTTTTCAAGAAGATCGACTTCATTGGTTAAACGATTGACTTCAGAGGATGACTGCTGATATTTCTTTTCCATGCCCATCCGATCTTTTTCAAGAAGATCGACTTTATTGGTTAAACGATTGACTTCAGAGGATGACTGCTGATATTTTTTTTCCATGCCCATCCGATCTTTTTCAAGAAGATCGATTTCATTGGTCAAACGATTGACTTCAGAGGATGACTGTTCATTTGCTTGCTTCAACAACTTAACGTGTTCACTACAGTAGTCTTGCATGTGCTGGGACATGTTCATGCGTGGCAGTTTCTGACGGCACCCAAATGGCTGCAATTCACATGCAATCACCTCAACTGCCACCGTGCACACTTGCTGGTGCTGCTGTTCCTCATAGCACTGCAATCGCTTCCTACACCATTTACAGTTCAATATGGTCGAGCCGTGTTGATTGAATTCTCGTAACGTTCCCTGCCATTTGCAGCCCTTTCTTCTATACTTACAGTACACCTGCTTCCCTAGGAGAATCCTCTCGTGGTTTCTATCTCTCATATGCCTGAATCGGGAAGTTCGGCAGTGTGGACATCCTTTCCTATCGCGTATCAGTTTGTCGATACATGGCTTGCACAGGTGGTATCCACAGCACTCAACTATCCAGGGCTCTCTCAGCAACTGCAGGCACACTAGACACTCGTGGTTTATGTCTAGTGGGTCTTCAACAAACGTAACCTCATCTACTTCACAGCCTGACGCTGTCATACCTATACTATTTTATCAAGGTATTAAAAGGTCACAAGTTCTACGTCTTTAGCCACACCCACAGATTGTACATATAATATATATACGTTTAGTTATAATTTAATTGCAACGCCCACTATGCATACGTCATGAGAACGCGCTCCGCATTTTTTCTCCGTTTTTGTTGTCCGTTTTTAGCAAGCAGTATCTCGGGGCACAGCTTCAACTCTGACCATGGAACAAAAAACGTTCTGGAGCGGAGTCATTGCTCTTGCTACCTGTCTAAGAGTAGACATTGTGGACTGTCGGCCTGTCGAGTTACGGCGGATATCGCGTGGCTACTTCTATCTTCAACTTTTGGAATCACTCTGTAAAATACGATCAAATGGCGTTCCTTACCTTTTTTGTGGCAGTTAACTATCGAGATTTGCAAGTGAAGGGATCAATTCATCGCATCTGGTTTGTACGAAGATGTCCGCTTCATGCAATGGTAAGATATGACGTTGAAAAGAAATGATCATTCTTGGAGGTATATTTTACAAGCTATATTGTACAAGTGTGTGAGACTCATGAGCATAAATAGTTCGGGATATGGGTGCAAGTACAAAAATAACATCTCTGTGTAGTTTGGTGGTCGATGAAGGGTAGGGGACTAACAGTGTAGTACAAAAATAAAAAAAAATTCTTATATGACAATGTATAGCTGTGGGGAGGTTTGAGAGGTTTATCTTAGGAGATTTGCACAAAATAGTAACTCTGTGATGCTTGATGAAGGGGTTGGATTGGCTGAGGACTAACATGCATGTATTTGTTCAAAAAATAAATCTCTGGTTGCGTAGTTGCTCAGTTGGGGTGGGATGAGATGTGCTTTTGTGGGAGGGTTGGGGGGGGGGCAAGGCGGCTTGATAAGTCCTTGTTTATAGATCTGCGATGGTTAATTAGTGGGAAAACTACACAGCTGCCTCGCTGTCATCACTTTCCACTTCATCTACTTCCATGAATTCTTCTTCCGTTAGGTATTCTTCGTCGTCTGTGTCTTCCTCATTCTCTTCTTGCTGTCCAAAAATGGCCTCCATAAGTTCATCAATCTCTGACCTGCAAGATCTCATCACCACCATCATCATTGAGATCCTGTTGTTGAGGTGAGTTATCATGTGAACAGTTGGTACAGTTCATACACCTGCATCCTGGGCCACATGATAAGCCATTCTTCTTGCAACCACATTTCTTTGTGTTGCAGCCACCCTTGCATGCGCATCCTTTTAGCAGCAGGTCCACCCTCTGCCTTACTGCCTGCATACTTTCTTTGCTGTCCCAATCTATTATGAATTTTCCATCTTGTTTCATCCAGCCATTACTTGCTGGTGGTGGAAGGAGCATTCTGTTCTGTGTGGCCTGTCTCCACATATGCAGTACCCAGCAGCTTCTCTTCCAATGGCGCTTCAATGCTCCAACTGAAGGTATCATATCATCCTCAAACATAATTCTGTCCCAAATTTTTTGTCGGATATACTCGAGCCATTTTCCGTGCTGCTCTTCTACGCTGTCTGAGGCAAACGAGTGGAAGAGTGCCGCAGGGGTAGTACCTTGAAATGCGTTTCGATGTTTTTTGAAGTAAGCACAGCCCACAAGCCTAATGAATGGCAAGAACCCTCTCTCAACTAATTCTTGCATAGTCGCTGGTGTTTTAGACAGTTGGCCTGTACTATCATTTGAGATAAACTCAGCTTTCTCAAAGAATGTCTTGAGGAAGGTAGCTTTCCCTATCCCGGAGAAAAACGAAACATAGTCACATCCTATGCTTACAAATATTGCTTGTACTATGCCAGCAATTTGAGTGGGAGGGATGTGAATCATATCTGGGTCACGTTTTAGTGCATCAACTAACTTATGTAAATGCAGTAGGTTTAGCTCTCTGGCTCCAGGATTGCTAAGCTGGATTATGACCTCTTTCCCTGGGGGTAGTAGTGGTAGGCCAATGTGATACGTATCAGTATCCGGTGACAAAATTAAGATGCGTTGCGCTTTTGAATTACATACGTGCAGCCATATCCGGGTATCAGTCTCTTCTGCATTACATGTTAATTCTGTTGACACGTACGGACCTGGAGCCGTGTGTGTGATAACAACTGCCTCTTGGCTGTTGTTGTCAGCAGCTCCAGCGACTATGAACCTCTGATCCTCTTTGATATATTGTTTCATCTGGTTTGTGAAAAAGGAGGATAAGAACTGGGTCAACCGACGTTTACACGTGCGGCATTTCAGTGTTTCATTCCATTTTGATGGAATCTCTGCTTCATTAAAAAACACCCAGCATAAGTGGTCTGCTGGTAACGATGCATCTCTTCGAGCTTGTTCAAACCTCTTAGGGTTGTCTTCGATCTGTCCAGGGTTGTCAAAGAGCATATGTACTTCACTGCTTCCTCTGTGAAAGTGGAGTCTAATGAATCTTCTGATAAGGAAGTGGCCATACTCCTCCATTGTTTTGTGGCAATTTAAAGGCTTAGTGTTAATGATAAACATGCCTTCCATTATCACAACCTCGGCTGTCCACAAGCTTCCGAAGCAGTGTGTAATCAAATTTGTGTTTTGGTAGCGTTTCTCGTAGAACTTAGTGACGGTGCTCTTTTGTCCTCTGATAGGAGCCGACTCAACATCACAAAGTGCTCTTGGCAACTCAATGTACTGCTCTGCAATAACATTCGGTGATGTGCCTCTCTGATTGGCCTGTTCCGTCACAAATTGCACAGAAGCTTTGCATGTCTACCATATGTTGGTCTTTTTGTTGGTATGCCTGTTTTAGTAGACAATAAAAAGATAGATCTTTTCCAATCATGCAACAAGCCTTTTGTTCATCAGTACTTGGGCGGAATAGCTCAATGGAGAGTGTCGTTTGTGTAGTGAGTGCTACGACTTGGTCAAAGTTGTAAGATTTGTCACGCTCAATGCTGTCATTAGTGTGTTTATTTGACTTATTAAGTTCTGTGTTTGTTCTCTCCCTACAGCGTTGCCTCTTCCTCACTGGTGATGCAGTTGTTGGTGAATGCTGAGGTGAATCCACATCGTGAGACCTCCTCAAAGGACTATCTGGTAAGGGAGTGGTTTCCTTATAGGATGGTTTAGTTTGGACTGCCTGTACAGTGGTGCCATGCCAGCTTAATTGCTGGTTACCACAATAAACCTGTGCATAGCTCTTTAAAAAGTCAATGTTGTCCAATGAAAACACAGTTAGAATGGAATGGTCTAGGCCTTGAAGGATACCCTTCCTATCTGATTGTTGTACTGTTGTTTGAATGTGCCTTAATAGGGTATCTGAACTAGTACACACACCTAGCCTGTTGAGGATTTTTAGTAGTTCAGTTGACCCACCATAGCAATCTACAATATCAGCTAGTATCAGTTGAAATGGCATTGATGATCTGCTGTCAATGCAGTACATGATGAGGGAGAGAATGAATGCTCTTCGTAAGTCTCTGATAGGAGCTGACTGTGGTTGCTTTTCACTCGTTGAACTTGTACTTGTCAAAATACTAATAGTTTCCCACACTACTGGGTCAGCTTGGGAAATGAAGTCATTCAACTCAAAGCTACTGTTGGACACGTTGTTCGAAACCATCTTAAGAATCTTTTTATTAACGTCCACACACACACTCTTATGTAAACCTGAATTTAGTTCAGGTGGGTCAGCAACTTCCTTTGTCTTGTTTAGTTGGTAAAGGGCGTATGATAGGGCTTCAATCTCCTTGCCTTTTCTATAAAGTATTACGCCATGTTTTCTTACTTTGCAGGTATAAGCCATGTGGTGTGTGAGCGAAGCCGAAAGCTTACTAAGTAGCCATCGATGAGATGGTATTTCTGGACTCTTGGTGAGAGAAGACGTTGGTACAAGCGTCTGGATTTGATGTGTGAAAATACTGTAAGCACAGTTTAATGTAAGTGCATGATTGGATAGTAGCTCTTGAGCTACTCTCACTGTTGTAATTTTTGTTGCCAGGCTAGTTAAGTCGTCAGAACTTGTAATACATGTACCTGGTAGAATGGGTAGGGAGCTTTTGAGTCTATTAACCAGGGATTCAAAATCTGTACTATCACTATCCTCTGCAAGCTTCAATAGTGTTAGGTGAGCTCGGTAGCATGTCTCACAAACTTTATCTGTTGGGCTAATCTCTCCTTCGAACCCTGTATGTACTTGCAGGTGTTTTTGAATGTGCTCAGGATTGGGACAGTGCCTGATGCATGTCGTGGCTCGTATCACCATTCCACAGGTAACGCGCTTGTTCTGATAATTTTGTGGATTCATCTCCTTGTGAAGCCTGCGATAGTGACCGTCGCATAGGTAGGTTGCATCGCTAGAACTACATGAACCTAAACTGATAGCCAAAAGCTTTTCAATTTGTGAGTGATGAGCTAATCTGGTAAGTCGATATGCCTTTTCCATGCATCCCTCAACTTGACATTCCCTGCTGTGGCTACATTTATTCCACCTAGGTTCAAATTCTGTGGGATTATTCAGGCCAGACTTCACATTTATTCGGCAATTGCGGCATATACAGCTGTCTTCTTTAATGTTTAAACATGGTTCTACCTCTCTCAGAAAGAGTAAATCCTCCTTACTTTTCCATGTGACGGGATGAGTGTATGTTGATGCAGACTCACCACATAGCTTGCAGGGTGTACACTTCCTTCCTGCATGAGCATCTGAATAAACGTCGAATGAAGTTGGGAGACTTCTTGATTTGCGTTTAGTTGCCATATTATATCTGTTTAGAATAATGCTATGTATAAGGATTACATATTTTTCCCCTACAGATCAAGTACCTTGCTGCATAAACCGATACGGCTACCAAGAGGCTATGGCCAAAGTCCCCTCAAGATCTGAAAGAAGAACCACTAGTTATTATTAGGCTGTATGATAACCACAGCTACTTACCGTTCTTAGAAACAGTGAACCACACTGTGGCAGCTGCTAATAGGCCTAAGCAGCTGCGGTTCATGCAATGGTATGCCGCTGTGGTTTGTGGAATGCTAGTCATGCATAATGTGATACGTGCACGCATGCGTGGATGATGTTGTATAATGGTCGTTTTCAACGCTTGCTTGCGAAGCAGTAGTGCATGTAACCACCACGAAATATAGATATAAGGTTAGTTTAATGCTATATTTATTGTGTGAACAGGTTGAAAAGTTTTGGGAGGGGTGAGGAACGCTGTTTGATCGCAGTTTGCACACCATATCCAAACGGTTGTGAACAGGATGGTTGTCCGTTCTCTGTCATACCAAAGCTTCTGAAGTATCTGTGAACAAAAAATAAACACGATTAGAACTGCGAAAGAATACTGAATTATTTAGTTTTTATTTCGAAACTGTACGTAGAACAGAAGCAGAGCTAGCGCGAGTTGAATATACGGATTTTTGCAATAATTTTTGGAGCACTTCCGGTCTTGCAATTAAATTGGGCGGGTGGCGGAACGACTGTGTATGCGCATGCGTATAGATAGGGGTGCGGTCCCGGGTAAGCGCCCATGGGCGCTTATACGCAATGTTGCCCCACATATAATAGAAGTGTGGTAGAAGGGTTGCCTGGCAACAAACTTGCAATTCCCTGGCTTTTTAAATTGTGAGGCTAGTTTAATTATACAGTGTTTTAATATTAAAATTCAATAATAAAGACGCACACTGCTAATTATTATTCATGCTTGTCCTGTTTCAAAATCGGAGACTCGTCATAAACACTTTGTCTATATTTTCTCCTGTTTGGTAGGATGTAGAGAGCCAGTGTATCAATGACTGTGGCAGTCAGTGTCAGCAGGCCCATTCCTGACACAAGCTTCAGTAGCAGGGTAGGCAATGAGAAGAGACCTGCATGATATTATGTTAATATTAGTGATAACACCCCTAACAACACTCATTACCACTGTACAGTGTCATGGGTACTGGCAGATATCAGAATAATATTATTTTGATGAGAGGGGCATTGAAAAAAGAAAGTGTACATGTAAGATTACCGTTATTTTCTTCCCATCCCCCTCCAATAATGATAATTATTGCATACTGCAAATCGTGCATACTGAAAGCAACACTCACATACCCAAGCTTCCAGCTTGCTCAAACTCGACTCTGATGGAGTATCTCTTTCGAAGCAGCCGCCACTTAGCTCCATGGACGCCAACGTCTGATAACACCTCTTCTCTCTCCATCAGAGGGTCGACCTGCTTACTGCTGTATTCACTGTATGGCACATGGTGAACATAGTACCGATACTCGGGATCACTGTGAGAGGTACGTGTGTGTGTGTGAGAGAGAGGGGTGGGGGGGGGGGGGGGGGGAGGGGAGAGAAGGAGGGAGAGGGGGGGAGGGAGGAGGGGAGAGAATGAGTAATTTGAGTCAGTGTATGAATATAATATTATGCTCATGTGCATGTACATACATGTATGCTTAAAGATCTTAAGGACACTTGTTTGCGGGTATATACTAAATTTAGTGAAATTAGTGATTTGCCTAATTTTTGCTAAAAATTATACCTTCAAATATTAAAATTTTCAACATTTTCTACGTTAATTTTGAAAAAATGAGCACCCACTATTTCCGAAATCCGCTAAAATTTGCACCCACAAACAATTATTGTAGCCCTAAGGTATACACAAGTATGCAGTACAGCGTAGTGTACACTGTATAATAAGACTTAGTAGTTTATGTATTCACATGCAGTAGCTTACCTTGTACCGATCCATGTTGAGAACCAGTTCTGGTAGAAGATGACCACTCTGAGTATGCATCCTCTCTGGCGGTAAGTCCTTCCTCTGCCATCAACGGCATCAGTCACCTCATCCAAGCTCCCTATACCGGAAGCCTCCAGTAACTCCTGGATAGTCACCTACATGTATGATCATATTGATAAGATAAGGGGCGGGGTTAATATTAGTGAATACCACAATGTCATATTAAGTAGCTAGTGGATATAATATTATGACAATTTATATGGGACTATCTCTCTCTCCATCTCCCCCCTCCCCCCCCCCCTCTCACCCTATCTGATTTTCCAGAAGACAATTCTCTCACTGTGTCTCCATCACTGTTGACCAGATATCCCTTGAGTAGTCTGTGAGAGGCCGCTAGTCTGGAGCGACCACTAGTCTCCGTGAACTTAGTGGCAACCACAGCATGGTCCAGCTGCATATTCGAGTATAGTTGTGTATGTGCGAGTATAATATGTTCCGATAATACTATTATACTTATTCTGGGTCCATTTATAAACGAATGTGTACAACATAGTTAAGTTTGCCAAAAATGGTTAGGTAAAGGGTAGCCTTGTCCACTGGTCCAGGTTGCATTCTTCATCCTTGAAACCTGGGAATGGGCCTGGGATGTATACGGCACAATGAAAACATCACAAGCAGGACCACATGTACTGCTCCTGCTTAGACTCATCTTCATGGCCCTGTAGCAGCCTCGTCTCCAGTCTCCCCAATTTTTTTCAATGCATGACATTGTAACATTGAAAACATGGGAGTGGCCAGGGGATGAGGCTAGCCCTATAGATATACATGTACATGACACTAGTAGCCTTGTCCTCCGGCCACTCCAAATATGGGGTGGCCTGGGAAGGAGGCTAAACAACGCCACTCATATGGGCACATGAACTATACCCTTTGCACCTGTCGCTGAGATCAGCCATTGAAGTGGTTTAATTATTAATACTCTTCCCATTCACCTTTTAACTTAGGAACAGCTGTACCTGGAGTATTCGCTATTGTCAGCATAATAATTATTATTAAATCTATGCAACATTCAAAACTGGAACAAGTCATGGTATGAAAAATGTATATATACCAAAGTATACTGTAGAAAGCTGCTAGGAGCCATATGGACAGTGAATTGGAAGGTAAGTGAATGGTACACACCCATAAAAGGACAGTTACATTAAGTTCAAACATTTGAAAGTTGGCCATATAAATGACATTTTTAAACAGTATGGCTTCCCAGCTGGCAGAGCTAAGGCTTGCCAACAAATTGTGGCCAACCTGGAATGTAAATAGCTGATTATCCAGGAAACTTTATACATGTTACAGTACCTGTATTATAGCAACCCTGTACAGGGCCTACAATGCACCAGTCAGTGGGGCCATATCAGTGTACATGCATGTACCATAGCCTATAAAGCAATACTGGAAGTTAAGGATGACTGTATCCATCCATATATGTACGGAGCTTGGCATCAGCGAGCTTTGATCTACCACACCGCTCAAATTCCAGACCGCCCAAGTTTTGTTCAAATTCCTCAGAATAGGGTTAGTGGTGAAGGCTACAGAGCCACTGCATCCACTCTAATACTATAATATAGTCTATAGTGTACATTTTAGCTCAAAGACTCTCAATGTATGTATAAATTATTGCCACTTTGCAGTGTAAAGTGAACAGAGAATAGACTTGAAAGTGGTTGATACACAGTACCATTGAATTCTAACTATATACTGTGAGAGCAACCAGTCAATCTGCAGTTATTCACTGGCAACTCACTAGTAGTGCTCAATTTAATCTGGCTACAAAATTTCTCTCAGATGTCGCAGATAAGCTTCTTGGCTTTGTCACTGGCTCTGCCTGCCATTCTCTTTGCTGCTCACCTGGCCAAGAGACTACTGGCTACTATCACAGAAGTTAACATCAAGAAGGAGACTCTGAAGGAGAATGAGCACAGCACCTTTGCCGAGAGTACCGTCCTTCGAGCCATCTACTGGTTGTGCCTAGTGACCTCGCTGATGATAGCAATTCTCATATTCATACTCGTCATAAGTGAATTTTCTCAGTGTCTATGGATTACCCAGCTAGCCCAGGTAACTGAGATGCTATACTACCACCCTGGAGTGTTCCTGGCCATGTTAAGCTTCTTAGCTTTGGCCACTATTCTTCTCTTACGTCACTGGTCCGGGAGCAGAGTCCTAGAGTACACAGAAATCCTAGCGTGGTCCATCTGGTATGCATTGGTCGAGCTACCTGTCAACTTGCTACTAAATCCAGCTTACAAAGGGTTAATATTCTTAACCACATCCTACTGCAAGGCCGGTCTATATTTAGCATTCTATACAGCACTATACGTAACACTGGCGATACTATATAGTCAATTTATATGGAGAAAGTCAGCTGAGTTGAACCAACCTCCAATTGGAATGATGTACTTGCTGTTCTATGTTGTGGCTTTACTGGCAAATGCACTAGGGACAGCGTTCAACTGGCTATTACTGAACATTGTTGGAGTTCTATTTATAGTAGAGGAGAAGGAAGTGGATGCAAGCAATGAGGAGGAGCTTCCATTAAAATCAGTCCGTAGGCTATACTATACTATTGAGTATATCCAATAGCACACTGTACATGTCATAGGTAGCTATAGACCTTTTTTATTATTATATTATGTGCATACTAGGCAATCAAAAGCATTATTGAGTGAATTATCAATACCTAGCATGTTAGAGATACTACTGGTGACAATGCAGTTAATTTTCATATTATAAAGCCAAAAGTTAATACATGAATTATGCCACAGTCGACCTCATATAATACACATGGATATTCAGTATAGTCTACTACTACTATAGTATTCAGGACCTGATACGTGTAAATGCCAGTGGGAGCGTAAATCTACCTCACCATTTTGGCCTGCATGCATGGACGCTTTAAACTCTAGGATATAGCATACTGTCATTTGCATGGAAGCTGCTACACTGACTCCACAAGCTGCAGTGTATGGCCACTTAGTACCTGGGACTGCGTGGTTGCCTGGGACACTATGGCGATCCCAATACTATAGGCATACAGTAGTTGAATAGACACAATATCATGTAGATATTAACAAGTACGAGTTGATGTCACAATCTTGAGACAATGTGGCTAATCATTGAGCTATTTTAACAGTAAGCTCATATGCTCAGAGATTAAAAATAATCTAAACAGTATCTCATAGTAAGGTGTGCACGCGCAGATGAAAGCAGCACGAACTTTGAGCCTATTATCCCGTATACAGCAGCTGCTCGAACTCATCCTTAAGAAGTGTACAATGGTGATGTTCTCACTCTGCTTGAACGTAGAATCTACCAACAGGCTATCGATAGGTATGACAAAGAAGAGACCGCACCCCTCGCTTCGCTCGAGGCTTAGTGACCTGCTAAGCAGGCCTCTCTGGCGCTTTGCGCCATTGCATGATGACCCTCATTTATGCACATGGCACTATCATTCTGTTCAATCATGAACCCTCTGAACTTGTAGCAAAGCACATCCTTTTATGCTCTCCAGGTAAGGACATAGATTTTTTATTATTAGCTATAAGAAAAATGTCGCTCTGAAATTTTTTTTTTCTTTATATAATAGTATAACCAACGTGCATTCATCAACTGACAGCGTATCTCATGCATCATTTCGAATTGTATATACAGCTTTATACCTTGTAGTCTTAACAACATGTTATGCATGATGATATGCTAGCCTAGTGATGGAATCATACTATAAAAGTGAGTGATCTGGAATGAGCATGATATGGGACCCAATTAACGTGCTTGCACTAATGATGGCAGGCATATAGGGTATACAGGCTATAGATTCATGAAATTTTTCCCTGCACCAAAACTCATGATTATGATTATGAATACTATTTATGGAACACTAAATATAGTAGGGATAGTGTGCACACATGTACATATACAAGTGTCGAGTCAGCAGAATCACAAAGAGTCAAGTATATACTGAATCGTCAGACATTCATTAACTTTATTTCTTAAGGATGGTGCTAGGACTGATAGCTGCTGCAGGGATTGGCCTGGCTGGGTATGGCATATTCAAAGGAAGCACTGATGCTGGAAAAGCTGCAAAGAGAGCAGGCAGGGGAGCAGAGATGACCCTTCAAGCAGTCAGCCAAGAAGTCAAACAGATGCGAGTGTTTTTAACAGAGAAAGCTTGGCCAGATGTCAATAGGACCCTGGTTCACGTTCGAGAGGTCCTAGATCGTGCAAATGTATTCCTTGATACGAGCACGTTTACTGTCAAAGTGCTGGCGTTGCTACTTTTCTTATGTGCCGCTTTTGTGACCCACAAACTCGCATCCGGAAGGAACCCTGCTTCAAGATGGCAACTGAGAGGAAGAAATCACAATAGTGTAGCAAAAACCATTGAAAATACTGTTCTAGAGCTCATATACAGCCTGTGCCTGGTGTCATCCCTTGTGCTGATACTACAACTGCTCAAAGAACTTGTTAACATCTCACAACTAAACACGTTTCCAATTATTGTCCTCATACCTTCTCTAACTACTCTAGCCATCCTCTATCAGCATCTAAAAGCCTTCCTCGCATTACTGAGGTACATCCCATACCTTGTGATCGAGCTACCAATCGCTAAAGGCATGGATCCCGTGACGAAAGGCTCTGGCTACATGAGCACCATCCTTCCACTACAACTCCTAATGTGTATCATCTACTTGGTTCTTTATTCGTTAATACCGTTGGGTGCATATTGGATCCTGGATTACCAGTGGCAGTCAGAAAAATCCACTTTAAAGTGTATACTACTTGCATACTGTGTGTTCTACGCCACCACCATAGTTATTAACTTGGCTGGTGCGTTCATCATTTCACAGCTAATACGTCCAGTCTGGGCTTTTCAGGCAAGAAGGAATCTACGACGAAACCACTAAAACAGTTAACAAAACTTGTATTAATTAGTGTATAAAACATACGAGACACTGTACATGTATTTCAAGTTATGTTACGGCCATGCAGTATAATTGAATTTTAATTTCCATGGCATCCTTATCATTTACATGACCTACATGTACAAGTATACTGAGACTGAGCAGTTACTGTACCGTATAGCGGAAACTCTTGAGGGAGAAAGCTTGCATGTATTGGTGGTGGAAAGAGAGCACTTGACAACAAAAATTTTTTTTGCAGAATGCCAAAGCTAGGTGGGTACGGCAAACTTTCGTAGGTGGCCCTCAAATCACAAAGTTTTCTCTCCAAACTTTCCCATTATACATGTATATATAGGTGGCATGCATTGTAATAATTATGGATTCCAGGACTGGTACATGTACATATTCAATGTCATGGTTAGGAATATAATCTTACTACACCGGGTCACATGATTAATTATATGTAGCTAAACTGCTGCAGCACTATTTGCCTACCTTGATGACGACACTCTCTGGTGCCTGAGTGTAGTAGACCTTCTCCTGTATCAGCTCATACTCATCCTTAGGACTGTTGCTGGAGTTACTGCGACGCTGGATGCGATCCTTGGCAAACGTGGTGATTGTCACTGCTCGGGATTCTACATATGGTAGAGGGAATTAATAGTTGGAAAAGATATAATCCTCAGACATCAAAGTTTTAAATATTTAGCTTTATATGGCAAGATACATGTACATGAATTACCGTAGAGTTCAGATAAGCACTCAAAGGCCATGGGGGCTCGAACATGTACGTATTAAAGTTGCAATCTTGGCCTACATAAGTGCTTACCAGGGACATCACATAATTATACATATCTACATGTACCTCTGGGCCAGTTGAGATCCCAGGGGTCAAGGTACTGGCACGGCACCTCTCCCTTGCAGTAGGGCAGATCAGAGGAGGAGAACCCTTCATCAGCAAAGTCATCAGAGAGCATCAGGTTCACACTACCCAGAGGATGAGTGTCAAACTATAGGGGAAAGTATAGCAGAGATGAAAGATAAGTGTGATCCGTAAGAGGTATATAATTAGGCTTGTTCTCTCTCGTTGGAGGGTTGAGTTCTATGACACATAAGATAATTGGTAAAGGGTCGCTATAGAATCGACCCTTTACCAATTTTGGCACTGCACGCAATTCTTCATGAGTAACACGATTATACAAAGATTGCATGTTGCAGACACATTAGTGATGTCAGACTAACCTCCATGTATCCCTTTCGTACAAATATTTCCACTACAGTGTAAATTACGGTGAGAAGAGCCAGTACATAGTAGAGCACACCAAGCCGAGCGTCCTTCAGCAACACGTACTTGTAGGTGACGTAGTAAAATAGACTCCCGCTGCTCATCTTCTTGGAATACGGGTGCTCTGAAGTACTTTAATAGCTGCTATCTTGACTCCCAATACAAGCCAGGTAGATGAGCGTTATTTAGAAAGGGAGCGTGACTGGTGTGCTTTATTTGAAAAAAGCGCATCATCAGCAGAATTTGAATGGTCCAGCGCAAGAGCTAGAGAAAATGGCAGGCTACCCGGGAATGAAGCCTATGCTACAGTTCACCAACCAACCTCCACCACCCAGAGTGAGGCGCAGGCGAAAGAGAAAGCCAGTAAAGACGCCTGAAGAACCTAGAGTGAGGTCTATCCCTCTGGCTCAAGCCTGTGGAGCCGATGACCAGGAGAACCTACCAAGACCGTATTTGAAATGGGTGAGCCCTACTAATAAAAAAAATACTATTAAAATTATGTGTTTGAGTGTGTGTATGTGTATTTTTATGCGTATTTGTTATAGTATGTGTGAGAAAGAGAGAGAGAGAGTGAATGTATGTGTACAAAAATTACTGCATACTGTATACGTTATACAGGTGTCCCCGCAATTCTATGATGAGCTAACAGAGAATGGCACTCATCTCAAAGATCACAACCCCAGACTGAGAAAAAAGATGAATAAAACTAAGCAGCCCCTTGAAGAAGTGAAAGAGCTATTCCCAAATGAAAGCAGTGCCAATTCACAGCAGTGCCCTAAAAGCACAACCAGAAGAAATCCACTCAACTTTAAGCAGAATTCTGATCAGCACCTTGTGTTAGGTGCTGGCAGGACTCAGCGCAAGTTTCGTTCCAGTTCAGCAGGTTGGTGCAGCCAGGAGATATCCATGTATCCATCAACATGTGGGCCACGCTCAAAGCAAAAGCCAAGAAGCTACGAGGATGAGAGCACTGATGACTCACTGACCGATGGAGAGAATGATCAATGTCAGTTACATGTGAGGTGTAATGAGGAACTTGATGATAGGGGTTGTCCTTCGTTATCTGCCGACCAGAAGTTACAATTAGACGATTGTGCACATTCAATGGATGGTGGTGGTGACGATCATACAGTGCCCAGTGCATCACAAGAAGACGATATGAGAGATGATCACTTTGGTGGTATTCGACTGAGATTATCAGCCACAAATCAATACTCTGAAGTATCAAATCCAACCCAGTGCAAACATACACAATGTACATGTAGTAGACAAAGGGAAGGTATAGCTACGGATCACCCGGAACTGAATCCAGTCCAAGTACCACATTCCAGTATGCGTAGAACAAGTACCCATACATGTACAGCTCAGAGCATTCATCAGCAAGACGAGTGTTCAATCTGCCCTAAGCAATTGGCTGACAATGCTACTAATGCTCGGGGTACACATAACGATGGTGGACAGAATAATATTTCGTACCCCAGCATGGAGAATCTCAGTGAACTTATGAAAGACATGTCTGTTGGTGATGATCTTGCTACCAACAACCACTCCTTACCAGTTGATGATCGAAACCCTTCCACTTCTGAACATACAATGTCATGTAACATGTATTTAAAGCCCGATGAGTCCATCCGTCCTCAGAATTGTACCACTACCAGAGCTCCATGTAGTCATCGTAACTTGAGCACAGTAGACTTCAATCCACATTCAGCAAGCACTCCCTGTAGAGATCAGCACGTGCAAATGGTAGATCAAACTTTCAATTCCATCTCTCAAAAATCGTTAACTGCGACACGTACAGCTAGAGCTGAGGTAACACGGCACCTTGAAGAACAAGAAATGTCCATTTTGGTGAGAGAGACACCAGAACACCTCTGGTGCTCACCAAATCTTTACAGCATAGAGACACATAGAGCTGAATGTGCCAGTGAACAATCATTTAGGGTATCAGAATCTGTTTTTCAACCCGCCGGCTTGAAGTCCCAGGTTTGCAACGATTCTCCAAATCCGCTAGAACTGCCACCTCAACATATGAGCTGTAAACTGAGTGATATTGACATGACCACGTTCACCAACTTTGATAACACTAGTGGCAGTCACACTACACTGGGTGAATCTCATTCCAAGTCTATGACTGAGGACAAGCATGAGTGTCTGCACCTGACTATCCCACCCACTCAAGATTCCACCCATGGTAGTGAAGGGGAGTGGTCAGTTTTAGTTAAACAGACTCCCGATGAGTTTTGGAGCTCCCCAGTCATCAGAGTAGTCAATGATTCTCTAAACTTAACTTGATTTGAATTTGTACTATGTCAAGGAAATAAATTTGTTGAGGTATATACAATAATTACTTTTTATAGCTGGCGGTATGTCATAATCGCAAAGATTGTGTACAATTAATTTCGTCTTCAGGATCTATAATATTTCTGCTTATTCATGCTGTATAGCTATAGCAACATCATCCTACGTATCAAGAAGTTGATGACCATTACTCACTTTGAGCTATATATTATAATAATTATAATAATATTATTATGACACCATGCATAAATCTCACTTTTACGCATCATGGCCGGGATAGTGATACTACATTTCTGTTCTTGTCACATGATCATTGTTCTCACTATTGTACATGCATATTGTACGTTAACTTCCTTTTTCATCCAAACGACATTGTCATGATAATCACATGACAATCATGATGCTACAAATATGGGTTGCTATAATAATTATTATTGTTGCAGTTACCTATAGTTCAATGATGCATTCAGTTTTTGACATCAGAAAATTAAAATTATAAACTTGAAAGGTGCATGCTTTGCAATAGCTAGCTGCTTACAACCATGTCTGTAAAACATGACACTTCGACTACTCATTCTATGGGTGAAAATGATGCTACTGAATTTCAGGAGACTTAATTCTTCCGAAGTAAAAAACAAGAAGCGTGAACTTCAGGGAGGATTTGACTGTGCCTTTGTAGAAGAACCTCCCAAACAGCTCCAGACTGACTGCAGTATCTGTCTGTGTGTCCTCAAAAATCCCTATTTAGTGGATTGCTGTGGTATCAGCTTCTGTCAATCCTGCATCAAGCCCATACAGGACGATGGTAAGCCCTGTCCTGTGTGCAATGTGGAGTTCATCACTTGTATCCCAGACAAACGACTTCAGCGTACGCTAAATGAAATGAAAGTATACTGCTCTAATAAAAGACTTGGCTGTGAATGGATAGGTGAACTGGGGAGTCTCTCTCTGCACTTGAATACAGAAACCGAGATTAGTGATCAAGAAGCTTCTTATTGTTTGTTCGCCTCACTTAGATGTGTATTTTGTGGGAGCAATTTTCTGCGAAAAGATCTTGGAGAGCATAAATTGAATAAGTGCCCCAAACGACCATATAGTTGTGATTATTGCAATGATTATGAGTCCACTTGTGAAGATGTCACCACTAACCACTGGCCAGTCTGCCCTTGCCGTCCAGTGCCATGTCCCAACCAGTGTGGGGTATATCCTAAACGACGGAATCTTGATTATCACGTAGACAAGAAATGCGCTTTAACAGTGATAGATTGTTCATTTGGATATGCTGGATGCATGGAAAGACTGCAGCGCAAGGACATGGATGATCATTTTGCGAAAAATCTACATAAGCATATGTCACTTCAAGCAAACAACCATCAGCAAGCTATACATTCCCTCAAATCTGAGAATTCTGAGCTAAAGAAGCTGATCCAGGAGCTTGAAAGGAAACTAAAGGAGCAGGAGATTAAATTTGATTTAAGATTCACTCAACTCCAAGAGGAGAAGCTAGCATTAGAAGAGCAGCTAAAAAAACTAGGTGCACAAATGAATGAACAACAACAGCAACAAACTGAAGATATCCGTCTGCAAATTGAGCCTTTAAATCAGCTCACAATGGCGCTCGAACAGCAATTAAAAACAAGTACTGTACACGAAATAGAAATGAATTCACACATCAGTGTTGCTCCGTTAGATGTTACCTTGAAAGGCTTCAGTATGCTCAAACAATCAAAGAAGAGATGGTTTAGTAAAGCTTTCTATAGCCATTATCAGGGCTATAGACTTTGTCTTTGCATTTATGCTAATGGATCGGGTGAGGGAAAGCGAACACACGCTTCCATATACGTGAATTTAATGAAAGGTGCTTTCGACGATGCCCTGAAATGGCCAATGCGTGGCATCCTTAGCATTCAGCTTCTTGGGCATGATGAGTCATGGCATCACTTATGCAAAATTTCCTTTATAGATGAAAGGTCTGATAAAGGCTTCAGCAGATTAAGTAGACTTGCCGATGCATCATCGATGTCAAGAGGCTGGGGATATGCAAAGACCATTGATCATGCCAGTTTAGATGCCAATTTTCTTATCAATGATTGCCTCCATTTAAGAATTTGTAGGTTGGAGATTGTTTAGACTCGATAATAATTATTATTGTGCGTAAAAATAATTATGAGTGACATGCTATCTATAGTATGCTAGCTATAGCTGTGTTGTGCTTAACCCTATTAATTATATACTACCTATAATTTTGGTTACCATGATGATCAGTGTTTATACTAACTAACCACCTGCATGGGAAATAAAGTTTGTACAAGGATACACATGTCAATGTCATAATACACATACCGAACACATCTTAGTTTATACATGCTATAGATTAACTACGACTCAGCAATCTACCATAACTATCACGGTGGTGAATTTTAAACAGTTTAATAGTACTTAACAAAATCAATTATTATGGATGCACCACCATCGATTTTGACATGCAGCTGGTGCCTCCCTGTGCTGGTGACTGGGTAGCTGATCTCACACCGATTCATGGCTTCTGTCTTCGTTACGGTGCATGCGCAGTCTATCTTCTCACCGATTGACTCTGACATCAATTGACAGGTTAGTATAATGCTGGACATTTGATTGGTGTTGGGTAGTGGATACATCAAAGGAAGTCCATTTCCTGTCACTGTTTTAAGGAAGTTTGGCACCCCAGTTAAGACCATCAGTGGAGTGATAGCAAGCACTCCCTGTAGAGATCAGCATGTGCAAACAGTAGATCAAACTTTCAATTCCATCTCTCAAAAATTGTTAACTGTGACGTGTACAGCTAGAGCTGAGGTAACACCAGGGCACCTCGAAGACAAGAAATGTCCGTTTTGGTGAGAGAGACCCCTGAACACCTCTGGCGCTCACCAAATCTTTGCAATGTAGAGAACCATAGAGCTGAATGTGACAGCAAACGATCATTCAGGGTGTCAGAATCTGTTTTTCATCCCACTGGCCTTAAATCCATATACAATGACTCACTGAACCCGTCAGAACTGCCACCTCAACACACAAGCTGTAAACTGAGTGATATTGACATGACCACATTCACCAACTTTGATAACACTAGCGGCAGTCACACTACACTGGGTGAATCTCATTCCAAGTCTATCACTAAGGACAAGCGTGGGTGTCTACACCTGACTATCCCACCCACTCAAGATCCCACCCATGGTAGTGAAGGGGAGTGGTCAGTTTTAGTTAAACAGACTCCCGATGAGTTCTGGAGCTCCCCAGTCATCAACGTAATCAATGATCGATTCTCTAAACTCCACTTGATTTTGCTATTGTGTATGAATTATCAGTATTACAATAATTATTATTATTAATTTTCATCTTTGTTTTATGATACAATTTAATACAATATGTTGGAGGGAAAATTAATTAATAGTACAAAGCTGTACAGAAAAGGAAAATCCAAAATAATATGGTATTATAATAATGATCCTAGGGCACCCCTAGCTTGGCTGTTCTCGATGTATACGTATTATTCATACTGACAAGTTAACATAGCATATAGCACCTTTGAATCACTGTAACCTTTGTGTACCGTCTAAAAAACATGGCTAGCTGTGAATAAAATAGACAGATCAATTAGGTTGAGAACTTGAGACCACAAACAAAGGGGTGTGTCTCAACATCAGCAAGTGTAACTACAATGCTATAAGAATACTATGGCTGAAAAAAGCGAAGAATCATTGAATGACCACCCTGAATCCGTAGTGCCTAGCAATTCCGTTGTAAAGAAGAAACACCAACTTCAAGGAGGATTTGACTGTGTGTTCGTAGAAGAGCCTCCTGAACAACTACAAACCAAATGCGTGATATGTTTGTGCATTTTGAAGCATCCCTATCTTGTGGATTGTTGTGGCACCAGTTATTGTCAAACCTGTATCGAGCCCATTCAACAAAGCAATAAGCCATGTCCACAATGCAATGTGGCTTTCACTACCTGCATATCTGACAAACGACTACAACGTACTCTAAATGGTATGAAAGTCCACTGCTGCCATAAAGAACGTGGCTGTGAGTGGGTAGGAGATCTTGGTAAACTAGCACAGCACTTAAACGATCAACAAGAATTTCCTGGCTGCTCATTTGTGTGCATTGAATGTCCATTTTGTAACGAAAGCTTTCAACGCCAATATCTCCAAGAGCATAAAGCAGACAAGTGTCATCAACGTCCATACAGCTGTGACTACTGCAACAACTACAAGTCCACTTGTGAAAATGTCACCACTAACCACTGGCCAGTCTGCCCTTGCCGTCCAGTGCCATGTCCTAATGAATGTGGGATTTATCCAGAACGAGAGGCTTTAGACGAGCACATTGACAAAGATTGTCCATTGGCTGTAATTGATTACGCCTTCAAATACGCCGGCTGCCATGAGAGATTGTATCGTAAGGACATGCCAGATCATACTGCTACTAATCTGGCCATGCACATGTCACTACAAGCGATAAGCCACCATCGAGAATTGCAAAATCTTCAGGAGCAACTGAAGCAACAGAATGATATCATCACTAAACAGCAGCGGGAACTAGAAGAGTGCAAACGAAAATTGAAGCTTAATGAACACGTTGGAATACTTCCTTTAGAGTTCATTGTACCAAAATATAGCAAACTAAAGGAATCAAATTCAGTGTGGCAAAGTAAGCCATTCTATACTCACGCTCATGGCTATAAGCTGTCTTTTCATGTCATACCCAATGGCTCAAAGAATGCATTAGGCACCCATGTCTCTGTGTTTATTTATCTTATGAAAGGAGAATTTGATGAAGATCTTCATTGGCCTATGCGGGAGAATGTGGAAATTTTTCTTGTAGATCATGAATCTCCATGCGAAGACTTTGCTGATGACATCGCTTGGCAAACTATCAAGTTTAATGAAAAGTCTGACGGTTGCTTTGCTAGAGTGGTAGACGGAGAAAAGTCCAAACATGGTTGGGGGAAACAGAAGTTTATACCCCATTCATCGATGGATCCGAAATATTTAAAAAACGATTGCCTTCATTTCAAATTGAGTATAACATAGGCTTTGTTAAAGTTTTAGCTCAGCTTAGCAACTGTATAGCTACTACCTTAGGTAAACAATGCAGTAGTACTACCTGGTATGCAATAATTATACTCCCCTGGGAATTTTTGATTACCATTAATGAAATTCTGCATACTAATATTATGTGACAGTGCCTATTATTATCAAAGTAGCTATCTATGGTAATGTAACTTCATTGGGTGGATTAATTTTATAGATAATGATCCTGGCTTCATAAAATTTTATTATTGGATTGGAATTGTATACCTAGCGATATGGATAGCAAAATTAATGGAAGTGTATAAGGACACATGAGCTACACATACCAGAGTAGTATAGGACACACCTTAGTTTACATACATGCATGCTGAACTGGATGTTATTGTAAAAATTTTATGTAGGAGTGCCGTCCATGGAATCTAGACTCAGGATTCTATATAGCAATCTGCACAAGTTTATTTGGTAAGTCTTCGAGTTAATGATCTGTGAATAATTATTCAAGACAGCGATATTTTAAGAATACATCACTTGTAGAAACTAACAATGGATGCATCACTAGCCAATGCCAATCAAGTATCCAGTGTTACACTAACCTGTCAACTGGTGTCTGAGACAACCGGTGAGAAGATAGACTGCACCGTAAAAAAGACAGAAGCCATGAATCAGTGTGAGATCAGCTACCCAGTCACCAGTGCAGGGAGGCACCAGCTGCATGTCAAAGTCGATGGTGGATACATCAAAGGAAGTCCACTTCCAGTCACTGTTTTAAGGAAGTTTGGCACACCAATTAAGACCATCAGTGGAGTGATAGGGCCGTGGGGTGTAGCCATCAATCAAAATGGAGAGATAGTCATAGTAGAAAGTGGTGGGCTGCATATCTCCATCTTCAGTCTAACGGGAGATAAAATTCGATCGTTTGGCTCCCACGGCTCTGAAAATGGACAGTTTGACGAACCTCATGGAGTGACAGTGGACAGCGATGGCAATATACTGGTTGTGGATAGCAACAATTATCGCATTCAAAAGTTCACCGTAGATGGGAATTTCATCACAGCCATTGGAACGAAAGGGAGCAAGGACCTCGAGTTTGACCGACCTTTGGGCATTGCCATTCATCCTCTCAACAACAAAGTGTACGTAGTGGATAATCGAAATTACCGTATCCAGATTCTGAATCCTGACTTGACATTTTCCAGCTCATTTGGTAGCTTTGGCAGTGGCGATGGACAATTCCAAGGTCCCTGGGATGTAGCATTTGATAGCAAAGGGAATGCTTACATCGCTGATTTTCCAACTGAGACTATTCTTGTATTCACGGCAGAAGGTGAATACTTGAGAAAATTTCAAGTTGTTAAGAAAGGAACTGGTGAAAAATCCCTGATCTACCCATCCGCTATCAGTATTGATTCAGAGAGTGATGTGGTATATGTGACAGAGTGTGGTCGCCAACATCGCGTTTCAGTGCTCACGTGTGAGGGTGAATCTTTGACATCATTCGGCACAGGTGGAGCAGAGCCGGGAGAGTTCAACACACCTTGTGGAATCACAGTGGACAAGAATGGAGTGGTTTACGTCAGCGATAGTTCAAATGATCGCTTGCAGTGCTTTTAGATATCAAAGGCGGCAATAATAATAATTATTGGTCATCAACTATATAGTATATTAAACATTAATTTTGTTGAACATCATATCTATAGTAGCTTTACTCTAGCTACATACTTAGTGATAATTAAGATCAGTATGCTTAATAGATGTGCGCAAATAGTATAGCTAAAAGTAGCTAGATCTGTATAGCTACTGAGTTATGAAGCTTATATATTTTGTATGTCAAAATTAATATTAATGATACTCAAAATTTAATCTTTAAGTTAATGTAACCTGCTATTTTTAGTAACTTCCGTTTTTATATGAAATTATTTGTGTGCAAAATTTTAGACTATGTAGCTAACCAGGAAAACTAAGTTTTGAACATTTGGGTAGTGATACGCCCCAACGGAAGAGCCACATTAACATCCCGAGTCCCAGTCAACAAAAAAAAAATTCGGCCAACCTATGATGAAATTATGATGAAATTTTATTACGATGAAACTTATGATGTAGCTAAATGCTGTGAAGACTGTTTCAAAATGTTTAGCTTGAATGAAAGGTTGTTGGGACCCAGAATTCGAACCTATAGCGTAGAAGAAATCATGGACTATCGATGATATTATGCCAATTCTCTTGGTTCACTTTCTTTGGTGACTGTTGACTACATGATGATTGATAACACCCCTGGATCATTGTCAAAACAAGCTGTACAAGGGCATAATAAATTTATTATGCATGAACACCTATATAGCCGCCAGGACGAGAGTAAAATTGAAGAAGTGATTTAACTAACTCTTTATACTTATATTAGTTGATAGATTGCGTGCTTGTATTAGCAGTTGTGCTATTCACGTAACCCCTGTTGCATATTGGCATCAGAAATTCAGTACTATAGAAATAATAATACGCGAGTTGTTCCAGCGATTCGGTGCCATGAGATCAATTCTCATTGGATCAACTCCCATAAGATCAATTCTATATGATCAATTCTCGCCAAATCAACTAGTCACGAGATCAATTCCCATGATAATATTATGATCAACTCAATTTGTGGATGGGACATCCTCAATCTGCCCATCGATTTTCTATCAGGTTTTCACCATCCAAATTTAACCAATAATCTATGCCTTTCTTCCTAACAAGCAACGAAACTTGTAGCTACAACCATGTTTACATGCTCCTGAAAGATCATCGGCTACCTTACACCTTGGACTAACTCTCTTTCATGTGCAATTTTGAATTGGAAATATTATCGTTTCCAGTGCACACACAAACGACTATGGCATTCATAGCTAAAGTAACAAAGATGAAGATGCAGGTGTTATGAGTTAGGAGCTACTGAGGGCCTCCATGAGGACAAAGGGTCAGAGAAAGAGAGAGAATTCAGACTTTTGTGGAACAGTTAGTAACTATCAAGAATTAACATTATTAACATTATTAACATGTTATAATATTATATATGAAAAATATGAGTTGATCATACCAGCATTGATCTCGTGACAAGTTGATTTGGCGAGAATTGACCTCGTTGGAGTTGATCTAATGAGTATTGATCTCATGGGAGCACCCCGTTCTAGCGTTTAGCTGTTACGCAGTGTGTCACACTCATGAAGATTTAGCACCTGGTTGGTCAGAGCGAATGGTAGGACAGTCCCAAATATTGGTGATGACGTGGAGCAATCTGATTGGGCTGCACTCCTGGTCTTGGAGGAGTCAAAACCTCGTTTTAATTGATTCTTGATGGTTGCTTCCGGGTGTCTGGACTGGAACGATGGAATGGTGGAATGGACTGGACTGGAACGGTGGTATGGAATGGAATGGAATGCGGAAAGCAACTGGAGTATTAAGGCGCATGCGCATACGGTACCACACGGCAATCATTGAAGTTCTTGGTTTGTGCATAGATAAAGTGGTTTGTGGTGCTGTATCACTATCATTGGGAGGGGGGATGGACTCTTGATTGGAGCACACCTTTGCCCAGGGCACGAGCTAACAGCTGGTTTTATAGCTACTTCTATCCACTTGGCAATACAGCAATCAAGTGTTGGGGTGTGACACACAAGTTGGATCACGCGTCGTTTTGAATCCCTCTTTTCACCCACTAATAGTAGATAGCTAATTTAACATTAATGATCAATAAACCAAAGTTTAGTCTTCCGTGGGGGTGTAGCTATCTGGAATAGCCCAATGCAGCTTTTTGGGGGAAAATTATTTCACTGCAACTTGAACTTTGCTTGGTGCAAATTTCGCCGGGGGGGGGGGGGGGGGGGGGGGGTGCGGTGGTCGAGTATTCAGCTGCCATTGGCGCATGTTCCACCTCCTATATCATTGTCACATGATCTAGCCTCGTTGAAAAACATGGGATGTGCCTGGCCTGGATACTGACGAGATCGATGATTGTCCTTGCCTGGCGCCTAGGCGGGGCGTAACCCTCGGCGTAACCTCTGCCGCGGAGGATACGCCCTGCCCAAATGCAACCAGTACTCACTAGTTAAAGATGTCTAGCGCTGACGCCAGTGTGGAGGCTTGTGCTTATGAAGGCGTAGCTGCTTGTGGCCAGCAAATCGATTCAGCTCAGCCAAATAATCGTAATTGCGGCGAAACAAATAGGCCAGGACCAAGACTGAGAAAGCGCCAACTTCGGGGACCTGGAGGTTTTGAGTGTGTATTTGTAGAAGAGCCTCCAAAACAAGTCCAGACAGAATGTGCTATCTGCCTCTGTGTGCTCAAGGATCCCTACCTCGTTGACTGCTGTTGTAATAGCTTCTGCCAATCGTGTATCAAACCAGTCCAAGATGATGGTAAGCCGTGTCCACTGTGTAATATAAAATTTACCACTTGTATTCCTGAGAAACGCCTTCAGCGTACATTAAATGATATGAGCGTATATTGTCCGCAGAAAGAGCTTGGCTGTGAATGGATTGGTAAATTGATTGATCTACCTGGACATTTAAAAATAATTGATGATTCTCAACAACTGGAAGGTTGTCCATTTGCTTTTCTTGAATGCACATTTTGTGGAGATGGTATTCAGCGAAAGAATCTTAAGGAGCATAAGATGCACAAGTGCCCTCTACGTCCATACAGCTGTGAATATTGTGATGACTATGAATCAACTTATGAGGACGTCACCACTAACCACCAGCCAGTCTGTCCCTCCCGTCCAGTTCCTTGTCCTAACCAGTGTGGTTCCTCGCCTAAATTGAATATGCTTAAAGAACACTTGGAGAAGGAATGTCCTTTGCAAATGGTCACTTGTATGTTTCAGTTTGCTGGGTGCTGTGAAAAACTGCCTCGTCAAGACATGTCAGATCATCTGACTGAAAGCTTGGCACTTCACATGTCTCTACAGGCAACTAGCTACCAGCAGGAATTCGAGAAGCTCAAATGCCAGATTAGTGACCTTAAAATCCGATTGGATAATGCTACAGAATTACAAAAACAAAGTGATGCAGAAATCATTAAATTGAAAATGGAAAATCAGTTGTTGCAAGAGAAGCTTGAGCAGGATTGCAAGATGAGAGTGGCATCAGTGAAGCAAGAACTTGTGAAAGCTCAACAGCAGGAGCTAAGAAATCATCTTGATATGCTGAGTGGGGACATAAAGAGAGCTCAACATGAAACAAAGCTGGATGTAGCTGAAAGGCTGAAACAAACAGAGCAAGTAGTATCTGTCATACGTGAGAGCATATGCAACCATGTGGGGCTTATTCCTTATACTGTTATTGTGCCAGATTTCAAGCAAAAGATGGACGCTAAGTCTGTCTGGTACAGCCCTTCATTTTATACCCATCCTCGTGGATACAAAATGTGCCTGAAAGTGTGTGCAAATAGTTGGGGTAAAAGCGAGAACAGTCATGTTGGATTGGCTCTTTATATGATGAAAGGAGAGTATGACGAATGCTTGAAGTGGCCATTTCGAGGAGACATCACGATTCAACTATTTAACCAAAATAATCAATATCACACAATGATATTGAGTACTGACGTCGCGGTTAATGATGTATTCAACCAAGTTAAATTTGGAGAAAGATCTCTTAGTGGGTATGGCTTTGATCAACTCATTCAACATAGAGATGTTCCAAGTTACTTACTGAATTATCTTGCAATAATAATATTGTAATAATAGTAATAATAATAATAATAATACAGGTGACAATAATTATTATGGTAATAATCATATAGTACCTATATACTAAGGGGGCTTGTCCAAAGTCCTTGTGGAAAAATTAATGTCATCATGACGTTAGGGGGGGAGGGGGTCTTGGTTCATGACGTTTTACAACTGCAGTGTCAGCTTTAGTTGTGATCATGCATTTAATTTATTGTGGTTGAACAAGTCTAGACATACCTCCAGCTAGCAGTGTCAAAATTTGCATTATTGTGACAGCTGTGTCAAGCACTACGTAGCTAATTAATAGTGTGCACGTAGCTACAGGCAAGCAAGAAACTGGTAAAGAAGCACAGGTATGCAATGAATCCATGAAGACATAGCTAGCACTGTAGAATACAAGTGAATACCGAATGAGTAGGCTAAATGCATGGAGCAGAATCAGAGTTTCAGTATCAAATCTATGCTGAAATGCTGTGACGTTAACATTAAGAGAGGGGGGAGGGGGGTAAAAAGTTAACATCATACCGGTATATAATGACGTTAATTTTTCTACAAGGACTTTGGATAAGGCCCCTAAGTTTAACTAGAAATACAAGCGAAATAGTTAATTCATGGTGGCCTATAACAGTCATGGTGCATAATAATATGAAAGGCTATTATTTTTTCTTGGATCCAGGCAGCATAGTCACCCATGAGAATCCATGAACCTGACTTGTCAAGATACGAAATCGGAGAGAGTTGTCTTGGATATACCCGGATGAAGTTGTGAGGGAATCTTGAGGAATGAACTGATCGATCCCAAATCCTTGGATCAGTTTATCACCCTTGACGACCCTACCAGACACTCTGGGGTGGATTCTTTCAGTGAAACTGATCACTTTTTCATAGTACCATGTTTCAGAGTTGTTACGTAGCAACCTAATTGTAAGATCTCCTCGAAATGGCCACAAAAGTCGATCGTCAAACTCTCCTTTCATAATATTGATGTACACAGACACGTGTGTATTTTCACCGGATCGATTTCCATTTGGAAATACTTTGAGGCACATCTTATAGCCTTGAGGGTGTGTGTAGAATGGAGGAGACCACCAAATCGTGTGTTGCTGGAAATCTTTAAAGACAATAAGCACGGGAGTAACATTTGGATCGCCTTCCGTCTCCTCTGCTTTAGGGGTGACTGTAGCTGCACCAACCTCCTTGGAGCTCTGCACACTTGGATTCCTCAGAATCGCGGCAATTTTTTCATTTTGTTTATCGAGCTGATTTTTGAACTTCTGATTCTGCTCGTCAAGCTTATCCTTCAATTTCTGATTTTCAGCTTTAAGTTCACTGATATCGGTCTGCATTTCCTTTAGCTGTTTCTGGTGACTAATTGCTTGTAGGGTCATATGATCGGCTAAGCTCTCAGTGATGTGGGCTGGCATTTCTTTTCGAGTGATCTCTACTTTACAGCCAGCAAAGCTAAAAGAACACTTGACGACTGCCAGAAGACACTCATTAGCCTGGTGGGCCTCCAAATCCTTGCGAATCAGATACTTTCCACATTCGTTTGGGCAGGGAACAGAACGACAAGGACAGATTGGCCAGTGGTTGTCAGTCACATCCTTACATGTCGATGAATAATCGTGGCAATAATCACAGCTATAAGGTCGCTCAAGGCACTGATCCGCCTCATGTTTTGCGATATTCTGTCTTTTGACGGGCTGCTTACAGTGCATACACTGGAGTTGAGCAAATTTACAGCCGTTTAGTCTCGCACTCACGTCATCCTCACAGTCCACGTTCAAATGTTGTGGCAGAGTTCCTAGCTCACCAATCCAGTCACACTCAGCCTCCATGTGGGAACAGAAGACCTGTAAACTATTGAGAGTTCGCTGTAGCTGTTTGTCTATCACTGAAGTCGTGAAAGGTTCGCTGCAGAGAGGGCATGGCTTCTTCTTTGATCGTATAGGCTCAATGCACGTCCGACAGAATCTGTTTCCACAGCAGTCCACGAGACAAGGTTCTCTGAGGATACACAGACAAATGGAGCACTCTGTCTGGAGGTGTTTGGGTGGCTCTTCAACAAAGATGCATTCATATCCTCCCTGAAGTTGAAGCTGACGTTTTTTCGGTTGATCCTGAGACTGGCCATGATCCTCAACCGCTTTTTCCTCAGCGCAGTGAGTGCTACTAGATGCCATGGTGTATCAAATTTCGTTCGTTTAGAGCTAGGGCTACTGTGAAGCCACAGAGCATGCAGAGGAAATCCTCCCCCAAACCGCGGCTGTTTCAATAATGCGCATGCGTAGAAATAAGCAATCAAGAAGGTACATGTAACGTACCTGCAGCTCCTAATATTATGCGCATGCGCAAACTCACATAAGACGTGTACCCACAATAGTATTAGTATTGATGCAGGCCTCATGATCACGCACTAGCTGCATGTTGTCAGTACAGTACTAGTATGATAGGACAATAAGTAGACAATCATGTCACGGTTATCCGGGCCTAAATTGGTCACTCAGGCTTGCCAGCAAGAACGTTAACCATAGTGATGTGAGAACATGCTATACATTAATAATTTTATATAGCCATTAGCTTTGATTTTGAGCCAAAAATATATAATTACCTGGTATATAATAATAGAATACCACATCTAATGCAACTAATGCAATGGTGCTCAAAAATAAATGTCACATTGTTAACGGTGTAGGTTAAGCTTTACTTCTTTAATGCATAGCTTGAGGCAGTCGTCTTTCAAATAACTTGGCAGTAAGTTGCTGTGGCAGATGAAGTCGTGGAAGCCCCTCCCAGTGGCAGATCGCTCTCCAGATAACACTCTTTTACAAAATTCATTGTCGGTACCATCAATGAAGTGGATAGCTACCTCATGATGTTCACTGCCACCTACTTGGTTGAGTAGCTGTACAGTGATGTCTCCTCGAAATGGCCAACGGAGGGAATCATCGTACTCTCCTCGCATCATGTAAAGATACACCGAAACGTGGCTGTTCTTGCGAACACCATAACCATTGGCATCCACCCTCAAGCACATTTTGTATCCACGAGGATGCGTGTAAAACCAAGGGCTGTACCATGAAGAATTTGAATCTTTCTTTTGTTGGAAGCCAGCCATGGTGAAGCTGACTGGAACAAGCACTACACGGTTATGTGGCTCACGTACAGCTCCGAGTTCACGTATAATCTGATCTTTTGTTTCCTCCTGAGCTTTCTTTATTTCACCCCTCAGTGTACTCAAATGACCTTTTAACCTCAGGTCCTGAGCTTTCTTCACCTCCCGGCTAGCTGCTGCCACCTGAGCACGGCAATCTTGCTCAACTTGTTTCATCAGCGTCTTATTTTCAGCTCTAGCTTTGGCTAACTGGATTTCAAGCTCACGAATTCGATAACTTAATTTCTTCAATTCCTGTTGATGACTAGCTGCTTGTAAGGACATATGACCCGCTAGATTGTGATTCATGTGGTTTCCCATATCCTTACGAAAGAACGTTTCCTTACAGCCGGCATACTTGAAAGCACACTCGACCATCTTCATGGGACACTCATCATCAATGTGACTCTCAAGATACTGTAGCTCTGGCGAAATTCCACACTCATTAGGACATGGTACTGGACGGGAAGGGCAGATTGGCCAGTGGTCGATTGTCACGTCGTGGAATGTTGCCTTGAAATTCTCACAGTATTCACAGCTATATGGTCGTTGCGTACATTGGTCTCCCTCGTGTTTCAGAAGCTCCTTTCGCTGAAAATCGTCACCACAGAATTTGCAAGCAAGCTTTGCTAGCTGACAACCGGCAAATCTGTTACCTGGATCCACTTGAAGATTCAAGTGCTGAGTTAGGCCAGCTAACTCCCCCACCCACTCACAGCCAGCCTCCTTATGACAGCAATAGACCCGAAGCTCATTCAGTGTTCGTTGAAGTCTCTTATCAGGTATGGTAGTGGTAAAATGGATATTGCACAGAGGGCACGGCCTCCTGTCGGACTTGACTCGCACGATACAGGTCTTGCAGAAGCTGTTTCCACAGCAGTCAACTAAATAAGGCTCTCTGAGAACACATAGGCAGATGGGACATTCAGTTTGAAGAACATCAGGGGGATCACTCACAAAGATACATTCATATCCTCCCTGGAGCTGATGGTGCTTTCTCCCAGACGCCAGACTGGCCATCATGCCATGTCATGAGGTCTGCAGCAATCTCTTCAATATTTCTTATTGTTCAGTTTATTGGATCAGTGACATATAATAATTATTTCCAGGTGACCAAATCAAATGATACTCCACAAGCTAGACTTTGCTTTATTTTTCTGAGTTATAGCTATAATATTGCTATAGCTATAGCTACCATGTAATACTGAACATGACATTGAGGTAAAATTAATTATCTATAATACATTATGACAGTGTATACTATCAGGAGCTTAATATGGCTCAATTAATTTTTAGGCACTGGACCTAGACAGGGGGTGGTTGCTTTTGATGTAATTGTTATGTCTATCAATGCCACAAACATATGAAAGTAATATGGGAATACAAAAAAAATGGGATAAAAGAAAATGTATTACAAAACTTTAAAAGAGACTTTCATTTGGTGTATAAAACTATGTAGGGTTAGGTCAATTTGTAATTTTTATTTCTTTAATACAAAATTTAAGGCAGTCATGCTGCAAGTAGGTTGGTAGTAATCCGGTGTGGGAAATAAATTGAGGAATGCCCCATCCATTAGACGATCGTTCTCCTACCAATACTCTGCTGCAAAACTCATCAATACAACAGTCAGTGACTGGAATAATTATAACAAGATGCTCGTAGTCTCCCAATTGGTCCAGTAGCTTTATAGTGATTTCTCCTCGAAATGGCCACTTTAGGATATTGTCATAGTCTCCAGGCATCATATATAAGGCAATTCCAACATGACTACCCTTATAATCACCCCAGCTATTGGCCTCTACATTCAGACACATCTTATATCCGCGGGGATGAGTATAGAATGAAGGGCTATACCATGAGGAGCTAAAGCTTTTCTTCTGTTCAAAGTTAGGCATGGTGAAGCTGACAGGAACAAGCCCTACATGGTTGTGCACTGACTCCACACGTTTCATGATTTCTTGCTTGGCTTCACTCTGAACTTTCTTAATTTCTTCTTTAATTTCTTGCTTTGTTGCACTCTGAGCTTTCTTAATTTCACCTCTAAGTGTACCCAGGTGACCTTTTAGCCTTTGTTCTTGAGCTTGTTTGATTTCCCGACCAACTGTTGCAACTCGATTCTTGCACTCTTGGTCTAGCGTTTCTTGCAATAAGTGATTTTTTGCTTCTAGCACTTGTAATTTAAGAGTAGCTTCACCCAACTGAGTTTCTAGCTCAGAAATTCGGCTAGTAAGCTTCTTTAGTTCCCGTTGATGATTAGTTGCCTGCAACGACATGTGGAGCGCCAGGCTCTGAGTGATGTGATTAGGCATATCTTTACGAGGCAGCTTCTCACAGCATCCTGCATACTTGAAAGAACAATCGATTTCCTGCAAAGGGCACTCATTTTCAATGTGGTCATCAAGAATTTCTAATTTGGGGGATGTCCCACATCCATTAGGACATGGTACTGGGTGGGAGGGACAGACTGGCCAGTGGTAAGTAATGACATCATCATACGTTGACTCATATTCTCTACAATAGTCGCAGCTATATAGACGCTCTGGGCATATATCTTTCTCATGCTCTTCGAGATCTTTACGCTGAATATCATCACCACAGAACATACATTCGATGTCTACTAGCTCACATCCTATCAACCGGTCACCTTCTTCTCGAAAGTTTATATTCAAGTGCTGTGTTAGGCCACCTAACTCCCCCACCCACTCACAGCCAGCCTCCTTATGACAGCAGTAGACCTGAAGCCCATTCAGTGTTCGTTGAAGTCTCCTGTCAGGCATGGTGGCGGTAAATTGGACATTGCACAGAGGGCATGACTTGCTCTCCTCCTTGATTGGCTCAATACAGGTCCTACAGAAGCTGTTGCCACAGCAGTCAATGAGGTAGGGCTCTTTGAGAACACACAGACAGATGGGACACTCTGTCTGAAGGACTACTGGTGGATCATTGACAAAAATACACTCGTATCCTCCTTGGAGGCGATGCTTCTTTTCCTTTGCAGGTTTATAGATAACCTGTTCTGCTTCACAGCTGCCAGCAGCGAGAGGGTCAGTGGTAGTCGCCATTGTCTGTACATGCAGTACAACTTTTTGGACATTCATTAATTTTTTGAAAATATTTTCGGTTTATTGGATCAGACTTGGCACAGCTGCACCATAAAAATTACGTAATTTATACAGCTATATACTGAGGATATGAATGTTTATGATAAATAACACAAGAAATCATGGAATAACACAACAGATATACTGTATTACCTCTAATTTAACGGACACCAGAAAAATAGCTAATTATTTTGGCCAATGTCCGCTATAGCTAATTAGAGCACATGAAAATAGTTGGCGTTCGAAGTGTCCGATGAATTAGAACACGCTTTCACGCATGCGCATTCGGTCAAATGGACATGCGATCGAGCAGCTGCAGAGATTGAGTAAATGAGACGGTACCTGGAGCTCCCTGTTCATGGTGGGAAAGAGAACAACTTGCCTCCTTCATACACTGATATGGGTATAGGTAGCGTGCATGTGCTAGCCGAGCTGTCTGCATTAGAACAACGATATCTGGATGATTAAAACAACAAAAATTCAAACTTCATTGACTGTCCGGTGTAATTAGAGGTAAAAAATAATTCGAAATGGTGTCCAGATAGTCTGTTAAATTAGAGACAATACGGTATGTAAGCATAGGCTGAATAATTACAAGTGTACTACCGTTATGTGGTGAGGAATAGGTCAATTATTGAGCTTTACTTCTTTAATACAGAACTTGAGGCAATCATCCTTCAAATAACGTGGTACTAAACAGCTATGGCTGATGAATTCGTGGAAGCCCCACCCACCAGAAGACCGTTCTCCTAATACTACTCGTTTACAAAAGTCGTCATCAGATTTATCAGTGACATCAATAACTCGGGTGTGATGTACACCGCCTGCGAGTTGATTCAGCAGCTGTAAAGTGATATCTCCTCGAAATGGCCACTTTAGTGATTCATCGTACTCTCCTCGCATCATGTAAAGATACACTGAAACATGGCTGTTCTTGCCATCTTTCCATCCGTTAGCTTCCACTCTGAGGCACATTTTGTATCCACGAGGATGGGTGTAGAATGAAGTGCTATACCACGAAGAATCCGTGCTCTTCTTTTGTTCAAAATCAGGCATAGAAAAGCTGAAAGGAACGAGCTCTGCGAGGAAATTGTGCACAATTGACTTCAAATGCTTTAAAATCTCTTTCTCTGTGTCACTCCTGTTTTCTCGTATTTCCATCCCAGTGGGATGATTAATTAACTCTTGCTGTTGAGCCTGTTTGATTTCCTCACCCACCTGAGGTTTGCATTGCTGGTTAACTACTCCTTGGAGTAAATTTTTTACTTCTAATTCTCTCAGCTTAAGCGTAGCTTCAAGTTCAGAAATCCTGCTGGTAAGCTTCTTTAGCTCCCGTTGGTGGTTGGTTGCCTGCAAAGACATATGAAGTGCCAAGCTTTGAGTGATGTGATCGGGCATATCTTTACGAAGCAGACTCTCTTTGCATCCGGCATACTCGAAAGGACAATCTATTACTTGTAAAGGGCATTTTTCAACATGGTCGTCTAGCAGTTCTAATTTGGGGGATGCCCCACATTCGTTAGGACAAGGCACTGGACGGGAACGGCATTCTGGCCAGTGGTTGGTGGTCACATCCTCGAATATTGACTTATAATCCTCACAGTATTCACAATTGTATGGACGCTTCGTGCAAATTTCTTCTTCGTGTTCCTTAAGGTCCTTACGTTCAATGTCATTACTACAGAATGCACACATAATCTTTGCTAGTTGACAACCTGTCATTCTATCGGCTTTTCCTTGAGGCTTTATATTCAAGTGCTGAGTTAGGCCACCTAACTCCCCCACCCACTCACAGCCAGCCTCCTTATGACAGCAGTAGACATGAAGCTCATTCAATGTTCGTTGAAGTCTCTTATCAGGTATGCAAGTTGTAAACTGGATATTGCATAGTGGACACAGCTTGCTCTCATTTTTGATGGGCTCAATACAGGTCCTACAAAAGCTGTTTCCACAGCAATCAATGAGGTAGGGCTCTTTGAGAACACAGACAGATGGAACATTCCGTTTGAAGAATTTCTGGCGGATTCTTGGCAAAAATACACTCGTATCCTCCTTGGAGATTATTATTATTAGATGATGCTTCTTTTCCTTTATAGGTTTGTTTGTAGCCTGCTCTGCTTCACAGCTGCCAGCAGCTGGAAGCTCACCTTCGGTAGTAGTCGCCATCGTCTGTATACATGTAGCCACCCCTTTTCTGACTTTTCAAAATAATTCGGTTTATTGGATCAAATCCTACCTGCTGACTTGGCAGTAGTGCACTCTAATTTACCGAATCGATCGTCCCTAAAGTAACATTGAAAGCTCCACGTTGCATCTGCAAACGTAGGCACAAATCTAAGAATAATAGGAGTAAGTACAGAGACACAATGGGTAAGTTACTGATGCTGGTGTTGCCATCTGAGAACATTTGTTAAACGGACTCTGCTATTTCTCTTCCGTCATTCAGGGAGCTTCTTTTCTCGGCTGTTCTCCGGTCTATGGGGAAGTAAGGAGATGAGGATACTGATCCTTGGCCTCGATGGAGCGGGAAAGACGACCATCCTCTACAGATTACAAGTTGGGGAGGTCGTCACAACAATACCAAGTAAGCTCACCTTCTCAGCAGAACTACTGTTGAGAGATAGTCCAGTGTAGCTGATCCTCGGTCTTAGACTCGTGCCCAGCCCCCTTTTGCGCACGCGGAGAGAAGGGGTCTAGACAAGCATATATAGGGCCTGTGTCGCTGAGGCATGCACGATATCAAGTATTTCTGGTGTACGTGAATAAGAAATACAAAATATATTAACGTTGGGTACCAAGGGTTCTATCGCGCACATGTACAAACGTGCTAGTCTCATGCATGAGACTAACAAACATGCACGCCCACAGTCATTAATTTGCATTCCAGTCATGCCCGCGCAGTCATGTGACTTGATCCGTGCATCTGATTGGAGCACACTATACATTGCACGGACGATACGGGCTCTATACAGTAGAACTTCCGAATAACGGACACATTGGGAGCAGGCCTTTTGTCCTTTATATGGAGGTTGTCCCTTTACAGAAGCGGAGATAATTTACATAATAATATAATATAGTCTACACATTATGATAGCTATATAGCTAGTTAGCGTTTGCAGAGGTGACTGGAGAAAGAATCAACAGGAAAGCAGGATATGAGCTGGATTTGAATCTACTTCAATAGAAGTACTGTGTATACACTTGAATTGTATCATGCATTGATGCATTAGTCTCTCCCCAGACCCACCTTCAAGATAGCACCCCTCCTACAAAGGGGAAGGGCCTGGCTAGGCTATCATGATTACGTCACTGGCCGCGAAAAGGGGTGTGGCTTCCTGGCCGTCCGCTATTTAGAAGTGAAATTATACTGAGAGGTTCAATCGGGTCCGAACAATCCGTCCGTTATAGAGAATTGAGAGGTTGTCCGCTCCTCGGAGGTTCGTAATGTACTAAGTCTATGGCAAATTCAATCCGTTCCATAGCGGTTGTCCGTTATATAGTGGGTGGTCGCTCCTGGGAGGGTCCGTTATGAGAAGTTCCACTGTACACGTTTATCCAGACCCCTTCTCTCTGCGTGCGTGAAAGGAGGCTGGGCACGAGACAACCTCAGTCTGTGAAATACGGGTGACTTTCTCTGTGGGTGACTACATGTATATAGGTGGCTCCAATTTGGCCTAGTGGAGGTGGAAAATAATGTGAATAAGAGTATACATGTATTATACCACCAGTGTGACGGATTGAAAATTCTTGGATCGTTGCTCTGAGACTCATGTGATGTTCATGAATCACTAGATCTCCAATATAATTTGTATCAGCTGAGATATTTGTATTAAAGACTAGATGAGCATGCTACTCCTCTGGCAGTAGTAATAGTTTATAGATCTCACCCAATCTGCTCCTATGTACTTTTGCTTCACTGTATTGGGGGGGGGGGTGTATCAGGCGCACGAGTCTGCAGTCTTAATGTCTCCATCACTTTCTAGTTTGATTTAATTACAATATCATGTATATTATGTTGTTTATTCTTCAGCTATTGGCTTCAATGTGGAGAGTGTCACATACAAAAACCTTAAATTTCAAGGTATGCCAAATCTGGACTGGACATGTGTCTAAGATTATGTTTGACTGCTATTAATTTTTTTTTATTCTTTTCAGTGTGGGATCTAGGAGGACAGACAAGCATAAGGTCAGTAGGGCTGGACTTGCAGTGTTTTCTTTGGAGGGGTGGGGGGGGGGGGGGGGGGGTGGTAACGTATGCAGCTAAGTATGGTCGAGGCATAGGATAATTTTGTATGAAATTTAGTCATGGCTATTACTGTGAGGTGCGTACAGGGTGGGATATAGAACATCCCCCCCCCCCCCCCACCAAAAAACACGCTCAACTAGCACTCTCCTAACTCTCCATAGAAAGCCCTGAACCGCAATAATTGTATAGGTGTGTTTGATTAACAATAATAATTTGTCATGTGTGGCTAGACAAATAACTTTGATGCTCAGGCCTTCTAATCTGCTGCAATCAAGGGTGTATTGTGGTTTAAAGAGCGTCATGTTATGGCTTTATGCAATGTTTACTGGAAATTCCCTACCCACTTCAAGCAAAACTAGATAGCAGCAAGGGCTCATTATAGACTCCCATAAGCCCTTGATAGCAGTTGTCCCCCCCCCCCCCCCCCCCCCCCCCAAAAACAAACAAGTGTGTGGTGCAGCATATAGTACATCAATACCACTAAGGCTAGCGAGATTATTAAATTTTTGTCTATTATTGTATGATCACAGACCCTACTGGAGATGTTACTATGCCAACACAGACGCCATCATCTACGTAGTGGACAGTGCAGATAGAGAAAGACTAGCAATCTCAAAGTCTGAGCTAGTCTCCATGTTGGAGGTGAGCAACTGTGGTATATATACATGTGTTTGAGTATGTGCGTGTGTGTTTGTGTATGTGATATGCGAACCTCTAATAAAGGACCCTCCGAGAAAGGGACACTGTATGTTAGACCTCTCTATAGGGGACACTGTTTGGGGTCCCAAAAACTACTGTTCCCTAATGTCTCTATTCATTGAGAACCTCTGAGAAGAGGACAACCTCTCTATAAGGGACAAAGCAGCTGAATTTATATTGTTCCTAAAGTGTCCTTTGTTTGGAGGTTTGACTGTTCACTTGTGTATCGATGTGTCTAAGGGTGCATAAACTGTGATTGTTTCTCCTTTTAGGAAGAAGAGTTAAAGAAATCATTATTAATGGTGTTTGCAAACAAACAGGTAAGTTAAATATGAAAGTCTCTCTCTCTCTCTCTCTCTCTCTCTCTCTCTCTCCCTCCCTCCCTCCCTCCCTCCCTTTCCCCTTCTTCCTCCTCCCCCTTTATGCTGTCTTCTCCTATCCTCTCCCCCTAGGACATAGAGGGTGCCATGTCTCCATCTGAAATCTCCAATGCTCTTGGTCTCTCAGCCTTGAAGAACAGAACGTGGGCTATATTCAAGACATCAGCACTAAAAGGGGAGGGGCTAGAGGAGGCAATGGAATGGTCAGTCAGTACTAGCTTAGAAAATCTGTACCAACCTAAGCTTACGAAATTTATGACTTTGTTCCTCTCTCTTTTAGGTTGGTGAATGCTCTGAAGGGTACAACTTCTTAGCACTGTGCTGCAAAACGAGATCAGAGAGTTATGACAATTTTACCTAATTCTTACTCAAACAATAGCCACTCTTTTCTTATCTAAATTTTATACTACATTGTATTGCAGCCTAACACAATACTCGAATATTATTTTCACCGGAAGTAAGGGTAGGAGTGTAATCCACAGTATGAACTTTGCGTGTGGTAATGGTCGTCAACATGGTGGGTGCCACAATTATTGCGGAGTTGCATGAGCTCGTGAAATTTGAATCACTCTTGGTCCCATGCACATGCAATCAACAAAAAAATTCCTGCCAAGTTAACCTATGATGGAAATATGATGATGGACTTTGAAAGCTGTACTACGCTGTCTATAGTTCATCTCTGTGATTGAAGCATGCATTGAGAGTAACAAGTTATGGATGGTCTACATTTATTATGCGTGTGCATGTGAATGCATTCTAAGTTGGAACATACATGTATGTGCACGGTGCATGTGGGTGATGAAGTTAGTGATAGCTACATGATGATCAGTGTGTGGAGTCCTACAAGTAGCTACACTAGTACTATTATTTTGATTGAACCCATGCAGATCCCCCATCATCATGATCACTTAGGAGGATATATACCATAAGGAGGAGATGCCCTTAGCTATAAATTTTCAGTAGTTGCAATAATTATTCATGGTGAAGCCAAATAACATAAGGTCAGAGTTGAGCTAGCATTACCCAGTAAGTCTTATAGTAGTTCTCATGACTAGCTACCTATTGACCTGGCCCTTGCTTTAACTAGAAGTTCATACTGTACTATTGTATACTTCACACAAACCTGTGAGTAAAAATACAATTGAGCGACACCAGGAGTACATTACTAGGAGTGTGCAACGCACACAATAGTAGTACAAACATCTCTTTCCAGATTTGACATCACAACCACCCTTGTACATGGGCCTGAATATCTGAGTTACATTCTGTATAGCTGCAGCTGCAGCTAGTTACTGATAGGACAGTGCAGACACAACCTTCATGGCTTCATGGTTTTAGTGGTTGCATATTAATGATATTCTGTGATGTCAAATCTGGAAAGAGATGTTTGCACTACTATAGTGTGCGTTGCACACTCCTAGTAATGTACTCCTGGCGACACTTTATGTACTTGTTATATCAGTTAAATATGCCTATCTCATCTTACAGTATGTAGCTATTACCTTCCAAGTTTGTCAAGCATTGTATCTGCCAGCCTCATTAATAATGAATGCACAGGAGTGCAGAATTTAACCCTCACCGGTACACGCATGTATGACTCGCACATGTAGAGCTATAGCATATTACATCTCAGTATGTATATGCCTGCTCAATATCAGGAATATTGAACTAGATACATCCTACCATATATACATACCCCGCATCCGGTGAGATACTCCAGTTTTCTTCAGTGTCAGTGCATGATTGGGGCGAGCCTGAGCGAGCCCCACATAAACGGTACAGCTGTGCGCAAATTTTATACTAGTGTCATGCATTGCATGTTTGGGGCAAGCCTGAGCTGAAAAAGTGATGCAGATAATTAATGAATAATGATCATATTATAGAAGATTATAATAATATTATGATTAGAGATTATTTTGATGTGGTAGTTAAAGTGAATGATTACCTGATTCAATTTTATAATTTTTTGCTAGTGCTTAATTTCATAATAATAATTATTATGATTATACATAAAAGGGAACACTTAAATAAAAGGGAACACTTTGCACCCACTAGCTCATTGTACCTACAGTCCATAGCTAGTAGATCCCGGTATGGACCACGTGGAGGTGGTTCCCAACCCACACCATCTAAATTATGTGTGTATGCATACACATACATGTACATATAGCATGCCTATCTAACTTGAGTCTTCACATGGGGCTTGTCTTCACATGGGACTTGTCTTCACCCAAAATGATGCTTTTCACGTGGGTCTTGTCTTCACCTAGGACAATACTCTTCATGTGGGACTTGTTTTGCCAATGGATGTTTGCCTTGGACTTACAAATATCTTCACCTATAGCTAGGAATTGTCTTCACCCACGACTGTCTTCGCTTGGGACTTGTCTTCACCCATGACCGTCTTCACCCATGACTGTCTTCCCACATGACTTTGCAGGACTTCATTCTTCTCTTTGAAGGACTTCAATGTGGTGGAGTGGGTGTTGCAAAATAGGATTCTGGAGGGTGGGGTGGTATATAAATCACAAATGCATATTAGGAGGGCTGGAATAAAATTATGATATTACGACTTCCGAGTGATAGGGAGAAGTACATGTAGTTGAATAAAATAGTGTAAAACTTCACCTGGAACGTATTACATATACAGTGGACTCTCCGAATAACGGACACCTTGGTACATAG
Source organism: Cliona cf. orientalis (assembly GCA_963930775.1). Classification (NCBI taxonomy): domain Eukaryota; kingdom Metazoa; phylum Porifera; class Demospongiae; order Clionaida; family Clionaidae; genus Cliona; species Cliona cf. orientalis. The sequence continues at coordinate 4,536,082 of OZ005690.1, forward strand.
GCTTCTGTCCTTTATTCGGGGTATGTCCTTTATTGGGGTGTTTTACCTTTGTCACCTCCCACTTCATCTAATATTAATTTTATAGCCAATAGTTCATTGTTATAAAGAAATTGATGACATACTCAAGTGTTTTCATGACAATGTATTGCACTATTTAGTCTGTTTCAAGGAAGTGATCTACTAGACAAGTGTCAATTGCGTCATGGTGGACGAATGGCTAGCTACTTGCCATTTGAGCAAGTAAAGCAGTGGCTGTTGTCATTACTATAGCTAGACAAAGTATTACCGTTTTTTAGTGTCTACATGTATTACCGTCTTATTATTTTTGTACAGATTGTTAATAATGCCATGAACTGCATGTAAGACGGTCGTGGGCGGGGTTAGCCACACCCACCGCGTCCGTTAGTCGGAACGTTTTTTGCATAGTACTGTATTACTTCGTGCAAGCTGCTGTGTCCGTTATCCGGAATTCGGAGGTTGTCCGCTATTCAGGTGCTGCTACTGTATTAAACATATGGAGATATCGGTTGGTACATATAGCAGTGTCCGTTATTTGGTAGAGGTCCGTTATTGGGAGTGTCCGTTAATAGAGAGTCCACTGTACTTAGTATTTACTTGGATATATATATATATCTATTGATTACCATAATAAGACTTATCTTTAAGGTACCATTAAATTGCGTGGGCGTGAGGTGGGGGATATGACACCTAAACCACATCAAAGTCATTAGTGAGGTGCATGTTGTGTAACCACGCCCTTTTAATTGCACAGGTCTCAGGGGTGTGGCTGCTAGAGCCGGAAGTGTTCATTTAATATCCTCCATGGACCGGAAGCCGAGCCGGAAGGGAGGGGCCAGGCCACGCCCAAAACAGCCCCACCCTGTTCCCCAAGGACCACCATTCTCAATCAAGTGCCTACTAACCACCGGATGTCCACCGGAAGCCCACAATCAATCCCAATTAAAACACACAGCTTCCTCAAGGCCAAAACACACACAAACACTTGGAGGCCGTTCTGCCACACCGCCCACGCAAGAGCTCACCTCATTTCCTGTGTGGGCGGAGTAACAACACGTCATCGCAACCACATCCGCTTCAAACCATCGTCAGCTTCCGTCCGGCCGTACAGGCCCCTCGATCGTACCGCCGTACAGTGCCTCATTAACAGACATGGCCTCACCTTTGACCTCCTGCCACGCCCCCAAAGCCTCCTCGCGGGGTTCAAAGGTCACCACCGCTTCCGGGACACGCCCACCTATCGCCGAGGCCAAGTCCCAGGCGCCGATGTCCAAGCACTGGCCTGTGAAGCCACGCCCAATCGGAAGCAATAAAACCTGCATTAACGCACACGCACACACTCCACACAGTGCCAGGAACACGCCCACATGCTTAATTAGGCCTAATTAACCTTTTTTTTTTAAGTCGTTGCGGTTAATAGTTAAGAAAGAATGCTTTGATCTTGCTTTGATGTGGGCAATTACCGGTGTTTTCTTCAGGGGCCACTTCCGGTCGCTAATTACACGCGCATAATCATCCCTGGCCGATTCTGGACACGCCCACCTTCGACCAAAAGCACTCGTATGGCCTCTTCGGCCACGCCCCTTCACGATTCGCTAATTGAATTAGCCATTCCTGACGCTCACGCCCACGCAATTAAATGGTACCTTAAATAGAGGCAATTAAATATTGACTGTCGGCACTGTAGGATGGAGGCGACTATCATGCAGCTGTAGACCTACAGGCCTACACGGCACTATGAGACTGTCTGTCATTGTTTGATTGGATCTGTATCAGTGGTCTTCAAGATCTATCATAGTCTGGTCCAGACCCTTCCCTACTATGCGCGTGATATAAATACGCGTTTTAATTTTCGCGACCAAAGAGGAAGGGTCTGGGACCAGACTAAATCTATCATGCTATGGCTTTACTAAAGTTTATATCGAGTCGCAGCTACTGACAGAGACTTTCAGAGGCTCAGCTCAGGCTCGCCCCAAACAGACCATACATGACACTAGTAGCTATATAGGTGTAGGATTCTTAGACGACCCTTACCATAGGGACGGACGGACGGACAAAAATCGCCAAACGATTGCAGTAACCCTCCGCCTACGCTTTGCGGCGAGGGTTAATAATGGCTAAGTACTAGAGACGATGTTTTAATATCAGTGGGGCGAGCCTCCGCGAACCCCACACAAGTACAAATGATTTGGTATACACATCGGAATTAATTTTATGATTGACTAGAGGGAGTGGAACTATGGTTAGAACGTGTCTCTAGCTACTCATAGTTCAGCGATGATTATTTTGCTAGCAACAGTCACTTGTTCTTGATCTTTTTAGGGCCTTGAATTTGGAGTCTCACATGGACCCTTTGCACTCAACTTGAAATGTTTCGCTCTGCCTGCCTAAAACGACATATTTTTCTCTGTAACTTGCCCCTCTCAATCTGAGTCTCTGCAGCTCTCCTTTTGAATTTTCTGATATTTGCTTCTGCGTTTTCTCAGTCTTTCTTCCTTTTTAACCGCTCGATGTCACAGAGCCTGCCCTCTTTCTCTAGCTCTGTTCGCTCCACTCTCGCGCTTGGCTCGTCGTATGCGCATGCGCGTAACGGAAGAAATATTGCATATCGTTGAAATGGAAGACAGGTATATACGGAATGACGGACGGCAGATAAATATACAAACGGAAAATCTCGATTGACATCACTTGTGTGGGGCTAGCTTCGGCTCGCCCCAATCAAGCTGTAGCTAAAGACAAGAAACACCTCATGTACTCTACTAACTGTCGGTGAAAATACTATGGCAGGTTGTAGAATGTGGTGTCTGTTTAACAAAGAAGCCGTCACCATAATCTTGTGGTATGTAACGTGTATATTTGTTAGCATTTCTGTCTCTCAGTCAGTACCATATGACTACTTAGGATCTAACAGTGTTATTGTTCTTGTACTTGCGTACGGTTCCATAATCGCTTTATATTCCTTTCTTGGATTATTTGCTGATGTATTTATCGGAAGATACAGACTGATACAGTTTAGTTTGAGGGTACAATGGATAGTGGTACTGGTGTCCACTTTCATCACAGCATTACAGCCAGAGTACAAGTTTCCAACTTGGTTACAAGACATGCTGTACTCAATTATGTCAATCATGGAATTGTTGGGGCAGTCAACATTTCAAATTGTGGCCATACAATTTGGCATTGATCAACTCGAAGGAGCCCCAAGTGAAGTTCTCAGCGCATTCATCTATTGGTACTTTATGACAGAAAGGCTGTCCTTCTTGCTGTATCAGTGGATCTACTATGTACTTAATTGGATCCTTGCATCATCTTTTGGGGTTATAAAAACTACCGTAATGATTAAAATTGGCTGGAATTTATTTGTGGCAGTTTGGGTTTCCATTGTGCTGGTTGTAAAGAACTGCTGTATGTTGAGCTGGTTCTCAATAGGAGACAGAATGCCAAATGACGTTCAAAGAGAAGATCCTAGGTCTAGTAAATCTAATCCATATCATCTCATTTATAATGTTTTGAGATATGCCCAGAAACATACTTATCCAGCTCAACGCAGTTCTCTGACATACTGGGAGGACAATATCCCATCAAGAATTGATCTTGGAAAGAGTAAGTATGGTGGTCCATTCACAGCTGAAGAGGTTGAAAATACAAAAACATTTCTTCATCTTATTAAACTGCTTCTTTCCTTGTCGGGAGTTCTTTATACATTGTTTTCTATTAAATCTAGTTTGTACTATAGTTACCTGCATTTCAGTCACGGCATATCGGACAGCACACGGTTATACCTGATTAAGTGTCTGTGCAACACAGTAACAGTCAGCCTCGTAATATCTTTCTATTTTATTTCACCGTATATTCGAAGGTATATTCCCAGTATGTTGAAGAGAATTGGAATTGGTGCTTCAATTGCCACTATTTGTACACTAGGTTTGCTTCTCATCGATTCTATTGGACATGCCACTAGAATTAATGTTCCCTGCTTTTTCCCCACATCGAATAATGGAACATCAGCACTGAATTTGAGTCCGTATCTGAACATTATCCCTTACATACTGTATGAGCTTTCATACATGATTTTAAGTATCTCCCTTATCGAGTTCATCATAGCTCAATCGCCCCATTCTATGAAAGGTGTACTGATTGGTTTCTATTATGTTCTTTACTTTGGACTTAGTGGAATTCTTCTTCTTGTTGAATTCTTAGTATTTAAAAAATATCCCGTTCACAATTCACTGAGCAGTGGAACGGTATATTATATTATTACACTATTCTTTGCTCTACTGAGTACGATAGGCTACATACTCACATCAAGGAGATACAAGCTGAGGGAGAGAGATGAAGTGATTAACTTCCATATGTTTGCAGAGAAATATTATGAAAGTTAACACAGAATGTGAATTTCATATATAATTATTGATTACTTGATTCCATTTTATATTATTTAGTATATAAATCATCATGTTTACTGCTACAATAATATTAATAGTTTATGGACTATTGTTTTCTTAAGTTAACTGTTAATGCTTGAAGTTTGTTTTAACAATACATACCCTGTGCAGCTTTACATATTGGGAAAATGAAATCCCCTCAAGGATCAACCTTGATTAGAGGAAGTACGTAGGTACATTCATAATTGAAGAGGTTGAGGATGTGAGGACATTTCTTCATCTCTTTAAACTACTACTCTCCTTGGCAGGCATTCTGGTTTCCCCATTATTTAACCGGGCAGCACAATATATATATTACTTGTGATTACACTAAAAAGCAATCTTTTGATCAGTGCTGTATGTCATACAGCCACGGTGGGTTTCCTAATTCTAGCTCATGCATTATTCTTGTACTTCTGCAAGTATTATCTAAGTATGCTGAAGCAAATAGGAATAGGCTCTGTCTTTACGTTCACCTGTGCACTGTACGTTTTGCTTATTAAATGTCTTGATTATACTACCAGCATATTATATATATAGGTGAACGCTATATCAATATCATAGCTTACTTGAATCTTGTAATTCCGATAGTCTTGCTTGATATTTCTTACATTGCACTCACTGTCTCCCTTCTTGAGTTTATCATTGCTCAGTCACTGCACAATATGAAAGGAATACTAATTCATTTTCTATCAGTAGCTAATAAGAGATAATTGGTGTACAGCTAGCTTAGATACACAATGTCATGTTTTTAAAGGCAAATTGTCTTTTAAAACATGACTGTGATTGTGTATCTACGTATAGTTTATTTTCAATATTATAAAAATAAACTATAGATACAAAATAAACTATAGATACAAAATAAACTATAGATACACAATGTCATGTTTTTAAAGGCAATATTGAAAATAAACTATAGTATTTTGAGAGTTTTACTATTCCTTCAGTACTGCTGCTATGCTGTACTTTCCAAAGAACGAAGGGATGTTTTTAAAAGTAAATAGCACTGATTGACGCTCGGAATAGCATGTGCACTAGCTATTTGGTCTAGGATCATAAGCCTTCATAAAAAAGGACTCTCTGTGGAAGAATACTCCACTGATGAGTAGAAACGTATGGTACTTAATAATGGAAGGATTCATAGTACTGATTGGTTTCATCACACTGGTGGTAATCATTAAAATGTACAAGAGGCGGACAAGGATCAGCATGAGTTATGAATAAACCAACTGGCAAGAAGGTGACATACAATAAACTAAAGAATTATAAGCTACTTTTGGTGTTCTAAACTGTGTGGCTTTTGCTGAAAATACTTTGTTTGTCATTTTTGGCGTCATCAATTTTGCTGATGCTAAGCTTATTGACTTCTCCCAAGTGACACACTACATAGACACTAGAATTAGGCCACTGTAACTTAAATGCTTGTTTCCCGTCCTCTCTTATGCCTGGAGAGCATGCGGGCGGGCGGTCATTATTCATTATTCATTATACATGAATATCATTATGTAACCACTAAGCCTTGCCCACTTCCTGTGGTTTACAAGGAGCATGACTAGCTGGCTAGCTGTAGCAATGCATAATGAATTTTGAGGCGGCTACAAAATAAGCATGCGGGCGGGTGACGGGAAACAAGGAATCAAGTTACAGTGGCCTTAAAGTTACGGCCCTTTGAAGTTTTCCCATATTATGTTTGTACGCGTGCGCGATCGTGCCCCAGTACAACGGAATGTTAATTTAGTTTTACATTTCTTATTCACGCACACCAGAAATACGTGACCTCATGCATTCCTCGGCGACACGGGCCCTATACGCAGACCCCTTCTCTCTGCGTGCGTGAAAGGGGGATGGGGACGAGACTACAAGGGTGAAGACAGCGGGGGAGCTTTGGGGGCTGAAGCCCCCCCCCCCAGATTTTCAGCTTTACATTTATTAATTTATATTTTATTCGGAACAATTGTTGACTTGTATCAAATATTGACTATTGTCAGTCTAAAACCTCCAAATTGTAATTTTATACACTACCAAATTCATGAGAATTTCTCCTCAAAGTGCATTTTTATGACATTTTCAATAACAGGGCAGAAAATTTTCGCGCGCTTCGCGCGCAATGATCATCAACCCCCCCCCCCCACATTATAATCTGTGTCTACGCCCATGGACTAGGGAGGCACGCATTTTCAATGTTTTCCGCTCACGCGCTACGTGAGGGGCGGGGCTACGTGCGCACAGAAACGTGACGACCTTTACCCAATGCACTGGTCCACCTAACTGCTTGATAGAAGGTAGCTAGCGTAAGTCATCAACTCTCGACCGCCTAAGACGTTCGGGACTGTAACTCGGGCTGTGTATATGCTATGAACCTCGAACAAACTCCATTCGGTAGATAATTCATTTGTCTATTAAACGACCACTTACCATGTATTACTCTCGTTTCTGCAGGTCACTATGAGCAAGTATGTTAGATCCATGATTTTATGAATTGGCGACCGTTTCCACCTGTTGTCGACCGCCCAGTAATTTGTAACAGCGCTAATGTCGACCGATCGTCGATTTTTATAATAAATGTGCATGCAAGTACTAGATACCTAAAATAATACTTTCATCATGATTATTACTTACTATTATCATAAATATCAAGTTTTTATATCGAGTGAAACTTTTATATACGCAGGATGCACAAAATCAATACCATCGCCATACGTTCATAGTGCATGGCAAAACGCGACCACAACCAAAACCACCGTATAGTAGATATCGGTCGACAATAAAAGGTGGTCGACTATTGATGACTTACGCTACAATCATTTACTGTGGCTTCAAAGAATCACCAATACTCATGAGCTTGCACATGATGATTCATCTCAGTCATAGTCTCAGTCATTTCAAATTGTGGCCATACAATTTGGCATTGATCAACTCGAAGGAGCCCCAAGTGAAGTTCTCAGTGCATTCATCTATTGGTACTTTATGACAGAAAGGCTGTCTTTCTTGCTGTATCAGTGGATCTACTATGTACTTAATTGGAGCCTTGCATCATCTCTTGGGATTATAAAAACTAGCGTAATGATTAAAATTGGCTGGAATTTATTTGTGGCAGTTTGGGTTTCCATTGTGCTGGTTGTAAAGAACTGCTGTATATTGAGCTGGTTCTCAATAGGAGACAGAATGCCAAATGATGTTCAAAGAGAAGATCCTAGGTCTAGTAAATCTAATCCATATCGTCTCATTTATAATGTTTTGAGATATGCCCAGAAACATACTTATCCAGCTCGACGCAGTGCTCTGACATACTGGGAGGACAAAATTCCATCAAGAATTGATCTTGGAAAGAGTAAGTATGGTGGTCCATTCACAGATAAAGAGGTTGAAAATACAAAGACATTTCTCCATCTTATTAAATTACTCATTTCCTTGTCGGGAGTTCTTTATACATTGTTTTCTATTGAATCTAGTTTGTACTATAGTTACCTACATTTCAGTCATGGCATATCGGACAGCACACGTCTACACCTGATTAAGTGTCTGTGCAACACAGTAACAGTCAGCCTCATAATATTTTTCTATTATATTTCACCGTATATTCGAAGGTTTCTTCCCAGTATGTTGAAGAGAATTGGAATTGGTGCTTCAATGGCCACTATTTGTACACTAGGTTTGCACCTCATCGATTCTATTGGACATGCCACTAGAATTAATGTTCCCTGCTTTTTCACCACATCGAATAGTGGAACGTTAACCCTGAATTTGAGTCCGTATCTGAACATTATCCCTTACATACTGTATGAGCTTTCATACATGATTTTAAGTATCTCCCTTATCGAGTTCATCATAGCTCAATCGCCCCATTCTATGAAAGGTGTACTGATTGGGTTTTATTATGTTCTTCACTATGGACTTAGTGGAATTATTATTCTCGTTGAATTTTTAGCGTTTAAAAAATATCCTGTTTACAACAATTCATTGAGCAGTGGAACGGTGTATTATATTAAACATTGCTCTACTGAGTATGATAGGCTACATACTCACATCAAGGAGATACAAGCTGAGGGAGAGAGATGAAGTGATTAACTTCCATATATTTGCAGAGAAATATTATGAAAGTTAACACAGAATGTGAATTTCCCATAAATATCGATAACTTGATTCATTTTTATATTATAAAGTATATAAATCATCATGTTTACTGCTACAATAATAATAGTTTATGGACCATTGTTTTCTTATGTTAACTGTTAATGCTTGACAGTTGTTTCTGCATCAGTTTTAAGGAGGCTGAGTATCACTACGTATAGCTATCATAGCTTTGTTTATAATGGCAGCTTGGAACTTATTGAAAAACAGGCAAACAGTCACCATACTCTTGTGATATGTAACAAGCTGTTATTGTATTCATCAAGTCTATCGGTTTTTCCAGTACCAGCTACTTATATATGTGATAATTGGTGTACTATTGGTCAAGTAGCTTTATTTCTTTCTATAAATAATTGTATATTCAATTCTTGGATTATTTGCCGATGCCTTCTGAATCATTGGAACAGCTTATGGGTTCAATGGATAACAGTGATCATGTCTACCTTCATCAGTGAAGAGTATTATCACACTGCTCAATGGATTCAGTCTTTGCTTTTTTTTTATTCTCTTTATATTTTATATATTATGTTGGGACTGTCATCATTTCAAGTTGTGTCCATACAGTTTGGTACCGACCAACTTCAATTGCAAGGGGCTCCAAGTGATCACCTCAGTGCATTCGTATTCTGGTATCTCACGATAGAGCTTCTTTTGGCTGCACTGATTCAGTGGATATTTTATTTGCTTTCTCTCTCTAAAAATAAAAACATTACCGAAGAATTCCTCTTGTGTTGAGCCTTCTCAGTGCACTTTTGATTTCAGTCACTCTGAGTATTAAGAGTTGCTTCATGTCCGAGTGGTTCTCAAAATTTAATGAGAGCACAATATTAAAAAATTCAAATCCGTATCGCCTAATCTACCTCGTCCTAAAGTTTGCTAAGGAGCATAAATGTCCGGTACAGCGCAGTGCTTTTACGTATTGGGAAAATGAAATCCCCTCAAGGATCAACCTTGGTAAGAGGAAATACGGAGGTCCATTCACAACTGAAGAGATTGAGGATGTGAGGACATTAAATTTTCTTCATCTCTTTAAATTGCTACAATCCTTGGCAGGCATTCTGATTTCCTCATATTTTATTCAGTCGAGCAGCACAACATTAATTGTAATTACACCGAATAGCGATTTTTTGATCAGTACTCTATGTCATACAGCCACAGTGGGTTTCCTAATCCTAGCTCGTGTGTTATTCTCTAACTTCTGCAAGTATTATCTAAGCCATAGCAATTTGTGGACAATCGTTCGTTTTGTGAAACTGAGCTGCACTTCTATTTGTAACATTAATTGTTATTACTCTCTATTGCTGATTTCTGCATGCTATAACTATAAAAAGGCTAGTATTTCTTATGTGTGGATGCTCATGTGCTATCATTGCCAATCTACATCAGAACTATTCTTGGCATCTGCGCAACCCCGCATCTTAGCATTAAATTTTATGATTTCACTACTCTGTGGCTGAAGCTCTAGCCACCTGGATTGATATAAATTGCCTATCACTTCAGCCAGCAAAATGCTGCTCCATGCTCATATCCAGGAGGAGCTGTGCAATTCCTCCCCCTATCATCTAACTGCCTGCCTGCTAAATTCTCCTTAGTCAAATACCTTGGAGTATACAGATCAGCTCAGACCTAACATATTCATCACACATATTAACTAAACTCTGTAACAGAGCAAGACCATAATAATTATTGATTTCATGTATCGGCGATTCTCTAAGAATGCAGACACAAAGACACTACGTACTTCAGATTTATAATTATAATATAAGACACTCATCAGGCCCCACCTGGAATACAGTAACTGTTCCATTGTATGGGACCCATACCTATAGCTAATGATATTGAGGCCATTGAGAAGGTCCATGCATGGAGTGGTTTGGTCTGAGGATGCATACTGTGTGTCTGAAACAGTCCATGGGACTTGAATCAGGAGGAATTGCTTCAAGCGATAAATATAGCCTCACTGGAACATACTATAGGTTGCACTGACTATTGCATTTGCCTATAATTACCCAAATAAGAATAGGATCTGTCCTTACATTCACTTGTGCACCGTATATTTTGCTGATTAACTGTCTCGAGTATACTACCGGAATAGGTGAACGCTATATCAATATCATAGCTTACTTGAATCTTGTAATTCCGATAGCCTTGTTTGATATTTCTTACATTGTGCTCACTGTCTCCCTTCTTGAGTTTATCACTGCTCAGTCACCACACAGTATGAAAGGAATACTAATTGGAATCTTTTACATCATTCGCTACGGAACTGGAGGACTCTTTGCTTTAATTTAAAAACTTCTGTGTATGCACCTCCACAGTGCTATCATGGAATAGTCAGTTAGGCTGTAGTTGCAGTCATTACCCTAGTGAGTGGTATTGTGTTCTCTATTGTAGCCTGCAAGTACAGGTTGAGGGAGAGAGATGAAGTGGTTAACGTGCACATCTTTGCAGAGGAGTACTATGGAACTAGTCTAAGAGAAGATGATTCAAATTCATACTCTGATATTATGGATCAGGATGCATGATTGTGGCTGACCTTGCCTGTATACTATGTATAATGAACCCCCATGTTTATAATAACTATAATAATATTAATATGAGTATGACATAGTATCATACATACAATATAATATATAATATACATTAGTTGAAATAATCATGCACTGTACTCATTGCTTAATCGAAGTATGGTCCTATAGTATTATGCTTTATCTTGTCTACCATACAGAAGCATTGTAGGTATGAAATTAATTTTGTGATCTGTTTCTTTCATGTGTAACACCTAAATTATTAACTGTTATGAACCTACACAATTTGTATAGAGCATGGACTTAATCTAAAATATTAGATGTGACACCTGACCTCACTCTAGTCTTTGATAACTTCCGTGGTTATGTGGAATGTACTTATTTCTATCAGTAATAAAGAGGTAATTGGTGTACAGCTAGCACTATCAACACAATGTCATGTTTCATGTTTTTGAAAGCAATTTTGAAAATAAACTAGTACTTTGAGAGGTTTACTATTCCTTCAGTACTGCTGCTGTGCTGTACTTTCCAGAGAATCAGTGAAGTGATGTTTTTGAAAATAGCATTAAAAACATAGTAAAGTTTATCATTTCTTTGGTACTGTTGCTACATTGTACTTCCAGTGAATGAGCAGATGTAAATTTGATATATCAAGTTTGTTATACAGAGAGCTATGCTATAACTGACCAACCATCCAATACTGCATCAACTAATGATAAATTACCTTGGCTAAACTATTCTGAAAGAATATTATGTTAGTCACAGCTTAGCTACATGTTGAACATTTCTTTCACTTACCATTGCTATCTTCACTACTGGTAGTCTAATTAAAGTACCGTATGAGGCATGGCACTCGAGTCAATCTCAATAAGAGAAGAGGACAACCACAAGAGCTGTTGTAGACCAACTTTCAAAACTAAAGGGCTTAAACACAAAGGAGCTCTTTTGGTACTGATTTGGAGTTTCCTGTGCTGTCCAGTGTACCACTACTTCACACTAAGAAAGATATCGCGAAGTCCCATCAAAGGAAAGTTGCCCTTACAATCAGATGCTGCAATATCAATGGGCTTATTGCTACCAATAGGCGGATGGCTGGCAGACGCTTTCTTTGGAAGGTACAAAGTGATACGTTGTGGCATATGGATAATGTGGTTTGGGGCAACGCTGAATGGGGTTAGCCTAGTAATTGGTAGAGTGGTTGAAGCTTATGGGACTCACGGTGACCCCTGGGTATCTCTGTCCTCTAAATTCATCATGGGAATTGGTCTAGGGGCGTTTCTAGCTAACATTGTCCAGTTTGGAATCGATCAGTTGATTGATGCTTCTAGCACAGAAATCAAATCAGTCATTATTTCGTTCACGATGACCATTTTCTCCTCTGGCATAGTCATGTACTACAGCAGCTATTGTGTGCAAGAGTATGTGGCTGTGATGATCATAGCGACGTTTTTAACTCTGGCTGTTTGCTCAGATTTCATTGTTGGTCATTGGCTCACAAAGGAACAAATAATTGAGAACCCACTGCCTCTGATATTGAAAATTGTTCATTACACGATCAAACACATGTACTACCTGAAAGGGCGGAAAATATTATATTATTCTCAAGAGAATCAAGGGATTCTGTCTAAATTCAACATTGCAAAGAGGGTCTACAATGGACCTTTCTCAAGTGAACAGGTGGAAGATGTCAAAACATTTTTCCGGGTATTGGTGGTCATTGTGGTATTCACCATATTCAGCAGTGGATCAATAACTGTAGACGATATTTCTCATCAGATTGCCATTCACTTGGGAAATTGGCCAAATGATGATACCATAAATGGATGTTACCACAGCATGGGCATATACTATACGACTTATGCGTCTCCAGCAGTAGTTGCACTGATTTACCTAGTTGTGATACATCCACTGTTTCACAGATTCATCCCCAGGATAAGTATTGCTATCAAATTTCTATATTCCATGTTCATCTTCTTTGCTGCTGTGCTTGTTCTACTGGGAATAGAAACATCCTCTTATCTTCTAGAAAAGAGATCGAATCAGACCACTAATGGGTATGCTTTTCAGAAGACCTCCTATAGTCGCACTATAGATGCTCACTGGGTGATTCTACCAAACTTTCTAATTGGTTTATCAATGTTTTTGTATGTTCTTTCCGGTATTGAGTTCATTTGTGCTCAAGCACCATTCAACATGAAAGGATTGGCACTCGGAATAGCAAGTGCACTATTTGGTCTTGGTGCACTGATTAATGCATCAATATCAGAAGCCTTCATCAAAAAGGACTCTCTGTGGAAGAATGCTCCACTGACGAGTAGAATCCTATGGTACTTAATAATGGAAGGAGTCATAGTACTGATTGGTTTCATAGCGCTGGTGGTAATCATTAAAATGTACAAGAGGCGGACAAGGATCAGCATGAGTTATGAATAAACCAACTGGCAAGACACTGACATACAATAAGCTAAAGAATTATTGTAGCTATAATATTATTATTATGTACATACATCCGATTATTCAGTGATTGTGTAGCTATAGATAGCTAGACAGTAGCTATAAGCGTAAAGGTGTATTATGTAGTTTCATGATTAGTTAATTTATATTATGACTTTAAATAACCCCTCAGCACATGTGCGAGGGTTATGATAGTCGTTTTGTATGTCTGTCTGTGAATTTGTCAGTTATAAGTTTCTTTGGTGTTATAAGTGTGGATTTCGCTGAAATGCTTTGTTTGTCAGTTTTGGCATCATTAATTTTGCTGATGCTAAGCTTCTTGACTTCTCCCAAGGGACACACGACATAGAGGGGGATACACCTTCACACTTTCTATTACTACAAGCTACATACAACAAACATAAAGTCTCAAAATAATGGTCCCTATATCTCATAACTCACAATATTATTATTGTTTAATAAGTGTATTATTTCTGGAGAATGAGTACCTACAAATGTGTATGAACCCTATAAGTTGCTCTCTTCTTGTCCCTTCCCTATCCTCTCCCCCTTCAGGACATGGAGGGTGCCATGTCTCCACCTGAAATCTCCAATGTTCTTGGTCTCTCAGCCTTGAAGAATAAAACGTGGGCTATATTTATCAAGATATCGGCACTCAAAGGGGAGGGGCTAGAGGAGGCAATGGAATGGTCAATCAGTACTAGCAAAATCTGTAGCTATCAACTTTATGATATTGTTCCTCTCCTGTTTAGGTTGGTGAATGCTCTGAAGGGTGCAACTTCTTAGCACTGTAGCTAGCTACTGCAAAACGAGATCAGGGAAGTATGATAATTTTGCCTTATTTCCTTAAAACAATGGCCACTCTTTTCTTATCTAAATTTTATACTACATTATATTGCAGTCTAGCACAATGCATGCTTGTAAAGATTAACACCAAGTTTGTCAGCTAGGCATTGTATCAGCCAGCCTCATGACAATAACGACATTGTATCAAACTACAGCTAGAAACAACAAGTGTCTCATGTAGCTACTACTAACTGTCACTGAAAGTATCATGACATGTAGAATGTGGCGTCTGTTTAACAATTTAAGAAGCTGCCACCATAATCTTGTGATATGTGACATGTTTATTTGGTTAGGTTTCTGTCTTTCAGTCAGTACCAGTTGACTGTACTCAGTATCTGGTAACAATGCTAGTGTGATAACAGCCTCGGACTGACAGACAAACCAAATACCGTAACCCTCGTGCATGCGCCGAGGGTTAATACTAGCTATATATATCAACATAAAAAAGGTCAGTATTGTGTACTTTGTGCAAAGTAATAATAATATTATGGTTTAGCTATATTTCAAGATTCCGTATTTCATAGTATTACGTAAACTTTCACAATGACGTAATTGTATCTATATTATAGAAATAAGAAGTGTCTGATGTACTAATAATTAACTGTCACTGAAATAGCTACCATGGCAGGTTGGAGTATGTTTAATAAAGAAGCCATCACCATAATCTTGTGGTATGCAACGTGTATACTTGTTAAAATTTCTGTCTCTCAGTCAGTACCAGATAACTACTTAGGATCTAACAGTGTTATTGTTCTTGTACTTACGTACAGTTCCATAATCACTCTATATTCCTTTCTTGGATTATTTGCTGATGTATTTATCGGAAGATACAGACTGATACAGTTTAGCTTGAAGGTGCAATGGATAGTGGTACTGGTGTCCACTTTCATCACAGCATTGCAGTTGGAGTACAAGTTTCCAACTTGGTTACAAGTCCTGCTGTACTCAATTATGTCTATCATAGAATTGTTGGGGCAGTCAATGTTTCAAATTGTGGCCATACAATTTGGCATTGTTTAACTCGAAGGAGCTCCAAGTGAAGTTCTCAGTGCATTCATCTATTGGTACTTTATGACA
Organism: Cliona cf. orientalis; assembly: GCA_963930775.1. Classification (NCBI taxonomy): domain Eukaryota; kingdom Metazoa; phylum Porifera; class Demospongiae; order Clionaida; family Clionaidae; genus Cliona; species Cliona cf. orientalis. The sequence continues at coordinate 4,551,560 of OZ005690.1, forward strand.
GAAAGGCTGTCTTTCTTGCTGTATCAGTGGATCTACTATGTACTTAATTGGAGCCTTGCATCATCTTTTGGGATTACCGTAATGATTAAAATTGGCTGGAATTTATTTGTGGCAGTTTGGATTTCCATTGTACTTGTTGTAAAGAACTGCTATATGTTGAGCTGGTTCTCAATAGGAGACAGAATGCCAAATGACATCCAAACAAAAGATCCTATGTCTGGTACATCTAATCCATATCGTCTCATTTACAATGTTTTGAGATATGCCCAGAAACATACTTATCCAGCTCAACGCAGTGCTCTGACATACTGGGAGGACAAAATTCCATCAAGAATTGATCTTGGAAAGAGTAAGTATGGTGGTCCATTCACAGATGAAGAGGTTGAAAATACAAAAACATTTCTTCATCTTATTAAATTACTCATTTCCTTGTCGGGAGTTCTTTATACATTGTTTTCTATTGAATCTAGTTTGTACTATAGTTACCTGCATTTCAGTCATGGCATATCAGACAGCACACGTCTACACCTGATTAAGTGTCTGTGCAACACAGCAACAGTCAGCCTCGTAATATTTTTCTATTATATTTCACCGTATATTCGAAGGTATATTCCCAGTATGTTGAAGAGAATTGGAATTGGTGCTTCAATGGCCACTATTTGTACACTAGGTTTGCTTCTCATCGATTCTATTGGACATGCCACTAGAATTAATGTTCCCTGCTTTTTCTCCACATCGAATAATGGAACGTTAACACTGAATTTGAGTCCGTATCTGAACATTATCCCTTACATACTGTATGAGCTTTCATACATAATTTTAAGTATCTCCCTTATCGAGTTCATCATAGCTCAATCGCCCCATTCTATGAAAGGTGTACTGATTGGGTTTTATTATGTTCTTCACTATGGACTTAGTGGAATTATTATTCTCGTTGAATTTTTAGCGTTTAAAAAATATCCTGTTTACAACAATTCATTGAGCAGTGGAACGGTGTATTATATTATTACACTATTCTTTGCTCTACTGAGTACGATAGGCTACATACTCACATCAAGGAGATACAAGCTGAGGGAGAGAGATGAAGTGATTAACTTCCATATGTTTGCAGAGAAATATTATGAAAGTTAACACATGCAGAATGTGAATTTCCCATAAATATTGATAACTTGATTCATTTTTATATTATAAAGTATATAAATCATCATGTTTACTGCTACAATAATAATAGTTTATGGACCATTGTTTTCTTAAGTTAACTGTTAATGCTTGACAGTTATTTTAACATGATCTTTGAATTTACACGCTGATATTAAAAGTTGTCGATTTTAACAAACAAAACTGTGAATGCTTGCACCAATTATGGTTATCATGATTTAAACTTATTAGTATAGCTGTTGTTACATTAGGAATTATAAAAATTGTGATCCAATGCATGTTTTGAAACAGTACTATAGTGGCAAGACATAGTAATCTGCATCAGTTTTAAGGAGGCTGAGTATCACTACGTAGCTATCATAGCTTCGTTTGTGATGGCAGCTTGGAAATTATTGAAAAACAGGCAAACAGTCACCATACTCTTGTGATATGTAACAAGCATGTTTGTGTACTCATCAAGTCTATCTGTTTTCCAGTACCAGCTACTTGTGTGTGTGATAATTGGTGTACTATATGGTCAAGTAGCTTTATTTCATTCTATAAATAATTTTGTATTCAATTCTTGGATTATTTGCCGATGCCTTCATTGGAAGATACAGATTGATACGGTTCAGCTTATGGGTTCAATGGATAACAGTGATCATGTCTACCTTCATCAGTGCAATGTTAGAGTATTATCACACTGCTCAATGGATTCAATCTTTGTTTTTTTATTCTCTTTATATTTTATATGTTGGGACTGTCATCATTTCAAGTTGTGTCCATACAGTTTGGTACCGACCAATTTCAATTGCAAGGGGTTCCAAGTGATCACCTCAGTGCATTCGTATTCTGGTATCTCATAATAGAGCTTCTTTTGGCTACACTGATTCAGTGGATATTTTATTTGCTTTCTCTCTCTAAAAATAAAAATATTACCGGAAGAATTTGTCTTGCGTTGAGCCTTCTCAGTGCACTTTTGATTTCAGTCACTCTGAGTATTAAGAGTTGCTTCATGTCCGAGTGGTTCTCAAAATTTAATGAGAGCACAATATCAAAAAATTCAAATCCATATCGCCTAATCTACCGCGTCCTAAAGTTTGCTAAGGAGCATAAATGCCCAGTACAGCGCAATGCTTTTACGTATTGGGAAATCAAAATCCTCTCAAGGATCAACCTTGGTAAGAGAAAGTACGGAGGTCCATTCACAACTGAAGAGGTCGAGGATGCGAGGATATTAAATTTTCTTCGTCCCTTTAAACTACTACTCTCCTTGGCAGGCCTTATGGTTTCCTCATATTTTATTCAGTCAGGCAGCACAACATTAATTGTAATTACACCGAACAGCAATTTTTTGATCAGTACTCTATGTCATACAGCCAGAATGGGTTTCCTAATCCTAGCTCGTGTGTTATTCTCTAACTTCTACAAGTATTATCTAAGTATGCTGAAGCAAATCAGAATAGGATCTGTCCTTACATTCACTTGTGCACTGTATATTTTGCTGATTAACTGTCTCAAGTATACTACCGGAATAGGTGAAGCTATATCGATGTCATAGCTTACTTGAATCTTGTAATTCCGATAGTCTTGTTTGATATTTCTTACAATGTGCTCACTGTCTCCCTTCTTGAGTTTATCATTGCTCAGTCACCGCACAGTATGAAAGGAATACTAATTGGAATCTTTTTCATCATTCACTACGGAATCGGAGGACTCTTTGCTTTAATTTAAAAACTTCTGTGTGTGCACCTCCACAGTGCTATCAGATGCAACAGAATAGTCAGTTATGCTGTGGTTGCAGTCATTATCCTGGTCAGTGGTATTGTGTTCTCCATTGTAGCCTGCAAGTACAGGTTGAGGGAGAGAGATGAAGTGGTTAATGTGCACATCTTTGCAGAGGAGTACTATGGAACTAGAGAAGATGATTCAAATTCATACTCTTATATTATGGATCAGGATGCTTGATTGTGGCTGATCTTGCCTGTAGCTATGTACACTGAACCCCTATGTTTAATATATTATTATTATGAGTATGACATAGTATCATACATACAATATGTATATACATTAGTTGAAATAATCATGCACTGTACTCATTGCAAATTGCTTAATCGAAGTATGGTCCTATAGTATTATGCTTTATCTTGTCTACCATACAGAAGCATTGTAGGTATGAAATTAATTTTGTGATCTGTTTCTCTCTTGTGTAACACTTAAATTATTAACTGTTATGAACCTACACAATTATTTGTATAAAGCATGGACTTAGTCTAAAATATTACATGTGACACCTGACCTACTCTAGTCTTTGATAACATCCGTGGTTACGTGGAATGTAATCATTTCTATCAGTAATAAAGAGGTAATTGGTGTACAGCTAGCACTAGCTAAACAATGTCATGTTTCATGTTTTTGAAAGCAATTTTGAGAATAAACTAGTACTTTGAGAGGTTTACTATTCCTTCAGTACTGCTGCTGTGCTCTACTTTCCAGAGAATGAAGTGATATTTTTGAAAGTAGCATTAAAAACATATAATATAGTAAAGTTTATCATTTCTTTGGTACTGTTGCTACATTGTACTACCAGTGAATGAGCAGATGTAAATCAAGTTTGATATACACAGAGCTATGCTATAACTGACCAACCATCCAATACTGCATCAACTAATGATAAATTACCTTGGCTAAACTATTCTGAAAGTCTTAGAATGTTATGTTAGTCACAGCTTAGCTATATTATGTTGAACATTTCTTTCACTTACTATTGCTATCTTCACTACTAGTAGCCTTATTAAACTACCGTATGAGGCATGGCACTCGAGTCAAATCTGGATGACCCTATCTCAATAAGAGAAGAGGACAACCACAAGAGCTGTTGTAGACCAACTTTCAAAACTAAAGGGTTTAAACACAAAGGAGCTCTTCTGGTACTGATTTGGAGTTTCCTGTGCTTTCCAGTGTACCACTACTTCACACTAAGAAAGATATCGCGAAGTCCCATCAAAGAAAAGTTGCCCTTACAATCAGATGCTGCAATATCGATGGGCTTATTGCTACCAATAGGCGGATGGCTGGCAGACGCTTTCTTTGGAAGGTACAAAGTGATACGTTGTGGCATATGGATAATGTGGTTTGGGGCAATGCTGAATGGGGTTAGCCTAGTAATTGGTAGAGTGGTTGAAGCTTATGGGACTCACGGTGACCCCTGGGTATCTCTCTCCTCTAAATTCATCATGGGGATTGGTCTAGGGGCGTTTCAAGCAAACATTGTCCAGTTTGGAATCGATCAATTGATTGATGCTTCCAGCACAGAAATCAAGTCAGTCATTATTTCGTTCACGATGACCATTTTCTCCTCTGGCATAGTCATGTACTACAGCAGCTATTGTGTGCAAGAGTATGTGGCTGTCTTGATCATAGCGATGTTTTTAACTCTGGCTGTTTGCTCAGATTTCATTGTTGGTCATTGGCTCACAAAAGAACAAATCATAGAGAACCCACTGCCTCTGATATTGAAAATTGTTCATTATATGATCAAACATATGTACTACTTGAAAGGGCGGAAAATATTATATTATTCTCAAGAGAATCAAGGGATTCTGTCTAAATTCAACATTGCAAAGAGGGTCTACAATGGACCTTTCTCAAGTGAACAGGTGGAAGATGTCAAAACATTTTTCCGGGTATTGGCTGTCGTTGTGGTATTTACAATATTCAGCAGTGGATCAATAACTGTAGATGATATTTCTCATCAGAGTGCCATTCACTTGGGAAATTGGCCAAATGATGATACCATAAATGGATGTTACCACAGCATGGGCATATACTATACCACTTATGCGTCTCCAGCAATAGTTGCACTGATTTACCTAATTGTGATACATCCGCTGTTTCGCAGATTCATCCTACAGATTAGTATTACTATCAAATTTCTATATTCCATGTTCATCTTCTTTGCTGCTGTGCTTGTTCTACTGGGAATAGAAACATCCTCTTATCTTCTAGAAAAGAGATCGAATCAGACCACTAATGGGCATGCAGTTCAGAAGACCTCCTATAGTCACACTATAGATGCTCACTGGGTGATTCTACCAAACTTTCTAATTGGTTTATCAATGTTTTTGTATGTTCTTTCCGGTATTGAGTTCATTTGTGCTCAAGCACCATTCAACATGAAAGGATTGGCACTCGGAATAGCAAGTGCACTATTTGGTCTTGGTGCACTGATTAATGCATCAATATCAGAAGCCTTCATCAAAAAGGACTCTCTGTGGAAGAATGCTCCACTGACGAGTAGAATCCTATGGTACTTAATAATGGAATTAGTCATAGTACTGATTGGTTTCATAGCGCTGGTGGTAATCATTAAAATGTACAAGAGGCGGACAAGGATCAGCATGAGTTATGAATAAACCAACTGGCAAGACACTGACATACAATAAGCTAAAGAATTATTGTAGCTATAATATTATTATGTACATACATCTGATTATTCAGTGATTGTGTAGCTATAGATAGCTAGATAGTAGCTATAAGCGTAAAGGTGTATTACGTAGTTTCATGATTAGCTGATTTATATTATGACTTTAAATAACCCCTCAGCACATATGCGAGGGTTATGATAGTCGTTTTGTGTGTCTGTCTGTGAATTTATCAGTTATAAGTTTCTTTGGTGTTATAAACTATATTGTGTGGATTTCGCTGAAATGCTTTGTTTGCCAGTTTTGGCGTCATTAATTTTGCTGATGCTAAGCTTCTTGACTTCTCCCAAGGGACACACGACATAGAGGGGGATACACCTTTACACTAGTCTATTACTACAAGCTACATACAACAAACATAAAGTCTCAAAATAATGGTCCCTATATCTCATAACTCACAATATTATTGTTTAATAAGTGTATTATTTCTGGAGAATGAGTACCTACAAATGTGTATGAGCCCTATAAGTTGCTCTCTTCTTGTCCCTTCCCTATCCTCTCCCCCTTCAGGACATAGAGGGTGCCATGCCTCCACCTGAAATCTCCAATGTTCTTGGTCTCTCAGCCTTGAAGAATAAAAAGGTGGGCTATAATTAGTTATTATTCAAGATATCGGCACTCAAAGGGGAGGGGCTAGAGGAGGCAATGGAATGGTCAATCAGTACTAGCAAAATCTGTAGCTATCAACTTCATGATATTGTTCCTCTCCTGTTTAGGTTGGTGAATGCTCTGAAGGGTGCAACTTCTTAGCACTGTAGCTAGCTACTGCAAAACGAGATTAGGGAAGTATGATAATTTTGCCTTATTTCCTTAACACAATGGCCACTCTTTTCTTATCTAAATTTTATATTGCAGTCTAGCACAATGCTTGTAAAGATTAATACCAAGTTTGTCAGCTAGGCATTGTATCAGCCAGCCTCATGACCATAAAGAAAACGATATTGTATTAAAGTACAGCTAGAAGCAAGAAGTGTCTCACTAAAGGTATCATGACATATAGAATGTGACGTCTGTTTAACAAAGAAGCCGTCACCATAATTAATTTTTGTGGTATGTGACATGTTTATCTGGTTAAGTTTCTGTCTTTTCAGTTAGTACCAGATGACTATACTCAGTATCTGGTAACAATGCTAGTGTGACAACAGACAGACAGACAAACAAAATACCGTAACCCTCGTGCATGCGCCGAGGGTTAATACTATATACTATACTAAAAAAACTCAGTATTGTTTACTTTGTGCAAAGTAATAATATTATGGCTTATATTTCAAGATTCTGTATTTCACAGTATTACGTAAACTTTCACAATGACTTAATTGTATCTATATTATAGAAATAAGAAGTGTCTGATGTACTATTCATTAACTATCACTGAAATAGCTACCATGGCAGGTTGGAGTATGTTTAACAAAGAAGCCATCACCATAATCTTGTGGTATGCAACGTGTATATTTGTTGAAATTTCTGTCTCTCAGTCAGTACCAGATAACTACTTAGGATCTAACAGTGTTATTGTTCTTGTACTTACGTACGGTTCCATAATCGCTTTATATTCCTTTCTTGGATTATTTGCTGATGTATTCATTGGAAGATACAGACTGATACAGTTTAGCTTGAAGGTGCAATGGATAGTGGTACTTGTGTCCACTTTCATCACAGCATTGCAGTCAGAGTACAAGTTTTCAACTTGGTTACAAGACATGCTGTACTCAATTATGTCTATCATAGAATTGTTGGGGCAGTCAACATTTCAAACTGTGGCCATACAATTTGGCATTGATCAACTCGAAGGGGCCTCAAGTAAAGTTCTCAGTGCATTCATATATTGGTACTTTATGACAGAAAGACTGTCTCTCTTGCTGTATTCGTGGATCTGCTATGTACTTAATTGGATCTTTGCATCATCTTTAGGGGTTATAAAAACTAGCGTAATGATTAAAGTAGGCTGGAATTTATTTGTGGCAGTTTGGGTTTCCATTGTACTTGTTGTAAAGAACTGTTGTATGTTGAGCTGGTTCTCAATAGGAGACAGAATGCCAAATGACATCCAAACAAAAGATCCTAGGTCTGGTAAATCTAATCCATATCGTCTCATTTACAATGTTTTGAGATATGCCCAGAAACACACTTATCCAGCTCAACGCAGTGCTCTGACATACTGGGAGGACAAAATCCCATCAAGAATTGATCTTGGAAAGAGTAAGTATGGTGGTCCATTCACAGCTGAAGAGGTTGAAAATACAAAGACATTTCTTCATCTTATTAAATTACTCATTTCCTTGTCGGGAGTTCTTTACACATTGTTGTCTATTGAATCTAGTTTGTACTATAGTTACCTGCATTTCAGTCATGGCATATCGGACAGCACACGGCTAAACCTGATTAAGTGTCTGTGCTACACAGCAACAGTCAGCCTCCTAATATCTTTCTATTTTATTTCACCATATATTCGAAGGTATCTTCCCAGTATGTTGAAGAGAGTTGGAATTGGAGCTTCTATTGCCACTATTTGTACACTAAGTTTGCTCCTGATCGATTCTATTGGACATGCCACTAGAATTAATGTTCCCTGCTTTTTCTCCACATCGAATAATGGAACGTTAACCCTGAATTTGAGTCCGTATCTGAACATTATCCCTTACATACTATATGAGCTTTCATACATGATTTTAAGTATCTCCCTTATCGAGTTCATCATAGCTCAATCGCCCCATTCTATGAAAGGTGTACTGATTGGGTTCTATTATGTTCTTCACTTTGGACTTAGTGGAATTCTTCTTCTTGTTGAATTCTTAGCATTCAAAAAATATTCCATTCACAATTCACTGAGCAGTGGAACGGTATATTATATTATTACACTATTCTTTGCTCTACTGAGTACGATAGCCTACATACTCACATCAAGGAGATACAAGCTGAGGGAGAGAGATGAAGTGATTAACTTCCATATATTTGCAGAGAAATATTATGACAGTTAACACAGAAAATCTGAATGTGAATTTCCTATAATTATTGATTACTTGAATCCTCTTTATATTATTAAGTATAATTATAAATCATCATGTTTACTAGCTGCTACAATAATAATAGTTTATGGATCATTGTTTTCTTAAGTTAACTGTTAATGTTTGACGGTTGTTTTAACATGATCTTTGAATATACACGCTGATATTAAAAGTTGTTGATTTTAACAAGCAAAACTGTGAATGCTTTCACCAGTTATGGTTATCACGATTTTAGCTAAAATTATTATAGCTGTTATTACAGCAATAATAATATATTCACACCAGCTATGTATTGTAACAGTCGCATTAGGAATTTAAAAATTGCGATCCAATGCCAGTTTTGAAACAGTACTGGTGGCAAGCCTTACAGTAATCTGTATCATTACGCAGGCTGAGTATCACTAGCTATCATAGTTTCATTTATATACTATATGAAGGCAGCTTGGACCTTCTTGAAAAACAGGCAAGCAGTCACCATACTCTTGTGGTATGTAACAAGCATGTTTGTGTACTATCGGTTTTTCTAGTACCAACTACTTACATGACATTGTGTGATAAATGGTGTACTGTTGGTCAAGTAGCTTTATCTCTTTCTGTAATAGCTAATTTCAATGTACTTTGTTCTTGGATTATTTGCCGATGCCTTCATTGGAAGATACAGACTTATACAGTTCAGCTTATGGGTTCAATGGATAACAGTGATCGTGTCTACCTTCATCAGTGTAATGTTAGAGTATTATGACATTGCACAATGGATTCAGTCTTTACTCTCTTTATGTTGGGGCTATCATCATTTCAAGTTGTGTCCATACAGTTTAGCGCAGACCAACTTCAAGGGGCTCCAAGTGATCACCTCAGTGCATTCGTATTCTGGTATCTCATGTTAGAGCTTCTTTTGGCTGCACTGATTCAGTGGATATTTTATTTGCTTTTCCTTTCTGAAAATACCGGAAGAATTCCTCTTGCGTTGAGTCTTCTCAATGCACTTTTGATTTCAGTTGCTCTGAGTATTAAGAGTTGCTTCATGTCTGAGTGGTTCTCAAATAAGAACACAATATCAAATCCATATCACTTAATCTACCGTGTCCTAAAGTTTGCTAAGGAGCATAAATACCCGGTACAGCGCAGTGCTTTTACATAATATTGGGAAAATGAAATCCCCTCAAGGATCAACCTTGGTAAGAGAAAGTACGGAGGTCCATTCACAACTGAAGAGGTTGAGGATGTGAGGACATTAATTTCTTCGTTTTTTTAAACTACTATATACTCTCCTTGACGAGCCTTCTGGTTTCCTCTTATTTTATTCAACTGGACAGTATAACATCACTAAGTCTTGTAATTACACCAAAGAGCAATCTTTTGATCAGTGCTGTATGTCATACAGCCACGGTGGGTTTCCTAATTTTAGCTCGTGCATTATTCGTTTACTTTTGCAAGTATTATCTAAGTATGCTGAAGCGAATAGGAATAGGCTCTGTCTTTATATTCACCAGTGCACTGTACAATTAAATTTTGCTGATTAACTCTCTCGATTATACTACCAGCATAGGTGAACATTACATCAATATCATAACCTACTTGAATCTTATAATTCCTATAGTCTTGTTTGATATTTCGTACATTGTGCTCACTGTCTCCTTTCTTGAGTTTATCATTGCTCAGTCACCGCACAATACGAAAGGAATACTAATTGGAATCTTTTACATCATTCGCTACGGAATTGGAAGACTCTTTGCTTTCAAATTCAACAACTTCTGTGCACACACCTCCACAGTTCTCTTGGCTGCAACAGAATAGTCAGTTATGCTGTAATTGCAGTCATTGCCCTGGTGAGTGGTATTGAGTTCTCCATTGTAGCCTGCAAGTACAGGTTGAGGGAGAGAGATGAAACAGTCTTAACCGCATTTTCGTCATATTTTACATCACAATTACCTCATCGGTCGGCCGAACAGATTTTCTAATTGGGACTTTGGACGTAATGAAAACTTAGAGACTACATCCCGAGTCCCTCATGAAAAGTAGCCGCCATGCTCCCTACACGCGTGTACTGGGGCGCGCGGCTAGAGCCGGTTGACCCGGACGTGACCTCCACTGCCATGTGCTGGACTGTATAGGGAAATCCCCCCGAGTGCGCGCTCGCCAAAGAAAGCGAACTGAGAGAATCGCCATATGTCATCGATAGTCCACGATCTCTTCTACGCTAGGTTCGAATTCTGGGTCTCAACACCCTATCATGCGCATGCGCGCTAAACATTTTGAAGTAGTCTTCACCCCAATTTCATCATAATTTCATCATAATTTCATCATAGGTTTCGTCATAAATTACTCATCGCGCGGCCGAATTATTTTTTGCGGATTGGGACTCGGGATGTAATAACGTAATAACGTAATGAACAACTTAGAGACTACATCCCGAGTCCCTCATGAAAAGTAGCCGCCATAAATTCGAAGTAGGACATGTCGACAAACTGCGCATGCTCCGTACACGCGTATATTGGGGCGCGCGGCTTGAGCCGGTTGACCCCGACGTGACCTCCACCTGCCATGTGCTAGACTGAACAGGGAAATCCCCCCAAGTGCGAGCTCGCCAAAGAAAGCGAACTGAGAAAATCGCCACATCTCATCGATAGTCCACGATGTCTTCTACGCTAGGTTCGAATTCTGGGTCCCAACAACCTTTCATGGGCGCTAAACATTTTGAAGCAGTCTTCACCCCAATTTCATCATAATTTCATCATTACTTTCGTCATTAATTACCTCATTACTTTCGTCAGCAATTACTCATCAATTACTCATCAATTACCTCATCGCGCGGCCGAATTGTTTTTTTTTTTTTGCGAATTGGGACTCGGGATGTAAAATAATAATAATACTAGAGCTCTGTAGAGCACATATCCCGCGTGCGCTCTGTAGCGCAGTATTGAGGTATAGCTGTTCCATGACTTGATGACCCTTTCCAACACTGAGTTTGAGCATGCGCAGTCGCATCAGCATACTAAAGAGTGGGTGTGGTCGATAAACCATAGGCATGCTGAACAGAAGATGCACGATTTGCAGCACCAGTAAGCCTTTTTGAGCAGCGCGTACATACCAGTTTTTCACCGATATCTACCGACTAGTGTTACTTACAGCACGAACAGATGCCTAGAACACCAAATCTGGCGATTTTCGTGCCGACAACGACAACGACGACGACAGACAATGCTTTACCCCTTGCGCATGCGCGCGGGGTAATTATTATTATAGTTGTTATATTTAGGGATTCAGTGTACATAGCTACAGGCAAGGTCAGCCGCAATCATGCATCCTGATCCATAATATAAGAGTATGAATTTGAATTGTCTTTCTATAGTTCCATAGTACTCCTCTGCAAAGATGTGCAAGATGTGCATATTATGCCTTTCTGAAAGTTATATTATAGATGCTCATTGCATGGGTGCACTGATTCTGCCAAACTTTCTAATAATTGGTTTATCCATGTTTTTGTACGTTCTTTCCGGTATTGAGTTCATTTGTGCTCAGGCACCATTCAACATGAAATGATTGGCGCTCGGAATAGAATATGCACTAGCTATTTGGTCTAGGATCAGAAACCTTCATCAAAAACGACTCTTTGTGGAAGAATGCTCCACTGATGAGTAGAATCCTATGGTAGTTAATAATGGAAGGAGTCATAGTACTGATTGGTTCATCACACTGGTAGCTATAGTAATCATTAAAATGTATAAGAGGCAGACAAGGATCAGCATGAGTTATGAATAAACCAAATACCAAGAAGGTGACATAGCTACAATAAACTAAAGAATCTACAAATTAGAGTAGCTACTGTCTCTCTGTTTGCATTGTATGGCTCTACTATGCATCTAGCTCGACTTTGAGGCGGTTTTCGGACATTTCTTTTTTTCTGCTTAGTGTGTGGTCTCCTTGAAAAAAAAATCGCTCACTGCCTGCACTACATGATATAGTGGCCCAGAAGTGCACTCATTTTGATCCTCAACTCAATCCCGATTCTGATTTTCCGACTTGATTTTGATTTTGATTCTCTGACCTGATTCTGATTCTCCAACTGATTTTTGATTCTGAATTATCTGACTTGTTTCTTATATGGAACTTGATGATATTTTTAATCCCCCCTCCCCCCAAGATTAAAATTACCAGAAGAGGACCATAGAACCAACTAGTAATAATTGCCAACAGGAACATCTAGAAACTCATTGAGTTGTTTAAAAAGCCACCTCTGGATGTAATTATCACTCCTGATCAATGGGGTGTATGCAATATGGAAAACCCCATGGCCATTTGCTGGTTTTTAACATAGCAATTGCAAACCATCTCATGCATGTTTTTCAATGTTGCACATGCAATTACAATAATTGTATAGATATGGAATTATTTGGTGCAGAATAAAGAGAAATAGGGTATAAAGTGTGTTACTTGTATCACATAATAATAATAATTATAACATATACAAATACAGTAGATCTACAGTCTATTAAGAAAGTAAGTGTGGGTGACAGCTATTCCCAAAGCGGGAAGGTTTGGTGAGCATTAAATTTTTCCGAGTTGGCTCTGATATATGTAACGGCCATATCCCCTGTATCCTTGTACCCCTTGTATCCTCGCATCCCCTGTATCCTCATATTCGCTCTAGTATCCTGTGGCTCATATCTCGTATCCATGAGGTGTATCCCCATATCCCTGTATCCTCGTACCCCACGTATCATCCCATGTATATCCCACATATTGTTGTATCCCCTGTATCCACATATCATCGTAAGCCACGTATCCTTGTATCCCTCGTATCCCACGTATCATCCGTTATATCCTTCTATCCCACATATCCTTGTATCCCCTGTATCCTCGTATCCTTGTATCTTCGTATCCCACGTATCCTTGGATTATGTATCACACCATGTATACTTGTATCCCACATATCCCCTGTATCCTCGTATCCCATGCATGTATCATCCCATGTACCCTTGTATCCCACATTTTCTTGTACCCCCTGTATCCTCGTATCCACGTATCCTGATATCCCACGTATCCTCATATCCACGTATCCTTGTATCCCATGTATCCTCGTATCCCCTGTATCCTCGTATCCCACGTATCCAACGTATACTCGTATAACTTGTATCCCATGCATCATCCCGTGTATCCTTGTATCCCACGTATCCTCGTATCCCACGTATCCAACGTATACTCGTTTCACTTGTATCCCACGTATCATCTTGTGTATCCTTGTATCCCACGTATCCTCGTATCCCCTGTATCCTTGTATCCCATGTATCCAACGTATCCTCGTATCCCATGTATCACACATATCATCCCATGTAGCTATCCTTGTATCCCCTGTATCCACGTATCCCACGTATCCTGTATCCCTCTTTCCCGTGTATCCCCTCTCAGTATACTTCTTCAGCCCACATATCCCTGGCTTGGTGTAATGATTATAATATTATGCATCCAAATAATAATTAATGATATAACATACTATGAGAGATACCACTAGTTCTTGGGTGTACATTTCGGTAACAAAGGCTTCCTATTTAATATGTAACATTTTTGAGTGTAGGAATTCCTCCTTTTGACAATCACATGCAAATAAAACAAATGGTGTGTTTTTGACATGGAACTAAGTATACGTTTGTACCGCGATAGCCACGAAAAAACCTGTTCAGCACACATTAAATTGGCCTGTGGGTGTTTCTGCTTGATGACAGCAGGATCATATCTCAAGCGACAGTCAGCATCCTTGTGGTTCCTAAAGTGTAGGTCATCAATAACCTATTTGATGAAACAATATTATAAATGCAGGTCATTCTTTGTTAGTTGCACCGAAATTGTGTAAATTATGTCCATGCTACCATGTCCATTTACAGAGATCAGAATTTTTCTATTGTGGGGTGGGGTCCAGTGGCCCTCTGATTCGTTTAATAAGTATGTCTTACTAAGCCCTTACCTTGGTAATATCCATCCACATTCTGTCATACGAAGAAGGCAGAGGAAGAGGTTTGTTGGCTACTATCATGGAGTCTAGGTGGCACATATTATCATATGATAAAATTACATCCTTCCATTGATCTTTAGGTAATTGTTGAAGAACCGACTTTAACCATGGCAGAATAATCAAGAATATTTGAGATGGTGATTCAGATCTATAAACACAAAGTTTGTTCAACATTGTAACATGTCATGCTTTACCACACATACTTGTATATTGGTTCCCACCAGTCCATATGACCGCAACTTCGAACAATGAAGACATGACCTCTGCTGTAATGTCTGATCTTCCCTGCAGGTTCGCCAATATCCTTTCGGCAAGAAGTAACCCTACTTTCATCCACCTTGTCATCAACAGAGTAACTATCAACAAGCTAGAGGTGACATTGTCCCTGCATGTAGTTTAAAGTGTGCATGACATCATACTGCTGAAGCTAAACCATAATAACCAACCCTGTATTTGTCCTATTGAGGGTGACTCAGAGGTACATGTTTCCAGTGACTCATCAATATGAAAATCATCATCATCATCATCATCATCATCATCATCTTCGCTGTCATGTTGATATACTGAAACATCTACAATTAAAAATTTAATGAATGTGTATGTTATTTACATTCATGTGTGATTTTGAACTTGCTTTCTGAGCTTTGCAATTGAAGAAATCTCCGAAAATCCCTTACACTGGTGGGGTAACCTCTTTCTTTTGCAACTTTCATATGATGAGCACAAAATGCTTTGTTTCCAACAGGTTGATTGGTGCATACATCGGGGTAATTTATTCCAGCTAATCCAGGTACAGTAGTCACAACAGGAAACATACATATTGGAAATGCTAATTTCCAATTGCCATCGATAGCCCAACAAAATCCACAGCCTGAAGTAATAATAAAACTGAATGGCAATGCCTACTACATGGAGCCTGATTCAGTAACCTTTGTGTCCACAGTTGGTATGGTTGTATGGTTCCTTAGGTTTCATCATTGCCATAAACTTATCATAATCAGACTCAGAGCTAAACCGAAACTGAGAGATGGGTGCATTTTCACGTGCCTCTATTTCCACATTTCCTTTGAAGAACATTCGAGATACATGCTTCCTAGACATTTCTGCAGGCAAAACTTAAAAAGAAAATATAGCTGATCATAATTATGTATAGATAATAGGAGATTGACGGTGAGTGCACCTTTTTGGAGGATTTCGTCCATCCACTTTTTCATCCATCTTGTGCATTCTGATTTCTCCCAAAACTCAAACAGCACTTCACTAAATCCTTGAAAGCTCACCCAACAGTGCATGCTGCAAGAAAAATGTAAAATAACTATCAACCTTAGATGTAGTTGTGTGTATCTGTCTTTACCATGCTAGGAGTTACATACATAATATTATGACTATCTGGAGACTGATTATGTCTAAGGCTAGATATCAGATGGGTCTTACTATGGATCAGTTTGTCTGTCATTGTCGTACAGTAGAGGTTGACCCTGTTAAATACAAATTGCATACTCAATAATGGGATGTTTCGGTCCTTAGGCTTTATTCTTTCACAAAGTTTATAGTTTATGGTGATTTCTTCTCAGGGGGAGGGGGCCTAGCCTTGTCCCCAGGCTCCTCCCAGTCATTTAATGTTATTTTTCTGCGTGTATCATTGAAAAAATTGAGATGAGCCTGGGGACAATGCTAGGGATAGCCTACTGGGACCAACGTATTAGGGTGCATGCTTATCTCTGTGTGTGTCTGGGAGGGGATCCAAATGGTCCATATAGTCAATAGACCTAGCATATACGATTCCATTTTGGACCCATGGATCCAAATGATCCTTACAATACGCATAGTTAATTGTTGATTACTGCATACTCCTGTACATACCTCAACAGACAGTACAATTCAAACAGACTCCTCTCACAGTACACCTCATCAGTTACTTCTATGTACTGCCTAGGCGACCCCTCATAAAACTGCTCGCCATTTACATTCTTTTGGCCGTACATTGAATAATTATAAATAGTGCTGCAGCCACGACACTTCAGGTTGATTTTAGTTCCTGGATTGGGGCCACTCAAAGTGAAAACAGTTACAGCCGTTGGAGGGTGGTGCCTGTAAAGCGGTTTAGCATAACACCTGCACTGTTTGTTTATGCAGCAGGATACAGGTGGGACTAAGAAGGATGTGTGAGCACTGCCAAAAGTGTAGGAAGCATTTCGCAGATCACATATAGCTTCTCCTCCTTGGTGAAAGTAAGCAACCTTATCGCTATGTGGGATAAATGATTCAATCACATCCTGGGTGTTTGGAACACTAGATATAGGTACAGCCGCCACTGCAACAATGTTGGATATGTACTGAAGCCTATCCTCCTTGCATAGTTGAGATGGAACTATCTGCATAGCACATTTGAGAGCGCTGACACCACGCAAACCAAGTATAGAAACAAGCACAAGTTCAGTTTCAGTACTGGATAACTCTGCAAATGGTATGGGTTTGCAATTGAAGGTGACTTCACTTAACGCTTTCCAAAATTGATGACAGGCTTCCTTTATCTTCTCTCCGGTAGTCTTTTGTGAACGGTGGCTTTGCTTTTGAGCGAGTGGATCAAACTTTTGCCTCTTCTGCTTACTGGCCATCGTGTACGCGTATAAATTATAGCGTACGCCGATTGGTGCACGTGGATGCATTGCTCTACGACTGCTTTCTCATGATGGAAATGGAGGTGTCCTGTCACTAGACGACCTAATATCTACCGATGTGGGAACGGATGGAGAGGCAGCCCAGCAGACAACACGTGATATCCTGATGGAAAAACATCCCAAGGGAAAGCCAGCGCCAGATGATGCGTTACTGGCTGCAGGTCAGGCTACCAATCATTGTCATAATCCAATTATTTTTGAGCAAATAACAGGAGAAGCCATAAGATGTGCTGCTTTGAAAACACATGGTGCTGCTGGCCCCTCAGGAGTAGACGCGTATGCTTGGCGACGGTTTTGCTCATCCTTTCAAGCTGCATCCTCAGATTTATGCAATGCCCTTGCTGCAGTGGCCAGACGACCCTGCACTGCCAATGTTCACCCAGATGGCCTTGATGCTTTTGTGGCCTGTCGCCTAATTCCTCTAAATAAGAATCCTGGGGTCAGACCAATTGGAATTGGTGAAGTACCACAACGAATCATCGCTAAGGTAGTGCTGCAGACAGTTAGGGATGATGTGCAGGCTGCTGCGGAGCCACTGCAAACGTGTGCTGGTCATGAGGCAGGATGCGAGGCCGCTGTACATGCAATGAGAGAGATTTTCACACTTGACGATACGGAAGCAATTTTACTAGTAGATGCCTCGAATGCCTTCAATGCTGTTAATAGACAAGCTGCCCTCCATAACATCCAAGTTCTATGCCCTGCAATTTCCACCATACTGAGCAATACATACCAGGTTCCAATCAAGCTATTTATCGCAGGTGAAGGGGAAATTGAATCGAGCGAAGGAACCACCCAAGGGGACCCACTGGCAATGGCAATGTATGCTTTGGCAATTAGACCACTCATAGATAGACTCAGAGATGCGGAGCCAAATGCAAGACAAGTGTGGTTTGCAGACGATGCGACTGCAGCGGGACGACTCGTAACACTTCATCAATGGTGGCAGCTTATAACAACAATTGGTCCCGAATTTGGATATAATC
Source organism: Cliona cf. orientalis (assembly GCA_963930775.1). Classification (NCBI taxonomy): domain Eukaryota; kingdom Metazoa; phylum Porifera; class Demospongiae; order Clionaida; family Clionaidae; genus Cliona; species Cliona cf. orientalis. Next base: position 4,569,863 of record OZ005690.1, read on the forward strand.
CAAATGCAAGCAAGACCCACTTGGTTGTCAAGCCTGAACTTGCCAGTGAAGCAAAAAAATTTTTCGAAAACACTGACGTACAGATATCCACCAATGGCCAGAGACATCTGGGTGCTGCCATAGGGACAATCGAGTTTATGGAGGCCTATGCAACACAGAAAATTGCGAAATGGGTGAGCGAAATCGAAAATCTCACGGCAATTGCTCGCTCCCATCCCCATGCAGCCTATGCTGCTTTTGTTCATGGTGTCATTGGAAGATGGCTATATTTGATGAGAACTCTCGATATAAGTAGCTCTATTTTCCAACCACTTGAGGATGCTATCCACCACCAATTTATTCCAACTCTAACAGGGCAAGCACCAAGCACACCAGAGGTGAGAAAGCTATTATCACTCCCTACTCGTCTCGGTGGGTTGAACATTGTTAACCCGGTTGAAATAGCAGGATACCAACTGAAGGCCTCAAGAGAAATCACCACACCATTGAAGAGAATGATTGTTGAACAGTGTACCTCGGATCATTTCATTGCACCCCAGCTACAGTCTGTCAAGTCTACCCTTCACCGGGAAAAATGTCAAATAGATGCTGCCAAGGTAGAGCAAGTGAAGAGCGAAATTTCAACAACTTTGCAAAGGGCAATGGATTTGGGTACTGAAAAAGGTGCATCCACGTGGTTAACTGCCCTACCTCTAAAGGAACAGGGCTTTACTCTCAACAAGCAGGAATTTCAGGATGTATTGTGTCTGAGGTATGGTTGGCAACTGAGGAATCTACCCAGTCACTGTGTCTGTGGTTCTGTTTTTTCTACTGACCACTCAATGACCTGCTCGCACGGAGGCCTGACCATAACCAGGCACAATGACATCTGTGACATCACAGCAAATTGGCTAAGTGAAGTGTGTAGAAATGTTGAGAGAGAACCACCATTATTACCCCTCACAGGAGAGAACATCGTGCCCATCTCGGCTAACAGACGAGATGACGCAAGAGCAGACATCCGTGCAACAGGCTTCTGGGGACGTCAGCAAAGTGCACTTTTTGATGTAAGGGTTTTCCACCCAAACGCACAGAGCTATCGTCACTCCAGCATCTCAAGCCTGTACCGGCGTCATGAGCAAGCAAAGAAGAGAGAGTATGGAGATAGAATCCGTGAGGTTGAAAATGGCTCTTTCACTCCACTTGTGTTTTCCACCACAGGCGGTATGGGTCGGGAAGCCACACTATTCTACAAGCGCCTGGCAGATAATTTGTCTGAGAAGAGGAACATCGAGTATAGCAAGACTATGGCTTGGATGAGATGCACCCTCTCATTCTCCCTCCTGCGATCTGCAGTGATGTGCATTCGAGGCAGCCGCTCAAAATCTCACCGAGTACCTAATGCCAGCCTCGAACTAGGAATTGCAGAGAGTCGGCTCTCTGGCTAAATATAACACTGAAACTACATTTTTTGCAACTAACCCTGTATACGTACACTGAAGTTTTTCTTTTTTATTTTACTTTTACCAAAAGTGCAAGTACGCATGCGTATTCCTTGTAGCCCACGTGGATTTTGTGCACTGAAACTGTGGTAGCTACCAAAGTAACCGCGGAGATGAGCTCAAGAAAGGGGGGTTATTCGGGCGCACTTAGTATTGCTGACGCTCCAGAAGAAAATGTGAATCGGTTCGGTATCGTCACAGACCAAGATTTCGAGCCGATCAGTAATTTTAAGATCGACATAGTTTGTGAGGTAAAGGCAGGAAAAGAGTCTGGATTTCTCTGCGCAGTGACTGTCCACAATCCCGCCAACCCAGAAGAACCATCATTTCATGGGTAAGTTACTTAGTAACGTGTATTATAATTAGTATTAATTTTAAAGTGTAAGCTTAGTAGAGTAGATATGGTAGTATCACGGCTAGCACAAAAGTTCATTAATGAGTACTCTCTTGAAAAATAAGTGACCGGCCAATGACGTCGTGGTTTTGCTACAAGATTGAAGTATATACAAGCATGAAATTAATTTGGGGTTGTATATATGGGGTTCGGTCTCACGTAATAATACAGAATAGAAGCCTTTTGGCTTAATTTTACGGTTAATAATACTTGCGCCAAGCTACAAGCTGTGAAAGGATGTATGTCGAATAGGTGCTTCACATACTAGCCAACAATTGTTAATTATTAGCTACTGCAAAGGAGATGAATAATAATTATCATCATTATGCTTTCATAGCCTTGCATATTTTGCTCAAGAAACTATTCAAGTTGGAGGAAGGAAGGAGTGGCTGAGAAGCCTCTCTCGATCATGTGGGAAGTATGCGCTTTTTTCACATGCTACTGAGTCTCAGTTGCAGCAGTACCTATCACTGAAGTATGATGAATTTCAGGAAGATGCTCGAATTCCCTGCACACTTAAAATCGCTGCCAAAGAAGTGGGACTGCAGAAGTTTGAAAGCCGAGATCTGGCAGAGATTGGTTCAGAAGATATGCCAAAAGTGTGGGTGCTCAATTTCAATCTGCATATCCTGGAAGATGGTGACCTACTATTTCCTGGAGAAAGTCCGTACGTTTGGTTGGGTAAAGTGCATAATTCACCTTCACCCTGCATCGCTCCAAGTGGTATGGCATCTGTAGCAGGGGATCAAGACTATGCTGTTCTTGAAAACCTTATAAACTCCATTGAAGTTGCATATATTAACAATTTTGCATCTGCGGTATTGGCTTTGGGGGCCCAAGTGTTAAATGTGCACTATGAACTGGTGCAAACCATTGAAGAAGGTGTACCTGTCGCAATTGTATATGGTGACATTGCTTGTGGAAAATCAAAGATCCTTGATTCTTGTCTTTCCATGATGGGAACAGCAGATTCTGATCACTCTGTAAAGAGCTGCCCTGATGGTCAATTCATTAATTTGTCTTCCAGAACAACTCTTGGCATAGTGTATGATGATGAAGATGTGCCTGCTCGTCTATCGAATAAAATAATGAAAGTGTTCGATCAAACGTCTGTAGCATTCCAAGGAAAGATGGTCAAACCAAGGACGTCATTCATTGCTGCAGTGAATACAGAGTGTTTTGAAGGATTAGTTCAATCAGCAAGGTACAAATAATACTATGGTTTTATGACTGTTATACAACACTACATGATGCTAATATTATCTGTATATGTATAGAGTTTCAAGTAGGTTGGTGCTCCTTCCTTTCTACTCAACGCCTGAAGATCTACAGCTGAGTGGCCCAGAAAGAGATGAAGCAGACAAGGCTTTTAAAGCTGCTAGGCGGGACGCATGTGCTGCAGCATCCGGCATCATATCACTTGGTGGAGCTCTGGAGGATGCACTGTTGACAGAAATGCCTGATGTCACTGCCAAAGTACGAGCAATTCTTCCGTTTGAGGTACCCAACAGGGTTCAGAAATCATACTCCTGGTTGATGTTGGCCACATTGAAGGTACAACATTATAGCAATGTGTGATACTGTATAGTAGCCAGACGAGATTTTTGGCAAATACTGTCAGCTGCTCCCATTAGTACAACTATCTGACAATATTAATTATTCATGCAATATAAAGGCAACTATATGTAGCTTTTCCACTCTAGATGGTCACCACATTGTATATCAAGGCACTAAACAATGAGTCAGACTTTCTGGCTACTGCAACTGTAAATTATGCCTTATAATCACATTTCCCTAAACTTATCCAGCAATTATCACCACCCGAACACCACAATGGTTACCCAATACATGTGCGATAATATTTTGTTACTCTTGATTGTCATTGATATAATGATTCATTAGTTGTTGGAATTGGCAAACAAAAGAGAGGAATTGGAGGATGTTCTGTGGGGACACCTTAGTGCTGAACTTGCTCCGGAAGTGGTCAAATACCAGGGACGCCAACAACAGAGACCACAACATGCAGTGCCTGTGACAGTTGCAGAAATAACTACTATTCTCTCTGCGGCAGTTAAAGATAAGCCAGTATCACAGGTAATACCATGCATTGTCACCATTTATAATATTATATACTTCCATACAGGTTTTGACTTTTTTGAGAGACGATATAAATTGCACGTTCAAGAAAGGGGATGTTGCTAGGCCAGCCTATGCCATCTACCTGAAAGCTCTTGGGTCACTTGTAACGTTACCGAAAGATCTATCTGCCAGGGTTGCTCAAGACAAGCACATTTTATCCTCTGGGCCACCAAGGACGTTCCTGAAACCAGGCAAAGATATGAGTTTCATCCCAAGTGCAAAGAGTGATTGAGTGAGAGACGCTCCCAACACTGTGTTTGTGAGATGTTTGTATGTATCGAAGGAGGCAGTAGATGAAGACACCCAGGAGTTGCTACAGAAATCATGCAAACAGATAATAGGTACAACACCAGCTCGCAACTATGCTAAATATTGTAGTAAATATTTTGTCAACGGGGAAAAAAGGAGGAGGGATGAATTTTATCAGATCAGGAATTGGATGATGGTATGTGTTTTCGATTGCCATAATAGCTAGCAATATTTGTAAAGTGGTATAGGTAACATCCTTTAACTTAGAGTCTGACAAAAGTCTACAGATATCGGATGGCCATTAGGGCGAAGAGAAGGAAACAGTATATGGTTAATTAATTTTTATTGTGGGGGTGGGGGAGGGAGGTAGTGGATGTTTAGGACCTAAAGTGGTTATTTGACTGGGGCATGAGTAATGGCGATACCACTTGTTTACTTTGTAATTACAGGCCTTTATGATAATTAATCACACACTCTGCCACTTAGTAGGTACTTCTATGAACAAGAAAAGATTGCCAGCCAAACACCTGGTCAACGCGAGTAAACGGAGTACATCCGTGAAAGGTATGTATACATGTATAAGTACTGCCATGATTCATAGAGTGAATTCACACTTATTGCCCCCAGCTTTAACAGGCAGGGAGTCTCCTCTCAAAACTACTCCCATGATGAGTTTGGAAAGTGGACTCAGTTCGTCAGAAACACACTCAGAAAGTGAAGAGGTTACAGAGAAAGAAAATCACAATCAAAACAGAGCAGGTGGGTGTTAATCCTGTGTATGTACAGCAGGTGTAGCTCCACTTGGAAACACAGGAGGTGGTTTGTTTGTACAGTGCACATGTTGTCTGGTTCTGTGGGGGGAAATCCCCGTTTCTGAAGTGGTCACCTTGTTCAAATTACTTAAGATGACCACTACCATTAGCATCTACTGTTTATATTCGATCAATTATTAACAGGTTTTCACACCCGAAAGAGAAGAAAACATCCTTATGGTGTGTGATCACTTCCCTGAGGATACTTGGGATGTATAATAATCACACTCTGTCACTTTATAGCTATGTCCATGAGCAAGAAAAGATCACCAGCCAAACACCTGATCAACACAAGTACATCAACCCAATGTATGTACCGTATACCAAAATTTATATTAAATTTGCACGGCTGATTAATCCCAGACATACACTGCAGTACTATATTATTGTACTGGGAGATTTTAATTTGGTGGTGCAATACAGTATTGCCATAGTAGGGCCTCCATAATAATCACACACTCTGCCACTTAATAGCTACTTCAGTCAGCAAGGAAAGATCGCCAGCCAAACACCTGGTCAATACAATTAAACCGAGTACATCAGCCAAAGGTGTGTACTGTTTGTAACTACCTAATGCTAATTGTAAATAATATTGTGTTGCCCTCAGCTTTAACAGGCAGGGAGTCTCCTCTCAAAACTACTCCCATGATGAGTTTGGAAAGTGGACTCAGTTCGTCAGAAACACACTCAGAAAGTGAAGAGGTTACAGAGAAAGGACATCACATTGAAAACAGAGGAGGTGGGTGTGAATTTGTTAATACTGTGTATGTACAGCAGGTGTAGCTCCACTTGGTAAAGTAGGTGGTGGTTTAATTGTTTACGGCTCTGTAGGGGAATTCCCTGTTTCTGAAGTGGCTACTGTGTTCACGTTGTTTTAAGATGACTACACCCCCTAGTCAAAACAGACGCGCTAAGTGCAGTTGTGTACAACACAGCCTTTGGAGAGCACATGCATATCACATTACTGACCATAATGGTTGCTCAATTCACAGGTTTGGTCACCCCAAAGAGATCTCAGGAAGAGCCAAAAGGAATACAAGGTGTGTTCACATTTTCTCTGAGGTTGCTATAGTATCATCACCTTAATAATATTATAGCCCCTTCTATGAGCAAGAAAAGATCGCCAGCCAAACACTTGATCGACACAAGTAAACCAAGTACATCCAAAAAGGGTATGTATGTATATACTATTTGTTTTGTCATAATTCAGAGTGATAATGAATTCACCTTTTAATAGGCAAAGAGTCTCCTCTCAAACCACTGCCAACTACTCCCACAAAAAGTATGGAAAGAGATCTCAGGTCATCAGAAATGACTGAAGATGTTGTGGAAAAAGGGCACTACAGTCAAACAGAGCAGGTGGGTGTTAATCCTGTGTATCATTGTACAGCAGGTGTAGTTCCACTTGGTAAAGTACATGTAGGTGATGGTTTGTTTATACAGTGCACATGTTGCATGGTTGTGTGGGGAATTCCCTGTTTCTGAAGTAACTACTGTGTTTTAGGATGACCACTACCATTAACACCTACTATTTTTATTTAACAGGTCTTCTCACCTGGAAAGAGAAGGATTTCAAAAAGGCTACATCCTTATGGTGTGTGATCACTTCCCTGAGGATACTTGGGATGTATGATAATCACACTCTGTCACTTTATAGCTATGTCCATGAGCAAGAAAAGATCACCAGCCAAACACCTGATCAACACAAGTACATCAACCAAAGGTATGTATAAATTTACTCAGGGGCGGAGAAATAGCCCCCCTACTTTAGAGAGATGGGGGGGGGGGGGGGGGGGGGGGGGGGGGGGCAGAGCCCCCTCATATTATTTCCAAATACCCATATCAATAATATTTTTATACAATGTCATGATACTGTATGGCTAGTTGATTCCAAAAAATGACTGCCAGAATGCCTTGGAAACGTTAGTTTAAATTTCCAAAATTTTCTGGGGGAGCATGCCCCCAGACCTCCCTTGGTGGCCATAAAGCCCATGGCATACTATAGTGGTCAGCAAAAATCTCAGTCCCCCCCCCCCCCCCAAACTTTTACGGCCTGTTCTCCACCCCTGTTCTGATGGTGTTTGAACACCTGCTCAGGCAAGAGGTCACCTCTCAAAGATTTGGCAAAACATCGTTCCCCGCTTAAACACATGAATGTCAAACATCTTGGTTCTAGAAGAAATTTAGAAGGTGAATTGCAGAAACTGACCACCATTGCGACCTCTGATGTTGTCCAGAAGGGATCGAAACAAAGTATGTTACTATACTTAGTCTGTTAACAGAAATAATGGTATGATGTCAAGCAGAGAAGAAGGGTGTACAATCACGTAAAGGCAGAGCAAAAGGTATAATGTGCATGTAACTAAAGAGGTAGTTTCTATACTTATTGTTTATTAAGATAGGGGTGAAACAACAATAATACTGGTATAATACTATGATCATGGTGCATAATTGTCGTGCCTCTCCCAAGCCATGTGTTAAATAAAAGTACTGTATCCACTCTAATCAAGGCACCTCTCTAGTAATCACACCAAATTGTACTTTTTATGTTACCAGAATAATGTACATACTATCACAACCATGTTTTTAACCTTATTTTAGGTGGGAAGAATGCCAGAAAGAAGCAACAGCACGGCAGCGTCGATGTTGATATGAAGTCAGTATGTGGGAAATGCCATGTAGATAGCGAAGAGGCGGCAGGGATGATACAATGTGATCTATGTGACCAGTGGTTTCACCTTTTATGTGTACATGTGGACCCAGATGAAGCAGACTTCATAGACTTTCAGTGTCCGGACAAATGTGTTGAGTAGCTAGATTTATGCATGACATTGTATGTTTACATACCTATGTGATGATCGAGTTCACCTTTGATCTTCACATGCACAGTGGGCGCCTCATAGACTACAAAGGTGCCAACAGTTTGGAAGATGACCGCTGAACTGGATGCTGGCAGTATTATTAATGTAAAACTCGTGGTGATCGAGTTCACCTTTGACCTTCACATCCACAGTGGGCGCCTCGCCGTAGACTACGAAAGTGCAAACCGTTGGGAAGATGACTGCTGAACTGAAGATACGTAGGCATGCTTTGTCTAAAGTAGTATGTTTACTGTATTAAATATTTCAAAGTGCAATTCATGGCACTAGCAAATTATGACTCTCTAGAGGTAGCTACACTTCAATGTCCATGCTGAAAAGTCAAGACCAAGTCAGGTAGACTGCTACTTATACCTAGGAGTAGCAATAGTGACTGACTCCATGCGGTCGTATCGGGCCGTATTATTCAAGCGGTAGTCTGCAGCTCTCGTGCTCAATCCAGCTCACAACTCTGGCAGTAGCACTGGAGTCCCAACACCTGTATGGTTATAATTTATTCGTTGACTGGGGATACAGGGATACGGGATACGACAGGCTGAGAGTGGTTCAGTTACTTTGTAGATTAATACCAAATAATTCCACTAATGTAATTGTAAAGTATTACCAGGCGGGTATGTATACAAAGTTTGACGTCGTATGAACTTGTAGCTAAATTTATACACTGACTGACCAAAGGGGCTGATCGAGAATCAGAGTGGAATGTTAAAGTTCAATTATACTATCTTAATATTATTTTAGCTTGTCTGTTTTATATATAGCTACATACATAAAACAGTATAAAAATTATTGTCTAATTGAGCATGAATGTCATCTGTTTGTATTCAATTTTGACAAATTAAAGAAGGTCCACGGACTAAAATGTATCCAACTTCGATTTCAATGATAATATTATTATGACATTGTAATGTAGCTACGTAAGTACTATGTTCAAGTTCATTCAATAATTGTAATTATTATGCATGCACACATTAAATTAGTGGGTAGCTACATCCCATCCCTGTATCATCAATGAATATACCATCATTATCACAAAATTAGCTGTTAAATATGATAATATTATAATAATATATTATTATTATCATGACATGTACACATTGTTGATAGGGCTGCTACGCACATGATAATCTAATTCTATTCTATGATGCAGTTTTGTCCAATTCATCATACGAATGTTGTTGTGGAGCAGTATTGCTTGCTTGATGTTTAGGAGTATCCGACAGTTTAGACCCATGCTTCAGGATAGCCCTAAACGTCTGTAAGCTTGTGACTGGATCACGATGGCTAGTTGACAGGAGAGGGGCTGGTGCAAGATGACTTGGCTGTGGGATCAAACAGTAGAGTAATGGCACCATAACAATCATGTTAGTTAGCTATAACCCATACATTAGCTTCTTGCAAGAACCTTGCATATCAGGCTTGCAGCAAAATCTTACACATCTTGCCTGAAAATCTTGTATGCTTGCTCAAAAATCTTGCAAATTGCAAGAGAAATGGCCACAATCTTACAAGAACTTGCAAGAATCTTACAAGCACTGGCTTGCAAGACCTCTTGCAAGCCTTGCAGCCATGCAAGACATTAATCTTGCATGCAAGAATCTTACAAGAGTCATGCAAGATTTCTACAGGAATCTTGCAAGATAATCTTGCATGACTACTATACTGCATGCACATGGATTGTTGCTATGGAAACCAGTTGCTCCACCCACATCCTTTCAGTCTACGGTTATTCTACACAATAATAAGATCACATACACACTACAATAATAATAATACAAATAATTGTGCATTTGTGGTCACTGATATGTTTATATTATTATAGTAGACAATCAGGTAGCCAGTGTTTATCAGAAAATTCTTGTGGGTTCAAGGTGCTTGTTCTCCAGATCAGCTACCTGAATAATACAATAATAATATTATCAGATGATTATATTATTTAATTTATTATTATGACATTGTGTTTCATCGAGGTATGCTTTAATATGTAAGGTGCATGCGTGCAGGGATGAATGCTGGGATACATAACACAACACTTCAAGAAAAGTAGAAATATCACCTATTCAGTCTACGCTAAGACCTCCATAAGTGGTACTATGGAATGTTATCATCAATCAACCGCGGTAGACGTATACGCGCGCCACAGTCAGGAAGGGTGGTCTATGAATATAATTATTTGCGCATGCCTCGCGTAAGCTAACAGCGATTAAAGCCCTATGCATGACGTCACACCACTGGTCGACACGGCTACAAATTCACTTTTTTGAGATTTTGTGCAGCTATATCTGAACACGAGCAAGGATTTACCGGAAGCCAAGGCAGGCCAATGATCTATGGGATGGAATGTTCATGTGACCAATTAATCAAGCAGCCAGGACAGTTTGCTGCAGGTTGAACACTCGCTTGAACTTCGCCGAAACAGAGCGATGACTGGAGATGACCATGAAGATCGGTTCATAAATAACGTACAGTTATAGGTAGAGAGTTCAAACCTGTTACAGAGACTAGTATTAAGGTAGATCTATTAGTCTTAGTTCAGTTTAGTTAGTACTACAGTGTTGTACATGGAGCTATTTTTGTGAGAATTGTTGAATTATTTCTGATATTTGAGCTGGTGTTTCTGGAGGTAACGACAACGGTATGTCTCCAGTATTTGTCAAGATACTTACCTGAAAGTTAGCTCCCAGATTTGTAACTATGAACTGCTGGAGGCTAGTTGCTGCATGTTGAACACTCAACTGAAGTTGGAGGCGGCCAGACTCGCCTAAGGACCGTTTGGCCTTGTTCTGCTCGAATGACCGGCCAGAATCTATGATCTTGTACTCCCAGGTGTTCTATAATCCCTTTGCACCGTGTGTTTTAAGTGTGTAGCTTACATCTCTTATGTCTAGGTAGCTACGAAAATTTTAGTACATGCATTATTCCGCCATGCGGTCGCCCATATACTACTGTACAGCTGCTCAAACCGCATTCCAGAACCAATTAAGGCGGTCTTAGCGTAGACTGTATTGTATATTGTGCTATGAAAATGTTAATTCCTATAATTATTTAACAGCTGAATTGAATAGAAATTTTGTGTCGTATCCTATACCTCTTCTGTTAGGTTTATGACTAGCATTGAACCCAGGCCCTTTGAGGGGGAGGAGAAAGGACCTGGTACCTATTGCACACCCATGCGCCAACTACCCCAAGAAAACTTGGGGTACTATGAATGATTGTATGCTTTATTGCCCTCTTGCTGCGGCCTATAGGGTACAAAGCTACACCAATGTGACATCGCTTCGTACCCTACGCACGGGAGGAGAGTGAAAAAGCATACAGTCGTTTGCGGCACCCCAACTTTTCTTGGGGTAGTTGGCACATGCGCATGCAATAAGTACCAGGCCCTCTTTCTTCCTCCTGCCAGGCCTGGGTACAAGGCTAGTCTACGACATAATTTGCATGCTGATTGCTAGAGATGGTCACTGTAGCTACTCAGACTTCAGGTCACACATCAATGAAAAATATTAAACACTGTCAAGCTATTCTGTTAGGAGTTAACGATCAGTTGATATAAATCATAAATTATTCTGTTTGCATGCATGCGCAATGGGTAATGTACATGTAATCTATTAATTTTGTCTATCTGTCGTCATCATTATCCAGACGTACAACATCATTGTATAACCTGAGACTGAAATTCAATCTCATGCCAACACGAAAAGATACTGTGTAATGCCCAAGAGGTATAAGAGGTATAACATGCATAATCTGAAATTGATGAGACCCATGGCCAGAGGTTAACTAAAGCAGCAATAGTCCAGGTACATACATGTACATACTACTCAAAGTGTACACCTACTCAAAGTGAACCGTCAAAGAATGTTGCTCGAAGCTGAGCATCCAACAGTTACTAATAATAGCATGATTTCACCAGATAAGGGATGTCACACGGTATTATGCATTATCGGGGAAATGTCACTGAATGCATTGAGACTATAGTAATGATAGGTCCATAGGTCTTGGAGAATGGTTGAGGCATGTAACGACGCAAATGCGATCCCGACCCGTTCGTGATACGCCGGTACGTATAATATACGCCGCCGCGATCGCTGGACGATATGGATGGGAGGGGCTGGGAGGTCAGGGGATGGATTGCGAATGGTTAGCAGGGTAAGTGTGGGAGGTCTGGGAATGGGTGCGAATGGTTAACAGGGTTAGTGTGGGAGGGCTAGGGGCTGGGTTGTGTAGGATTTGTCTATAAAATAGTTGAAATAACGGCTGCCAGCAGCAACAACGGTGGTGGCCGAGTGGTTGGGCTCTTAATGTATGGGACGGAATAGAGCGGGTTCAAATCTTGCTGTACACTTTGATTTTTTTTTTCCCTGTCGAATTTTTCTAAGTGTTGATAGATTGCATTTGCGTTAGATCGCATTTGCATCGTAACAAGGCATCCAAAGCTATTATAAGGGTAAAGCTAGCTGTGCGTATAATTATCTAATATGCTACCATGGATATGTAGGCCCCTACTAGTAGCTGAGTTGTAATGGCAACCAAACCATCAAACATGGCAAAATTGAGCTTGAAATACTCATGATTTTATCTAGTCTGAAATTTGGGGGGGGGGGGGGGGGGGGGGTGTGACGTGCATGCACAAAGTTAAAGCATTAATTGATTAGTGGTCCTATAAGCAACACAATAATATACAGTGGAACCCCTCTTAACGGCCACCCCTGATGGGCAGCCGCCCTGTCTATAACGGCCACTCACCTTGGTCCCGATTGCATCTCCATATAAGATAGTACTTAAGAAACCCCTGGTTGGCGGCCACCCCTCTACTCCGTACAACGGCCACGTATTGTGGCCCCAAATGATGCTCACCAATACGTATTGACCTCGCGCTACGGCCAGCTCCACCCACTTTAGCCAAGGTAAAGGTCGTCACCGGCCAGCTCCACCCACTTTAACGATCATTAGTGCGCATGATCTCATACTACGGCCAGCTCCACCTACTTTTTTTATTAATAATCATCAGTCAGTACAGTTTACAATAGGCCATCTGAGATTAATATTTTATTGCATAATTCAAGTTGTGTTGTTGTTTTATCAATTTATGGAAAAAACCCCTGAGTTAAGGCCACCCCTCTATAAAGGCCACTACCTCATTCCCCAATGGTGGCCGTTATAGAGGGGTTCCACTGTATACTTATTGCCATAGTAGAACGACGATACCGGGAAATATCACGAGTTCATTGCCGCGTATTGTTACGAGTGCGAAGCACGAGTAATAGTGCAAAAGGCAATGAACGAGTGGTATTTCCGAGGTATCGTCGTTCTACTATGGCAATAAGGTATTTATCGTATATTTAAGAAGCCTATTCTGTACTGGAGCTTTAGTAGCTCTAGCGGCAAAGCTAAGAAGGGACTGCTACGTTTCGGCGATGGCCGCTGTCATTTCAGGCACCGAAGACTAAGGCGTATAGCTAAGTAAGGTAAGGGCAGCGGCACCGTGGCTCATTTATCTAACTCGGGCAACAAAAATGACTGATAGCAGCAACTTACTTTCTTTTCTGGCGCTCAACGTTCAACCATTGTTCAACGTTTCAACACTGTATATATGGCGATCATGTGACGAACACGACTGATACGGATTTTGCACGTGACGAACACGACTGATATGGGAAATTATCATACGTGTTTCCGCCCACGCGTTTCCCATATGTTTGTATTACGGGTCAAAGTTCAATATACAATAATAGTAATTGAATTTACATTGAATCTAGAGGGGGAGGAGAAGCTGAGGGTTGACTGGCCACTAAGGCATTTAGCATTGGTCATGCACACCTGTAACTATCAACCACAGCTCTAGCCGATCACGTACCATATAGCGGGAAATTTTTGAGGGAAAAAACTTTCGCGGATCGGTAGAAAGGAGCTTTTCACAGAGAAAACTTTTGTGGAATGGTAGCATAATGGGTGTGGCATGCCTAGAATTTCGTGGAGAAAACTTTCGCGGATGGCTGAAAAATCGCGAAATTCGTGAAAGTTTTCTCCCTCGAAAGTTTCCCGCTATACGGTACTTTCTGCTCATGCACACAAGTGAGAGTCATTGTCACCATTCACTGCAGTGATCTATTGTTCAAAGAGTGTTCACTTGCACTTTGCAAGCAACAGCAGGATGCACATGAAACACATACCAGGTATAGACTGCAAATAAGACTGCAGGAAAACATTGGGCAAGTGAAGGAATTTGCTCTGGAAGCAAAATAATAAATAAAGTGGGATGCCCCTCACCACCTAATCTCCTCCCCAGGCCTTCTGGGGGGGGGGGGGGGGGGGGGGGAGGAAGGAAAGGCCTGAACAGCACCACAATCGCTAGTACAAAGGTCAGGAGGTCATTCTGTATTCTTTAGACAAATGGACCGTTTCACTTGTTAGCACGTGGTAGGAATTAGTTTACGGACACTTTAATTTTACAGTAAATTAGCTATATGGAAAACGTAGTGCATGCACATGCAGTGGATATTACCAGGTCTTCCTTTCCTCAGAAGGCCTGGGGACGAGGCTACTCACCACCTGGCCCCTCCAAATATGATAAATACTAGAAATTTTTATATTATTCAAAATTACCTTAAAATGCAGCAGAAAAGTCCAACTGTCATGACATTGTGTTTGTCCAGAATTGCATAGCTAGCTCTTATAGTGTCCTCAGTCTGGTGGCTACCCTCTCTTTCAGAACTGAATTATGAAGGAAAGAGGTATTTACCGTCAATGTAGAATAGGTACAGCGAAAGTTGACAATTTAAAGTGGATTGCCCCTCCTATTAGATAGCGGCTAGCACCTTTAGCTATGCTCTCCCATAAATATCAAATATCATACCAATTAAGTTCAAAACTCTGCCAGACCTTCTGACTCGAACTGTAACTCTTCAATAAAGCTTTTGTAGAAAATTTCTTTGGTTCATACCCAGTGAAAGTTCGCTCTTCTATGCAGCTGCAGGCAACTGAAACTCAGCTGCGATACGGCGGCCCGCGCATCATGTGACTTGAAACGACCAATCAAATGCAAGCAGAGCGCGGTCGTGGCGGGATACTAGTGCGAGCATTCAGAGCTGACTTCGTGTTCATTCTTGTCTTTGATGCTCACCAGGAGAAGAGCCTGCAAACTGAACGATGACAAACGACCCGTGTCCTCTTAGAGATACGCTCCTTCGAGCTAGATCGAGTTGACCACACCTCCTTTCGGTAAATACAGGCACTAATAATAATAATACACGTACATACAAATATTATAGATCTATATCTCTCTCTCCTTCTCTGTCAGGTATCTGAACTAGATGCTATAGAAAATTTATTATATCTTCAGAATGGAAATCTTTTAAGACAGATAAGTTGTGACTGCAGGGAGTAAATACAATAAACAATCACTCTGGCTATTAACTTCGTAGCAGTCTGGGACCAGCGTTTAATATACTGGTCAGTTACGTACATACAGAGACACACTGGTCAGTCGACTTAGCTGTTTATCAGCAGTTATACTGTTCAGTTACGGACATACAGAGACACACTGGTCAGTCGACTTAGCTGTTTATCAGCAGTTACACTGTTCAGTTACGGACATACAGAGACACACTGGTCAGTCGACTTAGCTGTTTATCAGCAGTTACACTGTTCAGTTATGGACATACAGAGACACACTGGTCAGTCGACTTAGCTGTTCATCAGCAGTTACACTGTTCAGTTACGTACATACAGAGACACACTGGTCAGTCGACTTAGCTGTTCATCAGCAGTTACACTGTTCAGTTACGTACATACAGAGACACACTGGTCAGTCGACTTAGCTGTTTATCAGCAGTTACACTGTTCAGTTACGGACATGACACACTGGTCAGTCGACTTAGCTGTTTATCAGCAGTTACACTGTTCAGTTACGGACATACAGAGACACACTGGTCAGTCGACTTAGCTGTTCATCAGCAGTTACACTGTTCAGTTACGGACATACAGAGACACACTGGTCAGTCGACTTAGCTGTTTATCAGCAGTTACACTGTTTAGTTACGGACATGACACACTGGTCAGTCGACTTAGCTGTTTATCAGCAGTTACACTGTTCAGTTACGTACATACAGAGACACACTGTTCAGTCGACTTAGCTGTTTATCAGCAGTTACACTGTTCAGTTACGGACATACAGAGACACACTGGTCAGTCGACTTAGCTGTTTATCAGCAGTTACACTGGTCGGTTACGGACATACAGAGACACACTGGTCAGTCGACTTAGCTGTTTATCAGCAGTTACACTGTTTAGTTACAGACATGACACACTGGTCAGTCGACCTAGCTGTTTATCAGCAGTTACACTGTTCAGTTACGTACATACAGAGACACACTGGTCAGTCGACTTAGCTGTTTATCAGCAGTTACACTGGTCGGTTATGTACATACAGAGACACACTGTTCAGTCGACTTAGCTGTTCATCAGCAGTTACACTGGTCAGCTACGTACATACAGAGACACACTGGTCGGTCGACTTAGCAGTATGCTAATTGTATCACAACTTAAGATAAGATTTATTTATTTTGATCTAATGTTGTTACTTGTAGGTACCACGAGATTGAGAGAACAGTATTATGCATTACGCTTGTGAGGATCATGGTATTGGTGTCCTGAGACAAGATTGATTAAGGCTCAGCCACTTGATTTCTCAATTTGTTATGGTAAGGGATGTGACTGTTGTGTGTGTGTAGGGGGGGGGGAGGACTTGGTGCAGTTGATAAGTTGCTTATAAGCCCGAACCCAACTGTAAATTCGGGGGCCTGGCCTTGTGCTGGGGTGGACATGACCATTGTCGGTGGGAATGTGGCTGTGGCCTGTGTGGAGTCACGGCCTTTCCTCAGTCGGCTAGTGCCATGCCCCTGCAGTCACTGTCTCTGCTGTAGTGGGATTGTTCTCGTGCTAGGCCCGAGGCTAGAAGTAGCACCCTGGAGCAATGGTCCACGCCAAAGCAAAGGACCAGGGTATCATAATTATTAAGAATTAGGATGGCCCATCCATAATCCATGACATGTGTATGTACTCTGTGTGTGTGTGTGTGTGTGTGTGTGTGTGTGTGTATGAGCGAGAGAGACATAGCCAATTTCATTTACGTCTACTACATGCATTGTAGGATTCTATGATGTCAAAAGTTTGGTGTGGACTTCACCAAGAGTATACTCTTTACTTCACTTACTACAAGAATGTTAATTATTACTATAATATTATTATCATGATGATGATGATGAAATGATGTGTTGCTATATACGCTACTATACAACGTTAATGGGTAAGGGTCGCCCATACTAATGAGCCCCTGGATACGATCTTTTGGTAAAGATCGTCATCATGCTACTACGTATAGTATTAAATTTTGTGAGATGCCTATAATATAACACATCTTGCAAGACGCCAAGCACTTTCTTGCAAGAAATCTTGCATCTTTATTTTTGAAGTCATCTAACTGCAAGATTTTGCTGTAGAATGCAAGATTCTTGATGCCCATACATAAATCCTGCAAAATCTTGCAAGATTTCTGAGGGTAAGTAGGTGCAAGATACAACTTGCATGAATTGTGTAAGATTCTTACAAGATCTTGCTAGAAGCTTCTGTATGGGAATACTATACCTTGTAACCATATTGTTCCAATAGCTGACACACTGCTGCATGAGACTCAATGTTAGCAAAATCATACGCCGTCAATCCATTCTATAAGCAAAATTTAATGTCAGATATGATTGGATAAGAACACACAAACATCATAATAATTCCCCAGTCCAGCCTAGGCCTATGGATTAGTCTTAATTTCTATAATTATACTTTTGAAGCTTCATGCCGATATTCACGGGGTGCTTCCAAGGAGGTACACATGCATGCATGTAATAAATCTTGCGTTACCTAGAAACCGAACATAATAATGCATACAGGTTATACATACCTGATCCTGGGCATCAATTTGAGCCCCAGCTCTGACCAGTTCTGTCACTATCGATGAATGACCTCTCCAGGCAGCAATCATTAGTCCTGTTCTCCCTTCCTGTATGAAGTTGTTATAAAATGTATATTCTGTGAAAACAAATTTAAACCAACTTTATTCTTGAGTTCAATGTTTGCATTAGATTGGATTAGTAATTTCACGATATCTGTGTTGCCACGGTCACATGCAACTTGAAGAGCTGAGTATCCAAACTGTGGAGGAATACAAGAACTTGGGTATAATAAGCAAATTAGAAAACAAGAAGTGGTTATAAAAAAAACCTGATTCTGATAATCAATGCTTGCCCCATGTTCAACTAGGAATCTTGCCACCTCAATGTGATTCCTAACAGAAGCAGCAATCAGTGAAGTAGCAAAAGGCGCATCCTGTGGTGATCATGATTAACAGTGAAGATATGAATAACATCTAGTATGCTGGTGATTCAGTGAACAATGTATATGTGTGAGACAGAAAATAAACTGAGACTAGTGCTATTCTATAGTGCATTACTCACATCACACGGCTGGTCAATGGCTGCATGATGATGAACCAGCAGCTGGACCATCTCAATATTGCCTTTAAAACAGGAGATATATAGGGGGGACTGTGCTCCCTGTAGAGAGAGAGAATAGTGGAGTGTCACATGACCTCCAAGAATGAAGCTATCCAAATACTAGCTTGAGATGTGCTGTTCCACTGCATATATACCATCTTTACATTACACAGTGCTGTACCTTGTTGATATCCGCCCCATGGGCCAGGAGCAGCTCCACTAGCCTCGGGTGGTTATTCTTGGCAGCAAAGTACATCGGTGTTCCCCCGTGCTGCATCAGAAATATATCCAGGGTAAGGCAAATCCAACAAACCCCTCCCACTGCATGTACTACTGTAACAGTGAAACACCTGTACAAGGACACACACTGAAATAAGGACATCTCTTTATTCAGGACACTGTCTAGGATCCAATCTAGATAGAGTGGTGTACAAAACTATCCCCTAAAATGAGGGCACCTCACACTTTCAGCTGTGACAACAATATAGAGAGGTTCCACTGTGATGCACAAAGTAAAACACAGTCATGTTGCTCCCACTATTTCTACATGCATCAATGGCCCACACACTATGATGGCCATATAGAGAAGCCTCATCTTACTCTAAACTAAGCATACTGTTCTACCATGAACATACGATGGTCTCACCTTACTAAGATAGCTCACATCAGCCCCGTGGTCGATGAGTAGAGCTGCTGGATCATGATGACCTTCCTGGCAGGCAGCAAACAGGGCTGTTTCTCCACGTTCATCCTGCATGAGTTGAGATGATACAAAGCAAATGAGCAAGTTGTACATGGAAATCTGAAGGCTCACCAACTACAACTCCACCCACTCACAACATGTAGAGCAAACACGTGCATAATGAAATTTCCATTTTGAATTGCTCTGGGTGATCAGTAATTATTAAACTATTGCACAATTTTCCAAGTAACCATGCTGTTGCTGTTGGAGCTACAAAATTAATGTGTGACCTAAAATGACAGACATCATAGGCATCCTACTATCGGCGACTAGCAATGACTATAGCAATTATAAGCATTAATGTCTACTGAATATTGGATAGGTGTGCATGTACATAGTATTTCCTAAGTCATTATGTATGAATTTTATTAAGCAATATTGTACAGGTGCTATCATAGACTAATAATTATTGTGACGATGTAAATAATTGCCCTTTGCCTTAAGTTTAATGGCTATGAGACAATAATATTATTATTTTCAACCATGCTATTGCTAATCTGTGACCAAAGAGGCTTCCTACCGTTAGATAGTAATGACTATAGCAAGTACTAGAGCTACTTTAGAGCACAAAACCCTCGGCGTGTTGCATGGCATTAGCTGCCCAAACAGGCAATGACAATTAATACAATGTCATAGTAGCTTCCCTATACCCACTTTCAATGTTGCACATAGAAAATGCTAGGGTAAAGGACTAGCTACCTGAACGAGTGCTAGAGGTGAGGCTAATGCTATAATAATATAGCACAGAAGTGATATTCAGCTCACGGCGGCAACAATCTTGGTATGTTGTAGCACTCATGGCGGTGTGTACATCAAGTCCCAGTGGATAAAGACTACCGTATAGCGGGAAACTTCAGAGGGAGAATACTTACACGAATTTCACGTTTTTTCAGCCATCCGCAAAAGTTTTTTTCACAAACTTCTAGGCATGCCATATGCATTATGCGACCAATTTTAATATTCCGCAAAAGTTTTCTCCGCGAAATGCTCCTTTCCTACCAATCCACGAAAATTTTCTCCCTCAAAAATTTCCAGCTATACGGTATCATGCCGACCCAGTCAGCACTGCCACTGTGCTCCTGATTGGTGATGAGCTAGTCGTCTTGTTGGACCTATAACTAACCATACATACTCTTCGAATTGAAAAGAAGCCACTGTTATCGGCTTCATCAGTCGAAAGCTGTGAGCGAGGAAGGCATTCATCAATTATTGTAACTGTGCTTACTGCGCATGCATTAATACGTAGATACCGTATACAGCACATGACACAGAACATTCTATTTATATGTAAAGTCATACTATTGCCATCGGAAAAGTCAAGGAGCTTAGAATCAGTAAACGATGCCAAACCTGGCATAAAAAGCGTTTTCAGTGAAATCCACACAAATCATACGGTTGGAATGCCATAAGGAGCTCCACATCACCACAAATTGGACTCGTAAACGAGGTATGTAGTAGCTAGTGTGGTAACAGACAGACAGAATGACTTATGTAACTCTGGTGCATGCACCAAGGGTTAATAAGCATCAATGTCCATTGTATACATAGTGTTACTGTGTCTCACATCATTTGGCAGATTCACAACAGCATGGTAGCGCAGGAGCAGTAGAACTATTTCAGTATACCCTTCAAAGCCTGCTTTCCAGAGAACTGACAGTCCTTTCTGTAACATATGAAGGAGAGAGTTTTAGAGTGAGATACTAGTGGACAGTGACTGAATGTGAGCAGTGGGGAGAGCTAGGGAGCTGAACAATGACCACTCCCTCACTACGACATAAACTAGCTAGTGCTGGCAAAAACTGTCATCACAGGAAAATCCAAAACACAGTACATAAAGACCAGCATATGCTGCATGTTTGTTACTCATACCTTGTACATCCCACTGGTTCATCATAATACCATGCCTTATCATTGGCCACATAATGCATACTTAATTGTGTTACAAGGATCAATGCTCTCACCTTATTTCTGTAGTTCACATCTGCCCCATTCTTCACTAAAGTCTCAGCAACATGGAGATGACCTTTGTCCACTGCCGTCACCAAAGCTGTGTCTCCGAAGTGATCCTGTATAATTAGAATAATAATTGGGCAGGTGTTTTATGACTTGACGATCCCTTCCAACACTGAGCTTAAGCATGCGCAATTGCATCAGCATACTATTATGCTAAAAGAGTGGGTGTGGTCGATAAACCACAGGCATGCTGAATAGAAAATGCCACACAATTTAAAGCGCTAGGCTAGTAAACTATTTTCAGCAATTCAAAGCACACAGAAACCACTTTTTCAACAATATCTACCAATTGGTTGTGCTTACAGCACGCACAGATGCCTAGAACTTGAGATCTGGCGATTTTCGTGCCGACGACGATGACAGAAGGACAAACCGATTGCTTTACCCCTTGCGCATGCACGTGGGGTAATATCGCCCTTTGCCTTAAGTTTAATTGCTATATTATGAGACAATATTATTTTCAACCATGCTGTTGCTAATCTATGACCAAAGAGGTTTCCTACTGTCAGTGACTATAGCTAGTGATGACTATAGCAAGTACAAGCATCAATGTCTACTGTGTACATAGTATTACTGTGTCTCATATCATTAGGCAGATCCACTGCAGCATGGTGACGCAGGAGCAGTAGAACAATATCATAGCTTCCGTTATAGGTTGCACTCCATAGAACGGATTGTCCTTTCTGTAGCATGTGAAGGAGAGAGTTTTAGAGTGAGACACTAGTGGACTGTGATTGAATGTGAGCAGTGGGGAGAGTTAGGGAGCTGAACAACGAGCACTCCCTCACTATGACATAAACTAGCTAGTGCTGGCAGAAATTGTCCTCACAGCAAAACCCAAATACAGTACCTGCAAAATTCACCAATAATATTATCAATGGAAATTTATGACTAGGACAAAGAGAGTATGGGGAGGAACCACAATGTATGCATGTCTGCTATCCGAATGCATAATTACCAAATGTCCCGGTTTGGGCGGGACAGGGAATTTGGCCCTATATCCTGGTTGCATGTGTCCCGGTTTGCCTGATGTTGCAGTATTCATAGGCTCCAACTGTCCCTGAATCTCTGGGACAGTCCCGGATTTTTAGCAACTATCCCGCGTCCTGGAAGGCTCTACTACAATTGTATTATTGGTCCCGGAAGAGGTCCAGACACTAGCATAAACACTGTAGTAGTAGTGCAACTAATAACTTAATGGTGGTAAAATGAACAAGCTGCTTGTGGTAGTGCCTTACAAACTTTGGTTTGTGCAGTAGTAGCACTACAAGAGGGCTTGCAAATTCATGCTCTAGAAAGTATAATATTTTGGCCATTGTTGTCAACAAATTCAATCATATTGGGTGTGGTATGGGTGGAGTTTTAATTAATGATGGGTGTATCTAATGGGTGTGGTCTATGTCCCTGGAGCTGTTCAGGAAAGTTGGAGCCTATGAGTATTGTCCCGGAATCCAGCTCGATTGCACAAATGGAGGTGCGGCACAAGCATAAACTCGAATTTCAGTCCATAATATTATATCTCGATGTTTATTGGATGTGGCAGTACAGATATTGCCCGAAAGTGGGTGTGGTCTGTAAATGTTTGTGCACCTTTATTCTATTTTCTACTTTGTTTCGGTCTCTCTTATAAACTTGGCAACTATGTGAGTGGCACATGGCACATGCTGTATGTTTGTTACTCATATCCTGTGCATCCCACTGGTTCACCATAATACCATGCTTTATCATTGGCTACATTATGCCTACTTGCGTTACAGTGATCAATGCTCTCACCTTATTTCTGTAGCTCACATCTGCCCCATTTTTCACTAAAATCTCAGCAACATGGAGATGACCTTCATTGACTGCTGCCACCAAAGCTGTATCTTCGAAATCATCCTGTATAATTAGAATATTGGACAGGTGTACATGGAACATAGTATTCCCCAAGTCATTATGTATGAATTTTATCAAGCAATATTGGATAGGTGTTATCATGGACTAATACGTATTGTGATGATGTAAATAATCACCCTTTGCTGCCATACATGTACATGTAAGTTTAATGGCTATGAGACAATGTAATTTTCAACCATGCTGTTGCTAATCTGTGACCAAAGAGGCTTCCTACTGTCAGTGATTATGGCTAGTAACGACTATAGCAAGTACAAGCATCAATGTCTACCGTGTAGATAGTGTTACTGTGTCTCACATCATTAGGCAGATCCACTGCAGCGTGGTGACGCAGGAGCAGTAGAACAATACCACCGTTTCCTTCATAGGCTGCACACTGTAAAAAGAGAACTGTCAGTTTGACATACAGTATGTCATTCTGGTTGCAGGTGAGTGTTAATAAAACGCATCACTTGCAGAGGGGAACCTCATAACAAACTTTTACTCTTTCATATTGGTTCCCCTACGCATTCTCATACCACTGCAGTAATTATCTGAATCCATGTGTGTGATTTGTTCACTCACCTGCATCCAGAATGACAAACTACATGTCAAACTGACATTTCCCTTTTTGCAGTGCACTCCATAGAACTGACTGTCCTTTCTGTAACATGTGAAGGAGAGAGTTTTTGAGTGAGACACTAGTGGATAGTGATTGAATGTGAGTACTTAGCGACATCAAGGTCCGGGTCGAGTGATTTTCTCATTAAATATGCACATTTAGAATAACTCAGCATTACTTTAATGAATTATCTTTAAATTCATTTTGTATAAACTACCCTTTTTTTATATTTTAAGCAGTTAATGAAGTCATGTGACTAGATACTTAACGTTTTTGATGACAATACAATAATATTTTGATGTTAATTCAATTAGGCGGGGATTAATTAACGTTGATTAACCACAGTATCAATTTTCATGGATCGTCTCAATGATTATTAAAAATTTATCCTGGGGGATTTTTGATAACTACTTTTAATTAATTTTGATTGGAGATATTCTACCTTTTTCATTTAAAGCACACCACTACGAGGCCTATTTTCTCTTATTAAATTTTCTCCCAGCTACTTTATATTTTTACTTAATCACAAATCCCACAGAGTAGAAGGTTGCACTGTCAGCAAAATTTGTAATTACTAATGTGACTTAAATAATTGCTAAAATCAATTTTAACTAGGTGTTGTTTATTATTTAAAGACCATTCATTAAAGTATGGCAGATTTACTAGTCATCAATGGTTTTATTATCATCAAAAGAAGGAGCCACGATGTATGCATGTCTGCTACCGTATTTCTTCTAAAAATTCGGCATGAAAATAATAATATTGCTTTAGCTTCGCCGAATTTTTAGAGGTTAATATTCATCATTCTGTCTGCGTGCGCCTTCCATTCCCGTTTATAGCATATACGCGTGACGACCTTTGCCGAAAAATTAGAGACTATATTCAATCATTCGGTAAAGGGTGCCGAATAATTAGAAGGGCCGAATTTTTAGAAGAAATACGGTATATCCAGTATATGCTGCACGTTTATTACTCATACCTTGCACATCCCACTGGTTCACCATAATACCATGCTTTATCATTGGCTACATTATGCATACTTGTATTCCAGAGATCAATGCTCTCACCTTATTTCTGTAGTTCACATCTGCCCCATTCTTCACTAAAATCTCAGCAACATGGAGATGACCTTCACCCACTGCTGCCACCAAAGCTGTATCTTCGAAATCATCCTGTATAATTAGAATATTGGGCAGGTGTACATGTGCATAGTATTTCCCAAATCATTATATATGAATTTTATTAAGCAATATTGTACAGGTGCTATCATGGACTATAATATAGTAATTGTTATGATGATGTAAATAATTGCCCTTTGCCATAAGTTTGATGCTGATGAGACAATACGTAACTATTTTCAATCAAGCTATTGCTAATCTGTGACCAAAGAGGCTTCCTACTGTCAGTGACAATATATCTAGTAATGACTATAGCAAGTACAAGCATCAATGTCTACTGTACATGTACATAGTGTTACTGTGTCTCACTTCAGTTGGCATATCCACTGCAGCGTGGTGATACAGGAGCAGCAGAACTATTTCAGTATGCCCTTCAAAGCTTGCTTTCCAAAGAACTGAATCTCCTTTCTGTATCATATGAAGGAGAGAGTTTTAGAGTGAGACACTAGTGGACAGTGATTGAATGTGAGCAGTGGGGAGAGCTAGCTAGGGAGCTGAACAATGACCACTCCCTCACTATGACATTAACTATGCTGGCAAAAACTGTCCTCACAGGAAAACCCAAAACACAGTACGTTCAAATTCACCAGTTATCAATGGAAATTTATGACTAGGGTACAGAGAGAGATCATTTTTTATTAGCATCAAAGGGAGGAACCACAACGTATGCATAACATTGCCTGCTATGAGTAGCACATGCTGCATATTTGTTACTCATACCTTGTACATCCCACTGGTTCACCATAATACCATGCTTTATCATTGGCTACATTTATGATTATGCATACTTGTGTTACAAGGATCAATGCCCTCACCTTATTTCTGTAGTTCATATCTGCCCCATTCTTCACTAAAATCTCAGCAACATGGAGATGACCTCTGTCCACTGCTGTCACCAAAGCTGTGTCCCCAAAGTCAAGACAAGGGAAAACAGAGTCTAATTCTACTACAAATATTTACCCCGCGCCCATGCACAAGGGGTAAGGTAATCGGTCGTGTCATCGTTATCTTTGTTGTTGTCGTTAGCAGTAAAATCGCCATATCTCGAGGTATATAGGCACCTGAACGACTAGTAAGCCCAATGAATCAGTCGCATTTGGCAAAAAACAGGCTTCAGTGTGTTTCGAATCGAGAGATATGTCCACGAGTGCCACAAATAGTGCCTTTGTTAGCCTTCATAACCACGCCTATTGACAGTGCCCATTCAATGCATTGTGCATGCAGGCCTTGTGCTTTCTGCTCATGCGCATATCATTGAATATTATGGACTGGTAAAGATCGTCAATAATGCTAGTGGCACACGTTTGGCCGGTAGCTATTCGCAGACTGGAATACTAGATCTGGTGCAGTGGTGTTTTGGCTGATATTATCAAGAGTCCTATATTATACAACCAAGGGCTTATGTGATCTATAAACCCTTGATACAACCAAGCAGCAACAATGTGCACAGGGGCGGATCCAAGGGGGGGCTCCGGGGGCACGTGCCCCCCCCCCCCCGAGCTCCCTGCCAATTGGCCAATTGCAACTCGCCTGTGCTAAACTTATTACGGTAATGGTCGCCT
Organism: Cliona cf. orientalis; assembly: GCA_963930775.1. NCBI lineage: Eukaryota > Metazoa > Porifera > Demospongiae > Clionaida > Clionaidae > Cliona > Cliona cf. orientalis. The sequence continues at coordinate 4,596,350 of OZ005690.1, forward strand.
AAGTAACTAGTAACGTACTAGGCCCCTCCTTAGTTTGCCACGTGCCACACAGACTATAGCACTATAGAGAAGGCGTGCCGGATCGAAATGCTGCCCCAAAAGAAACAGCGAAGGCTATCCGATTTCTATTCGACCAATAGGTAAGTATTTTCAATGTTATAAATAAATGATCATTAGCTAGAAGTAATAATAATGATTATGTCAGAACGTTCAAGATAAAACGGTCGATAAATTTCCTTGGGCATCTTCCAGACCCAGTGTGCAGTGGCCTTATTTGTGCACCCCCCTCTTGATTTTTCTGGATCCGCCCCTGGTGCACACGGGGTATATGTTCTATAGAGCTCTAGTTTAATAATATTTTATGTGTCTCACCTTTGTCACCATTACTCTATATTTACTTCATGTATATACATGTATGTCACCTTTGTTGCCATGTCGATATTAGCACGATACTTGAGGAATAACTCCACCAGGTCTTGTCTCCCATGATAACTGATGTACCAGAGGGGATGGGCGCAATGCTAACATACAGAACAAGACATCAGATCATGTCAAAATGGATACTTGTCTGTTGCTGTGCAGGGCACTTACTTCATCATAGATGTCGGGCTCTACTTCCTGGGCTAGAAGAGACGAAAAATCCCTGATGTCTGCAGTGCCATCATAACAGAGCTCCAAAAATCTCTCCTCTTTACCAGCCTGGGGTATAAAAATTGAAATAGTGGCATAGCAAGTCAGCCACATTATTTTTACTAAATCTAGCATTTATCGCAAGGTTAAGGCCACTGTACAGGACATAATTATTATAGCCAAGGAATCATAATAATTATTATCCCAATACAAGTATGTACATGTATAATGTCACAACAATGTAATGATAATGATATGCATGGGCTACCTACAATTATTTGGATCAGCGTGACTGTATTCAACAATTATTAGAAATGGATCAATGTCATGATGCTTTAATAAAAACTTGACCACGTGCCCAGTATAACTGCATGCATATTGGTTCGTATGGTATAAGGTCGTCTACATAGTGCGTACACTATCTAAGCCACATCGACGCCGGCACCTCAATCGCAGAGATGGTATTTGAGACCGACTATCGACCTCGACACTGACAATTTTCAATCACAGGAGACGAACTTGACAGCGCCATACAGCTTCTGAACATCGGACTGGTCGCAGTATGGCACGCTGTGTGCGTGCTATATATAGCACAAGGCTAACTTCATTTATCCACGGGATTACGTCATCCAAGAGAACGCATGAAGTTTGGCCGGCGGTACTTGTCAGAGAAAGTAGCACTCAGCTTGTAATGTATTTGCTGGATACATGAGTTAGATACTCTACATATATATCGATTTTCAAGTCTCAGAAAGGCTCCACGAAGTCCCTGAATTTTCTGCCAATTACCTCATAGATTACACCATAGGTTTCATCATACATTACACTATAATTACCTCATAACCACAGTAAAGTAAATTGTTACTGGGCACGTAATAACAATATATTGACCCATTTAAATCGGTATCTCAACTCAAATAGTCAGGGTTGCTCTTCAGTGTTGTTAAAGCTTGAAAATGGATGCGCATGCGCAGACAAACGGATCAGTATCCCCCACCCCTCACTGCAGGTCACTAGCCAAGAGATTTAGCTCCACTCCAGCATGGATACTACAGTAACGGACTCTATAAACAGGTATGACAGCAAACAGTTACCTCGCCTCTTCAGTCTAGCTTTGCAAGAAGCATAGATATGCGAGAAGTCGGAGACTTTAGTGGGCCCAGCTTGCGAGTACAACGACGATGTTCTCACTCCGCTCAAACTGGCATCGATGCTGGCGCCAGCACAAGATCGAGAAGTTAGGACTAGGCTAGCTAGGCTATAGCTAGCTAGCTGTACTGCAGCCTAGGCCAAAGGCCCCAAGGCTGTACTCGATCTCGCGATCGATGGCAGGCCAGCTGGCCGCACCCAGCACGCGAGGCGCTTTGCACCTCGTGCATCTCCATGGTTACCATATTTTTGCACACGGCCTTACCGTTCTGACCAATCAGGTGTGTTATGACACAAAACGACACTTTTTGAAAATATTTTTCGTTGTCTATAGTATAGTATAACAATGTACAATGCTAGTAATACAGTACATTACCTAATTTCCTAAAACCTGGTGATCTATAGGATTCTCCCTCGAAATATTTCATCAAGTATAATTATATTGTACATGTAATTACCATTTGTTTCTCATCATAGATGATGACATCATCAATAGAGACGAGGACTATCCCATGGCTTCGGAAGAACTTTGACCTTGGAAGGATGGCGTCAGCGATGTGTTGTGGCACTGTCCATGTCACCTCTAAACTCCCAGCAACGATCCTATCGATGACTGCCGTCAGAGAGGGAATCTCGTACTCCTCGGCAAAAGACTGCCACAGCTTCACAACGTAATCTAACGAAATCTGAGATATCTTTCGCTCAAGTTGAAGTACTATCTTGATCTTCTTGCATTGCTTTGGGGTGAGCTTTGGAGAAGGTTGATCACATTCCTCATCAGAATCATCAGCAGACAAATTCTGGTACTCGATATAATCGATAAGCTTTGTTGTGAGGTAGAATCCAGAGAGATGGGCCTTGTACTCTTTCATAAGGCTCACCACTTCTTTGTCACTTGGTAGAAACTGGTTGACCAGTCGCTCCAAAGGACTGCAATTATGATAATCCCACAGATCATTGAGGGTGATAGTAGCAAATAATTTCTTCAAATCAGATGTCTCAGGAAAATCGTACTTGAAGAAGGTGATTAGAAAGTCCCTCACATTGCTGACATCACTCTGGGACTGGAGAGCTAACTGAACTTTCAGTACAAGGGAGGAAAAAAGCGCTTTTATCTCATCCACATTAGAGCGAATCATTTCCACACCTGCACAGTTGCAATATCACTTCATTTGCTTATGACTACATTTGGTACTACGGTGCAGTATCTTAAGTATCATAGCTATATATGTGACAATCACTAATGAAAACTATAGAAAGGGGTATCGAATATTAGGAGTGCTTAATTTCACAGAAATGTAGGTATGCAACGTTCTCGTAAACTGACTTTGTTGTCTCTTCTCAGAGCTGACTGGTGGTTGGACAACAGCAGATGGTACTTGTAGCATCTCTGAAAGGATAATAATATTATAATAATAATTACAAGTATGTTTAATGTCACAATCATGGGATAATGTGGCCAGCATGATCATCTATCATGCTCACAAAACATAGAGACGTAGTTCATCCACAAACAGTATCATGAAGCAATAGCTAATAATACTATATACTGTACAACGAAATTAATTTTCAGATGATCATTTTTCATATAATGTAGTCCATGTCATTACATGAGGGCACAGATACGTGTCTTGGATGCACCCAGTTGCTATGAACACGCGGCACGGGCGGAGAGAAAGTCCACACTACAAGGCTCAGAAGTGGTCAGAACTGTAGGGCTGTGTGCACAAAGAAGAGTGGCTTTAATGCCTCAGGCCATAGCTACAGCTAGAGACACATTGTCAAATGATCGGTGCGAAAGTGCCACGCATTTTAAGAGGCCTGCTATGCAGGTTAGGCGCTGGCACTAGCCACTAAGCCTCGAGCAAAGCGAGAGGCGAGGTCTGTTCTTTGTCATACCTGTCAGTATTCTGGTAGCAATATTCGAACAGAGCAAGAATGTTGCCATTGCACACTTAGTTGGAGCCAGAGTGGCTGCTTGCTATGAGGGATATGTGACCTCTGCAACTGCCTCCATCTGCGCATGTGCACTGTACTGATGGGCAATCGTGCCCAGGTAGAACTAAAATTCAGTCAATTAACATCAAGAAGTATATACTAGCTTATTATCCCTTAAGTTATGCTTTTGCATGCAGGTAAGCAGTCACTATTTAGAGAGCTATATCGCTATCCTAGAAATTAACTACCTAGTTTCAGATGCAGTTTATTATCACTACCCATATGAATATTTCATTTTGAAATACAGTGCCTAGGGAAGCTTTATACTAGGATCAGTTTGCACCATAATAATATATTATGCGTGTGAAGTCATACCCAATGGATGTTTAGCAGCCAGCCCCTTACAGAGATGTCTGTCCACCATAGCCACTGCTTTTAGCAGAGATCTCCATGATGGCAAACCAAATCGCTGAGTGGAGTAGTTCTGCTTAATCCACTGGCTGAGAGCCTCACTCCAGCATCCAGCGATGTCCCTGGGACGGCTTTCCCTTATCCTATCAATGTCGGCTTTAGCAAGACCAAGACAGGCACTGAGCTGCTCCCACTTGGCAGCTAGTGAGCTACACTCAACAGACACAACATTCCAGTTATCCTCCGCTGTAGGGGAGAGGGGTCTGTACACATGTGCAGGAGTTATTTTGGCTAAAGGGGGAGGAATGTGTAGTCAGGGGGTGACAACCCGACTACATGCATTAACTGATTACACGTGGATTGTGGATGGCATACCGTATTGCTGAAATAGAATTAGTGTACTAGCTAACTATAATTAAACAGCATCCTAGAATGGTTGTCATAGCTATTGTTTTACTCTCATGTTGTACAACCTTTTGCTACAGCTGTACATTTCATACTCTATTTCTAGCTAAAACGCTTACTTACCAACGAACTGTCACCATCTCTAGTCCATCCATAGTAGCTAAGTAGAGTAGAACTCCTTCTCTCACTTTATCCATAAAGTTATATGTAGGTAGACCTAGTCTAACTATATACTCAGCTATATATTATGGCTCTACTATCAGTACCATGATAGAAAATGAGGCTACTTGAGAGCTCAGTCAACCATAACCATTCTCGATCTACATACTATGCAACTTCATTAGTGCTTCCTTGAATCCTTTCACAAGCGACCTCAAAGCCACACTGGGGGGCATAACTATGGACACGATGCACAGCCAAAACTAATCTACGTACGTACTATGGAGATAATAATATGGTGAGGCTATACATGTACCACATTAATAATTTAGTGCAAGTGCATATAGGCATCCATTGTAGACTGAGTGCACAATCGGCGCACACCTCAAGGCATGTGTTGTGTGTAATTGGTCTATATCAATTTCATGGAGGGATAAAAGCACTCCCTCTGCCCTCTCCACACCCCCCCCCCCCCCCCCCCCCACCCGAAATAAACCTTGCATGCGTGTGATACTATGCATGTGTGCATGCACACAGAAGAGATGAGAGAGGGGAGATGAGATAGTGTTTGGATGTGTATGGTAATGATCTTACTAAGAGTCTTGCTATCAACGGTGGAGAGAAGTGCTTCAGTTTCTGTGTGTGGAATGAGAAGGTGTTATCCCACAGTATGCACTTTTATTACCATTACCATGGATAGTAACATGTATACCAGTACTTGTACATAAATTGTCGACATGGAATAGTACCTAGTACACTGTTAATACTACTTTCAGTTCAGAAATTCTATGTTATAATAAACATTCATTATCTTTATACATCCACCTGCACATGTTGTATAGTCACCTTTGTTTGCTTGCACCCAATTATCTAGAGGTGCCAAGAGTGAGCCTGCCTAGTGTTAGGTAAGGTAAGGATAGTGATAGCTGGTAGTTCCAATAATACTACTGATCGTATGGATGCCACTAGCTCTGGTGATCTTTTGGAGGTATTTAAAACGAGAGAATCCTCCCCCAAGAGCTGTTTGATTAATTTGATAATACCATAATTTAAAAAGGAATTCCATTACCACGTGTATGTGGTCACAATACTGCAGTTAGTGCACTGTGGTTTCCTGGGTAAGTACCCATGTGTAATCTTATCATAATTCCTTCGCTGCCCTCAGTGCATATCTGGTGTATTGTGCACTTATCATGTGCCATAAGAGGTAGCTACACAAGGCAGTTACTCTTTCGTAAAACATACAATATCATGATAGAACATGATCAGTTGCTCTACTGCAATGACCCCTCCTACCCAGAAAGGGTCTGGTCAAAGGGTCACACTAATACGTCTGGCTGGAATGCAATAATTGACAATTCCGGTGTGTGTAAAAAACCTAACGCCACTTTCGTACCGTGTGCATATGAAAGGCCGAGTGGGCACACGTATGTACGGACCGCACATAATTACTATTCCATAAATGTCATATGATCACGGTTCTGCAACCTACCTTGAGGACAAGGAAGTGCGACCCTTTTGACCAGACCCTTTCTCGCGCATGCATGAAGGGGGCTGAGAACGAGACTAGCCTCCAGCCACACATATAAATTGCTATAATTTTAATCCAATTTAGATGCATTTTTATGATAGATCCTGGCTAAATTACTCATTCCTTACCTTTTTCACTGCCATGATCGCTCGTTTCCTTCAGGTCGTCCGAGCTCGTGGTGGTGGCGGCAATCGATAGATTGGACATCTTCATCGAGGGAGCAGGAGGAGCCCTGTGTGATCACAATGCGCATGCTCATTATGGGTGTGGGGTGTGGCGTGTGGAGCGGCAGCCCCACCCCTTCGTTAAATTTAATAGTGGGAGGGGCTGGCCCTGAGAGCTGAGAGAACAGTGGCTCCTACACACTCCCCCTTAATATCCGTTTCAATATTCTTTTCATTCGTTAGTAGCTAATACAAGTAGATCTAGCTAGTAATGAAGAATTTGCATCAGGATCACTTTATATATCTGAATTCATACAAAATAGCTAGTGGTGCTGATGGAGCTATGCACATAACTAGTTCAAGATAGTCAAAAAATTTTGCAAGAGTGTGAGTGGTGGCACCGTGCCAGGAGCTTTCAGTTCAACAGCTCCTACAGATGTTTTAATACCTAAAAGTTGGAAAAATGCCATGATTCTATCATGGGAAGATTTTACATGACTTCTCCCTTGGATTAGCTAATCATGAGGAGATTTTACGTGACTTCTGCCATGATCTAATCATTTACGTCACATGTAAAGTATTAACTACCAGTGTTTACATCGTTACTTCATATGAAAAGATTTTACCTAAAGTCAAAGTTCTTTTGTGAAATCTTCCCATGTAGCTAATACTGATTTACCAACACAATAATCAGGGGGTGATTTATGTGTAACCTCTGACCTCACGTAAAATCTTCCCATGTAATACTGACTTACCAAGAAACTCATTGAGTTGTTTACAAAGCCCCCTCTGGATGTAGTTATCACTCCTCAATGGGGTGTATGCCTATTATAAAAGTCCATTTGCTCATTTTTAACGTAGCATGTTTTTCAGTGTTACACTGACATGCAATTAACGACTGGAAAAACATGGGATGGTCTGGATGTATTACACCACACACAATCAATACATTTCTTACATTAAGTAGCGATTCCAGACGTCCGATTTTTCGGCTCGATATCGCCAAGTGGCAGCGATAGCAATTCAAACGATTAAGGTGTCGATAGCTTCCTCTTGACGAGGCCTATTCAGTGCTGGGTGTTTCCTGTTGAAAGAACAAAGCTTGTTCGAGTTACGCACTGAAACAGATTTTTGCATGCAAATTTCCATAGAGCTAAAAATCAAAATTGCAAAGTGTGTGGTTAACCGATTGGCTTGATTCAAGGTTCAGAAGAAAGGCCATTCACTCAGCTAACTCTTGGTTTGTGTTTCCTGTTCATAGCTAAATCCATTACCAAGTTATGGCTGCTTTTATTGCCAGAGGTCGATCGTCTGGAATCACTACATTAAGCCCTGCTAACCAGCAAAAAATTATCATATAGCTAGCTACCACAGATTAGTCTCTGTATCACAAGGCAAGCTTTGAGGCAGAGTGATATAATTTGTGTACATGCGGCAATCAAAGCACCCATCAAAAGAACATGCAGGACTGGCTTAAAGTAGCTAGCTGCCGCATGCTAGTGCGGGGTAACCTCAGTGTCCCAAAGGAGTTGGTCCCATCATCTTGTTTAGAATGGAGGTAACCAAATCCTTAACAGTGCTTGAGATCAGTTTTCTGCTCTTTGCGACTGGAGATCAATAGAAAGCAAATGGGTGTGGCTATCTGTTCACATTTGCTATAATATTATGCAAGTAAAAGAACTCTGATCAGAAAATCAAGAGTCAAGTCAGAGAATCAGAATCATGCATGGTAGAGAATAAGAATCGAGTTAGAGAATCAGAATCTAAGAATCAAGTCAGAGAATCAAAATCAAAATCAGAAACCAGAATCAAATTGGAGAATCAGAATCCACTTGCAAAGAATCTAAACAAGAATCAAGTCAGTGAATCAGAATCAAAATTAAAATCAAAATCAAGTTGGAGGATCAGAATTAAATCAGAGAATCAGAATCAAATCAAAATCAAGTCTGAGAGAATCAGAATCAGGATTGAGTTGAGGATCGAAACGACTGCACTTCTGGGCAACCGTAATATAATTATTTTTATTAATCCTCGCTGCAAAGCGTAGGCTGAAGGTTACTGCAATTATTTGGCGATTTTTGTCCGTCCGTATGGTAAGTATCGTCTGGGAGAAAGTACACATCCAAGGTTTACTAGCATCAAGGAAGAGTGCAGGTGGTCACATTAAGTCCACCCCAGTGGTGTATACTAGTGTGCAGCTGTTGCCAGTCTGTGTTTACATGGCACCTACCTCAGCTACTTGATTGATTTCCATTCGGGTAACTGTAAAACCTGGACTCTGGACTCTGGAATGGACCGTGGACTGGACTATGGACTGGACTGGACTGGTCCATAGTCCGCGGTTATGACGACCATTACCGATTTTCAAATGGCGCATGCGCAAATCTGCACCCATTCACCTCGTGTTCTGCTTCTGATGTTCTCTAGCTGATCTCCAATTTTCATCCTTTAAATCTTCTTTAATCTGAAACCTGGCCCAAGTTTTGTTGGTTAGAAATGGAGGAGTTTATCATCATTTCTAGCGATAGTGAAGCTGATGATGAAGTGAAGAGTGATTCCGTTTGTGTTTTCACCCCAACCAAACGACCACCCAGTCCTGACTTCAGTGATAAAGATAGGTAAATAATATTATTTCAGTTACAAATTGAAAAAGTACTGCACTTCAATACTTTGTCGTATTTGCAGTGATGATGATGTGGACCAGAAGGAAGAGCCATGTCCGCTCCCTTACATGCCTTGCAAAAAGAGGTTCGTGGTTCAAAATCAGAATTTTGTACAGGCTATTTTCGGAAATTATAGAGATAGATATGATCTGTAGGGGGTATGGGAGATTTTATAGGGTGCTCTCAATCATATTCTAGACTTACGTATTAGGCAGTTGACCATGATTCAGGGTAGTCTCGCGCAGCCAGACTCTTACCCCTCGGGAGGGGGAGGGAGAGAGTCTGGTAAAGTGCTATACATCGAGTTGTCCCAGTGCCTCGTACGAGGCGCGACCAATCAGATTGCAGCTTTAGTTTGCGGTAGCATATCCGATTGTGAACGGAGAATAAACATGCGTGCGCAATAGTATCTCGTCCGTTCACAGTTGGATACGCCACCACAAACTATGTAATGCCATTAAAATGCAATCTGATTGGTCGCGCCTCATACCAGGCGCTGGGACAACTCGATGTATAGCACTTTACCAGACTCTCTCCCTCCCCCTCCCGAGGTGTAAGAGTCTGGCTGCGCGAGACTAGATTCAGGGATGTATGGGGGAAATTGTAGCAGTTAGCTAAGTGGACAGTAAACAAGTAAGGCTATCTTGAGGATTCCTGCCTCCATTTTAAATATGTAGGAGGGGGTGGGAATTTCTAATCATTTATAGCAACAGTGCTGCTTAAGAGGGGGTGTATCCTCATTAACTGTAATGGCCCATTGTGATTTAGTGTAGTAGTGTTGGGAGGGGGATCCAGCCATAAACCACTGACTATAAGTATTGGCTTCAATCAATAAAGTGCTCTCTTGCCCTTTATATAGGATCAAGTTTGAAGATGTTGCCTCTGGATCATCCTCCAGTCCCATTGAGTACTACTGTGGAGATCGACAGCTACCCATCTACTCTAGGGCAACGTCTGGCTATCCCTTTGATCAATTGGTCAAGATGTTGATGCCTAGCAATGTTGATGACTTAACCGTTTGCTCCGTGAGACCTGTTGGTGTATCAGCTAATGCCACATTTATTGTGGATATTGACAAAGTGCACTTTAACGATCTAAAATGTGACGATCTTGGTACCTGGACTGCAACCGGCACCAAATCTACATTCTTCAGATTTGCAGCATCTGGAATTAAGATCTCAGAGAAGAAGCCTTCTCAAAGTGGTGTGTATCATGTCTTGACACGGCGATACTTTGTCCATGGAACATACAACCTTTACCATCGGATTATCGTCGACATTCAAGGTTAGTAAAGCTCAATCTGTTGGGGGTTAAGGGAGGTTGGTGAGGCAATTCATTCAGAATTGGCAGTATTGTACTCTTTAGATGTGCATCTGTAGTGGGTACAACAAAGGGACACAGTTCAAGTGGTGGTAGTGATTATTGGCTTCTCTTGTGTTGGTGTAAATGTGCATTCATAGTGTAAGTGTAAGTGTATGTGCATGACACTGCATGTGATGCCTAGATATGGTGCCCTTTCATCCTTTATTGTGTATTTGGCTCATAGAAGTGATTGCTAACCAATTATGATAATGTGTCGTGAATGTGCCTTTACCATAGACCCTGAATATTAAGCGCACCCAAATAGGTTCAATTGCCCTAATAGCATTTGTAAACTTATGGATAAATTTGCCATTGCTTGCCTGTCGATGTGGCTACGTACATAGGTTACTGCTTTTTCACTTTTTGCATGTAAGCACATGCACTTGCATGTACATGTATATTTACCAGAGTCTTCCATATGTGTATGTGTGTATATTACCGTAGTGTTCTGGCAAGCACCCACTCCCGTGTAAGTTGCATTTCAAGGGGTCAGTGTAGCAGCTTTTATACAAAAGTATGAAATCCCGGGTAAGCGTCCATGTGGGCCACCCAGAACACTACGGCATGTATCCGCCCCCCCCCCCATCCTCCCCCACCCCTACCTCTCCTCCCTCTCTCTCTCACTCTCTTTGGTTGCCACCATATATACTTTTTCTCCTCTTTAGATAATCATGGTGCTCGTAATAAACTTGCTCTAGTGCAATACATGTTCGACGGTCCAGAAATAGAAGTCATTACCAAGCCTCACGGTAATTCCAAAGGAAGCACACCATATTTTCGAACCTCTGACTCAGCACGCCAGAAGTTACAGACCTTGGCGGCGACCCAAACCCCTAAAACAGTGATAGAAACAGTTACTCGGGAAGCTGGTGGTGAACTTAATATTGAAAATCCTAGTGATGCTCCTCGAAATCGACAACAGATTAGCAATATACGCCGTTCTACCACTGGACGAGATAAGAATGTGCTGTATTCTGTGATGCTCGAGTGTAAGGCTACACAAGGAAGTGAGAATATGTTTGTTCGTGATGTTAAAGCTGCGCCTTCCCCCCAGTGTGTGCTGTTTTTTGATTGGCAACTACAGGACATGAGACGCTTTCTAACCAATAACAAGAATTTTGGTATTTTCACAGCTGATACAACATATAATCTTGGCGAGTTTTATGTTACACCAACAGCTTATCCTCACCTCATGCTAGAAGATGTGCGAAGCAAGCAGCATCCAACAATGGTTGGTCCCATCCTGGTTCACCAGCAAACTGATTTTGCCTCATTTAATTACTTTGCCTCAACGTTGATTAGCCATAATAAACAGTTACGTAACATTTTATGCTTTGGAAGTGATGGAGACAAGGCATTAGTGGAGGCATTTTCCCACAGCTTTCCATTCGCAATTCAGTTGAGGTGTTTTATCCATTTCCGAAGAAACATTCAAGAGAAGTTGCGTACACTAGGGATTCCACATCAGGTGGCAGAAGAATTCGTGACAGATATTCTTGGAAAGCAACATGGAAGCACCTACATTGAGGGCCTTGCAGATTGTAGGAGTGAGCAAGAATTTGATGAGAAGCTTCAAGCACTAGAACAGACTTGGAATGAACGCGAGCTACCTTACTGCCCCAGCAGTGGCCCTAGATTCTACTCTTCATTTTGTAGATACCAAGCAGAAATTGTAAAGCATCACATGCGTCGTGATGTTCGAGAGGCTGTTGGACTTGGGTGCCCTCCATCATGCTTTACTACGAACAGCAGTGAATCACTAAATGCTAGCATAAAGCAAAAAGTGGATTACAAGCAGCATGAGTGGCCACAGTTTAATAAACTGGTACGAGAATTTGTTATGGCTCAACGTGATGAAGTGATTCGCTCACTGTCGGGGAGAGGCCAGTACAGGTTAACCGTTGAATTTAGCCATCTGGCAATTTCACTTAATATTTGGTCGAAAATGACAGCTGCCCAAAGGAAAAAAATTGTCAATGATTTTGACTCTGCTGTCATTTCTAGGAGTGGCACGACTTCTCTTGCGCTGCCAGCTGTTACTACAGCTTCCCTTGCAACAACTGCAACACCAGCTGCATCATCCACTAGTCTGAGCGTCAGTGCTGAAGACTCTGGTATACTCACGATTCCATTTATTACCCTACAAGGTATGTGGGAAAAAGCTGAACGGTTGTTATCTTCCCATGCTGAAATCACCCATGCACCTGGTAGTGATCCAAAAGCAAGAATGGTGCTCTCATTGACATCTGATACTCCTCATTTTGTGAGATGCAAAGCAAATGGACAGTATGTCTGTGACTCGGCTTGTATTCGATGGACATCAGCTAACATATGTAGCCATACACTGGCTGTAGCTGAGACGAATGGAGAGCTCCTAAAATTTTTGCAGTGGTATTCTGCTTCTGGAAATGTACCAAATATTTCCATTCTGGCCATGCAAGGATTGCCCAGTGGTAGAGGGCGCAAAGGAGGACAAGCTAAGCGAAAGCGCAAGAAGGAATCTAGTATACCTGAAACATTGGTGTCTGTCAACAAGTCTCCTCCCCCTCCACCTCCACCTCCTCCTCCTCCTCCTCCAGGCCAATCTCAAGGACATTGCAGTGGAAGTGTTAATGTGGCTAGTGGTGCATCTAGTCATGTCACTGTCACTCTGCCACATACCTGTAGCTTGCCACCTCCTCTTATAAGAATGGGTTCTGCATCTCCTCCTGGACTGTCTCCAGCTGATGTGAATGTCTTTCCTCCTACTGGGCCATCTCAACTTCGCAATGTTCCTCCTCCCGGGCCATCTCGACCTCCTAATGTCCATCCATTTCCTCCTCCCGGGCCGTCTCGACCTCCTAATGTGAATTCATTTCCTCCTCCTGTGCCACTTAATGTGAATCCTCCCAGACTGTCTCAACCCCCCAATGTAAATCCATTTTATGTCAAATTCATTGCCGGCAACATAAGGATTTGCCAGGGTTGCAAAGGGAGCCTGAAAACTAGCGATAATCGTATCCCTACACCACCATTTGATATTGCAGCTGCTCGTTCTGAAAACAGGCCTTTTAGAGATGCAAGTGGAAATTTGATCACCCCTAAGCGCGCTACAGTGTATCACTACCACTGTCGCCCTCAGTGCATTCAAGCAGTTGAGCCTCACTTTATCTTGTCTTCTCTCGTTGTTCCTGCTGATGTTGGGGCAAAGTTAACACTTGTGCACAAGCAACATTTGGCTGCTCTGTTTAACATCACCTTCAACTAAACAGCAACAAAAACAAATGTGAAACAATAATAGCATTGTGTTTGTGTCTATTAATATTATTATTATCATAATTAATGATCAATTATGACGTCATCATTATGCCAAGTCCAGTCCATAGTCCAGTCCATAGTCCAGTCCATGGTCCAGTCCAGAGTCCAGGTTTTACAGTTACCCTTTCCATTCTGTGCCTTCTGTAATGCAGTACGTGACAGTGTAAACAGGCAGTGGCTCTCAAGTGCATAATTCAGTTTAAGTAGTCACAGAGGCTTTCAGTTAATATAGTGACATAGCCAGCTGCCTTCCCCCTAGGCCTATCTATATATCATGCACTGCATTACTCTGAAGAACTTGAAGACCTGAGTACCAGAACCTTGTTCAGGTGCAGGGTACGTAGCTAGCTAATTCAATACTCCTGATATTGAGCAGGCATACTCCTTGAGACATGCTATAATAGATCTAATAGTATATGAGTCATGCATAGGTGTAGCGGTGAGGGTTCTGTACTCCTGTGCATTCATTAGTGACTGGAGCTCTCAAATTATCTGCTTACAGGGGAGGTGCAACAGGGGGGGGGGGGCAATTGCTCCCCTCCCCCCTCCCCCCCCAAGGTTAAGATCAGTGGGCCTTGCCCCCCCCCCCCCCCCCCCAAACTGGATGGCTAGAGTTAGACCTACATTATTATTCTGATGCATGTACATGCACTGTATTTCTAGCAACTCACCTACTATAAATTATAGTAGGTGAGTTGTTATTGAAGTTCGTTGAACCAAAATTCAAATTATGTAATAGCCATGAAGGTGGACCTAACCTAGCTACAAGCTCTGTATATTGAAATATAATAATATGACATTTATTATAAAACTTGTGGGTGCCTGACTGCCCCCCCCCCCCCCCCCCCAAACTGACCTACCCTCAGCCGCCCCTGGCTTACATAATTATATTATTACATTATTGGGTAACACTACTAAGGAACTGTGCTGCAATAGGATTCAGATACGGTCACACATTGCATTGTCATAAACTTCCTTTGGATCAATTAATTTATAGGCATAAATTCTTGTGTTAAAAGTGTGGTGTTTTATAATTATAGTAATAGCAGCTCTATCTAAGTAGCTACTCTGATCTATGACATATCAAGTGATCTAAATCTATACGATGTTTAGCAATGTTTATAATTGCAGCTTGCATGATCGTACTAAGCATCTTAAACTGCTACATGGTATATAGTCTTCTTCAAAGCTGCTGCTCTGCACTAGATCCTGCATGGGATTCGTGCGTTTTCTTAGGTTTAATCGCGTGATCATACTTTTTCTCGCGATAGAAATGCCGTCCTTTGATCACATACAGTACTACTATGTCCGTGATCACTGATGCCTGTTCAATATTAATGTGTGAGTGTACATCAACAAGAATTAATAATGCTTTGATTGCCTTGAACAAGAATGTTAATTTACACATCGATGATGCTTACGATTCCAAGAAGAGCGATCAATGATCCCAATGTGAGCAGAAGGGTGGTGAAATCAAATATTCTTCCCTGCAATGTGAAAACATAGAACGACATGACACTGTACTTTTGGTAAATTAATCAGATTGTTACAGTTCCAGTGACTTCTACTTTGAAGAGTATCCCATAAGCCTTGATGAGATCTCGACTATCATAGCCATTTTCTTGATAGTAGTTGGCAAATCTACAAAGTTGTATTCGGTGTATAATGATAAAAATAATTATTAATGACTACAACAAATTAAAGAAATCACCTAAAATTGAATCCTTTAGATATTTTGACATTAGTTTCATCCAGCCTATGCAATGAAAGAAAGAAGTTTCATCCAAGATAATGTTCTCCCTATTCTACTCTCTACCTCTTAGCAGAGTAGACTGGATCACACTTTTTCCAGCCGAAGGGCCAGTCTAGATTACAATCCCACCTAATGCCCACTTCAATGATACTTCCCTACAATAATCAGTCAATACATAAAATATCCCTGGAATGGGAATGGGACACACTTTCATAGAGAGTGTAGTGAAGTCTTCTCCAGCCATCTCGATTATCTGTCTGAGGGTGAATATGGGGCAGTAGCGATCTTTCTTGCTGTATACACAAGTATCGAAATATTCCTCAGATTTGTCATCATCAATATTACGTCTGAAAGCAATGTGACGGTGCCAAATTAGACCATACTGACCATATTATGGAGCTTATTTTAATGTACAAATAAGTTCAACTTCTCTCCCAAGCCTTATATAATTAATTTTATTAGCTATGTAATGAAAGGACCAAGTGATTGATAGGGCTTGCTGTCTCGAACACTCACTTTCCTCGAGCTCCTAGTTTTCCAAGTGTCGGAAATCTGATGGAGTTCTTTATGTAAACAGTGAAATTTGCAGCATTGATCTTTGGACCCATGTTTCTGAAATGATTTAGCTCATTAGTAGTGGTAAAACTATACTATCTGCTTACGACGTACGTGATGGTGGTATTCTCTGTCTCTGTGGGACACCATCCACTGATCTCACAGCGGCCCTCCGGAGCACAGCGACCAGTCATAGGACCGTTCCCAGCATGAGGGACCACACCCACTTTACAGTTAGGGTGGTTCACGTCAGCTGGATTACACCTAGTATTAGCATCAGGTGCCTATGAGGAATAGATCATCATACATAATAATAATATTATTATAATGGGAATAATTATTTGCAATTGTGGAAGTAGTTGTATGTACACATTAAATCCAGGTGTGACACGTTAACTTAGCTAACATGTTTCATTTGATTGTCCTTTAGAACAACCCTCTATAGACATATGTTGTCTACAATTGCAAAGTGTGCTGAAATAATACAATGTCATAATTATTATAACTGTGTTACCGTATTTCTTCTAGAAATTCGGCCCTTCTAATTATTCGGCACCCTTTACCGAATGATTGAATATAGTCTATAATTTTTCGGCAAAGGGCGTCATGCGTATATGCTATAAACGGGAATGGAATGCGCACGCAGACAGAATGTCGAATATTAACCTCTAAAAATTTGGCAAACCTAAAGCAATATTATTTTCATGCTAAATTTTAGAAGAAATACGGTATACCTAATCAGGTGTTAGTGTGATAATTATTAATTTTTTACTCTGATTTGTAATGTTATTCGACATAGCTAATGTAAAAAGGTTAATGTAACACATTCAAAAGTTATTACTACAAATGTACAAGAACTGAAATACGAACAAATACAAACAGCAAACTTTGAAAAACAAAACAATCAAGTGTGTACACTGGAACACAAACATAATAGTGTCAAAGGCATTTTGCATTTCGCATTTTGATTGTTCTCACTCTGCACTGGTCCACCCAACAGCTTGACAAAAGGTAGCTATACATCTACTGTGGCTTCAAAGAATCACCAGTACTCTTGAGCTTAGCTTGCACATGGATTCATCTCAGTCATAGTCTGATGATCTATGTTCACACCTATATAATTGAACAAAGGGGGGCTTTACTAATAAGACTGGATAACAGTGCCATGCCCGTACTCATAGCTAATTGTACAACAAATAGCCAACTTATAGCTACTCAACTTATACTCACCTTTGCTGAGTAGTGTCCACATGTTAACTTTTGCCCACTTCTGATAGCTAGTAGCTACCTGCATTACATGAAAATAGCAAATTGTCATAGCTAGTTTATAATAATATATAGCTACTAAGCTTTTTGATGCAGCTAGCTATAGCTTACCTTTTTGTTCATTAATCAACTTGCACTACAGAACTCTCTCTATATTAAGCAAAAAGGTATCAGGCTCAGTAACAACAAATTATCGTTAGGGTTACGCCATTTTCTCACCTTCAACTTGACTCAGTGTTGCTTGAAAGAGGATATCAATTTGGATAGCGTAAGACATCAACTCTCGACCGTCTAAAACGTTTGGGAGTCTAACTCGGGCTCTGTATGTGCTATGAACCTCGAACTTGACAAAATGTATTCAGTAGATTGTCTAGTAAACAACCACATACCATGTATTACTCTCGCTTCTACAGGTCTCTATGAGCGAGTATGCTATTTAGATCCATGATTTTATGAATTGGTGACTGTTTCCACCTGTTGTCAACTGCCCAGTAATTTGTAACGGCGCTAATGTCGACCGATCGCCGATTTTTATAATAAAATTAATGTGCATGTAAGTAGTAGATACTTAAAATTATACTTTCATCATGATCATTACTTACTAGCTATTATCATAAATATCATGTTTTAATATTGAATGAAACTTTTATATGTGCAGGATAATTAGCTAATACCATCGCCACACGTTCATAGTGTATGGCAAAACGCGACCACTGACACCCGAGACCACTTTATAGTAGATATTGGTCGATAATAAAAGGTGGTCGACTAATGATGACTTACGCTAGCTAAGTTGCCTTAGCACTGATAGCTAGCTACCGCTCCGAGCTCCTCCAAGTTACCAAGACAGCATCTTTAACTGCTATAGTACCATGTTTAGTCAACTTGAATCATTTCTTTAACTGCTAGCACCATGGCATGTTTTTTAACCAAAAATCAACTTGAACTGCTTGTTTGACTTGCAGCTGCAGTATTCAATTCAAATTTTGACACTCTACTGAGCATGCTCATTAGAAAATGACGTGTTTTAATTGGAATCGAGCGTGCTCAGTATTCTGGTTGCTATGAGTCTGTTGTTCAAGTTTGTCCCTTTTGTTGCATGAAGTATATTTAGCATGATTGCTGCTACTAATACTGAAATGCCTCAAATTTAGTAGCTAGATCGAGTGTCGGAAGGTTGGAATACATGGAATCAGTTAGCTAAGCCTTCACACAGTCTTAGCTAGGCTAATGGACCGTCCAGTGAACACTTGAAATTTTGAGTTGAACTTGACTCAATTAGACATTAAATATTATTGAGGTGGATAAAAATTTGTTTGCTTCACTATATATAGCCTTGTCCCCAGGCCCTTCCCAGCAAGGCTATTGCTTAGTGGGTAGCTAAGTTTGATGCACTGAATGGGTACTAGCAACACACTGGTACATGTTTAGTGGGTTATTGTAACATGGTGAAACATCTGCACGCATATTAAAATTATTGTTTTGTGTGCAGTAATAACACACTTGTTGGTGCTACTGTGCTACAAACATCACACAATTTACCACACACGATACACGGCCACGCACATTACAATAACACACTTACCGTATCTGATCTAATTAATGCACCATGAAAAAATAATTACGAGTACTGGGTGGCGCGCCATTATAGAGCCTGAAAATTATCCTTCGCGACCAGGTGGCGCGCAAAATTTGTACATAAAAGTATAGAGACGCGTGGGTGGGCGCATTTACATAGAGCGTGAAAATTGCACTTCAGGCCAAGGTGGCGCATCTATTAGAGAGGCGTGTTAATTAGATCGAATACGGTAGTTTACAGTGTATATGCACATGTACATGTGCATGCATGTACATGCATGCAGTGTGTGAGTGTGAGGGTATGCAGTGTATAATTTGCTAATTAGCCACTTACCTCAGCACACAGTCCCTGTGTTTGATTGCAAGTCTTCCACAAGTTTGTCATCACAAAAAATTCATTTGGTTCCTGCATGCACATACAATTATTTTGAGGCCAATTAAATAATAATAATTTACCACTGGTGGAATAACAATATCTGCCGTATCAAACGTAACATTTCTGACTGGATTATCACAGTTCTGTGTGTAATCGCCATAGCTACCGTTGTATGCCCATGCTCCCTTCAGCTTAGTGGTGACAGTACTTTGCACAGAGCCAGTCTTCTGGTAGCCCTGCTGATATCCAAGACCATAACTGTACTCCGTATGTATGCATGAGGGGGAGTAGGCCCATAAAGTTGAAAAAAAAACAAAAACAATTCAACATTACAGTATGCCCCCCATTATTATTTTTGCATATTAGCTAGATTTCAATTAATCTTCAAGGCAAGTATATTGCTATTCAGAAAAAAGGGTACATAATATTATAGCTAGACATCAAGCATGCATGCCTCTAGTCCTTACCAGACAATATAGCCGACGATCACGAGCTGAACTAGACGATTTATGATGCCGATCTTCTTGCTATGGATTTGCACTAGCTTTACCGAATCATACTCGAGCAGTGCGGCCGTCGCTGAGATGGCGTAGCCTCGCAAGCTGGATATTGAGAAAAATGTCGTCAATTTGCTGCCCATGTTGATGAAGACTTTCTAGTGCAGCTAGATATACAACAAGGCCAAACAAAGTTAATTACTAGTTTCTCAGGCTCTAAACCCAATGCGGGAGTCGCGCGGCTTTTTATAATGAAAAATGGGCGTGGTTATAATGGCCACGCCCGTTTTCGCTAATGGTACACGTGGTTGATACACATGCTAGTGCTGAAATACAGGTATTGAACAGAGAGAACATATTATAGCCTAATAATCAAGTTTAGCTTTCTTTAGCTAGTAGAGAAAAGTTTCATCAATCGTACTAATTAACCTTCTGGCAGTTTTAGTCTGCACCAAATGACGTCATCTTTTTTGAAGGAAACATCTAGCAAGCTGCTGGCTAAATACCACTTTCACGGACTCTACAATTGTAAGATGTCAACCAAACAGTCTCAAGATGCCAGAAAACAGTTAGTTTCATGAACTCTTTACTGTGTATTCCATTTATTTTGTCTGTTAAGCGCGTTTACCGCTATAAGCGCATGCGCTTATTAACCAGAGTCTACGGTAAATCCCTGTAACTATAACATATTATAAAAAGTCCTACGACTGTTATTCTAGTAGTGAATAGACTAACGTAATGATCTATTGCCACTGTACAGTCTGCACTATGAGCTCTCAAAAGCTGCTAGAATCTTGGAGTGGTGGTCAACAAGTGGCGACCCTTTACCTCACCCATAAATCGTTCTCATGTTGTTTGTTATCTTCCCCCAGGCACATAGTGACACGTGTGGCAGTGACTGTGATGTGCGTACGTTTGTTGGTCTTGAAGATGATGACGTTTCTGATTTCTCTGTCTCCTCCTCCTCCACACTCACTGCCCTCGTCTGCTATAGCTACAGCAGCACAGCTGAGCGGGAGGAGGGGGCGGGGCTGATGTCTTTGCCGTGGCAATGGATGACAACACTGTAAGGCATTCACTACTATTGGATGCCAGTAGTAATTTTTGCTCTATATGCCATACGCATGCATGAAGATAATGGGGAAAGTATGAATTAAGAGGCCCGTTCTGATATTTTTTTTCACATACATCATGTGACTTTATGGCAATTTGCTACAGTGCAACCAAGCAAGAAAGCAAAATTTTTTAAAACCATATTTTTGGGTTAAAAACTTCACAGACAAACCCTACTTGATATCAAAATGGCCACAACAATCATTTTTAATGTGTTTTACAAAATTATAAATTTCCCATATATAGCTAATACAGAAGCCACATATGTGCGGGCCAGTTTTTATAGATTTTTCACTGATTTTGGATAAAAGTGGCTGTATCTCGGAAGTGGTAAGGAATCAAGACTTCAAATTTGGGATTTAGTAACTTTATTACAAGTGCCCACCAAGTGGAATTTCTTAACCGGAACTAAATAGAAAAAAATGTGCCTAACATATTTGGCCCTCCGAAAGGGATTTACAGACAATATCTGGTTAGCAATGCACTGCACAGCCTCTACACTCATGTCAAATTAACTTCATATGGATGTGCATGACTGGGTAAAGCGGACACTCTTAACTAAAAATAATTCTCATTTAATGTGCCTAACATATTTTGGAGAGCCATGTTATCTTATGAAGCCATAAAAATGGAAGTAATCATGGTTACATCCCATAATTTACATTCTATGTAGAGTTTATGTTGAAGAAGATTGGTACCAAATTTCAAACTCTTGTCAGTGTAATAAATTTTATTTTATGAGCCAAAATTGGCTCAAATTCTGAAATAAAAGAAGTTTTGCTCTCTTGCTTGGTTGCACTGTAGCTAACTAGAGCTCTATAGAGCACATACTCCGCGCGCTAGAGCGTCGATGTGAGAACCATGCCATGCCACCGTAAGCCTATTGACGACCTTTACCTACACATTGTACCAGGTTGTGCGCATGAGCAGAAAGCACATGGTGGGTAGTGTTGATAGGCGTGGCCAACAAAATGAAGTATTTGCGACGCTCATGGACCTTGCCAAACGATTCGAAGCACAATGAAGCCAGTTTTTCGACGATATCGACGGATATGCTATACTTACAATTAAGTCGCTCAGACGCCTAGATCTCCAGACCTGGTGATTTTTGTGCTGACGACGACGACGACGACAGACGACAGACGAAACCGATTACTTTACCCCTTGCGCATGCGTGCGGGATAAATATCAGGCTTATTTCCCAAAACATGTCAACTTTGTTAATTGTACAGTCCAACCTCGATTATCCGAACCTCGATATCCAAACCCTCGATTACCCGAACTCGAGATCCAACGAAAAAGCAGGGTCAAAGTACACATTGTGATTGATTGATTGATTATTGATTTGGCCCCTGAAAGGGCTGGAGTGGCAAGCCACACAGACACACATACAATAACATAAAAACAATGAACCGGCTACGCACAAATCAGGGAGAAAAATGGTTTGGATATCATTCAAAAGAGAACAGTGGAAAGGTTCTGCGGTAGAAACTCCCTAGCACAAGGCTAGACAGACGAGGCACCACGAACCCGGATTGCGCATGCGCAGTAAACGTACATCGCGTAGTTGCCACGCAAGAACCAACTGCTTCGCTGTTATCAAAACACTCAAAGAAGTAAAATAAACGCAAGGTAAGTGTTCTTTCTATCAATCGAGGATGAGATTAAAATCGTCGAAATGCTCGATAAGTCTGTCATATATTTTACATGAATGATCGATTTCATGGGTGTGGCTTGGGCGTGGTCAATGTTATCCGAACTCCTTGCTTATCCGAACGGTTCGAGATTTCCCCTTGGCCAAAGGGGTTCTGGTAATCGAGGTTGGACTGTACATCTTTTTGTGTACATGTGAAGTTCTCTCCTAAAGATCATGTGAAGGTATCTTAATGAGATTCACGGCTCCAGTCACATGCCTGGATGCCACACCCACCTAGCTACCGGGTCAGTGGAGTTCACCATCAAAGTTGCGGAGATTGCTGACTCATCAAAGACGTATTCCCTACACGGACACCTGCTCTGGGTGAAAATTTGATACCCGGGGGGAATTATTGGTGAGAAAAGTATAGTGCTTAGGTGGCCACACATGTGATGGTATTGAGGGAGCTAGTGAAGCGTTCTCCATGCACTAGCAAAGTTAGCAATTTGCTACTAGTTGAATAGCCTTCATCACTTTGGCTACTAGACCCTGGATTGAGTAGCCAATTTCATCATTATTCCAATCATACAACCTTCTTTTAATGCTGTAGTGGTCAGCAATATTATCTGTTGAGAAATGGCTACAAGATTTCCTAAGCTACTGAGTGGAAGAGAGTGCTAATAATAATTTTGCATGCTGTGTCAAATTTGAAACCATGTCATTATTCTGTATCTCTCTATACCACCCTTAGAAATGCTTGAATCTTATAAACAATAATTATTAACTTTTTACCAATGCCTATGTACTACATGCTAATAAATCCACAGGCCTCTTCCTGCTGTGATGGATCGGTGAAGATAATATTATGGTCACTTCAAAATAAGGTGCAGCCAAGCATTACATGTAACTAAGTTTGATTAGTGGTGGGGGGAAAGGGAATTAGGAGAAATGTTGCATAATTTGGAGGGCAATGGATTGAGTTTAGCTAATAGACGACTTAAGGCGTGAACGTTTAGCCGATTAGATGACCACCAGGAGGTGTGACCAGGCGCGACTCGCACCTTTGCTGCTGCCTCAAATGTATTAGTCGTATATGGGAATAGAAATACTCTCAGTTGCTACGACGCGATAAAAATCGAGCAGCACCCTAAAGCCTGAGTGCAGTAAGATCGGCCACTAAAGTATCCATAATTGTGGTGATAGATGAATGGCAAGAGTCCTTGCTATTTTATAAGTGTTTTAGGGCATTTCTTCCCACACCCATAGTGTATTTTTGACCACCAGTGGGCGTATGCATACATGTGATATAGTGCAATTCACACCTTTTAATGAGGTAAACGTTCACGCCTTAAGTTTGGGGGGGGGGGGGGGGGGGGGGGGGGGGGGCTATGCAGCCCATGCTATATATCCAGGATGGTACCATGTATCATAATAATATTATATCTCTGACAATTAACCAACGAGACATATACATAGCGAATATGATTGTGTGTAGTTATAGGTTGTATTACTGTAACAGACTGCTCTTGCATGGAACAAGTACAAATTGTCATAGTGTAAGTGTACCCTTGTACACAGTGTTCACACTGCCATCGTTATAGCCTCCAATCACTAGGACCTCTGTTGATGATAAAACAGCAGCTGCAGTGCGTGATCGTGGCACAGGTAGATCACTGATGTAGATCCAGGAGTTGGTGGAGGAAGAGTACATGTAGATTTCCTTCTTAGTAGCTCCTCCTACAGACGTTTCCCATCCTCCTATAGCAAGAAGTTTGCCAGCTAGCATGGCTGCAGCTGGTCGATAAGTTGGAGTATTGGGTAGTGTCTTCCAAGCTGACTGAGTATCACTGCTACCACTGTAGTTGGTCTGGTTGGCTGGTACAGCATTGACAAGGAGATCATCAACTGAGGCATAGAGTGCATAGTTGAAGCGTGAGCCATCGAATCCTCCTAGTGCATAGCATGCATTGCCAATTGCAATCAGTGATATATTTTGACAAGCTGTTGGTAGTGGGTCAGTCCTGTACCACTGTGATGTGTCTGATTTGAATATCTCAATTGCTGCTATATAGTGTGGTACTGATAGTGTGGCACCACCTGCCACTACAAGTGCTGATTGGAGGCTCAAGACACCTGGGGAATATCTAGCTGTTGGCATTGGATAAATCATCTGCTTCCATTTTCGAGATCGCTCATCATACGTATATACCTCATTAGTTACATTCCAAGCACCCTTCTTCACTCCCCCAACGGCTACTAGCTTGCCGTTGACTTGACCCAGAGCAAACAATTTGATGGGAAGTGATGGTAGAGTGGTCCACTTGTCTTGTGATGGGTCATAGCAATAGACAATGTAGTTATTCTCATCAGTGTCTCCTCCTCCACAGTAGAATTTGCCATTAATGATTGTAGTCTTTATAAGATTTACTTTGGTTGGTAGGTTAGCACACTGTTTCCAGGTGATGCTTGCCTGAAGAGTCTAAAATCATCATGTAGTGCATATAGCTATATATATAACGTATGTATAAGAGCCACCCTAATTTAGGTGCCCTTTTGAAACCTGCACAATTTTTTTGGTTCTAATTTAAGGCACCTTTCCAGGCATTAATTATTTTTACGCGGTGCCTATCTAAATTGGAACTTATTTCCACGTGCAATATCGCGATACCATCGATTGAGTCAATCTATCGAGCTAACGGTTTAGATGTCAAACTAAGCTGTCTCTTACATTTTATACCTACCGCTTTAATGTCTTTCGGGAGTCAGAGACAACCGTTTTGATGGCTATGGTACCAGCAACTCGATCATGATTCAGTGATCAGAGTGAAACTTCCAAAAAGAAGTGAAACTAGAACCATACTTTGTTGTTTTACGCAGTGGCTAGAGTGCCGGCACCGGCACCCAAATATAAGGCTTAAAGAGCCGGCATAACTCACGGGATCTATAGGTAGCTAATAATAATACAGAACAACCTATTACTGAGCGATACATGGCCGCGTGTGCATACTTACCCGTACCGTGGAATGGTGTGAAAACGGAAACGTTCTCACCTCAATGGAACTGAACGTTAGCTAACTGTTTATTGACTGCTACTGTATGGGATAACTTCAAAGGGCCGTAACTTTAATTCTAAGGTGTGAATCAAAATTCCCCAAGGTCAAATCCTTAATTTCGACCCATTCTGCATGCCAATATAAAAAATATTATGCTTTAAAGACCCTTAAGACTTTTCTTTTTCCCTATTCCTTTTTCTTTTTTTTTCTACTTAGTGTGTTAACTATTCCTTTTTCTTTTTTTCTATTTAGTGTGTTAACTACTACTTAGTGTATAACAAGCAAGCCGATACACTAAGCAGAAAAAAGAAAACAATTGTCTGGAAAATATCACAAAGTACTGATAGAATGTATAGGAGAGACATGAAATGCAAGAAAACTCTTAATAAAACCTTATAATGCAAGAAAACTCCGAGTAGAGCCATAGGAGCAATATAAACAATGTTCGGTAAAGAGGCATCAACGTACCCCACGCACCCATAATTTTTTATGGGCAAACATTGCAAATGCATGGCTTCCTATACAATATGAGAACCTTTAAGTTTTTTAGCGGGCTTAGCTAGTTGTCGGCTCTTTAATCCTTATGTTCGAGTGCCGGTGCCAGCACTCTAGCCACGGCCTTGTTTTAACCACTGATATATTCGCTGCCACTAACTAGTACCGGTCAGTGTTAGTGCTTTCGCTCTGGCAAAACTTCCAGAAGCGTTCTAATTGCAGCAGGCGCCTCCCTAATATAGGTACCCTTTGATCTGCTCATGAATTTTTCGGTTCTAATAGGTGGCGCCATTGCAATCTGTAATATTATTATTTTTAGCGGCACCTATATTAGAAAGTATACGGTACATAGGCGTAGGAAGATACAGAAGGTTGGGGGCTGAATAAATAATTGCACGATGCGTGCGCAAATTTTTGTGACCATGCCTACTTTGTGTCAAACCACGCCCATTTTTGCACAATCAAGGCTGCTATCTCGATGAAAAAACGAACTGTAGATCAAGTAGAATACATTAATTTTGGCAGTTATTGGCACATTTTACTCATAATCAGGCCAGGTAAGAAATCTGTGTTATAACAATACTGGGCTGAGAGAACTTCCCAAGTTTTGCTACTCTGAGAACATGGACTGACACTACTAACAAGGGGGGGGGGGGGCGCCAGCCCCTGGAGCCTCCTTGTTTCCTACGCCACTGCGGTATCACATTGCTTCTTAATTAAGCTTTGGTGTATCATGAGCATCTACAGATAATCAGAGGCATTTATGGTGACTATTTTTGCGAGTGGTATGTGACCCACTATGACCATTGGGGGGTTTTCATTTTTTGGCATGGATTATGTGCTTAATCCAATGCTGCAAGTTTTATACAGAAACATTGATCACAAGGTCATTTTTATGTACTTGGTACGTAATATGCACATTCGAAAATGCGCATTTTATATTATATCCAAGCAAGCAATTGTGCCCATAACTATAGTTTACTTATTCCAATTATATATCATTATGAAACAAAAAATCTTTCTAATGGGCTAAGAAACAGAAAATTATGATATCTTCATTTTTTTCTACATTTTAGCTATTCAATGATTGGAAAATCAAATTTTATCCCCAATGGTCCCTTTTCTCATAGCGAGTCACATATGTATTGCCCCCGAAATGTACATACTAACATTAGGTATATAAAATGCACTATAGAATACTAGATTTTGTCAATCCTGTGCCATTTCCACGTACAAAAAAATTAATTAATTGTAGGGAAAATGTACCTGGCAAATAATTGTCACCTTAAAGTACTGTAGGTACTCACCTGTACTACTTTAGTAGCAGCCAGGTATACTCTTGCTTTGGTGATTTGTTCACTCATTGCTGAGGTAGTTGCATCTTTCTCTCCTAGAGCTCTGCTCTTGGCTTCAAGTTCAGAATCCTTTCTTCTAATGACAGCTTCTTTTATTTGAATAACAGTATCCTTGTCTGTGATATCTGATTGCAGCCTTGAAACAGTTCCTTGAAGAGTGGCATTTTCTGATTTTGATTGATAAACCAGATTGTAAATTTTGAATATCTGACATTAACTTTCTGTTTACTTCTCTCTCCTCAGCAAATAACTCTTTTTCTTTTGCAAGCAGTATCTCATTTTGCTTCTTTTCTTTTGCTAGCTGAATCTCTGATTGTTCCCTTTCCTTTCTGAATTGCCTCTCGTGATGTTCTTGTTCCTCTCTCAGCAGCCTCACAGATTGCTCTCTTTCTTCAGCTAGGATCTTGGTCTTTTTCTCTATCTGAGTTTCCAAAGCAGAATACTTAGATTTGAGTTCCGCTATCTCAGCTGTGTTTTCAGCCTTTGTACATTGATTCTGAGTTTTCATATCTCTAAGTTCCAGCTGGAGCTGTTCCACTTCACTGGAGTGGGCTAGCTTCAGTCGATCAATTTCTTCAGATTTTTGTTCCTCCTTAGCTCCAATATCTTCTCTGAGTGATGAGATCTGGCTTTCTTTTTGCTTAACAGCCCTATCCTTTTTCTCTCCCTCTTCAGTCAAGGCTCTTTTCTCCCTTCCATCTGCTTTAATTTGTCTCAGCATTTCCAATCGATTGGTAAAGGAAGCAGGAAACTATAACACCATCTCTGCTAGTCGCCCCACAATCTCACTGGCATGAGCCCTCGACTTGGGATAGTTATGGATGCATTTAAGGATGAGGTCCATCAGAGGATGATCATTTCCAATGGCTCGAAGGAACACCTCACGTCGCTCAGCTTCAGAGACTGGAGTCATTCTACCATCAGGTTCCGTGCGATTTGGTCCAACCTGTGGCTCTGGCCACTGACCACTGAACATGTGGATCATCATAATGCCGTAGGAGAACTCATCAACACTTGTATCGTATTTGGGGTTGGCTACCATCACCTCTGGTGGCATGTAGGCAGGGGTGCCAGGAGTCTGGGTCATGCGACTGACCTGTAGAGGGGTCAGGTTGAGGATCCTGGCCATACCCAGATCAGAGATCTTGGCCGTCATGTTGGGGGTGAGGAGGACATTGTTGGAAGAGAGATCTCGGTGAATGATGGGAGGAATTTGGCTGTGGAGGTAGCACAAGCCCAGAGTCACGTCATGAAGGATGGAGTAGCTTATCTCCTTTTGGAGAATGCCGTATAGCTCAATGCAGGAGGTGAGGTTAGTGGGGAGAAACTCCATGACTAGGATGGGTGCTCGCACTCTTTGTTGGAAATAGACTCCCAGAAACTGGACAATGTTGGGGTGGCATACTTGACTGAGTAGACGACATTCTTCCTCAAATCTGCGAACAGTGTAGCTGGCATCTCCCTGCCTTAGCAGCAGTTCATGGATCTTCTTGCCAGCACATTTTAGTCCCATGTACTCCAGTTCTAGCACAGTAGCATAGGAGCCATGTCCCAGCTCTCGATCTGTCACTCTAACTCCAGTCAGCTTGTAGGGATCAAATCCAGTGAATATTGCTCTCTCAGCCATGATACTTGTAGCTCTAATGAAGTAAAAAGCTTTAAGGGTGTACACGAAATTTAGAGATCATGTGATGGCCACACAATTCCTTACTAAGAAGTACCAGATTTTTTATGCATTGTTAAAGTAAAAGGGGGCATAGATCTATAGACTGAAGGCCCAAAAACACAGTGACCATAGATCACGTGATAACCACAAGTATTTTATCTTATATATCATGCATAAAATTTAATAGTATTCATTATTCATCCAGTATATACATTGGTCAGCACAGCAGCTGGTGTGTTGTGAGTACATGGGATATTAAAAAAAATAATGTTGCATCACTCAGGGATGTCCAGTAGACCCATAGAATGTCATGCATCCTAGAATCATGTTCCAAGTATCTTAGGATATCCTCAGTACCTAATTCGCTGTCCTAGGTATTGGAACATAGCAACAAGCAGGGATGTGACTTTATACATATTCTGTTATGACTCCTAGGATATGCAAACGATCCTAGAATCATCCTAGGATACATTATTACTATGCAGTTATAGCCTCCAACCTCCCAACGAGTATCCCAGGATTCCAGGGACCATTCCTGGGGTATATATATGTACAATATACATAAAGTAAGAGTATACATCATCCAACCCCGCTGCATCTGAGTATCTCAGTAGTCCCAGCATACACCGGCAATCCTGGGACAATCCTGGGGTATATAGGAATAGTATACACATGAAGTAAGAGTATATATATCGTCCAACCCCACTGTGTCTGAGTATCCCAGGAGTCCCGGGATACACCGGCAATCCTGGGACAATCCTGGGGTATATAGGAATAGTATACACATGAAGTAAGAGTATATATGTCGTCCAACCCCACTGTGTCTGAGTATCCCAGGAGTCCCGGGATACACCGGCAATCCTGGGACAATCCTGGGGTATATAGGAATAGTATACACATGAAGTAAGAGTATATATGTCGTCCAACCCCACTGTGTCTGAGTATCCCAGGAGTCCCGGGATACACCGGAAATCCTGGGACAATCCTGGGGTATATAGGAATAGTATACACATGAAGTAAGAGTATATATGTCGTCCAACCCCACAGTGTCTGAGTATCCCAGGAGTCCCGGGATACACCGGCAATCCTGGGACAATCCTGGGGTATATAGGAATAGTATACACATGAAGTAAGAGTATATATATCGTCCAACCCCACTGTGTCTGAGTATCCCAGGAGTCCCGGGATACACCGGCAATCCTGGGGTATATAGGAATAGTATACATATGAAGTAAGAGTATATATATCGTCCAACCCCACTGTGTCTGAGTATCCCAGGAGTCCCGGGATACACCGGCAATCCTGGGACAATCCTGGGGTATATAGGAATAGTATACACATGAAGTAAGAGTATATATATCGTCCAACCCCACTGTGTCTGAGTATCCCAGGAGTCCCGGGATACACCGGCAATCCTGGGACAATCCTGGGGTATATAGGAATAGTATACACATGAAGTAAGAGTATATATATCGTCCAACCCCACTGTGTCTGAGTATCCCAGGTGTCCCGGGATACACCGGCAATCCTGCATGGGATAATCCTGGGGTATATAGGAATAGTATACACATGAAGTAAGAGTATATATATCGTCCAACCCCACTGTGTCTGAGTATCCCAGGAGTCCCGGGATACATGGACAATCCTGGGACAATTCTGCAGGCCTGGGCATAATATGCTAGGGCACATCAAGTAATTGTAAGAGTATATTGTCCAACCCCACTGCATGTGTCTGAGTATCCCAGGAGTCCCAGGATACACGGGCAATCCTGGGACAATCCTGGGGTATATAGGAATAGTATACACATGAAGTAAGAGTATATAATATTATATCGTCCAACCCCACTGTGTCTGAGTATCCCAGGAGTCCCGGGATACACGGGCAATCCTGGGGCAATCCTGGGACAATCCTGCAGGCCTGGGCATAACATGCCAGGGCACATGAAGTAATTATAAGAGTATATTGTCCAACCCCACTGCATGCGTCTGAGTATCCCGGGAGTCCCGGGATACACGGTCGATCCTGGGACAATCCATAGATAGTATACGTATATATAATAATATCTACCACCCTCTATACCCATGTCTGGGTATACATGTATATCCTAGTATACTCCTTGGATATGCAGGTGATCCCACATAAATGTGAACATGTATGATGGGTGATCCTAAATGAACTAAAAGCATAATATATCCTAATTAGGACATTCTCTATAGTTATGATAATACGTACATAATTATTATTATGATCATCGATACAGACATATTATTATAAACTTTGATTGTTGGAGACTTCAGCACAATACATGTAAGTGAATGATGTACTATGTAGCTAAATGTATTATAACATAAGAAATCAAATATGAGGTTAAGATGGACAGATTGGATTCAGGAGTTTAGGAAAGAGTTACCCATTGAAGTGCAAAGGTCTTTACTTAGCTCCAGCAAATGAAGTGCTACCTAAATTCTTTCTGGGAGATTTTCTGGTTGGTGGAAGGGGTTGACCACCACGCTTCCTGCTATCCAGTGTAGCCCTGGCAATATGCAAAATATCCATTAGTACACTGCCATACTCAAAGTTATAATTAAAGCCGTAAACACCAGTCATTATATTAATATGTCTACAAGAAGATTGCGTATGTATACTCAATAAATTAATAAATAAAAGAATATGTATATTCGTGATACGTAGAATTAATTTTATCCTAGCTACTAACACGATGGATGCTACAGGTATCCTGCATGCAAGGTTGCATACATGTATGTATGCTTATTTACAGATAATAAGGAAGGCCCTATACTTTTTTATAGTATCTATGCACATGTACAGTAAAGGCAAACATACATTGTGATATGCTCCATTTCAGCAGCCGCCTGAAATTGCTGGAGTGACACGCCAAACTTTAGAATCTTCTCTGAAAAAGCCGTCAGTCCTTCAGAGTCAGAGGGAAGCTCTTCTTTTTCAAATTCGTACAACTAAAAATCAGAGTAGTTAATGTTATACTAACAAATATACAACACTAACCATAGTGGTTCCACGTTGTGGCTTGTGTTCAACCACTCTGCCAAGCCCAGCTTCCTGCAGCAGCAAAAACCCACGCACTGCTCCATCTTTATTGCTACGGTCTCGAAACTTTTTCATTGATAAGAGGGCATTTAGATGAAGCACTTTGCCAGGCAGGAGAAGAGAGTACGCTGCATTAGCGTGGGCCTGACCATCACCACTGGAGTACGCGGGTTCCTTTCCTACATATTATGCCAAGTGTGAAGGAATATCATTGTCCTCGTAGCATTCACTGTTGGCATACTAATCTGATTTGAAACTCTGAATAGCCTCCTGTATGTCACCACGTCCAGCAAGGAATGCAGCATGCTGCAGGCACAGTTCAACAAAGTCAGTTGCTGCATGTATGGCTTCTGCTGATATGACATCAGGGATGTTAAGTGGAGGGTTCCTTTCCTACATATTATGCCAAGTGTGAAGGAATATCATTGTCCTCGTAGCATTCACTGTTGGCATACTAACCTGATTTGAAACTCTGAATAGCCTCCTGTATGTCACCACGTCCAGCAAGGAATGCAGCATGCTGCAGGCACAGTTCAACAAAGTCAGTTGCTGCATGTATGGCTTCTGCTGATATGACATCAGGGATGTTAAGTGGAGTATTCCTATGAAATAATACATGAAGTGTTGCTGCCACACGAAGAACTTGTCCTTTTGACTTGCTGAGCATGCCTATAAAATTGTATATCATAACATAATATTATATTGAGGCAGGCATTTCATGGGAGGCTCGGGTATTCTTATTGCTACAAGATTTTTTAACCCTCAGTCAGTCTACGCTAAGACCTCCTTAAATGGTACTATGGAATGTTATCATCAATCAACCGCGGTTGACGTATACGCGCGCCACAGTCAGGAAGGGTGGTCTATGAATATAATTATTTGCGCATGCCTCGCATAAGCTAACAGCGATTAAAGCCCTATGCATGACGTCACACCACTGGTCGACACGGCTACAAATTCACTTTTTTGAGATTTTGTGCAGCTATATCTGAACACGAGCAAGGATTTACCGGAAGCCAAGGCAGGCCAATGATCTATGGGATGGAATGTTCATGTGACCAATTAATCAAGCAGCCAGGACAGTTTGCTGCAGGTTGAACACTCGCTTGAACTTCGCCGAAACAGAGCGATGACTGGAGATGGCCATGAAGATCGGTTCATAAATAACAAACAGTTGTAGGTAGGGAGTTGAAACCTGTTACAGAGACTAGTAGTAAGGTAGATCTATTAGCCTCAGTTCAGTTTAGTTAGTACTACAGTACTGTACATGAAGCTATTTATGTGAGAATTGTTGAATTATTTCTGATATTTGAGCTGGTGTTTCTGGAGGTAACGACAACGGTATGTCTCCAGTATTTGTCAAGATACTTACCTGAAAGTTAGCTCCCAGATTTGTAACTATGAACTGCTGGAGGCTATTTGCTGCATGTTGAACACTCGACTGAAGTTGGAGGCGGCCAGACTCGACTAAGGACCGTTTGGCCTTGTTCTGCTCGAATGACCGCCCAGAATCTATGATCTTGTACTCCCAGGTGTTCTATAATCCCTTTGCATTGTGTGTTTTAAGTGTGTAGCTTACATCTCTTATGTCTAGGTAGCTACGAAAATTTTAGTACATGCATTATTCCACCATGCGGTCGCCCATATACTACTGTACAGCTGCTCAAACCACATTCCAGAGCCAATTAAGGCGGTCTTAGCGTAGACTGAGTGCATACATACTGAGAGGTACAATAGTTGTTCAAGCTAGCTGTGTAGGTATAGCTATAGTTCTTACAACTCAACCGTGACTCATCAATTATCAACTATGCTTCTTGGCTTTAGTTTTCTGTGTGTGTACTACACCTGCTGATTTGGCATATATGTGATGCTATTACATGTATGTAATAGAGTAATCTGATTGTTATTTTGCATAGAGTGTGCATTCCGCGGCACGATCTCGAGGCATTTGTATCATGTGAAAACTTATATAAATTTAGTATTAATTTTATTAATGTCACACTTGACCACAGCATTCTATAAATAGTTCACCTCTGGTAGCTACATGATCACAAATATGTCATATCACTCACTGTACTTCATCATCAATTCTGGATCACGCTAAGAGTGCTACAGGTAGCCTTATTATGTCGCTATATAGAATGCTTATCACAAAAATTATACACACTAAAAAAAAGAAGAAAAAAAAGAGGGGACCCATGATCATATTGACTAGAATTCGTCTCCACACTTAGTATCTGGGAGCCATGGTCTGACCTCATTGAGATAGCTCAGCATTGAAAGGTGGTTAGGTGGGAATTAAGTCACTGACCAATCTTAGATAAGGGAATTGACCACCAAGGCAGTACATATCAGGACTCAGCTTGCCAAATTTCCACACACACACACACACACACACACACACACACAAAGGAGAGAACATTCAGCCTTATTGCAATACACTTGTATGTTCCAATAGATCCCAGTTCTGACATGGAAAGTAAGGGGATCCTACTCATCAGGCCCAACATATAGGATGGTAGGCTTAGTGTGGACACCATGCATTGCCACTGCCTCAGCCTAAGATCGCCAAACAAAACACAATACTAAATGAGATATAAAAATCAATAGTATAATATTACAGCATACAAGGAATTCGTAACGTGATTAATGATTAATAATATGCTTCATACATACACACATGTAACTGTTGAATCAAATCAAATGTAGGCATGATACCAACTCTTCCTCTCTAACAATGTGTGAAATTGGTAAGCCCATCAGGCTGATATAATTATTATTATAGCATAATTATTTATTAGCTCTCTCCTTGACATTACGTACCAGATAGTAGATCATCCATGCATGACACTTGCTGTAGCTGCTCCTGAACACAGTCACACTTGTCCCTGAAGGCTGTACATTCACGCTCCAACTTCCAGGATTTCACCTGCTTTCCATTGGTCCACATTGTGGCCATCAAGGCAACTGTACAACAGAAATAGTGATAATACTTATTATAGATTAGAAAGTTTTGTTGTGGTCACGTCATACTGAAGTGCAAAGTAGTGCTGAATTCAACCCCTTGAAGGAATTAATATGTACCTCTGTTGACCTCTGTTCATCATTGGCCTACTTTATGATGACCCAGGCCCTTCCCATAGCCGGCAAATTGCCTATAAAAACTTTGGTTGCTAAGCAACTACCAACAAGTCCACATATTGCTTTGTATACAATCACAATAATATGAACACACTATATTTATAGTGAGAACATCTTGTTGGAGCATACAGTAATGAGTCATCCACTATGATGTGTGTTCACCCATTACATGAGTATAATATAAGATGTGGATTAAATTTACTTACCAACGGATGCTGAAAAATCCATGTCAACCTTCTGTAGCTCGTCAAATCGTACGATATGAGGTTTTGGTATGCACCACAGAAATCTTTGGCTGAATCCTTTTTCAGCATTACTTGGCAGTTCCATCAGTGTGCGAGCGACGCTGGGTTGAGTAAAGCCTCCAACAGTGAGGCCTGTGAACTTCATGGTGAAATTTGCGTCACCAGATACTACAAATAAATGGATAACAAACTAGTTATTTACTGTAGCATACATTAGGTAGTTTGGCCAGGAGAGAAAAATTACCTAAAAATATGGTGGATCAAGTGGCAAGAACGGCACCATGCAAAAATTTCAACAACAGACAATACCAGCACCCTAAACCCTGTCAAAATAGCACACGAGAATTGGGTGCCATATATGCCAATTGACCCGAATTAAGTACCGTAGGATGGGTTTTAATTGCGTACTTTAATAATTGCGTTCTAGTCAAGTCAAGCCAAATTGCGAACCATAATTGCGTTAGACAACCCTGTACCATACTGTAGTATACGTGCATGTTTATGTTTGCGAATCTATTACCGTATTGTCTCTAATTTAACGGACATCTCTAATTATCCGGACACCATTTTGAATTATTTATTTACCTCTAATTACACCGGACAGTCAACGAAGTACGAATTTTAGTTGTTCTAATCATCCGGACATCGTTGTTCTAAATGCGGACAGCTCGGCTAGCGCGCTACCTATACCCGTATCAGTGTATGAAGGAGGCGAATTGTTCTCGTTCCCACCATGAATAGGGAGCTCCAGGTACCGTCTCGTTTACTCGATCTCTGCAGCTGATCGATCGCACGCCCATTTGACTGAATGCGCATGCGTGAAAGCGTGTTCTAATTCATCGGACACTTCGAACGCCAACTATTTTCATGTGTTCTAATTATAGCGGACATTGGCCAAAATAATTATTTTCTGGTGTCCGTTAAATTAGAGGTAATACGGTAATTGCGAAACGCACCAAAACTCGCAATTCGCAATAAATAGATACTCGCAATTAAAACATGACCTATGGTATAGTGTGTGTAAGCCCTTGCATGTACATGTATGATGTAACCATAACCATTTAAGTTACTTAGCTTACCTGTTTTTCTGACCCACTGACTTCCACCGTATAATTGATGGAGAAGTGCAAGCTCATGAGA
This sequence comes from Cliona cf. orientalis, assembly GCA_963930775.1. Classification (NCBI taxonomy): domain Eukaryota; kingdom Metazoa; phylum Porifera; class Demospongiae; order Clionaida; family Clionaidae; genus Cliona; species Cliona cf. orientalis. Next base: position 4,632,995 of record OZ005690.1, read on the forward strand.
GTCAGCAAGCCCACGACCATGAAAAACATTGATCTGCGATAGAAACATGGGCAATTCATCGTAGAGGCCCAATAGCTTCCAGCTGTTATCACACATGAGGGCACCCATCTTTTCGAACGATTGATCGTCCAAGAACCAAGATGGCTCACTGTCACCAGTGCCATTCTGAGATCTGGCATCCTCAACTAATTTACGCAAGTACTTGCACAGTGAAGATTTGCCACTACCAGTGGGCATACAGATAGAGATCCAGAGTAAGACTGGCTCAATCCAGTCAGTTCCATCCACTGTCACAACTGAGTGTGACATGCCGTAGCTTACAATCAACAGCAGTCCAGCTAAAACAGCAACTGCTGGCATGCTCAAAGCTGATCCAACCTGATGGCATCCCTACACATAGTATGCAATATGCAAGCCTATAGTAGCACACTTAGCTATTAAATTTAACAAAGCCTTCAAATATGCTAGCTACATGTACCTCTTTTAAATCAGTAGGAAAAAGGTCCCAATTGAGGGTTTGATTCCAACACTGTTCCAGTCTTTTAAGAAGCTGGATGGAAGCTCCAGATTTGGATTTTGGATCGCTAAATGGAGAGGTTGTAGCCATCTTCTTTTTTTTCTCTACCATGTGTTCACACTTTTTATGAGCATGCTCAATGGACACAGGTACCATGTGTTAACACCTTCTTTGAGTATGCTCAGAAATGTGTGAAACCATGTGACACAAGTAGCTAGTAGTTGAGTGAAAAAGAAAGATGTTAGAAGTTATATCTAAGTATATCAAGGATGTCTCTGTTCTAAGGAGAATTTTGTTTGCTGCTTCTGCCCTCCGAGTCCCCCCTCAACTACCTCAATTTTGGGGGGTAGTAGTTGAATTTGCAACTCTTGGAAACGTTTCTGCACAGTCAGTGACTCCAGAGCAAGCAAGAGTATTTATTGAGAATCTTCATGTTTTGAATGCCAAGGCTTTTGATACAGACGAAACACTCTTCCAGGAACTACTACAATCAGAGATTCCTGCAGCTAGGCCTCTTGGAATACCGCTTATCAGCACCAATAATACCTGCCTTGTCTGTGGTAGCAATCTTTTGCTACGCAAAGACCGTCCTGCTCCCATTGTGGTGTATGACAGCTTTCGTGGGACCCTACCTGCATCACACTTCCACAAATACTGTTCTCGCAGGACATGCTCTTTTATTCAATACTATGGTTATCATACGACAGGAAACAGTGGATCGTGTGCAGCTACTTACAACTTCGATTGGCATTCACTTCCTTATTTTATCTCCTCTAAGGAAACTGGTTTTTCAATGGACATGTTGAAACGACTAGATGCCGAAATTCTCATAGGTCAGCTCAGTTATAAGCAACGTGCTGATATCTACAATGAAGTACACAACTATGGCTGTGCTCAAGATCAACTGCCTTCTAAGTATGTGAAAATAGTAGAACCATATATAGAGTATGCATGTTATAATATTATGTACCGTATAGCCGGAAATATCGGCGGGAATTAAATTTGGCGATTGAGACCAAAATCGCTATTGCTAGAATATTAGCGGATTTAAATTTGGTGGTTCGGTACGAGATCGCCATACACATACATGTACATGTGTATATGCAAGTAGGAAATTTTGGCGGAATTTAATTTGGCAGTTGTGATGTAGACCACCAAACAGCCAAATTTAATTCCCTGCCAATATTTCCGGCTATACGGTATTCCCTGGGGTCGAGGAATTATGGTGTAGGTGTTAAAAAGCCTCCGTCCCCCCAGACATTATTTGCTAGTGAATAGTCTCCCTGGACAGTATTTATTTTTTTCACAGTGAATAGTGGCCCCCTTGCCCCGCCTACCTTGTCATGCAAAAATGTGCATGCGCTCAATCCAAATAGCAGACCTAAGTAATCCGAAGGTGTCAATCAGGTATCATTAATATTCTAAAATTTGATTACCGTCAAGGGCTGTAGGAGAAGAGGGCATACAATATCTTGAATAATAGCTAATAGGATAAATTTTAAATATGCATAGTGCAGTCCAGACAATAGCTGTGTCAGAATCGATGTTATTTACAAACTACTGAAATTTACTAGGTACATGCCCCCTTCACCTTTGGGGTCTATAAATCCTTGTAATTGTACACGAAAATTTATGCTAGGAGAACATTTTTACCGAGTTCGCCACCTGCTCTTATTTGTTAAAATTTTATCGCGTGACTTCTGTCCTGTGTGAATGATTGCATAGAGGATATGGTGACCTTCACCACATTCTTTCCACCAATAATTCTACAATACAAAAGTATAATTGGGCTTGGCAAAATTTTATGTAGCAAAAATTTGCATGTATATGGTACCTACATGTACAGTAGGAGCATTCTAGCACGTCTAATGCTAGACAGAAGGAGATTGGAGGATGCCCATTTCCAGTATGCTATACTAAAGGTTGCTTTATGGTATCCAAGCAGTTTCAAATTGACTGATCTCCCTCTCCATGGACCTACCAGAGAGACACTACTACATATGTCGGATTTATACTACGGAGCATTCATGAAGAAGTACTCAGGTAATAATATTATTTAATAATATTATATGTATGTACCGTACCCTTGCGAAAAAGGGCCCATGGGCGGTGCACCTTACATTAGGCCAAGATTGGGGGATGGGGCGATATTCGAGGTATCAGTATCGCATTTATACGTGAAAGAGCGCCCAGGTAAGTTACCTATGCTAGCTTCCTAATTCGGCGGCTACCATTGATTTCAGCCTTATATTCAAGCGCAGTTACCACTGGGCGGCCGTGATACTTCACCGTGTGTTGTTGAGTACGATAGTTAGTGCTGAAACGTGGCATAAAGCTAGCTAGGCTTAGTTTTTACGGCTGTTTAGCACGTTATTTATCGAAATATTAGTCCTCACAAACCAGCCATTTGAGCTGCGTTTTCAAGGACAGCTACACATGGGCGTATAGCAGGAACTTGAGCCCAAAGTGGGGTGGGCCGACATTCCGTAGTGGGCCCTCTTTCGCGAGGGTATGGTACATGTATATGTGTACGTGCTATACACACATTTGTATCAGAGTTCATGGTACAAGTGGCCTTGTCTGTGTGCATCCTTGCGATAGTGACACGTACATATATAACAATGCCGCATTAATAGTGCACAAAGATTGTATTCCATGCACTATAGGTCACAGATGCAGTGTTTCTGGTTGTGGAGAGACAATTGTCATAGATGGCAACATGAAAAACCACAGGGATGTGTGTTTGGCAACAGAAGCTGGTTATGTTGAGTACCTTGGTCTCCCTGGGAGGGTGAAAACTGGCTGTGCAAACACCCCAGACTTTAAGTCTAGATTCTGTTCCCTACATAAACCAACTGCTACAATCACTCGTCAAGAGAATGCAGATGTAGCCGATGCTCACGTGACAGGCAATCAAGTTGGGGTAATACTTCATAAGAAGTCAACAAAGGCACAAACCTTCTATCATGTATGTAAACAAGACATACATACTTACATGAGGCATGAAGTATTAATAATTATGTTTATGTACATGTAGGTTGCATGGCTAGGTCAGGATATTACTACAGCAACATGGGAACCGGAGACATCACTTCCTTCACAACTTGTTAGTGAGTATGAGTCTGGACTTTCTCGTGAGATATATGATATTACTCACTGTGGTGGTGGACAGACAGTACACACTATTGCAAGCAAAATCTCTGACGAGATACCCCCTCCCAAGCGACCAAGAGAAGATAACTGCCAACTGTCATCCACTTCATCAGGGTATGTACTGGTTATAGACTTGCTGTACATGAACATGTGGATCAATGTTTCATCCCATATCCAGAGCTTTCTCTCTACCTGACACTGACACGGACACCAGTTTGAAATGTAATACCGAAAAAGATAAACAAGGACGCATTCATCATCGTACTGCAGGTAAGTTTACGTATGCTTGATAATTGAAGCATAGTAGCAATACTATGCACTATAGCAATGATTACGTCACTACAAATGTAAGCATGCATACATATGTATATACGAACAATCATATGTGTGGTCACTAACACAAGATTTTTTATAGGGGGTGGAATTTTAAGTAGGGCATGCTTACACATTAAAGTTTTGAAATTTACAACCTCTGGGATAGTTTCTGAGACCATATACACATTGTATCACTCTACAATAATAGTTTCAATTTTAAAGAGAGGGGATAGAAAATCCGTGTATTAATCCCTGACTAAAGTAGTAAGTACAAATGAATTAGAATTATACCTTGCAATAATTAAATTTTGCAGGGATTGTTGCTGGAGTGTGGCCTTGCGGTATTATCACATTTTTAGGTGAAATCTTCGGTAGTGAATCAAAGAGTCAGGTTTATGGATTGCTACATGCTTTTCTTCACGCTAATAAGGAATCAACTTCAGATCTGCGTGAGTTACTGAAATGTATAATATTATTTAGTGTGGATTTCAAAGCATTATTAGATATTTAAGCAGTCAATCAAGCGAATCAGTCTGTGTTTGTATATTATTAATTTTAGTATTAATTTAATCAATATTTTAGGGGGGAAATGTCAGGGCACCCCTTCTAAATGAAACACCGACTGTGGATATAATAATCATACTATGCGCCCTAAAATAATGCTAACGTTCTTCTCTAATACCGTAGGACGGGTTTTAATTGCGTATAGTTTAATAATTGCGATGGACGACCCCGTACCGCACTATAGTATATGTGCACGTTTATGTTTGCGAATCTATTAATAATTGCGAAACGTAGAAAAACTCGCAATTCGCAATTAATAGATACTCGCAATTAAAACCCGACCTACGGTACTTACACATCAAAATTATGTCATCATAATTAAATTTTGTCTACCCCTACTTACCATACTTGGAATACTGGCACTTATAAAATTAATATTGATTTATTTGATACTGTAATTAGCCAAACTTAGAATGATAACTATCACCACATCACATGCACGCAGGGTGGAGAGTTAATAAAATTATATTATATTCAAACTACAGGATTTGTTTGTTATGATGATGGGTGTCACCTCAAGAGATATGCTTCCCACAGTGATAGAAGAAAGTTGACACCTACCACTCTACGTTTGTCCTCCGCCATCTCCATTGTTGTAGATAAAATGCACTTTCGGGGACACACTGACAAGTGGTGCCAAGAGCATTGCAATCCATACAAATTTAATGAACTTAAAGAGGTAGGGATTAGCTAGTATGTAAATTGACAAAAGAATTGGTCAATGATATTTTTCTCATTATGTAGGTAGATACCGAAGTTTGCGAGCAAACTTTTTCATGGCTTTCCAGATATTCTAGGATAACTCAGCGTATGAACAGGCATCATTTTCTTTTTTATCTTCTTTATGTATGTGATTTGCATAATCAAAGAAGATGCCAATGATTTTCCACTTGATTTGAAGTTATTTCGCTCTATACAATGTATCTTAATTATACATAATAATATTATTATATTATTATAACAGGCTGGTAGTAAATATTGCATTGTATGCCTATACTAGAAGTGTATCCCAGGAATCCCGGGATACTCCGATATGGGGACCTTTGGTGCTACTTGTGTGTCTTGGACCTATCCCAAGTATCCCAGGAATCCCGGGATACTCCGACATGGGGACCTTTGGTGCTACTTGTGTGTCTTGGACCTACCCCAAGTATCCCAGGAATCCTGGGATACTCCGACATGGGGACCTTTGGTGCTACATATGTGTCTTGGACCTATCCCAAGTATCCCAGGAATCCCGGGATACTCCGACATGGGGACCTTTGGTGCTACTTGTGCATCTTGGACCTACCCCAAGTATCCCAGGAATCCCGGGATACTCCGACATGGGGACCTTTGGTGCTACTTGTGTGTCTTGGACCTACCCCAAGTATCCCAGGAATCCCGGGATACTCCGACATGGGGACCTTTGGTGCTACATATGTGTCTTGGACCTATCCCAAGTATCCCAGGAATCCCGGGATACTCCGACATGGGGACCTTTGGTGCTACTTGTGCGTCTTGGACCTACCCCAAGTATCCCAGGAATCCCGGGATACTCCGACATGGGGACCTTTGGTGCTACTTGTGCGTCTTGGACCTATCCCATGTATCCCAGGAATCCTGGGATACTCCGACATGGGGACCTTTGGTGCTATATGTGCGTCTTGGACCTATCCCAAGTATACCAGGAATCCCGGGATACTCTGATATAATAATATTATGCATCCTTAGTGACATTGCCACATGTGTCCTATGTATCTTTGGCTTGGCACATGCATAGTATCTTATGGTACTTGGACTGTCCATTCCATGTATTCCATGGAATATAGGAATATCCCAGGAAGTCCTATGTATCCTATGGTACTTGGACTACCAGTCCATGGCCATGGGGTATCACAAGAAGTCCTAGGCTTGGCAGGGGGCATATATGAGGCTTTGGGCTTGACACATAGTGTCTTATGGTACTTAGATAGCCTGTGGGGTATCCCAGGAAGTCCTGTGTATCTTAGGCTTGCCATATAGTACTTGGACAGTCTATGGGGCTACTGGACATGTATGGCATCACTGCCCCCACAGGAGTGTATACAGACTCTCACTCTTCTCTTTATGACTGGTGCCCTCACTGATGGAATAATGTTATAATAATGCCACTCTGACTTTAATTTGGCCTATCGTCATTGCCTGGCTTGGCTGCCTCATACTGACAGAGTATAAGGACTAAGGGGATGCTGTACAGAAATTATTATGTGCATGTCCAATGTTCTTTTGCCAAAATTCAATGTTTTGAGAAAGCTCCTGGAATTTTCTAGACTCGTGTGTTCTCAGCAATATTTAATGAATATCACAAGGAGGTGCTTGTGTCTCAGAGATAATGTAATAATGCACTTCAGTGCACATATGTGCGCATGCACATGAGTCTTACCATATGGAATAGAGTATTAGAGATCGGGAATTGGATTTGGGTTGGTACTACACATTTGGCGAGAGTTTGGAGGCAAGCTAGCTTTGATCATATCCGACTGAACGATCAGACGGTGAAAATCAGTTATGAGCCTGCTTCCCGATGCTACGCTCACTTGGAAGGCGCGACACACCTCACCTTCAACTCAAAAGGGTACATCCACATTAATTTTTGTCTCATGAACAGGACCAAACGAAATCATGGCTAGCACAGAGATATGAAGTCCTACGACTGTTATTCTGTTAGACCATGCAAAATTAATGTTCTGTTTCTCGTCCCCGCCCGCACGTACATCAAACACCCCGTATGTACCGTATACATTCTAATTACGGCGCCAAAAAAATAATTTAGGACACAGTTTGGCACTTACAATTAATTAGAATGCAAAAATTACACTTATGTGTCTGGTGGCGCTTACTAATTAGAATGAAATTCTGGACTTAACTTTTTTGTATGCTATCTGACGATTTCGAGGTGAGCTTTGGTGGCATAGTTCGTGTATTCGTTCTAATTTTAAGCGCCGCATAAATTAATTTAGCGCTGCAGCTGGCGCTATATTATTTAGAGTGATAATAATATTATAATTGTTGTTAACCTCCAAGTGGCACTTAAATTAGGGTGGTGCTGTAATTAGAATGTATACGGTACTTTTGATATTCGGATTTCGGCTGGATGACGTCTTGAAACCATGACTAATTAATGAATAATTAACCATTCTGGGGGTGTGTTCTCGTCGTTAGTCGCTCGAGGCCCGAGTGGATGCTCTACAAATGTAGAAAATTGACTGAATGCTCAGCGTCCTACCAACAATATTTGTTAGCAAAGATCATCAGTAACTGCTGTGATACTGTAAATGGAGCAGACATAGAACTAATCATTGTTGGTTGCCGTTTCAGCTTGTTAGCAATTAATGGGGGTGTGGTATCAAATATCAAAATCATCCGTGTCCCTTATGTGCTTTGGAGTATCCTATAGGACGAGAAACGGAATATTTAATTTGTGTGGCCGTATATAAAGTAGTGCATAAACTAACGTAATGATCTATTGACTGTACAGTCTGCACTATGAGCTCTCAAAAGCTGCCAGAATCTTGGAGTGATGGTCAACAAGTGACGACCGTTTACCTCACCCATAAATCAATCCCATGTTGTTTGTTATCTTCCCCCAGGCACATAGTGATGTGTGGCATTGACTGTGATGTGCGTGCATTTGTTAGACTTGAAGATGACGATGTTTCTGAGTTCTCAGTCTCCTCCTCCAAACTCACTGCCCTCGTCTGCTACACAGCACCTGCAGCTGCTGAGCAGTAGGAGGAGGAGGGGGCGGGGCTGATATAGTTGCCGTGGCAATGGATGACAACACTGTCCAGGCATTCACTGCTAATGTAAGCCAGTAATAATCTTTGCTCTATACAGAGTAATACCATACACATGCATGAAGATAATACTAGGGACGCGCGAGAGACCCGTTTTGATGAATGCATAATTTTTTTGTAATTATTCATCATTCGACTAATGTCGCTTCAGGGTATTTAATTTTTCTTTGAGTTAAATTTAATAATAGGAAATCACACAAGTTAGTCATTATTCTAGTTCATTAAGTTAATCACTTAAGCGTTCACATTAATTTTGGTAAGTGGAACCAATCCCACCATACTTAATATTGGAGTAAGTAACGTAGGCGTTTGAATACTGGTTCTTGACTTGATCAGGCACACCGGATAAGGTAGAGCAAGTGCCCCTAGTCACTCCTGGGGCACTTGGTGACTTGTCAGGTGGGTAGCTCGAGTCAAGCCAAAGCATGTGAACTGAGTGATCATCCCAGAGGCTCATCACAAGCACCATGCCACGCTCTAGTGACCCACCCATTGCCTTATTGCCTCCTCGCTTCTCATAATCGTTCGGATCCCTAAACGCTTGCTTCTGAGCATTGCATAAGTTGTCGGTGATCGAGTTGAACTGCTGACCTCCAACTGTCACATTGTTGCTATTTATAACTTTCCCATTCTGGAACCACAAGCGCCTTATTTCAGAGAGATCTCCATTGTCTGCTCCATCTGATGTAATGAATTGTGTAACTACCGTATACATAAAAGTCTTGGTAATGTCGATGGTAAAGTTGGCTGCAGGACCAAATGAATGTACTTGAGTGCAGAACCCTCACCGCTACATGTATGCATGCATATGACTCATGCGCGTGTATAGCATGGCTCACTGTGTATGCTTGTTCAATATCAGGAATACTACATACCCTTCACCTGCATGAACATGTTTATGCAGAGGGGTAGGAACATGCAGGGGGGCAGGGGGGGGGGGGCATAGCCCCTCCATTTATTGAGTCTGAATTTCTTATGCTAATTAGCTAATTTAGGAATTCATAATGGCTTGTGTAATTAAAAGTGCAAGTTCGAAAGTTTTCATCATCAAATACCAATTTTTCCTTGTGTATTTTATATCATGCATTGTTGAAGTAAATTTTCATACTGCCTGAACGAGCCTAATTACACAGTTCAAATTTTAGTCCCCATAATGCCTCAGAAAGCATCTGGTAATACCGAAAATCTCAGAATTTTCTGGGAGAGCATGCCCCAGACCCCCCTAGGAGAGCTAAAAGCAGCAGGGGCCTTCGGCTCCAACCTATTCTGCATCTGTTTGTATGTTTGTATGCCCCCCCCCCCCCCCCCCCCCCCACTTTTTTTACTGCTTCCTACCCCTCTGTTATGGTACTGTCAAGTCCCTTTAGAGTCAGTGCATGATCTGGGAGTAGGGGGAAGGCACCTGGCTATGTCACTATACAAACTGAAAACCTCTGTGACTACCTAAACTGAATTATGCACTTGAGAACCACAGCCTGTTTACACTGTCACTGCATTGACAACTGATCAGCAAGGCACAAAATTGTAATCGGTAATGTACCTGAGGTAAGAGCAACATGACCACTATTCCTTTATGTCTGGTATGACTTGAATGAGTACTTTCTTTCAGACGACCCTTACCATTTAGCAAAGGAAGGTTGCGATGGACGGACGGACAAAAATCGCCAAACGATTGCAGTAACCCCTCCACCTATGCTTTACGGTGAGGGTTAAAAGGGACTTGTTTCCCAAGCAGTAAGGGTTGAAGTCACAACCATCCTTGTCACAGATTCCATTGTGCTTCTGATCTGCATCCGTGTCACCACACTGTGTCCCTTCGCAGGGGGTCTGACCTTGAATTGTGCAAACATGCGACGTATATAAGCAGTGGAAATACTATTCAGTGCTCTCCCAGATGTCCATTTCGTTGCAGTAGGTACCGTAGTTTCAACTCCACTGTTGAGTCTTGTCTGAACTGCTTGGTTTCCAGCCCTCACAACTGGCCTCTCCATTGATGAATTTCAGGTCATGAGGGCATTGGGCATCGCAGTAGCCTGTGCCATATTTTGCACCACACTTGTTTCCTGGATATTTGCTCATTCCTCCATCAGCGTCCGTTTCAGCAAAGTATGGGCACCATTGAGTCCACAGGGCAAGTTTAAGACATTCACGTTGAACATGAATTCCTTATTCTTGAGCTTAAACATCGAGTATTCAGTCTCCGAGTCCAGAAGGTAAAGCCTTGATCCAATGTTATTAGGTAGAGTAATGGACCATGTGACACAAATTTTAGCTTAATAGATGAGCCACTTGCAATCACTCCATAAGTCTCTTGATACCTGCAGCTAGCTATATCTCGAGAGTCCCACTGAACTGAACGTGATGCGTTGAATGAAGACATCCTATCTACATACTGGATTCGCACTTGACATGCTGAGCCCGAGGCTAGATCCCATCACTCACTGCATAGCTACACCCTCAGGATCCGCATACTTTGATTTCAGGTTATGGGACCGTCTGAAGACCCCAGAATGCATGTGCAGGACGTGAGCTCATATAGAAACTGGTAGGAACAGTCATTGAGCTCAGAACACTCAAAGTTGAAATCCAATGAAATATGGTTGGACAGCTGCAGAGCTCTATCTGCGGCTATAGGAGGGGAACTGGTTGAATACTAACATGCAATCAGTTCTATGAAGTGAAAAACAGTAGCTGTGTACATAGGCGTAGGAACCGGGGGGGGGGGGGGGGGGGGGGGGGGGCTGTAGCCCCCCCAATATTCTAGGAAGGGGGGCAGAGCCCCCATTGTTCTCCAGCCCAGTATTGCTACAACACAGATTTTTAAACATTTACCAGGCCTGATTATGAGTAAATGTGCCTCAATAGCTGCCAAATCTATTCTACTCGACTTACAGTTAATTTTTTCACCGAGAAACTCGTGATAGCAGCCTCGATCGTGCAAAAACGGGCGTGGTTTAACATGAAGTGGGCGTGGTCGTAAAATTTTCGCGCGCGCTTCGCGCGTAATTGGATATTCAGCCCCTCCAAACTTCAATATCTTCCTACGCGTATGGTGTATACATGTATTCAATATGTAATTATTCATGCAAGGCGTATTGAGCCATTGAACAAAATACACACATTGCTGGATATTATATAGCTCTCATTCGGAGGAATCTATATTGACACCTCAACCTTAAGAATCAGGATTATCACCTTTGCACCATAAAAATTTAATTATCGTTGGTCATAATTATAATTGCATGGCTACACACTCTTGCTAAACAAATTTTTGTGGCAACAGTATGGTTAATAATACTATTATGCATGTCCTAGTTGGGGTGCATAAGATGTTGTGGACTACCAAATGAGAAGCAGAACTTGTAATTCTGGACCAACCAACTCAGTCTGGAGGAATCGGATCCCTCAAGAACCTCACTAGTACTGACTCGATCAGAGTGTCCACTTGCCAGTTATGGCCTTTGGAGCAGCTGATAAAATTAGCTAATAGAAGGAGAAGTATGCTTCATTCACCATTGAACAAGAAATTCCACAATGTTGTAGATAAAGATAGAGCACTAGCTGCACCCCTCCCAGAGGGAAACAGTGACATTGCTCCAAATTAGAGTACATAGTACAATGTTGGCGCTATAGGCATTAATTATCACTCTCAGACTGATGTTTACTTCGGATCATGATAGCTATACATGTACAGTTGTAGCTACTCTTGATGTAAAAATTAAATGTATTAAAATGGAGAGAAGGCAACTCTAGCACTAAGCACCCAAAGACCACAGTAAATAGCCACCCTACTACTCAGGTAAGGGCCGTTGTACATTGGGCGTATTCATTCAAAGTGAAATGGGGATACAGTGGAACCTCTTATAACGGACACTCCCAGTAGCGGACACCTCCATCTAACAGACATCCGGCCTTTGCACCAGCCAATCATCCTATATGTATACTGACCTGAACCCCCGAATATAGGGGACACACAGTGCACATGAATAGAAGAGCCAAAAATCTATAAGCCCTTCAGTTCTAGATATGGTCTGTACCCACAGGCTGTATCTAGCCTCCCGGAGTCAATGTGACTTAGCAGACTATATAACTATCATTCAGTGTATTGAAGTTAATATCCCACGTAAGGACATTTGTATAATAAAATAGCTGTAACAATTGGTCAGAGTGGGAGCAGTTGATCCATAGAAGGATGCAATTGATGTAGGTGCATATTATGGGTCAAACTATTATGTATAGGATGTATACCTAGCTAGCTACAAGAAATATCTCTATATATATCCCATCTTTTGAATCATTATAATTATTTTGTCAGCTAACAGTATTAGTTTAATTTCACTTCATGTGTGGATATGCAAATGTACCAGAAAATGTTTTGCATTGGAGTTTGGGAGTTCAAATTTGCTATAACAATAACCTAAGTGAAAACATGCACTAAGTTATTTGGGAATACTGTATGGTGTCCCAAAAAAGCAGATAGTAAAGCTAATAGAAAAGAGATGAAAACAGGTTCTTATCAGCGATAAAAAGGTGTTCGCATCAAGCTTAAGTGTGCAGTGCTATTAGCTGTAAGTATCAAGTAGGAAACATGGAGTGGAGAATAAAGCAACTGATACTGATCTTTTTAGCCTTGCAGTGTGCATACAGTAGCAACAACAAAATTTACTATGTCTCTCCTCTAGGCATGGATTGCCCAAGAAGTCAGTGTCACAGTTTAAACTACTACGGCACTGATGAACTGAAACCACTTGAAAATAATACGGTGACAATGATATTTTTTGGTGGTAATCACAGTATAGATGGTAATGTCTTCAACTTTGGAAGTCCCGAGAATTCCCGTATTCTGCATGTTAAAGGTGACAGTCAGAGTAGCAAACCAGTAATAGTAAATGAACTAAATGGTGCCATTACAGTTAAGAATATGATTTTGGAAGGATTCACCGCTTCAAAAATTTATATATACATTGATGAATCGGTAGTTAACTCTCAAATAACAAACATTTCGACCATAAATTGTACATTTATCAATAGTGCAATGATTCTGACAAATGTGCATCTCACAATTAAAGATAGTACTTTCTCTGATAGCACATCCACAGCAATCATGCTGTTTTCAAGTACTCTGACTATTGTGGGAAATGTTAGTTTTCACAACAACAGGGGGTATCAAGGCGGAGCACTAATGCTAGTAGGAACCATAATAAACATTGCAAGAGAGGCTAACTTACTTTTTCAGGAAAACCATGCTGAAAGTACTGGAGGAGCAATATTTGTTGTGTATCCTCAAACAATGATCAATGCACATAACTTTGTTTCTTCATGCTTCTATCAGTTATTGGATTATGACTCTTACTCATCAAGATTTACTTATAGTATCAAATTTGTCAACAATTCAGCCAAAAAGGGTGGTGACCACATCTATGGTGCCTCTCTAGTAACAACCTGTGTATGTGCTCTTATTCACAATATTATTTCCGTACACAGCTTTGAGGTCTTTAGCCAAGTTTTCTCCTTTGATCCTTGGCATAAATCAGCAGTCTCAGCTGATGCAACACGTGTCTGTATCTGTGATGACAAAGGACAACCACAGTGTGGTAAAGTATTGGAATACATTCAAGCATATCCAGGAGAGCATTTTTCACTACTGTTGGTAGTGGTAGGAGGAGACTATGGAACAACAACTGGAAATGTTTACACATCATTCTTAAACCGAAATTCATCTTATGAATCTGTTTTGGGTTTATCTGATCAACAACATCAAGTAATTACTGAAAACACTGAATGCAACATGTTTAATTATTCAGTGTACTCAAATAGACCGCATGACATATTGTTCCTTACAACTCAAGAAACTCCCATACGTAAATCAGCTATAGATTATTATACTGACCATCTACTGTGCCATTTGCGAGGTTCCCAATTCTGTGATGACTTTGCAAGTAATGTTTACTTAAACACGATACCACTATTCATTGTGATTGAGTTGCTTCCCTGTCCTCCTGGCTTTGTTGCATCTGGGAATCCTTCTCACTGTCAATGCCACCCAGTTCTCACAGCCAATGGTATTCACTGCATGCTGAATCATTTGAAAGGATACCACAGTTGGAAGTCATCAAACATATGGATACAAGCTGTCAATAACAATAATTCAGAACATACAGTACTCTTGTTCAGCAAACACTGTTCCTTCAGTTACTGTAAGCCTGATGGAAAGCACATTAACCTGAGCAATCCGGACTCCCAGTGTGCTTTAAATCGTGCGGGAATTTTATGCAGTGGTTGTAAAACTAAGTTCTCTCTGGCTATTGGATCCTCCCGTTGCATTCATTGCCCAAATAATAACAACTTAGCACTTCTCATTTTCTTTGCTGCTGCAGGAGTGCTTCTTGTTTTTATCGTTGCTCTTTTGAACCTCACTGTAACCCAGGGGATGATAAATGGTTTAATCTTTTATGCAAACTTAATCTGGGCCTATCAAAGTATCCTGCTTCCATCAGATTTCGGTAGAGAATTAATTGCTCACAAAACCTTCATTGCCTGGCTCAATTTAGACTTCGGAATCGAGACATGTTTCTTTCGTGGAATGAATGCTTACTCAAAAGCATGGCTACAGTTCATGTTCCCCTTCTACACTGCTGGTCTTTTTCTTTTAGGAATACATTATTCTTCAAAATTGTCAACACTTTTTGAGAGTCGATCCATTTCTACCCTTGCTACATTGCTATTCTTGTCGTATTCAAAACTTCTACGTGCTATCATTGCATGTCTTCAATTGGTGACATACTACACCCATAATGATTCGAATGTCGACGGATCTAGTAATATTGTATGGGCCATCGATGGAAATTACTCATATGGTCAGCATCCACACATCTTTCTTCTTTTGGCTGCCATAGCATGCTTCGTTCTACTTTGGATACCCTATACACTTCTGCTCTTCTCAATGCAGTGGCTGAGGAGTGTGGATCACCTTGGACCACTAAAGTTCATTGGACGATACAAGCCTCTTTATGATGCTTACTTTGCTCCTCTAAAGGATAAGCACCACTACTGGTTTGGACTACTACTACTTAGTCAAGGTCTGCTGCTTTTAGTGTCTTCCCTCACACTGTACACCCTACCAGAAATTATAGTGTACTACTTTTGCTTGCTATTTCGATTTTTCTTCTCTGTTATGTCATCAGTGTGCGGCCATACAAGCATATGTCCGTTGCATTATTAGAGAGTTCCTTCATGGTAAATTTCATAGTACTAGCTGTTGGATATCTTTACTTTCGAGACAACAAGGAAGGTATGACAATACTACTAAGTGTGTCGATAACTATTGCACTTGTTGAGTTTTGTGGAATTGTTGTCTGGAATTTGATCCCAAAGAAACTGATTGAGCGATTTCATGTAAAAATCAAAAGAAATGCTGAGGTGGACACGGATGATGTTCACATTCTTGAAGAGCACCACTCGGAGAGTGAATATGTAAGCTATCACGATTCACAGAGTATAAAACTCGCTAATGTTGTTGCTGAAAAAGCCACATAATAATACATAGCTAGTATATATGAACATCTATCGTAACAATAATTTACAACTTTATAGAACTAGTAGAATTTGTGTAGATATGAGTGCCATTAAGTAGTGCATAGCTATTGTGTAGGAACTATAATTATTATTTCTTGTATTATACTTGTTATGCATAGCACTTTTATTCTGCGTGCAGTCCATTTTGTTAAGTTTTGATAGCTATACTTCTTTTGTTATGCTTGGTATGCATTAGCTACTTGTTTTCCAGCAATATGTCTCTCCTAGACTATAATATAGCTAATAGCTATCCATCATACTTTTCAGGGGGATCATTAATGTTTGCGGTTTCTTGCAGCTTCTTTAACAGTATATAGTTTTGGAGGATGTGTACTAGAAGGTCCATGCACTGAACAAACTAGAGCTCTATAGAGCACATATACAAACCAATTGCTTTACCCCTTGCGCATGCGTATGAGGTAAAAAGCACTTACAAAGCCTGGATGATGTAAGGCATGTAAAGACAATGACACCTCATTGTTCCTCCAAATTGGGGGACAATGGGTGTGCGATCAAATTTGACCCTTATGCTACACTTTAAGGCTAAGTGATTACTCTCATCCTCACTATATGACACTGTACAGCTAAGTAACACTTTCATCCACACGATCAAAACCGTTGGACATTGACATAATAGTTATAGTGTGAAAGCATGCAAGCTCATGCAGGTAATAGGAAATTATAGCTACCATACTAGTGTTTTTCCCACCTGCTAACCTACTACATTCCACAGAGTTTTTTTTTCTTTGGATTATCAAATAGCTACAAATTGAATAATAGGAAATCACACAAGTTAGTCATTATTCATTCCAGTTCATTAAGTTATTAGTCACTTAAGCATTCACATTAATTTTGATAAGTGGAACCAATCTCGCCATACTTAATATTGGAGTAAGTAACGTAGGCGTTTGGATACTGGTTCTCAACTTGATCAGGCACACCAGATGAGGTAGAACAAGTGCCCCTAGTCACTCCTGGGGCACTTGGTGACTTGTCAGGTGGGTAGCTCGAGTCAAGCCAAAGCATGTGAACTGCGTGATCATCCCAGAGGCTCATCACAAGCACCATGGAATCCACTGTCCCGCTAGCCTTACAGCAGTGGGGTTTCCGCCCCAAACGATCTACTGTATCTGCTCTACCTGATGTTACCAATCATTGGTTTCAATCTTTGGATAAGGGCAAAGAAATAATATTATGTGCGATTTTTTTCGACCTGCGCAAAGCTTTCGACTCTGTTCCACACCGAATACTACTACAGAAAATACGATCAACTGGTATTAATCAACAGGTCTCAAATTGGTTGTTCTCATATTTACACGATAGAAAACAGTACGTTGTGCTTGATGGAAAAGAGTCTGCACCAGTTCCTGTATTGTCTGGAGTTCCACAGGGATCTGTCCTCGGTCCCCTTTTGTTTTTATTATACATTAACGATGCAACAGATGAGCAGTTAAATTGTGGAAGTCTCACTACCCTTTATGCTGATGATATGCTTCTATACAGGGAGATCAGCTGCCCAGATGATTATGCTAAGATACAAAGTGATATAAATACCCTTTCTACCTGGGTCGACAAGAATAATCTAACATTGAATGGAAGCAAATGCAAGTACATGATAATATCTCGACTTAAGTGTAACTCGGTGGCAGCTCCTATTCTAACTCTCCACAACAAGGCTATTGAAAAAGTATCCTCGTATAAGTATCTAGGTATCATCATTACAAATGACCTATTGTGGTCTGCCCATATTGAACGGATAAGGAGTAAAGCGAATAAGATCATTGGCCTTATTTACCGTCAGTTTTATAGCTGGTCTTCACAACAAACTCTACTTAGGCTATACACTTCATTAGTAAGGCCGCATTTAGAATATGCAACGCAGGTTTGGAACCCGTATTTGATGAAAGATATCCAAAAATTAGAGAACGTACAGAAGTTCGCACTTAAGGTATGCTGCAAGCGATGGGACTTAACCTATGCTGAAGCCCTGGAGCAAACGGCACTCCCAGATCTCAAGGCACGCAGGACTCACTTAAATCTGTTATTTTTATAAGCTAATTAATGGGTTTTTTGAGTTTCCCAATTCCCCACTAACTACTCGCCAGTTAAACTACCCTACTCGTAGTGGTAGAACTAATTTGTACTATCAACCTTATGCACATTCTAATTCATTTCTGCACTCTTTTTTCCCGCAAACTATTTCATTATGGAATTCCTTACCTTTTTCTATTGCTTCTGCTCCTACTTTTAATTGTTACAAACGTCTATTATTGTCTTATGTTTAGTCTCTATGCTCTGTCAACTTGTCTCTTGTAATTTTTGTACTGTTTTTGTTACATGTTTATATGATAGTGTATATTGCACTTATACATGTATCCCATGCTAATGCATAAAGATATTATAGAGATTACACACTAAGTTACACCATAAGATAAAAGAATTTCCGTATGAGTAATGTAATGTAATGTAATGTAATGTAATGTAATTAAATAATTAACTTATCTGCTTATTGGAAGGGTTTTACAAGATAAATTTACATGTACAGAGAGAGGAAGGAAAATATTGAATAGTGGTCCAATTAGAATTTTTAGTTTCGCTTTCATATCCGAGAAAATGTGAGTTTTAGTGTTGGAACGCGGAGGGAAAGTCCCGTATTCCACGTACGGCCATAGAGTCTGTACAAACTCGAGCGGAGGCTATGACGCGTTCGCGCAATCGCGTACTTATTCAGGCCAAACGAGCATACCCGAGATCGCGCAAAGGTCACCTTAGCCTTGGCTAATGAACGAGAGCTACTAATGTTCAAGTGATGTCCAAGCGGAGCGATCGACCGCGGGCCAAGAGCGGCGCTCCTAGCTACAGGGACAGGCGGAGCAGGTAGAGTCTACGTCTAGGAAACTAGGTGGTCAAGTTCAGTAAAGCTCAGGACCATGGAGAAACTTCAATGAGTCTCGAGGTAAATAAACTTGTGCATGAATGTACTTACCTACTATTTGTTGTATGGGCTTGGCAATGACCAAGCCAGTAGGTAAGATGCATGGTGAATCACTGAATGGACCTGTCCTAAAACTGAAAGCCTTTACTAGTTTACTAGTATACTAGTCTTGCTGGGCCTATTCTCTTTGCCATGCTAGTGTTGCAACCTTCTGCCACCAATGCATGAGTGTGCGTTTGCTGTGTGCCAGTATGTTAGCAATTCTTCTCTGTCTTATACTGATCTACACTACACTCACCATGATTGATCTAATCCACACACACAGCAGCACTCTACAGAGATTATGATGATTCCGAAAGTCTGATGAATAATTATTATTATTGATATGTCCATATTATAGCTTGTATAGCAGTACATTTATGTAGATTTATGGTGTTGTACATAATTATATTATTATTGTTGTAAATAGAGTATTAATGATTGTACATACATGTGTAGGTTAAAAATAGCTATAAGGCATGCAGTCTCGACCAGTCATATTAGCATTAAACTGCAATTTAGTGCGATAATTAAACTTTGAGCTGTGGGAATCAATGGCAAGGTCAAACCACTAAGGTGCATGCAATCAGTGACTGCTTAATCACTATCACTATAAAATAAATATTTACAACACTGCAATTCACATTTTGGTTGGCACTGATCAGTTCTTCTACAGCATTTGACATCTATAATTCAAAGCCGAAAATCGTAAGTCTAAGAGTCATTGTTAATTCAGATAGGCTAGGTACATAGCTACTTTAAGTGATGTAATAATAATATTATTATGATATTATTGTGGAAAATTCGACTTTCATCAGCTGATACAATTACTACCCTGTGACTGCAGGCTATCATATAGGTAGTTGTCTGGAAGGTCCTACTGTAACAGTAGCTTTGATCTAATATGCTGTTAGAATTTCAGATAGCCATCCATATGTCAGGATATATCGTTAGCTGCAGCATGTGGTATTGGAATATCAGGTGGCCAGACACAACATTAGTGTCAAGTGACCCTAAAGGTACGTCAGAGGGCATTGTCCATGGATACACATAGTAGTAACCTTGATATTGACTTTTCCATGGACTGGGATTAGCTACATCATCCATATTATTGAACATAAAATTAATAATGATCTACCAAGTATATTATGTGCCTCAATAGCAAATTATCAACAGCCTCTTACAAAGCGAATATACTGGCAATGTGGTTGTGTTCTCTGGAGCAGGTTGTCATAATTCTTTTATCTTATGGTGTGGTTTAGCTTGTAGTTATACACTAAGTAGAAAAAAAAAGCAAATTTAAATAAATAATCTAATTCATGGGGGGTTTGGGAGCACTTAGGGAGATAATTTTTACATGGGCACGCAGAATGGGTCGAAACTAGAGATTTGATCCTGGGGAATTTTGATTCGCACCTTAGAATTAAAGTTATGGCCCTTTAAAGTTTTCCCATGTTTGTATAGGAAGCCATGTATTTGCAATGTTTTCCGCCCACGCGCTACGTGAGGGGCGGGGCCTCGCGCGCACATGAACGTGACGACCATTACCCACTTTACTCAAAATTGATGTATAGGCTGCCTGCTTGCATTGTATGGCTCTCTTATGCATCCAGCTAGAATATATGGTGGTTTTTGGACAATTTTTTTTTCTGCTTAGTGTCTGGTCTCCTTGAAAAAAAAAGAATTTAAATAATTAAATAATTAATGTAATTCACAGAAGATTTGGGAACACTTGGGGAGATAATTTTAACATGGGCACGCAGAATGGGTCGAAACTAAAAAATTGATGGCGGGAAATTTTGATTCACACTTTAGAATTAGAGATATGGCACTTTAAAATTCTCCATATGTTTGTATAGGAAGCCATGTTAGCCCGTAAAAAAAATTACGGGCGCGCGGGATACGTTGACGACCCTTTACCAAACATTGTATATATGATGCCTGCTTGCATTGTATGGCTCTTTCATGCGTCCAGCTCGACTGTGTGGTGATTTTCGGACCATTTTTTTCCTGCTTAGTGTGTGGTCCCCTTGGAAAAAAAAAATGCCACACTCTAGTGATCCACCCATTGCCTTATTGCCTCCTCGCTTCTCATAATCGTTCGGATCCCCAAACGCTTGCTTCTGAGCATTACAAAAGTTGTCGGTGATTGAGTTGAACTGCTGACCTCCAACTGTCACATTGTTGCTATTTATAACTTTCCCATTCTGGACCCACAGGCGCCTTATTGCAGAGAGATCTCCATTGTCTGTTCCGTCTGATGTAATGAATTGTGTAACTACCGTAAAAATCTTGGTAGTGTCAATAGTAAAGTTGGCTGCAGGACCAAAAAAGGACTTGTCTCCCAAGAGGTAAGGGTTGAAGTCACAACCGTCTTTGTCACGGACACCATTGTGCCTCTGGCCTGCATCCGTGTCACCACACTGTGTCCCTTTGCAGTGGGTCTGACCTTGAACTGTGCAAACGTGTGATGTGTAAGCAGTTGAGATGCTATTACTCCCCCAAATGTCCATTTCGTTGCAGCAGGTACCGTATTTTCCGACTCCACTGTTCTTGTCTGAACTGCTTGGTTTCCAGCCCGCCTCTCCATTGATGAATTTCAGGTCATGAGGACACTGGGCATCGCAGTAGCCTGTGCCATACTTTGCACCACACTTATTTCCAGGGTATTTCCTCATGCCTCTGTCAGCTTCCATTTCAGCATAGATAGCTAGTAGGAACGATTTCAGCAAAGTATAGGGCACAATTGAGTCCACAGGGCAAGTTAAAGACATTCACATTGAATATATATGAATTCCTTATTCTTGAGCTTAAATATCATGTATTCAGTCTCCGAGTTCAGAAGGTAAAGCCTTGATCCAATGTTATTACTAGGTAGAGTATTGGATCATGTGTGACAAATTTTAGCTTAATAGATGAGCCACTTGCAATCACTCCATAAGTCTCTTGATACCTGCAGCTATATCTCGAGAGTCCCACTGAATTGTAGCTACGTGATGCATTGAATGAAGACATCCTACGTATCTACAGACTGGATTCGCACTTGACATGCCAAGCCTGAGGCTAGATCCTATCACTCGAGCACTGCATATACCCCCATCAGGATCAGCATACTTTGATTTCAGGTTACAGGACCGTCAGAAGACCCCAGAGTGCATGTGCAGGATGTGTGCTCATATGTGACCGGATTTGGGAAAACCCTCCGTATGGAATTTTTTCAGAAAATTGAGTTTGATGCATGGTTGATAAGCTCTACCATAGAGCTAACCCGCGTTCAAGTATTAGGCCGATCGTACGCTTGGTTGTGGAGATACAGCGCTTTGTTTGCGATCGCGCCACACCCCCCATAATCGAGAAATTACGGTCTAAAGGCGTTGCTATGCACGCGTATGGCATTTCCGCATACTAGCGTGACCCGGAAATCAATTAAATGGACCTGGGCGGAGCCGTTCGAAATGAACGTAAAGATCGAGCAAGAGTTGAATTTCGTTGTTGACAACGACAGACGATTGTTCTTAGATGCCCAAGAAGCTAAAAAGGTGAGCGAACGTACAGTAGATCGATGAATCTAGCTGTCTCTAGGTAGATTATTCTAATTACCGCCCATAGCAACGGGCTCCGTGTACGGCGGCTGTGCCGACTAGGTGGGTCGAAATGGAGGCTTATTTCGCCTTCGTATAGCACGACTAGCCTCCGTAGAAGACGGCAACAGTTAGAAGAAGGGTTGTTCGACATGTATATGACAAAATCTGGACTTTGACAAATTTCTACCTGAGCTACTAAAAACGCGTATTGCGCGAATCGCGCGCGGATCCCTTACGGAGGGTTTTCCCAAATCCGGTCACATATAGAAACTGGAAAGAACAGTCATTGAGCTCAGACTCTGATCCAGAACATTCAAAGTTGAAATCCAATGAAAGATGATTGGACAGCTGCAGAGCTCTATCTGTGGCTGTAGGACCGGAGGGCAAACTGATTGAATAACTACCTTGTAATCAGTTCTATGCAGTGAAAAACAGTAGCTGTACATAAATGTATTTAATAAGTAATTATTCATGCAAGGCGTATTGAACCATTGAACAAAATACTCACATTGCTGAATATAGCTAATATAATATCTCATTCGGAGGAATCTATATCGACACCGCAACCTTGAGAATCCATTAACACTAGCTAGTTTGTGTAATCGAGCCAAAAATTTGAGCTTCTGGAATTGTTACTAGCTACACTACAAGCAAGACTGTGATACCTGGATCATGTGTTGTAATAAATCCCAGTTGCCTACAGATGACTTTATAATTGGACTCAGCACTGTTGTCCCAGGAAGTGGTGTAGCATACTGGCGTTGTAGCTACTGATCCACGAATACTTCCACGGCCCCTACTCCCTGATCACCAGGCAAAGTGATATAATCAGTGCCGAGCATCATCAATGGTGATACCCTGCACAACGACCCTGTGGTGTGAACAAATTTTAGTGGCAATAATTATCGTCTGTGATGTAGTAAAGCTCAATGAAGTGGCATAGTGCAAATCAGAGAGCACCTGTGACTATGACATTGTAATGAAACATGCACTGTCTGTTCAATGCTGTTATAATTATGTATAGCTAGCTACAGGACAGTAATGCAGCTAGTTATAATATATACCTTATACCTCTTCCCCCTATGGGGTCTTAAATGCACATCCAACATTGGTTTATTACAATGTCATAATACATAACAGCCGGCTCTGCTAGCAAACAGTAGGATTGGGATGGAAGAGTTGCTATTGATGATCAGATTTAATTTGTTCAGATATCAGTTTTCTTATTATCAATTGTGGATACGCAAATGCATAATGGCTATGTATTACACACTATAGAGTTTAGGGATTTCGTGTGGATTCAACTGAATTTCCCCAAGTTGAAAACAACATCTGGAAGTGTAAATATATCAACACTTATTACCTTGAATACATCTGTGTTTTCATAACTATTTATTTGGGAATATTAATCTCACATACAGTAGCTAGCTATGCCCCAAAAACTGATGAGCCGTTTACTACGAAAGTAAGTTCTCAACAACATTCAATGTTACAGTTACTGTAGTCTTTCATCTAACAAATCTTACGAGTGCAATAATTATACCACAGTAAGGAAGAAGACAGGATATAGGTATTATAATATAGTTATAAGTGGCTGTGATGAGTAGCATGGAGTGGAGAATCAATTTCAAAATGTTGATGGTGAATCTTTTAGCCTTATCATGTGTATACAGTGATGATGATGTTGTCTACTACGTCAGACCATTTTTTCCTGAAAATGTGGATTGCCCTGCATCAGGATATGAATGTGATATTTTGAACAATTTTGGCACCGATGATTGGGAACTGCCTGAAAATAACACTGTGAAAATGATTCTGATGGAAGGATACCACACTACTGATAGCAATGTCTACAATTTTGGATGTCCTGTGAATCCTGATACTCTATACTTCATAGGCAACGGTAGTGACACTGCATCAGTCAAAGTATGTAATATCGATACTGCCATTACAGTTAAGAATATGATTTTAGAAAGCTTCACAGGTTCAAAAATTTATTTGTATATTGATGAATCAGTAGTATACTCTCAAATCACAAATATCACAATTTCAAATTGTATTTTTATTGAGAGTACAATGATCCTGACAAATGTCCACCTCACCATTAAAGATAGCAATTTCTCTGACAGCGTATCCACTGCAATTGTGCTGTTTTCAAGCACCCTATCTATTGTGGGGCATGTTAAATTTTACAACAATAGGGGATATCAAGGTGGAGCACTAATGCTAATAGGAACTGTAATGAACATTGCTAGGGAGACTACTGTGATTTTTCAGGAAAACTATGCCGAAAATACTGGAGGGGCAATCTTTGTGGTGCATCCTCAAATGATCAATGCACGGCACTACGTTTCTTTGTGCTTCTATCAGTTAGACTATGACTTTAACTCGTTTGATGATAACAACATTAGCATTCAATTTATCAACAATTCAGCTGCTAAAGGTGGTGACCACATCTACGGTGCCTCTCTAGAGAGTAGTTGTGTATGTGGTTTCATTCGTTATTTCATTATTATTGAAGATGTAGATATTATTATCACAACAAAGATAGAGAGTTCAGTGGCCTTTCAACAACATTTCTTGTTAGATCCTGACTTTGATTCCTCAATATCGGCAGTCTCTGGTGATGCAACACGTATCTGTATCTGTGATGCAGATGGGAAACCGCAGTGTAATAAAACAATGATAAACATTCAAGCATACCCTGGAGAACAGTTTTCACTAGATGTAGTAGTGGTAGGAGGAGATTTTGGTACAACAACTGGAAATGCTTATGCATCATTCTTGTATCAAAATTCAAGTTCAGTTTTGGGGCTGTCTAATCAACAATATCAAGTCGACATCATTACACAAAACTCCGAATGTAGTATGCTCTACTTTTCAGTGTACTCAAATGAGTCTAATGATATACTGTTTCTTACAACACAAAACATATCAAATGTTGTTGAATCAGCTAGGGACTACTATATAGAATACGTACTGTGTATGGAATTAAAAATCCATTATGACATTGTCTGTGATGATTCTGAGAGTATTAAGTCAAGATATAAACCATTCTTCGTTAATATTGACTTCCTTTCCTGTCCTCCAGGCTTCACTCTATCTGGAAACCCTACTGTTTGTCAATGCCACCCAGTACTCACAGCAAATGGTGTTGATTGTATATTTATCCAATCGAATGGATATCATAGATGGAATTCGACCAATATTTGGATACAAGCAGTATACAACAATGAAAGTAAATCGATCCTATTCAGCACTCACTGTCCCTTTAGCTATTGTTACCCCAGTGGAAAGGATATTGACCTGAGTAACCCAGACAGTCAGTGTGCCTTTAATCGTGCTGGAGTTTTATGCGGTGGCTGCGGAAAGAATTTCTCCCTGGCTATTGGATCTTCTCATTGCATTTACTGTCAGAATAATAACAACTTAGCACTTATCATTCTCTTTGCAGCTGCAGGAATATTTCTTGTTCTGATCATCGCTGCCTTGAATCTCACCGTTACTCAGGGTATGATAAACAGTTTAATCTTTTATGCAAACATAATCTGGGCATTTCAAACCATTTTATTCCCTTCAGGTTTTAGTAGAGAATTGATAGTTCACAAAACCTTCATTGCCTGGCTCAGTTTAGATTTTGGAATTGAGACTTGTTTCTTCCGTGGTATGAATGCTTACACAAAAACGTGGTTACAATTCATATTTCCTTTCTACATTGCTACACTATTTTTTCTAGGGCTGCGCTTTTCTTCAAAATTGTCCAAACTCTTTGGTAGTCGATCTGTTCCAACGCTTGCTACGTTACTATTCTTATCGTATTCAAAGCTTCTGCGCACCATCATTTCATGTTTTAAATTGGTGATATACTACACTTATGATGATTCAAAAATTAGCGAATTGATCAGTCATAGTATTGTTTGGGCAATTGATGGAAATTACTCTTATGGGAAATATCCCCATGTCTTCCTCCTTTTGGCTGCCATAGTATGCTTTGTTCTACTTTGGATTCCCTATACACTTCTGCTATTCTCAATGCAGTGGCTGAGGAGCGTAGATCACCTTGGACCATTGAAATTTATTGGTCGGTACAAGCCTCTCTATGATGCTTACTTTGCTCCACTACGGGATAAGCACCACTACTGGTTTGGACTACTACTACTTAATCAAGGTCTACTGCTTTTAGTGTCTTCCCTCACACTGTACACCCTACCAGAAATTAGTGTACTACTTTTGCTTGCTGTTTCAATTTTTCTTCTCTGTTATGTCATCAGTGTGCGGCCATACAAGCAAATGTCCGTTGCATTACTGGAGGGCTCCTTTATGGTAAATTTCATAGTACTAGCTGTTGGTTATCTTTACTTTCGAGACAACAAGGAAGGCATGACGATATTACTAAGTTTGTCGATAACTGTTGCACTGGTTGAGTTTTGTGGAATTATTGTCTGGAATTTGATCCCAAAGAAACTGATTGAGCGATTTCATGCAAAAATGAAAAGAAATGCTGAGGTGGACACGGATGATGTTCACATTCTTGAAGAGCACCACGCGGAGAGTGAATATGTAAGCTATCATGATTCACAGAGTATAAAACTCTCTAATGTCGTTGCTGAAAAAGCCACATAATAATCACAGTGACATATCTAATATATAATGAACATCTATCGTAACAACATAACCTACAATAGCAATTAGCTAATATTATAGTATTATATAGAAGAATTGTGTAGATATGAGTGCCATTATGTAGTGTATAGCTATTGTGTAGAATTATTTCTTGTGTTATAGCTACTTTCTACGCATAGCTAGCACTTCTATTTTGCGTGCAGTCCATTTTATTAATTTTTGATAGCTACTTCTTTTGTTATGCTTGGTATGCTGTAGCCACTTGATTCCCAGTAATATATCTGTCCTAGCTAACATCTATCTCACTTTTCAGGGGGATCATTATATAATGTTTGGGGTTTCTTGTACCTTCTTCAACAGTAATTAATAGTTTGATGTGCACTAAAAGGTCCACTGAACAAACCAGAGCTCTGTCTATAGAGCACATAATATACAAACGGATTGCTTTACCCCTTGCGCATGCATACGGGGTTAAATGCACTTACAAAGCCTGGGTAGTGTAAGGCATATAATGACAATGACACCTTATTGTTCCCCCAGACTGGGGGACAATGAGTGTGCAATCAAATTTGACCCTTGTGCTATACCTTAAGTGAGACATGCTAAGTGATTACTCTCATCCTGACTTGTACAGCTAACTAAATACTTTCATCCATACAATCAAAAGCATTGAACAATGACGTAATAGTTATAGACTAAGTGTGAAAGCTTGCAAGCTCACGCAGGTAATAGGAATTTCAAATCATACCGTAGCTACTAGTGTTTTTCCCACCTGCTAACCCACTTCATTCAACAGAGTTTTATCTTTGAATTATCAAAATTATAATAGGAAATCACACAAGTTGGTCATTATTCCAATTCATTAAGTTATTAATCACTTAAGAATTCACATTTGATAAGTGGAACCAATCTCGCCATACTTAATATTGGAGTAAGTAACGTAGGCATTTGGATACTGGTTCTCGACTTGATCAGGCACACCAGATGAAGTGGGACAAGTGCCCCTAGTCACTCCTGGGGCACTTGGTGACTTGTCAGGTGGGTAGCTCGAGTCAAGCCAAAGCATATGAACTGCGTGATCATCCCAGAGGCTCATCACAAGCACCATGCCACGCTCTAGTGACCCACCCATTGCCTTATTGCCTCCTCGCTTCTCATAATCGTTTGGATCCCCAAATGCTTGCTTCTGAGCATTGCAAAAGTTGTCGGTGATCGAGTTGAACCGTTGACCTCCAACTGTCACATTGTTGCTATTTATAACTTTCCCATTCTGGACCCACAGGCGCCTTAT
This sequence comes from Cliona cf. orientalis, assembly GCA_963930775.1. Classification (NCBI taxonomy): domain Eukaryota; kingdom Metazoa; phylum Porifera; class Demospongiae; order Clionaida; family Clionaidae; genus Cliona; species Cliona cf. orientalis. Next base: position 4,661,409 of record OZ005690.1, read on the forward strand.
TTCAGAGAGATCTCCATTGTCTGTTCCGTCTGATGTAATGAATTGTGTAACTACTGTAAAAGTCTTGGTAGTGTCAATAGTAAAGTTGGCTGCAGGACCAAAAAAGGACTTGTCTCCCAAGCGGTAAGGGTTGAAGTCACAACCATCTTTGTCACAGACTCCATTGTGCCTCTGGCCTGCATCCGTGTCACCACACTGTGTCCCTTCGCAGCGGGTCTGACCTTGAACCGTGCAAACGTGTGATGTGTAAGCAGTAGAGATGCTATTACTCTCCCAGATGTCCATTTCATTGCAGCAAGTGCCATATTTTCCGACTCCACTGTTTTTGTCTGAACTGCTTGGTTTCCAGTCCTCACAATTGGCCTCTCCATTGATAAATTTCAGGTCATGAGGACATTGGGCATCGCAGTAGCCTGTGCCATATTTAGCACCACACTTATTTTCCGGATATTTACTCATTCCTCCGTCAGCGTCCATTTCAGCAAAGTATAGGGCACCATTGAGTCCACAGGGCAAGTTAGAGACATCCACGTCGAATGTGAATTCCTTATTCTTGAGCTTAAACATCATGTACTCTGTCTCTGAGTCCAGAAGATAAAGCCTTGATCCAATATTGGTAGAGTATGGACCGTGTGTGACAAATTTGAGCTGAAGAGATGAGCCACTTGCAAACACTCCATAAGTCCCTTGATAATCTGCTCCGTCTAGTGCACAGTTTTGTGCACATGTCTTTCCGTCCGGGCATAGGCTAGTATCCCAGGTATTGCCTGTGTAGCAGTTCTTGTAGCCATTCACAGTGTGCGTCCATCGCCAGTTGGAGTCGACAACTACACTCTTTTGCTGTGACTGGCATCCTCCAGACTTTGTACACGACTGGACTGTCAGGCTGGGGTGGACTTCAGCCTGTTGATGGCCAACCTGCTGGCCATTCACTGCGCTAGCTAAGAGTGTAGCTGCAAAAATAATGCTCAGCAGATACTTCATGATGATGGTCACCTAGGTATCAGGCTAGTGGTTATTTGTCTCAGTTGTGGGATATGAGTGCACAGCTGTGGGCACTATAGTTAAATAGGTCAATGATTGGAATGCATGTAGTCCATGGTTAAAATATCAGTTTATATAGGCTGAATAGGCCTGCATGCTAATGGGAAAATGTTATATAGCATGCAAGATTCATAGCTTGTCTAGGCATAAGAGTTACCATCAACTCCTTGTTACCATTACCAATTCTTTACAGCTGCATAGTACATAGCAAGTGGATTCATGGGTGCTTCATGTGACATTGACTCATCTCTTCTCTAAAAACAAAGGTGTGTCAATCATGACCTTATGCATACCATAATAGGAAGAAAGTACAGTAGCATAGCTACTTGTATACTGAATCAAGATTAATGTGCTAGCATACACGAATTGGTAAATCTTTGTCTCACATACTAATTATTGGCAGTTTTTAAGGATGAAAACTGGGAATGGGTCTACGGATGAGTCTTTAATCCTGCAATGTCTTAGCTAACTGTATTAACATAAACGAACCTACTAACAGGCTAGAGGGAATCTGTATCATTAAATTTAATGTACTGTGCATTAGTCTGATTTCAACGACTCGCAATAAGAGACCAGCTAGGATGCACGATTTTGAAGGCCCAAGCTTTACAAATAGCTAGCTAAAGCTAATAGCATGACACTGGCATCCTGTCCATAGTATTATGGTTGAAGGATCACATAGCACATGATTTGCCTTATTAAGTCGCCGTAGCATGTCTGAATCATGTGTATGCCAGCATGCTTGTTTGTACTCCATTTACACATCTGCGTTAACAATGTAGCTAACATATTATACATTATGAATTTCAGCTGTATGAGTAAGCACACAGCTATAGCTACACACCATAATGTGGACATTCAACATCATGTGCTCTGCGATCATCTACTATATATGCTATGCTCATTATTGCACTTACTATCTCAGCTATATTATAGTGAATTGGGTGATAGTGCTCCTGTACATGTGCATCCCATTAGGGTGCATGTGTAAAACATGTGCACGTAAGATCAAGATAGTATAAAAATCTGTGATTCTCTCTCATTCTGAGCTAGAAATGCGCTGCACTTAGCTACGTATACAGTTGGAGCTTCCATTCTGATTCACAATGAGGAATTTGATATGTCTTACGCTTGCAACCGCACTATGTGCTGTCGTCTATGGCCAACAAGTTGGTACCAATAAACCTGAAGTCCATCCACGTCTCACAATCCAGTCTTGCACGAAATCTGGAGGTTGCCAGGCAGAGGAGAAGAGCGTTGTGATCGATGCAAACTGGCGCTGGGTGCACTCCACAACAGGATACCAAAATTGCTACACTGGCAATTCTTGGGACACCACTCTTTGCCCAGATGGTGCTACATGTGCTAAGAACTGTGCAGTCGATGGAGCAGATTATCAGGGCACTTATGGAGTGACTGCTTCTGGATCAGCTCTGAAACTTAATTTTGTCACACGTGGTCCGTATTCCACAAACATTGGATCAAGGCTCTATCTCCTGGAGTCTGAAACTGAATATAAGCTGTTTAAGCTCAAAAATAAGGAGTTCACATTCGACGTTGATGTATCCAGACTACCATGTGGACTTAATGGTGCTCTTTACATGGTAGATATGGATGCAGATGGAGGAATGAGCAAATACCCTGGAAACAAGGCAGGTGCAAAGTACGGTACTGGATACTGTGATGCCCAGTGTCCCCATGACGTGAAATTTATCAATGGGGAGGCCAACTGTCAGGGATGGTCGCCAAGCAATTCGGACAAAAACAGTGGAAGCGGATGCTATGGTACCTGCTGCAATGAAATGGATATCTGGGAAAGTAATAGCATTTCGACGGCCTACACTTCACATGTTTGCACCATTAAAGGACAGACTCGCTGTGAAGGTATCGATTGTGGTGACAATGCTTCGGGACAAAGACACAATGGAGTCTGTGATAAAGATGGCTGTGATTTCAACCCTTACCGCATGGGAGATAGACATTTCTTTGGACCTGCTGCCAATTTTACCATCGATACTAGTAGACCTTTCACGGTCATTACGCAATTCATTACTGCTGATGGAACGGAACATGGAGATCTATCTGAGATTAGGCGCTTGTGGGTTCAAAGCGGAAAAGTAATCAAAAGTAGTGAGGTGAATGTTGGAGGCCAAAAATACAATTCCATCACGGATAGCTTCTGTAATGCCCAGAAACAAGAATTCAATAATCCTAACGATTACGAAAAGAAAGGAGGTCATAAAGTGATGGGTGAATCACTGGAGCATGGCATGGTGCTTGTGATGAGCCTCTGGGATGATCACGCAGTTCACATGCTTTGGCTTGACTCTAGCTACCCATCTGACAAATCACCAAGTGCCCCAGGAGTGACTAGGGGCACTTGTTCTACCTCATCCGGTGTGCCTGATCAAGTCGAGAACCAGTACCCGGACGCCTACGTTACTTACTCCAATATTAAGTATGGTGAGATTGGTTCCACATACTGATTGATAACTTTTGCTGTCACTAACATAGCTGGAGTGTATGCATGATTCATGTAACTGCTAGTTATATTATCATGATGGCTTTGCGGGCACATACAATAATAATTATTTTTCCCCTGTACTGTGCATGTATGTTATCTAGAACAAAATTTAATTCAGTATGCTATTATTCCTATAATAATGACATCCAATTTTTAGTTAACTTATACTTAGCTAGTCCTTAAATACTTACTTAAGGACCCTTAATTACTCATTGCCAAGTAATTCTCACATGGAAGCAGGGTTTCATTCAGTGGAAGTGGACCCTGGGATTCCCACTCCAGTCCAAATTTCCTCTCTCTGGAATCATAGACGGTGTATTATTCTTTGCAGTAGCCTCCCCTACTAACAATTTTGGATTCCCATACTACAATGGAAAACTACCTTCTGTACGAAGCACTGAATTATTGATAATCCACATGAGGCCATGTGTAATGAATTATTATGTTGAGATAAAAGGCTTGTAAGTTAATGTGATACTTAAATCAAAACAGAAAAATTAGTGGTATGAGAATTACTTGAAAAAATTTCCTGGTGGAAGGTGGAGCTGCACTAACTTTATATTAGTATGTGTCAATGGAATCAGTTTCACGTTGGGTCATATCAACTTGAATACCAGGATCATTAAGTCTCTCGTGCAGGATATCATCAATTGGAAGTGAATCTTGACTGATCAATCTGTAGCCAAATTTCCATATACAATTTAATTTATTAGACTTGTTGTGGTAGCAAATGTTGACTATACTGATAATGATAATTGCAAGGAATTGCATAAAAGCAAATCCAATTGATAGCTGCAATGCTATTGACAACGATGAACCGTCAACTGCCATTGTGTACAGTGTGTAAGTAACCAATACAAGCAAGTTTAAGATGGACAGACTCTCAAGAATTCTAACTACTTTAGATTTGTATATGGACCATATGGATACATAAAACAGGAGCGTTGCCAATGTGATTGCAAGTATGAGCAGGCAAACCAGTGGTATGGTCGTGGAGGTTACTGTAAAGGCAACCAAAAGTGCTCCCCTAACAAGTAATGTTGAACCAAACCAGTAATGGTGCTTGTCTTTGAGGGGAGCGAAGTAAGCATCATAGAAAGGAGTAAATTTGTTTGTCCACCTCAACAGCCTTAGGTGTGAGAGTCTCCTCCAGCACTGTATCGGGAGGAGGAAGAGAGTATAAAAGAGGCAGAAGAAAAGAGTGACAATGGCTACAATAAAGAGATAAATGTGTGGATATTGACAGTAATGTAAGCTTCCATCCATAAACCACACAATGATCTTGGAATTGTAAGGATAATGTACTAGGACTCCAAATTCAAGAATTGTTGTCACAGTGCGAAGGAGTTTAGTGTATGACAAGAGAAAGAGTGTAGCTAGGAGAGGAACTGCTCTGTCACCAATGAGATTAGTCAGGCGAGAGGAATAGCGACATGCAATGATGATGACTCCAGCAATGAGCCAGATGTAGAGAGGGAATATAAACTGAAGCCATGTTTTCCAAAAGGCTGTCAGATCATTTACAAGACACATCTCTATCCCAAAGTCCAAATTGAGCCAGGCTATGAAAATCTGAAGCATACTATTAAACTTTGATTGCTGTTGAAGTTCTGGAGTAAAAAGTACGTACTTGTAGGTCCACAACAGGTTTGCATAGAGTACAAGTCCATTAATGAGTCCCTGAGTGACTGTCAGATTAAGGAAAAATATGAAGCTCACAAGTATGATACCAATGATGAAAAAGAATGCCATAATTAAAAGATGACTATCATTGGAGCACTTTATACAGTGCGAAGTCCCAATTGCCAGGCTGTAACCATTCTCACACCCACCACATAAGGTACCAGCATGCTTATTGTCACACTGATCCCTATTGTTGTATGCATTAAGGTTAACAATTTTGTGTCCAGACTTGCAATGGCTTAGTGGGCAATGACGACCAACTAAAACTCCATCACTTTCATTCTTATTGAAGGTTGCATTAACCCACATTGTGCTGTTCCATTTGAGGTAACCTGTATTATTTGTGATGTAGCAGTCAAAGTGGTTGCTTTGCAGGATTGAATAGCAATCACAGCCATAGAGACCACCTTGGAGAGTGAGTGTGAATCCTGGGGGACAGCCATTGAGTACAGAGAAGTTCATGAACACTGGTGTTTTAAACAGATCTAGTGAACCACATCTATGATTGCTATTAATGTACTCCTTAATTAAACTTTGTAGATAGTGCTGGCTATGGTAGTACACAGCTTCCGAAGTGTGAAGACAAAGTAATTCCGAGTCACTTGACTCAGTATTAACATTAAATTTTGAGTACAGATTATAGGTAACATTTGAACACTGTAGGTTGGGACCAGTCCACTGATGATATTGATTATGACGTAATGATAGTGTGCTTTGCTCTGGTGAAGGAACAAATCCTGCACTTACCTCTCCAGTTGTGACTCCAAAGTCATATCCAACTACTACTAGTGAAACATTGACAGATTCTCCACGATACACTTGGTATCCATTTACAAAAATACTCGATATGTTGGTACACTGTGGTTTACCATTTTTATCACAAAGACACACTCGTTTAGGATCAGATGACACTGGTGAATAAAGACTGCTGGTTACGTTTGGTATGAAGCTGACTATGTCACGGGAGCAGAGAGCCTGCATACAATTATTTTTATCTTTAATGCTAGCTCCATAGACATGCATGCCTATTCCTTCTTTTGCAATATTTCCTTCAAATATTACTTTGCTTGAATTAGCACGGAAATAAAACAAGCATTCCTGGTTATCAACAAAAACAGCTCCACCGTATTGCCCTGCTGAATTGTGATTAAAGTGTACTAGTGACGCATTGATAAGGTCCACATTATGAGTCATACCACTTGCATGTTGTAAATAAAGAGCACCTCCTTGATAAGCAGAATTATTATGGAATACTAGTGTTGAATTTTCATCCACACTTATGTAAGTATTAGAAAAGATTGCACCTCCTGCAAATGCGGCTTTATTATTGACACACAAAACAAAAGCAGAGTTACTGATTCTAATAATGCCATATCTTTGAATGATAGCCCCTCCGTGATTAGCTCTGTTATTACGTGCATGAAGCGTGGCATTAGAAATGACAAGGTTAGTGCTGACAATGTGCAATGCGCCCCCTTCACCAAAAGGGTTTATAACACTGTTTCCTGACAAAAGTAAGGTGGCATTTGTAGTAACATTGATTACAGTGCATCCGAGAGAAATTGCCCCACCACAAAGTGTTGACGTGTTATTAATAAAGCTCACGTTAGCCCCTGTAGAGATGAGAAGAAAATTTGTAGTTTCTGTAGCACAAGAGCTACTAACACGAGAAGCAATTGCTCCACCACATAATATATCACTGCCAATGGTGTTGTTAATGAAGTGAACATCTCCAGATAATCTGATCGTACTCGAATCAATTTCGATAGCTGAATGAAGTACATGGTTGTAAGAATTGAAGCTGCAGTTATTGATGTTAAGAATGGCATGGGACTGAATCCTAACAAAGTAATTGTGTTGAAATGTACATTCTTTTAGCTCAACTTCAGAATTAGTGATATTTAGAATGGATACCATTGATGATGTTGACCATACGTAACCATGGAAGCTTACACGTTCCGCCATAAAGAGACATGTGTTTCCCTCAAAACTGAATGAGATAAAGTAGACAGTGGCATTTTCTATTCTCACTCTGGTGACATTAGAAAATCTATATGAACAACCGTAACGAATAGTATTTGTTTGTAGTCGTGTGCTGATCAACGTAATATGCTGTCTCTCCGCGATGCCAATCATCGCAAATGAATAAAGATCACTTATGTTCACTTGTTGGATGAAATTGTGGACTCCACACATGAAGTAGAGTGTGACATTGATGTGGTCTGGTGAGAAGTAGTGACTACTGTTGCTGGCATAGTGGTCCATTGTGTGACAGGTCTCGTTGGATGGACAGCTGCTGCTGTTGTGAGCACAGGGCTCAGTTGGTTCGACATAGTAGACCACTCCAGCTGCTGCTGATGATGTGAATGCCAATTTAATCAAGAGCTGAAATACAAAAATCGTAACTCGGAAAGTATCCATGAGGGTTTCACTGATACGTAGCTAGCTATAATGCTCAGTATAGCTACTGGGTGAAAGAACTTTAGCTTAAAAATGCAATATAAATACCGTAGCTACTGCATGCTAGAGTGTATTGCGTGGTTTGAGTAGCTATGCACAATTTAACAATCTGCTTGTTTAGCAGAACTGGCTATAACTATTCATACATAGCTGTATACTATTATAAAGCAGTAGAATAAACACTGGAGTCAGCCAAGCAGCTGTGGGTATGTGTATGAAGGATTTAGACAGCATTAAATAAAAATTTAGATGTAATTCCTATTATCTAAAGTAGCTATAATTATTATACATGGTAGGCAAATTGCCGGGCACATGCACAGAGTGATGTGGGTGATCATAGACAATTAGACCTTAATTGGGGTGCACATACATAATATTGAAGTCTTGCAACTATAACATACAGCTATTAATTGTTGGTGGGGGGACTGTTCTGTATCCTGTTATAGTAGCACTACAAGACTAGTGAGGTGTACGTCTGAGCCTAACCACCGGGCCAGGTACCCCATAGTTATAGCAACATTGAACTTGTGGTAGCTTTGATTTAGGTCATAGGTACATGCATATGGGATACAAGAATATCTTACATGTACCAATAATAGCTATATATCCTGGCCAGCTAGATCCCAGTGGTGGCACTCTAGTATTCATAATAATATTAATTTTTATGCAGATATTATAATTTTAATGATAGTCAAGGGGAAGTGGTAAGCAAACTGCAGGTGATTACACCTGACCCAAATTGTACATGTAGCTATTGTTTACCTAAGACATCAACTACTCAACCTACCTAAGACATCAACTACTCAACCGCAGCTAGAGGGGTTTTTTAATGCATTTATGGTGTACATAACAACAGGTTGTTGGTACCACGCAGTAATCAGTCATGCATTTGTGGAAAACACTGCATGCAGTGTTTTCCACAAGTGCATGCACTGCATGCAGTGTTTTCCACAAGTGTATGTCATTGACTGATTACTGCCTACACTATTATATTATATTGTATTATGTTGTTGCTATTAGCAAAAACGCTCAATTAGTTTGTAAACTGTAATTATTGCAAGTAGTAGCATAACATTAATATTAGGTTTTATCAATGCAAATATTATCGATAACTTGATTAAAATTATTTATGAGCTGTGTATAAATAATATCATTAAGATCTAGCTGCTAGGTCTAGCTGTATAATATGGCAAAATTCAGTAGACTTATAGTGATCTGCTCTTTGGTGCTGGCACTACAGTCACCAACAAAGGTGTCACTTCAAGAAACATCGCAGTATCATGTCAAGGCAGTGTCATACTCATATTATCAGACTCATGTAGAGTGGCTATGCTTCAATGAAACTCTATTAAAAGAGGCAACCAACTGCTGTGAGAAGTTAGCATCCAGTCCCATTGCCTGCCTTGAAGATGGACCAGCACTGAAGCTTGCACACTGTGCCACGTATGATAATAACTTAAAAGTTTTGTCTGAAAATTTTTCACACATTTTACTCCATATTCAATTTGGAAATCTTCCGTTACCTGCTTCCTCATGTCTGTTTAACTAGTAAGCTTAAATTCATTCACTTAGCTTTTCTTGGCTATATCTCAGCTTTCTATCCACTTTTCTTAATCTTTTTGACATGGTTATTGGTGGAGCTACATGATCGCAATGTACGAGCTTTGGTGTGGATATGGAGATCATTTCACAAATGTTTCGTTCATCTGCATAAAGGATGGGACACCAAAAGTGATATGATCGATGTGTTCATCACATTTTCCCTTCTTTCTTATACAAAGTGCTCATACCAAGCGTTGCGATTGTTAAGTAGTCAAAAGATTTTTCACTATCATGTTGGATCCGATCGTAATGATTCATATTCTCTCACTAACAGGTTATCGGTTGATCTAAGTATTCCATACTTTAACAATGCTCAACTATTGTTTGCGATACCAGCAATGTTAATTTTTTTTGTATTCAACATTTTGCTGCCTTTGATACTGATTCTTTATCCAATTAAGTGTTTCAGATTCTATCTGTCGAAATGTTGTAACAATCATATTTATGTCGCTATAAGTATTTATGTTAACAAGCTACAGAACAGTTACAGAAGTCACTTGGATGGTGGATGGGATAATATTATGCGGAGCTTTTCTGCTCTTTATTTTTATCTAAGGATCGGAATATACCTTGTTGCAGCAATTTTTTTTCAACTTTTTGAAAGATATCTGGTTTTCCACTGGACTTGCTTCACTGAGCATAGCTTTCATTATTGCTATCGTTAGACCATATAAAAGGACGTATATGAGCGTCATGGATGCACTCTTGCTCATGAGCTATGCATTGCTCTGTTTCGCAATGACTATGGACATCACCATCCATCACTATGCAACCGTAAAATTTTTTAACCAAAATTCCAGCTATACTCTTCATCTTGGTAATTCTAGTAAGGACGCTTTGGCGAGTATATAAGCTTTGTCTCCATAAGCAGTCGCAAAAGGGTAAATTGCTTAAGGTTCGATGTTATAAATGCTGCCCATTACGAACATCTTTGTTACATGATCATCTTCAACTACTGTTCAAAGAGATTCTGAAGCTGAGCAACCATTGATGCAGCCGACTTCCACAGAAATTGTGATCGATTAAGGACTTGTGGATCAGAATTTCTTCATTATTAATTTTATTGCAAGTCATTAATTACCTGCACAGTATAATCAAGTTTTATAATCAGATACAAAATATACTATAATAATAATATTATTATGATTATGCATGTTTGATATTGATACAGCTGTCTTTTTATTTATTGTATGTACCTACTTTCGCTAACTAGTACAATATCATGCAGTTATAATAATATTATTATAGCTATGCATGCATATTAACATGTACACAATGTAGCTACGTATAATTATGTATGTGATTGAATTTATCCCTTCTTGTAATTGGAGCACACTATCATAGAATCTAAGTATTGCTTCAATGTATGGCAATTCAACTCCAATTAAGGTAAAAGTTATATAACAGAAAATTTCACACAGAGTGTGCCTAAAGTACATGATTCACAAATAATTTTTTTGTTTCACATAGTGACGAAAATGTTTTACATAGTACAAACCCATACAGCGAATGAAAATAATTATGGTGCGTATTAATAAAATTAATGATGGAAATTACTGTTACATGAAAATTTCTAGTAACTGTTGCCAGGGGAATTTTGATAATAATGTTATGTTGATTGTCCATAAGAGCATAATAAAATAATTATTATTATTAATATTATCATTAACTTTTAGTTGTAAGGTCAGATCTAGAAATAAACCTATGATTAGCTCCCCCCCCCCCCCCCGACTTGTAGATATTACGTCATCATTAATGATATTAATTATTATCATTGAAGCATTGAAGCATGCTCGATATTATGCATATAATTATAATATTATTATGGATTAAACCAGGAGTAGATAAGGGATAGGAATGTTGAACTGCATACTACTGCATTTTGGAAACTTAGCATCACCAGTTGTGTCTGTAAACTACTGATTGCTATAGTATTATCATAATGTTGTATAATATACTACCTACGGATGATGTGGGTAGACTGCGTTAGCACACTCATATACTATAGTAGCTAGCTGCTTCAGATAGTGCGGTGACAGCAAGTTAAACTATAATAATATCACGAGTTTGATAAAGTCGGTAGCTAGCTACTTTCATGAAATTGTTAAGGTTATTATGCAACATTATGGTTGATACCCATTTCCTTCAATTTTTGGTCATTACATGTATTACGTTCCAGGTTACGGTAGAGTACACAAGTCATGCAGCTTGAATATTCCCCCAAATAAATCTCGAGAATCATTACATAATAGTAGTTTGTCCATCCATCAGTAATAATTAAAGGGTCACCAGAATAATTTAGCTGAGCACAAGAGGCTGTAGCTACATGTGTCTGTACAGTAGGTGTAGTAGCTAGCTGCTTCAGACAGTGCAGTGACTGGAAACTCAATTAGCGGTTATCTAGCACCATGTACGTGTTATGATAGTGACAACAATAATTGCTCCAGGTACTACACTGGTGCTGTCAAGTTTCCAGAAACGCTACTCAAGTTTGCTACTGTATAGTTCAACACTAAGGATCCTAACCCTTATCTACTCCTGGTTAAACTAATACTAGCAGTATATATAATAGTACTATATTATCCTAAAGTTCATCATGTGAAGACTTTCTAGCAGCCAGAGCTTTCCTAGCTTCACGAGCTATCTCAGTAGGAACCGTAAAGGTCACAAGAGGGCACTTTCCTTGGATATTCTGACAGAAGAGCTTCTCTAGTGTAGCCGTCTTCACCATGTTGAAGCCAATCTCCCCACCGAAAGTCGAAGGCTTCCAGTAAGTTGGGCTGGATACAGGATTAGACAGAAGCCCTCGCAGGGAATAGGGGGCTCCCGCAGCAATTAGTGTGATGCCAAATGGAGAGGTGGACAATCCTTTCTCTATGAAGAAACCTACGTACAGGTCCACGGCATTGACATCACCATAAGCCTCTTGAAGCTCAGCAGCAAGCTTTTTATCACCTACAGTAAGTAAATTAATATCACGCATTTGATAGTCGGCGCTTTCTTGTATTCATATGTAATTATTATGGTTGCTTTGCAAAATTTGACATGCAGTGCCTTCAATTTTTGGTAAAGGTCGTCATACGTAAATATGTAATCAAATAGGTGTAGATTACACAATATCATGCACCTTGAATATTCCTCCAAAAAATCTCAAATTTATTTTATTTGTCCATCTGTAATAAAGGGTCACCAAAATGATTAAGCTGAGACTAAAGAGGCTGTAGCTACATATATACTTGCAAGTTAAGGTCTGTAGGCCATACCGCAGCATGTGTCCCATCACCGTTTTTGTTCTCCAGCAGGACAAATAAATCTGGTTGTTGCTCGTTGTACCTTCGGTACACCCCTTTTATCAACGGAAGATAACGTACCGAATCAGGGTTTGTGTGATTCCCCCCCCTCCCCCAAAATGGCCACACGTACATACACTTAGGGGCCTTGTCCAAAGTCCTTGTGGAAAAATTAACATCATTATGACGTTAACATTTTACCCCCTCCCCCCCCTCTCTTAACGTCACAGCATTTCAGCATAGCTTCAATACCGAAACTCTGATTCTGCTCCATTTAGCCTACACAGTCGATATTCACTTGTATTCTACAGTGCTAGCTATGTCTTCATGGATTCATTGCATACCTGTGCTTCTTTAACAGTTTCTTGCTTGCCTGTAGCTATATGCACACTTTCAGCTAGGTAGTGCTTGATACAGCTGTCACAAAAATGCAAATTTTGACACTGCTGGAGGTGTGTCCAGACTTGTTCAACCACAAGAATGCATAATCACAACTAAAGCTAAAATCTGCTGATAATGCAGTTGTAAAACGTCATGGACCAAGACCCCCTCCCCCCCTAACGTCATAATGACGTTAATTTTTCCACAAGGACTTTGGACAAGCCCCCTTAAGATGATAATATTATTGCAGACCTTGCACAATCAAAAACGCCACGGCCAGACATGGGATTGGGCATTGAGGACTGGGAGTGAGTTTTCTTGCAGGCGACTTGCTATAATTACCACTTTGGTTAATAATTTATCTTGTAATTCTGTCAGTGGCTTTTGGCTCAATGCCTATGGGAAGCACCTGGTAAATGTCCCTGATGACCTGTCAACACCACCAGCACCCACATATACTACAAAATCGAATTGATAGGACAGGAAGCCAGTACATGCATACTGAACAACTAAATCATTCAGGGACAGTGGGAAGAATTGCATAGCTATAATAATTAAGTTAATGCATTATTACTATGAGGGGCAATGAGTAATTATCAATCTATAGAAGCATAGCAGTAAACTTTATATCTAAGGCAAATAAGAGTGTTAAAGTGTTGTAACTCCCATTTGTAAGCCATTGGAGCTTTGCCAACGCCCATAAGCAATAATAATTATAGCACATACATGCATTGCCCAAAGGTGCGCTCTTAATTAATTACAACTCTGAATACATGGATCTAAAGGTATGAAATTCACCAGCAATACTATCCAAATGGGTGATTAATTATGTGTATTTCTAGGCTTCTCTGTATATAGTTTTTTGATCTATTGTTTCGGATACTATGACTATAGTGCAGGTGTTGCGTGTACAAGGTGCTATGTATTAATTAAATTAGGTATTCAATAGCTTTTAAATTAGTGGATGCCTCACACCTGAAGGCATGGGGTCTATAAGCCCTTGATCCTACTACATTTATAAATATCTATAGCTAGATGTGCCCTCAATCAACTACTCTCTCTCTTACTATTGAATCTGGCCATCAGAAATTCGCGCAAGCTTCTCAAATTTTCACCACTCAGAAGCTACCTCCACCACATATCCCTACCACTTACTCCAGCGTGTTACCGATATATACCATGATATGCTGGCCATAACAAAGATGCTTGGGCTGGGAGAAGGCTTTCTCCCGGCCATAAAACAACAGCTAGCCACGTACACACATAATAATCATTACGCATACATGCATCTATGTAAGTATGTGTGCATGTGTACAAGAATTATGCTCACCAGCCATCTCCTCAAATGATTTGTAAGGCTCCAGTCCAAATCTCTTGCGGTAGTTGTTGAACGACTGCATCCTGAGCTTACGCTGGTGCTTGATCACCTCTACACCCACTTCAACTGTGTGTTTGCCATGATTGTGGTGAGACACCTACATAATGGAAAAGCATTGTAGTGGAAAACTTTTGTGGATCAGTAGATAATAAGTATATACTTTTCGGAGAATATTCTCATAGAATGCTCCCTGGCTAAACCAGTTGGTATGGCATACCCAGATTTCGTAAAATTTTCATGGGTGGCTCCCAAACAGACGAAATAAATTTTTCGAAAGCTCCTTAAAATATGGCATTCATCTCCCTTTCTCATAACTACGCATTTAAATATATGTATGTGCGAATTTAGTACCTTCCTTGAGGTACTGAACTGGTTCATACACTGGAACATTTTACACATAAATCAGAAATTTTACGACGATAACATACCTACCAACCATTCAGCTTTCTGCTTGATTTCAAGCAAAAAATTTAATGGTACCCATCCCTCACAAAAATCACTAGCTAAATCCCTCATTTTTTGTGAGAACCTGGCCCATATTATAATTATGCTAATACATTTTGGAGAAGCTAGTAGCATTTTCAAGTAAAAATGCCCCAAATCAAGCACATTTTACACAAATTTCAAGCACAAGACTATCTGCATGTTGGCAGCTATGCGATAATAACAACCCTAGGAACAAGGTAATTCTCTCTTTTATAGCTAGCTAGGTGTCTAATATTATGGAATTTTTCACCCCTTTATGCACTAAACTGGTTACAAAAATTCACACATAAGTCTAAGCTTTTCGTGACAATAACAAATTAGCTACACCAGGGGAAAGATTTACACAATGTACCAATGCAATAGTGTTATGACCCCACCTAAAACCTACATTTACCCATCCTCCCATAACTGAAATTTAGGCAGTACCCATGTAGCTACCGGGAAACTTAGGTGACGTTTATTGGTGAAGTTTCCAAACTTTTGAATAGCTAATTTAGCATGCCCTAGCTTATGACACGGAGCATGAACTTAATACCTAATCGCAAAAGTACACTTCTGGAAGTTCATAAAAGCAATGTACACTGTTCTTTAAATAAACTGTATTATGCTAGCACATGTACAAGATAGTAATTATTATATTGACCACATTAATTTAACTTCCTGCATAGTGCATCTCCCATGAATAGCAATTGCTGAAACCCACCTTTCCTGCCAAGCTTCTTGACATTGAGTCCACAAAGTCCCTCATGCCATGCTTGACGGCCATCTCGGGACGGTACATAAACTCGTCGATGGAGTAGATGGTTCCGCTGATATTATATTCGTCGGGATTGAATGGATGCCAGTGATACATGTGGTTGAACTCAAGGTGGATGCGGTTGTCGTAATCGTAGCCGTCTCCAAAGAGGAGGTCGGGTTTGTAGATGAGCTTTAGGTTATAGTTGGCCAGGTGGTTGACATAGTCCTCAATCACAATTTTAATCAGCTCACCTGTGTGTGTGTGTGTGTGTGTGTGTGTGTGTGTGTGTGTGTGTGTGTGTGTGTGTGTGTGTGTGTGTATGTTTGACAAACCAAAGTTATTATAAATTTGGCCTACTGTAGAAATTTGTATGCATGACATTGTGTATTTGGGTGATAATTATTGTTCTAAAGATGGTTTTGTTTTCAGTGGCGTAGGAAGATGTTTTTGAGCCGGGGGGCTGAAAGTAAGCAGGTAAAGACTTGCTTTACGCGCGCTAGTAGCGCACAAAAGCTAGGGGGGTCTGGGGGCATGCTCCCCCAGGAAAATTTTGGAGTTTTAGACCTTCTGAGAGCTTTTCTAGTGCATTTCAAGTCGAGGACATTCTGGACTCTTAGCTTATCACATGTGAACACAGATCAGTAGTGACTACTGATCTGTGTTCACATGTGACAATTAGCTATTGATATCTACACACCGTGGGGCTAAGATACACCACAATCATGAATAACTCAACCCTGATTGTGGCAACAGATGAAAAAGAAAAGTGCAAATCTCAGAGGGTGAGCCCCACCCCCTGGCTTGTACAGCAGTCTAAAAATCAGAGGGGCTCTGCCCCCCAATCTTATGACTGGGGGGGGGGGGGGGGGGGGGGCAATTGCCCCCCCCCCCAGCCCCCCTGGTTCTTACACCAGTGGTTTTGTGGTACGGAGTACAGAAGACTAAGGACCCACAGCTAATCAGGATACAATAGCTACTATGGTGTCTTTATTGTCACAGATAATAAACAACACTGGTCCTTGAGGTAGAAAGTGTGTGCTATAAAAGTGATGCCATGGGACAGAGACTTTGGGTGGGGTGGGGGGGGGGGGGGAATGGGGAGCAACCTCTATCCGATCGGAATTCTAGCCTTACCAGTGATGACAAGTTTAGCTGTCTGGAAGAGGCGTTCATCCTCCCAGTGAGGATGCTCTTTTCTCAGTACCCCACAAACTCTGTTATGCTCTCTGAGCCAGATGGTGGCATACATGAACAGTCCAGGCAGCAGGCTGTAAAACGGATGCCCAAGGGCAAACTTTTTGTCGTCCGGTACATCGGTTGGGTACTGCATGGTGACATTGGCGTCCTTCACGTATGGAGGCCACTCCTCACCGTTTATCATCTGACAAGTTGGAGTACAAGAAATTTCTGAATCAGCGGAACTAACACAATGCATGTAGCTACTCCTTAAATTTTGGAACAAATCACTATACATGGTATGGAGAACATTGCTGATTGAGCATCATAGTGCAAGCCCTTGTTTATCTGTGAATGCGAATTTACCTGTGATTTCATCTTTCCATCCTCGAATGTTCTCAGTTTGCTCTCCCTCTCAACGCCTTGGCCATAGATGTGGGACACATCGACCCCATGGCGACCCCAAGTGAACCCCGGGCTATCGTACTCTGTCTTGAAGAACTCGTGGGTAAAGTGCTGAGCAAAGAACATAAAGAGGAGAGACGTGTTGGTGTGGTCTGTGATGAACTCTCGTCTCTTTAAGAATTTCTCGGCTAGCTCTTCGGGAGAAGGAAGGATCTTCTTTCCTGCATATTATTACATAATATTATTATAGCTACTACTGTATAATTATGTGAAAATTTTCACTGGATAAAAATTTTACCAAGTTCAGTTGCCTTTGTATAATCATATTGAAAAAAAAGTTCGTGGAAACATTTTTGCCAATGCGGTAAAGGTTGCCATATCCTCCATGCAATCCTTAACACAGAATAAAAAAAAAAAATTGACTTGACAACATTTTCACCAATGAAAGCAGGTGACAAAATCAGCGAAAATTCTCTTTTGGCAAAGATATCTACGTATATGGTATCATACTATCAGTAAGCTATTTTCGAACGAACACCAGCATAGCTACCATGCTTTGAGTAACATGTATATGCAATCATTACCAATTGCAAGCTCTCTTTTTGGACTTCAGCATGCAATGTACATCTAGTGCTAAGCCATGTTCATTATTTTCTATTTTGCTGTGCACGTTAACTTCCTGCTAGAATATTAATACCTAATTATCTCGAGTCAAGTATATAAATTACTTACCAGCCACCCCAAAAGGTGTTGGACAATCTTTTGGCACAGGAGGTAGTGTCCGGGCGTAGTAGGATCTATTGTAGTGAGCTTCAAGCGTAGCATAGTCATGATTGCTCGTGTAGACATGCGGGATAGGGACAAAGTCAATTCGAGCTGAAAGATAAAAAAATAATAGTCATTATTCTTAAAAAGTTCAAAACTACTGTTCACTTGTTGCGCATGCAAGTGGTAAATTGATACAGCACAACCTCAGTACTTGACGACCATTTCCTATTTTAATCTCTACCTCCCTACCTAGCTTGCCCCGTACCCGTCCACTTGTACTTTAATTTTCGCGTCAATGGTAGGCATCAAAGAATTTATTATAAGGCTATTCCAGTTAATAAGGATACACCCCCATGGAAGAACACTAATTAGTCTTCAGGGTTTTTTTGAGAATCTAATATCTGTCTTATGGGCTCAAATAACATTTAATAATTCATCTGATGGGTATCTTAAATATTTGTCTGATGGGTAGATGGGTATTTTTAAGGAAAAAAGGAGTGAGGGAGAATCAAATTGTGCTATTATTAATTATTAATAATATTAAGTGATATTTTACTCATCAGCCTTAAACTACATATATACATCTCAGATGCTCCCACAACCAGCTAGGTGTCATAGTGCTATAATTATAGTATACAGTGCATGGACCCCCTCTATAAGGACATCCCTGAAATGATGAAACCTCCCTTAATCAGGGCACCAAGCATGGTTCCAGCAACCTATAGCTAGAAAAGTGCATAAAACTATCCCTGAAATGAAAACACTCTTAATCAGGACACCTTAAGCTGTCCCAATTAAGACTGTCAGAATATACAGAGGATAATTTCTACTGTAGTAGTATTGAACCACACCATCACAGAACCACAAGTGGTACATAGCTATCCTAGTTCTAGAGTATGGAGTGCATGTGAAGTCTCCACCACAGAAAGAGTGATGCAGCTCTAGCGGTGCACATAATTAGTCTATTCGGGTTAACACCTTCCTTATAAGGAAAGTGTGAGTGTCACTATGTACACACCTGTCCACTGCTGCATATAGGCTATGCTATTTTAAGTTTGACTGCTACACTGGCAACCTTCATCACACTCTTAAGCACATTCCCCAAATTATATTCCATATATTATATGACATACAATGTACTCGGACAGCATTCACTCTCAAACTCAGAGCTTCAAAGGTCACACTCTATTATAATACCCTAATCACGTCACACATAGTATACCCTAATCACATAGCACTTATATAAAAACAATTCATACATACCCTAATCACTTCACACATACATACCATATCACACTCTCATATTATCGTAATCATGCACATCACACTCTCAAACAATTCACTTGTATACATATATCCATACACTCTAATACCTCCAAACTATTCATGAACATACCCAATTAATTAAACTATCACTTCATTGACTCATACACATCCCAATCCATCATTGATCAATATATATATACATGCAATGTACCCTAATCACCTCAAAATCGCAATTGAGTATTAAATTATCTCAACCACATCACACATACTCATATTATATACCCTCATGATCCATAATAGTCATAATAACCACATCAAATTAATACCCTAATCACACAGCTCAAATACATAATTGTTAGATGTTACCAAGGTAACTAGTGACAGAATATTCTCTAATACAGAGATTAGAGTCTCAAATAGGTTCATGTTAGTGTACACAGCGACACTGTGGGCAACATGCTCATATAAAAAATAGGTACTAATTAAAATTAATTCCTATGTCAACATCTAACAAGGCAGTTATATGGCAGCCACTGTCTTGTATTGGCCCTTCGGGCCAATATCCCCTCACGCACTCATTAACAAGTAACATCACACCATGCACATACCCACTTAGATACATAATACCACATACAATCTCCATAATAATAATTATTATTATTATTATGGGCTATACAGTACACAGTACGTAGTTGACCATAGCCTAGCAACAGAAGTTTTTATAGGCAAATTATTGGATACCAGAGGGGTATTGGTGATCATAGGGTAGTATAGGCAACGGAACCAGGGGGGCACCAGGGGCATGTGCCCCCCCCCCCCCCCCCCCCCCCCCCACTCCCATTAGAGTGGTCTTCCTCCGCCACTGGGTAGGCCAATGATGAGAGGAGTCATGGGCCAATTAACTAGTAGGTTGTATGCAAGACCTTACCTGGGGTGTATTCGATCATGCATCTTGTGCACCCCAATTAAGGTCTTGTATAGCTTATAATTAATCCACCAGTCATGCTGTTCTACCATAAATCGCGAATATTTCGATGTTAAAATATTTTCGGATAGCATGGCTTGTGCGAAAATTAAACGCACGAAATACATGCGCAATATTAACAACAATGTGGTACAGGGTCGTTTGTCCGAAAATTATTTAACGTGAAAAATTATCGCATGAAATATTTTAGACACGAAATGTTCGCGATTTACGGTATATTATTGTATTATACTTAATGCATTAATTCTCTCAGCTGTGCCACGGACACATTCAATTCTTCAATAGTAATCCCCTACCGATTTTGCAGTGGTTCCCTTCAAGCACAATATCAATTACCCTATTGTTTCTGCTAATTAAAGGGTAATACCCAGACATCATGCATTTAGCAGCCCCCTATTGACACTACCTCTCAGTGCCCTGTGGACACTGTAATGTCAATTCAAAAATGCTTGAGATAATAATCATACACTATAAAATAAAAAGCCATCATTGCTATAATTTCACCTGTGAAGGGAGTATAATATTATGATAATTTATCCGGAAGGTATCCAGTGTGACGTCTTGGGGGTTCAATTAATTATAAGTTGTCATCAGGGTAAATGTACCCATAATTAGTCCGGAGGGTACCCAGTGTATTCATAATGATGTCTTGAGGGGTGAAGTGGCTTCAATTAAGTTGTCATCAGGGAAAATGTACCCATAAATTAGTCTTGAGGGTGTTTAGGTGGTTTTAATTATTGTCATGGGGGGAAACGTGATAGTGTTCCAGGGGTGTTGAAAATTTTTTAGGTTGAAGACACCATTTTGGTGCCAACATACAGCTTGGCACCGCACACAAAAGCTCACATTGACACAAATTTTTATCCATTTTATTTGATGATAAACAAAATAGAACCGATTGTAGCTATGGCATAATGATATTCTGTTATATTACGTAACTGTATGTATCCCACTGTACATTTCAAAACTTGGGGAGGATCGTCCAGGGGTTGGACATATTTTTGGGTATCAAAACATTGTGCCATTCTCTTTTGGTGATGCTTGCAAGGTAATAGCCGCCTCTGCCCAAAGTGTTTGAGGACAGCAGGGTGGTGACATGAGAGGGTGAGCACATACTATGAAACCACTCTAGCAAATATAAAATTTTGGCCAATGAATATACTGCCTCAGAAAAATTCATGTTAAAAGAAGAAAGCTATACCTACAACTAGACAATTAACTTATTGATTGGGAAACAAGCTTTGGCACCGGAAATTTCATCCTTGATGCCGCTGTAGGTGATTCTGGCACCAACTGCGGCCCCATAGCGCCAAATCAACACCCCTGGTGTTCTTCCATGGGGGTGTATCTTTATTAACTG
The DNA here is from genome assembly GCA_963930775.1 of Cliona cf. orientalis. Taxonomy (NCBI): domain Eukaryota; kingdom Metazoa; phylum Porifera; class Demospongiae; order Clionaida; family Clionaidae; genus Cliona; species Cliona cf. orientalis. Next base: position 4,682,956 of record OZ005690.1, read on the forward strand.
GAATAGCCCATAGTAATAATACTTACAAAAGTATACAGCTCTCATGACAGTATCCTGAATGAAGCCCACATTGTTGACTATCCACCAGACCCAGCTGAAATGTGTCAGCAGAAAGTGCGTTGTTTCTTGGCTCGGCTTGAGGAGCGTCTTGAACCAAGTGGACCAGTATGCTACATGTCCAAATTCATTTAGCTATAATATACAGCATAATATAGCTCCTCAGTATATTATAAAAAAAATTACTAGTAATGCTAAATTAAGCGCGAGGCAGCGCGAGCGATATGGATCTGTGTATACTCACGAGTTTCACAGTTGACTCCATAGTAGCCGGTCCTTGTGCAATCACAGCTATAAGCGTCTCCGTCGGCCACGCATACTCCATCGTGTTGGCACGGGAATGAACAACAGGGATTGACTGCCGGGATTCATAAATAAAGAAAAATATTGCGCATTTAGTTGGGAAAGGTAGGACTTACGCGACCATGTTTGATGCAAACATAACGCTAGAAGGAAGCCAAGCACGCACAGAATTAGATGGGCCTTGGATGCCATCTCTACGATCAGACCGAACGTTTAGAGTTAGCTATTGTGCAAAATCCTACGGTGGCGGACAAGGACACTGCGGCGGCGGCCCAAGCCGCTGTGAGCCGCCGGAAAGCCGCCGTCGGCCGCCAAAGGGTCGCTCATCGGCTGCAGCTGGCCGCCACGGCTCAGCCACGCCCGCCAATTTGTAAAATCATTCCTAGCTAGACCATTACCCCTTGCGCATGCGCAAGGGGTCAGTTTGTCAGTCTGCTACGGTCTCTCATCATAGGCATCTGGGCAGGGTGGGTTATCAAATACAGCAAAGAAACTGACACGGCTTCTTTTGGATTCTATCGACACTGGTTATATACATTGGCTAAAATATTTGTTGGTGACGCCTATCTAAAGCGCGCTTTCTGCCCATGCGCGCACAGCACTAACTTATCAGACCACGCCCATCGAAGCCTTTAAGCGCACGCCTTCCAAGCACGCTCAATTTAATAGCAGTTACCACGGCAGAACTTAACTTCGGGTAATAATGTTCTGAGCCTGTGGTATAATATTATAAGGCTAGTGTTAGTTGTAAACGTGTTTCTGGTCACCCGCCCGCATGCTATTTTGGAGGCTGCCTATTTTGGCCATTATTGTCATTATTTGGCACTGCGCATGCTCAGTTCAATTACCAATATTAATGTCACCATCCTGTCTGCGGTTTGTCCAGGAAATGTTCAAATTGTACAGGATATGCTGAGGTAAAATAATGGAATAATGAATAATGATAACCGCCCGCCCGCATGGCTAAGTGAGCTCTGACGTGACCAGAAACACGTTGACAACAAACAGTGGCCGGGGCCAGGGGGGGGGGGGGGGGGGGGGGGGGGGGGGGGTGGTCATAGACTAAATAGCGCGCGCGAAAAATTTGGCCACGCCCATTTTTGTGAAGACCACGCCCACATTGTTGCCGCGAACCGCCCGAGATGTCAATGGAACCCGACTTTTTCATCGTACAAACATGTTTTTAGCTATATTTTGTGTCAGATCATGGTTCATTAGTTGAAGGGAGGGTGGTAAAGCTGGCTGTTTAGCCAAGCATAGCAAGCTGGTACAAGATATTCAGCCCTGGAAGGGGGGGGGGGTCATCTGCCCCCCCATGATCCCCCCCCCCCCCTGGATCCGCCCCTGTTATGCATGAGATGTTACTGTGTGTGTGTCCTGCTAAGCAATATCTTCGAAGAAGTTCAGCTAGAGACTTTGATCCAAGTATATGGTTTCATCTTAGACCCCATAATGCTATTCTCAAATGCTCAAAAAATCCCTATTAATGCTCAAGAAGTGCACCTATAATTCCCAATACATCACCCATAATTTTCAAGTTGATCCGATTATAATGTTAATAAAAACTGATACGAGACATGAGGAGACTCAGTCACACTATCATAGAGTGCAGCCATTTCAATTTTACATGTGTTTGCATTCGAAAGTGGGTACCAGCTGATTGATTAACCCTTTATGAATCCATAATGTGTAGTCCAGGCATTGTGACAAAGGTCAACTTACAATTGTGTGCCCTAAAATTCTCAAAATTATGCCAGTTGATGCCTATAATGCTAGCATAATTCTCAAATGCTTACACACACCTATTATGCTCAAAATTATGCCGGCATAATTTACCTACCCCTACTCAGTCTGGTGAACTGGGGAGAATCCTTGGGTCATGTGCCTCCTACTCTCAGTATCAGTGTGTGCATGTGTGTGTGTGTGTGTGTTTTAATTAATTGGGTGTGTGTATAAAAGTGTAGACAGACATGCAATGGGCTTGCTTAGGCTTCAACTTGCAATTATCCATTGAAACTTAATTGTGGTATAATATTATGTCTGAAGCTGTATACATGCGGCTTCATGCTGCCACTTACACCTGGCAATTAACTACCCACATGACACAGTCAAAGGATCACAGTAAGATATTCTTGACTGGTTCCCCAAACCTGCTTATCCATAAAATTTATTTGAGATGTATACATGATAGGAATTTTTACGGGTGAAATGCTATATCCTTTACTAGTAATTTGTACATAATAATTATGTACCGTGATCAATTAAACGTTCTAATCATGTATGATATGGTATAAAAACTAGCAGAATATATGCATAACAGTTCAGGATGATTAAATTTGTATGTCATTACAACTGTCTATATCCCATAATAATAGTATTAGCCACTCTGATAGTTACATGTAGCAGCTAGTGTCATGCATGCTTGCTACTAATATAATCTATGTCTATGTATTGCATTCAATGCTTACTTAGTCTAATTTTTACAGGAATTACAAAACAGATAGCACATTATAATAATATACATATACCGTATAGCGCCTTAATTTCGCGGAACCTAAATTTCGCGGATAGCTCTCTACAAAGTTTTCGTTGAATAAATTTCGCGGTTCCGGCCTGGTAATATGGGTGCGCGCTCGTGGGCATTGGAAATTTTTGTTGAATAATTTTCGTGGAAGCAGTTGTATCCGCGAAAACAGCGAAAATTAAGTCCCACGAAATTTAAGCACTATATGGTACTTACACCATAGCTAATTAATACATACTGGGCATGGCCACATGTTTTTATAATAATTATTATAGCTAATTCAAAGTGACATGATATTGTAAAACTACTAAGGCCACTGTAACTTCTTAAATACTTGTTTCCCATCCTCTCCTATATATGCCTGGAGAGCATGCAGGGCGGGCGGTCATTATTCATTATTCATTATGTATGTATATCATTATGTAACCACTAAACCTTGCCCACTTCCTGTAGTTTACAAGGAGCATGCATGACTAGCTGGTTTGCTGTAGCAATGCATGATGAATTTTGAGGTGGCTACAAAATAAGCATGGGGCGGGTGACGGGAAACAAGGAATCAAGTTACAGTGGCCTAACAGCTGTACAATAATCAGTGTTCTCTCCAGCCAAAATTTAAGACATAGGGAAAGGCATTATTTTGGGTGGAGCTAGTGTCCACATCAAAGATTTTGGCTCCACCCCAATCCCACTTCAAAGACAAATCAGCACTGAAGGGATGGGGGCCCCCTATCCCTTAAGTATGCTGGGGAGAACACTGATAATGTGACTTCTTTTACAGAGGACAGATGTCGTATGTACTCATGCGTCCTTTGATGGCGATTCCTTGGCTAATATCAAACAGCAACTGTTGGCAACAAAGAGCTAATTAGTCACAACAATGTATTAATTGTCATCGTGAATAGAAGTCTTACAATATCATGTCTCATAGGCGTAGGAAGATGGTGATGGTTGGGGGGGTACTGCAACATTTGCGCGCGAAGCGCGCACAAAATTTTTGCGACCATGCCCACTTTGGGTATAAACCACGCCCTTTTCGCATTAATGACAGTGTCAGGTCGGAGTTTCTTAGTTGTAGCAATGAAGAAATGAGAGTTAGTCGATCAGAACAGACTTTGTAGCTACTTGGTCTTGAAATTCAATACAATATTTCATAGTCAGGCCTATAACAGCATATACAGGCACTACTGTGGCTATTGGGGCACTGGCTCCCTTTCTTGCTGGTTGGGGGGGGCACGTGCCCCCAGTGCCCCCCTGGTTCCTACGCCTATGTGTCTAATGACAATGCTATCAATATTTTAGTTTTGTATTGTACATGAACATTGATGTGTAAACACAAGGACTGTTTGAGCTTTCAGTCTGTAGCCATCTGAATGATTACAGTATATCAGGCGATGATGGTGAGATATATTATAGTATGTACATGTTCATTCCCAATAGTCTTAATTATTGTTCCTATTACCTATAGGGACATGCAACCTCATCAATTATTATACTTGATGATCAGACATAGATATATTTATCATGACATAATATTATATTGTATTCAGTGCCTCGTACCCAGGCCACTTCCACGTTTCAAACATGGGAGTCCATGGCCTGTATACGAGGCTAATAATTATTATGTAGCTATGTTACATGGGTTGGCTATACCAAACTTTCTGTATAAAAATGTTAATAATACTCTCTTGAGTCTTCCTATGGATACATCACCGAAAGTTTCATGAAATTACCGTTACTATAATATTACTGTTATGGTAGCCATAATTACCATATTATTATACTTATAATTGATTGAGTAGCCATGGACATGTACCCATTAACTACATAATATTATACTGTAAGTTATACTATACCAGGATAAAATCTTTGTAGCTAACACTATGTTGTGCATGGCTACAAATAATTATTTAACATTTCACAGTCTATTGAGGATCATAAAAATGAAATTCTTATCATAGGAAATACCACAAACGTCATATCCTAATCCTAGCTGATTAGGTAGGAAGTAGCACTATGGTAACAGTATAGTTCATTGAATCTTGGAACTATAGAGACATCAAAGGGAAGCCTATACCCAGGAACTAGCTATAGAGACATCAAAGGGAAGGCACACCATTGAATGCATCCAAGGGTTGAGATCATCTCTGATACACTGGAACTTCCCATCCTTTCAATGTCCTAGTAGCTATATATACCTACCTTATCTTTCTTGTGATATAAAATTCATGAGAAGCGGTGTGAACACCTAAACGCCTACGCACAGGTTCAACGGTGAAGTACGTATATAATGAACCGACTCATAAAGCGGATGCCGCGCGCGTACATAGTAAATAGTAGCGCGGCTTTATTAAAGAACTGTGGTTTAACATTTCCCGTCCAGAACTTGGATAATTTCGGCAGTGTATTATCGCTGCCCATGTTTTCCAACCGAAGAGCACTTACCCGAATAGCGATCTCCACTGCAGCGATCATAAGAGGTGGAACAATCTATACGAAAACCGTCGCTAGTCGAAAACGCCAAGCCACCGCCAATATGCCGTATTCGGACTACTACGTGGATCACATTGACCATCTACCACAAGCGCCGCCAGCAAAAATTATCAGTAGAAGATCTTTCCCACCAAGCGATCTAGAAATCGAAGACGTGGTCACGACCGAGATCTCACTATGGGAGGTTCAGAGCAACGTTGGTGGGTTCTTTTCCTTTTCATACTGGAAGAGCATTTTCAACAAAAGGACGGATTACAATATCATCTTGAACCAAACCGACCCGATCACTGACGAAACACAAACCTTCCTTCTCCACGTTTCGGATAATCTGGAATCGTCGCAAAACGCCTATGAGAGCGTATGCAGCACGCTGACTCCACTCGTGGATGACTGCACGCTATTGCTCACGGAAGACCTCCTCGAAGAGATCATACTCCCAGTACCAACGAAGGCATCTGAGCTCACAGCTCACCTAGTGGAGGTCATCGAATCGAACCTGGACGCACACCCTGACTGGGTAAAGGTCCTTCAGGCCCTAGTTCTTGGAGCTGTAACGAAAGAAACCTGTGAGAGCACAGATGGCAAACCACACCGAGCAATCGATCACAGAAAGGATAGCTTTCTCCAGAAACATGCCCCTGACCATCCCCAGAAGAAGCTTTACATACAAGCACTCGACAAGCCTAACAAGGAGGGGAACACACCACTAATGCTTTCCATTGAAAGTGGGTATGTGACTAGTGCTGTCATCTTTCTTGAAGCTGGAGCAAATCCTGATGTGCAGCACCGTGAGACTGGTGACACTGCTTTACACCTAGCGGTTGAGAACAAGAATTCTTCTCTTCTAAAAGCCCTGCTTGCATTTGGAGCCAACGTCCACATCAAGAATCGCAAGGGCAAAACACCTCTTGATGTTGCCCGCACTGAAGGTGCTAAGGAATGTGTAGAGATTCTCGAGGATATCATCAAACGGATGGAGAAAGCTGCTTCTGAGGTGTCCAACACCTTTGAACCCATCTCAGTCCCTCCAAATGCTGTCTTTCTCCTCAGCTTGGATGGTGGTGGAACACGAGGGCTCCTTTTGACGCAAACACTGATTGCTATCCAGAAACGCATGAAGGAGCTTAAACCTGACTGCGAGCTTCTGCACAAATATTTCGACTATGTTGCAGGCACTAGTGCTGGTGGACTTGTCACTCTTTCTCTCGTTTGTGCAAATGCAAGTCTGGAAGCAACGAGAGCATCACTGTTTAAAGCTGGAGATGAAATTTGTACGCTGTCACCAACCTTTCCTTCTGGAGTCGTCGCAAAAACGTCCATGGAGACCTATGGCAAGGATACTAAGATGACCGACGTGCAAAAGCCTCGAGTGATCGTTACAACCGTCTTAGCAGATCGCAACCCACCAGCACTTCATATGATGTGTAATTATGGCGAAGCTAAAAATGACCAAAAGCCTCCAAATGAATGGAAGGCTTGGGAGGTAAGCCGAGCAACAAGTGCAGCTCCTTTCTATTTTCCACCGTTTGATGACAAGTTTGTTGACGGAGGGGTGATGGCCAACAATCCAACTTTGGATGCCATGTCTGAGATAGTCAACCAGGCTGATAGAGAAGGTAGTGATGCCAAGCTTGCCCTAGTGGTATCTATTGGCACAGGAGTTCCGCCACCTCCCCCAGAAGTAGAGGATGTTGGGATATTCGTACCCAACCTCAGCAACTTCTTCAAGGCCATCGGAAATCTACCCGATACCTTTTCTGCTGTTGTTAACTTTCTTCACCTCTTGATTTCTCAAGCCACTGTGTCCAATGGTCAGGAAACGGTTCGTGCAGATGCCTGGTGTAAGAGCCTCGGAATACCCTACTACCGGCTCTCTGTACCCCTCGATAAAGTTATTGATTTGACCGAAAGTGACAAGAAAGTTCTGACTGATATGATGTACCAGGGAAACAAGTACCTCCTGGATAATGCTAAAGATATCGACACTATTGCTCGATATCTGCTTTCTAGGTCACAATCTTGACCAACTGGAAAGATAAAACTTGTGAACATTCATTTAAGCTACTGATTAGCTAATGTACATGCATCATGCATGTCCTGTACTTGAATTGATAATTCCAATTAACTTATGCATATTTTTATTATTAATTTTGTATTCCAATACATGGAAAACAAAGGAATGGTGTGCAACGAATGGACTATAATAATCATTCCAGCTTGTCTGCAAATCCTAATAATTGGTTAGTAGGAATTTAATTAAACCAGTGTATGCATTCATGTATGCATGTGCATGTGTCATGATACCGTGGTACATAATAATGACCAATAACATTATTTTTAGTCACTCACCCATGTAAGCATTAATAAAAATATAGACATACCGATACCGTACCAACTCCTATAGTCTCATCGCTTATAATCTCTCTCTCTTTTGTGCTAATAGCTAGCTATTGTGCTTAACCTTGAGTGGGATATGAATTTGTACGGGCATGAATGCTGCAAAACCATGTACTATTCACAGGAGAATTAAAGCCTCAGTTCATTCATGAAAGCTTTCGTACAAAATTAATTCCCTCTTCAAAGCAGCATTCATGTTACACTGCTGGTAATTAACCTCTAGTAGTATCAATAGTACACCTGGTTGATCTCAATAGTGTAGGAAGAGTTCAAGCTATACATAATAATAATTATTATAATGTATACATGTCATGTGTATAGGTGTAACATACTATCGATCTAAGCTCTAAGGTTTCCACAAAAATGATTAGAACAGTGCTAGGTTTTTCTGGGAATGGAAGTGATAAATGATGACACAACATCACGATCACTACCATTCCCAAACAAAGTAGTACTAGTCAATAGACATGATGTGGTATCAGTTCCTGTATGACAATAAGTATTATATTATCATTCAAAAACACTAGACATGAATACTAAAACAATATAGGTCATGCACGTTTTTCGACTTGCAACAGTACAATCACACACACACACACACATTAGTATAAATTCCTTAAGCGGCAGCACCAGGCAACTTCTCCAGTAGAGATCTGATCTCTTCGGACACCATATCTACAGAGTGTTTAAAAGCACACTGAGCCAGACCACCCCTACCATCAACAATTCGCTGGTAGCATTCAAGCATTTCCGGGCAATCCAGTTTGGAGCAGGAGGGAGCAGTGAAGGCGGTACCGGATGGACCACAATCCGTACCAATATGCTGTCCCTTAAAGGTGAAATCATGACACACAAATCCATTCGTGCAGCCTTTGTCGAACGTACCGCAGCTGTCGTTTCCAAATTCAAACTTCGTGGGAGCAACGCACACTGATTTGAATGAGTCGTGCAGATGCTGTGGCGTCTCGGCACAGAGAAGAAAACCTGGGCAATGAGACTCATCGCTACAGCCAACTGGAGCACAGATAACAGTGAGAAAGTTACCCTCCTGAAACGAGTTGATACAAACTGTCCCAGGCTTGCATACTTCAAACCCGGACGAGCAATTGTACTGTTCGTACGTTGGATACGTATCGATGATTTCAGGACCGAAGCACTGTCCCACACAGAGATCGCGAGATGGAACGCGTAGTTCGACACAGCGAGTTCCTTCGGGGCAAGAGACATCCATACAAGATGGAAAGACATTGTTGACACATTGCGGTCCCTCTTCTGTCTCGGAACAAATTTCTCCTTTGCCACACGTCAGCTGATGACAATTTTTTGCTTTTGTACACCTTATTTCGTCGTTTTCTTCTCGGCAATACATACCCTTTTTGATACATGGGCTGTAACAGGGCTCATTGGCTTTGTGAAGAAGGTGTGAAGCCTGTGTTCCACTCTCATCACCGCTGTTGGGACAGTCTCCTGCAGAAGTTGCTGAACACTCCTCACTGGCAAGGGCAGCAGTTAGCCCGAGAACTAGGATACAGACTGAAGCCTGGTGCATGGCGAAATAATATGATGGCAGCGTTCAGATATTGATTTATAGCGTATCGGAATGGAATTAGGAGTCGGTACTGGAACGTGACCTTGCATGGTAACGACGCATGCTCACAACTTGATAAGAACGACACCGGTAAAGGTCGTCAATGCACTATGGGTTCACGTGAGGTACTGTATTTAGATTTTAGTGTGTAAGAAAATAGTTACAAGTGTCAAAATCATGATCAGAATTCTAATAATAATAATTTAAGATACTTCACGACTAATATACAAATTTTAGTTCCCTGACAATCAATCTTGGCTATAATAAAAGATATAGCTAAATCCTCAGAAACTCAAACTATCTAATTAAGGTACCATTAAATTGCGTGGGCGTGAGGTGGGGGATATGACACCTAAACCACATCAAAGTCATTAGTGAGGTGCATGTTGTGTAACCACGCCCTTTTAATTGCACAGGTCTCAGGGGTGTGGCTGCTAGAGCCGGAAGTGTTCATTTAATATCCTCCATGGACCGGAAGCCGAGCCGGAAGGGAGGGGCCAGGCCACGCCCAAAACAGCCCCACCCTGTTCCCCAAGGACCACCATTCTCAATCAAGTGCCTACTAACCACCGGATGTCCACCGGAAGCCCACAATCAATCCCAATTAAAACACACAGCTTCCTCAAGGCCAAAACACACACAAACACTTGGAGGCCGTTCTGCCACACCGCCCACGCAGGAGCTCACCTCATTTCCTGTGTGGGCGGAGTAACAACACGTCATCGCAACCACATCCGCTTCAAACCATCGTCACCTTCCGTCCAGCCGTACAGGCCCCTCGATCGCACCGCCGTACAGTGCCTCATTAACAGACATGGCCTCACCTTTGACCTCCTGCCACGCCCCCAAAGCCTCCTCGCGGGGTTCAAAGGTCACCACCGCTTCCGGGAAACGCCCACCTATCGCCGAGGCCAAGTCCCAGGCGCCGATGTCCAAGCACTGGCCCGTGAAGCCACGCCCAATCGGAAGCAATAAAACCTGCATTAACGCACACGCACACACTCCACACAGCGCCAGGAACACGCCCACATGCTTAATTAGGCCTAATAAGCTTTTTTTTTTTTTTTTTTTTTTTTTTTGTCGTTGCGGTTAATAGTTAAGAAAGAATGCTTTGATCTTGCTTTGATGTGGGCAATTACCGGCCTTTTCTTCAGGGGCCACTTCCGGTCGCTAATTACACGCGCATAATCATCCCTGGCCGATTCTGGACACGCCCACCTTCGACCAAAAGCACTCGTATGGCCTCTTCGGCCACGCCCCTTCACGATTCGCTAATTGAATTAGCCATTCCTGACGCTCACGCCCACGCAATTAAATGGTACCTTAACGAAGGTGGGCGTGTCCAGAATCGGCCAGGGATGATTATGCGCGTGTAATTAGCGACCGGAAGTGGCCCCTGAAGAAAAGGCCGGTAATTGCCCACATCAAAGCAAGATCAAAGCATTCTTTCTTAACTATTAACCGCAACGACAAAAAAAAAAAAAAAAAAAAAAAAAAGCTTATTAGGCCTAATTAAGCATGTGGGCGTGTTCCTGGCGCTGTGTGGAGTGTGTGCGTGTGCGTTAATGCAGGTTTTATTGCTTCCGATTGGGCGTGGCTTCACGGGCCAGTGCTTGGACATCGGCGCCTGGGACTTGGCCTCGGCGATAGGTGGGCGTTTCCCGGAAGCGGTGGTGACCTTTGAACCCCGCGAGGAGGCTTTGGGGGCGTGGCAGGAGGTCAAAGGTGAGGCCATGTCTGTTAATGAGGCACTGTACGGCGGTGCGATCGAGGGGCCTGTACGGCTGGACGGAAGGTGACGATGGTTTGAAGCGGATGTGGTTGCGATGACGTGTTGTTACTCCGCCCACACAGGAAATGAGGTGAGCTCCTGCGTGGGCGGTGTGGCAGAACGGCCTCCAAGTGTTTGTGTGTGTTTTGGCCTTGAGGAAGCTGTGTGTTTTAATTGGGATTGATTGTGGGCTTCCGGTGGACATCCGGTGGTTAGTAGGCACTTGATTGAGAATGGTGGTCCTTGGGGAACAGGGTGGGGCTGTTTTGGGCGTGGCCTGGCCCCTCCCTTCCGGCTCGGCTTCCGGTCCATGGAGGATATTAAATGAACACTTCCGGCTCTAGCAGCCACACCCCTGAGACCTGTGCAATTAAAAGGGCGTGGTTACACAACATGCACCTCACTAATGACTTTGATGTGGTTTAGGTGTCATATCCCCCACCTCACGCCCACGCAATTTAATGGTACCTTAAAACTTATCTACTGTACACAGTATATGGCATAGTAAAAAGCTTAAGGTACCATTTAATTGCGTGGGCGTGAGCGTCAGGAATGGCTAATTCAATTAGCGAATCGTGAAGGGGCGTGGCCGAAGAGGCCATACGAGTGCTTTTGGTCGAAGGTGGGCGTGTCCAGAATCGGCCAGGGATGATTATGCGCGTGTAATTAGCGACCGGAAGTGGCCCCTGAAGAAAAGGCCGGTAATTGCCCACATCAAAGCAAGATCAAAGCATTCTTTCTTAACTATTAACCGCAACGACAAAAAAAAAAAAAAAAAAAAAAAAAGCTTATTAGGCCTAATTAAGCATGTGGGCGTGTTCCTGGCGCTGTGTGGAGTGTGTGCGTGTGCGTTAATGCAGGTTTTATTGCTTCCGATTGGGCGTGGCTTCACGGGCCAGTGCTTGGACATCGGCGCCTGGGACTTGGCCTCGGCGATAGGTGGGCGTTTCCCGAAAGCGGTGGTGACCTTTGAACCCCGCGAGGAGGCTTTGGGGGCGTGGCAGGAGGTCAAAGGTGAGGCCATGTCTGTTAATGAGGCACTGTACGGCGGTGCGATCGAGGGGCCTGTACGGCTGGACGGAAGGTGACGATGGTTTGAAGCGGATGTGGTTGCGATGACGTGTTGTTACTCCGCCCACACAGGAAATGAGGTGAGCTCCTGCGTGGGCGGTGTGGCAGAACGGCCTCCAAGTGTTTGTGTGTGTTTTGGCCTTGAGGAAGCTGTGTGTTTTAATTGGGATTGATTGTGGGCTTCCGGTGGACATCCGGTGGTTAGTAGGCACTTGATTGAGAATGGTGGTCCTTGGGGAACAGGGTGGGGCTGTTTTGGGCGTGGCCTGGCCCCTCCCTTCCGGCTCGGCTTCCGGTCCATGGAGGATATTAAATGAACACTTCCGGCTCTAGCAGCCACACCCCTGAGACCTGTGCAATTAAAAGGGCGTGGTTACACAACATGCACCTCACTAATGACTTTGATGTGGTTTAGGTGTCATATCCCCCACCTCACGCCCACGCAATTTAATGGTACCTTAAGGTAGCATCAAAGTGCGTGGGCGTGAGCGTCAGGATTGGCTAATTTAATTAGCGAATCGTGAAGGGGCGTGGCCGAAGAGGCCATACGAGTGCTTTTGGTCGAAGGTGGGCGTGTCTAGAATCGGCCAGGGATGATTATGCGCGTGTAATTAGCGACCGGAAGTGGCCCCTGAAGAAAACACCGGTAATTGCCCACTTCAAAGCAAGATCAAAGCATTCTTTCTCAACTATTAACCGCAACGACAAAAAAAAAAAAAGCTAATTAGGCCTAATTAAGCATGTGGGCGTGTTCCTGGCACTGTGTGGAGAGTGTGCGTGTGCGTTAATGCAGGTTTTATTGCTTCCGATTGGGCGTGGCTTCACAGGCCAGTGCTTGGACATCGGCGCCGGGGACTTGGCCTCGGCGATAGGTGGGCGTGTCCCGGATGCGGTGGTGACCTTTGAACCCGTCCAGGAGGCTTTGGGGGCGTGGCATGAGGTCAAAGGTGAGGCCATGTCTGTTAATGAGGCACTGTACGGCGGTGCGATCGAGGGGCCTGTACGGCCGTACGGAAGCTGACGATGGTTTGAAGCGGATGTGGTTGCGATGACGTGTTGTTACTCCGCCCACACAGGAAATGAGGTGAGCTCTTGCGTGGGCGGTGTGGCAGAACGGCCTCCAAGTGTTTGTGTGTGTTTTGGCCTTGAGGAAGCTGTGTGTTTTAATTGGGATTGATTGTGGGCTTCCGGTGGACATCCGGTGGTTAGTAGGCACTTGATTGAGAATGGTGGTCCTTGGGGAACAGGGTGGGGCTGTTTTGGGCGTGGCCTGGCCCCTCCCTTCCGGCTCGGCTTCCGGTCCATGGAGGATATTAAATGAACACTTCCGGCTCTAGCAGCCACACCCCTGAAACCTGGGCAATTAAAAGGGCGTGGTTACACAACATGCACCTCACTAATGACTTTGATGTGGTTTAGGTGTCATATCCCCCACCTCACGCCCACGCACTTTAATGTTACCTTAAGGTTACAGTACTAGCTAATCATGAAACTATGAACACTTTTATGTTAATATTCTTTTAACTTGTTTATTGTATATCACCTTCTTGCCAGTTGGTTTGTTCAGAGCTCATGCTGATCCTTGTCCACCTCTTGTACATTTTGACGATTACTACCAGCACTATGAAACCAATCAGTATTATGACTCCTTCCATTATTAAGTACCATAGGATTCCACTCGTCAGTGGAGTATTCTTCCACAGAGAGTCCTTTTTGATGAAGGCTTCTGATATCGATGCATTAATCAGTGTACCAAGACCAAATAGTGCGCATGCTATTCCGAGCACCAGTCCTTTCATGTTGAATGGTGCTTGAGCACAAATAAACTCTATACCGGAGAGAATGTACAAAAACATCGATAAACCAGTTAGAAAGTTTGGTAGAATCACCCAGTGGACGTCTACATGTATGATATTGTAAGATTTTTTCTGAAAAGCATATCCATCAGTGGTCTGATTTGATCTCTTTTCAAGAAGATAAGAGGTTGTTTCTATTCCCAGTAAAACAAACACAGCAGCAAAGAAGATGAATATGGAAAATAGGAATTTGATAGCAATGCTTATCCTGGGGATGAATCTGTGAAACAGCGGATGTATCACAATTAGGTAAACCAGAACGACTATTGCTGAATATGTAAATGTGGTATAGTATATGCTCATGCTGTGGTAACATCCACTTATGGTATCATCACTTGGCCAGTTACGCAAGTGAATGGCAACCTGATAAGAAATACCGTTTATTGTTGCTGATCCACTGCTAAATATGGTAAATACCACAATGACCACCAATACCCGAAAAAATATTTTGACATCTTCCACCTGCTCACTTGTGAAAGGTCCGTTGTAGACTCTCTTTGCAATATTGAATGTAGACAGAATCCCTTGATTCTCTTGAGAATAATATAATATTTTCTGCCCTTTAAATTTGTGTTTGATTGTGTAGTGAACAATTTTCAATATCAGAGGCAGTGGGTTCTCTGTGATTTGTTCTTTTATGAGTCAATGACCAACAATGAAATTTGAGCTAACGGCAAGCGTTAAGAGGTTCAATACAAACCTGTACTTTTCTCCTGGTATCACTTTGACGGGAGAACGAACTGGAGTTAGTGAGTCGCCGAGCACAATGGGATTGCTAGCTGTTCCTTGGCCAATAAGTTTAGACGAATCCACAGCGGTCACAGTAATGCGGCTAGAAACAGACATGCTGTACGGCTCTTCGTTGTGAACTAAGATCTCGCCGAGAACAGTTTCAATAAATAGTGCGCATGCGCAATGATGTACTGTGGTATGGGCCGGGGGTGGTACAGGGTCGTTAGCACACATTCCACCGTTCCACCATTCCACCATTCCACCATTCCATTCCACCGTTCCACGTTCCATTAAATCTATACACCCAATCAGATCAGTGACACAGCATTTGATACAACTTCGTAGTATTAAATGTAGGGTATTGTAGGGCAAAGTAGATCAGGAATCTGATTGGTCAGTTGGAGGTTCACTATTTCACTTCGCTCACTGATCACACCTTATACAACTCTTCTTCTGGGAAATCTGTTCAGCATTCAACATCAATTGATGAATACATAAATAATTACTACACTATACAAAACTGTTTTTTCTGTAATAACCATGCCAGTTCATTAAAACATACCGGTATCTACATACACTCAAATGATGTTTTTCACGGCTTTGGTAGGGGAGGTGGGCTGGCAATTTATCTGGATGGAGACATGAAACAGAGCAGAGTAAAAATAATGATGTGTATCTTTCATAGTAACTCAGCATACCTTGGAGGAGGTCTATTCGTAATGTTCCGTGGTGATCTGTCAAACAACTCTGTCACGGTTGAAGATTCTGAGTTCATCACCAACCATGCCAAAGCTTTTACACCTCTAAGTGATGATAACAATAACATCAAGAGGACTAAAATACAGAAGTTGCTTCAAAAGAAGGGTGGAGGAGGTGGGGGAGCAGGTGGTATTATTATCAAGAGAGAAATGTGCCCAGGGTCAGTAATAGAAACATCACTTTCAAGTTTAAAAATAATAGTGCCCTTACTGGCATTGGGGATGTACTGTATGTAGCTAACATCGCTACTACCATGTACCTATGATAAGCATTCTCCCAGTGAAGTGTTTGAGATTGTCGGATCAGTTGACCATCAAATTGAACGAAAAGATGGTTATAATCTTTCAACTCTTGCTTACAATTTCAAATTTGACAATCAGACTCTTGAGAACATGCAACACTTGATTCCAGGAGTGCAGTTCAATATGAAGATTAATGCTATAGACGAACTGAGACAAACTCAGAACACCACGTACTATGCACATATGGGAGCAACTAACAACATCTCAGTAGACCCTGCCTACACACAAGTATCCAATAACAGCATAAAACTTTACGCACAAACACCGAAAGTTTTGTACCCTTAATTCTTGAACCCAAGATTGCAACGATATCTATAGAAATTAGGCTAGGAGAGTGTCCACCCGGATTTGTGATGGAGGGTGATACTTGCGTATGTGCGGCCTCTAAGATCTCTGGTATAGCACGGTGCAAGCTCAGGTGAGTTAAGGCCCGGGTCCAGTGGTGTTTTCTCATTAAATATGCGTATTGGAAATATCTTGGTAAATGTTCAGTGAAAATGGCTCAAATTTGTAACATAGCTTCATTTTAACGTTTTCTACATGTCGACCAAAGAAGGTGGTCATGTGACCTACTATTACGTCGTAATGAGCTCGTAAATTTTAATCTCATGAATATGCAAATCCGGACATCTAAACAGCCTTATAAATTACCTCAACTGTGACCAATAGATCATATTTCATCTATATTTTACCAATCTTGCTTGGAAAAATGAATATATTCTATATTTTAAGAGTTTCTATACGTTTTCCTATTAGAGCACACCAAAATGTGGTGTGCTTTATTTAGAAAACTAGTCAGAACTCTTTAAATATAAAATATTTTCACTTTTCCAAGAAAGTTTGATAAAATATAGATGATATATAATGTAATGGTCACAATTGAGGTAATTTTTAGGGCTTTTTAGATATCCGGATTTGCATATTCATGAATTGCAAGTACATCACCCTAGTCCACCAAAACGACAGGTCACATGACCTTCATCATTGGTTTACATGCTAGAGGTAATGAGGCCATACTATGATTATCATTTGAGCTTCAGTCCATAATCTATTCCCAAGTTGTCATCAGGGCACACCCTCAATTCAAATTTTACTGGACCCAGGCCTTAACATACCTGAGAGAGAAGCAGCTCACAATCATACATCTTTAGAGGGCACTGGATTGGTCTTTGCAATAGCGGAAATAGCCTCTGCTCAGCACACTGCCCAAAAGGGTACTGCTACCAAAAATTTAATCATCATGATTCAGAAGAGTTTCTGCTGCCATCTGACATCAAAGAAATCGATGGATTCATATACGGTCCCTATCGCACAGGCGTCCTATGTGGAAAATGTATCGAAAATTCTTCAGTCCAATACCACTCACATGCCTATTCCTGTAAACCAAATAAATATTGCAACCTTGGAGTATTATTCTATCTTATTTCGGAAATTTTGCCGCTAATCATTTTCTTCTTGGTAGTTATAATATTCAACATTAGTTTCACGTCAGGAGCGCTCAATGAGTTTATACTCTTCGTTCAAATGTCCGATACCATTGATTTAAATGCTGGTGGCACAATAGACTTACATCAACATGTATGGTTTGCCACATACCCATACAAGCTCATTTATCGCATGTTCAACTTCGACTTTTTCAGTTTGGATGCACTCTCATTTTGCCTCTGGAGACATGCAACAACTATGGACGCACTGATAATGAAATTTGTTACAATAACTTTTGCACTTTTGCTGATTGTTCTGATAATCTTCATCTTCAATACTTGGAAATTTAGAGTGTGGTGTCGTTGGTTTCGGCCGAGGACACTCGAAGCTGCTTTCACTCATGGCCTGTCCACACTTTTCATAGTGTCCTTTTCCCAATGCGCACATGTATCATTCTTCATCTTATCCGGAACTAGACTTAATGTTGGCCTCCAACACACAATTTTAGTTGTATTTTACAGTGGAAATTTACAGCCTTTTGTCGGAGATCACTTGAAGTATGCTATTCCTGCCGTCTTCTTTCTTTTCTTCCTCGTGATTGTACCATTACTCTGGCTACTATCCTATCCCCTCCTTTTTAAACTTCTAGGAATGTGTCATATGAGTGAGAGCAGGTTCTCTGTGTATCTCTCGAGATTGTTCCCAGTAGAACTTCTTGATTTCTTTCAGAGCTGCTTTAAAGAAAATCATCGATACTTTGCTGGATTATACCTTCTTACCGTTTCATACCCTTGGTGATATTTGCAAATATGCATCGATTACTGCAAATCCATGTGGTATTGGCTGTCCAATTTTTGATAATGTTCACATTACATTCTGTGGTCCACCCGTACAAGTCCAACTATCATAATAGAATTGATAGTTTTATACTGGCGAATCTGTCATTGGTGAATATTCTCACGACGTATAATTATGCCTTGTTTTCAACTGGGGATCAATCAATTTACCAACATACTGTTCACTGGATAATATACTTGCAGTTAGTGCTGATGTACTGCCCACTGATCTATCTGCTCTACTACTGTTCAGCGGCAGTGTACTATCGAATGAAGATGAAGTGTAAAGGATATTTCACTGTTAGTTCGGAAGATGATACTGACTTGCTTCCACCACTTAGAGACTCTTAGAATATTATATTAGATAACTGCAGCAAGTGCATCATTATGTTTCATAATTTTGGCTCCCTTGTATTATGATAAAAATAATATAATTATTATATGTATTGCTCTATAAGTTGTAATCAATATCACAATAAAGTGCTTATCATGGCAAGTAATCTATCATACTTGCCAGACTAAGACTTAATCCACTTGTCAATGAGTCATCATGTAGCATAAATCTTGCTGTTGGATTGAGCTCCTGTGCTGAATGATGAAGAAAGAGCTGTGATCGTGAATTCAGCTTAGTGCTTCGCGTTGAGTCCATTAAAATTTTCGTGGATGTGAGAGAGATTGGATGATGGTAACAACCTGGCCTTCTTTTGAATAACATGTCTCTAAGAATCTCGAGCCTCCTGGTTGAACACGCAGAAAAACAAGATAATAAAGGCACCCTGAAACGAGTTAAAGATGTATAGAATATCTGGAATGTTTCCCTGAGTCCACGAACAGAGACGACGGTAAGAATGGCAAAGAGCCAAGTGAGACCAAAGAGAAACATGATTCCACTGAGTCTGATGATTATTTCAATGACTTTTCTGTGTCCTAATTAATTTAGTTATCGGTTTGGACGGTCTTACGTCTGATGTGCTGTGCTATCACCTTCTGATACATGCACTATTTGGCTAGGTATTGTTTATTGAATAGCTAATAGCGAGAAGAGAGCTAGCACTGAGGTTTTCAATTACTGTATATGCAGACAAGGTACATACATGTACATGTAGATGAAATTGATGTCTATCACCCATACCTAGCAAAGTCGGGAAGGTTCCACCAAACATCATCACTGAGGCTGAACTTCCCTTCAGATTTAGCTATTCCTGCATGCACCATAGCTACTGTATGGGTGGGGGGTTGTAAATGAGGCGAAAATACCTCTGCATGAACTTGTGGGTCAAAGAGGGAAGGCGGCTTATTTTTGGGACAATAAGATACACTGTATGTGTAGTTCCTCTACCTCTCTCGTACTTTCCTTTCTTGATATATACGTCATTCCAGAAAGGGAAGTATCCAACAAATACCTAGTGTGTATAGGATTACTACACAAGCCCAAATGTCCACAGCATATTATAGTGACAATGATCCAGATGAACACTGCATGCACTACATTCAACAGTACAAGGTTGAAGACCATTATAAAGAGTACTGGAGCAAGAAATGCTCCCCAAAAGATGCCAGAATGAGAGAGAAAACACCTGCATAAAAACTGGTAGTACTGGTAGTTGCTAGCTTCATAACCTATTAGCTAATAGTGTCATAAGAATGTGATCAAAACTCAATTTGTGGACATTAGTCTATCAGTGGTGAATCAGATTGATTTTACTTTTATTATACTTAGCTGCTAGGGTCCTCCCCTAGTTCTTCTGATGATGATGTCATTAGCAGGACGATCACCATTGGAGAGTTCAGCAATCAGAGAGGCTAACGCTGGAGCTACTGGAACCACTGTATTAAAGCCTACAGAATATCATTTTTATGATGGATGTGTGGAGTAGAAGCCTACACCAGCAGACCAAGGAGACAGCAATGATGTATTTGGTTGTGATGCGGACGAACACGATGATGACTTTTCTGAACATGAGTAGTGCCTCTGCTCCCATCCACATTACAGCCACCACAACAAAGTAGTGCACTAGCACGGGAATGGTAGCTAATACAGCCACCGTGCAGGATGCTGGCTGTCTCAGAGTACATTGAGGGAAATAAGTATCAGAGAGACGATCAACATCAGGAGAAGAGCGATGCAAAACTGAATGTGACTGAATGGCCTGACACTGACCATCATTACTATACCGACTTTTAAGTATATAAGCATTATACAGTAACAGTGATACCTAGATCTATAGACACGCTGGCTAATGATAAAAAATAGGAATTTAGCTATTTTTTGGTACACTTTTACATGGGTATAGTCGGTATAGTAATGATGGTTAGTGTCAGGCCAATGATTGAGATAACAATTCCAATATAGCTAGGAGATGAATGTTAGCAGAGTGTTGAGGACTGGATTGATGGGCTCACAGCCATCCTGCCTCAAACAAATATCCTATAAACCATGAGATTTATGAGGATAAAATGACTTTATATAATACATTTATTTTGATAGTGCCTACTACTAGTGCAGTGAAGTTTGTGAGGTGATTACAAGAGCATGTTACGATGCCATTTTGACCAACGTCTGTTGTACTGTCGCTTGTACACTTATAAGGGAAGCAAGCTATCAACAATTATAGTAATTATTTATTAGAGGGAACCACATTCTGTCACTGTGTGATAGTTAACTTTAGTAACATTTCTCTGCAAAAATATGGAAGCCTTAATCACTTCATCTCTCTCCCTCAGCTTGTATCTCCTTTATGTGAGTGTGTAGCCTATCGTATACTCAGTAAGGCAATAGTTATTATAATACACTGTAAAAACGGACTGGTGATCGTCACCAAATTAAATGGTGAACATTACTAATTTTTGTTTCACCACCAAGTGGTGAAGTCAATATGTAGTGAACGTCACTACTAATTGAAGCAGTTCACTACTATTATTGGTGGTGACATCCTGTTACTGGTGAACCTCACTACTTTAATATCAATGACATCATAATCACGCATGCGCATATTAATTAGTATGTGGCAGCTGCTCTTAAGTTTGAAAATGGAGAGTTTCTAGCTGTCTTTTACAGTGGGAGACACGAGACAAAACTTTGAAATCACTATAATAAGTACAAAGGTAAGTTATTTTTCTTATTTTGGAGGTAAATTAGCTAGAAAATATTGATTTTGGAAGGCTGTAGATAGCTAGCTAGCTAGCTCCTGTACTAACTATCATAATTATGTACTATAAGCCTATTGAGCTATGCATGCTGGCTATTATTTTGTTTGAAAAGATTTCTAATTTAACATCCCAGACATAAAATTTAAAGGTAGTAGCCTATTAGGGGTACAATTTTAAGCTTAATTACAATGCAGGTATCAATTGAGATAGCTCTAAGTTTGCCATTTGGACCGTGACACTTCTTAGGAACTCTATCTGTCAGCTACCTACACCGGTGATATGGCAATCACGGTATAAAGTCTCACCAAGGTGAGAATTTAATACTTACTGCATGCATGGAGCATGTCTCTTTTAAATTTGGAGGTACACACAACTTTATAATAATGCAGCTACATCTGAAGTTAGGCTGCCAAATTTCGAGTTGGAATTTCAGCTGACAAGTCTCTTATCTCTCTCAGGCTTTTTCCCTCCCTCCCCATCTCTCCCACCCTTTGTACAATGATATTATGCTTTTCTTTTTTTTCCTCCACACACAATTAAAATTAATTTTCATGATCTCTGCAGGTCGAAATTAAGTCACCAAGTTTCAAGCTGGAATGCAGATGGTAAGCCCCCCCCCCCTCCCGCTCGGCCTGTCTCTCTCCGTCTCTCCCTCTCTTTTATCAGTTCAATTTGTCATCACTCTTTCTACGTTTCTCCTAAAGCCCATGATGTTAGCAATAATTTCAGTTCTAAATGTGCACGTGATATTAAGTGGGATACCCAAACCTAACACCACTGAAACAGTTCGGGGATGCACTAGCTTATTTAAGTAATTCCTTATTTTAATTTTTCATGTATAGACTATTGTATACATACGTCATAATAATAGTTTAGATTCTGGTATCTTCTGTGAGAAAAACGTCACAAATAATTGGCTTTATTTTTATAGGTGTAAAGAGTTCATGCACAGGAGACTTAGCATTTTCAGAGCCGAACTCAAGGTGTAATTGAACACTGCCACACACTATATACCTTCAATTGTGTTAATGCTAGAGACGATATTTTATGTTTTGTAATACATTATACTGTACGTATGTACCAAAATTTGAGGTGATCTTCACTAAAGTAATATGCTGTGTATGTAGTGATCATCACTAGTAAATGATGGTGTAATTAGTGATAATCACCAATCGATAATAGTGACCATCACTAATAATGGTAGTGATCATCACTAACAAAAAGTGGTGAACTTAAAAGGTGGTGACCCTTCACCTCTCAATTTTCGGTGACTATTGTGGCAAGGATTTCACTACCTTTTTTAGGTGACGTTCACCATCTAGTTTTTACAGTGTAGTGTAACAAGGTAATACATTGTTCCACTGCTCAATGAATTGTAAACAGGATATTTTTGAAATGCTATAAATTCAACAAGAATAAGAAATCCACTAAGTCCTAAAGTGAAGAACATAGTAGAAACCAACCAGTAGCTACACCTTTCATAGAATGGGGCGATTGAGCTATCATGATGAGCTCAATAAGGTAGATAGTTAAAATCAAAATTATTAAAGCTCATATAGAGTGTAAGGAATAATGTTCAGATACGGACTCAAATTTAGTGTTAACGTTCCATTATTCAATTGGAAGAAAAAGCAAGTAACATTAACAGTGGCATGTCCAATAGAATCGATGAGGAGCAAACCTAGTGTACAAATTTAATTGTCACTACATTTCAGTCATGGCATCTCAGACAGCACACGACTACACTTGATTGAGTATCTGTGCTACACAGTAACAGTCAGCCTCCTAATAATTATCTTATTTTGCCGTATATTCGAAGGTATCTTCCCAGGTTATTGAAGAGAGTTGGAATTGGAGCTTCAAACTAGAGCCCAAACTAGATTCAATTGAACTCAAAGTATAAAGAACTCCCGAAAAGGAAAGAAGCAGTTTAATAATTAAAGATGAAGAAATATCTTTTTATTTCAACCTCTTCAGCTGTGAATGGACCACCATAGCTACTTACTCTTTCCAAGATCAATTCTTAATGTAATCCCAGTATGTCCTGAAGGGGGAGAAGATAGGGAAGGGACAGAAAGACAGCAACTTATAGGGCTCATATACATTAATTTTATAGTTACTCATTACGAAGAAATAATACACCCATTAAATATTAATACACAATTATTATAGCTAATTATTATACCAGTTAGGAGAAAGGGATCATTTGGGATTTTGTGTTTGTTGTATGTAGCTTGTAGTAATAGACTAGTGTGAAGGTGTATCCTCTCTATGTTATGTGTCACTTGTGAGAAGTCAAGAAGCTTAGCATCAGCAAAATTAAACTGACAAGCAAAGCATTTCAGCAAAATCCATGCAATATAGTCCACGGATTAATATAGTTTAGAATAATAAAAGGAACTTATAACTGACAGATTCACAGACAGACACACAAAACAACTATCATAACCCTCGCACATGGCATTTGCGCTGAGGGGATAATTATTTAAAGTCATAATATAAAAGGTAGCTAGCTAATCATGAAACTATATAATACACCTTTACTCTTATAGCTACTATCTAGCTACACAATCACTGAATAATCAGATGTATGTACATATTATTATTATAGCTATAATGTCACTATCTTGCCAGTTGGTTTATTCATAACTCATGCTGATCCTTGTCCGCCTCTTGTACATTTTAACAATTACTACCAGCACTATGAAACCAATCAGTACTATAACTCCTTCCATTATTAAGTACCATAAGATTC
This sequence comes from Cliona cf. orientalis, assembly GCA_963930775.1. Lineage (NCBI taxonomy): Eukaryota > Metazoa > Porifera > Demospongiae > Clionaida > Clionaidae > Cliona > Cliona cf. orientalis. The sequence continues at coordinate 4,706,972 of OZ005690.1, forward strand.
TACTCGTCAGTGGAGCATTCTTCCACAGAGAGTCGTTTTTGATGAAGGCTTCTGATATTGATGCATTAATCAGTGCACCAAGACCAAATAGTGCACATGCTATTCCGAGCACCAGTCCTTTCATGTTGAATGGTACCTGAGCACAAATGAACTCAATAGCGGAAAGAACGTACAAAAAAATCGACAAACCAATTAGAAAATTTGGTAGAATCACCCAATGAGCATCTATAGTGTAACTGTAGGAGTCTTTCTGAAAATTAGTGGTCTGATTCGATCTCTTTTCATGAAGATAAGAGAATGTGTCTATTCCCAGTAGAACAAGCACAGCAGCAAAGAAGATGAATATGGAACATAGAAATTTGATAGCAATACTAATCTGTAGGATGAATCTGCGAAACAGCGGATGTATCACAATTAGATAAATCAGCACAACTACTGCTGAATATGTAAAAGTGGCATAGTATATGCTCATGCCGTGATAACATCCATTTATGGTATCATCACTTGGCCAGTTTCCCAAATGAATGGCAATCTGATAAGAAATATCGTTTATTGTTCCTGATCCACTGCTGAATATGGTGAATACCACGATGACCACCAATACCCGGAAAAACGTTTTGACATCTTCCACCTGCTCACTTGTGAAAGGTCCATTGTAGACCCTCTTTGCAATGTTAAATATAGACAGAATCCCTTGATTCTCTTGAGAATATAATATTTTCCATCCTTTCAGTTTGTGTTTGATCAAGTAGTGAATCACTTTTAATACCAGAGGCAGTGGGTTCTCAATTACTTGTTCTTTTGCAAGCCAATGACCAGCAATGAAATTTGAGCAAACAGCCAGTGTTAAAAACATTGCTATGATCAAGACAGCCACATACTCCTGTACACAATAGCTGCTGTAGTACATGACTATGCCAGAGGTGAAAATGGTCATTGTGTACCAAGCAATGACTGACTGGATTTCTGTGCTGGAAGCATCAATCACTTGATCAATTCCAAATTGGACAATATTTGCTTGAAACGCCCCTAGACCAATCCCCATGATGAATTTAGAGGAGAGAGATACCCAGGGGTCACCGTGAGTCCCATAAGCTTCAACCACTCTACCAATTACTAGGCTAACCCCATTCAGCATTGCCCCAAACCACATTATCCATATGCCACAACGTATCACTTTGTACCTTCCAAAGAAAGCATCTGCCAGCCATCCGCCTATTGGTAGCAATAAGCCCATTGATATCGTAGCATCTGGTTGTAAGGGCAACTTTCCTTTGATGGGACTTCGCGATATCTTTCTTAGTGTGAAATAGTGGTACACCGGAAAGCATAGGAAACTCCAAATCAGTACTAGAAGAGCTCCTTTGTGTTTGAGCCATTTAGTCTTGAAAGTTGGTCTACAACAGCTCTTGTGGTTATCCCCTTCTCTTATTGCGATAAGATCATCCAGACTTGACTCGAGCGCCATACCTTATACAGTATACTACTAGTTAGTGAAGATAGCAATAGTACTAGGTAAGTGAATGTTCAACCTGTGCGCCTATAGCTAAGCTGTAACTAACATAATAATAATATTATTAAAGTAGCTTAGCCAAGTTCATGCATTATTAGTCGATGCAATGTTCAAAAGCTAGTTGATCAGTTGAAGCGTAGCTCTCGGACTTAGTCTATCTTCGGTACTGTCACTACATTGTACTTCCCGTAAATGAGCAGATTTAAATTGATGATAATAATATTAAATCAACTTTGAAATACAGAGATAAACATTATTACGTTATCAATGCTTTCAAAAACATCACTTCATTCTTTGAAGAGTACAGCATAGCAGCAGTACTAAAGGAATAGTAAACTTTCAATGTTGCTTTCAAAAACATAAAAACAGCTACAAGCTCTTATAAAATTCAATGTTACACCAATTATTAGCTCTGTATTTTTGAACAACAGAAGATGAGTACCTTCTTGCGTGTTGTAATATATTATGTTCATTGCAGTGTGTGCAAACTAGCTGAAATAAATATTTTAAAACAAATACTAGAGTAAGGTCAGGTGTCACATGCAATATTTTAGACCAAGTCCCATGCTCATGGTATACAATTTGTACATGTGATAGGCTCATAACTTTGAAAATTAGGTAATAAGAATATTTAGAAAACTTGGAAGGTAATTAGTTATGATGAGATAGCTAGGTGTATATTTAGCTGATGTACTAAGTATATAAAATTGTGTTTTTACTCACAAATTTGTGTGAAGTATACGCAGTAGTACGGTATGAACGTCTAGCTGAAACAACTTAAGGATCAAGTCAATAGGTTAGCCTCGTTCCCAGGCTCCCCCTCTCCTTTTCTCACTTTTTTTGCATGTGAATATTACACACAAAAAACTGAAGGAGGGGGAGAGCCTGGTACGGAATGGTCTTGCAGATGTTTACGTAAAAGTGGAAAAATTGCCATGATTCTATCATGGGAAGATTTTACGTGATATCTCCCTTGGGTTGATCATGGGGAGATTTTACCCATGATTTTACATCAATATTATGTAAAGTATTCCCAGTGTTTATATTGTATCGGAAAATTTTACGTTAGGTCCAAGTAAAATCTTCCCATGCAATACTGACTAGAGACAAGCACAATTATGATTTGGGCATAATAGGTGGTTTTGTTACATCCCTATGCTTGCTTTTCTTAACTATTGTGCACCTATTAATCATGGTTGATCATGATGTGTTTGTTGAGTGCGGTATGTGGGAGACATTCGTGAAGGTTGTTCCCTAGTTGTTACAATGGTTCAGATTTATCAGTCTGATTCAATCGCATTATTACTGGTTATTTTAATTTGCACTCTTCAAAAAGCAAGCATAGGGATGACATTGTATAGTTTATCTCTTATTTGTGTACTTTTTGATCCTGCCATTGCTACTTCATTCTTCAATTGTTTAACTTGTTGCTGTTCTTTTTATTGCATTTAGTGTAATATCAATGCCATCTTACATGGTTTGCTCACAACTTCTGATTAACTCAGGGAGTTAAAATTGCCGAGAATAAGTTATAACTTAGTTTATTGTGCTAAAGATAACAATTAAACATGTGGCCTAGCTGTACTGGAAATATATAATTATTAAGTTGATAGTGCATATTATTATTATTGTACATATTCTATGATACACTATTATGACATTGTAGTAATAATTGCTATAAATTAAAGAATATTATCACCAATGTATACACTGCACGTATAGTATCGTAATATATATAATTATATTGTCATAGTCACATTTAACTAAGGGATTTAGTGTACATAATATATAGCTACAGGCAAGATCAGCTGCAATCATGCATCATGATCCACATCGGAGTATGAAATTGAATTATCTTCTCTAGTTCCATAGTACTCCTCTGCAAAGATGTGCACATTAACCACTTCATCTCTCTCCCTCAACCTGTACTTGCAGGCTACAATGGAGAACACAATACCACTAACCAGGATAATGACTGTAACCACAGCATAACTGACTATTCCGTTGCAGCTAAGAGCACTGTGGAGGTGTGTGCACAGAAGTCGTTGAATTAAAGCAAGGAGTCCTCCGATTCCGTAGCGAATGACGTAAAAGATTCCAATTAGTATTCCTTTCATATTTTGCGGTGATTGAGCAATGATAAACTCAAGAAGGGAGACTTTGAGTGCAATATAAGAAATCTCAAACAAGACCATCGGAATTACAAGATTCAAGTAAGCTATGATATTGATGCGTTCACCTATGCTGGTAGTGTACTCGAGACAATTAATCAGCAAAATGTACAGTGCACAGGTGAATGTAAGGACAGAGCCTATTCCTATTCGTTTCAGCATACTTAGATAATAGTTGCAGAAGTGAATGAATAATGCACGAGCTAGAACTAAGAAACCCATCGTGGCTGTACGACATACAGCACTCATCAAAAGGTCACTACTCTTTGATGCATTGGTTGCTGTAATTTTAAATGATGTTGTGTTGCCAAATAATAATTGATTAAAAAATGAAAAAACAAGAATGCCTGCCAAGGAGAGTAGTAGTTTAAAAAGGTGAAGAAATGTTCTCACATCCTCAACCTCTTCAGTTGTGAATGGACCTCCATACTTGCTCTTACCAAGGTCGATCCTTGAGGGTATTTCATTTTCCCAATATGTAAAAGCACTGCGCTGTACTGGGCATTTATTATCCTTAGCAAACTTTAGGATGCGGTAGATTAGGTGATAAGGATTTGAACTTTTTACTCCAGGATTTGACATTGTGCTCTCATTTGTGAACCACTTGGACATGAAGCAACTCTTAATACTCAAAGCGACTGAAATCAAAAGTGCACCGAGAAGATTCAATGCAAGAGGAATTCTTTCAGTAATGTTTTTATTTTCGGAGAGAGAAAGCAAATAAAATATCCAGTGAATTAATGCAGCCAAAAGACGTTCTATCATGACATACCAGAATACGAATGCACTGAAGTGATCACTTGGAGCCCATTGAAGTTGGTCGGTGCCAAACTGTAGGGACACAACTTGAAATGATGATAGTCCCAACACATAGAATATAAAGAGAGTCAAGACAAGCAAAGACTGAATCCACTGAGCAATGTCATAATACTCTAACATTGCACTGATGAACGTAGACATGATCACTGTTGCCCATTGAACCCATAAGCTGAACTGTATCAGTCTGTATCTTCCAATAAAGGCATCGGCAAATAGTCCAAGAACAAAATACAAAATTATTATAGAAAGAAACAAGATCACTCGATACCAATCATCCAACACATAAGTATCTGACACTAAAAAAACTGAAGAGTACACCAACACAGTTGTTACATTCCACAACATTATGGTGACCACTTTCTTGTTCTTCAATAAGCTGCATAATATCCAAGCTACCATTATAATAAACTGCTATAATATATCACTGTAAGAAGCTAATGGTTATTTAACCATTGTTTGATTTCATGCCTCCTTTCTGTATAGATCATTAACCACTAGCATGAGGAGATTAGCCCTGTATATATTACTGTAGGTAGTAATACATTATTAGTCAATGCAATGTTTGAAAGTTGGTCTGTCGAAGCATAGCTCTTAGTCTGTATTTCAAACTTGATTTAATATTATATTACCATCAATTTACATCTGCTCATTAACTGGAAAGTGCAATGTAGCAACAGTAACAAAGAAATAGTAAATTTCATCATGCTTTCAATGCTGCTTTTAAAACATCACTTCATTCTGAATCTCTAGAAAGTATAAAAATTTAATAACAGCAGTAGCTACTGAAGGAATAGCAAACCTCTCAAACTACTGGTTTATTTTCATTATTGCTTTTAAAAACATGAAATAATATATCTATATTAAGCTTGGGAGTCTGTACACAGTGGACTGGACGCTTGGGAGTCTGTACACAGTGGACTGGACTACTGGACTGACCTTTGACCTAAAATTTAGCCACAATTTGCTTATCTAAATTATAGGTCACAACAAGTGGGGAGTTTGGAGGATTCTAATAGATGTCAGGTAAGCTACTTCATGCACATTACATGCACGTATTAGCTAGTCGTTTTGTTTAAATCATGGTTAGCTACCGCGCCCTCTTTAGTTGTAGAGTACTTTGATCTAGTCTGTAACTACGGTCTCGATACTCAAGGGGGATATGATACACGCATCTCAGCTAGCCTCAGCCACGTACTAGCTGCTTGTAGCATAATAGAGAATTTAGAAATAGGCTATTTTAATAGCTAATCCCTTCTCTGTAACAGTTGATACCTACACAAGATAGGTGAAGCATATTAAATTTCAATGTGTCTAGCCCATCAACACCTAGCCTCGTACCCAGGCTCTTCTAGAGGTGGAGGAAGGGCCTGGGTACATGCAGGGCTACACCTAGTCTCCTGGGAGCAAGACTATTATCAACACTGCCCCTTACCCATTATATCATAGCTATATAAACATTTGCCATTTTCAGTTGTTGCATGCTACATGTACATGAACATATACGTTGCAATATCTTAGCTACTACACTCAGACAGAACTACCATGTGCCGGGGACCTACCTGTTCCATTAAATGCATAGCTGAGCAATTTGCATACAAAAGTAGCGCACACAAAATCTGCTGTAGCTATTAAATCGTGAATATAAAGTAGAACTTGAATAGTCACACTCGTACGTGGCAACTTGTGTACATCTTGATCTATACAGTTACACTCTCTTCTCCCTAAGCAGACTAACATATAATGTTGGGCTAAATATGAGGTCAAAGGTCAGTCCAGTAGTCCAATCCAGTAATCCATTCAGTAGTCCAATCCACTGTTGACAGACTCTCTATAAACTCTTTATAGAATTCATACACTAATTATTTGCTATGTATTTGGAACAATAGAAAATGAGTATCTTCTTGTGTACTTGACTCAATAAGTTAGTAGAGCATGGAACACAGCATGAAATAGAAACTTATTAGGACGTTTCGGCTCAGGGGCCTTCGTCAGCTAATGCACTAGCTACATGCATAGCAATGAGCCTGTACAACATCATCTTCTTGTGTGTTGTAATTATGTAGGTTATCAAAGACTAGAGTGAGATTAGGTGTCACATGTACTACTTTAGACCAATATAATATTACTGTAATGTCATTGAAAATCAGTTAACAGTTAGGTCCATGGGACACGTGAAAGATACATGCAGATCTGTGAATATTAATTTTAGCTACCTACATACATACTTTTACATGGTAGATAAGATAAAGCATAGGACCATACTTTGATTGAGCAATGAGTACAGCATATTCTTATTAGTATGAGGGGAAGAGCCTGGGGACGAGATAATCATAATGCTTAATAAAATTAATACTGCAGTTAATTGTCATCTTCTTCAATTCAGCTCAAGAAGTCATAATTGCCGAGAATAAATTATACAACTTAATTTATCATACTATAGGTAATTACGCATGTGGCCTGTACTAGAATTACATAATTATACGATACATTATTATTGTACAGATTCTATAATATTGTACCCAATGCTATAGCAGATCACTAAATTAATGTATTGTACGTAATAATTATGATACTAATAGTATGCCATAGATAACTATTAGAGGTTCTGAATCAGTTGCTGTGCAAAGTCAGCCGTAATCATGCATCCTGATCCACATCAGAGCATGAATTTGAACCATCTTCTCTAGTTCCATAGTACTCCTCTGCAAAGATGTGCACGTTAACCACTTCATCTCTCTCCCTCAACCTGTACTTGCAGACTACAATGGAGAACACAGTACCACTGACCAGGGTAATGACTGTGACTACGGCATAACTGACTATTCTGTTGCAGCTGATAGCACTGTGGAGGTGCTTGCACATAAGTTTTTGAATTAAGGCAAAGAGTCCTCCAATTCCGTAGCGAATGACATAAAAGATTCCAATTAGTATTCCTTTCATATTGTGCGGTGACTGAGCAATGATAAACTCCAGGAGAGAGACAGTGAGCACAATGTAAGAAATATCAAACAAGGGAATCAAAATTACGAGATTCAAGTAAGCTATGATATTGATGTAGCGTTCACCTATTCTGGTAGTATACTGGAGACAGTTAATCAACAAAATGTACACTGCACATGTGAACGTAAAGACAGAGCCTATTCCTATTCGCTTCAGCATACTTAGATAATACTTGCAGAAATTAGAGAATAATACGAGCTAGGATTAGGAAACCCACCGTGGCTGTATGACATAAAGCATTGATCAAAAAATTGCTCTTCGGTGTAATTACAAGTAATGTTGTGCTACCTGATTGAATAAAATATGAGGAAATCAGAATGCCTGCCAAGGAGAGTAGTAGTTTAAAGAGATGGAGAAATGTCCTCACATCCTCAACCTCTTCAGTTGTGAATGGACCTCCGTACTTCCTCTTACCAAGGTTGATCCTTGAGGGGATTTCATTTTCCCAATACGTAAAAGCACTGCGCCCTACCGGGTATTTATGCTCCTTAGCAAACTTTAGGACGCGGTAGATTAGGCGATATGGATTTGAACTATTTGGCATTGTGCTCTCATTTGAGAACCACTCGGACATGAAGCAACTCTTAATACTCAGAGCAACTGAAATCAAAAGTGCACTGAAAAGACTAAACACAAGAGGAATTCTTTCGGTAGCTAATGTTTTTTATTTTCAGAGAGAGAAAGCAAATAAAATATCCACTGAATCAGTGCAGCCAAAAGACGTTCTGTCATGAGATACCAGAAAACGAATGCACTGAGGTGATCACTTGGAGCCCCTTGAAGTTGGTCAGTGCCAAACTGCATGGACACAATTTGAAACGATGATAGTTCCAACATAAAAAATATAATTAGAGTTAAGAAAAACAAAGACTGAATCCACTGAGCAATGTCATAATACTCTAACATTGCACTGATGAAGGTAGACATGATCACTGTTATCCACTGAATCCATAAGCTGAACTGTATCAGTCTGTATCTTCCAATGAAGGCATCGGCAAATAGTCCAAGAACAAAATACAAAATTATTACAGAAAGAGATAAGACCACTCAATACCAATGATCCAATTCACATTAGTATTTGATACTAAAAAAACTGACCAGTACACTAACACACTTGTTACATTCCACAACAGTATGGTGACCACTTTCTTATTCTTCAACAAGCTGCATAATCTCCAAGCTACCATCGCAATTAAAGCTATATCTATAATTACAATAATATAAGTAATTAATTCACTGTAATAAACTAATGGTTATTTTAACAGTTGTCTCGGTTTCATGCTTCCTTTTTGTAGATCATTATAACCATTAGCATGTGTAAATTAGCTCTGTATTACTGTATAGGTATTATATTATTATTATTAGAGTCAATGCAATGTTCGATAGCTAGTTGGTCTGTTGAAGCATAGCTACATAGCTCTCTGTATTTCAAACATTATTATCATCAATTTATATATCTCTCATTCACTGGAAAGTGCAATATAGCGACAGTACCAAAGAAATGGTAAACTTCACCATGTTTCAATGCTGTTTTAAAAACATCACTTCATTCAGAATCTTTGGAAAGTATAGGTCAGGTTTTAATGGTGAGTATCTATTAATTGTGAATTACGAGTTTTTCTACGTTTCCCAATTAATAGATTCGCAAACATAAACGTGCACGTATTCTACAGTGTGGTACAGGTCATCCATCGCAATTATTGGATTCGAAATTTGGCCTGACTTGACTAGAACGCAATTATTAAACTATGCAGTTAAAACCTAGCTGTCTTACGGTACTAGCTCTCTGTATTTCAAACTTGATTTTATATTATTACCATCAATTTACATCTCTCATTCACTGGAAAGTGCAATATAGCAATGGAAGCATTGAAACATGGTGAAGTTCACCATTTCTTCTGTACTGTTAAGCAGAAATGGGGCGAGACAATCATAATCATACTTTTAGCAAGAAGTATTGAGTGTTAGCTACTGAAGTAGTTGCATAATATAATATTATCATATTAATAGGCAGAATTAATCTAGCTACCATCATAAATCATGAAGATTTAATAAGTCTTGCCACTATAATAGTACTGTTTCAAAACTTGTATTGAATTGCATTTTAATTTCTAACTCAACAATACATAATAGTTAATGCTGTAACAACACCTATAATAAACGTAAGGATTATTATCTATTGCCTGGTGAAGGCAAAGATGTTAACAGACATGAGAGGAAGTGCTGATCCTGGAGAAAATTCCAGGATCCAGCCGAGATTCGAACTCAGGACCTTGTTTCTGATTACTATAGTCGACACTCTTACCACTGACCTCCACCCACAGCGTAACAACAGCTGGGTCATCCATGGAATCTACATTCCTTGTCATCTCCTATGCTCAGTGTGCGAAAGTGTCCTTCGAGATTCTGACATGGACACAAATGTTGGGTGAAGGTTATGTGCCTATAAGAAAGGTTGCATGTGTTTTTGAGTGGAACAGTAGAATACTTTAGCAATGATCACCTGCCGTACGCAATTCCAGCACTTCTTGTAGTCCTGTTGATAGTTTTGCTCCCACTTCTTTTCATGCTCTACCCTAATGGTATCCAAGTTATAAGTGGGATTTGTGGTGAAAGAGAAATTATGCCAGATGACTACTCAGTATCTGGTAACAATGCTATTGTTCTTGTATTTGTGTACGGATTCACAATCATTTTATATTCCTTTCTTGGATTATTTGCTGATGTATTCAACATGGCATCGGAAGATAAAGACTGATACAGTTTAGCTTGAGGGTATACAATTGATTACCAGTATCCAAGCGATTGTGAAACCATACACAAATACAAGAACAATAGCATTGTTACCAGATACTGAGTAGTCATCTGCCCATGGCACTGAATCAGGAAAGATAGAAATAATGTATAGCTACATGTCACATACCACTAGATTATGGTGACAGCTTCTTTTTTATAAACAGATGCAAAATTCTACAACTTGCCATCAACAGTTAATGTTAGCTACATAAGACACCGTTTTTGTTTCTAGTTACAATGTCGTTATTATCGTGAAGCTGGCAGATACAATACTTGACAAACTTGGTAGATAATAATATGCAGGGTCAATACGTATCATTGGTGTTTGGTGTATACGTATCATTGGTGTTTGGTGTATACACCAAACACCAATGATACGTACTGTCGATTGCATGTATATATACATGCAATCGAGACAAAATGCATGGGTTCCAGCAGCGGCGGCAGTGGTGGACTGGACCGGGTGTGTCTGGGTTCGGAAGCCGATCTTTATAACTCGTCAATGATATGAGTGGGTAATCAGTGTGCATGCATACACTGTAGCTAATTGTCCGTATACATGTGTCTGCTGTGCAAGCTTAATGCATGCTTGGCATAGTAGCTAACTCATGAAGTTGATTTTATAATAATTATTATTTAGCTAGCTACCATTGGAACAATTTTAAGTCGAAGTTCAAATTTGGCATTTTATACTGTTTTTAGTGCTTTTGAAGGTCGACTTAACACCTTCCCTGATAACAGTTAAGGTATAGGTCTAATAAATAGGCAATTTAAGTCAAACTAAGTTGACTTAAAACAATCCCATGTACAACACATGGAGTAAATGACCTAAGTCAGTCCCATGTGTTGAATAACCCGTGGGATCCTCAGTGACTTGAATCTGATTCAATCCCACGTATAATCTATGGGATTTCCTATAATTTCTAATGTGTATGTAGCTAGCTACGATCATTCCACTGTATATAAAACACATCATGAAAAGTCCTATAGAATTAACGCTAATTTTCTTGCGCCAATTAGATCTTTAGACACGGCAGTCTATACAATTCAAGAATCACAGCGATATTATTTAGCAATATTAGGCCAAGCAAAGTTAATTAACAGTTTCTCAGACCCGTCCGCATCAAATTATGAGAAAGCAAGACTTTTTTAAATTTTATTTTCACGTGAGCAGTTACGTGATAATTAATTTAATTAAGGTACCATTAAATTGCGTGGGCGTGAGGTGGGGATATGACACCTAAACCACATCAAAGTCATTAGTGAGGTGCATGTTGTGTAACCACGCCCTTTTAATTGCACAGGTCTCAGGGGTGTGGCTGCTAGAGCCGGAAGTGTTCATTTAATATTCTCCATGGACCGGAAGCCGAGCCGGAAGGGAGGGGCCAGGCCACGCCCAAAACAGCCCCACCCTGTTCCCCAAGGACCACCATTCTCAATCAAGTGCCTACTAACCACCGGATGTCCACCGGAAGCCCACAATCAATCCCAATTAAAACACACAGCTTCCTCAAGGCCAAAACACACACAAACACTTGGAGGCCGTTCTGCCACACCGCCCACGCAAGAGCTTACCTCATTTCCTGTGTGGGCGGAGTAACAACACGTCATCGCAACCACATCCGCTTCAAACCATCGTCAGCTTCCGTCCGGCCGTACAGGCCCCTCGATCGCACCGCCGTACAGTGCCTCGTTAACAGACATGGCCTCACCTTTGACCTCCTGCCACGCCCCCAAAGCCTCCTCGCGGGGTTCAAAGGTCACCACCGCTTCCGGGACACGCCCACCTATCGCCGAGGCCAAGTCCCAGGCGCCGATGTCCAAGCACTGGCCCGTGAAGCCACGCCCAATCGGAAGCAATAAAACCTGCATTAAGGCACACGCACACACTCCACACAGTGCCAGGAACACGCCCACATGCTTAATTAGGCCTAATAAGCTTTTTTTTTTTTTGTCGTTGCGGTTAATAGTTAAGAAAGAATGCTTTGATCTTGCTTTGAAGTGGGCAATTACCGGTGTTTTCTTCAGGGGCCACTTCCGGTCGCTAATTACACGCGCATAATCATCCCTGGCCGATTCTAGACACGCCCACCTTCGACCAAAAGCACTCGTATGGCCTCTTCGGCCACGCCCCTTCACGATTCGCTAATTGAATTAGCCAATCCTGACGCTCACGCCCACGCACTTTGATGCTACCTTAAGGTACCATTTAATTGCGTGGGCGTGAGCGTCAGGAATGGCTAATTCAATTAGCGAATCGTGAAGGGGCGTGGCCGAAGAGGCCATACGAGTGCTTTTGGTCGAAGGTGGGCGTGTCCAGAATCGGCCAGGGATGATTATGCGCGTGTAATTAGCGACCGGAAGTGGCCCCTGAAGAAAAGGCCGGTAATTGCCCACATCAAAGCAAGATCAAAGCATTCTTTCTTAACTATTAACCGCAACGACAAAAAAAAAAAAAAAAAAAAAAAAAGCTTATTAGGCCTAATTAAGCGTGTGGGCGTGTTCCTGGCACTGTGTGGAGTGTGTGCGTGTGCGTTAATGCAGGTTTTATTGCTTCCGATTGGGCGTGGCTTCACGGGCCAGTGCTTGGACATCGGCGCCTGGGACTTGGCCTCGGCGATAGGTGGGCGTGTCCCGGAAGCGGTGTTGACCTTTGAACCCCGCGAGGAGGCGTTGGGGGCGTGGCAGGAGGTCAAAGGTGAGGCCATGTCTGTTAATAAGGCACTGTACGGCGGTGCGATCGAGGGGCCTGTACGGCTGGACGGAAGCTGACGATGGTTTGAAGCGGATGTGGTTGCGATGACGTGTTGTTACTCCGCCCACACAGGAAATGAGGTGAGCTCTTGCGTGGGCGGTGTGGCAGAACGGCCTCCAAGTGTTTGTGTGTGTTTTGGCCTTGAGGAAGCTGTGTGTTTTAATTGGGATTGATTGTGGGCTTCCGGTGGACATCCGGTGGTTAGTAGGCACTTGATTGAGAATGGTGGTCCTTGGGGAACAGGGTGGGGCTGTTTTGGGCGTGGCCTGGCCCCTCCCTTCCGGCTCGGCTTCCGGTCCATGGAGGATATTAAACGAACACTTCCGGCTCTAGCAGCCACACCCCTGAGACCTGTGCAATTAAAAGGGCGTGGTTACACAACATGCACCTCACTAATGACTTTGATGTGGTTTAGGTGTCATATCCCCCACCTCACGCCCACGCAATTTAATGGTACCTTAATAAAGGATATGAGCACATAACCACGCCCACAAACGTTTGGGCACGTGATGAATGCGAGGCCCACTAGCACCATAGATTGCGTTACGCAGTCTTAATTATCTATGCTAGCACTGCACTAGCGCTCGATCGATCGATCGAGCACTTTAACGTTTACAGTTTCCGTTCGAGATGACGAGTGCTGGCGATTTGTCGATCTTCTTGCATGATAACGTTATTCGTGGCCATCATTTCTCCAAAGATACCTGACTCCAAATACTTTCCAGCCGGTCAAGGTCAGGTTCATAGAACGCCACGCCTATTAAGCGCATGCGCTTAATAAACAATAGCTAATGACAAGAAGAGGGCATGCGCTTAATAGCGAGGTGCGCTTATAACCAGAGTTTACGGTATGGCAGTAAACTGACCCGAGTCCGGGGGCGTAGCCCGAGGACAAGGGCGGTTTACATCGCCATAAATTCCTGGCAACCGTGCTATATTATTATCGCTGTGTCTAGAGTGCCGGCAAATTTATGTACAAATTTATATTGCCATATGCAGGAGGGGGCGGGGACTAGGGCTACGTAAGAGTACAGTATTTTATATGGACTTACCGGCACTATAACGCTTAAATTGCGGTGCCGGTACCGGCACTGTAGACACAGCGTATTATTATAACTATTATATATCCCACCCGATTGGCTAAAAGACACGCGCACCATAGTCTACATGCATAGCAACAACCGTTCTAACCTAGCAACAAACTAGAGCTCTGTAGAGCACATACCCCGCGCGCTCTGCCACCGTAGCGTAGTATTGCAACACTATGCGGCAGTTTTATGACCTGACGACCCTTTCCAACATTGAGCTTGAGCATGCACAGTATTATCAGATTACTAAAAGAGTGGGTGTGGTCGATAAACCACAGGCATGCTGAACAGAAAATGTACGATTTGTAGCACTAGTAAGCCTTTTTGAGCAATTCGAAGCGCGTATAAATCAGTTTTTCACCGATATCTACTGATTGGTTATGCTTAGAGCTCGCACAGATGCCTAGCACACGAGATCTGGCGATTTTCGTGCCGACAACGACGACAACGACAACGACAGACAGACAAAATTTTAGTTCTGGGTTGGTATAAGGTTACTTTTTAACCCCTAACTTTATGGATCTTTTTTATGTGACGGTGACCCCTAATATTATGGGACTATCTTATGTGCTTTCTTATATGGGTCTTTCTTATGTAGCTACAGAGAGCCCTAACATTATGGATCTTTTTTATGTAGAGTGTCCCTTTTTAATATGGGAATATTTTATGTTCAATTATTAAAATAATTTACAGAATTCTCCCCATGCCCCACCCATTTCACATAAGAATGACCCATAATAAATTGTAAAATTAAATATGGGACATTCTTATGTGCCATGGTTTAATGACAGAAGCCATACCCTTTAGGCTCCACCTACTTCACATAGGAGGGACTCATATTAATATTATGCTTTTATATGGGACATTCTTATGTATCACTTAGAATGATGCATTGGGACGCAATTCACCGTCAAAGCTCCACCCACTCACGTAAAAGAGATCCATACTGATGGATGCTCTACAGTGGAAAATTTATATGTTTCTCTTTCAGATCAAACTGAGATAGCTATAGTAACTGCTGCATGCATAATATTATTATGGATATAGATAGCTACAGCTATTGTTAGTATGTAGCTGATATTATGGTGTTACACGATTGGATAGCTTTTTCCGCAGCTTCCAGCTGAAATGGGTAAGGTGAGGTGATGCCATAGTTCTTACTGGCCAGTCCATACAACAATGTCTGAATATCTTCCTGTGATAGTGAGTATTCTATTAGAATAGACAATCATTACATAATTATTTCTGTAGTACTAGTTGCCGAACCGTCAAACAGTAATAGTAGCGCCCGCTTACAGCTCATGATAAGTTCTCAACAATCAATACCGATCATTCAACAACAACTGCAGCTTACAGCATATAGCTACACTTTTATACTTGATGCAGCACAAATTAAATTCCTTAGTTAGCCCTTTAATAGTACAGATGACTCAAAAGAGGTGAGATGACCTAAGCTGAATGGGGTCACCAAGCCAAGGGAAGCGTGTGAGACTTAATAGAATGAAATCAGCTGTTGACAGTTAAATTAATCATAACAGAAAAAGGAATATCAACGCTATAGGGAATAATTACAGAAAAAGGAATATCAACGCTATAGGGAATGCTTACATATATTATGAACCCTTGACCATCTCCCCAGTAGCTGCACAGTGTAATGGTGCATGTGGTAAAAGGTCGTCAATAGAATGCGTACACATCGATCGATGCTGGCCCCAGAAATCATGGAGATGGCGTCTAAGATCGACTCTCAACCTTGGTAGCGACAGGTTTCGATGCTTCAATCACAGAGACGAACTCGATAGCACAGTATTCCTTCCGAATTTCAGGTTGGTCGCGCTGCTGCAGTCTCGCGCGGGCCAGCCCCTTGTGACAATGATGCGTGCTATATATAGCACAAGGCTATCCACGGCATTACGTAAGCCAAGAAAACACGTGAAGTTCAACCAACAGTGCTTCTCAGAGAAAGTAGCGCTCAGCTTGTAATCTATTCGCTGGATACACGCGTAAGATACTCTACATATTTACTGACTTTTAAGTCCCAGAAAGGCTCCAGCGAGGCCCTGAGTTTTTTCATAATTACCTCATAGGTTGCATCATAATTTCATCATAGATTACACCACAATTACCTCATAACCACAGAAAAGTAAATTGCTACTGGGGAGATAAGATAATTATTATGACAATTATGATTGTATGCTATATACACAGCTATAGATCTAGCTAGTATAATAATATAGCTAACTAGCTAAATATGAAAAAAGCAAAAGCTATATATCTGCTCTGAATTTACCCATTAGATGCTGCTTGTTGTGTCAGTGGCTCGAGCGCTCTCTTCTGTGTGCTTGACAATCTTGTCACCTATGGAAGAACCCATCACAGTCGACACAAAATTGGTCTCTTCCGCTACCACAGTCCAAACAGTTGACACAAGCAGTTAGGTCACAAAGGTAGCACATCTGGTTGTCCATTGTCAGTCAGCAACTAATAGACCCGATAACGGCTCGAGCCTGGATAAACACGTGAAATTTAGCAGCAAGCACCCTGCAAAAAGGAGGGAAGGCTGATTTTTAGAACGACATTTTACATTATGCGCATGCGCAGATTCATCGCGAGCATGCGCAGTAAAATTCCAGTGTAGTAAAAAATTTAATATCTTCTTAGTACAACGCATAAACTTATATTTAATTAATTGACGGCCGAGTAACAATAATAACATTATTATCAATTATATTTAAAGGAGAAACATAGAAATTTTCTACTGTAGAGCATCCATCAGTATGGGTCTCTTTTATGTAAAGCGGTAAGTGATACATAAGAATGTTTGACGGTGAATTGCGTCCCATCATTCTAAGTGATACATAAGAATGTCCCATATAAAAGCATAATATTAATATAAGTCCTTCTTATATGTGAAGTAGGTGGAGCCTAAAGGGTATGGCTCCTGTCATTAAACCATGGCACATAAGAATGCCCCATAATATTATTTAATTTTACGATTTATTATGGGTCACTCTTATGTGAAATGGGTGGGGCATGGGGAGATTTCTGTAATTTATTTTAGTAATTGCACATAAGATAGTCCCATATTAAAAAGGGGTCACTCTACATAAGAAGGATCCATAATATTAGGGTTCTCTGTACATAAGAAAGACCCATATAAGAAAGCACATAAGATAGTCCCATAATATTAGGGGTCACCGTCACATAAAAAAGACCCATAAAGTTAGGGGTCATATTGTTTAAAAAGTAATCTTATACCAACCCGTGCGCACAATGCCACATTGCATTACAATGTAAAATTCTACACCAGGTACATTCTCATGTAACTGAACGTCGAGGCAAAGACTCAGACACATCCAAATCATAATCACTTGACTCAGCCTTTTGATTCAGTTTGATAGGAGACCAACTGCTCGACCCATCACTGTACTTTGCTGAGATGAAATGTGAGATTGAGACCCATGATGAAAGCTTCTGGGTGCCGGTTTCCCATCGAACTCGTTCCCGCTTGAAGTCATCTTACTGAATTCTGTGCTATGTTTATGACCTATGAACAGTAACCTTCTGGAATTAAATTTTAATTTTTACTTTACTATAGGAATGTTGCGCCTGTTGTGGTGTGTTATAGCTACAAATCAATAACTAGAGCTCTGTAGAGCACATACCCCGCGTGCACATTGCACAATTTATTTTCAGTGCATGGCTCTAGTTTAATTTGTGAATTTGAGAGGAATAATGGAAATGCTGCTTAGTTGTTCCGGTGACACTTGAAACAGCCCTCCCTGCACCCAGACTAGGAAGACATGAACTTGTACCTATAATTTGTTGTAATAATAGTATAGCTATCTTACATACTGATTGGTTCCATGGGGCTTCAGATTTCGGTCACTATAGACATCACGAGCATTATTTAGAACATCGACGATCTTTACCTGTCATACGCTTGTTAGTTCTGCGCACGAGCAGAATGCACATGCATGATGCATTAATGGGCACGACGATCTTTACCAGTCATACGCTTGTTAGTTGTGCGCATGAGCAGAAAGCACATGCATGATGCATTAATGGGCACTGTCGATAGGCGTGGCTATGGTGGCCAACAAATAGGCACTATTTGTGACGCTCGTGGACCGTATGCCTCGATTTGACGCGCACTGAAGCCATTTTTCGCCGAATTCGATTGATTCGTTGTGCTTACGAGTCGCTTAGACGCCTACATCTCGAGGGTCAAATAGATGTTTATGTAAAAGTATAGAAATTGCCATGATTATATCATGGGAAGATTTTACGTGACTTGTTCCTTGGGTTAATCATGGGAAGATTTTACGTGACTTGCACCTTGATTTAATCATGGGGACATTTTACGGCACATGTAAAGAAAGCCCAGTTGCTAAATGGATTGTATACATGGGAAGATTTTACGTAAGGTCAAAGTACTTACGTAAAATCTTCCCATATAATAGGATTCAAGAACACAATAATCAGGTGAGGATTTATGTGTGGACTTTGACCTCACGTAAAATCTCCCCAGGTAAATAACACACTACACTCTGGGCTGACATTATCGAAATTTGATCCTGCCATACACAGAGACCTTTGACCTCACGTAAAATCTTCCCATATAGCTAATAGCATCAGAGAACACAATAATCAGGTGAATATTTATGTGTGAACTTTGACCTCGCATAAAATCTCCCCAAGTAAATAATAGATTACACTCTGGGCTGGCATTATTGAAATAATTAGATTCTACCGTACACAGAGAGCTTTGACCCCATGCCTATTGTAATACTACCAAGTATTTGGGGGGGGGGGGGGGGGGTCAATACAGATAGCTATAACAATAGTTAGGTACTGTAACAGTACATGTATTATCTGATAGTTCATGTGTGATAGCTAACAATATAAGATCACATGAAATTATTATATATAGCTAATAATTATAATCATTAACAGTTATCATAATGATAGATAATGAATAAGGAGTTAGCTGCTAACCGTTACATTTGTAGCTACTCAACAAACTCAAGATCCTCATCATCCAGTCCTGCATAATATAGCTACTGTTTCTTTGTCAGTAGGGAAGTAGCTAGCTATATTCCATATTTTTCTGTTATTCCATTTAATATATTACGTATGATGAAACTCAACCAGAGGCAGACAAGAACGAGAAACAGGCACACGGTAAACTTGCAATAAGCCATGGCTATGTCACATGCATCTAGATAGCTGATAGTGAGGTATATGCAGAATCCCGCGCCCACCAGATTAATTTCAAAGAGTGCATACTGGGTGGAGCTGTAGTCTCGTAAACCAGACCCCTATTCCGCAGCGCTGGGTGCATTTCATCACCAGCGTGTTCCGCAGCGCTGGGTGTATTTCATCACCAGCACGCTGGTGATGAAATACACCCAGCGCTGCGGAATAGGGATCTGGTTTACGAGACTAGGTGGAGCTGCTAAATCTGCAGAGTGGTGTCAGTGTGCATTGGCATTCAACTACGCATGCGCATGCGCAAGCAGCTGCCGCTAGCCACGCGCACGCTAATAATTCCTGGCATTATGATTAGCATCTTCGTCTCTGGTTAATTTGAACAATTTGTCACAGCACTTGGCCTAGAAACTGGCCAGTACAATGTAGCTAGCTATAATTTAATGAATAGTGTAGCCTATAATAATATGCATGAAAAATATCTGAGATTGAGCTTAATAGCTAGCTAAATGACATTGCTGTAGCTACTTACATATAGACTAATGCCCCTGCATGCAACCTAATACTCTTCTATTATATATGGTGCAGAGAAAAACAAAACACACCAGACAGGTACCCATGGTATAGGTATCTAGTTATTGATTGTCTGCCCCCCCCCCCCCCCCCCCCCCCCCGGTTAGAATTTGATTTTATGTGGATCAAAGGTCTCTGTGTACAGCACAATCATATTTCTATATTGTCAGCCCAGAGTGTAATTTGCTATTTACTTGGGGAGATTTTACGTTAGGTCAAAGTTCACACATAAATCCTCACCTGATTATTGTGTTCTCTGATGCTATTATATGGGAAGATTTTACGTGAGGTCAAAGGTCTCTGTGTATGGCAGGATCAAATTTCGATAATGTCAGCCCAGAGTGTAATCTGTTATTTACCTGGGGAGATTTTACGTGAGGTCAAAGTCCACACATAAATCCTCACCTGATTACTGTGTTCTCGGATCCTATTATATGGGAAGATTTTACGTAAGTACTTTGACCTTACGTAAAATCTTCCCATGTATACAATCCATTTAACAACTGGGCTTTCTTTACATGTGCCGTAAAATGTCCCCATGATTAAATTAAGGTGCAAGTCATGTAAAATCTTCCCATGATTAACCCAAGGAACAAGTCACGTAAAATCTTCCCATGATATAATCATGGCAATTTCTATACTTTTACATAAAGAACTGTAGGACCCATCTCGAGATATGGCGATTTTTGTGCTAACAACGACAACAAAGACGACGACGACGACACAACCGATTACTTTACCCCTCGCGCATGCGCGCGGCGCGCGGGGTAACAATAAGACAATGGGTGGGTCACTGGAGCGTGGCATGGTGCTTGTGTATCTCATCTGGTGTGCCTCATCAAGTTCCACTTATATATCAAATATGAAGGCTTAAGTGATTAATTTAATGAACTAGAATGATGACTAACTTGTATTATTAAATTTGTATTTGATAGCTAATTCAAAGAAAAACTCTGTGGAAAGAAGTTAGCCGGTGGGAAAAACACTAGTATGGTATACTTTCCTATTACTTATAATTTCCTGCATGAGCTTGCAAGCTTTCATACTAGCTATAACTATTACGTCAATGTCCAATGCTTTTGATTGTGTGGATAAAAGTATTTTTTTAGCTGTACAGTGTCTTAGTGAGGATAAGAGTAATCACTTAGCGTGTCTCACTTAAGGTGTAGCTTGAATGCCGAGTCCAGGCCCAGGGTGTTCAGAGTGAACCTTTCAGCCACCATAGTGCCCTATAGCTACTTTTAATTACTGAAATGGAAGCTGATGGAGGAATGAGCAAATTAATATCCGGGAAACAAGTGTGGTGCAAAATATGGCACAGGCTACTGCGATGCCCAGTGTCCTCATGACCTGAAATTTATCAATGGAGAGGCCAATTGTGAGGGCTGGAAACCAAGTAGCTAGTTCAGACAAGAATAGTGGTGTTGGAAAATATGGTACCTGTTGTAACAAAATGGACATCTGGGAGAGCAATAGCATTTCCACTGCTTAGCTATATGTCGCACGTTTGCACAGTTCAAGGTCAGACCCGCTGCGAAGGGACACAGTGTGGTGACATGAATGCAGGCCAGAGGCACAATGGAGTCTGTGACAAGGATGGTTGTGACTTCAACCCTTACCGCTTGGGAGACAAATCCTTTTTTGGTCCTGCAGCCAACTTTACTATTGACACTACCAAGACTTTTACGGTAGTTACACAATTCATTACATCAGACGGATCAGACATTGGAGATCTCTCCGAAATAAGGCGCCTGTGGGTCCAGAATGGGAAAGTTATAAATAGCAACAATGTGACAGTTGGAGGTCAACAGTTCAACTCAATCACCACTTGAACAACTTTTGCAATGCTCAGAAGCAAGCATTTGGGGATCCAAACGACTATGAGAAGCGAGGAGGCAATAAGACAATGGGTGGGTCACTGGAGGAGGGATGGTGCTTGTGATGAGCCTCTGGGATGATCATGCAGTTCACATGCTTTGGCTTGACTCGAGCTACCCACCTGACAAGTCACCAAGTGCCCCAGGAGTGACTAGGGGTAACTTGTTCTACCTCATCTGGTGTGCCTGATCAAGTCGAGAACCAGTATCCAAACGCCTATATTACTTACTCCAATATTAAGTATGGCGAGATTGGTTCCACTTACCAAATGTGAACGCTTAACTGATTAACTTAATGAACTATATAGAATGATGACTAACTTGTGTGATTTCCTATTATTAAATTTGTGTTTGATAATTCAAAGAAAAAACTCTGCGGAATTAAGTGGGTTAGCAGGTGGGAAATACTATAGTATGATGTCGTTTCCTTTTATTATTTCCTGCATGTGCTTGCAAGCTTTCACACTATAACTATTACGTCATTGTCCAATATTATGCTTTTCATTGTGTGGATGAAAGTGTTAACGTACTTTAGTTAGCTGTACAGTGTCTTAGTGAGGATGAGAGTAATCACTTAGTATGTCTCACAGTGTAGCACATGAACACCGAGTTCTTTAATTGACACATATTTTTGGAGAACCTCTTTAATTCCTCCATATAATGTTACAAAATTAATACTAGCGGATGAAATTCTGGTTTTGCTTACAGTGAGTGTCTACGACTCGTGAATCGCTATAGCAATAGCTTAGGGATGATTGCTTAGCTGGGACAGATACTTTTGACCCTTGAGGGCCAGTATGCATGCATCATGACCACAATACGTATTAATTTATGATCATGAGGAATTTAAATGCATACTGGCCCTCAAGAGTCAAATTTGATCTCACACCCATTGCTCCCCAGTTTGGGGTGACAATAAAGGTGTCATTGTCTTTCCATGCCTTAAGCTACCCAGGCTTTGTAAGTGCTCTTTTGTTCGTTGGACCTTCTAGTAGACATCCTCCTAACTATCTACTGTTAAAGAAGCCGCAAGAAACCCCAAAAATTAATAATCCCCCTGCATGAAAAGTGTGATGGAAATTATCTATAATATATAGTATTCTGACATTTTAGTCTATATAGGAAAGTTTCCTATATAGACTAAAATATCTTCAAAGACATACGTATTGCTGGAAATTAAGTAGCTACTGCATACCAATCATAACAAAAATTAATAAGCATTGAAATTAACAAAATAAATTGCACACAGAATAGAAGTGCTATGCATAAAAAGTAATATATTATAATATAAGAAATAATAATCATATATAGTTCTACACAATAGCTATACACTACAAAATGGCACTCTTACCTATGCAAATTCTATAATGTTATACGTAAATTATAAGTTATGTTGTTACGACATATAGATGTTCATATCACTAGCTCTGTGTTATTATTTTTCAGCAACAACATTAGCGAGTTTTATACTCTGTGATTCTTGATAGCTTACGTATTCACTCTCTGAGTGGTGCTCTTCAAGAATGTGAACATCGTCTGAGTCCACCTCAGCATTTCTTTTGATTTTTGCATGAAACCACTCAATAAGTTTCTTTGGGATCAAATTCCAGACAACAATTCCGCAAAACTCAACAAGTGCAGTAGTTATCGACAAGCTTAGTAATATCGTCATGCCTTTCTTGTTGTCTCGAAAGTAAAGATATCCAACAGCTAGTACTATGAAATTTATCATGAAGGAGCTCTCTAATAATGCAACAGACATATGCTTGTATGGCCGCACACTGATGACATAACAGAAAAGAAAAATCGAAACAGTAAGCAAAAGTAGTACACTAATTTCTGGTAGGGTGTACAGTGTGAGGGATGATACTAAAAGCAGCAGACCTTGACTAAGTAGTAGTAGTCCAAACCAGTAGTGGTGCTTATCCTTTAGAGGAGCAAAGTAAGCATCATAAAGAGGCTTGTATCGTCCGATGAACTTTAATGGTCCAAAGTGATCTACACTCCTCAGCCACTGCATTGAGAAGAGGAGAAGTGTATAGGGTATCCAAAGTAGAACAAAGCATGCTACAGCAGCCAAAAGGAGAAAGATGTGTGGATGCTGACCATATGAGTAATTCCCATCAATGGCCCATACAATATTGATAGATCCGTCAACATTTGAATCATTGTAGGTGTAGTATGTCACCAATTGAAGGCATGCAATGATAGCACGTAGAAGTTTTGAATAAGACAAGAATAGCAACGTAGCAAGAGTAGAAATGGATCGACTCTCAAACAGCGTAGATAATTTTGAAGAATAACGTAAGACCAGCAGTGTAGAAGGGGAACACAAACTGTAGCCATGCTTTTGAGTAAGCATTCATTCCACGGAAGAAACAAGTTTCGATTCCAAAGTCTAAATTGAGCCAGGCAATGAAGGTTTTGTGAACAATTAATTCTCTACCAAAATCTAATGGAAGCAGGATACTTTGATAGGCCCAGATTAAGTTTGCATAAAAGATTAAACCATTTATCATCCCCTGGGTGACTGTGAGGTTCAAAACAGCAACGATAAGGATAAGAAGGACTCCAGCAGCTGCAAAGAAAATGAGAAGTGCCAAGTTGTTACTATTTGGGCAATGAATGCAACGGGAGGATCCAATAGCCAGAGAATAATTTGTCTTGCAATTACTGCATAGAATTCCAGCACGATTTGGGGCACACTGAGAATCAGGACTCCCCAGGTTAACGTGCTTTCCGTTAGGTTTACAATAGCTAAAAGGACAATGAGTGCTGAAAAGGAGTTCTACATTGATTGAATCCTGTGCCCAAATATTGCTTAAATTCCATCTATGATAACCATTTTCATGATTCAATTCGCAGTTGATACCATTAGCTGTGAGTACTGGGTGGCACTGACAACCAGGAGGATCTCCAACTAGAATGAAGCCTGGAGGACAAGGAAGGAAGTCAATATTAATATATAATGGTGTAGAATCATAGCAGACATGGCCATCTTTCTTTATGCACTCAATATACTCTGCATAGCGTTCCACAGCTGATTTAATGAAATTTAGTGTTTCTTGTGTTATTATAAACAATACATCATCTGACTCATTTGAGTACACTGAGAAGTAGAGCACACTACATTCAGAGTTTTGTGTAATGACTTGATGCTGTTGATCAGAATGGCCAAAAGCCGAAGTTGAATTATGATATAAGAAGGATGCATAAGTATTTCCAGTTGTTGTACCTGAATCTCCTCCTACCACTACTACATCTAGTGAAAACTGCTCTCCAGGGTATGTTTGAAGGTTGATCATTGCTTTATTACACTGAGGTTTTCCATCTGCATCACAGATACAGACTCGTGTTGCATCACCTGAGACTGCTGATAAAGAGGAATCAAAATCAGGATCTAACAAGAAAATCTTTTGAAAGGCCTGTATACTCAGCTTTATTTTAGTAATAACATATACGCCTTCATAACTAGCATAAAAATGACGACTGAAAGCACATATACAACTACTATTTAGGGAGGCACCATAGATGTGGTCACCACCTTTTGCAGCTGAATTGTTGATAAATTGAATGCTATAATTACTATTATTAAGCGGTGTAAAGTCATAGTCTAATAATTGATAGAAGCACAAAGAAACGTAGTTATGTGCATCGATCATCATTTGAGGATGCACCATAAAGATTGCTCCTCCAGTATTTTCGGCATAATTTTCCTGAAAAATCACCTTAGTCTCCCTGGCAATGTTCATTACTGCTCCTACTAGCATCAGTGCTCCACCTTGATATCCCATATTGTTGTAAAACCCGACATGTCCCACAATAGTCAGGGTACTTGAAAACAGCATAATTGCGGTGGATACGCTATCAGAGAAATTGCTATCTTTAATGGTGAGATGGACATTTGTCAATATCATTGTACTCTCAATAAAAATGCAATTTGATATTGTGATATTTGTGAGTTGTGAGTTTACTACTGATTCGTCAATGTATGAATAAATCTTTAAGCCCGTAAAACTTTCTAAAATTATATTCTTAACTGTAATGGCGGTTTCAATATTACGCACTATGACCGATGCAGTGTTCTCACCATTACCAGTGATGTGTAGAGTATAAGGATTCACAGGACATCCAAAAGTAGACATTGCCATCAGTAGTGTGGGATCCTTCAATCAGAATCATTATCACGGTATTATATTCAGGCAGTCCCAAATCATCGGTGCCCAAATTGTTCAAAATATCACATTCATATCCTGATGCTGGGCAATCCACATTATGGGGTCTTACATAGTAGACAATGTTATTATCACTGTATACACATGATAAGGCTAAAAGATTCACCATTAAGATTTTGAAATTGATTATCCACTCCATGCTACTTATCATAGCCACTTAGCTTTAACAATTACTAACTAGTATGTCTTATTTTTTCCTTACTTCTCAGAGTCGGTGGTATAATATTTATTGCACTCGTAAAGTTTGTAAGATGAAGATTACAATGAATGCTGTTGAGAACTTACTTTCATAGTGAACAGTTCATCACGTTTTGGGACATATAGCTATATAGGCTACTGTGAGATTGATATTCCCAAATAATTATTTTTAAAAACAAATCATAGTGAAAACACAGAATCGATGCATTCAACACAGTAAGTGTTCATATCGATATTTCATGATGTAATTTTTACTTGGGGAAATGCAGTTGAAACTATACGAAATCCCTAAACTCTATTATGTGATACATAGCCAATATATTGTGCATTAATTTTGAGTATCCGCAATTGATAATAAGAAAACTAATATCTGACCAAAATTAAATCAATAGCAATAGATACATGGTTCAAGGTTGTGACACAATATCAAAGAAATGTGGGGGTGGTGTTAATTAAGTTGTTAATATGCAGCCATGGTCTATGTCAACAAGTTAAAAATTGATTTCTTTTCTAGGGTTCAACCACTTGGCATACATAATACTACCCCCTCCATGATGGACATCAGTACATATTCCTAGGTATACGTGGCATAAGGAAGAGTGGTCATGTTAAGTCCTGTCTAGTGCATGGTGTAGTAGTGTGCAGCTGTTGCAACTTGCCAGTCTGTGTTTACATGGCACCTACCTCAACTACATGACTGATTGCTATTCTGTGCTTTGCTGATCAGTTGTCAATGCAGTGACAGTGTAAACAGGCAGTGGCTCTCAAGTGCATAATTCAGTTGAAGTATGTCACAGAGGCTTTCAGTTTATATTATAGTGACATAGCCAGGTGCCTTCCCCCAACTCTTAGATCACTCACTCTGGTAGTATCAGAACCCTGATTGGTGCAGGGTATGTAGTCAATAGTATACCAGTACCCTGTTCAGGTGTAGGGTATGTAGTTCAATACTCCTGATATTGAACATGCACAGAGTGAGCCATGCTTTATGCATGCATGTAGCGGTAAGGGTTCTGCACTCCTGTGCATTCATTGCAAATTGCGAGTTTTTCTACATTTCGCAATTAACAGATTCACAAACATAAACATGCATGTATGCTACAGAACGGTAGGGGTCGTCCATTGCAGTTAGTGGATTCGCAATTTGGCCTGACTCGACTAGAATGCAATCATTAAACTACGCAATTAAAACCCGTCCTACGGTAAAGACTCCACCATAGCAGATATGGGATGTTTGAAATCTTAAGTAGCATCCGATGTTTAATAAATAATTGACTCAATTGAGAAATGTGACTATGCAAGAAACTCACCACAGCATGTGATGATTGGCGGCAAGAGAAGATAGATTAACTTAAGCTCTAGAATACTATCAATAGCCATGATTATCAAGGTAGCTATTAACTCTCTGAGCTGATGTCCATCATGGAGGGGGTAGTTTTATGTATGCCAAGTGGTTGAAAAAAAAATCAATTTTTAACTTATTGACATTGACCATGGCTGCATATTAACAACTTAATTAACACCACCCCACATTTCCTTGATAATGTGTCTCAACCTTGAACCACATACAGGGTACCTATGGCTACAATCTGCTCAGTAATCAAACAAATTTCTGTGCCAGGATATTAAACAGTACTATATAGCAATTACCTTATTAGCTAATTACTTTACTAATAGCCATATGAAGCTTCCTTTAATGTTATGTTCATTGAGTCTGTTGGATACTCTTTATAGCTAGCTATGTTACTCCCTGTTGACACTATCACCCCACCACCACCCCCCCCCCCTCCTTCTAGTGAACAATGAGGGCATATTAATTTTGTAATGAGAACAATTGCAATGTACGTAGACAAAGAACTCCACTTATGCTCAATACAGATAGCTTAAATCTATAGCTATAGCTATTTTGGCACATGAGGACGGTAGGTTCTCTAGGTAGCCGCATGTGTACAAGCCAGGAGAGTATGCCAGGTGGAATGGATGCATACACAACTATAGCTTGGAAACTAGTATGTAGCTATTAGGCCAAGGCTGATCTATAAGCTTAGTTTGATGTGGCCAACTCTTAGACTAGACTAGGGAATTAATCCAGTACTGTATAGATGATAATAATTATTGTCCCCCTGTGTATCTAGGTACAAGTATTCATTGACATCTTACAGTGGCTGTTGTGAATTAATAAATTCACATACTAAGCTCTACTGCAATAAATCTGATTAAAACGATTTAGCTATAATATAGATGTGCAGGGTATAGATAACACCATTGGTGATGCTCGGCTCGGTGTTCTTGCAATTGATGCTGATAACATCACTTTGCCTGGTGATCAGGGAGTAGGGGTCGTGGAAGTGTTCGTGGATCAGTACAGCGCTTGTTCTTGGTGCCCATTACATCAAAATTTAACTATCTCTCACTTGTATACCTTTCCTCCCCACCAGCTTGCTTCCAAGGGCTTGGTAGCTCAATTGGTAGAGCATCACACCATGTGTGGGTTCGATCCCCACTCAAGTCCTGAGATTTTCTTTTCTCAGAAAGAAAATCTTGGGACTTGTATACAAGTGCTACAGTAATGAATAATTATTATAGAAGATATCCACCATTATTAACCAGTCACCCACTTTACACCAGTATAGTTTACTATGGACCTGGGTATACGTATCTGTGAAATAATATTATTGTAGTGAGCTCATGCAGTATAATGACATGCTATTCAGTGTTATAGGCAATGACAAACAGTTTCTGAATCACCATTTTCACATGACGATCCTGCCAGTGATTTGTTTAGCAAACAGTTGGCTATGTTAAAGTAAACAGCTTTACATTTACATATCTCTAACTGTGCTTGTGAATTTGGAAATGTATCTAGTATATAATCAAAACACCTCTATGATTTGAAACAGTGGATTGGTGTTAATTGTGTATATTTGGAAACTTCTGTGAAACATTTGCGTCCCAAAAGGACACCATATAGCTACATGCTCATTACAGTGCCACTATATAGCTATAATCAAAGCTGCAGTTTGGTCACACAGCTAGCCATATATAATGCATGACTGAAGTACGTCAGCAAGAGAGCTATACTACCATGGAGATGATGTATCAGTTCAATTTTAAACCTTTATTGCTAATGTATATTATGGCTTCAGTTTTGTCATGCATATTAAATTTTAGTAAGAGTGAACTTTATTTTATCAGGCCTACGTATCCTAAAGATGTGATTTGTCCAAGAAATCCCTGTCAACAATTGAACTACTTTGACAGGGAATTGGGTGTGCCTAAGCCACCAGTCTCCTATGAGTTTGACACAGTGACAATGATACTCATTGAAGGCTACCATACTATTCGTGCAAGTACCTACAATTTCGGAAGCCCAGGAAATTCACGTATCATGCATATTATTTATTGGCCATGCACAAGAAAGCAACAATGTTGTAATAGAAGAATTAGAAACTGCCATAACAGTGATGGACATGATCTTAGAAAAATTTACAGCCTTGAAAGTTTATTTATACATTGATGAGTCAGTACTATGAGTAGACTCTCAAGTAACTAACATCTCAATTTTGAATTGTGTTTTGTTGGGAGTTCAATAATATTGACAAATGTCCACCTTACCATTAAAGATAGCAATTTCTCTGAAAGTACATCCACAGCAATTACGCTATTTTCTAAACAGCACTCTGACTATTGTTGGGAATGTTGAATTTTACAAAAACAAGGGAATTCAAGGAGGAGCATTAATGCTTATAGGAACAATTATGCAAATAGCTAGGAAGGTTAAGCTACTCTTTCGAGACAATAATGCTGAAAAAACCGGAGGAGCAATATTTGTTGTTCATCCTCAATCAACGATCAATACTCATGGCTATTACCATGAGTACATTACCAGGAGTGTGCAACACACACAATAGTAGTAGCTACAAACATCTCTTTCCAGATGTGACATCACAACCACCCTTGTAGCTACGTGGGCCTGAATATCATTAGTAGGTACTTAAGTTGCAACCACTGAGTTACATTCTGTATAGATGCAGCTGCAGCTAGTTACTGATAGGACAGTGCAGACATAACCTTCATGGCTTCATGGTTTTAGTGGTTGCATATTAATGATATTCTGTGATGTCAAATCTGGAAAGAGATGTTTGCACTACTATTGTGTGTGTTGCACACTCCTAGTAATGTACTCCTGATATGGCCAGACGGCGCTTATAGAAGGATTCCGCAAATCAATTATCCCGCGGCGCTAATTACCTAAGCGGCAGAAGTCGACGTACCACGCCTACTGCCACACGCTTTGTGGGCAAAAAGGCCAACTGCTGCGTGTTCGTGTTGTATTTCGAAGGTCTGATCAATAAAGCGAAGAATCGATACAAAGAGAAGCTCCAAGGGCAAGTGGATTTAGCGGAAACGGACGAAAACGAAAACGAAAACGAACGCGAAAACGAAAACGAAAAAGGAAATGGTCGTCAAGAAAGTTACAAATGTGGTATAGGTCGACGACCTTGTAAGCTTTAGATACTGTTTGGTGCATCCAGAGACTTCTCATAGGCTCAAGACAGGCTGCTCATTTGCCAGCATTATTTGGAACCCTTAGATCTGTATTCACATGTGACAATTATCTACACACCATGGGGCTAAGATACACCACAATCATGAATAACTCAATCCTGATTGTGGCAACAGATGAAAAAGAAAAGTGCCAAACCTCAGAGGGTGAGCCCCACCCCCTGGCTTGTACAGCAGTCTAAAAATCAGAGGGGCTCTGCCCCCCCCCCCCCCCCCCAATCTTATGACTGGGGGGTCAATTGCCCCCCTCCCCCCCCCAGCCCCCCTGCATGGTTCTTACGCCAGTGCTGATAGCTACTCAACATGAGATCTTGAAGAATATTTGACTTCATCTGGTAGTCCTCTAACTTTATATTAATGCATGGATGTACAGAATAGCATATTATGTAGCTAAATAGCTAATACTTCATGTACACCCTAAGAAATAATAGAATATAGCTAATATTATTGTAACTAGAACATAAACATGTAGCTATAGTTGACATTTGAAACTAACAATATTATGACATGATACCATGGATGCTGGTAGGTTATTCCAATCAGTAATGGTTTGGGGGAAATAAGAATTGTGAGGAATAGCATGATATAGCTAGCTATTCTCTAGCTGCTTTGAGGAGGTAGAGTGAGTTGTATAATATGGACAATTTCTCTGGCTTATGGGAAGAATGACAATGTGTGTATTATTATCGATAAGTTTATACATGAAGCTAAGTCTCATGGCTCTTCTAAGTTCCAGTGATGGAATGCGTAGACCATCCAGCAAACAGCATTGATAGTCAGTATGCCAGTTCTTAGAGCAAACTCTACAACCAAATTTTTGTACTTTGCGATCCTTAACGAGGTAAGGGTTCCAAACAATGCTGGCAAATGAACAGCCTGTCTTGAGCCTATGAGAAGTCTCTGGATGCACCACACAGTCTATCTAAAGCTTACAAGGTCGTCGACCTATACCACATTTGTAACTTTCTTGACGACCATTTCCTTTTTCGTTTTCGTTTTCGCGTTCGTTTTCGTTTTCGTTTTCGTCCGTTTCCGCTAAATCCACTTGCCCAAGCTACAAGCAGTCGGTCTTGGTAATCAAGACGATACTTACAAGCCTGAAAACGGCAGTAGCTCTAAGGCGTAAAACGTCGACTTCGGCCGCTTAGCTAATTAGCACCGCGGGATAATCGATTTGCGGAATCCCTCTATATTACAGTGGCGCCTAAATTACAGTAAGTACGGTAATTGGTCTGGCCTAACTAGTAGCTAAGTGCTATTTAAGCTATGACAGAAATTTGTTTGATCACTGAGCAGACTGTAGCCATACCGGATATGACTAATGGTTCAAGGTTGAGACTGTGGGGGCGACCTATGATTAAATCATGTTGCCCTGGGCTATGTCAACTACTTAAAAATCGATTTTTGTCTTGGGTTCACTGAAAGGCTTGGTAAACATAAACTACCCTCTCCATGACGGACATCAGCTCAGAGGGTTAACAGCTACCTTGATAATCATAATATGGCTATTCTAGAGCTTAAGTTCATCTATCTTCTCTCAGTGCTATCAATCATCACATGCTGTGGTGAGTTTCTTGCATGGGTGGAATGGATGCATACACAGCTATAGTTGGTAACTAGCTACTATGTATCCTGATGCCAAGGCTGATGCATAAGCTTAGTTTGATGTGAACAACTCTTATATATACTTGATTATACTAGACTAGACTAGACTAGGAAGTAATCTGGGCTTGCACTTTATATGCATCATTGGATAGCTATGTAGCTATATAGTTACAAATAATTGGCAAGGTCGATCTTGCCGCAGTGGCTGTTGTGACTTATATATTGTACATTCATATACTAAGCCAGGCCCGGCGCAACCAGTACCGTGATGGCTGGTACAGTTATGGCCGTACCACCTTTTTGTGCCAGTCATACAAGGAGCTACCTTATTCAACCGACAACTTGAACTCAGTCCATGCACTGCTTGCTAGTAGTGGTTTTGACTATTAAACGCACACCTTTGGCCTGTTGGCTCCACCCGCAAGGGGTGGTCACTATACTATATGTACTGTACTGACATCCGTGACGGGATCAAAATTTGATCGGACCTATTTCGGGCCTTGATTGCTTGTTTTTCACTAAAAATATAGCTACTTGATGGCTTGACCGATGCCAGAAAATGCCGTTGATTTCTTGATCAATTTATAGTTTAGCTACTGAGGTGAATGCCCACTTTTTATAGTATACGGGGGTATGTGAGCAGAATCAAAATGCCTAGGCGCGGGTATCAGCATAGTAGTTATAGCTATAATAGTGACCACACCTAGCTTGATCCCCATTTGGTAAGGTATGGTCACTGCATTAAACCTCAGTAGAGCTGGTGCAGGTACAATTAAATTTCATCTTAGGAGCAGTCTGAATTTTGGAAGTGGTAATGGCCGGTAGCTGCTGTGATAACTTAAGGTCACCTACAGGTGGAAGCACCCCATGCTCCCCCCCCCCCCTCCCCCCCTCATATGGCCGCACCACATTGAATTTGGTTGCTCCGGGCCTGTAAGATCTATAGACATAAATCTGATTGATTTATAATAATTATTACAGACGTGCAGGGTATCACTATCGGTGATGCTCGGCTCAGTGCTCTTGCAATTGATAGTGATGACATCATTTTGCCTGGTGATCAGGGAGTAGGGGCCGTGGAAGTGTTCGTGGATCAGTACAATGCCTGGCTTCCAGTATGCTACACCACTTCTTGGGGCAACAGTGCCGAATCCAAAGTCATCTGTAGGCAACTGGGATTTAATACAACTCATGATCCAGGTATCACGGTCTTGCTTGTAGTGTAGTAGCTATTCCAAATCCTCAAATTTTTTTGCTTGATTGTGCAAACTAGTGTTAATCCTTATTCTTATGGTTGAGGTGTCAATAAGCTTCCTCCCAATGAAGCCTATTCAGTATTATATTTTGTTGCAAGTAGCTGTATACGCCTTGCATGAATTACTTCGTACATACAGCTACTGATTTCTTACTGCATGGAACCAATGATTATAAGGTGCCCT
Source organism: Cliona cf. orientalis (assembly GCA_963930775.1). NCBI lineage: Eukaryota > Metazoa > Porifera > Demospongiae > Clionaida > Clionaidae > Cliona > Cliona cf. orientalis. The sequence continues at coordinate 4,740,818 of OZ005690.1, forward strand.
CCTATAGCCACAGATAGAGCTCTGCAGCTGTCCAACAATCTTTCATTGGATTTCAATCTTGAGTGTTCTGGATCTGAGTCTGAGCTGGCAGAGTGTTCGTACCAGTTTCTCTATGAGCACACATCCTGTTACCCTATCCTGGTCTCCTGCACTTCCTGTGAGCTATCAGAATAATACTTGGTTACATTCTGCATTGATATGCTAATGTTTTAACCTTCTAAATTACATGCAGGTAGAGAAGGTAGTATACGGCTCTATAATACTACATCTCAAGGAGAGGGAATTGTTGAGAACTGTAGAGGTGGATTCTGGCGGGCTGTTTGTGATATGAATTGGAACTACCTTAATAGTTTCGTTGTGTGTCGGCAATTGGGATTACCAGCTACAGGTATTATAAACTTCACCTTATACTATTATATACAATGTTTCAGAGCGACAATTGTCCTATTATATTGTCCGTGTCATTACATGTAGGCATGGATACGCGTCTTGGATGCGTCCAGTTGCTATGAAAGCAAGGTGCGGGCGGAGAGAAAGTCCGCACTACAAGGCTCAGGACTGTAGGGCCGTATGCACAAAGTAGAGTTGGGCCATACAGTGGCGGATCCAGGATTTCTTGAGGGGGGTTTCTATTATAATGTTGCGCGCAAAGCGCGCACAAAAATTTGGAAGCCACGCCCATTTTTGAGTGAACACCGCCCATTTTGATCGTTTTGAGCGAAACTACCAGCCCAATCGATCTGCTTTCGACAACTCGAATCTTCTCTGCGGCTAACACATGGTAAGGTGAGCCATAGCAGCAGTTTTCTTAGGTCTGTAGCGAGAGCGGGAGGTTCTATTTCCTGAAAATCAAAGCCACTCCATAATGTGCTTGTATTTCAAATCTGCCAAAGGGGGTTTCCACGGAAACTATGGAAACCTGTCTGGATCCGCTACTGCCATAGATACAGCTAGAGATGCATTGTCGAATGATGGGCGCGAAAGCACCGTGCATTTCGAGAGGCCTGCTAAGTAGGCGCTTGCGCTAGCCACCGAGTCTCAAGCAAAGCGAGAGGCGAGGTCTGTTCTTTATCATACCTGTCAGTAGTCTGGTAGCAACGTTCAAGCAGAACGAGAAAGTCGCCATTGCATACATACACTTAGTTGCTATGAGGGGTGTGGCCTCTGCAACCGCTTCCATCTGCGCATGCACACTGTTCTAATGGGCAATCTTGCCCAGGCAGGATACTGTTTGTGTATGAACTACCTGTACATCTCTATGTTACAGTTTTGTGAACATGTACTGTTAATAGATGATCATGCATACATACTAACCACATTATCCCATGATTGTGATATTAAACATGCTTGTTATATCTTTTACATAATATATGCATGTATGTGCAGGTGCTGATATTCTACTACCACGTTCATTCAGTGTGTACCACCCATTTCCTCTTGGTGTTTATTTTAACTGCGTTGGAAATGAGTCTTCGCTGACTGATTGTCGTGCTGCTGGATCATTGTTGTGCACCTTTAATAACACTGCTAGAGTTCAGTGTGCAGGAGAAACGGTTACAGGTACAGTAAACATTGAACCACCATTACAGATTAACAATAACCTAATTAGGAGTTGTCCATGCATGACGTTAATATTATACCCAGGGTTCTCCCCATGAAGAAAATTAAAGTATAGTGAGTGCATGTTGATTGGGTGGAGTTTGTGACCAATTCAGTCACTTTGGGATATTGAATGCAGGGATCAAGGTAACGCTATGAGAGCCTAGGAAGCACATGTACTAATGATATCACATAGCAGCATTCTCATTTTATGTTTCTAGGATGCGCTGATGGCGATATTCGCCTTATTGGTGGACGTCAGTCTGAGAATTTCAATGAGGGAAGAGTGGAGATCTGCAGCAATGGAGTATGGGGGACCATCTATGATGACGGGAGCTGGGATATTCGTGATGCTATTGTTGTCTGTAGACAACTTGGATACAACAGTAATCTGACCATAATATGGGACCTACAATTTTGTCCGCTGTAGCAAGCTATCCTTAGCTTAGGGGCTAGTGGTTGACCACACCCCTCCTCTATATACACAATCATGGCTAGTGATGATAAAGCACAACTATGGACGACAATCATGAATGACTATATTGATTAGAGGTCTGTTGACTGGCAGCTCCTAGGCAAGAGTTGACAGATTATAAGAGGGGGTGTGGCTAACTGGCTGTTATGTGAGGTTGTTCCTTATTGCGCAGGCTTGAATGGGACTAAAGTAAGTATAGCCTTTATACAGAATAGCAGGTTGTCTGCTGTTGAGGGGATTTGAAGTCCAAGGAAATATAATCCATTAGCTATATCGCAGGTGTCCGTTAAGCAGGGTTCCACTGTATAAATGAGTATTCTTTATTTCCTGATAGTGGCCACACCCTATCGTGATGGATTACTTGGAAGTGGATCAGGACCAATTCTCTATGCTTATCTTAACTGCATTGGGGAAGAAACTTTGCTGTCACAATGTAAAACTTTTCGATCTCTCACCCTTGGAACTGCACATTTTAGTGATGCTGGAGTTAGGTGTTTGAATGAAAGTAAGTCTGTCCATATGAGTCAATATTAATATTTACTCCGCGTGCGCGCATGCGCATCAAGGGGTAAAGCAATCGGTTTGTCTGTCGTCTGTTGTCTGTCAGCATAAAAATCGGCAAATCTCAACATCTGAGCGAGAGTAGGATCAATAAATGGGATAAAATAATGTAAGACAACGAAAAAGCACCTTATGTCTCGTTCTTATCCCTAGGCAGTACCCAGGGAAGCTATAAATCATGTAAATGTAGCGACCACGCCAACATCGGACACGCCCACCTAGTACCTTATGAAGTCTATTGCACATGCTCGAGCTCCTGGAGTCTACTGTGCATGCTCGAGCTTCATGCTTCTAATATCATTTGTGATCATGGATCTCAGAAAAGAACAAAATCGTTCGTGCATGAGTAGCAAGAGATTAAAATTCAAGGAATAGAGGCCTCTAAGAAGAGGCATGGCCATGGGTGATATTGCCATGGCACGCGGGGTATGTACATGTGCTCTATGAGCTCTAGTATTATTATTATGGAAATAAAGTTAGCATAAGCATAGGAAGATGATGTGGTAAACGGGTGCTCTAATGCCTATGTGTGCACTAAATCGATAACTTTTTAGAGCAAAGTGACAATTTGTGTGTGTTCCACTCAGAAATTTCATGGGTGCACCAGCACAATAATTATTATATGGAGAAGGGCATGACAAGTTTAAAGAGGTGCATGTGTATTGTATGGAGTTTTTCCACTTGGACCTTGATCTTTGTGGTTGCTAATTTTAATTTCAGGTCACTTTATCTGCTCTGATGGTGATATGCGTCTAGTGAATGGTTCAACAATGTTTGAAGGTCGAGTGGAGCTCTGCTATCGTGGAATGTGGGGCCTGGTTTGTGATAATACCTGGGATAGTAATGATGCAGCTACTGCGTGTCGACTATTAGGCTTTCCTCAAGAAGGTATGATCATCTCTGTACCGTAAATTGAGACTATTTTGTTGTTACAATATTTTCGGACAGCCAAGTTTGTGCAAAAAATTTAATTAAACATGCAAAATGATATTGCGGTACAGGGTCATTTGTTAATGCAAAAAAATTAATTATTGCACAAAATATTTTAGACACGAAATATTCACGATTTATGGTACTCTAAAGTTACAGGATACTACCCTTAAGGTTACGGGTGACAGTTTGCATCTAAAAATTTTCGCGAGTAACAAGCTATTTGTATCTCCACAAGGGAAGCAGCTATGAAGCTGAAATAAAAACGAAATTATAGCTAATATGATGATAGAGACAGCTACCTCAACATTGAAGCGTCCTTCCCGTCCTGAAAGTCAGGCAATGGCCGCCATTGTCACGAGCTCTTGCGTCAAGTTTTACCTAGACAAAGGAGTCTAGTCTACTATCTACAGCTTATTTGTGAAGTACTTAACTTACTCCAGTGCTGGAGTTGGTTCATAAGTTCATAGAGCCCCCACAAAGGGAAAGCTACACAAAAGAAGGTAATTTACGCCAAGCGTAATGGCGGACCAGGTCGTCAACACGGCTGTCTAGCTGCTTTCTGACAGGTGGCCTTCAAATTTACACCAACTCCAGCCCTGCCCAGATGTCTGAGTAATAAGATAAACACTTCCTTACGGTCAAAAGAGAAGCCATCTACACGAAACTTGACGCAGAGTTTTCATTTGTGGTTCGCCTTGGTATGCTCCATTACTCACTATGGGAAATGCCCGTGCGTGGGCGAACTGTCACCCGTAACCTTAAGGACACCTTTTATAGGTACTAAATTTAGTGAATTAGTGATTTACCTAATGTACCCGCGAATAATCCTCCCGAAAATAAGCCCCCCCCCCCTCTTTGACCTTCAAGTTCTTGCACAGGTATGTTTGCCTCGATTATAAGCCCCCCTCCCACCAAGTAGACTGCACATATACACGCACGCGAGCGCGTATGTATACATACGTAACCCTGCCCTTCAATTGACTTTGAGTACAAAGATGGTGGTGGCTTTTAGAAAAGCCTGTTTTGAAGTCATTCTGTTATGATGGCACTTCTAGCTTGGCGAAGACACTTACGAGCCGTTCAAGATGCTTTTACTTTCCTCTAAAGATGTACACACACGGAACAAGTCTTTTTCCCACCACCGATCCTCGTGTTGCTGTCTACTTGACAGGTCATCATGGCTCGCTGCCGCTCTTTTAGAGAAAAAAAAGCAGCAAACTCTGGATATTTCCCACGGTACGTGACCAACGATGGTGGCTAAGGGGGGGCTTATATTCGAGGGAAACTACATATTCGAAAATAAGCCCCCTCCCCAGTCTAGGTCATGTCTACTGTTGAAAAAGGGGGGGGGGGGGGGGGGGGCTTATTTTCGGGAGGATACGGTATTAATTTTTTCAACATTTATTAATTTTTTCGAATAAAATGTGACCGGATTTGGGAAAACTCTCCGTATGGAATTTTTATCAAAATCGAGTTTGATGTATGATTGATAAGCTCTATACCATAGAGCTAATCCGTGTTCAAGTTTTTGTTGTGAAGATACAGCGCTTTGTTTGCAATTGCCACCACACCCCCAATAATCGAGAAATAACGGTCTAAAGGCGTTGCTATGCATGCGTATGGCATTTCTGTATACTATGCATGAACTGGAATCAATTAAATGGCCCTGCATGGGTGGGCCATTCGAAATGAATGTAAAGATCGAGCAAGGATCGAATTTGGTCGTTGACAATGACAGCCAATTGTTCTTTGATGCCCAACAAGCTAAAAAGGTGAGCGGACTAATAGTAGTTCAATGAGTCTAGCCGTATCTAGATAGCCTCATAGGCGTAGGAATCCGGGGGGGGGGGGGGGGGAGGGGGGGGGGGGCGCGGTGGCGGCTAGGGGTGCTATAGCACCCCCACTTTTTCTGGAGGTAGCCAGGTAGCCTGAGGGCTGGGCATTGCTGAAAACTAAGGTTTTTTTTTTTTCAAGGTGACCAGAACACTAAGCAGAAAAAAATTGTCCAAAAACCACCATATAATCGAGCTGGATGCATAGTGGAACCATAAAATGCAAGCAGGCAGCCTAAATTTCAGTTTTGTCAAAAAGTTGGTAAAGGTCATCACGTTTATGTGCGCGCGTGGCCCCGCCCCTCCCGTAGCGCGTGGGCGGAAACATTGCAAACGCATGGCTTCCCTGTACAAACATATGGGAAACTTCAAAGAGCCGTAACTTCATTTCTAAGGCGTGAATCAAAATTCTTTCAGGTCAAATCTCTAGTTTCGACCCATTCTGCGTGCCCATATAAAAATTATGTCCCCAGATGCTCCCAAATCCCCCATGAATTACATTATTTAAGTTTTGTTTTTTTTTCTACTTAGTGTTTAATGTCTATAATACTTTATGCATTTCAATATGCACAGGATACACAAGTAGCAATAAGCTAATAGCAAAGTGCACCCAAAACTAAATAAAGATAACTATGAGATAGTAGTATGGTATAATAATTAAGACTATTGTGAGCGTAAATGGTACTTAAATGAGTGGTAAGAGGTAGACAGATTAATGATATCCTTAGGTAAGGAGTTCCATAAGGAGGAAGTATGAGGTACAAAGGAGTAAAAATATGAATTTGTGCGAGCAAATGGGACTTGGAGTTCAAGCTGGTGTGAACAACGGTTTGGCTGTGTTAAGTTTCGAAGCTTAAATGTTTCTGCTGGGAAGTATGATAGTTTGTATAAAATTCTATACATTAGCCCGAGTCTGACATGTGTCCTACGTTCCTGAAGTGGCTGAAGGTGGAGGAGTTCCAATAGAGTATCATAGCTCTCATCCCAGTGTGCTGTAGCGATCCTGCAAGCAAATTTCTGCACGTCTTCCAGTGCCTTCTTGTCCTTTTCAAGATGAGGATTCCACACATGGCAGCCGTATTCTAGGTGAGGTCTTACAAGCGAGAGATACAACTGTTTTAGGACATCCTGGCTTACATTGCCGTAGAACCTCCTGTATAACAAGCCAAGGACTTTCCGTGCTTTGAGACAGATAGAGGAAATGTGAGATGACCAAGATAGATCAGCAGTAAGAAGAAGACCAAGGTATTTGTAGCTTTCTACTTGTTCTAGTGTACCATTATTTAAGACAAGTGCATGATGGGGAGTAGTAGGAGTCTTCTTTCTAGAGATGATCATACTTTTACACTTCAGGCTATTCAATTGGAGGTAATTATCTGAAGACCACTGCTCGATGGCCGTAATAGACTGCTGAGCATCAAGATAGTCGTCTGAGCAACTGATACTATGATAGAGGAGAACATCATCTGCGAACATGTTAACGATTGAACTAGGATGAACAATCACCCTTGTGAGGTCATTGATGTAGACAAGAAATAAAACTGGACCGAGAACAGATCCCTGAGGAACACCAGATAAAACAGAACAGCTTTCTGATTCATCTCCATCAACAATAACTGCCTGCTGTCTATTGCAAAGGTAGTTATGAAGCCAAGTAAGAATGCAGTTGTCCAAGTTCAGGGTGGATAGCTTGCGGAGTAGCGGTTCATGTGGTACCGAATCGAATGCTTTGCGAAAGTCGAAGAAAATTGCACATACATCGTTTCCTAGCTCGAGCTCTTTTAGCCAGTCGTTCGTACGTTTAATGAGGGCAGTTACAGTCGATCGGCCTTCCAGAAAACCCCACTGGTTGTTCGAGATGAAGTTAAGGGATTGAAGGTGATCCATGAGAATATTGCATATGTGCCTTTCTAGGACTTTGCTGACAATAGGCAATAATGAGATTGGACGATAACATGACGGAGAACCTGTTGAGGAGCTTTTAGGAATCGGTACAATTAAGGAGCGTTTCCACTGAGATGGTAACTGACCCAATTGTATAGAGAGATTAAACAATTTCGTTAGGGATGGAGCAATGGCATCAGCAGTGTGCTTTAACATTGATGAGGAAATTCCATCCGGCCCATTGGATTTTGTGACATCTAGTGTCAGTAGCAAGTCATGTACTTCATCTTCAGTGCAGAGTAGAGACATTTCAGTATGGTTGTTTCGATCATGGTTGCATATCAAGGTCAGAGGCAGAAAGGCAGTATTGAAACAAGAGAAAAAGAAATTGTTCAGCATACTTGCTTTTTCAGTGCTTTGTGAAGCGACAGTTTCACCTTGAGTTAGTGTAGGAATTGAATTCTGATTTTTGCTCAGGAACTTCACCGTCTTCCAGAATGCCTTAGGGTCCCTTGGATTCAGCTGTGCAAGGTAGGAATGTTTGGCAGTGCGAAGTTGCTGCAATGTTTGGTTGCGGGCCACTTTATATTTTGAAAAGTCACCAGATATTTTGGCCTGCTTAAATAGTTTGTTTCTTCTGCGCATTGCCTGAATTAACTGTTTATTCAACCAGGGCAAGTTACGTCTGGATCTCAATACTGTGTTGGGAATACTTTTATTCATGATTGATAAGAAGTGCTGGTGCCAGGACGTCCAGGAACGTTCGATGTTTCCACTGAAAAATAATAAATCCCAATTGGTGTTTTCAATAAGGCTGGAAGCCAAATTCCAGTCAGCATGATTGTATCTCCAGACCAAGCGGCCCTTACAGGGTTGTGGATGGATGCTTTTCTCCAATTCAATTTGTGTCAGTACACCGTAGTGATCCGAGTTGCACAATGATGGAAGAGTCTCGCATGATCTCACTTTGATATGGCTGGAAACAAGCACTAGATCAATGGTTGAACGTACTCCAGTGTGGTGAACGTGGGTTGGTCCCACAACGACTTGTGACATATTAAACATAGTTAAGAGATTGCACAAATCAGAATATAGAGGGTGTGATACATTGTCAAAGTTAACATTAAAATCACCTAATAAAATAAAATTATGGAAATTATTTGTACAAATAGAAACTAGATAAGAACACAAAGTATCAAAAATATATCTGGTTGAGTTAGGTGGGCGATAAAAAACACATATACAAAACTGCTCCTTGTTCGGATATACAGAAAGGGAAATAAGCTCAAGAGCAGGTGATGGTAGAGGGTGAGGTGTAACAGTAAATAAAAGTGAAACATACATTAAAAACCCCCCCCCCCCCACCATGACGATCTCTGTCTAGGCGGAATAATTGGTACCCAGGCAGTGATAGCTCATCACCTGAGATATCCTTAGAGAGCCAAGATTCCGTGATGCAAATGATATGGGGTTCATAAAGTTTGACAGAAAGGGATAAGTGATCTAATTTAGGTAAAATACTTCTTGCATTATAGTATAAAATATTTAATTTTTGCATGATATCATTGGTAGTAACATGAAGTCAATCGCTACCATTGGGAGGGGTAGGAGTATCACTAGTATCATCAGGGGAATCAATGGTAGCTGGAATTATAGTGTTACCCTCAGGGACAGCGGAGTCACCAGTACTGGTTGAGGCGGCACTATTGGTAGCTTCAATATTGGTGTTAGCAGTGCCAGCTTCACCAGTACTAGCACTAGCGGAGTCAGAAGGATCGTCATTCTGAAGAGGTGCAAAACAATGTTGCAGCTTCCAACCAGTTTGGAAGGTCATTTTGTTCCAGTTAGTCTCCAAGGACATCAGAGTCCCTTCAGTTCCAGTAATAATAAACCACCAACATTGCTTTGCGCGCAGAGTCTTAGTTTTTCGCTTAACAGTTATGGAGTTATCTGGCACAGAGAGCACGTTGTGGATTGTCGATTTCACTGTAGTAGGGGTGACAAAAGGCAGTGTTCCCCAAACGGCTCTTTTTCCAGGTACTACAGCAACCTTCCTGGACTCACGGCTCCTAGATTCTGAACTGCCTTGGCTTCTTGCATCTGTCGCAGCCTCTGCAGAAGGCTCAGATGTTCTGACAGCGCTGGTATGTGTAGCAGTGGATGGCTTCGCAGGTTTACGCTGCTGAGCGTGAGTCCTCTGAGGTCTAGATCTACGACCATTTTGCGAGTTTGTTGCGGTGGCAGCGGCTGCCGCATAGCTCGATGAGGGAAGTGGTGGTGCCGGCTCTGCAGCACGGCTCATGGATAGGTTTTTAACTGCGGCAAGTTCATTTTTCAGCGATTCTATCGTCATCTGTAACTGCTGGATGACCGCATTGTTTGCCTTCAGCGAGCAGAACTGGCACACGAACGGTGAAGAGCTCTTACGAAGAGCATCGTAGTAGGTTCTTGTGACGCCAGCGCAGTAGCGGTGAACTATACAGCCACAGTCTCCTTCGCACTTCAGGGAGTCCTGCTCCTTCTGTATCGGGTCACAGCACAGATCACAAGTTTCTTTTTTCGCCCTAGGCATGGCTTATCCGATATCCAGTTTCATTTGAGAGTTGAAATGGAGTTAGTTCATGCTTCCCACCCTATACACACCATTATGCCACTGATCATATGCTCACTTTATTATGTCAGCAAGATTTCTCTTAGAACACAGCCAATTTCTTACCATTCCAGCTAGGGGTGGGGCTTAAAATTTCACGTGCATACTATAACATAATTAGCACCTCCACCTTTGTAATATTTCCTACACCTATGTAGCCTGCTGGCAGAAATTCTAATTAGCGCCCACAGGAACAGGCTCCGGGTACGTGGGTCAAATGAAGGCTTATTTCGCCTTTGTATAGCACAACTAGCATCCGTAGACGGCAACAGTTAGAAGAAGGTGTATATAACAAAATCTGGACTTTTGATAAATTTCAACCTGAGCTACGAAAAACGCGCACTGCGCAAATCGTGCGTGGATTCCTTAAGGAAGGTTTTCCCAAATCCAGTCATAAATGTTAATTTTGAAAAAAATTGCTAAAATGAGTACCCGCTAAATGCGCTATTTCTGAAATCGGCTAAAATTTGTACCAGCAATTAATCGTAGCCCTAAGGTGTTTTTTTTATGTTTTTAAGAGTCGCCACATTTTTGCAGGTGCAGTGGCAGTTACTGGTTCTTATTTTGGCAGTGGAGAGGGACCGTATGTTTTGAGTGGCACTCATTGCAGTAAATTCATTAGACGTTTAACATCCTGTGGTCAAACTCGTATTCATGATTACACCGCTGAATGCTCACCTGGACATGATGCTGGAGTTATATGCAAGGGTATGTGATCAACACTTGACTAGCAACATACAATCTAATTTTTTTTCATCATAATTATAATAATATTGAGAGAAAGGGAGAGTATATTCAATTTCTTGCTACTCCTCATAATAATAATTGTGGGATTGATTTGACCCCCCCTTTCCCCACATGTAGAAATTGCCTTTCCCCGCTTAGTATGGGATTGTCCCCCTTGGATTTGTACCTCTATTGGCCCCCTCTTGAATATTTCTACTATGTGCTTATATACACTCTCTTGAGCAAAATCCTGAAATAAATCCTGCATGGGTGACATGAACATGGGTATTGTTTTATATCATTAACCCTCGCCGCAAAGTGTAGGCGGAGGGTTACTGCAATCGTTTGACGATTTATATCGGTCTGTCCGTCCATCGCAACCCTCCTGTGCTATATGGTAAAGGTCATCTGAGAATACGTATGCATTCGAGGTATACATGGAATAAAGGAATTGTAGTCATGTTAAGTCCTGCCCAGTGGTATAGTAGTGTGCAGCTGTTGTCAGTCTGTGTTATGTAGGTGCCTTCCCCTAACTCATATATAGATCATGCACCAAGAACAGTATGTTTAGGCGCAGGGAATGTAGTTCAGTAGTGGCTATCAGTAGGCCTGGGCCAAATATTCGTGAATAATTTTTTGAATAATAGGCAGCTTCTTGAAGAAGTTGAATAATAGGCTGTTCAACTGCTCAAGGAAGCAGTATGCATACACAATGTGTGCTTAAAATATGTACGTGTCATGTGACATGAGTCTGTGGTCAAATGGAGGAAGCACTTGAGCAAGCAAATCAGACAACTAGTTGTCGATCATTTTTGGGAGTGCTAAAAGTTCCTTTAGCCTCAGAACATATAATAAAGAGAAAATTTGCATGTAAACTAGCACTCGGCCAAAATATACGTGTATACATTCTGATCATATTCATGTTTCATTTGCATTTTGTCAGCTTTTTTAGGTAACATTCTCTTGAATAATGGGGTAGATAAGTGAAGTATAATTATTTGAATAATGGGCAAATTTAAAGGCATATTTGGCCCAGGCCTAGCTAACAGAACCCTGTTCAGGTGCAGAGTATGTAGTTCAATACTCCTGATATTGAACAGGCAGTGAGCCATGCTATTGCGTGAGTCATACATGCGTGTAGCGGTGAGGGTTCTGCACTCCTGTGCATTCATTAAATTTTTGTAAGGTTACATGTATATTGCTTTATGGCTATTCTAATTGGTAATATCTATACTGGTTTAAGCACCAATCATGGCAATATTTATGTTATATTTAGCATGCAGCCATGGTGAAGTGCGTTCAATAGCGTACAATCCTGTTGAAGTGTGTGACAACGGCATTTGGGCACGAATATGCAGTGATGGTACTAATACCTCTGCTGTAGCCAAAGTGCTGTGCAAAAGACTGTTTGGAGTTGAAAAATCATGTAAGTTATTTGACCCCTGAAATTTGATGAAGGGCTAACCTGGAGGGAATCTCATGAGTCATCTCATCCCCAGGCTCCATTCCGTGTAATCACAGTATGCATGACAGTTGTACATGGCTTTTTGAGATATCCATGCAGGATACGCTTCATCATAAATACATTATTTATTATGCAGTCCACGCCGAGAGCTGCTCATCTCCATTAAGACATAATAGTATATCTATGAAGGCTGCAGCTTTTCTCCACAACGTATCTTGCAACAAACAGTCAAGAAACATGGTACACAATTGCTCCTTCGATGTTTTGAGCCGATCACATTCAGAGCAGTGTTCAGTTTTGAATGTGGCGTGCTTTCCTCACTCCAATTGTACAGAAGGAGCTATTCGTCTCGCTGATGGTGAGAGTCTACTTGATGGAAGAGTTGAAGTGTGTGTCAATGGTCTTTGGGGAGTACTTCCTCCACCAACAGTTGGTTCACTTTATGGATATCCTTCAATAGAATTAGATAAGGCAGAAAGAATATGCAGACAACTTGGACTTCCATGGGAATGTGAGTATATGATTAGTAATGTGTGTGCATGTGTGTGTTTGTATTTACGTTGAAGTCAGGGTTCCCGAAAACATAAAATCTTGTAGCCATAGCTCAAATTACAATATTATTGATCACTGCTGACATGAAAAACAGGTTGTACGTACAGGAAGCAATAGCAAAATTTGGCTTCTCAGTCCAGGAACTAGTAGCCAAAGTGAAGGATATAGTAGCAAATGGATAATTTGGCTGGTGTGTGCATAGGAAACCCCAGGAAGTACAAATATTAGCATAGGATACTAAATGTCAACCATCTAATATCGACTCCCAAATTAAACGTACTATTCGTCTCGCTGATGGCGAGAGTCCACTCGAGGGAAGAGTTGAAGTGTGTATCAATGGATTTTGGGGAGCACTTCCTCCACCAGAAATTGATTCTATTAGTGGATATCCTTCAACTGAATTAGAAAAGGCAGAAAGAATATGCAGGCAATTTGGATTTCCATGGGAATAATATGAGTTACATGTGTATAATAATGGTACAAAACCCTCAGCCTAGAGTGTATGTGTTCAACGTTATTGTTGCTAGATCTCGTATCAAAAAATTTAAGTTTTAATGACTTAGTTGAAGTTACTGCTAGAACATTGAAAGTTGCCCAATCCAGGATGGACATTTAATAGAGCAAATCATATTGATATTTAGTAGGCCTTATTTTTGAATACACGCAGAGTTTTCTTAATCACTACCATAGCACCACACTTTGGACACTGCTTGACTGGAGGCATGATTACTCAACGCTTTCAATGGACACTTACACAAAAACAAAGTATGACAGTACATATTATGGTAGCTACAAATTACGATACTCACAGAAACTATTCAATCCAGTAGCAGACACCCAATGGAGTAGTTACATTTTCACGTATAATAATATTATACCAAACTTTATAGCTATCATTATGGTTTGCACATGCAATCATTGAATTGGGTGATATGGGTACTTGCCTTACAAAGCATCATATTCGACTATTAGTACAGTATTATGAGTACCATATAATTGTGCTCATAAAATTATTTAATTGCAGGGGCTACACCATTGACAATTCCAGGCAATTACCCTCATATTATGCTATACCATAGTGAAAACCATCACTATAGACCTAGTTGTTCCCGAGGGAGTGCATTTGGTGTCTTATGCCAGGGAGATACATCCAAACCAAAAGAATGTCAGCATCTTGATGTTCGTCTCGTCAATGGAAGCAGGAAAACAGAAGGAAGACTCGAATTCTGTGCCTATGGTTACTGGTCTAATCTTTGTGATGACTACTCACCCTCCTTATCCTATTTGCTTGAGACAGGTAATGCGTGGCCTTTGAAAGCTCCAAACTTAATTTGTCGTAAACTTGGATTTCCAACTGAAGGTAGCTTGCTTCCACAATTCTGATTATCCTTAGTTATTACACAATAATTCTTGCAGTGACGCTGTACAGATCTATTGGAACTCCATTTGGATCAAGTCCTTTGTTGCTTCCAAGTGTTGGTATTCGTTGCCATGAAAGTTGTTGTTCTGTTCCTGGGATCCAGGATATAAGTGACTGCCAGATTGTTAACCAGTCCAACTTTTGTCCTGTTAGAGACAGATTTGGAATCTCATGTGGAGGTATTGATCTTGTGTATCATACCACAATATTATTATGCATAGGTCTAAGAATATTGCACCTTAGACAACTACAGCTCTGTAGAACACATGCTCCAAGTGCTGTATATATTCGCATCCTTCAGTTCATCTATTTGCGCACAGTGGGGAGGCATGGGCAAAAATACATGAGGGTAGGGTTGACAGGCATGGCCAAAAAACACAGCGTTTGTGACACTCGTGGGCCTCACCAAATGTTTTGAAGTATAATAAAGGAAAGGATTAGTTTTGTTGTGTTTACAAGACACTCAGATGCTCAAGATCTGGCAATTTTTACAAAATACCGATTGCTTTACCCCTAGTCCACTTTGTTAATATTGTCATGCAGAAAGAGAGCAGTACAAAGTAACGATTGAAGTTGATCCTGCTCAAGAAAGCTATGATATTGGAACCCACGTAACCCTCAGATGTATTCTACCACCCTCACTTCAGAGTTCTCCTTTCGTAACAATTGACTGGAAGACGACTGTTCCTAATATGCTACCTTATGTTCTCCTACGCTATGGGCTTGACAGATCTAACATATCATTTGTAATACCTTCCCATCATCCAATGTCAGCTAACTATTACTGCTCTGTAAAAGCAGTGGAAAATCCCAATACTGAGGTGGTTAGACAAAGAATCAACATCAAGATTAAAGGTGGGATAAGAGTAACAGCTAAGTAGAAATTTTTGTCAGAAGAATATTTTTGCCTACTTCACTACCTGCTGTCACTTGTGAAATTTAATTTTATCCTCTACTAATGATTGTAGATAGGATATGGGGACCTTTACTGCATTGGTGAAATTATTCTGGCAAAAATTTCCACATATTATAGTATTATGCTACATGGCATTGTATGATACATCAACAAAAAGTAGTGGTTTTTCCTCCGTATTACATGTATGAATTGAATAATTATTATGCTAAGTATGTATGACTGCTTTTAGCTTTACTTCAAAGGAGCAATATTGATGAACATATCGAAGTTGAGGAAGAAGGCAGTGTGCGCCTCCAGGTTGAGACACCCAATATCACCAATGTTACTAGATTGCTCTCTGAATTAACATGGTATCATAATGGAACAATCATTCTATCTGACCCCAATCCAGACAATCGGAGGATCACTTTCAGTGATGACAAGAAAACACTCACAATTTCTAATTTTTCATCTACCGATGCTGGAGTATACAAAGTTCAATTCAACAAAATTGATGTGCAGCCTTACAATCAAACTTGCAATGATGAAGTTATTTCTCTCCTCAGAGGCTACCCAATCCTTGCACCTGCTGTATACTGTATCAATGTTAATCCCTGTACTAGTGAAGATTCTACAACTAGACAAGTTCAAAGAGTTAATGTACGTCGACTGAACTTTAATTTAAGTGATGGATTGACATTAGTGGCAGGTGGAATAGCCAATAACGCTGAAGAATTTGAGCATTTGTCTCTCAAATGGTACATAAATGGAAGATATATTTACTTTCCAAATTATGATTATCAGCTAACTTTAAGGCAAAGACAATATCCAACTGTCAGTCAAGAGCTGCAAGTTATTAATAATGATTATTATAATTCAGATTCTGAAGTAGTTTTTGAAGAGACAGGGAGATACGAAGTGGCATTGACTATTTATATTTATGATCCTGACTCAAAATGCCAGGCCTATTATGGTCAATTACTTGCACCTTATAGAGCCAGATATCGTGATTATGATTATGAAGTGCCACTTTCCTGGGGATATATTGATGTCGGCTATCACAAAAGTAAGCATTTAATAACTTGAAGGATGTATAGTATAATATGACATTGTATAGATGTGGACTTCTACTTTAACACTGATAAGAACACTACTACTCGGGATGAAGGTGCTACTCTTACCTGCCGAGCTAGCATTGGATTTCCTCCATTTTCCAAGCTCACTCTCATCAAGAACCAACAGACAGTGGCCAACTCATTGAATGGAATGCTACAGATAAACACAAAGAGTGTCCATGCAAATCCTTTTGTATCGTATATCTGTCAGTTAAATGCCTCTGGGGAGATATTTGAGGAATCGACACTTGTGAAAGAACAAGGTTCATGCTTGCTCAGTTGTGAAATAAAATTAGCTTGATAATATGATTGTATGCATGTGCATTATTTAGCTATTTTAACATTAAATTTTCAGTGAACTTTAGGGTGACGATTGAGTTTGATAGTCAAATGGAAAGAATTTGTGATAATTCAACCGTAAGTTCAATTTAGTTATTGGGGAAATATCCCTGAAAATTAATTGCACTATGAATTTTTGATAATTGCACAGGAATTTATAGAACAAGCATTATTCTCAAAAATCAGTACAGAATGTCGCTGCAACTTCAGCAGAGATGACTTCATTGACTCGAGCACTGACTGCGAAGACAGTGGCAAACTTACATACACATCAACCATAGAATATTCAAACAATGAAGGTTCTGAAACTGCTTCTATCATCTTTGACAGACTCACTAATCAAGTCCCCTTCTCTTTGGTGGTGAAAGGAATGCTAGTTGGAGTTGTAGCAGTGGATTGCACCAGTTGTAGAAGTTCCCTACAGTCTGACGATACTAATAACTCTTTCTCCCCAGCAGCTATGAGTGGCTTGTTCATTGGTGGTTTTGCCACTGGTGCATTCACCGTTCTCATCACCGTTGTCATCGTGATAATTGTTATGTGAGGGACTAGCTAAATTTGCTGTCATGATCATAGAGTCAGTAGACTCTATAAGTAGGGATGGTCCGGATATGCCATATGTGAAATACATTACAAAAACGTTAATAACTTAAAGTAACTTAAACTTTAAGATTTTTAACTTACATATTCACGATCTATGCCAGAATACTTATCTATCAAGCTCCAACACATTAAATTTCATGGAAATGATCAGGTATGCCAATAGCCAATTGTCATTCTTTCTTTCATTCTTTTTCATTACTACGGCTAACTCAAGACTCACTGGACGGCTCACGTTACTTCTTATAATAATTATAAATCCATTCTATTTTGTAGCGGGGAGTGCAGTATCACACTAGTTTTTATTATCATGACAATATTACGTAATGGTGAGTTTGAACAGTGCATTCGACGATTGGGTGTGTCGTATACGCCATTTTGTCACATAGTGTGCATGCTCATAATACGTTACCATGGTGAAGTCATGTGACAGGATTTCGTTGGAGTGCGTGCTGGTGCCGTGCACCACCACATCGATCACGCGGGCGCAGCCGCAGACCTAACAGAAGCCCGAGAACGTGCTATAGGTAGCGATTCCGGACGCCTAATTTTTCGGCTCGATGGTGCAAACTGGCGGCAATAGCAATTTACATGTTTAAAGCTTCCACTCGGTGAGGCCTATTCAGCGATACGTGTTTTTGTTGAAAGGTTGAAGTGTGCCCAATTTACGCGCCGATTATTGTTTTTCCATACATTTTTCCATAGAGCTGAAACATGTGCAAGGCGTGTACTCAATCGATTTGCTTGTTTCGAGGCTTAAATGGAAGAGACTTTTCTAAGCATTCTTGAGGTTTTTGTTTTTGTTGTCAATACCCTCCGTTGCTAAGTTATAATGTGCCTAGGTCGATCATCCGGAATCACTACTATTGGCTACGAAATCGAACACTTATTGAGTGAACCTTTTTATAAAAACTAGTAAGTTTATTATTGATAGCAGCTTCTCTGGGCCTGGGAACGAGGCTAGTCACTGAGCTGACTGTTTATATGCCGAGATATAGAGCTCGCCTATATGGTGGCTGCAGTACAGTATAAAATTTAATGACGACATACTGAGGGGTGTGGCAACGACTCGCATGCGCTCATCTTTGGCTCATCATGTGCCATTGCACCATTGAAAATGAAGTTAGCAGTTAATGAGATATTATAGGTAGCATTGATGAATTGCACTAAAGAGGAATAAAAAAGAACAGAAACAAGTTTAAAAACAATAAAATTGAAAGATGAAGTATAGGGATGGGAGGACCAAAAGTACATAAACAAGATTTGTAGGGATAATCACGTCCACTATACATCCCTACGCTTGCATGCTTTTTGAGTAGGTGCAGGAATAAATTAACCAGACAGTAATGCGATAGTTAATCCCCCCATGTATGCACCCCTGCGAGCCATGACTTGATAACATGAATTTCTCTCACTGAGTTAAGGATAGCACCAATGAATCACCATCAACAGGCACATGATAATCAAGAAAAGCAAGCATAGGGATGTATAGTAGACATGATTATCCCTACAATCTATACTTTTTGGCCCTCCCGTCCCTACTTCATTTTTCAGTTTCATTATACTTGTTACTATAGAATCAGAGCAAACAAGCATCATCATCCAAATGCCAAGGAGAGTATGCCAGATGAAAGTGAGAAGACTTCTAATGAGTACGCTCTTGTAGCCCAGTGTTCCAAGGTTGACTGAGAAAGATAAACAATTAAAGAATGTAACTATTCCTTCCAAGCTAATACTTTTGATAATAGCTATAATACCTAGCTGCATGATGATAATAATAATAATAATAATAATAATACTATGCACATGGTATACAATACGTTATTCTATTGCTCCTCTCTATTATTATGTGTGATCTAAAGATATTGCATAACTGATAGATCTTGAAGCTTAATTGCAACACTCCACCATTCCCTCCAGTTTGTGATGCTAAAATTTTGGTGATGCTATTTTCGTCCGCTTATACTTATGCAGTATTCATATAATCAAACATAACATTTTGCAAAACTAATTAGAGTTTTTTATGAGGGTGGCATTTCTCTTGTAGGCAAGAGATGCATTAAAGTGTCAACCAGTCAAAGTGTCCACCTACAAAAACATCCTATATATACTCAACAATAATAATACTAGTAGTATACCTACTAGCTACCATGACTACATCCAGATAATAGTAATGTTGTGCAAGCTACGTATACTTAGCTCCATAAATGTTATTGTTGTTATGATTTTGGTCTTATTCATCTTTTTACTCTTGGCCACAATAGCTTTCTATTACAGCTCCTTACCTATTTGTATCCAATCCCCCTAGCCTATCATCTACTTTTCAATGTGTCCCAGCAGACTGATATCACTATAAGTGACAACCTGGTGTAGCCAAATAACATTTATCATCTATATATACTCAACTTTAAAATTATGTTTCCTATAATTGAAGTACTGAGAAGTAAACCTAGTGGTCAAACACATAGATCTTCAGTTAGACCCCTAATCTTGAAAAAAATGCGTTTCATGTTTAATGATTATTTTTTTAGTTGATGACCCTGATGAGTGCACCTATTAGGTCTAATAAAACACTCAACATATTAAGTATCAATGCCAATCGCATAACTCTCCATCCAGGCTATACATAATATTTATAGCTCCATGGAATTAGCTATCAGTCTTGGATTGAGAAATTGACTGCAAGAATTGGTGAATTCTCTCCTGTGCTCATTTTTGCTGTGGAGAAAGCCCCCCCTGGATGAAAATCCTTCAATTTTATCATTGTATCTTATACCCATTGCCCCTTAATTTTGGGGATAATAAGGGGCAGTTGTTCTTCCATGCCTTATGCTACCCAACCCAAAACCCAAACCTACCGCAAGAAATTTCAAAAAAGAATAACTCGCCTGAAATTTTGATGGAAGTTAGCTAGTCTAGGAAAGATCTGTTGCTGGAAATCAAATGCTTACAGTATGCCAAGCGAAACAAAATAAGCATCAACATATTATTATTGACTAACTTGATTATGCAGAATAGGAGTGCTATGCACAAAAAATAAACTACCTGTACAAGAAATAATCATAATTATTATAGTTCTACACAATAGCTACACTACATATTTTAATGGCACTCATATCTAGGTGAATTCTATTAGTTCTATATTATATTATCGTTATTATGCTATGATAGCTAGATGTTCATATTATTAGCTCTGTGTTATTATGTGGCTTTTTCAGCAACGACATTAGCGAGTTTTATACTCTGTGACTCTTGATAGCTTACATATTCACTCTCCGAGTGGTACTCTTCAAGAATGTGAATATCCTCTGAGTCCACTCCAGCATTTCTTTTGTTTTTTGCATGAAATCGCTCAATCAATTTCTTTGGGATCAAATTCCAGATAACAATTCCACAAAACTCAACTAGTGCTGCAGTTATCGACAAGCTTAGTAATATCATCATACCTTTCTTATTGTCTCGAAAGTAAAGATATCCAACAGCTAGTACTATGAAATTTACCATGAAGGAGCTCTCCAGTAATACAACGGACATATGCTTGTATGGCCGCACACTGATGACATAACATAGAAGAAAAATGGAAATAGCAAGCAAAAGTAGTACACTAATTTCTGGTAGGGTGTACAGTGTGAGGGAGGACACTAAAAGCAGCAGACCTTGACTATGTAGTAGTAGTCCAAACCAGTAGTGGTGCTTATCCTTTAGAGGAGCAAAGTAAGCATCATAAAGAGGTTTGTACCGTCCAATGAACTTTAGTGGTCCAATGTGATCTACACTCCTTAGCCACTGCATTGAGAATAGCAGAAGTGTATAGGGTATCCAAAGTAGAACGAAGCATGCTATGGCAGCCAAAAGGAGGAAGATGTGTGGATATTTTCCGTAAGAATAATTTCCATCAATTGCCCAAACAATACTGATAAATTTGGTAATTTTTGAATCATCATAAGTGTAGTATATCACCAATTTAAAACATGAAATGATGGTGCGCAGAAGCTTTGAATATGACAGAAAGAGCAATGTACCAAGTGTTGGAACAGATCGACTACCAAAGAGTTTGGACAATCTTGAAGAAAAGCGCAACCCTAGAAAGAAGAGAGTAGCAGTGTAGAAAGGAAATATAAATTGTAACCACATTTTTATGTAAGCGTTCATACCACGGAAGAAACAAGTCTCAATTCCAAAATCTAAACTGAGCCAGGCAATGAAGATTTTATGAACTATAAACTCTCTACCAAAGCCTGACGGGTACAAGATGCTTTGAAAAGCCCAGCTTATGTTTGCATAAAAGACCAAACCGTTTATCATACCCTGAGTAACAGTGAGATTCAAAGCAGCAATGATCAGAACAAGAAATATTCCTGCAGCTACAAAGAAAATGAGAAGTGCCAAATTATTATTGTTCTGGCAATGAATGCAACGAGAAGATCCAATAGCCAGGGAGAAATGCTTTTTGCAGCCACCGCATAAAATTCCAGCACGATTTAGGACACACTGGCTGTCTGGATTACTGACATCAATATCCTTTCCACCTGGGTTGCAATAGCTAAAAGGACAGTGTTTGCTGAATAGGATTGATTTACTTTCATTGTTGTCTACTGCTTGTATCCAAATGTGGGTTGAATTCCATCTATGATATCCATTTGATTGGATAAATATACAGTCAACACCATTTGCTATGAGTACTGGGTGGCATTGACAAACAGTAGGGTTTCCAGATAGAGTGAAGCCTGGAGGACAAGGAAGGAAGTCAATATTAACAAATAATGGTGTATATCTTGATTCACAGTCAATGTCAATGCCATAATAGCTCTTTAATTCTATACACTCTATGTAGTAGTTCCCAGTTGATAATTTTTTCGTTGTAAGAAACAGTATATCATTAGACTCATTTGAGTACACTGAGAAATGGAACACACTACATTCAGTATTTTGTGTAATCATGTCAATTTGATGTTGTTGATTAGAAAATCCCAATATAGAAGTTGAATTTTGGTACAAGAATGATGTGTAAAAAACCCCAGTTGTTGTACCAAAGTCTTCTCCTACCACCGCTATATTTAATAAAAATTGCTCTCCAGGGTATGTTTGAAGGTTTATCATTGTTTTATTACACTGTGGTTTCCCATCCGCATCACAGATACAGACATGTGTTGCATCACCAGAGACTGCCGATAATGATGAATCAAAATCAGGATCTAACAAGAAATATTTTTGAAAGGCCACTGAACTATTCATTGTAATAATATTTAATGATATGTACCTCCATCTATGGCTCCACGAGTAATGTGATTGAAAGCACATACACAGCTGCTATTCAGAGAGGCACCATAGATGTGGTCACCACCTTTAGCAGCTGAATTTTTGATAAATTGAATACTGAAATTGTTATTGCTATAGTCATAGTTCAGTAATAATTGATAAAAGCATGAAGACACGTAGTTGTGTGCATTGATTATCATTTGAGGATGCACCACAAAGATTGCCCCTCCAGTATTTTCGGCATAGTTTTCCTGAAAAATCACCTTAGTCTCCCTAGCAATGTTCATTACTGCTCCTACTAGCATCAGAGCTCCACCTTGATATCCCCTATTGTTGTAGAACCTGACATGCCCCACAATAGTGAGGGTACTTGAAAACAGCATGAGTGCAGTGGATACGCTATCAGAGAAATTGCTATCTTTAATGGTGAGGCGAACGTTTGTCAATATCATTGTACTCTCAGTAAAAATGCAATTTGAAATCGTGATATTTGTGAGTTGTGAGTTAACTACTCTTTCGTCAATGTACAAATAAATCTTTAAGCTCGTAAAGCTTTCTAAAATCATATTCTTAACTGTAATGGCGGTTTCAATATTACGTACTATGAATGATGCAGTATTGTCATCATTACCTGTGATATATAGAGTATAAGGATTTACTGGACATCCAAAATTGTAGACATTGCTATCAGTAGTGTGGGATCCTTCAATCAGAATCATTATCACAGTGTTATTTTCTGGCAATTCCCAATCGTCGGTGCCATAATTGTTCAAAACATCACATTTATATCCTGACACTGGGCAATCCACATTATAGGGTCTTACATAGTAGACAATGTTATTATCACTGTATACACATGATAAGGCTAAAAGATTCACCATTAAGATTTTGAAATTGATTCTCCACTCCATGCTACTTATCTAGGTCTTATCCTTTCCTTACTTCTCTGTGGATTATTGCACTTGTAAAGTTTATAAGATATTGTACTGAGTAAGTTTGAAAGATATAGATTACACCGAATGCTGTTGAGAACTTACATTCATAGTGAACAGTTCATCACTTTTTTGGGACATAGGCTACTGTGTCTGAGATTGATATTCCCAAATAATTATTTTTAAAAATAAATCACAGTGAAAACACAGATGCATTCAATGCAGTAAATGTTGATATCGATATTTCATGATGTAGTTTTTTCTTGGGGAAATGCATTTGAAACTATACGAAATCCCAAAACTCTATTGTGTGATACATAGCCAATATATTATGCATTTGAGTATCCACAATTGATAATAAGAAAACTGATATCTGACCAAAGTTAAATCAATAGCAAGCAGACCCTATTAGCTATGTATTATGACATTGTAGTAAACCAATCTTGGATGTGCATCAAGGCTTAAGACCCCAAAGGAGGAAAGGCATGTAGCTGCCTTACTTTTCTGTAGCTATAGCCAGTGCAGGACAATATCATAGATCCCAATTGCTAACAGATTCCTGTATGGACAATGTAGATTAGGTAGTTAATAGGCAAAGTGTAGGGTTTAGGGTTTGGGTTGAACAATAGGGTCGGTATTGCTTGCGTGGGTTACCGTAGGCCGGGTTTTAATTGCGAGTATCTATTAAATGCGAATTGTGACATTCGCAATCAATAGATTCGCAAACATCAATATTCGCGTATACCATAACATGGTACAGGGTCAACATTCGCAATTGTTAGATGTCGCATTTTTTAAAACTGCAATCATTAAACTACGCAATTAAAACCCGTCCTACGGTAATTGGGAAATGGGTTTCCAAGGTCATACAGAAATAGTAACAGATGGTCTCTGGCATGGGTTGCACTATGTATAAGATTAGTTGAGGATTTAACCCTATATGAATTTTACCAGGCACCAAATTATTATGCTCAGCCTAGCTATTCTCCTATAGGAGTCTATAACAAAGTATCAGTACATAGCTATAGTCACAGGGTATGCCCACAGCTGTTGCCACAAAAATTGGTTTATACAAAGTTTGTAGCCATACAAGTGAAATGGTACAAGGGTTGATGCATTCCATTACCAAAGGTGGACACATCAAAGAAATAGGTACAAAGGTTTTGGCGAATATAGTTCACTACTGTGTGATGTAACATCAGCTCAGAGGATCACTAGGCAGCTAATACTGTAGGTCGGGTTTTAATTGCAAGTATCTATTAATTATAATTTCTATATTTCGCAATTAATAGATTCGCAAACATAAACGTGCACGTATGCTATAGTACAGTAGGGGTCGTCCATTGCAGTTATTGCAGTTATTGGATTCGCAATTTGGCCTGACTTGACTAGAACGCAATCACTAAACTACGCAATTAAAACCCGTCCTACGGTAAAGACTCCACCATAGCAGATATGGGATGTTTGAAATCTTAATTAGCATCCGATGTTTAATAAATAATTGACTCAATTGAGAAATGTGACTCTCCTGACTTATAATAATATGTACACATGTGGCTACCTAGAGAACCTACCTTCCTCGTGTGCCAAAATAGCTATATATAATATTATAGATTTAAGCTATCTGTGTTGAGCATAAGTGAAAGCTCTTTGTCTACATTGCAATTGTTTTCATTACAAAATTAATATGCCCTCATTGTTCACTAGAGGGGGGAAAGTTAAAAATTGATTTCTTTTCTTGGGTTCAACCACTTTGCATGCATAAAACATCAGCTCAGAGACAGTTAGTATAGCTACCTTGATAATCATGGCTATATTCTAGAGCTTAAGTTCATCTATCTTCTCTTGCTGTCAATCATCATATGCTGTGGTGAGTTTCTTGCATGCCAGATGGAATGGATGCACACACTGCTATAGCTTGGTAACTGGTATGTATCAGGCCAAGGCTGATCTATAAGCTTAGTTTGATGTGGCCAACTCTCAGACTAGACTAAGACTAGGGAATTAATCCAGTACTGTATGCATGATAATAATTATTCTCCCCCTGTGTAGCTAGCTACAAAAATTCATTGAGATCTTGCAGTGGCTGTCGTGAATTAATAAATTCACATACTAAGCTCTATTGCGGCCATAAATCTGATTAATACGATTTATAATAATATTATTATTATAGATGTGCAGGGTATCGATATCACCATTGGTGATGCTTGGCTCAGTGCTCTTGCAATTGACACTGATGACATCATTTTGCCTGGTGATCAGGGAGTAGGGGCCGTGGAAGTGTTCGTGGATCAGTACAATGCCTGGCTTCCAGTATGCTACACCACTTCCTGGGACAACAGTGCCAAGTCCAAAGTCATCTGTAGGCAACTGGGATTTAATGCAACGCAGATCCAGGTATCAGTTTTCCTTGTAGTGTAGTAGCAATTCCAGAAGCTCAAATGCTTTGGCTCGATGGCGAGATTGGTTCCATTTACCAAATGTGAATATCTATTATTAATAAGTGATTAACTTAATGAACTAGAATGATGACTAGCTAACCTGTGTGATTATCTATAAAAGATAAACTCTGAGGAATGAAGTGGGTTAGGAGGTGGGAAATTGCTAGTACCATAATATAGCCAATTCCCTATTTTATTATTTTCTGCATGCGCTTGCAAGCTTTCATGCTAGCTATATCCATTATGTCATTATCCAATGTGCTTTTCATTGTGTGGATAAGGTGTTAACTTTAGTTAGCTGTACAGAGTCTTAGTAAGGATGAGAGTAATCACTTAGCGTGTCTCACCTAAGGGGCCTTGATTGATAATTAATTTTGACCTTTAAGGGCCAGAATGCATTCATCATGACGACAGTAGCTACTGGTGTAAAGTGGGTGACTGGTTAATAATGGTGGATATCTTCTATAATACTTTATAATTATAAACAACTTGTTTTGTCCTCCAAATTTCCGCTAAAGAGGTCCAAACCAGTGATCCGAAAAGTATGGCGTTATGATCTTGCCGAATTCGACCGAGCTGCTGAAATGCTAGACGCAATCGAGTGGTCCTCCTTGCTGCCAGATGATGTGGACTCCTACTGGTCATGTTGGAGTAACTATTTCTTGAAGATCATGGAATTATGTATTCCTCACCCTGTTGTCAAAACGAAGCAAGATGTTCCTTGGATGACACGGACCATCTCAGAAGCGATTAAAAAGAGAAATGCACTTTTTCGTAAAGCCAAACGCACAGGCAAGCAATCAGATCGTGAAAAATTTAATATTCAAAGAAGTAGTACTATTGCGGAAGAGTAAGCAATCTTTTTTCAATAGACTTAATGATGCGGATGCCAAAACCTTTTGGAAAACAATGAGATACCTCAATAACCAGCAGACATCCATCCCAACACTGCAGCATAATGGTTCCACAGCTAACACAAGCTCAAGCAAAGATGTTGTCTTAAATAACTATTTTTTTGGTTGTTTTAACAGTAGCATCTCCCCGCTGGCGAATACGGATTCTACTTTTAGCTATATAGACCTTAATCCCAGCAGCTGCCCCAATAAATTTCTTCTCACTGAGGAACTAGTCTATGATCTACTAATTAATCTTGACACTAGTAAATCTACTGGTTGCGATGGCATCTCTGCTAAAATGCTCAAGTTCACAGCTGATAGTATCACTCCCTCGCTCACTGTTCTGTTTAACATATCCATTTCTACTGGAGTGTTTCCTTCAGAATGGAAAGTGGGTAGAATTGTACCCGTTCCCAAAGGATCTAACAAAGAATCACCATCTGGGTATAGACCTATCTCAATCTTACCTGTAATAAGTAAAGTTCTAGAACATCACCTTAAAAACATCATTGAGGATCACCTGCGGACATTTGCCCCAATCTCGCCAAAGCAATGGGGTTTTATGTCCTCACGCTCAACTGTGTCTGCACTCATTAATGTTGTACATAACTGCTCACAGGCTCTTGATCAAGGATATGAAGTTTGCGCAGTGTTCTTTGATATAAGCAAAGCATTTGATACAGTTCCACATCTACCATTGCTGGAGACCATGGAAAGATTAGGCCTGGATAAGTACCTATTGAGATGGACTTATAGCTACCTTCTCCACAGAGAGCAGTTTGTTGGAGTGAATGGATGTAACTCTCACTCTCTACCAGCTATTTCTGGAGTACCGCAAGGCTCTGTCCTTGGGCCACTGCTATTCATTTCATATATAAATGATGTCACAACCGTTGTCTCCAGTGATAGTGATCTGAATCTCTTTGCAGATGACATTGTTTTATATCGTGTGATAAAGAATCCTGCTGACTTTGACCAGTTGCAATCGGATATCAACTCAGTGTCTTCATATATTTCAGGGAAGCACCTGAAATTCAATGCTAGCAAGTGCAGACAAATGTTTATTTCGAGGAAAAAAGTGAATTCGCTCAAGCCACCGTGTTTTAAAATTGAAGGAACTGCCCTTACACGTACCAACGAGTACAAATATCTGGGTGTAACAATCACATCCGATTTAACATGGAAACCTCACATCACCAACATTTGTAATAAGACTAGAAAATTAATTGGCTTATTCTATAGACGTTTCTACAATAATTGCAGCTCCCAAACTCTGCTCCAACTTTATCTCAGTTACATCAGGCCACACCTTGAATACTCCTCAGCTGTATGGAATCCACACTTAAAAGGTGAAATCGCTGACATAGAGAGGGTACAGAAGTTTGCCCTTAGAGTTTGTTTAAAGTCCTGGGATCCACTTACAAGCTATAATGACCTGCTTACAGCGGCAAAGCTTCCAACACTACAAAGCAGGCGAGACCAATCCAGCATCTGCCATCTATTCAAAATTGTTAATGGTCTTACAGATTTTCCGAATACCCCCATTAAGCAATGCGAGTTCCACTATAACTCTAGATCTGCAAATTCAGCAGCATTGTCAATTCCATATTTTCATACATCATCACACCAAAACTCCTTTTCCCCTGCTACTATTACTAAATGGAACCACTTACTTGTTAATCATGAGTTATCCAAGTGTAACACAATTGATTCATTTAAGTATCACTTATCAAAATATGTTTCTTAATTTATGTGGCTGGTATGTACTTTATTCACAGTTAGCTAACTCTATGTTATAATATTTCCTGGATGCATTTTGTATTAGCTCTATTTATAGCTATTATGTATCCATGCATAGTATATGCAAAACAAATTATTATACAAAAAACAATTATAGTGAAGGGGGTGGCTAGCCACCCTATCCAGCCTCGCTGGATCAGCCCCTAAGATTCCAGATTCGAGTATTCTGCAAGATTAGCTAGTTGTGTGTGTGCGTTTTGAGAGTATCTATAGTATTTACAGGAACAGCAATGTAGTTTAACTTATGGCAGATGTAACCAAAGATAAAGTAGATCAGTTCAGTTCCAGTCATCAGGGGAGAACCCGATCTGATCCTCAGGTTTCAGTCTCATTAATCTCCTGACACATGCATGGTCAGCTACAGAAAGGTCGGGACCCTTAACATCATAATTAACTGTGGTGTACTCAAAGCATGTATGTATGATGTGCGCATGTGCATGTGTGCTGTGTATGACACTGATTTGCATTAGTAGATGCTTACAGTGGGTCATGATAACACTACTAAGTATTAATTTTGTGTATCCTGCATATATAAAAGTTTCACTCGATATGAAAACTTGATATTTATGATAATAGTAAGTAGTAATCATGATGAAAGTATTATTTTAAGTATCTACTACTTGCATGCACATTTATTAGGCCACTCCAAATTAATTAGTTGTTTCTCATCCCCCCTTGATTTCCGCCCGCATGTATTTCCACCAGCACCAGCACAATACAAAAGTATACCGCCTCTATTTTTTGGACCGCTAAACTTATGGTTTTGACGACCATTTCCCATCAAACTTGTAAATAAACGACCATTTCCAGCCGCCCGCCCGCATCAGTTTTTGGGCTCAGGGGGGACGAGAAACAATGAATTAATTTGGAGTGGCCTTATAAAAATCGGTCATCGGTCGACATTAGCGCTGTTGCAAATTACTGGGCGGTCGACAACAGGTGGAAACGGTCGCCAATTCATAAAATCATGGATCACTCGCTCATAGTGACCTGCAGAAACGAGATTCATACATGGTAAGTGGTCGTTTATTAGACAAATGAATTATCTACCGAATGGATTTTGTTCGAGGTTCATAGCTAGCACGTACAGAGCCCGAGTTACAGTCCCGAACGTCTTAGACGGTCGAGAGTTGATGACTTACGCTATAGTTTAATACTTGATATGGACCTGGGTATACGTATCTGTGAAATATTGTAGTGAGCTCATGCAGTATAATAACATGCTATTCATTGTTAGCTATAAGCAATGATAAACAATTTTCTGAATCACCATTTTCACATGATGATCCTGCCAGTGATTTGTTTAGCAAACAATTTTCCATGTTAAAGTAAACAGCTTTACATTTATGCTCGTGAATTTGGGAAATGTATCTAGTAGCTAATCAAAACACCATTATGATTTGAAACAGTGGATTGGCGTTAATTGTATATATTTGGAAACTTCTGTGAAACATCTGCGTCCCAAAAGGACATCATGCTCATTACAGTATCACTATAATATTATAATCAAAACTGCATGTTGGTTACACAGCTAGCCATAGTGCATGACTGAAGTACATCAGCAAAAGAGCTACTACCATGGAGATGATGTATCAATTCAATTTTAAACCTTTACTGCTAATGTATATGGCTTCAGTTTTGTCATGTGTATTGAATTTTAATAAGAGTGAACTTTATTTTATCAGGCCATGGACAAGAAAGCAACATGTTGTAATAGAAGAATTAGAAACCGCCATAACAGTGATGGATATGATCGTAGAAAATTTTACAGTCTTGAAAGTTTATTTAGCTATACATTGATGAGTCACTCTCAAGTAACAAATACCTCAATTTTGAATTGTGCTTTTATTGGGAGTTCAATGATATTGACAAATGTCCACCTCACCATTAAAGATATAATTATAGCAGTTTCTCTGGAAGTACTCTGACTATTGTTGGGAATGTTAAATTTCACAAAAACAAGGGAATTCAAGGAGGAGCATTAATGCTTATAGGAACTATTATGCAGATAGCTAGGGAGGCTAAGCTACTCTTTCGAGACAATAATGCTTTTCTGTATACTCGAATATGGATGAGGATATACTATTTTTTTTAGCTCAAGAAACACAATTTAATAGGATAGAAAACTATATCACGTATGATAACAACGGAAATTTGTCAGATGAATATTATTATTATGAAGACGATATTGCTGATTTTTTTCTACGAAATTAACATAAAATTAAGGCATACACCACTTTTCATTTACATCAACTTTCTTCCCTGTCCCCCAGGATTTGCTCTACGTGGAGAACCTCCAGGTTGTCAGTGCCACCCAGTACTCACAGCCAACGGTGTCAATTGCATATTAAATAGTTTTAATTGGTACCATAAGTGGAATTCAACCAACATCTGGATTCAAGTGTTGGACAACGATGCACTCCAATTAAGTACACATTAATTGTCCCTTCCGCTATTGCAAACCTAGCGGTAAGTACATCAAATTGAATAGTTCAGACACACAGTGTACTTTGCATCGTGCTGGGATTTTATGTGGTGGTTGCAAGAAGAGTTACTCTCTGGCTATTGGATCTTCTCACTGCATACAATGCCCCAGTAACAATCATGTGTCACTCCTTATCTTGTTTGCAGTTGTGGGAGTCGTTCTAATTCTGGTCATTGCCATTTTGAACCTCACGGTCACCCAGGGGATGATAAATAGCTTAATTATCTATGCAAACATAATCTGGGCCTATCAAAATATCCTGTTTCCAACTCGCTTTGGCAAAGCATTAGTTGCTCACAAAACTTTTATTGCCTGGCTAAATTTAGACTTTGGAATCGAAACTTGTTTCTTTCGTGGCATGAATGCTTACTCAAAAGCATGGATACAGTTTGTGTTCCCTTTCTACACTGCTGGGCTTTTTCTTCTAGGGCTACGTTATTCTTTGAAGCTGTCTACACTTTTTCAGAGTTGATCCATTTCTACCCTTGTTACATTACTATTATTTTCTTATTCTAAACTTTTACGTGCTATCATTGCATGCCTTCAATTCAGTGGTGATATACAACACCTACAATGATTCAAACGTCGACGGATCTATCAATATTGTATGGGCCACTGATGGGAATTACTCATATGGTCAGCATCCACACATCTTCCTCCTTTTGGCTGCCATAGCTTTGGATACCCTATACACTTCTCCTATTCTCAATGCAGTGGCTGAGGAGTGTAGCTAGATCACCTTGGACCATTGCATGAAGTTCATTTGACGATACAGGCCTCTTTATGATGCTTACTTTGCTCCTCTAAAGGATAAGCACCACTACTGGTTTGGACTACTTCTACTTAGTCAAGGTCTGCTGCTTTTAGTGTCATCCCTCACACTGTACACCCTACCAGAAATTAGTGTACTACTTTTGCTTGCTGTTTCGATTTTCCTTCTCTGTTATGTCATCAGTGTGCGGCCATACAAGCATAATATATCTTTTGCATTATTAGAGAGCTCTTTCATGGCAAATTTCATAGTACTAGCTGTTGGACATCTTTACATTCAAGACAACCAGAAAGGCATGACAATATTACTAAGCTTATCGATAACTGCTGCACTTGTTGAGTTGTTATCTGGAATTTGATCCCAAAGAAACTGATTGAGCGATTTCATGCAAAAATCAAAAGAAATGCTGAGGTAGACTCAGAGGACACTCACATTCTTGAAGAGCACCACTCGGAGAGTGAATATGTAAGCTATCACTATTCACAGAGTATAAAACTTTTACTATTACATAATATCACAATAACATTATATTATAGCATAATTTGCTTAGAGGTAAGCTTAGTGAAGTTATGTAATGTAATAATAAGAGTGTTGTTTTGTGCATCATATTATTGATTAATAATAAAATTTATTTCCATAATTAAGGCCACATTTTCCTTCTTCAAATATCTTGGATAAACCATGTTGGCAGCAGTGTTGCTAGATATAGAGAGGGGATCAACAATCCACCCATGCATGATCACCAAAGCCTTGCACCTAAAAAAGGGATTAGTGTTTGACTGTGCACACATAGGGAACTTCAAATTAAGGCTGCCTCTACGTTTCTTTGATGTTTCTACCTTTGCACATCGACCTTTGCACCATTTCACTTGTATGGCTACAAACCGTATGTAAACGAATTTTTGTGGCAACAGTCATGGATAGCCTATTATGCATGTACGTAGTTAGCTTCTTTTGAATGTAGTTCACTACTGATGTAACACAGATTGGCTCAGCTCCACCACCCAACACCACCCCCCCCCCCCCCCCCCCGACTGGTGTGTTTAAGTGAAATGTTGCATAATTGACTCAATCAAGAAATGAGGCTCTCCGGCCAGGCTTATATAAGTATGTACACATGTGGCTACCTAGAAAACCTACTATCCTTGTGTGCCTATTAGCTATAGCTATAATATAGTTTAAGCTGTCTGTGTTGATCATGAATGAAAGCTCTTTTGTCTATATTGCAGTCGTTCACATTACAATTATATGCTGTCATTGTTCACTAGAAGAGGGGGGTGGTGGGATGATAGTGTCAGGCATAGCTAGGTATAAAGAGTATCCAACAGACTCAATTAATGAACACAACATCAAGGAAGCTTCTGATATGGCTATAGCTATTAGTACAGTAATTAGCCAACAAGCTAATTCACTAGCAGTGCTAGTGCTATACTTAGTATAGCACTAGCACTGCTAGTGAATCAAATTTCTGTCATAGCTAATACTAGATCAAATTTCTGTCATAGCTAATACTAGTATTAGCTATGACAGAAATTTGATTCATCACTGAGCAGACTGTAGCCATAGATATGACTATATAGCTAATGGGGTACGGTTCAAGGTCACGGTTGAGACTGTGGGGGCGGACTATGCCCTGGGCTATGTCAACAACTTTAAAAATCGATTTTTTTTCTTGGGTTCAAAGGCTTGGCAAATGATATGAAACTACCGTGCCTCTCCATGACAGATATCAGCTCAGAGGGTTAATAGCTACCTTGATAATCATGGCTATTCTAGAGCTTAAGTTCATCTATCTTCTCTTGCTGTCAATCATCACATGCTGTGGTGAGTTTTATGGGTGGAATGGATGCATACACAGCTATAGTTGGTAACTAGTATGTATCCTGAGGCCAAGGCTGATCTATAAGCTTAGTTCGATATGATCAACTCTTGAATACATTATACTAGACTAGACTAGGCTAGGAAAGTAATCTGGGCCAGCACTTTATATGCATCATTAGATATCATTGTAGCTAGCTACAAAAATTTCACAAGGTCTTGCCGCAGTGGCTGTTGATTCACATACTAAGCCAGGCCCGGCCGCGGCAACCGGTACCGTGATGGCTGGTACAGCTATGGCCGTACCACCTTTTTGTGCCAATCATACAAGAAGCTACCTTATTCAACCGACAACTTGAACTCAATCCATCTGCGGCACTGCTTGCTAGTAGTGGTTTTTCTATTAAATGCACACATTAGACCTGTTGACTCCACCCCCAAGGGATAGTCACTACAACCGTGACGGGATCAAAATTTGATCGGACCTATTTTGGGCCTTGATTGCCTTTTTTTCACTATGCCAGAAAATGCCATTGATTTCTTGATCAATTTATAGTTTAGCTACTGAGGTGAATGCCCTCTTTTTATTCTATACGGGGTGAGCAAAATCAAAATGTCTGGTCGCGGGTATCAGTATAGCAGGTATAGCTATAATTATTATAGTGACCCCCCCTAGCTTGACACCATTTGGTAAGGTATGGTCACTGCATTAAGCCCGAGTCAGTATAGGTGGTGCAGGTACACTGATTAAATTTCACCTTAGGAGCAGTCTGAATTTTGGAAGTGGTAATTGCCGGTAGCTAGCTGCTGTGATAGGGTCACCTACAGGTGGAATACAGGTGGAAGCACCCCCTCCCCCCCCCCCCCCTCATATGCCATGGCCACACCACATTGAATTTGGTTGCTCCGGGCCTGTAAGCTCTACAGCCATAAATCTGATTGATTTATATTAATTATTACAGATGTGCAGGGTATGACAATCATTGATGCTCGGCTCAGTGCTCTTGTAATTGATACTGATGACATCATTTTGCCTGGTGATCGGGAAGTAAGGGCTGTGGAAGTGTTCGTGGATCAGTACAACTCCTGGCTTCCAGTATGCTACACCACTTCCTGGGGCAACAGTGCCGAGTCCAAAGTCATCTGTAGGCAACTGGGATTTAATACAACGCATGATCCAGGTATCACAGTCTTGCTTGTAGTGCAGTAGCAATTCCAGATGCTCAAATTGTGTGGCTTGATTGCACAAACTAGTGTTAATCCTGATTCTTATGGTTGAGGTGTCGATAGATTCCTCCCAGTGAGAGCTATTCAGTAATGTGTGTATTTTGTTGAATTCATGGTTGAATATACCTTGCATGAATTATTTGTTGAATATACGTATATAGAGCTATACTGGTTAACCCTCACCGCAAAGCGTAGGCGGAGGGTTACTGCAATCGTTTGGCGATTTTTGTCTATCCATCCGTCCGTCCGTCGCAACCCTCTTTTGCTAAATGGTAAGGGTTGTTATAGAGAAGGTACGCATTCCTAGGTATACGTGGCATAAGGAAGAGTGGTCATGTTAAGTTCTGCCCAGTGGAGTAGTAGTGTGCAGGTGTTGCAACTTGCCAGTCTGTGTTTATATGGCACCTACCTCAACTACAGTGACTGATTTCCATTCTGTGCTTTGCTGGTTAGTTGTCAATGCAGTGACAGTGTAAACAGGCAGTGGCTCTCAAGTGCATAATTCAGTTAAAGGATGTCACAGAGGCTTTCAGTTTATATAGTGACATAGCCAGGTGCCTTCCCCCAACTCTTGACTCGAGTATCCAATCCTGTTTAGGTGCAGGGTATGCATGTAGTCAATAGTATACCAGTACCCTGTTCAGGTGTAGGGTATGTAGTTCAATACTCCTGACTCCTGATTCTGATATTCAGAACATGCACAGAGTGAGCCATGCTATATGCATGCATGTAGTGGTGAGGGTTCTGCACTCCTGTGCATTCATTACCCCGCGCGCATGCGCAAGGGGGTAAAGTAATCGGTTGTGTCGTCGTTGTTAGCACAAAAATCGCCATATCTCGAGATGTGGGCGTCTAATCAACTCGTAAGCACAACGAATCAATCGAATTTGGCGAAAAATGGCTTCAGTATGCGCCAAATCGACGGATACGGTTCACGAGCGTCACAAATAGTGCCTTTTTGTTGGCCATCATGGCCACGCCCATCGACAGTGCCCATCAATGCATGATGCATGCCCATTGGCTTTTTGCTCATGCGCACAACTAACTAGCCATTGTAGCCACACCTATCAGCTCGACAGTGTCTACTAATGTACATACGCGCGCGTAGTATGATTATTTATGTATGCGCTAGTGCTTGGAATAAAATTCCCAAGCAGGAGAAATTTAACTCAGTTCATCGAAGATGGAATTGAGAAGGGAGCGAAAGCGTTCATTGAAAGCTCAAGAAATGATCGAGCTTGAAACTGAAACAAAAAAGGCTAAGAAGGATAGGTGAGTGTAGCTACCTTACAGATCTTAATATCATGATTTAATATTGTAGCAGCTGTGCTGCTGTCTCGGGATTGTTGACCTATATCTGTACCACTGAATTATTGTTTATGTAAACATTGTTTTACTTTAATGTAGTCACAGACATTTCATGCTGTCAAGTAGTAGCCCTGTAAGGGTCATCACTTTCCTATAAATAGCTGCTATACTTTGTTGGTCAATGTCAATGTGTGTCAGTTCAGGCTGAATCATTATCTATTGCTGCCTACACTACAAGTCCAGCGCTGCTTACGTTATAAGTACGCTACATTTGGTGTCAGGAGTGGGATCCTCGTATTAAATAATGGAGACGAGATCCCAGAGCAAGCAGCAGGAGGAGCAGTTCGCTAAGCTTATGGCTGTGATTCAGCAACAGCATGCTGAGCAGAAGCAGCAATTTGTAGATTTCACTACTCAACAACAGGACTTGGTGCAGAAGCAGAATGAAAGATGGGAAAGTCTTGAGAAGCGGCAGCACCAGGCAGATAGTGCTGTTGAAGCACTTCAGAATGATATTGCATCTCTCAAGAGTGTGACGCAGGATCGTCTAAGGGCTACCGAGGAGGTGCAGTCAAAATTAGTGAAGGAGCTGCATGTGACTAAGGACACTCTACGAGATGAGCTCTTGGGGGAACTGGAGACCAGGTTTACCACCAAGGAGCAATTGGAGTCCGCTATCAATAAGAGTAGTACTCGGAGTAGCCCGCTAAGTGTATCTGCCCCTAAATTCGTTCCCTCTTCCGACGTTGTACCTGGACAAAGTGCAGTCCATCAGATACAGCGCCCACAACCCTTCGCGGGGGATGCACCGTGGGACGCATATAAATTACAATTTGAGATGCTGGCAGAAATAAACAAGTGGTCAGAGGATGAAAAGGCCAGTTTTCTCGCCATCAGTCTTAGAGGGCCAGCACTAACAGTTCTGACAAATCTACCCCCCGAGGGACGCCGCACTTACACTGTCCTGGTGGCAGCATTGGATAAACGATTTGGAACTGCACACCAAACCGAGCTGAACAGGATGAAGCTGCGAAGCAGGACAAGAAAATCAGACGAAAGCTTGCAGGAACTAGCTGGAGATGTTGAGCGTCTTGCTCGCCTGGCCTATCCGGATGCAACAGATGATATGCTAGATATTATTGTCCGGGATCAGTTCCTTGATGCATTTCGGGATGAAGATCTTCGGCTCAGGGTGAGACAGAGTCGACCTACATCCGCAAATGAAGCTCTGGAACGGGCCCTCGAGTTGGAGTCATATCAACTGGCCAATAGACATCGCAGCAGGACTGTTAGAGAGGTCCAGTTGGAGCAACACATTGATGAGGGTGAACACCCTGTAAACAAGACTGCAGTGGATGTAGGCTCTCTGGAGAAACTACAGCAGT
The DNA here is from genome assembly GCA_963930775.1 of Cliona cf. orientalis. Classification (NCBI taxonomy): domain Eukaryota; kingdom Metazoa; phylum Porifera; class Demospongiae; order Clionaida; family Clionaidae; genus Cliona; species Cliona cf. orientalis. The sequence goes on from OZ005690.1 coordinate 4,778,187, forward strand.
GTCTACTTGAGGCCATCCAGCGTTGTTCTGAGCAGACTGGTGCAGCTATGGCATCCAGGGATAATTCTGTCCGTGGCACGAAGACAAAAGGAGTGTACTGCTGGGGTTGTGGTGAGGAAGGGCACATCAGACGGTTCTGCAGGAAGGCACAGGAGAAGAAAAAGCTCACCGGAGTGCCCACAACAGTGAAGCAGTCGGGAAACGACCAGTAGCCGGGCTTGAGGGGCAAAGCTCGGCTATTTTTTCAAGCCCCTTCTGAATCAAATGAGTGTATTTATGAAATTCGGTCTTTGGCTGGGTCCGAAGACAGCCCCGTGGTCTCGGGTACTATTGATGGTAACCACTGTATTTTTACTATTGATACAGGAAGCACCATTACGATTGTCCGCCCTGATGTCCTACCCAGAGAGAAAAAAGAAAATCTGCAACCTGTCTCTGGGTGGTTACGCACTGTGACAGGAGAGAAGGTTCCTTTCAGAGGGAAGAGTGAATTGACGATGCAAATTGGTTGTATTAGAGCCACACAGCACATTTGGGTGGCTGACATTCAAGAACAGTGCATACTGGGCATGGATTTTCTGCGACCACACGGATGCCTGGTGAATTTGGAGGATGACTTCCTTAAGATCAGTGGTGAAGAAGTACCCCTACAGAGATCCCGACCGGCAGATAAAGTCCAAGCTTGTTTCAGGGCAATTCTGGAGGAGACAGTTGATTTGCTACCCCATGCAGAGTCCATTATCCCAGCGAGAACAGAAGGACTATCACATATTGGTGAGAAATGGGGAATTCTAGAGCCAACTGTTGAGAAATCGTATGCCTCGGATGGGCTGATGATTGGCAGGACTCTAGTCAATCTACGGGAGACTTCAGTCCCTGTACGGGTGATGAATCTCAGCGACAACCCGAAAAGAATCAAGAAGGGTTCGGTGATAGCTGTGGGTGACACCGTACAGAGTGTTATTGGCTTACAGTCATGCCACAATGCGAGAATTGAAGATATCGATGATGAGGTACCGGAGCACTTGCGGGAGTTGTACCAGCAAAGTATACTTAAGCTCAACCCTAGTCAACAGCAGCAAGTCCGCACTTTGCTTTGTGAATTCTCTGATCTATTCTCTCAGGGACAACATGATCTCGGGAAAACTGATGTAATACAGCATCAGATCAATACTGGGGACGCAACACCTCTCAGGCAACCTCCTCGGAGAATGCCATTGGCAAGGAGAAGAGAGGCCCAACAAGCTGTGGAAGAGATGCATAAAGCTGGGATAATTGAGCCATCCTCGAGCCCATGGGCCTCCCCAGTAGTACTGGTTCGGAAGAAAGATGGCACCACGAGATTCTGTGTGGATTACCGGAAATTGAATCATGTAACAAAAAAAGACTCGTATCCACTTCCAAGAATTGATGATACACTGGAAGCTCTTGCAGGTGCCAGATGGTTTTCTTCATTGGATCTAAAGAGTGGGTACTGGCAAGTACAGCTGCACCCAGATGACAAGGAAAAGACAGCATTCTCAGCAGGAAGAGGGCTATGGCAGTTCCGGGTCATGCCATTCGGGCTCTGTAATGCCCCGGCTACTTTTGAACGCCTAATGGAGCAGATACTGACCGGTCTTCCGCTAGCTGTCTGCCTAGTGTATCTTGACGATATATTGGTGCCAGGACGCACATTCGAGCAGCAGATTGGAAATCTTTGGACGGTTTTCATGCGACTCAAGGAAGCAAAGCTCAAGCTGGCACCGAAGAAATGTTCACTCTTTCGGGAAGAGGTTAAGTTCCTCGGTCATATAGTCAGTGCAAGCGGAGTGGCAACTGATCCGGATAAACTGTATGCTGTGAGCACTTGGCCGAGGCCTACCAATGTCCTGGAGGTAAGACAATTTCTGGGTCTATGTTCTTACTATAGGCGCTTTGTTGCCAAGTTTGCTGACATTGCTCAACCTCTTTATCAGTGCACAGAACGAAACCAACCCTTTGAGTGGACAGAAGGAGCTGAGCACGCTTTCAATCGTCTAAAACAAGCACTTACAGAAGCTCCAATCCTAGGATATTTTAGCCAACTGGCAATTATATACTGGATGCAGATGCAAGTGCCTTTGGCGTAGGAGCAGTTCTTTCACAGGTGCAAAAGGGAGAAGAGAAAGTGATTGCATACTTCAGCCGCCAGCTCAGTCGACAGGAGCGTCAGTACTGTGCAACTAGAAGAGAGTTATTAGCCATAATTCAAGCCACAAAGCATTTTCATCATTATCTCTATGGCAGAGAATTCACTGTACGAACAGATCATGCAGCATTGAAGTGGCTTTTGAACTTCAAAAATCCTGAAGGGCAGACTGCCCGCTGGCTGGAACATTTGCAGCAATACAACCTCACCATAGAACACAGGCATGGAGAAAAGCATGGGAATGCCGACGCTCTCTCCAGGCGACCCTGTCTCCCGGATGCATGCAAGCACTGCTCTAAACAGGAAGCCAAGGAGATCCAAATGGATTCAGAAGCCTGCCGTGTATCTCAGGTCTCGCCTTTCTGGAGCAACAAAGATTTGCAAGGAGCACAGATGGCAGATGCTGATATTGCACCAATTGCAAAGTGGCTGTTGAAGAGTGAGCACAAGCCAGCCTGGCCAACCGTGGCGTCACACAGTGGATCAACGAAGATGTACTGGGCCCAATGGTCAAGTCTCCGGTTGCGGGATGGAGTAGTTTACCGACTTTGGGAAACCCCTGCAGGAGACTCTGTAATCTGGCAGCTGTTGCTCCCGAAGACACTACGGTCAGAAGCACTCTACCAGCTGCATAATACAAGTACTTCAGGACACCTAGGAATCTCGAAGACATTGGGTAGAGTTCGAGAGCGTTACTATTGGATAGGTTGCCGTCAGGATGTGCAACGTTGGTGTCGTAATTGTGATACATGTGCCTCTAGAAACGGACCTCAGAAGAAAAGAAAGGCTCCCATGGCCCAGTACAATGTGGGCAGTCCCATGGAAAGAATTGCAGCAGATGTCTTGGGTCCACTTCCCACAAGTGATTCTGGAACAAATACCTACTTATTGTAGCAGATTACTTTACAAAGTGGACCGAAGCTTTTCCACTACAGCATCAGGAGGCCACAAAGGTTGCTGAGGTCATCGTAAAGGAAGTGGTGAGCCGGTTTGGTGTTCCGTTGTCACTACATTCAGATCAAGGACGCAATTTTGAGTCAGCCGTATTTTCTGAAATGTGTAGCCTCCTTGGGATAGAGAAGACGAGGACAACGCCACTACATCCACAGTCGGATGGAATGGTGGAGAGGTTCAATAGAACTCTTGAAGCCCAGCTGTCAAAATTTGTAAGTGATCATCACAGAGACTGGGATCAACATGTACCCTTGTTGATGATGGCATATCGGACAGCAGTGCATGAAACGTCGGGCAATACTCCAGCCAAGCTTATGCTCGGCCGAGACCTCCGTCTACCTGTGGACTTGCTGACTGGCAGACCTAATGATGAACCGCTTTCCGAGGTAACTGACTATGCAATAGACCTCCAAGAGAAGTTGGAGAGGGTTCATAACTTTGCCAGAGAAAATTTGAAGCTCAGGAGTGACAAGATGAAGGAATACTATGATGCTAGCTCACAAGAGGAAACATTGAACGAAGGGGATCCAGTGTGGCTGTACAATCCTACACGGAAGAAGGGTCTTTCTCCGAAGTTGATGAGACCATGGCAGGGCCCCTACGTCATTGTTAAGAAAATCAATGACTTAGTCTACCGCATTCAGTTGGGAGTGAAGTGCAAGCCGAAAGTGGTGCATAAGAACCGATTATGGAAATACACTGGCAATAATGTGCCCAGTTGGAATATTAGGGGTACCAGTGACCGCAAAGCTAAAGCTTCTGAAACGAATATAGATGCAGTGGAGGTGCCAAGAGCAAGCCAAAGCAGGCCACCGTTTACTGACAAAAGTAACTCTAACCAGACAGTGGAGCAGAACCAGGCAGTGAAGCAGAACCAGGCCAAGGACAATGTATCTCAGCAACACTTGAACAATGGACTTCGGAGAAGCTCTAGGCCCAGGCAGCCCCCTGCTCGATACGGACAATAGAACTCTTGAATTCTTAAAAGTTGGAGGAGGATGGTGTAGCAGCTGTGCTGCTGTCTCGGGATTGTTGACCTATATCTGTACCACTGAATTATTGTTTATGTAAACATTGTTTTACTTTAATGTAGTCACAGACATTCATGCTGTCAAGTAGTAGCCCTGTAAGGGTCATCACTTTCCTATAAATAGCTGCTATACTTTGTTGGTCAATGTCAATGTGTGTCAGTTCAGGCTGAATCATTATCTATTGCTGCCTACACTACAAGTCCAGCGCTGCTTACGTTATAAGTACGCTACAATATTATGCCACTGGCATTCTGTGTACAGTAGGAGACGGCAGTTGGCCTCGTCTATGGCTACTATGCGTCAGTCCGCTGACTACACAGAGAGAGAAGCTCACGCTATGGCTACCAAACGTCAGTCCACTGATTACAGAGAGAGAGAAGCTCAACAAAAGGCTACTAAGCGTCAATCTTTTGAGTATCGCGAAAAAGAAGCACAAGTAAAAAAGCAATGCCGTATCAAACAGAGATCTACTCCTAGCAACGTCTTGAAAGCATCTCAAGCCTTCATTGCAGCTACTAAAGAAGGCCCAGATTACAAGTGTGTCTGCTGCAATCGTTTGATGTACAGGAAAACTGTAATTGAGTTCAAGGTCACCAAATACAGCAAAGCACCTGATGACTTCACTGTTACAGTACCTGATGCTGGAACCAAACAGTGGATATGCAAAACCTGTGACAATGCACTCAAGCGGGGAAAGTTGCCTGCTCAAGCCAAGGCCAATAATTTGGACCTTGAGGATATACCATCAGAGTTATCAGACTTAAATTCATTGGAGGTGCGGTTTATTTCGCTGAGGATCCCCTTTATGAAGATGGTGGCACTTCCCTGTGGCAAACAACGTGCCATTCATGGACCAGCTGTCAATGTCCCCACTGATCTTACTCCTGTGTGTACCCTTCTACCAAGGCTTCCATCTCAAATGCAGATGGTTCCAATGAAACTGAAGCGAAAGCTATGCTACAAGGGTCACTACATGTTTCAATACGTACGACCAGCTAAAGTGCTTGCTGCACTACAGTGGTTAAAATTGAATAATCCACTGTATAAAGATATAGAAATCAATGATGACTGGACAAGCAATGCTGGACAGGACGATGCTGATCTTTGGGAGGCAGTGTCAGCAGAGCAGTGTCCACAACCACCATCATCACCACCGTCAACTACTAGTCAAGCAGTGTCAGCAGAGCAGTATCCACCACCATCAGCTACTAGTCAAATGCTCATCGAACAACTGCAACTGAATAGTAAGTGATGTCCTAATTAGCTTACATTCTATGGTAACAGTGCACTGTATGTGTGCATTGTATGTGCAGGAGTGTGCTGTGTGCATGTGTGAACATAATGAATCGACAATTATTAATTATTCATTGTATGCAGTACTATGTCTAGAGATAAGAACTATTCCCACAGTGACAATGGGATTTTCCTAATTTATAATTATAAGGATATCTTTTGTTTTATAGTATTATGCTGAGAAAGCTATATAAATAATAATTATATTCCTCTTTTTTGGTATTCAGATGAAGCTACTTTGAATTCCCTGGCCAGGGAGAGAGGATTTGCAGTTCAAGATGTACCCGGAGATGGAGACTGTCTCTTTTCAGCAGTGCGCGTGCAACTACCCGGGTGAAAAGGACCGCGCAAATACACGGTTAGCACGAGCGTTGGTGGGTACAACACGGATATCCGCGGAAATACGTGAAACATTGATCGTTCAACGTCCGGTCACGCCCAAACGCACGGATGCAAGCGGTTCAAAAATTAACGACGATGGCGTTTCGACGTTCAAGCAAGCTTGTAGCGGGCGATACTCAGGGTCGTTGAAGCTTAGTAGCTGAAGGTTCGAACGCGCACAAAATCGAAGCGCTCCCTTCTTAACTATGTTTTCGATCGCACCGGAAGTGAACGGTTTGGGGCGGTACCGTGCGGTAATACGCGCGAAATTTGGCGGAAAAACCGCGTATTTTCAACAATAAACCACGTGCGCACGCGTTCCTTTTCTCCCGGGTAGAGAACATTGGCATCCAGAGTGGTAGGAGAAATCTGAGAGCAGAGCTTGTGGAACATCTGCAGAGTTCCCCATACACACATGGCTCTTCCCATTTGAGGGATTATGTATCAGCTCCCGTAATAGCTGATGATCCCCTTAATGCAGATACTGAAGCACCAACTAGGCAAGACGAGGTCATTAGCTCTATTGAGGATGCTGACCTGAGACAGCAACTGAGGTGGTTACAGTATTTAGAAAGACTGAATGCAGGTGCGTGGGGAGATCACATAGCTGTTCAGGGACTGGCTGACATGCTCCATGTCGACATACATATCATCTCAACCATCAATCCTGACATGGAAATACACACACACATTAGGTGGTGTGGATTGGGAACCACCTCCTCGTGGTCCACACTGGGATCTACTAGCTATCTATGCACGTCACACTTCTTCAACATTGTCTAAATACAGAACATATAAGTATAGAAATAGCTAGCAGATGCAAAGTGTTCGATACTTCATCATAATAATTATTATTTCTCAATGAAAGCACTGGGTAGAAGATCAACAACTATGCAGTACAAGCGCGCGGGGTATGTGCTCTATGAGCTCTAGTTTTTATTGCAATGATTACAATGTAGCTATTCAACCAGTTGCCCTCCTATAGCCACAGATAGAGCTCTGCAGCTGTCCAACAATCTTTCATTGGATTTCAAATTTGAGTGCTCTGGATCCGAGTCTGAGCTGGCAGAGTGTTCGCACCAATTTCTCTATGAGCACACGTCCTGTTACCCTATCCTTGTCTCCTGCACTCCCTGTGAGCTATCAGAATAATACTTAATTACATTCTGCATTGATATGCTAACGTTTTAACCTTCTAAATTACATGCAGGTAGAGAAGGTAGTATACGGCTCTACAATGCTACATCTCAAGGAGAGGGAATTGTTGAGAACTGTAGAGGTGGATTCTGGCGGGCTGTTTGTGATATGAATTGGAGCTACCTGAATAGCTTCGTTGTGTGTCGACAGCTGGGATTACCAGCTACAGGTATGGAAGTTATGTAAACTATGCCTTAAACTTTTAATGTAACTCACATGCAGCTGCTGGTACTGTTACAGTACCACGATGTTCATTCAGTGTGTACCACCCATTTCCACTTGGTGTTTATGTTAACTGCGTTGGAAATGAGTCTTCACTAACTGATTGTCATGCTGCTGGAACACTACAGTGCACCTTTTACAACACTGCTAGAGTGCAGTGTGCAGGAGAAATGGTTACAGGTATAATAGAGATTGAACCACCATTAAAGATTAATAATATCCCAATTAAGAGTTGTCCCAGCATGACATTAATATTGTATACACCCAGGATTCTCCCCTGGAAGAAGATTAAAGACTAGTGGGTGGATGTTGGTTGGGTGGAGTTTTGACCAATAATTATTTATAATCACTTCGGTATATTGAAGGCAGGGATCAATGCAACTCTATGAGAGCCTAGGGTCAATGGCAGCATTCTCATTTCTTTATATTTATAGGAACCTCCTGCGCTGATGGTGATATTCGCCTTATTGGTGGACGTCAGTCCGAGAAATTCAAGGAGGGAAGAGTGGAGATCTGCAGTAATGGAGTATGGGGGACCATCTACGATAAGGGGTACTGGAACACTCGTGATGCTATTGTTGTCTGTAGACAACTTGGATACAACAGTAATTTAGCTATTGTAATAACTAATTATTATTGTGAACATTGAACCATTGTGTACTTGCATGTATAGGCAGGTGCTGATTTAAGCTGAGCTAAATAATCAGTGTGGGAATAGGTTATAGGGTGATCCTCTCTGTGCTTAGTTGGAGAAGCCCCAGTAAGAATGCAGTAGGATCCTTGATTGCAATCAGGAGTAGATTCTATAGATATAGGAGTATTGAACTACAGTATGAGCATAGTAACAGCAATCCAGTAGGATGACGTAGACAAATTGTAATCAAGGCTGCACATGCACTATCAACATCTTGTACTTTAATGCAGTTGTGCAACTGTATAATGCAGCCTCATATGTATCCTTTCTTGAGCCTAAGTATGAGGCTAAGCTGTATTATAATAGTGCAGCTGGTACCATGGTGGCCTGGGTGGGACACACCATACATGAAGTCAACATGGTGTAACCATGCATGTTAAGTAATAATGTGCTACTGCAACTATGCAGCTAGCTATATAATAATATTATGCATGGTGCCACAATAGTATTAATTTTTCTAGTGGGCATACACTAGCTAGCATACACTTTTGATGATAATATTATGTGGCTTGCATTAAAAATTTTTGGTGACTCTTTCTGTTGTTATCATACCTTCATGAGCTCTTGATGAACAAAGAATAAGTGGCTTTTTTCAGTCTAGCAGTATTTTAACTGACTCATCATTGATCGTAGCAAACCATTCAAAACTCTTCTTGCCTTTCTTTGCATGTACTAGAATAATTATATCTGCTGATCTACCATGTATAGCACACATACCGTATTCGCTCGATCAGACGCCGCTCTCGATTAGTCGCCGCTATTGAATAGTCGCCGCACCTCCGGAGGTGTTGAACGAAATAGTCGCCGCTCTCGAATAGTAGCCGCGCCACGCCTACTATTCAAGAACACCAGCACGTGGACATGCCTCGCGACTCGTTTTCAATGGCAGGCACACGATAAACAGTCTAGAACAAGTTCTAACTTTCTTTTACATCAGCAAAGGGGCCAGAATCTCCTAGATCAGTGGTATCAATCGACCGTTTCTCAAAGGATTATCTCTCTGGCAGCTACTGGTATTAATAAACGCCGCTCTCGAATAGTCGCCGCTCTTGAATAAACGCCACACAAACTCGGACGATGAAATAAATAGTAGCCGCGGCGTCTGATCGAGCGAATACAGTACATTGCTGTTCAATGAAATATCACTGGCAAGGTGCTATAGCCGCAGTAGTGCATGAGGGTTTCGTATGATAATATTACTATGTCCATATTGCACTAAGGAATGATCTATGGAAGATATACACACAAAGTTAATTGTACCAAGCTATTATATGAATTTTTGCAATGCTTCTTTATTTCCTGATAGTGGCCATACCCTGTCGTGGTGGATTTTTTGGAAGTGGATCAGGACCAATTCTCTATGCTTATCTTAACTGTATTGGGAACGAGACTTCGCTGTCACAATGTAGAACTTATCAATCTCTCACCCTTGGAACTACACATATCAGTGATGCTGGAGTTATATGCTTAAATGAAAGTAAGTCTATCCATTTCAGTCATGATCATACTATACGATGGGCTGAAATTGGTGGCTAAAAGAAAGGTGCATGCATAGTTTAAAGAGGCGCTCATATATTTTCTATATACTTGGATCTTGACTTTCCTGTGTGGTTGAAATAAGCTGGTGGTTGCCTCACATACTGACCACTATGCTAAGATTCCAATATTATCATAATAATATTATAGTACCGTACCCTCATGAAAGAGGGCTCATGGGCGGTGCACCTTACGCTGGGCCAAGATTGGGGGATGGGCCGATATTCGAGGTATCAGTATCGCATTTATACTCGAAAGTGCGCCAAGGAGCTGAAATGTGGCATAAGCTAGCTAGGCTTAGTTTTACGGCTGTTCAACATATTACTTATTGATCTTACACGGACTATTCAAAGTTCAGTCTAGCCATTTCATGCATTTGAGCTACGCTTTCAAGGGCAGCTACACATGGGCGCATATTCGAGTAAACACTAGACCTTAGCAGGAATTGAGCCCAAAATGGGGGGGGGGGGCCCACATTCCGTAGTGGGCCCTCTTTCGCAAGGGTACGGTATTAATCTAATAATATTTATTACTATTATGAAAACAGCATCTAAGATCACTAAGACCATTCTCCAGTAGAGCATCTATGGTCAAAATTCATAAAGTAACAAAACAGATCTACCCTCCTACAATGATTAATTTTTAATCAGTATGAGGTAGAGCATTGGTGCCATAGTATAGTAATACAAAGTACCTTCGGCACATTTAGAGTGGGTGGAAATCATCTAAGGTAGACAATGTCATAGTAATATTATTATAATCTTATGGCAATTCTTCACTGACAGGTCGCTCCAACTGCTCTGATGGCGATATACGTCTAGTGAATGGTACAACAATGTTTGAAGGTCGAGTGGAGCTCTGCTATCATGGAATGTGGGGCTTGGTTTGTGACAACACCTGGGATAGTAAGGATGCAGCTGCTGTGTGTCAACTATTAGGATTTCAACAAGATGGTATGATCATCTCCACTAGAAAATAGTATATAATATTTAGCAGCGATAGTGGACATTTTGAGTTTTTGGGGGGAGGGGGTAAGGAAGAGGGGATGGCAGTCATAATAATATTGCACCATAACAATATGTGACTATCCCCATGAGAAAACATGCTGGATATATCAATCTGAGGTACAGTCAAAAAGAGTCGCCTATGGTGATAACTTTCTCTGATAGCGGAATCATTCCTATATACGAAAATCTGCTTTGTAGCTTAAGGTAAGGCGGGGCTATTCCGATAGCGGGGTAATAGCAACAAATTGCATTACTTTTTTCATACAACACAGGGGATAATCAAACCTTTGCTGCAGAATAGGATAGGTTAGCCTTTGGACATGCTGAGCACCTACTATTATCACTGAACTAGCTGGATATTTCATGGCTGACTCGATATTATAAAATGACTAGACATGTGAAGCATATGAATAATGCTGAATTACGTATCATAGTCGGTAGACTCTATAAGTAAGGATGGCCCGGATATGCCATATATGTAATACATTACAAACAAGCTGAGCAAATAAAATTTTAAGATTTTTAACTTATATATTCATGATCTACACCAGAATAGCTATCTATCAAGCCCTGAAACACCCATGGAAACAATCAGGTATGCCTGAACCAGCTATTTTTAAAATTGTAAAAAAAGTGCAAATTGTCCATCTTCTTTCATCTTATCCAGGGCTAACTCAATACTGCTTCTACCTCTCAGCTTATTTCAAGTATAAATCCACTCCATTTTGTTAAACGTACGTCTGTGGTACACTACTTTTGCGTTATCATGACAGTTGATAAACCGTGGGCATATGCAGCTCATTTCAAATAATTGGTCATCTCCGATATGCCATTTTATCATCTAATGCGCTTGCTCATATAGTGTTGCCATGGTGAAGTCATGTGATATGATGTCAGAGCTATTGGCGCGCGCCGGCTCGAGCGCTATAGCTAGCTAGCTAGCGCGCGAGCACTAGCGATCGACCGCGCCACTGAACGACGAACTAGCTAGCTCGAGCGCTCGGTGACAATCGAATGGTAGCTGCCAACACTACACTGTCCCAGCTCAATAAGCTAGGCATTACTGGAGATGGACGCTGAAAAGCTTCCACAGGTTGTTGTATTAGCAATTGAATCATCACAGGCCACACTTGCCAGTGGCAGGTAACTCTCTTGGAAAGTACTGGAGAACAATGTAGGTATGTTGGTCCAACTCATTTGGAAATCCAGTGAGTCTAGGAACTTCGTTGGCTCTAATTGGAATAAGCTTAAGAAAAAGCCTCCTTCAAGGCAGCACAGGGATGCGCTCCGTTTTCTCAAGTTTAATGCAGCAAAGACTCCTCAACAGAGGCATTCCTCTATTTTAGATATTGCTGAGAAATCCAGTGATACCCTGTCACAAGAGTTCAATGTGCCTACTGCTGCTTTTACATCTACTCAGTTCTACTTTTCCAAAGCAGCAGCAGTCAGCTGATGGTCAGGCATCATTGCTTTTCCTGACAACAACTGCTGATAATGTTGATACAGAGCCTGTAGTACTAGGAAAGGCATCTTCGGCTTTGAAAGGTGAAGAACTTACCGTGGCCAAAGCACATGTTCATTATGGACTTGATATCACTCACTCAACTTCTGCTGAACCACCATCACTATCGTGTAGACCCCTTACTCTCCCTTGTCTTAACCTGCCTGGTGGATTATCTAATATGTTTCAAAGTATCATAGTGATTATTTTAGATGTGAAGATGGAGAGTCTGCAAGCATTATAAGAACCTGTATGGAACAAGAGTGGTCTAGTGTTGTCAAGACTGGTGAGAAGGTGAAAGTCAAAATGAAGGGCAAATTTGTTGGTGTGGTGATAGAGATCTAAACCATTATTTCAGGCTAAATTGGCTTCTAATGGTGCTTACTATTATGTCACTGCTAAAGCAATTGTGAGACCTAGTGACAACAGTCCTAGTGAAGAAATTCAGTTTACACTTATTGTGCTGACCTGCTGCAAACTTTATTGATTAGTAGTAATGTTTCTCTTTTGTCCTAGGATTTAGTTAACTAAAAATAATTTAATCTAATGTACCTTACTGCTAAACCTATTGTCAATCAAATCAATAATAATAATAATAAATAATAATAATAATAATAATCTTCGCTTCATAAACAGAAGGTACCCATCACTAAGTCTTACGTGGCCCAAAACAGCCTTCTTTCAATTTTATCACTGAGCCAGCTACCTGCAGTTGATGAGGGGCGTGGCTACATTCTCATCTACCCAATCGTACAGCAATGCCATGGGATGAAGCTCTTGAGTATGGTACTCGGGGTACCAGGCTTATGCAAGGTGCATGTGTATTGAGCTCTAGCCACTGAGCCAATGTTTGGAGACTCCCGGGAGAAAAGGAACGCGTGTGCGCACGGTTTATTGTTGAAAATACGCGGTTTTTCCGCCAAATTTCGCGCGTATTACCGCACGGTACCGCCCCAAACCGTTCACTTCCGGCGCGATCGAAATCAATGTTAAGAAAGGAGAGCTTCGATTCTGTGCACGTTCGAACCTTCGGCTACTAAGCTTCAACGACCCTGAGTATCGCTCGCAGATCAATTCCATTTCATGGACCCAGGAGTACCAAGTGTTTTTTCTTCGAAACCGATGAAGGTTAGCTACAATTTAAAGCCTCGATACCCTTCGTGATGATACTACAGTATAGGAGGGGAGGGGCTTGTTTGCAAGACCAGCCACGCCTCCACAATGTTGAGTATTTTGCGCACGTGTGTTGGCTCATAGATATATAGCTATATTATTATGATTCAACTGTACAATGATTATTATAGCGCAAATTATTATTCAATCAAAAAGTGATTATTAATAGCTTATTTGGAGATTAGTAACTATGATGACTTGAAGCAGTAAGTTTATGTTTGACTTGTATGGGCCTCTAGTATACCTTACACTGGGTACTTAAGGGCTATATCTCTGCAGATTGACTCAAATGCCTGCCTGGATGTTGTTCCATGTCGCTCCCTCCACATAAACTCGTCTAAGTACGACGGAAGCTGATCCTTGTGACATCCTTTCATGCGTTTCAACTTCATCTTGATCCTGCACCAGTAGCTCTCAATGTTGTTTGTGTGCACGCCTGTAACTGGATCCTTAAAGTGCAAGGAATGATTGACAGTGCAATGAGTGGACACAGTGGGCAAGCTAGAAACATTATTATATGCTTCCCACTCATCACTGTGAACTTCTGTACCCAGTCGAGTGTGCTGCTGGATAATTGGCAGTAGAGTAGCTGCGTCCCTTCGCTGTACTAGTTGGACATATCCAAGAGCAGGGGTGTGGCTGATGTCTACCATACCAAAGACCCATACTTGAGATGATGCAGCGTGTCCACGGTGATACTGAAGGAGAACAAAACAATGCAACTATTAGATACTGTATCTATGTTGCTACATTGTGTGACAAACCTTATAAGTTTGTGACTAAAGCAAGATTTGTCAATCTGGACAATGTTGGTATGGATGGGGCCAGTTCCTCCCAGGGTTAGATCATCGCAGTTGATCAGGCGCCAACTGCAAATTTCTCTAAGCCACTGGTACACATCCACAGCAGTGCCATTTGCTACCTCACACTCTTTTGCAGCTTGTGTCACTGGATATTGCCTTACCCACCAGTAAATGATAATTAAAAATTTCTTAAATGGTATTTTGGTTTTTTCGAAGAAAGTGCCAACACGTAATGACACAGACTTCTTGCAGGCTCCAACTGGGCATCTCCATCTATAATAGATTTTGTGTTAATTATCAACCTCTTTTATACATTACTTTTTATATACCTGTATTTATCTTGTATATCTGATCGATGTTGTAAGTCCATGGGAGAGCCACAAGTTGGACAAGACCTAGTTGTTGCTAAGAGTTGCTTATTTTGCAAATAAACAATCAAATCTTCTACACTTCCAAAAATGACTGGACCGATTGACAGTAGACTGAAAGCCATGATACCTTTTGCTACCTCTAAGAACATGAATTCCCTCCAAAAATATCAAGTGTCCCTCCAAAAATATTGAAATTCTCTAGCTATTATTTCAATTCATGAAAGGTATAATTCAAGCATCGTGGAGACAGGCTTAGCGTTACTGTATACCTACTAGAGTCTTGCTAACTTCGAGTGCGTGGTGATCGGAGGAAGATTTTGATGCTTCTGCAACCATGCATTGTGGAGGCGTGGCTGGTCTTGCAGACCAGCCCCTCCCCTCCAGCTACAAAGCCACACCCCTGCGAAGCTGCTATTTTACCGTGTACGTCGCCAGACCTGAGCTGGTTGTATCGAGACTTTTGACTGTAGCAAACCTTCATCGTTTCGAAAGAAAAACACTTGGTACTCCTGGGTCCGTGAAATGGAATTGATCCTCGCTCGCTACAAGCTCGCTTGAACGTCGAAACGCCATCGTTGTTAATTTTTGAACCGCTTGCACCCGCGTGTTTGGGCGTGACCGGACATTGAACGATCAATATTTCACGTACTTCCGTGGATATACACGTTGTACCCACCAACGCTCGTGCTCACTGTGTATTTACGCGGTCCTTTTCACCCGGGAGCTAGGCATGCTGCACTCACTGCTAGTATAACAACATAGTGCTTGGCAGAAGCCATCACCTCCATGATATTCCAATCTATAAATACATGTAGCTATCATTGTGAAGAACAATCATTGAATAATTTTATATTATAGTACAGCATATGTATGTTTCTTCAACACAAGTTTCCGCTGTCCTGGATGTGTCTGGTCAGCATGTTAAACGTGCATAGACAAACTTTAGAGTTACCATGCACTCTGGAGTCTTCCAGTAGCTACTAGTGGTCTTGTAATCTGAAAATCCAAGTATGCGTATACTTAGGCTAACCTTTTGATGCTGATGGTGAGACGGGAGTGTATGCATGATATCAGCTACACGTATTATGCAAGAATGAAATCTTCAAAATTTCTTATGAACATACTAGCTACTAGTTAGCTACACATTTACAGAAGATAATTGCAAGATAGCTAGTGAATGAACACAGACGCAGTTTGACAAAAAAGTCAGCATTGAATGGGCAAACCATGCCAGGTAGTGTTGAAAGACATGAATTGCCCAGAGGGCACTAAAAAAGAATAGTAACAAATAATTAAA
Source organism: Cliona cf. orientalis (assembly GCA_963930775.1). Lineage (NCBI taxonomy): Eukaryota > Metazoa > Porifera > Demospongiae > Clionaida > Clionaidae > Cliona > Cliona cf. orientalis. The sequence goes on from OZ005690.1 coordinate 4,793,817, forward strand.
TAAATTGAAGGATGAAGTAGGGATGGCAGGGTCAAAACAAGATTAGGGATAATCTATACATCCCTACGCTTACTATTTGAGTAGGTGCAGGAATTAACTAACCAGTCAGGAATGCAACGATCAAAGCTGATTATCCCCCACCCCCTACGAGCATATTGAATTTCTTGATCCCACATGCATATAATATAGAAGATTCAAATTAAGGATAGCACCAATGGATCATCATCAATAGGCGCATGATAATCGAGAAAAGCAAGCGTAGGGATGTATATATATATAGTGGATGTGATTATCCCTAATCTTATTCATGTATTTTTTGACCCTGCCATCCCTACTTCATCCTTCAATTTATTTAATTATTTTTTTATACTTGTTTACCATAAAATAATGGTAAGTATACAAACTTCGGTGTGCAATTGCACAACCAGGGACTATACATCATCTAATGTATAGTATCTCCCTGGTGCAACGCATGTAGCAATGTTCATTTGCAATAGCTACAGGCCATTCGGGTTTAATATCTCCATGACTATACGGGCTAGAGACTTCAAATTTGCTAGAGCAATAATTAATAGTTCAAAAGGTGGTGGCCTTAACTCAAAATATTTTTCATTGCATTATATGCATGGTTTTCTCCTGGACAGGCACATATTACTATGCATGTACATAGTAATTAAGGGAGAATAATTAGCAGTATAATGGTTAGAGCTGTAATTTTGTGTTTTGTAGTTCCAGTATCTTCCAAATACTGTATAGCAGGAAATTTTCGTTGGTGTTAATTTTCGTATGATTGACCAAAACACTCTTAGAATAAATTTTCGTACTTTTTAATTTTGTATGCTTGCTGCAGGAGATTGCGCGCATGTGCAGGTGATAGTGCTCACACTTACATGCGGTATACAGTAACGCTAGCATCATTGGCTTCCTTGATCGTAATTGATGCTCATAGCGGTCCACTGGGACCAGAAAGGTCACTCCGTTTTGACGCCTTGGCAAAGAACCAATAAAGATACATCGTTCAGTGAGCTAGCCTTGCATTTAGCACCAGCCGCTAACAACCGCATGTGGCCGTGGTAGGCGTATAGGTCAAAGGTCACTCACGAAAGGAAAAAATATTTCGTACGTTCAAATTTTCGTATAAGGGATGGAGCATACGAAATATACGAAAATTAGCACCATACGAAAATTTCCCGCTATACGGTATTGAAAATAAGGAAGAGCACAGTTACAATTATACACATTTTTGCAGGTGCAGTGGCAGTTACTGGTTCTTATTTTGGCAGTGGACAGGGACCGTATGTTTTGAGGAGCACTCATTGCAACGAACATACTAGACGATTAGCTCGCTGTGGTCTAACTGGCATTCATGATTACACCGCTGAATGCTCACCTGGACACGATGCTGGAGTTATATGCAAGGGTGTGTAATCAACACTTGACTAGCAACAAAATACAATAATGGCTATAATAGAATTAAAGGGAGATTATTCCTCATTATGGAATTGATTGGCCGCCCAGTAGAAATTGATTTTAATTAGTTACATTAGTATGGGGTTACCCCTTGAGTTTATACTTTTATTCTTCTATTTGCCCCCTCTTGAACTTCGCTACTAACTATATGTGACCATCCACAAGCAAACTATGCATAAATTGATAATGCGCTGGATATCAATCAGAGATACAGACCGAAACTTAATAGTTGCCTGTGGTGATAATTATCGATTTTCACTTTTTGGTATAGATCGATAAAGGGGTAATTCCTCTACACGAAATCTGCTTCATATAGCTTCTAGAATGCTAGCTATATACTTACCGATTTATGGAGAAGAAGTCAGGCGAGTAGCTACATAGAGCAGTGGTCAGAAGCGGTACGGTTGCTACAGCTCGGGCCGTACCACCTTTTCTCACGGTTCACCTATAGATCAAGCTATCTACTATTGTATTAGCCTCATTCCCAGGCCCTTTGAGGCCTCCATACGAGCATAGATATCTGTATTATGGTATGAGGCTATAATTATATGAGTACTAGCGTAAAACGTCAATTAAGGCCATGAAAAAAAATATTTAGTTTCTCAGGCCCGTCCGCATCAGTTTTTGGCTGCTGGGCCCTTTTTTTTTAATTAAGTGGGTGTGGTAATTTAATTATCGTCGTGCTTTACCGCTCGATCTCTTTGGCTGGCTGTGCTTGAGCATCAGCCTTGACACTCTCTAGTAGGCATCTGACTTCTCAAAATCGCCTCTCTGATGGCTATGCTATAACAAATTATAGATTAACTAAGAATTCCAGTTACTTTCAGCCAAACTTCAGCTCGAGGTAGGCAGTATATGGGCGTGGTTAAGGGTGGGCCACGCCCCCCCCCCCCCCCCCCCCCCCCCCCCAAAAAAAAACCAACAAAATAAAAAGCCGCCCGCCCGCATCATTTTTGGGCTGAAAAAGCCTGAGAAACTAAGAATTTTCTTTTCTTGGCCTAACGGCCGGAGTTTGCGCCTCGCTTCATAACTCTTGTTTGGAACACTTCTAGAAGCCAGCTCAAAGTTCTGCATAACGAGCATAATTTTACTCCTTCACACTACTGTGTAGTTAAAAACTCTCCCAGACAAATACCTTTTGAGGTATGGTCATGAAAAGGGCCCCTAGTCCGTCCTCGGTTATCGTCCACCACCATCCATTATCGACCGCCCATATAAATTTGTAGTCATGATTATCAGCTGGACCGTTAAAATGTGTCGTAACTATTTATCATTACAAATAACAAGCAGGTCAGACTACCCCTTACCAGAAGGTAAGGCCCCAATTCGTTGATTATTAGTTTCTCATCAGCCGCCCGCATCAATTTTTCAAGTTAGAATTTATCACCATTATTTCATTAGTGCATTCCAATGACGTAATAAAAGGCGTGGACAGTCACGTGACTGACCTTGTGCAGCAGTTAGCTACAATATTGTTGAAGAGCTAGGGGGTGTTATGGCTCTGGTAAGCATCTGTGTACTGCCTAACCATGCTACTTTCATGATTAACACTCTTGATGCCACTTTTGTGACTAGTATACTGTTTGTGTGTGCCAATGGCAATGTTTGCCCAGGCAGCACCATGCATTTTATGTGCCTTTCAAGTGTTGCACAAGTTGTGGTCAACATTAATTAAATAATGGTAATACCCGCCCGCCCGCATGGTATGTTGGGAAACTACCTGATGAGAAACTAATAATCAAGGAATTGGGGCCTAATGGTCGATTTCTTATGTGCTGTTTTTGCATGATGCAATAAATTTGACACATATTAAGTTAACTAATGACTTGTTTCGGAGTTGTTTGTCGATCTTTATGTCGTTTCTGACTTTCATATAAGTAGAGAAACCTGAAACAAAGGTAAGTTGACAGTAAATATGAGGTTATGGCATGAAATTAGGCCAAAATAAGCCAAAATGACCCTCTGATCGCTAATATTCGAACTTACCTCATTGTATACAGCAGTCCAACTCTCGATCGGCCAGTTTGGAAGTAGAAATAACTTACCAGTCCTTGAAACTAGCCTTGGAAAGCTTATAAAGTGCGAGATTCCATCTATCTGTTCTGCCTCCCTTCATAGAATTCCGTATACTTCCCGTAAAATGAACGTAAACTGCTTGTAGATTGGGCAGCCGATAATAGATGTCGGCCTATATTCGAGGTTTTACGTATCATGACGACCATTACCAATAATAGATGTAGTCTACACATATATACGCACCATGTACCAATGAAGCTGTCACGCCCCCTCGCTGGCCAGCCTTACCACTTTTAAATTGCTTCCTATGCCCCTGTAGAGTTGCCATGATATGGAGCCCTTACAGTGATAAGTATGGCATGTTCACACAAAAAATCTCTTTCTTCATTTCTGTGTAGCTACCAACGATCTTTAGAAACGCTTATCTTCTTGTTCTTTTCCATCGAAGCATTGGCTGCTACTCTTGTTTGAGCATTTTGGCAGCCAGCTAGCTCATTGACTTGGTGGGTGGGGTCAATATTTACCATAAATGGGGACTTCCAGACTTGCAAATCTTTAGTATGGGCGATCTGGGTATATTAATTTTTTGCTCATATCTCCATGACGACATGGACTAGCTAGAGACTTCAAATTTGTTGGAGCAATAGTTCAAAGGTTGTAGTTGGTAGCTAACGGTGGCCTTAACTCAAAAATTTTTTCAGCATAATATTACCCATGGTTTTCACATGGTATGTTAGCACTGCACCCTCTTGAGAGCAAAATCCTGTCCTTCATGGTGACATAAACATGTGATGTTTGTAGTATTGTTTTAGCTATGTCATTGGATTTTATAAGGCTGTGCATTGCTTTTAGGTTATTCTAATTAGGTAGTATTATATTATTAGCTTGCAGCCATGGTGAAGTGCGCTCGATAGCATACAAACCTATTGAAGTGTGTATCAATGGCACTTGGACAGGAATATGCAGTAATGCTATCAATGCCTCTGCTGTAGGCAAGGTATTATGCAAGCAGCTAACTGGAGCTGAAAAATCATGTAAGTTAATTCTTTACCCCTGAAATTTGATGCAGAAGCTCAGTCTAAACCCATTGCCTGCATGCATGTATGATTCCCCTAATTATTTATTGAGGGTTAATATGCTTAATAATTATTATTGGGATATCAAATAATATGAAGTGGTCTAACCAGGCTCCATTCTGTGTAATTTCAGTATCACTAATTAGCTTTGTTAAGGTGTAATAGATATGCAGGATCCACTTAAATTTTCATGGTCATAATTTCATTTATGCAGTTCACACTGAGAGCTGCTCAACTCCACTAAGAAATAATGTTTATACTATGAAGGCTGTAGCTTTTCTCCACAACGTATCTTGTGACAATCAATCAAGAAGCGTGGTAAATGATTGCTCCTTCAACATTTTGAGCCGATCAGCTTCAGAGCAGTGTTTAGTTTTGGATGTTGAGTGCTTTCCTCACTCCAATTGTACAGAAGGTGCTATTCGTCTTGTTGATGGTGGGAGTTCACTTGATGGGAGAGTTGAAGTGTGTAACAATGGATTTTGGGGAACACTTCCTCCACCAGAATTTGATGAATATTCTTCAACAGAATTAGAAAAGGCAGAATTAGAAAAGGCAGAAAGAATATGCAGGCAATTAGGATATCCATGGGAATGTGAGTTACGTGTGTATATAATAATATAATGAAGCACTATAGTGCAAAACCCTCAGTGTAGAGTGTATGTGTTCAATGTTATTGTTGCCAGATCTCGTATCATAAAAACTAGTAATGAGTTAGTGAATTTACTGCTGGAACATTGAAAGTTGCCTAATCCAGGGTGGTATCATAAAATAACGAGTTAGTGAAGTAAATACCCTCTAATTATGGCAATCAAAAACTTGCCCTACGATTCCACCACCACACTCTTCTATTATGTTTCCAGAGTTATGAAGCTCATTTATTGCAATAATACTGCGCGCTGTGAGCGGATTGACTTAATTTGCTCTCCTAAGAACACCCGCCTGTGATAAGGATAAATACGCGTTGGTTATAGCTAATTTTGCTATGTTTTAGCTCGTATAGTGGTACATACATGCATTTTGGCCAAGAATAACCATCAAATTTAAAATCAGCATCTCCGATTTGCCCAGGATTAGTCAAATGACCCCAGCGTAGTTTATACTCTCACGGAAATTAAACTCAGGTGGTCATATGGGTGGGTGCCACAGACATAATGTATTAATTTTATTCCTATACGTTTTTATGGTATTTCGCGGAATGAAATTTTGCGATAATGATTGCCTATCATCACGCTTTTAACGCAAGGTCATGGAGGAACTAGTGCCTCATGATTCAATCCGAGATTCTAATATCCTTAAAACACAGCTAATTTTAGAGGATTGAAATCACTGCCATCAGCAAATGACGCCAAAACTGAAGAAAGGAAGGTTTTCAGCAGATTCCACATAATACATACTTGTGTCTCCCAATTTGAGAATGAACATTATGCAAAGATCAAACAAAAACCTTCCACTGCTTGAGTTTAATGAGTACTATTTGAATAGTGCAGAGATCATTACGATTTAAGTGTGTTGAGTTTGCATGCAATCATTGAACTGGATGGTTTACTAAAGAATCATATTCGACTATTGGCACAGTGACTGTATTATGAGCACCACATATTCTCGGTGCTCATTATAATATTATTATGCAAATTATTAATAATTAATTGCAGGGGCTACACCGTTGACAATCTCAGGCAATTACCCTCATAATATTATACAATACCATGGTGAAAACTATCACTATAGACCTAGTTGTCCCCGAGGGAATGCATTTGGTGTCTTATGCCAGGGAGATACATCCAAGCCAAAACAATGTACGCATGGTGATGTACGTCTCGTCAATGGAAGCAGGAAGACAGAAGGAAGACTCGAATTCTGTGCCTATGGCTACTGGTCTAACCTTTGCAATGACTACTCACCCTCCTTATTCACTTTTCATGAGATAACTAATGCGTGGCCTTGGAAAGCTCCATACTTAATTTGTCGCAAACTCGGATTTCCAACTGAAGGTAACTAATTAACCTTGCATACTTCTGCAATAATTATTTTGATTAATTTTCGACTAAATTCACACAGTGATGCTGTACAGATCTAGTGGAACTCCATTTGGTTCGAGCCCTTTGTTGCTTCCTCGTGTTGGTATTCGTTGCCATGAAATTGTTTATGGTGCTTTTAATAGTGAGATTCAGAATATAAGTAACTGCCGGATTGTTAACCAGTCTAACTTTTGTCCTGCTAGAGACAGACTTGAAATCTTATGTGGAGGTATTGAAATAATATTATACATTTAACACACTGATAGGTCACAATTAACTGTCTCATAAGCTATGCGATATGGATGGATCTATGAGTTATAGCTAAGCATTAGTATGGTATAATGCATATTATACACCTTAAGGTAATGTGTTATAATATTATATTAGCCGGGCTACTGGTGCAAACTTTGCACACTCACTGTCAGATGCTTGCGTCTGATATAATATTATATAGAATTTGATGTTAACAAATTTAGACCCCTTTTGTTAATTGTCATGCAGAAAGAGAGCAGTACAAACTATCGATTGAGGTTGATCCTGCTCAAGAAAGCTATGATATTGGAACTCAAGTAACCCTCAGATGTATTCTATCACCCTCACTTCAGGGTTATTCATCTGTAAAAATTGGCTGGACGACGACTGTTCCTAATGTGCTACCTTATCGCTATGGATCTAACATATCGTTTGTAGTACCTTCCCATCATCCAATGTCAGCTAATTATTACTGCTCTGTAGAATTCAGTGAAGGAGTGAATTATCCCAATACCAATACCAAAACTGAGATCGTCAGACAAAGAGTCACCATCAAGATTAAAGGTGGGATAAGAGTAACAACTAATTTTACCAGGAGAATATTTTTGCCAATTTCATTACCCGCTATCAATTTTATCATGCTAATTTTTATCCTCTATTAATGATTATAGGATAATATGGTGGCCTTTTTTGCATTGCCGTAATTTTCTAACAAAACTTTCCACATATTATGTAATTATGGTATTAATATGCTACATGTATGACAGGTAAACAAAAAAAATAATGGTTTTTCTCTCCATATCACGTAATTGGATTATGCTAAAGCATGTATTATAGTATAATATTATGATTCCTTGTAGCTTTACTTCAAAGGAGAAATATTGATGAATATATTGAAGTTGAAGAAGAAGGCAGTGTGCGCCTCCAGGTTGAGACACTGAATATCACCAATGTCACAAGATTACTCTCTGAGTTAACATGGTATCATAATGGAACAGTTATGCTACCTAACCCCGATCCAGACGATCAGAGGATCACATTCAGTGTTGATAAGAAAACACTCACAATTGCTAATTTTTCATCTACTGATGCTGGAGTATACAAAGTTCAATTCAACAAAATTGATGTGCAGCCTTACTGTCAAACTTGCAATGATGAACTTATTTCTCTTCTCAGAGGCTACCCAATCCTCGCACCTGCTGTATACTGTATCAATGTTAATCCCTGTACTAGTGAAGATTCTAAAACTCAAAAAATTCAAAGAGTTAATGTAAGTCGACTAAACTTATACTCAATTGATGGATTGATGTTAGCGGCTAACGGAATGGCCAATAACGCTGAAGAACTTAAGTATTTATCTCTCAAGTGGTACAGAAATGGAAGATATGTTTACTATTCACAGTATTATAAATTAAATGTACAGAAACAATATCCAATGGTCAGTCAAGAGATAAATGTTACTAGATCAGAAGTAGTTTATGAAGAGACTGGGAGGTATGAAGTGGCATTGACTATTTATATTTATGATCCTGACTCAAAATGCCAGGCCTATTACGGCCAATTACTTGCACCTTATGGAGACAGATATGATAATTATGATTATGACTATGAAGTGCCACTTTCATGGGGATATGTTGATGTCAGCTATTACAAAAGTAAGCATTATAATATTACTTTTAATACCTACAGGGAATTTTTGTATATAATATTATTATGTATGACATTGTATAGATGTGGACTTATACTTTAACACTGATGATAATACTACCACTGCTACTCGGGATGAAGGTGCTACTCTAATCTGCCGAGCTAGCATTGGATTTCCTCCATTTTCCAAGCTCTCCCTCATCAAGAACCAACAGACGGTGGCAGCCTCATCGACTGGAATGCTACAGATAAACACAAAGAGTGTCCATGCAAATACTTTTGGATTGTATATCTGTCAGTTAAATGCCTCTGGGGTGATATTTGAGGAATCGATATTTGTGAAAGAACAAGGTTTGCACCCTTAATGCTTGCTCAGTTATGAAATAAAATTAGCTTAATGTTATGATTGTATGTTAGCTATTGTAAAATTTATTTTTCAGTGAGCTTTAGGATGGCGATTGAATTTGATAGTCATTTTGAAAGAATTTGTGATAATTTAACTGTAAGTTCACTTTAGTTATTAGCATCCTAAAATTACAGTGTGAATTGTTAATAATTGTACAGGAATTTATAGAACAAGCATTGTTCTCGAAAATTAATAAAGAATGTCTCTGCAACTTCAGCAGAGATGACTTCATTGATTCGAGCACTGACTGCAAAGACAGTGGCAAACTTACATACACATCAACCATAGAATATTCAAACAATGAAGGTTCTGAAACTGCTTCTGTCATCACTGACAGACTCATCCATCAAGCTCCCTTCTCTTTGATGGTGGAAGGAATGCTAGTTGAAGTTGTAGCAGTGGATTGCACCAATTGTAGAAGTTCCTACGATACTAATACTAATAACTCTTTCTCCCCAGCTGTTTTGAGTGGCTTGTTCATTGGTGGTTTTGCCACTGGTGCATTCATCGTTCTCATCACTGTTTTCATCGTGATAATTATTGTGTGAGTAACTGTAATTATTAATCGTGATATTAGCTATATAAATTTGCTGTCATAATTACTATAGAATCAGAGCAAACAAGCATCATCATCCAAATGCCAAGGAAAGTATACCAGGTGAAAGTGAGAAGACTCCTAATGAGTACGCTCTTGAAGCCCAGTGTTCCAAGGCTGACTGAGAAAGATAACTAACAAAACAATGTAGCTAATCCTTCCAAGATAAAATACTAATTTTGATCCCTCTTAATAGCTATAGATTGCTGCATGATAATAATAATAATAATGCTATACATATTACTTTAATCTATTGCTCCTCTCTATTATATTATGTGTGATCTAAAGACATTGCATGACTGATAGATCATGAAGCTTAATTGCAACACTCCACCATCCCCTCCAGTTTATGATGCTAAAAATAAATTATTTTGGTGATGCTATTTTCGTCTGCTTATACTCGTACAGTAGTCATGTAATCAAACATAATATTTTGCAAAACTAATTAGAGATTTCTATATTTATCAGCTGTAGTGTTTAGTCCAGGTTCTGGTGTACCTCCAGGCAAATTAAAATAAACTCTTCTATAGAGTCTAGCGGAGAGCTGTGACATCATCAGCCCAAATGCCTTGTACCTAGCCAACAGAGGTCATAGTCCATGATGGCTCTGTTAGCTATAGGTTTAAAGAGGACATTTGGTGGTTGTGCATGTAACCCTGAGTCATTACCCTCCAACCAGCATAGATGATACCATAGAGTAGAGTGCCATAGCAAATGGAGACTGATATCTCTCTAGCAGACTGATATCCCTATAAGTGACACATGGTGTAGCTAATTAAAATTAATTTTTATTATCTATACTCTAAAATTATGTTTCCTATAATTGAAGTACTGAGAAGTAAAGCTACTGGTCAAACGCATAAATCTTCAGTTATATAGCCCTAATCTTGAAAAAAAAATCATTGTAATGTGTTTCATATTTAATGTTTGTTCAGTTGACCCTGATAAGTGCGCCTAGTCTAATAAAACACTCAACATTAATTTTATTGTCTAGTTTCATGCAATCATACCAAAAATAATTATCCCAGTTTCTGAACAAGAGAGCTGTATTCACCTGTTTGTAAATCAGGAACCTCAAGCACTTAATGAATGGGATCCAGATTTGCTGCTGGTCCACGTATGACTTTACTCCTATAATGGGACTGTTTCCTTTGTGATATGGAGTATATCTCCCGTTCAATTAATCAATCCATTGCCAACAATATTTTAGCTGTTACGTCATTGAACACTATTTGTCCGTCTTTGCAGAGAATCTGATCTTTGTATTAACGGTCAATGACTTTGAGAGGTAGAACGATCATAAGGAAACCTTGAGTTCAAATAAATGGATCCTATCAATGAATCATCAATGCCAATCGAATAGCTCTACATCCACGCTATAATTATATATAGCTTCATGCAATTAGCTATCAGTCTTGGATTGAGAAATTGACTGCAAGAACTGGTGAATTCCCTCCTGCGCTCATTTTTGCTGTGGACCACCACCCCCCCCCCCCCCTCCCACTGGATTAAACCCTGCCAACACTACAAAGTGCTAGTTTAAAGCATGCACCAACATTCATTGCCATCCCTGTTTCATCCTTCAATTTTATCATTCTATCTCATACCCATGGATTGTCCCCTAATTTGGGGGATAATAAGGTGTACGTCGTCGTCCTTCCGGGCCTTATGCTACCCAACCCAAACCCAAATCAACCACAAGATACTTCAAATCAAAAAGTAACTCGCCTGAAATTTTGATGGAAATTAGCTAGTCTAGGAAAGACCTATTGCTGGAAGTAAAGTGGCTGCAGTATGCCAAACGGAACAAAATAAGCATCAAATTGATCATGCAGGAAAAAATGCTATGCACAATAAATCAAATACCAGTACAAGAAATAATTATAGTTCTACACTATAGCTACACTTCATATATAATAATATTATCACTCATATCTAGGTAAATTCTATTAGTTCTATAATCATGTAGTAATGTTGCTATTATGTGGCTTTTTCAGCAACGACATTTAATTTAGCGAGTTTTATACACTGTGACTCTTGATAGCTTACATATTCACTCTCTGAGTGGTACTCTTCAAGAATGTGAACATTGTCTGAGTCCACTTCAGTATTTCTTTTGTTTTTTGTATGAAATCTCTCGATCAGATTCTTTAGGATCAAATTCCAGGCAACAATTCCACAAAACTCAACAAGTGCTGCAGTTATTGACAAGCTTAGTAATATTGTCGTGCCATCCTTTTTGTCTCGAAAGTAAAGGTATCCAACAGCTACTACTATAAAATTTACCATGAAGGAGCTCTCAAGTAATGCAACGGACATTTGCTTGTATGGTCGCACACTAATGACGTAACAAAGAAGGAAAATCGAAATAGCAAGCAAAAGTAGTACACTAATTTCTGGTAGGGTGTACAGTGTTAGGGAAGACACTAAAAGCAGCACACCTTCACTAAGTAGTAGTAGTCCAAACCAGTAGTGGTGCTTATCCTTTAGAGGAGCAAAGTAAGCATCATAAAGAGGCTTATATCGTCCGATGAACTTTAGTGGTCCAAAGTGATCTACACTCCTCAGCCACTGCATTGAGAAGAGGAGAAGTGTATAGGGTATCCAAAGTAGAATAAAGCATGCTATGGCAACCAAAAGGAGAAAGACGTGTGGATACCGACCATACGAGTAATTTCCATTGATGGCCCATACAATATGGATAGATCCGTCAACATTCGAATCATTGTAGGTGTAGTATGTCACCAATTGAAGGCATGCAATGATAGCACGTAAAAGTTTTGAATAAGATAAAAATAGTAACGTAGCAAGAGTAGAAATGGATCGGCTCTCAAAAAGCATAGACAATTTTGAAGAATAGCGTAGCCCTAGAAGAAAAAGACCAGCAGTGTAGAAGGGGAACACAAACTGTAGCCATGCTTTTGAGTAAGCATTCATTCGATTCCAAAGTCTAAATTGAGCCAGGCAATGAAGGTTTTGTGAACAATTAATTCTCTACCGAAATCAGATGGAAGCAGGATACTTTGATAGGCCCAGATTAAGTTTGCATAAAAGATTAAGCCATTTATCATCCCCTGGGTGACTGTGAGGTTCAAAACAGCAACGATAAGGACAAGAAGGACTCCAGCAGCTGCAAAGAAAATAAGAAGTGCCAAGTTGTTACTATTTGGGCAATGAATGCAACGGGAGGATCCAATAGCTAGAGAATAATTTGCCTTGCAACTACTCAATAGAATTCCAGCACGATTTAGGGCACATTGAGAATCAGGATTCCCCAGATTAATGTGCTTTCCATTAGGTTTACAATAGCTAAAAGGACAATGTGTGCTGAAAAGGAGTTCTACATTGATTGAATCCTGTGCCCAAATATTGCTCAAATTCCATTTATGATAACCATTTTGAATTTCATGATTCAATTCGCAGTTGATACCATTAGCTGTGAGTACTGGGTGACACTGACAAAGGCTTCATTCTACTTGGAGATCCTCCTGCAGGAGGATCTCCAAGTAGAATGAAGCCTGGGGGACAGGGAAGGAAGTCAATATTAACAAATAATGGTGTAGAATCATAACAGACACGGCTATTTTTTTTCTTTAATTTTATGCACTCAATATACTCTGCATAGCGGTCCACAGCTGATTTAATGAGATTTAGTGTTTCTTGTGTTGTTATAAAAAATATATCATCTGACTCATTTGAGTACACTGAGAAGTAGAGCACACTACATTCAAAGTTTTGTGTAATGACTTGATGCCGTTGATCAGAATGGCCAAAAGCGGAAGTTGAATTTTCGTACAAGAATGATGCATAAGCATTTCCAGTTGTTGTACCTAAATCTCCTCCTACCACTACTACATCTAGGGAAAACTGTTCTCCAGGGCATGCTTGAAGGTTGATTACTGCTTTATTACACTGCGGTTTTCCATCTGCATCACAGATAGCTACAGACACGTGTTGCATCAGCGGAGACTGCCGATAATGAGGAATCAAAGTCAGGATCTAATGAGAAATATTGTTGAAAGACCTTTGAACTCCGCATTGTTTCCGTAGTGATTACATCATGATATATATTATTTTCTTGAATATTTCGATTGAAAACACATAGACAATCACTATTTAGTGAGGCACCAAAAATGTGGTCACCACCTTTAGCAGCTGAATTGTTGATAAACTGAATGCTAAAATTATTATTGTTAAGCGGTGTAAAGTCATAGTCTAATAATTGATAGAAACACAAAAAAACATAGTTATGTGCATCGATCATCATTTGAGGATGCACCACAAAGATTGCCCCTCCAGTATTTTCGGCATAGTTTTCCTGAAAAATCACCTTAGTCTCCCTAGCAATATTCATTACTGCTCCTACTAGCATCAGTGCTCCACCTTGATATCCCTTATTGTTATAAAATCCGACATGCCCCACAATAGTCAGGGTACTTGAAAACAGCATAATTGCAGTGGATATGCTATCAGAGAAATTGCTATCTTTAATGGTGAGATGGACATTTGTTAATATCATTGTACTCTCATGATCAATAAAAATGCAATTTGATATCGTGATATTTGTGAGCTGTGAGTTTACTACTGATTCATCAATGTATGAATAAATCTTTAAGCCCATTAAGCTTTCTAAAAATATATTCTTAACTGTAATGGCAGTTTTAATATTACGCACTCTGACCAATGCAGTGTCATTATCATTACCTATGATGTGTAGAGTGTAAGGATTCACAGGACATCCAAAATTGTAGACACTGCTATCAGTGGTGTGGGATCCTTCAATCAGAATCATTGTCACAATGTATGTTATTTTCAGGAAGGCTCCAATTTTTGGTGCCATAATTGTTCAAACTGTTACATTTATATCCTGATACTGGGCAATCCATATTTTCAGGTTCAGAGGGTCTGACGTAGTAGACAGCATCATCATCACTGTGTACACATGATAAGGCTAAAAGATTTACCGTCAACAGTTTGAAATTGATTCTCCACTCCATGCTACTTATAATTAGCTAGTTATCACAGCCACTTTAATCACTAGCTAAGATTTATTATGTCTTGTCTTTTCTAGGATCCTCTGGTAGCTATATCGCCCTCGTAAGGTTTATAAGACGAAGGTTACATTAAATACTTTTGAGAATCAAACTTACTTTCATAGTGAACGGTTCATCAGTTTTTGGGACATAGCTTAGCCTAGCTACTGTGTCTGACATTCCCAAATAAAAACATACATTCAAGGCAATAAGTGTTGATATCAATATTTCATAATGTAGTCTTCTACTTGGAGAAATGCAGTTGAATCCACACAAAATCCCTAAAGTCTAGCTGCTATTGTATGATACATAGCCATTATTATTATGTATTTGCGTATCCACAACTGACTTGATAACAAGAAAACTCATATCTAACCAAAATGAAATCAATAGCAAGCAGACACTATTAGCTATATAGCTATTATGTAGTAAACCAATCTTGGAAGTGCATCAAAGCTTAAGACCCCAAAGGAGGAAAGGCGTGTAGCTGCCTTAATGTCCTGTAGCTAGGTACAGGACAATGTCATAGTAATAGATGCTCTCCGGGTTGCACTATGCATAATTTAAAATTAGTTGAGGATTTGTACCTATAACCATAATTATTAAGGGAAGTGAACCAGATATGAAACATGTACCAGTTATGAAACAAAGAGCTAATTAGATCTAGTTTCACCTAAAAGTCAGTTTATAACTCACTGTTTCATAACTGGTTCATTTACCTTATTATGTATTTTACCAGGTACCAAAATTTAATCATTATGCTCAGCCTATAGCTATATACTTCTTTAGGACTAGGAGTCTATAGCAAAGTATCATACCATAAGAGTATTGAATGACCTTTACTATATCACAGGCTACCCACAGCTCAAGGGCATAGACACAATTTTCAATGTGGGGGGGGGGGGGGGGCTTTGTTACAACTGCGCTCGAAGCGCGCGAAAATTTTTGATCCTATTGTATCCAGAATCATTAAAATCAGCTATTTCCAGCAATTATTTCCCAAATTTGTTGCACATTTTGGCTATCCAACCATGATTACATACAGTGAATACAACTAGAATTTTATGTAACTTTAACAATTCCATTATAGTAAATATATTATTGCTCAAAAAGTGGGGGGGCTAAAGCCCCCCCAAGCCCCCACCTGTCTACACCCTTGCCTGAGCTGTTGCCACAAAAAATTTGTTTACACAGAGTTTGTAGCCATACAAGTGAAAGGGTGCAAAGGTTGATGCATACTAACCAAAGGTAGACACATCAAAGAAATACAGGGGCAGCCTTAATTTGAAGTTCCTTGTGTCTACACAGTCAAACATAAAAATCCTTTTTCTTAAGGCTTTGGTGAATGTACATGAAATTTACTACTGTGTGATGTAACGTCAACACAGAGGATCACTAGGCATCTAATAAAGGCTCCACCACACACCACACCCTGACCGGCAGATATGGGACGTTTGAATGAAATCTTGAGTAGCATCTGATATTAAATAGACGCATTCGAGAGATGTGGCTCTTTTGGCTTATAATACGTACACATGTAGCTACTTAGAAAAACTATGCGTCCTCGTGTGTCTAATTATAGTTATAGCTATAGATTTAAGCATCTGTGTCGAGCATAAGTGAAGCTCTTTTATCTACATTGCAAATAATCTCATTACAAACTTAATATGCTGTTAGTATTCACTAGAATTAAGGGAGGGGTGGTGGTGGGGTGATAGTTTCAACAGGGAATGGCATAGCTAGCTATAGAGAGTATCCAACAGACTCAATGAACACAACATCAAAGGAAGCTTCATATGGCTATTAGTACAGTAATTAGCTAATTGGTAGACTAAGTGCTGTTACCATAGAAATTTGTTTGATCATGAAGCAGATTGTAGCCATAGATATGACTCAGGGTAATGGTTCAAGGTTGAGACACAATATCAAAGAAATGTGGGGGCGGTCTTAATTAAGTTGTTAATATGCAGCCCTAGGCTATGTCAACAAGTTTTTTTTTCTTGCATTCAACCACTTGGCAAACATAAAACTACCCTCTCCATGCCAAAGGACATCAGCTCAGAGGGTTAATAGCAACCTTGATAATCATGGCTATTCTAGAGCTTAAGTTCATCTATCTTCTCTTGCTGTCAATCATCACATGCTGTGGTGAGTTTCTTGCATGGGTGGAATGGATGCATACTTATAGCTTGGTAACTACTTTGTATCGGGCCAAGGCTGATCTACAAGCTTAGTTTGATGTGGCCAACTCTTAATACTGGAGTAGACTAGGGAATTAATCCAGTAGCTACTGTATGCATGATAATTATTCGCCCCCCTGTGTAGCTAGCTACAAAAATTCATTGAGGTCTTGCAGTGGCTGTCGTGAAGTAATAAATTCACATACTATGCTCTACTGCCATAAATCTGATTAATACGATTTATAATAATATTATTATAGATGTGCAGGGTATCATCATTGGTGATGCTCGGCTCAGTGCTCTTGCAATTGATACTGATGACATCATTTTGCCTGGCGATCAGGGAGTAGGGGCCGTGGAAGTGTTCGTGGATCAGTACAATGCCTGGCTTCCAGTATGCTACACCACTTCCTGGGACAACAGTGCCGAGTCTAAAGTTATCTGCAGGCAACTGGGATTTAATACAACACATGATCCAGGTATCACAGTCTTGCTTGTAGTGTAGTAGCTATTCCAAATGCTCAGATTTTTTTGCTTGATTGTGCAAACTAGTTTCAATCCTGATTCTTATGGTTGAGGTGTCGATAGCTTCCTCGCAATGAGGCCTATTCAGCAATATATTTTGTTGAATGGTTCAAGTAGCTGTATACACCTTGCATGAATTACTTGGTGTATACAGCTACTGTTTTCTCACTGCATGGAACCAATGATTATAAGGTACCCTCCTATAGCCACAGATAGAGCTCTGCAGCTGTTCAACCGTCTTTCATTGGATTTCATCTTTGAGTGTTCTGGATCGGAGTCTGAGCTCAATGACTGTTCCTATCAGTTTCTCTACGAGCACATGTCCTGCTACCCTATCCTGATCTCCTGCGCTCCCTGTGAGCTATCAAAATAATATAGCTACATTAGTTACATTCTGCCTTGATATGCTAACGTTTTAACCTTCTAAATTACCTGCAGGTAGAGAAGGTAGTATACGGCTCTATAATACTACACCTCAAGGAGAGGGAATTGTTGAGAACTGTAGAGGTGGATTCTGGTGGGCTGTTTGTGATATCAATTGGAACTACCTCAACAGCTTCGTTGTGTGTCGACAGCTGGGATTACCAGCTACAGGTATGGAAGTTATGTAAACTTTGCCTTAAATTTTTAATGTAATTCACGTGCAGCTGCTGGTACTGTACCACCACGTTCGTTCAGTGTGTACCACCCATTTCCACTTGGTGTTTTTTTTAACTGCGTTGGAAACGAGTCTTCACTAACTGACTGTCGTGCTGCTGGAACACTACAGTGCACCTTTAGCAACATTGCTAGAGTTCAGTGTGCAGGAGAAATGGTTACAGGTATAGTAAAACATTGAACCACCATTGCAGATTAATAATATCCTAATTAAGAGTTGTCCAAGCATGACATTAACATTACTGTACCCTCACGAAAGAGGGCCCATGGGTGGTGCTTCTTACATTGGGCCAAGATTGAGGGATGGGCTGATATTCGAGGCATCAGTATCGCGTTTATAAACGAAAGAGCGCCCAGGTAAGTTACCCACGTTAGCTTCAATATTTGTTGATTCAGTCTTATTCAAGCACGGTTACCGGCTAATCCAGAGCAAGGGCAACTGCGATACTTCACCATGTGTCGTTGAGTGCAGCCGTATTAAGTGGGCATGGCTACAATCGCTATATAGATCGTTTATTTGTGCTGAAACGTGGCATAGAGCTAGCTAGGCTTAGTTTTACGGCTGTTTAGCACGTTAATTATCCATCTTACATAGACTATTCAAAGTTCAGTCCTCATTAACCAGCCATTTGAGCTGCGTTTTCAAGTGCAGCTACACATGGGCGCATATTTGAGTATAAACATTACACCTTAGCAGGAAATTGAGCCCAAAGTGGGGGGTGAGCTGACATTCCATAGTGGGCCTTCTTTCACGAGGGTACAGTATATACACCCAGGATTCTCCCCTGGAAGAAAATTAAAGACTACTGGGCGGATGTTGGTTGGGTGGAGTTTTAGTCACATTGGTAGCTATGTTGAAGGCAGGGATCAATGCAACCCTATGAGAACCTAGGGTCAACGGCAGAATTCTCATTTCTTTGTGTTTACAGGAATCTCCTGTGCTGATGGTGATATTCGCCTTATTGGTGGACATCAATCCGAGAAATTCAACGAGGGAAGAGTGGAGATCTGCAGCAATGGAGTATGGGGGACCATCTATGATGACGGGAGCTGGGATAGTCTCGATGCTATTGTTGTCTGTAGACAATTTGGATACAACAGTAATCTAGCTATAACTAAAATTATTGTGAACGTTGAACCATTGCACTCTTGCATGTATAGCCAGGTGTATATGAACTGTTGATTTTAGCTGAGCTAAATAATCAGTGTGGGAATATGTTGTAGGGTGATCCTCTCTGTGCTTGGACAGGATTAGTTGGAGAAGCCCCAGTAAGAATGCAGTAGGATCCTTGATTGCAATCAGGAGTAGATTAGATAGAAGTGTTGAACTACAGTACAAGCGTAGTAACAACATTCCAGTAGGATGACCACTATCAACATCTTGTACTTTAAATGGGTGTTAGCTATGTAAATCTAGACTGCAGTTGCATGTGCAACTGTATATAATAGTTATCTGCCAGTAATTGGGGTGCATGAGATGCATGGTCGAATGCACCCCAATTACTGGCAGATAACTATTTTGTTGGTAGTTGACCTCTGTTCATCATTGGCCTACTTTATGATGACCCAACCCCTTCCCATAGCCGGAAAATTGCCTATAAAAACTTTGGTTGCTAAGCAACTACCAACAAAGTATAGTATAGCCTCATACCCTTTCTTGAGCCTGGGTGTGAGGCTACTGTATAGTGCAGCTGGTACCATGGAGGCCTGGGTGGGACACACCCGCTGTACTCACATACATGAAGTCAACATCGTGTAACCATGTTACTAATGTGCTACTGCAACTATGCAGCTAGCTATATATAATGAATGTACTTGAGTGCAGAACCCTCACCGCTACATGCATGCATGACTCATGCGTATGTACAGCATAGCTCACTGTGTATGCTTGTTCAATGTCAGGAATATTGAACTACATACCCTGCACCTGAACATGGTTATGGTACTGTTCGAGTCTCTTCAAAGTCAGTGCATGATCTAGGAGTAGGGAAAAGGCACCTGGCTATGTCACTATACGAACTGAAAGCTTCTGTGATAACCTAAACTGAATTATGCACTTGAGAGCCACTGCCTGTTTGCACTGTCACTGCACTGACAACTGACCAGATTTGTAATCAGTCATGTAGCTGAGGTAAGAGCCATGTAAACACAGATGGGCAACAGCTGCACACTACTACACCACTGGGCAGGACTTACATGACCACTATTCCTTTGTGTCCGGTATACCTCGAATGCGTACTTTCTCTCAGACGATCCTTACCATTTTGCATAGGAGGGTTGCGACGGACGGACAGACGGACGGACGGATGGACTGACAGATAAAAATCGCCAAACGATTATATAGTAACCCTCCGCCTACGCTTTGCGGCGAGGGTTAATAATACAGTGTTTCCTCTAGGACAAACAGGGTGGTTGAGTGTTAACATTACTATCATTGAATATTATTATGGGATATAATTATATTGGCCATGAAGAGGGAATAATTTGCTTTACAGGCTTATGCAATGTGCACTTGGATAGTCACTGTGTATGCACAATCTACTATGTGTGCATGTGCTGTGTACATTAGTACAACCACATTTCAACCATTAGAAGCTGATTGTGGGAAGCCAAAGATACCCACAACACTTGGGCTACTACTGTACTGCAAACCACTGTTGCATGCAGCAGCTGTCAGCATTTTTGCAAACCAGCCACACATAAACAGAACGGGGTGCCCCTTTTCAAGTAGCTATAGTAGTGGAAACACTGATAATATCATGCATGGTACCATTAACAATAATATTTTAAAGTGGGCAAATACTAGCTAGCATACACTTTTGATGATAATATTATGTGGCTTGCATTAAAAACTTTTGATTACTCTTTCTGTTGTTATCATATACCTTCATGAGTTCTTGATGAACCAAGAATAATAAGTGGCTTTTTTTCAGTCTAGCAGTATTTGACTGACTCATCATTGATGATAGCAAACCATTCACAACTCTTCTTGCCTTTCTTTGCATGTACTAGAATAATTATATATTATCTGCTGATCTATATACTATGTATAGCACACATATACATTTGAAATATTACTGGCAAGGTGCTAGCCGCAGTAGTACATGAGGTTTTTGTATGATATTATTGTGTCCATTATTGCACTAAGGAGTTATCTGTGAAAGATATACCGTATAGCGGGAAATTTTCGAGGGTATTAATTTTCGCTGTTTTCGCGGATCAGGGTGAATCCGCGAAATTTTATACCTCGAAAATTTCCCGCTATACTGTATGACTTGACGACCCGTTCCTACACTGACGTAGCTCGAGCATGCGCAGTACCACCAGCACATGATATCAGTAGAATGGGTGTGGTCGATATAAACCACAAGGTATGCTGAACAGAATATGCACTATTTGTAGCGTTAGCAAGCCATTTTCGAAGAAAGAGCGAACATATAGCTGACAGTTTTCTTGGGACGTGTCCAACTATTGTTGAAGACTCGGATTTTGTGACAGCTACAGCGTAGGGGTCACGTAGTCTCGCACAGACAGACTCTTACACCTCGGAGTGAGAGTCTGGCTGCGCGAGACTAGGGGTCACGGACGTTGCCGGGCTCTCGGATACACGTCAGATTTTCTCCAACTTTAGCCTCCCAAATGCTTTGATACTCGTGGTAGCGCTAGTCACGGATCATCGCCTCCACAACACAACTTCGTAGTTCAGACATAGTTAGCTCGTGTTGAAAGGGAAGGAGCGTGGTTTTTAGTGCATCCAATTTGGGGGTGTGGCTTTGTCTCAGGGCTGATCCTCGAAAATTAAAACGCGAAAAAGTTCAAAATCCCACATCCGCGAAAATTGCTACCCTCGAAAATTTCCCGCTATACGGTACACACATGTCAAAGTTAATTGTACCAACCTATTGTATGATGCCTCTTTATTTCCCGATAGTGGCCATACCCTATTGTGGTGGATTACTTGGAAGTGGATCAGGACCAATTCTCTATGCTTATCTTAACTGTATTGGGAACGAGACTTTGCTGTCACAATGTAGAACTTTTCGATCTCTCACCCTTGGAACTGCACATTTCAGTGATGCTGGAGTTAGGTGCTTAAATGAAAGTAAGTCTATCCATTTCAGTCATACTATATGATGGGCTAAAATTGGTGGCTAAAAGAAAGGTGCATGCATGGTTGAAAGAGGCGCTCATATATTTTGTATATACTTGGATCTTGACTTTCCTGTGTGGTTGAAATAAGCTAGTGGTTGCCTCATATGCTGACCACTATGCTAAGGTTCCAATATTACATTAATCTAATAATATTCGTTACTATCATGAAGACAGCATCTAAAATCACTAAGACCATTCTCCAGTAGAGCATCCATGGTCAAAATTCATAAAGTAACAAAACAGATCTACCCTAGCTTACAATGATTTAATCAGTATGAGGTAGAGCATTGGTGCCATAGTAGCAATACAAAGTACCTTCGGCACAGTTAGAGTGGGTGGAAATCATCTAAGGTAGACAATGTCATAATAATATTGTTATAATCTTATAGCAATTCTTCACTGACAGGTCGCTCCAACTGCTCTGATGGCGATATACGTCTAGTGAATGGTACAACAATGTTTGAAGGTCGAGTGGAGCTCTGCTATCGTGGAATGTGGGGATTGGTTTGTGACAACACCTGGGATAGTAAGGATGCAGCTGCTATGTGTCGACTATTAGGATTTCAACAAGATGGTATGATCATCTTTACTATAATATTTAGCAGAGATAGTGGGCATTTTGAGTTTTTAGAGGGAGGGGAGATGACAGCCATATTGGACCATTATTATCCATGAGAAAATGTGCTGGATGTCAATCTAAGATACGGGCCAAAATAGTCGCCTATGGTGATAACTTTCACTTTTTGGTATAGATTGATAGAGGAATCATTCCTATATACGAAAATCTGCTTTGTAGCTTAAGGTAAGGTGGGGCTATTCCGATTGTGGGATAATAGCGAAAAATTGCATTTCAAACGGCTATTTTTCATATAAAACAGGGAATAGTCAAACCTTTGCTGCAGCATAGGATAGGTTAGCCTTTGGACATACTGAGCACCGACTATGATTTCTGAGCTAGCTGGATGTTTCATGGCTGACTCGGTTTTATGAAACGACTAGACATGTGAAGCATGAATAAATTTTCACAATGCTGAATTACGTATTTACCATAAATGGTAAGTATACAAACTTCGGTGTGCAATTGCACAATCAGGGACTATACATTTTCTAATGTATACTCCCTGGTGCAACACATGTAGCAATGTTCATTTGCAATACTTTGCACATAATATTATTATTATGCATGTACATAGTAATTAAGGGAGAATATTGCAGTATAATGGTCAGAGCTGTTATTAAAATTTTATGATTTATAGTTCCAGTATCTTCCAAATATTGAAAATGAAAGATGAATAAGGAAGAGCACAGTTCAGTTACAATTATACACATTTTTGCAGGTGCAGTGGCAGTTACTGATTCTTATTTTGGCAGTGGAGAGGGACCGTATGTTTCGAGGAGCACTCATTGCAATGAACATACTAGACATTTAGCTTACTATGGTCAAACTGGTATTTATGATTACACCGCTGAATGCTCACCTGGACATGATGCTGGAGTTATATGCAAGGGTATGTGATCAATACTTGACTAGCAACAAAATAATAATGTTGCTATAATAGAATTAAAGGGAGATTATCTCTCATTATGGAATTGATTGGCCGCCCCCTAGAAATTGGCTTTAATTAACTATATTAGTATGGGGTTACCCCTTGAGTTTATACTTTTATTCTTCTATTCTTCTATTTGCCCCCTCTTGAACTTTGCTACTAACTACATGTGACCATCCACGAGCAAACTATGCATAATACGCTGGATATCAATCAGAAATGCAGACCAAAATAGTCGCCTGTGGTGATGATTATTGATTTTCACTTTTTGATGTAGATCGATAAAGGGATCATTCCTCTACACAAAAATCTGCTTTGTAGCTTCTAGAATGCTATACTTACCGTGTTATGGCAAACAAGTCAGGCGAGTAGCCGCTACATAGAGCAGTGGCATCAGAAGCGGTACGGTTGCTACGGCTCGGGCCATACTACCTTTTCTGATGGTTCACCTATAGAGTACTGAGATACGACCTAAGGTGTGCGTGTGCGCATTGTGTTGAAAACCTGAATGACCCACCACCAAGTTCATGTTAACACACTTTATTTCCATAGCTGCTATCGACCATGCATGAAAATAATATATATACAACGAAAATTTCCAGCATACACACAGTTGTACTAGCCTCGTTCCCAGCACTGGCGTAAGAAGCAGGGGGGCTGGGGGGCTGTAGCCCCCCCATCTTATCAGCCTGGCAAGTGGGCCTAAACCTAGGAAGATATTTATTCTAGCCTTGACATCTTCAGATTTATGACGTATAGCTAGTCTACTTTACAGCCAAATTAGCATAATAATGGGAATGGTTCGAAGGCGTATCATGTGATTTTTTCGTGCACTTTGCATGCAATTTTATTTACAGCCCCCCTGTTCATAAACATCTACTTACGCCACTGGTTCCCAGGCCCTTTGAGGCCTCCATACGAGCATGGATATCTATGGCATGAGGCTATAGTTATACGAGTAGTAAATTACCATGACGACCATTACCAATAATAAATGTTCATCATGTAGTCTACGTATGCGCACCATGTACCAATGAAGCTGTCACGCCCCCTTGCTGGCCAGCCTTTCCACCTTTAAATTGCTTCCTATGCCCCTATAGAGTGGCCATGATACGGAGCCCTTGCAATGATAAGCATGCCAGCTTCACACAAAAAGGCTCTTTCTTCAATTCTGTGTACTAACGATCTTTAGAAACGCTTGTCTTATTGTTCTTTTCCATCGAAGCATTGGCTGCTACTCTTGTTTGAGCATTTTGGTAGCCAGCTAGCTCATTGACTTGGTGGGTGGGGTCAATATTTACCATAAATGGTGAGTATATGGACTTCCGGACTTGCAATTTTTAGTATGGGCGATCTGGGTATATTTTTGCTCATATCTCCACGACTACACGGACTAGAGACTTCAAATTTGTTAGAGCAATAGTTCAAAGGTTGTAGTTAGTAACGGTGGCAAAAAAATTTTTTAGCATATTATCCATTGTTTTCACATGGTATGTTAGCACTGCACCCTCTTGAGAGCAAAATCCTGAAATAAACCCGTCCTTCATGGTGACATGAATATGTGATGTTTGTAGTATTGTTTTATGTCATTGAATTTTTATAAGGCTGTGCATTGCTTTTAGGTTATTCTAATTAGGTAGCTAGTATTATATTATTAGCTTGCAGCCATGGTGAAGTGCGCTTGATAGCATACAAACCTATTGAAGTGTGTATCAATGGCACTTGGACAGGAATATGCAGCAATGCTATCAATGCCTCTGCTGTAGCCAAGGTATTATGCAAGCAGCTAACTGGAGCTGAAAAATCATGTAAGTTAATTCTTCACCCCTGAAATTTGATGCAGAAGGTCGGTCTAAACCCATTTCCTGCATGTATGATTCCCCTAATTATTTATTGAGGGTTAATATGCTTAATAATTATTATTGGGATATCAAATATTATGAAGTAGTCTAATACCCAGCCTCCATTCTGTATAATTTCAGTATCACTAATTAGCTTTGTTAATGGTGTCATAGATATCCAGGATCCACTTAAATTTTCATGGTCATAATTTCATTTATGTAGTTCACACTGAGAGCTGCTCCACTCCACTAAGATATATTTTTTATATGAAGGCTGTAGCTTTTCTCCACAACGTATCTTGTGACAATCAATCAAGAAGCGTGGTAAATGATTGCTCCTTCAATGTTTTAAGCCGATCAGCTTCAGAGCAGTGTTCAGTTTTGGATGTTGTATGCTTTCCTCACTCCAATTGTACGGAAGGTGCTATTCGTCTTGCTGATGGCAAGAATTCACTCGATGGAAGAGTTGAAGTGTGTGTCAATGGACTTTGGGGGGCACTTCCTCCACCAAAAGTTGATTCTGTTGTTGGATATCCTTCAGTAGAATTAGAAAAGGCAGAAAGAATATGCAGGCAATTAGGATATCCATGGGAATGTGAGTTACGTGTGTATATAATAATGAAGCACTAAAGTGCAAAACCCTCAGTGTAGAGTGTATGTGTTCAATGTTATTGTTGCCAGATCTCGTATCATAAAAATTAGAGTTAGTGAATTTACTGCTGGAACATTGAAAGTTGCCTAATCCAGGGTGGTATCATAAAATAATGAGTTAGTGAAGTAAATACCCACTAACTATGGCAATCAAAACTTGCCCTACGATTCCACCACCACACTCTTCTATTATGTTTCCGGAGTTATAAAGCTCATTAATTGCAATCATACTGCATGCTGTGAGCGAATTGACTTAATTTGCTCTCCTAAGATAACACCCGCCTGTGATACGGGTAAATACGCGTTGGTTATAGCTAAGTTTGCTAGCTCGTATATATAGTGGTACATACGTGCATTTTGGCCAAGAATGATCATTAAAATTAATTAAAAATCAGCACCTTCGATTTGCCCAGGATTAGTCAAATGATCCCAGTGTAGCTTACAATCTCACGGAAATTAAATTCAGGTGTCATATGGGTTCGTGCCGCAAACACAACGTATTTTTTGGAGAAATTTTTTATTCTCATACGTTTTTTATGGTATTTCGCGGAATAAAATTTTGCCATAACGATTGCCTATCATCACGCTTTTAACGCAAGGTCATGGAGGAACTTATCTAGTGCCTCACGATTCAATCTGAAATTCTAATATAGTTAGAACACAGCTAATTTTAGAGGATTGAAATCACTACCATCAGCAAATGACGCCAAAACTGAAGAAAGGATGGTTTCCAGCAGATTCCACATAATACATACATTCCTATTTGTGTCTTCCAATTTGAAAATGAACATTGTGCAAAGATCCAACAAAAACCTTCCTCTGCCTGAGTTTAACAAGTACTATTTGAATAGTGCAGAGATCATTATGATTTAATTGTATTGAGTTTGCATGCAATTGTTGAATCATATTCGACTATTGGCACAGTATTATGAACACAACATATTCTTGGCGCTCATTATAATATTATGCAAATTATTAATAACTTGTAAATTAATTGCAGGGGCTACACCGTTGACAATCTCAGGCAATTACCCTCATATTATGCTATACCATGGTGAAAACCATCACTATAGACCTAGTTGTTCCCGAGGGAATGTATTTGGTGTCTTATGCCAGGGAGATACATCCAAGCCAAAACAATGTAAGCATGGTGATGTACGTCTCGTCAATGGAAGCAGGAAAACAGAAGGAAGACTCGAATTCTGTGCCTATGGCTACTGGTCTAACCTTTGCAATGACTACTCATCCTCCTTATCATATTTACTTGAATTAACTAATGCGTGGCCTTGGAAAGCTCCATACTTAATTTGTCGCAAACTCGGATTTCCAACTGAAGGTAACTAATTAACCTTCCATACATCTGCAATTTTAATATTGACTAAATTCACACAGTGATGCTGTATAGATCTAGTGGAACTCCATTTGGATCGAGCCCTTTGTTGCTTCCTAGTGTTGGTATTCGTTGTCATGAATGGCTTGCTTTTGACAGAGTGATTCAGAATATAAGTAACTGCCGGATTGTTAACCAGTCTAACTTTTGTCCTGCTAGAGACAGACTTGAAATCTCATGTGGAGGTACTGTAATATTATTATAACACACTGATAGGTCACAATTAACTGTCTCATAAGCTATGCAATATGGATGGATCTTTGGGTTATAGCTAAGCATTAGTATGGTAATGCATATGCACCTTACGGTAATAATAAGTTGTATATTAGCCGGGCTACTGGTGCAAACTTTGCACACTCACTGTCAGATGCTTGTGTCTTGTATAGAATTTGATGTCAACAAATTTGACCCTCTTTGTTCATTGTCATGCAGAAAGAGAGCAGTACAAAATATCGATTGAGGTTGATCCTGCTCAAGAGAGCTATGATATTGGAACCCGAGTAACCCTCAGATGTATTCTACCACCCTCACTTCAGAGTTCTCCTTTCATAACAATTGACTGGAAGACGACTGTTCCTAATGTGCTACCTTATCGCTATGGATCCAACATATCGTTTGTAGTACCTTCCCATCATCCAATGTCAGCTAACTATTACTGCTCTGTACAAGGAGTGGAATATCCCAATACTGAGGTGGTTAGACAAAGAGTCACCATCAAGATTAAAGGTGGGATAAGAGTAATAACTAAGTAGAAATTTTTGCCAGCAGAATATTTTTGCCAATTTTACTACCCGCTATCACTGGTGAAAATTTTATCATGCTAATTTTTATCCTCTACATTTTTTGTCTATAATACTTCTTGCTTAGCAAAGGATGCACAATAGCTGACACAAAAAATAGCTAATTGTGTGTACACCCCATAAAATATTATACTGATACAAGAATTATAAATATACATCAGTCGAGCCTCCGATAACGGACCCTCCGAGAGGAGGACAACCTCTCTACAACGGTCAGCGTCATACTACAGATTGGATTTAGCATGATTGTAGTACTTACATAACCTCCGAGAAGCGGATGCTTCTCGTTTCCGGACAGCGGACAAAAGTCCAGCTCCCAACTAGTCTCGTGCCCAGACCCCACCCCCAAAGGGAGGAAGGGTCTGGTACACATCGAGCGCTTTTTGGGGCGCAGAGGATGCAGCATGTCATGTGACCATCATGACAACGCATCGTATAGGCATGGCAACGCATCAGCGGCTCTCACGTGCAGCAATAGGCGGCTAGCGCGTGGTGTCATGTGCAAGCCACATTGCGTGAATCTGATTGGTGCGACAGAATTCAGACATTCCAAGTCAGCAAGACCCAAAAAGAGCTCGATGTGTACCAGACCCTTTCCTCCTTTTGGGGGTGGGGTCTGGGGACGAGACTAGCTCCCAACATGACTTTCCAATACAAATTCGCTTCTAAATAACGGATACCGGAAAACCACGCCCACACTACCAAGCGCGCGCGCTGATGCAAATATAAAATGTCATAATATGTGATAGCTATTAAACAATTCCAAGGATACTGGAATAATGAGTCCATGCACCAACTCCATCTTATCTATGTAAGGCGTAGGTCCATAGAGGTGATACACACATGATATTTCAAGTCCATAACCAGCTCCTCAGCAAATGGCAGGAGATGGTGATGAGGACAATGATGTTGATCAAAAAGAACCCCTTCCCAGATTGACAACTTACAAGAAAGCTAGCTATATGTAACTGTTTTGGAAGATGTGTGCTAATTTTAAATATTAAATTTGAGTATAAAGGACATGGACATAAAATTAATATGGAGCTTATTTTGTGTCAAAAATCAGAATTTTGATTTAGAATGTGAAATATGATGTGATCAGGCAATATCAACTGTGAAATGAAGTCTTCAGTTTGTTTGTTATTTTAAAGTTTATTCAATTCAATTTTTATTGTCAATTAAATTTTGATTTTCGATTTGATTTTCAATTTGATATTCCATTCGATTTTCGATTTGATTTTCACAATGTGATCTTCAATTTTATTTTCCACTTGATTTTCTGTTCAATTTTTGCTTCGATTTTCAATCGTTTAATATTCTATCATTCTATAATCCAGAACAGGTTCCATTGGTCATTTTCATTAGAGTGCAATCCTCTCTCAACAATAATTATTACGTTTAACTTGCATGGCAACCTTTATTACATTCAATGCAGCACAAACTGAAGTGAAATGTCGCTCTTAAGTCGAATGATGGGAAACTCACAGCAGTGATTAATTCTTGCTAATAAAAACTAATAAAGGTTGCCAGGCAAGTAAAATATATTAGTACACTCTAATGAAAATGAGCATTGGAGCCTGATCTGGGTTATAGAATAATGGAATATGAACAATCGAAAGTCAAAGCGAAAATTGAACAGAAAGTCAAATTGAAAAACAAATTGATCATAATAATCAAATTGAAAATTGAAAGTCAAATGGGAAATTGAAGATCATATTATTATTGAAAATCAAATTGAAAATCGAACAGAAAATCAAATTGAATATCAAATTTAAACTACAGAACAAACTGAAAGCTTCACTTCAAAGTTGATATTGCCTGATGACATTGTATTTCACCCTAAAATCAAATTCCTAATTTTTGACAAAAAAAAGCCTTGTCTATCAGTTGACAAGATTATTAACCTAAAGCATGCATCTACAAGACAACACTGCGTGACTATCCTATATTCAGTAACATGCAATCATGTCATGCAATGATTTACTCACGACACATATTAGATTTTGAACATTCTATTGTCATAGTTAGTACATTTTTACATTTCAATGAATCTCTATCCTATTTAAGGTCAAAATGTGGTAAACATCTGAGATAAGGACAACCTCCAAACAAAGGACAAAGGCCCGTCCCAAAGTGTCCTTTGTTCAGAGGCTCAAAAATAAGATACAGTACATGTATATAGAACGTGTATAAATAATGATAAAGTGAACGATAGTTAATGCAGTAGCCTTTTAAAATATTATGGTGACCTTTACTGCATTGCCAAAATTATTCTAGCAAAATTTCCATGTGGTATTATGCTACATGTATGATAGATCAACAAAAATAATATAATGGTTTTTCTCTCCATATCACATAATTGGATTACACTAAAGCATAATATAATATTATATGATTGCTTATAGCTTTACTTCAAAGGAGAAATATTGATCAATATGTTGAAGTTGAGGAAGAAGGCAGTGTGCGCCTCCAGGTTGAGACACCGAATATCACCAATGTCACTAGATTGCTCTCTGAATTGACATGGTATCATAATGGAACAATCATGCTATCTGACCCCGATCCAGATGATCAGAGGATCACGTTCAGTGATGATAAGAAGACACTCACAATTTCTAATTTTTCATCCACTGATGCTGGAGTATACAAAGTTCAATTCAATAAAATTGATGTGCAGCCTTACAATCAAACTTGTAATGATGAACTTATTTCTCTCCTGAGAGGCTACCCAATCCTCGCACCTGCTGTATACTGTATCAATGTTAAATCCTGTATTGCTGAAGATAATAAAACTCAACAAGTTCAAAGAGTTGATGTAAGCCGACTGAACTTTAACTTAAGTGATGGATTGACGTTGGTTGCTGATGGAATAGCCAATAACGCTGAAGAATTTGAGCATTTATCTCTCAAATGGTACAGAAATGGAAGATATATTTACTTTCGAAATTTTAATTATCAGTTTAGTATACAGCAAAGACAATATCCAACTGTCAGTCAAGAGCTAAAAGTTACTACTAATTACTTAAAATCAGAAATAATTTATGAAGAGACTGGTAGATATGAAGTGGCATTGACTATTTATATTTATGATCCTGACTCAAAATGCCAGGCCTATTATGGCCAAATACTTGCACCTTATGGAGCCAGATATCGTCATTATGATTATGAAGTGCCTCTTTCATGGGGATATATTGATATCAGCTATTACAAAAGTAAGCATTATAATGTACCTACAAGGAATTTTTGTATATTATATATATGTATGACATTGTATAGATGTGGACTTATACTTTAACACTGATAAGAACACTACTACTCGGGATGAAGGTGCTACTCTTACTTGCCGAGCTAGCATTGGATTTCCTCCATTTTCCCACCTCTCCCTTATCAAGAACCAACAGACAGTGGCCACCTCATCGACTGGAATGCTACAGATAAACACAAAGAGTGTCCATGCAAATCCTTTTGGATTGTATATCTGTCAGTTAAATGCCTCTGGGGAGATATTTGAGGAATCGACATTTGTGAAAGAACAAGGTTCATGCTTGCTCAGTTGTGAAATAAAATTAGCTTGATGATATGATTGTATGCATGTGCATTATTTAGCTATCGTAACATTAAATTTTCAGTGATCTTTAGGGTGGTGATTGAGTTTGATAGTCAATTTGAAAGAATTTGTGATAATTCAACCGTAAGTTCATTTTAGTCATTAGCTAAGCCTTGGGAAATATCCCTAAAATTAATTACACCATGAATTCTTGATAATTGCACAGGAATTTATAGAACAAGCATTATTCTCAAAAATCAGCACAGAATGTCGCTGCAACTTCAGCAGAGATGACTTCATTGATTCGAGCACTGACTGTGAAGACAGTGGCAAACTTACATACACATCAACCATAGAATATTCAAACAATGAAGGTTCTGAGACTGCTTCTGTCATCGCTGACAGGCTCATCCATCAAGCTCCCTTCTCTTTGGTAGTGAAAGGAATGCTAGTTGGAGTTGTAGCAGTGGATTGTACCAGTTGTAGAAGTTCCCTACAGTCTGACGCTACTAAATTAAACAACTCTTTCTCCCCAGCTGCTGCCACTAATAACTCTTTCTCCCCAGCTGCTGTGAGTGGCTTGTTCATTGGTGGTTTTGCCACTGGTGCATTCATCATTCTCATCACTGTTTTCATCGTGATAATTATTGTGTGAGTAACTGTATTATTATTAATCGTGACATTAGCTAAACTTACTGTCACAATATTTATTATAGAATCTGCACTAATAAGCATCGTCATCCAAATGCTAAGGAAAGTATACCAGGTGAAAGTGAGAAGACTCCTAATGAGTACGCTCTTGTAGCCCAGTGTTCCAAGGTTGACTGAGAAAGATAAACAACTAAAGAATGTAGCTAATCCTTCCAAGCTAAATTAATTTTGATCACTCTTAATAGCAATAGCTATATACCTAGCTACATGCATGAGGATAATACTATGCATAATATGGTGTACATTACTTTATACTATTGCTCCTCTCTATTACATGTGTGATCGAAAATCATTGCATGACTGATAGATCTAGAAGTTTGCAACACTCTACCATTCCCTCCAATTTGTGATGCTAAAAATAATCCATCAAGCTCCCTTCTCTTTGGTAGTGGAAGGAATGCTAATTGGAGTTGTAGAAGTTCCCTACAGTCTGATACCACTAATAGCTCTTTCTCCCCAGCTGCTGTGAGTGGCTTGTTCATTGGTGGTTTGCCACTGGAGCACTCATCGTTCTCATCACCATTTTCATCGCGATAATGATTGTGTGAGTAACTAATTATTAATTGTGACATTAGCTAAACTTGCTGTCACTATAGAATCGCACTAATAAGCATCGTCATCCAAGTGCCAAGAAAAGTATGCCAGATGAAAGTGAGAAGACTCCTAATGAGTACGCTCTTGTAGCCCAGTGTTCCAAGGTTGACAGACTGAAAAAGATAAACAACTAAAAGGATGCAGCTAATCCTCTACTAAGAATATTCCCTCTAATAGCTATATAGCTGATCGATAATAGTAAGCTATGCATAAGGTATACAATATCATAATCCTTATTAACCCTCGCCGCAAAGCGTAGGCGGAGTGTTACTGCAATCGTTTGGCGATTTTTCTCCGTTTGTCCGTCCGTCTGTTTGTCCGTCCGTATGGTAAGGGTCGTCTGAGAGAAAGTACGCATCTGAGGATTACCGGGCATCAAGGAAGAGTGGTCACGTTAAGTCCTGCCCAGTGGTATAGTAGTGTGCAGCTGTGGTTGCCATTCTGTGCCTTGCTGGTCAGTTAAGTTGTCAATGCGGTGACAGTGTAAATAGGCAGTGGCTCTCAAGTGCATAATTCAGTTTAACCAGTCACCCACTTTACATAATTACCGTAGAATCCCGCGATTACGCCCCCCCCCCCCCCCCCCCCTTGTGCCCCTCTATTATCTTTGGTGCATGCTAGGATTGGGCAAAAGTGGGGAGGGGCTTATACGCGGGATCCTAACATTTCCGTGTGACGACCATTACCGACCGCCGAATGTCACGGTATTTACCGTAATTAAAATAATTCCGACCTCGCTTGGCGCTTACATTTTATTTATTTATTTTTATTTATAATAATTTCTGCTCAAAAAAACAGAACAGTGGTTAACATGATTAGCTGGAGATAGCTAAAACTAGCATGTAACCTATGGAAGGAGTGCAAATAAGAATGAGTTAAAAATTAAAATGCTGAGTGAGGCCTGACTTAAAAGAATTGAGGGAGAGAGATGACAGAAGTGATGAGGGAAGAGAGTTCCAGAGAGCAATAGTTTTTGGGAAGAAAGAATTATAAAACTGGTTAGTTCTAGCCTGGATGTTGACTAACTGCAGGGGATTGGTGTGCCTGTTGACATAAACAATATCTCTTTGCTGGATGGGATTCTCAGGAAAGTCACACAAATTGTTTACAATTTGAATAGATGTTCCAGCCTAGCATTAGATCGTCTCAGAGTAAGGGGAGGTATCATCGACCGTGAATACAACTGACTATGGTCAAGAGACCAGTTTTTCAAGCACATACGCAGAGTGAATCGCTGGACTTTCTCCAGGGCCTCTATGTCCTTGGAGAGGTGTGGATCCCAGACAATTGCACAATATTCCAGATGTGGTCTGATAAATGACTTATATAGTTGGAGGAGAGTGGCTGTGTTAGCGTGCTTGTAAAAACGACGGTAAAGTAACCCAATAAGCTGTCTGGCTTTGGCACATAAGTGGGATACATGAAGAGACCATGAAAGATCTTGAGTTAGTTCAACTCCCAAATATCTTACACTTGTCACACGTTGCAATGGTGTTCCAGACACATAGAGAATGGGTGGAGGAAGGCTGGAGGTTCTCTTCCTTGATACCAACATGTAGCAGCATTTCGCAGGTTGGAGAGAGAGGCATTGCTGGCATATCCAGTCAACAAGAGTATTAATATCAAGTTGGAGCTTCCAGTAGTCAACAGGTGATTTGATGCATCGATACAAGGCGATGTCGTCAGCAAACAGTGACATAAAACTATCCAATGAACCCTGATTGGTGACTTCATTAACTAGAGCTCTATAGAGCACATACCCCGCGCGCTGCAGCGTCGATCTCGAACTCTATAGCTGCATGCCACCTGTAGGCTGTTGCCGACCTTTACCTACATATTGTGCTAGGTTATGCGCATGAGCAGAAAGCACATGGTGGGTAGTGTTGATAGGCGTGGCCAACAAAATGCAGTATTTGCAACGCTCGTAGACCTTGCCAAACGATTCGAAGCATAATGAAGCCAGTTTTTCGACGATATCGACGGATAAGTTATATTTGCGAGTCGATCAGATGCCTAGATCTCCAGATCTGGCGATTTTTGTGCTAACGACAGACAGACGACAGACAGACGACAGACAAAACCGATCACATTACCCCTTGCGCATGCGCGCGGGGTAATAAAAGTAAGAAACAAAAGGGGGCCAAGAACTGATCCTTGGGGAACACCAGAGATCACAGGTAACACACAGGATTTCTCACCATCAACAACCACCAACTGAGACCTACAGGTAAGGTAATTACGGACCCAGTGGATAATGAAAGGATTTACTCCAATCACATTGAGTCTTTGGAGCAGGAGAGAGTGAGGGACACTAACAGTCATGAAAAAAACAATTCAACAGAGTAGCCTTCTCTTTGCTGTTCTCTACTTTGGATCCATTCGATATCAGGGTTGGGATTGAAGACGTCTGCTTGCTCAGTAGTTAAAACTCGCTTCGATGGCGAATGGCGCTTAGTAATAACAGTGGCGTATGGTACAAGGTACCAAATTGTAATTACTAAGCGCCACCTAAAAATAATTCCATCGCCGTTTGGCGCTATATTTAGAAGGAAAAAAATTTCCATATATGGCCAGACGGCGCTTATATTACAGTGGCGCCTAAATTACAGTAAGTACGGTAATTGGTCTGGCCTAACTAGTAGCTAGTGCTATTAGCTGTGACAGAAATTTGTTTGATCACTGAGCAGACTGTAGCCATAGCGGATATGACTAATAGTTCAAGGTTGAGACTGTGGGGGCGACCTATGATTAAATCATGTTGCCCTGGGCTATGTCAACAACTTAAAAATCGATTTTTGTCTTAGGTTCACTGAAAGGCTTGGCAAACATAAACTACCCTCTCCATGACGGACATCAGCTCAGAGGGTTAACAGCTACCTTGATAATCATATGGCTATTCTAGAGCTTAAGTTCATCTATCTTCTCTTGCTATCAATCATCACATGCTGTGGTGAGTTTCTTGCATGCCAGTGGAATGGATGCATACACAGCTATAGTTGGTAACTACTATGTATCCTGATGCCAAGGCTGATGTATAAGCTTAGTTTGATGTGAACAACTCTTATATATACTTGATTATACTAGACTAGACTAGACTAGGAAGTAATCTGGGCTTGCACTTTATTATATAATATGCATCATCGGATAGCTATGTAGCTAGTTACAAAAATTTGGCAAGGTCTTGCCGCAGTGGCTGTCACGGTTGTGACTTATATAATAATATTATACATAAGCCAGGCCCGGCGCAACCAGTACCGTGATGGCTGGTAAGTTATGGCCGTACCACCTTTTTGTGCCAATCATACAAGGAGCTACCTTATTCAACCGACAACTTGAACTCCTGAACAACTGAATGCCTAGGCGCGGGTGTCAGCATAGTAGTTATAGCTATAATAGTGACCACCCCTAGCTTGATCCCCATTTGGTAAGGTATGGTCACTGGGTCAAGCCTCAGTAGAGCTGGTACAGGTACAATTAAATTTCATCTTAGGAGCAGTCTGCATTTTGGAAGTGGTAATGGCCGGTAGCTGCTGTGATAACTTAAGGTCACCTACAGGTGGAAGCACCCCATGCTCCCCCCCCCCCCCCTCATATGGCCGCACCACATTGAATTTGGTTGCTCCGGGCCTGTAAGAGATATACAGACATAAATCTGATTGATTTATAATAATTATTACAGATGTGCAGGGTATCACTATCGGTGATGCTCGGCTCAGTGCTCTTGCAATTGATAGTGATGACATCATTTTGCCTGGTGATCAGGGAGTAGGGGCCGTGGAAGTGTTCGTGGATCAGTACAACGCCTGGCTTCCAGTATGCTACACCACTTCTTGGGGCAACAGTGCCGAATCCAAAGTCATCTGTAGGCAACTGGGATTTAATATAACACATGATCCAGGTATCACGGTCTTGCTTGTAGTGTAGTAGCTATTCCAAATCCTCAAATTTTTTTGCTTGATTGTGCAAACTAGTGTTAATCCTGATTCTTATGGTTGAGGTGTCAATAAGCTTCCTCCCAATGAAGCCTATTCAGTATTATAATATTTTGTTGCTAGTAGCTGTATACGCCTTGCATGAATTACTTCGTACATACAGCTACTGATTTCTTACTGCATGGAACCAATGATTATAAGGTGCCCTCCTATAGCCACAGATAGAGCTCTGCAGCTGTCCAACAATCTTTCATTGGATTTCAATCTTGAGTGTTCTGGATCTGAGTCTGAGCTGGCAGAGTGTTCGTACCAGTTTCTCTATGAGCACACATCCTGTTACCCTATCCTGGTCTCCTGCACTCCCTGTGAGCTATCAAAATAATACTTAGTTACATTCTGCATTGATATGCTAACGTTTTAACCTTCTAAATTACATGCAGGTAGAGAAGGTAGTATACGGCTCTATAATACTACATCTCAAGGAGAGGGAATTGTTGAGAACTGTAGAGGTGGATTCTGGCGGGCTGTTTGTGATATGAATTGGAACTACCTTAATAGTTTCGTTGTGTGTCGGCAATTGGGATTACCAGCTACAGGTATTATAAACTTCACCTTATACTATTATATACAATGTTTCAGAGCGACAATTATCCTATTATATAGTCCGTGTCATTACATGTGGGCATGGATACGCGTCTTAGATGCGTCCAGTTGCTATGAAAGCAAGGTGCGGGCGGAGAGAAAGTCTGCACTACAAGGCTCAGGACTGTAGGGCCGTATGCACAAAGTAGAGTTGGGCCATAGATACAGCTAGAGATGCATTGTCGAATGATGGGCGCAAATTTAAAGCACCATGCATTTCGAGAGGCCTGCTAAGTAGGTGCTTGCGCTAGCCACCGAGTCTCAAGCAAAGCGAGAGGCGAGGTCTGTTCTTTATCATACCTGTCAGTAGTCTGGTAGCAACGTTCAAGCAGAACGAGAAAGTCGCCATTGCATACATACACTTAGTTGCTATGAGGGGTGTGGCCTCTGCAACCGCTTCCATCTGCGCATGCACACTGTTCTAATGGGCAATCTTGCCCAGGCAGGATACTGTTTGTGTATGAACTACCTGTACATCTCTATGTTTTGTGAACATGTACTGTTAATAGATGATCATGCATACATACTAACCACATTATCCCATGATTGTGATATTAAACATGCTTGTTATATCTTTTACATATATGCATGTATGTGCAGGTGCTGATATTCTACTACCATGTTCATTCAGTGTGTACCACCCATTTCCTCTTGGTGTTTATTTTAACTGTGTTGGAAATGAGTCTTCGCTGACTGACTGTCGTGCTGCTGGAACATTGTTGTGCACCTTTAACAACACTGCTAGAGTTCAGTGTGCAG
The DNA here is from genome assembly GCA_963930775.1 of Cliona cf. orientalis. NCBI lineage: Eukaryota > Metazoa > Porifera > Demospongiae > Clionaida > Clionaidae > Cliona > Cliona cf. orientalis. The sequence goes on from OZ005690.1 coordinate 4,832,261, forward strand.
GAGAAACGGTTACAGGTACAGTAAACATTGAACCACCATTACAGATTAACAATAACCTAATTAGGAGTTGTCCATGCATGACGTTAGTATTATACCCAGGGTACTCCCCATGAAGAAAATTAAAGCATAGTGAGTGCATGTTGATTGGGTGGAGTTTGTGACCAATTCAGTCACTTTGGGATATTGAATGCAGGGATCAAGGTAACGCTATGAGAGCCTAGGAAGCACATGTACTAATGATATCACATAGCAGCATTCTCATTTTATGTTTCTAGGATGCGCTGATGGCGATATTCGCCTTATTGGTGGACGTCAGTCTGAGAATTTCAATGAGGGAAGAGTGGAGATCTGCAGCAATGGTGTATGGGGGACCATCTATGATGACGGGAGCTGGGATATTCGTGATGCTATTGTTGTCTGTAGACAACTTGGATACAACAGTAATCTGACCATAATATGGGACCTACAATTTTATCCGCTGTAGCAAGGTATCCTTAGCTCAGGGGCTAGTGATTGACCACACCCCTCCTACATACACAATCATGGCTAGCTATGATAAAGCACAACTATGGACGACAATAATGACTATATTGATTAGGAATCTGTTGACTGGCAGCTCCTAGGCAAGAGTTTAAGATATATTTAGGCTTTACTGTAGCTAGTGATGGCTGAAACTAACAGATTATAAGAGGGTGTGTGGCTAACTGGCATTTATGTGAGATTGTTCCTTATTGCGCAGGCTTGAATGGGACCAAAGTAAGTACAGCCATTATACGGAATAGCAGGGTGTCCGCTATTAAGGGGATTTGAAGTCTAAGGATATATAATCCATTAGCTATATCGCAGGTGTCCGTTAAGCAGGGTTCCACTGTATAAATGAGTATTCTTTATTTCCTGATAGTGGCCATACCCTACCGTGGTGGATTACTTGGAAGTGGATCAGGACCAATTCTCTATGCTTATCTTAACTGCATTGGGAACGAGACTTTGCTGTCACAATGTAGAACTTTTCGATCTCTCACCCTTGGAACTGCACATTTTAGTGATGCTGGAGTTAGGTGTTTGAATGAAAGTAAGTCTGTCCATATGAGTCAATATTAATATTTACCCCGCATGCGAGCATGCGCAGCAAGGGGTAAAGCAATCGGTTTGTCTATCGTCTGTTGTCTGTCAGCATAAAAATCGGCAAATCTCAACATCTAAGTGAAAGTAGGATCAATAAATGGGATAAAATAATGTAAGACAGCAAAAAACACCTTATGTCTCGTTCTTATCCCTAGTCAGTACCCAGGGAAGCTATAAATCGTGTAAATGTATCGACCACGCCTACATCGGACACGCCCACCTAGTACCTTATGAAGTCTATTGCACATGCTCGAGCTCCTGGAGTCTACTGCGCATGCTCGAGCTTCATGCTTCTAATATCATTTGTGATCATGGATCTCAGAAAAGAACAAAAACGTTCGTGCATGAGTAGCAAGAGATTAAAATTCAAAGAATAGAGGCCTCTAAGAAGAGGCATGGCCATGGGTGATATTGCCATGGCACGCAGGGTATGTGCTCTATGAGCTCTAGTATTATTATTATGGAAATAAAGTTAGCATAGGAGTAGGAAGATGATGTGGTAAATGGGTGCTCTGATGCCTATGTGTGCACTAAATCGATAACTTTTCAGAGCAAAGTGACAATTTGTGTGTGTTCCACTCAGAAATTTCATGGGTGCACCAGCACAATAATTATTATATGGAGAGGGGCATGACAAGTTTAAAGAGGTGCATGTGTATTGTATGGAGTTTTTCCACTTGGACCTTGATCTTTGTGGTTGCTAATTTTCAGGTCACTCTATCTGCTCTGATGGTGATATGCGTCTAGTGAATGGTTCAACAATGTTTGAAGGTCGAGTGGAGCTCTGCTATCGTGGAATGTGGGGGCTGGTTTGTGACAATACCTGGGACAGTAATGATGCAGCTACTACATGTCGACTATTAGGCTTTCCTCAAGAAGGTATGATCATCTCTGTACCGTAAATTGAGAATATTTTGTTATTACAATATTTTCGGACAGCCAAGTTTGTGCAAAAAATTTAATTAAACATGCAAAACGATATTGCGGTACAGGGTCATTTGTTCGCTATTTATGGTACTCTAAAGTTACAGGATACTACCCTTAAGGACACCTTTGTTCGTAGGTACTAAATTTAGTGAATTAGTGATTTACCTAATGTACCCGCGAATACCGTATCCTCCCGAAAATTAGCCCCCTTCGAAAATAAGCCCCCTCCCCTCTTTGACCTTCACGTTCTTGCACAGGTATGTTTGCCTCGATTATAAGCCCCCCTCCCACCAAGTAGACTGCACATATACATGCACGCAAGCGCGTATGTATACGTACGTAACCCTGCCCTTCAATTGACTTTGAGTACAAAGATGGTGGTGGCTTTTAGAAAAGCCTGTTTTTAAGTCATTCTGTTATGATGGCACTTCTAGCTTGGCGAAGACACTTATGAGCCGTTCAAGATGCTTTTAGTTTCCTCTAAAGATGCGACGTACACACACGGAACGAGTCTTTTTCCCACCGCCGATCCTCGTGTTGCCGTCTACTTGACAGGTCATCATGGCTCACTGCCACTCTTTTGGAGAAAAAAAAGCAGCAAACTCTGGATATTTCCCATGGTACGTGACCAACGATGGTGGCTAAGTGGGGGCTTATATTCGAGGGAAAGTGCATATTCGAAAATAGGCCCCCTCCCCAGTCTAGGTCATGTCTACTGTTGAAAAAGGGGGGACTTATTTTCGGGAGGATACGGTATTAATTTTTTCAACATTTATTAATTTTTTCGAATAAAATGTGACCGGATTTGGGAAAACTCTCCGTATGGGATTTTTATGAAAATCGAGTTTGATGTGTGATTGATAAGCTCTATACCATAGAGCTAATCCGTGTTCAAGTTTTCGTTGTGAACACAGGGCAAAAAGTGAGATTTCCTGCACTTTCGTAACTACAGGATTTGTGCATGGGATCTCAGTGAGATTTCCTTTCATATAATCAGTACCTTGCATATGAGATGTCATATACATTTCCTGATGTAAAAGACAGTTGATATGTTATACATACCTAATACACGAAATGTCATACACATTTCCTGATGTAAGACAGTTGATATGTCATATACATACCTAACACACAAGATGTCATACACATTTCCTGATGTTGAAGACAATTGAAGTTTCATACACATCAGATTTATCACATTTCATGCATATTTTTTGCACTTGCCAGGTGGTATCTTATAAACCGTGCATGCATAATAATATTATTACAGAATGTTTAATTTGTTATAGTGAGTACATGTCCTTAAAAATTGATACACGGAATGATAAATAGTGCACTACCTAAGCCATCTATCTCATCTATCAGTGATACTGTTCTGCAAACAATGAACTGTATGGGAATTATATGATACCGTGAATCTGTCTCAAACGTATCTGGTTCCCAAATGGTAACTGGTTTTCCACATTCTGTATTATGGGGATGTTTCTTAAACCAGGAGACACATACGGATATCATCGTGTGCTGTACATCATCAACTTGAATTGAATGTTTAACAAAAAAGTTAACACGTGCTGGTCGTTTCTCGGGCTCACCAGAGACTCCTGATGATGTAAGCACAGGTATCCATAGAGCAAGAATAATTGAAGCATTAGAAGACATACTAGAGAAACTTCCAATTTGTTTGTTTTTTATTTTCATAGTAGAATACTGCATATAAGTTGATGGCACAAAGAGTGATGCTAGTGGAAGAGAGAGAAGTCTTGAATAAAGATCTTTGATACTCGTCAAATCATGATCCGAAAAAACATGCCTTGTAGATACAGAAGGAAGAGAATATTCAGTTGTTTTGGATAGACCATTCATAGTTAGTAGATGGGATTCAACATCATCAGGTATTGAAAGGCAACATGTAGTACTGGACGTGGTAGCAGCACTGTCTAATAATGATCCTCTGATCTTTTGATGGGGAAAAAGTGGGGTAAACTCTTCATTAAACGTATCTGGGAGTGGATGTGATGTTAGAGCACTATCACGAATAAATCTGTTCATTACTTGAACCTCTATGGACCTGTTATTGTTCGGTAAATCCCCAAGTATACCATTATACCTTTCAAAGGAAAAGCACCATATATTGTGTATAGGACCAAAGTCAAGAATGCATTCTTTGAGGTGGCAATGTAGGTGTATGTTTGGTGTAATAGCTGATTTTCCATAGAGTCGTTCAGTTCTTTTACAAAATTGTAGCAGCAGAGCATCAGCCAGTAATATGTCAGTATGGGTAAGCTCAAATTTTACTAATATCCGACAGGCAAGTGCAAAATGTCTCCAACACTCCAGGTGTGCATCAGTTAGAATTCCTCTCATTGCTATAAGTGAAAAATACACAATCCAGTTTTTGAACTGATCTGCTGTGAAGGATGAAAATCCTGAAGCAATTTTGTAGGGAATACGACCAATATCTGATGGTACCTTGAATCTGTCAACTCGTTTCTGAATAATAGAAAATTGATCGGCTGTCAAAATTCCTTTCTCTAGCCAAATAGCACCTAAGATATGCTTTGCGGTACCTAAAAAAAGATTGTGCATTGGATCTACAACGAGCATTCTCCATGGAATAAAGTATGGTAGATCCAAAAAAGCTGTATATCTATATAGCCACTGGAGCTTTCTAGCTCATCAAGTCTTGATTGTGAAGTACACTGCTGTTGTAAACTGACAGCATGTAGATGATCGGCTCTGGATCGGGATGGCCAGTTATTCCTATCAAAACCACTGTAGTCCATGCTACCAAAAGTTCCAGAAAAGCAGATTAAGCACCTTGAACATCCATATCTGGCATTATGACTAAGAAACCCAAATGCCTTCCTTCCAGCTGGTATATCACAGGTTCCACACAACAAGGCACATTTAATAAGCTTATCTGATGATTGACCATGAACAGTCAAGTTCACGCCAGTCCAAAACTCTAACAATTCATTAACCAGTGGCCGTAGGAAGGTATTGATGTCATGCGAAGATTCGTTTGGTCCAGGAAGGATTCCTATTAGTAGAACATTCTCTCTCCTAAACCGAACATGCCTGGGTAGATTCATAAACACCATATAGATAGCACCAACATGGTAGGTTTTCACATGCTTGTAAGGTAAGAACCAGTCAACATTGATCATCAATCCGAATGTGAATGGTTCAGACAAAAATGGTTGTCCGTCTACTGTTTGAAAGTCTGACCAGATTTTTCCATCATAGACATCACTGAGCACGTTAGTATGATTTTCTCGTAGTTGGCACTGCTCAGATAAAGTAACAAAATCAGGATTCAAAAGAAACTGCTGCATGGCCCATTGTAGTCCTAAATAACAGTAAGTTAAGTAAGGATACAATATCTTTCGGCCAGTACTAAGCTCAACACTTTTGAGTAGCAAAGTTCCACATTGCTGTCGATGTCTACGGTAACGATGATTTGGAAATTTTATGTAGGAGCATGTCTTACTTGAGCTGCCACTGATACAATTTTTATACTGGTAGATGCTATCACATTTGCGGCAAACAACATATCTTATAGCAGACAAATTGTGTACACCAACATATGTCTTCAATCGATGAAGCGACTGTGGAAATACATTAGCTATCAGGAGACACACACTCGAAAAAGTTCCCAGAACTTTAAAAAACGCTGACATGAATTTTAGGAGCACATCCATAGCTCTGTCAGGTATATAGAATATCACCTGAAAATGGGATAGAAATAAGACGATCCAAGTGCATAATGACCTGGGCACTGCACGGGAATCGGTAGCATCACAGCTAGGTATCGATGGAGGAGTATCGCTGTCAAAGTCATCAACATCTGATGAGGGATCCATTGACCAAATCTCTTCTTCCTCTTCTGTGTTAATCAAATTGATTATCACAAGTGGTAGAAAATTATTATATACGCAAACCTTCAGCATCATTTTCAGACTCTTCACCGTCACTAGATGGCTCAGATGTAACTTCCGGCAAGGTAAAAGTGTCTGTATATATAAATTTTAATATGGTAGCAGTATTATGGTTCCACAAATAGCAACCCCCCCCCCCCCTCCCCCGATATAATTTAGTACAGATTTGCATGGGCAGTACATAGCACCATAGCTACACATGTATGCTATTTAGGTGGGAGGAAGAGAATGTATGAATGCAAAGGGCATCTATATTACCTGGAATATCTTCAACAACAGGTTCTGGATGAAGGCAAGGTGGTGCTGACTCAGCATCGTCGCTTTCGATCCGCTCTTCATCGTTGGATTTTAGCCAACGCCCACTAGCAGCGTCAAAATACCTTCTTTTATGGGCTTTAAAGGTCTTAAGTGATACCAGACAATCGCAGTGGGGGCAGTTACGCCTTTCAACGCGGAGTATCTTTCTAGCTGAGCTCGACATTGTTTACGGTGTGCTTTAAAAAGAGACATTCATGTGACTCCGTACACTTGACGTGATTGGTCGATTTTTGGCGCGCACTTGGACCTACAAGCATTTCAAATTTAATCTTCAGAAGCGCTTGCCATCCAGCAACTGTCACTACGTTGGTCTTATGGCGTACCGAGGAGTGAAAATGTCAGACGTTGATGGTGTTGTTGATCAATTAGATAGTGAATTTGAAGATGGTGCGTCAGGTACAGCTTCAGGAAGCGAGGAAGAATCTGATGACCCCCTGGTGAGCCTAGCGCCTTCGAGGCTGAAATTTCTAACACCAGATCCCAGCCGACTCGGTCCTGTCGGAACAAAAAAGGGGAAGAAAGCTTTTACTGATCCTGGGAAGATGACTAAGCTCGGATCTCGACGCGGTGCTAAATATTTAAGTGAATCCAGCGATGAACAACAAAATCCAACCCTCCAGAAGACGCCCTCTCACAAAAAAGCAAAGCGACTGAAAGATGATGGAGCTGGCTGTGGTGTGGGAACTAAAGGCCCACTTGTAGGAGGTACGCCCAACACTAGCACACATACTGGGAAAAGCAAGCAACTGTCTCGTCAGATAGAGCCATCCACATCGAAATCAAAATCTGGTGATGGTGGATCTGTAATAAGCGCTCAACTGGGTGAGATAACCAATCTTTTACACACCCTTGATAAGCGTGTGGCCAATACTGAGAAAGAATTAAAGAGTATCAAGACGAAGCTAAGGTCTGCATCAAGTTCTGAATCATCTGCCAAGGAAACGGTGCCTCTTATTGTGAAGGTGAGCATAGCTAATAGTGTTGTGTACTAATAATTACCAGTATTATTATATTTTTTCTACTGTAGTCTGAAACACGTAAAACTTACAAGACTCTAATTGATGAAGAGGGTGATTTTGAGGGATTCGTCATTGGACCAGGGTAAGTTTGCCATAGTGTGTATGTACTTTTGCATGTGTACCTGTGTCTGTTGTGCACTGTAATGTGGTTATGTGGTAAATACTGTGTTTATGTCATGTGGTTTATGGTGATTATGTAATATTGTGAAATGATTGTGTATGACTGATTTGTGATGTCTACACTGCTACAGAGTAACTTTCAACACACCAGCCAACAAAAAGGTTGTGTCAACCCTCATCAAGGAAGTTAAAGGTGCCAATCCTACCTTTGATACATGCCACATTCGAAGTAAGGATATATTAATTTTCATTCTTTATCATGATTAATACTTTTGCCAATGTTGTTTTATATAGGTGCAGCGTATACCTATTACAAAACCTTAAGTCAGCAGGAGTCACTAGAGCGACGTGGAAAATCTGGTGAAAGGAACCAGCTGAGGAGGAGGCGAGAAAGACTTAGCAGAGTAAGTTATGGCTAACCTAGCTGTGTATTATTATACACGCAGTGGAACCCGTTTATAACTGCCATTGGGGAGTAAAGTTTTTGGAATTAGAGGGGAGGACTTTGTTCATAGAGGAAGAAAGTCTAGTGTGTGGTATACGTAGCATAACCAAATTAGGGAATGTGGGGTAGTACTGTACTTGCCAATGTTCTGGGTGGAGTGAATAGAAATTCCAGGGTGCCCCCGCCCCTTCTCTTATCCGAGTGGCCATTATAGATAGGGTGGCACTCATCAGGGGTGGGTTCCATTGTATTATCATATGTTGAATTATTTTAATGCCTCCCCTATATAGAAACTGCAAGAGCGCATAACTGCATTTAAGAAGTGTGAATACAAGGAGGATGACCAAAAGAAATGGAGCAAGGTGATGATAATTGATTGTATGTCCAGTGAGGACAGTGGTGATGACGACACCCTGGTCGTGAGGCCTCTCCCATGGCGTTCGGATCTGGTCGATACTTTTTTTGATAATCTGGATAAACAAAACATGGAAGAAAAATCATCTCAAGCTAAACGTCAGCTCAAAGCTCGCTTGACAGGGGCACCTTCCTCCCGATCAGCATGTGTACCACTGCCACGGTGGGCACTCAAGCCGACACTATGATCACGGAAACTGTATAAGAACAGGTGACTGCTTTCCTCACTATTATAATAATATTATTATGCTACAATATATTATTATGAATGAATCTCTTACATGCAATTATTATAATAATACTGATGATTTCATTATGATTTTTTTGATCAATAAATCTGATTCAGTCTAATTAAATCATGTTCACTAAATTTCATATTTATTTCCTGTAACAAAATTCAAGTGGTTTGGTCACATTCAGGGCAGCTGGATTTATGCATGACACATCATCAAAACTTCACATATTAGGTACCTGGCATTTAGCTCTATCCTCTACTGGAAATTTGACAGGACATTTCACGTTTCTTCTACAACTAAAATGTAGAGCAAATATGATCTGTCAAGTACATGTCCCTTAGCAATTCTGTAGTATGAAATGTTACTTTTTGTCCTGTGGAAGATACAGCGCTTTGTTTGCAATTGCAACCACACCCCCAATAATCGAGAAATAACGGTCTAAAGGCGTTGCTATGCATGCGTATGGCATTTCTGCATACTATGCATGAACTGGAATCAATTATTTAATAAATGGCCCTATATGGGTGGGCCATTCGAAATGAATGTAAAGATCGAGCAAGGATCGAATTTGGTCGTTGACAATGACAGCCGATTGTTCTTTGATGCCCAACAAGCTAAAAAGGTGAGCGGACTAATAGTAGTTCAATGAGTCTAGTATCTAGATAGCCTCATAGGTGTAGGAACCCGGGGGGGTGGCGGCGGCTAGGGGTGCTACAGCACCCCACTTTTTTGGAGGTAGCCAGGTAGCCTGAGGGCTGGGCATTGCTGAAAACTAAGTTAGTTCATGCTTCCCAACCTATACACACCATTATGCCACCGATCATATGCTCACTTTATTATGTCTGCAAGATTTCTCTTAGAACACAGCCAATTTCTTACCATTCCAGCTAGTTTAATTAGGGGTGGGGCTAAAAATTTCACGTGTGTACTATAACATAATTAGCACCTCCATCTTCGTAATATTTCCTACGCCTATGTAGCCTGCTGGCAGAAATTCTAATTAGCGCCCACAGCAACAGGCTCCGGGTACGTGGGTCAAATGAAGGCTTATTTCGCCTTTGTATAGCACAACTAGCAACCGTAGATGGCAACAGTTAGAAGAAGGTGTATATGACAAAATCTGGACTTTGACAAATTTCAACCTGAGCTACGAAAAACGCGCATTGCGCAAATCGTGCGTGGATTCCTTAAGGAAGGTTTTCCCAAATCCAGTCATAAATGTTAATTTTGAAAAAATTGCTAAAATGAGTACCCACTAAATGCGCTATTTCTGAAATCAGCTAAAATTTGTACCAGCAATTAATCGTAGCCCTAAGGTGTTATTTTTATGCTTTTAAGAGTCGCCACATTTTTGCAGGTGCAGTGGCAGTTACTGGTTCTTATTTTGGCAGTGGAGAGGGACCATATGTTTTGAGTGGCACTCATTGCAGTAAATTCATTAGACATTTAACATCCTGTGGTCGAACTCGTATTCATGATTACACAGCTGAATGCTCACCTGGACATGATGCTGGAGTTATATGCAAGGGTATGTGATCAACACTTGACTAGCAACATACAATCTAATTTTTTTCACCTTAATTATAATAATATTGAGAGAAAGGGAGAGTGTATTCAATTTCTTGCTACTCCTCATAATAATTGTGGGATTGATTTGACCCCCCCCCCCCCTTTCCCACATGTAGAAATTGCCTTTCCCCGCTTAGTATGGGATTGTTCCCCTTGGATTTGTACATCTATTGGCCCCCTCTTGAATTTTTCTACTATGTGGTTACACTCTCTTGAGCAAAATCCTGAAATAAATCCTGCATGGGTGACATGAACATGGGGTGTTTGTAGTATTGTTTTATATCATTAACCCTCGCTGCAAAGTGTAGGCGGAGGGTTACTGCAATCGTTTGACGATTTTTGTCGATCTGTCCGTCCATCGCAACCCTCCTGTGCTATATGGTAAGGGTCATCTGAGAATAAGTATGCATTCGAGGTATACATGGCATAAAGGAATTGTGGTCATGTTAAGTCCTGCTCAGTGGTATAGTAGTGTGCAGCTGTTGTCAGTCTGTGTTAGGTGCCTTCCCCTAACTCATATATAGATCATGCACCAAGAACAGTATGTTTAGGCGCAGGGAATGTAGTTCAGTAGTGGCTATCAGTAGGCTTGGGCCAAATATTCGTGAATAATTTTTTGAATAATAGGCAGCTTCTTAAAGAAGTTGAATAATAGGCTATTCAACTGCTCAAGGAAGTAGTGTGCATACACAATGTGTGCTTAAAATATGTACGTGTCATGTGACATGAGTCTGTGGTCAAATAGAGGAAGCACTTGAGCAAATAAATCAGACAACTAGTCGTCGATCATTTTTGGGAGTGCTAAAAGTTCCTTTAGCCTCAGAACATATAATAAAGAGAAAATTTGCATGTAAACTAGCACTCGTTGGCCAAAATATACATGTACATTCTGATCATATTCATGTTTCATTTGCATTTTGTCAGCTTTTTTAGGTAACTTTCTCTTGAATAATGGGGTAGATAAGTGAAGTATAATTATTTGAATAATGGGCAAATTTAAAGGCATATTTGGCCCAGGCCTAGCTATCAGAACCCTGTTCAGGTGCAGGGTATGTAGTTCAATACTCCTGATATTGAACAGGCAGTGAGCCATGCTATTGCGTGAGTCATACATGCATGTAGCGGTGAGGATTCTGCTCTCCTGTGCATTCATTAAATTTTTGTAAGGTTACATGTACATTGCTTTATGGCTATTCTAATCGGTAATATCTATACTGGTTTAAGCACCAATCATGGCAATATTTACGTTTTATTTAGCATGCAGCCATGGTGAAGTGCGTTCAATAGCGTACAATCCTGTTGAAGTTTGTGACAACGGCATTTGGGCACGAATATGCAGTGATGGTACTAATACCTCTGCTGTAGCCAAAGTGCTGTGCAAAAGACTGTTTGGAGTTGAAAAATCATGTAAGTTATTTGACCCCTGAAATTTGATGAAGAGCTAGGTTATGTGTATCGATGGTCTTGGTTAAAGGGCTGACCTGGAGGGAATCTCATGAGTCATCTCATCCCCAGGCTCCATTCCGTGTAATTACAGTATGCATGACAGTTGTATATGGCTTTTTGAGATATCCATGCAGGATCCGCTTCATCATAAATACTTTATTTAATATGCAGTCCACACCGAGAGCTGCTCATCTCCATTAAGACATAATAGTATATCTATGAAGGCTGCAGCTTTTCTCCACAACTTATCTTGCAACAAACAGTCAAGAAACATGGTACACAATTGCTCCTTCGATGTTTTGAGCCGATCACATTCTGAGCAGTGTTCAGTTTTGAATGTGGCGTGCTTTCCTCACTCCAATTGTACAGAAGGTACTATTCGTCTCGCTGATGGTAAGAGTCCACTCGATGGAAGAGTTGAAGTATGCATCAATGGATTTTGGGGAGCACTTCCTCCACCAACAGTTGGTTCACTTTATGGATATCCTTCAAAAGAATTAGATAAGGCAGAAAGAATATGCAGACAACTTGGACTTCCATGGGAATGTGAGTTACATGTGTATAATAATAGTACAAAACCCTCAGCCTAGAGTGTATGTGTTCAACGTTATTGTTGCTAGATCTTGTATCAAAAAATTGAAATTTTAATGCGTTAGTTGAAGTTACTGCTAGAACATTGAAAGTTGCCCAATCCAGGATGGACATTTAATAGAGCAAATCATGTTGATATTTAGTAGGCCTTATTTTTGAATACACGCAGGGTTCTCTTAATCACTACCATAGCACCACACTTAGGACACTGCTTGACTGGAGGCATGATTACTCAACGCTTTCAATGGACACTTACACAAAAACAAAGTATGACAGTACATATTATGGTAGCTACAAATTACAAAACTCACAGAAACTATTCAATCGAGTAGCAGACACCCAATGGAGTAGTTACATTTTCACGTATAATAATATACCAAAATTTATAGCTATCGTTATGGTTTGCACATGCAATCATTGAACTGGGTGATATGGGTACTTGCCTTACAAAGCATCATATTCGACTATTAGTACAGTATTATGAGTACCATAATATTGTGCTCATATTAATTGTGAAAATTATTTAATTGCAGGGGCTACACCATTGACAATTCCAGGCAATTACCCTCATATTATGCTATACCATGGTGAAAACCATCACTATAGACCTAGTTGTTCCCGAGGGAGTGCATTTGGTGTCTTATGCCAGGGAGATACATCCAAGCCAAAAGAATGTCAGCATCTTGATGTTCGTCTCGTCAATGGAAGCAGGAAAACAGAAGGAAGACTCGAATTCTGTGCCTATGGTTACTGGTCTAATCTTTGTGATGACTACTCACCCTCCTTATCCTATTTGCTTGAGACAGGTAATGCGTGGCCTTTGAAAGCTCCAAACTTAATTTGTCGTAAACTTGGATTTCCAACTGAAGGTAGCTTGCTTCCACAATTCTGATTATCCTTAATTATTACACAATAATTCTTGCAGTGACGCTGTACAGATCTATTGGAACTCCATTTGGATCAAGTCCTTTGTTGCTTCCAAGTGTTGGTATTCGTTGCCATGAAAGTTGTTGCTCTGTTCCTGGGATCCAGGATATAAGTGACTGCCAGATTGTTAACCAGTCCAACTTTTGTCCTGTTAGAGACAGATTTGGAATCTCATGTGGAGGTATTGATCTTGTGTATCATACCATAATATTATTATGCATAGGTCTAAGAATATTGCACCTTAGACAACTACAGCTCTGTAGAACACATGCTCCAAGTGCTGTATATATTCGCATCCTTCAGTTCATCTATTTGCGCACAGTGGGGAGGCATGGGCAAAAATACATGAGGGTAGGGTTGACAGGCATGGCCAAAAAACACAGCGTTTGTGACACTCGTGGGCCTCACCAAATGTTTTGAAGTATAATAAAGGAAAGGATTAGTTTTGTTGTGTTTACAAGACACTCAGATGCTCAAGATCTGGCAATTTTTACAAAATACCGATTGCTTTACCCCTAGTCCACTTTGTTAATATTGTCATGCAGAAAGAGAGCAGTACAAAGTAACGATTGAAGTTGATCCTGCTCAAGAAAGCTATGATATTGGAACCCACGTAACCCTCAGATGTATTCTACCACCCTCACTTCAGAGTTCTCCTTTCGTAACAATTGACTGGAAGACGACTGTTCCTAATATGCTACCTTATGTTCCCCTACGCTATGGGCTTGACAGATCTAACATATCATTTGTAATACCTTCCCATCATCCAATGTCAGCTAACTATTACTGCTCTGTAAAAGCAGTGGAAAATCCCAATACTGAGGTGGTTAGACAAAGAATCAACATCAAGATTAAAGGTGGGATAAGAGTAACAGCTAAATAGAAATTTTTGTCAGAAGAATATTTTTGCCTACTTCACTACCTGCTGTCACTGGTGAAATTTAATTTTATCCTCTACTAATGATTGTAGATAGGATATGGGGACCTTTACTGCATTGGTGAAATTATTCTGGCAAAAATTTCCACGTATTATAGTATTATGCTACATGGCATTGTATGATACATCAACAAAAAGTAGTGGTTTTTCCTCCGTATTACATGTATGAATTGAATAATTATTATGCTAAGTATGTATGACTGCTTTTAGCTTTACTTCAAAGGAGCAATATTGATGAACATATCGAAGTTGAGGAAGAAGGCAGTGTGCGCCTCCAGGTTGAGACACCCAATATCACCAATGTTACTAGATTGCTCTCTGAATTAACATGGTATCATAATGGAACAATCATTCTATCTGACCCCAATCCAGACAATCGGAGGATCACTTTCAGTGATGACAAGAAAACACTCACAATTTCTAATTATTCATCTACCGATGCTGGAGTATACAAAGTTCAATTCAACAAAATTGATGTGCAGCCTTACAATCAAACTTGCAATGATGAAGTTATTTCTCTCCTCAGAGGCTACCCAATCCTTGCACCTGCTGTATACTGTATCAATGTTAATCCCTGTACTAGTGAAGATTCTACAACTAGACAAGTTCAAAGAGTTAATGTACGTCGACTGAACTTTAATTTAAGTGATGGATTGACATTAGTGGCAGGTGGAATAGCCAATAACGCTAAAGAATATGAGCATTTGTCTCTCAAATGGTACATAAATGGAAGATATATTTACTTTCCAAATTATGATTATCAGCTAACTTTAAGGCAAAGACAATATCCAACTGTCAGTCAAGAGCTGCAAGTTATTAATAATGATTATTATAATTCAGATTCTGAAGTAGTTTTTGAAGAGACAGGGAGATACGAAGTGGCATTGACTATTTATATTTATGATCCTGACTCAAAATGCCAGGCCTATTATGGCCAATTACTTGCACCTTATAGAGCCAGATATCGTGATTATGATTATGAAGTGCCACTTTCCTGGGGATATATTGATGTCGGCTATCACAAAAGTAAGCATTTAATAACTTGAAGGATGTATAGTATAATATGACATTGTATAGATGTGGACTTCTACTTTATTACTGATAAGAACACTACTACTCGGGATGAAGGTGCTACTCTTACCTGCCGAGCTAGCATTGGATTTCCTCCATTTTCCAAGCTCACTCTCATCAAGAACCAACAGACAGTGGCCAACTCATTGAATGGAATGCTACAGATAAACACAAAGAGTGTCCATGCAAATCCTTTTGGATCGTATATCTGTCAGTTGAATGCCTCTGGGGAGATATTTGAGGAATCGACACTTGTGAAAGAACAAGGTTTATGCTTGCTCAGTTGTGAAATAAAATTAGCTTGATAATATGATTGTATGCATGTGCATTATTTAGCTATTTTAACATTAAATTTTCAGTGAACTTTAGGGTGGCGATTGAGTTTGATAGTCAAATGGAAAGAATTTGTGATAATTCAACCGTAAGTTCAATTTAGTTATTGGGGAAATATCCCTGAAAATTAATTGCACTATGAATTTTTGATAATTGCACAGGAATTTATAGAACAAGCATTATTCTCAAAAATCAGTACAGAATGTCGCTGCAACTTCAGCAGAGATGACTTCATTGATTCGAGCACTGACTGCAAAGACAGTGGCAAACTTACATACACATCAACCATAGAATATTCAAACAATGAAGGTTCTGAAACTGCTTCTATCATCTTTGACAGACTCACTAATCAAGTCCCCTTCTCTTTGGTGGTGGAAGGAATGCTAGTTGGAGTTGTAGCAGTGGATTGCACCAGTTGTAGAAGTTCCCTACAGTCTGACGATACTAATAACTCTTTCTCCCCAGCAGCTATGAGTGGCTTGTTCATTGGTGGTTTTGCCACTGGTGCATTCATCGTTCTCATCACCGTTGTCATCGTGATAATTGTTATGTGAGTGACTAGCTAAATTTGCTGTCATGATCATAGAGTCAGTAGACTCTATAAGTAGGGATGGTCCGGATATGCCATATGTGAAATACATTACAAAAACGTTAATAACTCAAAGTAACTTAAACTTTAAGATTTTTAACTTACATATTCACGATCTACGCCAGAATACTTATCTATCAAGCTCCAACACATTCATGGAAATGATCAGGTATGCCTGAGCCAGCTGTGTAAAAAATAGCCAATTGTCATTCTTTCTTTCATTCTTTTTCATTACTACGGCTAACTCAAGACTCACTGGATGGCTCACCTTACTTCTCATAATAATTATAAATCCATTCCATTTTGTAGCACGCAGTGCAGTATCACACTAGTTTTTATTATCATGACAATTACGTAATGGTGAGTTTGAACAGTGCATTCGACGATTGGGTCTGTCGTATACGCCATTTTGTCACATAGTGTGCATGCTCATAATACGTTACCATGGTGAAGTCATGTGACAGGATTTCGTTGGAGTGCGTGCTGGTGCCGTGCACCACCACATCGATCACGCGGGCACGGCCGCAGACCTAACAGAAGCCCGAGAACGTGCTATAGGTAGCAATTCCGGACGCCTAATTTTTCGGCTCGATGGTGCAAACTGGCGGCAATAGCAATTTACATGGTTAAAGTATCGATAGCTTCCACTCGGTGAGGCCTATTCAGCGATACGTGTTTTTGTTGAAAGGTTGAAGTGTGCCCGATTTACACGCCGATTATTGTTTTTCCATACATTTTTCCATAGAGCTGAAATGTGTGCAAGGCGTGTACTCAACCGATTTGCTTGTTTCGAGGCTTAAATGAAAGAGAATTTTCTAAGCATTCTTGAGGTTTTTATTTTTGTTGTCAATACCCTCCGTTGCTAAGTTATAATGCGCCTAGGTCGATCATCCGGAATCACTACTATAGGCTATGAAATCAAACACTTATTGAGCGAACCTTTTTATAAAAACTAGTAAGTTTATTATTGATAGCAGCTTCTCTGGGTCTGGGAACGAGGCTAGTCACTGAGCTGACTGTTTATATGCCGAGATATAGAGCTCGCCTATATGGTGGCTGCAGTACAGTATAAAATTTAATGACGACATACTGAGGGGCGTGGCAACGACTCGCATGCGCTCATCTTTGGCTCATCATGTGCCATTGCACCATTGAAAATGAAGTTAGCAGTTAATGAGATATTATAGGTAGCATTGATGAATTGCACTAAAGAGGAATAAAAAAGAACAGAAACAAGTTTAAAAACAATGAAATTGAAAGATGAAGTAGGGATGGGAGGACCAAAAGTACATAAACAAGATTTGTAGGGATAATCACGTCCACTATACATCCCTACGCTTGCATGCTTTTTGAGTAGGTGCAGGAATAAATTAACCAGGCAGTAATGCGATAGTTAATCCCCCCATGCATGCACCCCTGCGAGCCATGACTTGATAACATGAATTTCTCTCACTGAGTTAAGGATAACACCAATGAATCACCATCAACAGGCACATGATAATCAAGAAAAGCAAGCGTAGGGATGTATAGTAGACATGATTATCCCTACAATATATACTTTTTGGCCCTCCCGTCCCTACTTCATTTTTCAGTTTCATTATACTTGTTACTATAGAATCAGAGCAAACAAGCAACGTCATCCAAATGCCAAGGAGGGTATGCCAGATGAAAGTGAGAAGACTTCTAATGAGTACGCTCTTGTAGCCCAGTGTTCCAAGGTTGACTGAGAAAGATAAACAATTAAAGAATGTAGCTATTCCTTCCAAGCTAATACTTTTGATAATAGCTATACCTAGCTGCATGATGATAATAATAATAATAATAATAATAATAATACTATGCACATGGTATACAATACGTTATTCTATTGCTCCTCTCTATTATTATGTGTGATCTAAAGATATTGCATAACTGATAGATCTTGAAGCTTAATTGCAACACTCCACCATTCCCTCCAGTTTGTGATGCTAAAATTTTGGTGATGCTACTTTCGTCTGCTTATACTTATGCAGTATTCATGTAATCAAACATAACATTTCGCAAAACTAATTAGAGATTTTTTATGAGGGTGGAATTTCTCTTGTAGGCAAGAGATGCATTAAAGAGTCAACCAGTCAAAGTGTCCACCTACAAAAACATCCTATACTCAACAATAATTATACTAGTATTATACCTACTTGCTACCACGACTACATCCAGATAATAGTAATGTTGTGCAAGCTACGTATACTTAGCTCCATAAATGTTATTGTTGTTATGATTTTGGTCTTATTCATCTTTTTACTCTTGGCCAGAATAGCTTTCTATTACAGCTCCTTACCTATTTGTATCCAATCTCCCTAGCCAATCATCTACTTTTCAATGTGTCCCAGCAGACTGATATCACTATAAGTGACAACCTGGTGTAGCCAAATAATATTTATCATCTATACTCAACTTTAAAATTATGTTTCCTATAATTGAAGTACTGAGAAGTAAACCTAGTGGTCGAACACATAAATCTTCAGTTAGACCCCTAATCTTGAAAAAAAATGCGTTTCATGTTTAATGATTATTTGTTTAGTTGATGACCCTGATGAGTGCACCTATTAGGTCTAATAAAACACTCAACATATTAAGTATCAATGCCAATCGCATAACTCTCCATCCAGGCTATACATAATATTTATAGCTCCATGGAATTATCAGTCTTGGATTGAGAAATTGACTGCAAGAATTGGTGAATTCTCTCCTGACAGGTGCTCATTTTTGCTGTGGAGAAAGCCCCCCCCCCCCCCCCCCCCCCCCCCCCCCCCCCCCGCTGGATGAAAATCCTTCAATTTTATCCTTGTATCTTATACCCATTGTCCCTTAATTTTGGGGATAATAAGGGGCTGCTTATAACTCGCCTGAAATATTGATGGAAGTTAGCTAGTCTAGGAAAGACCTGTTGCTGGAAATCAAAATTAATGGTTACAGTATGCCAAGCGAAACAAAATAAGCATCAACATATTATTATTGACTAACTTGATTATGCAGAATAGGAGTGCTATGCACAAAAAATAAAATACCAGTACAAGAAATAATTATAGTTCTACACAATAGCTACACTACATATTTTAATGGCACTCATATCTAGGTGAATTCTATTAGTTCTATATTATTATATTATCGTTATTATGCTATGATAGCTAGATGTTGTTATTATTAGCTCTGTATTATTATGTGGCTTTTTCAGCAACGACATTATCGAGTTTTATACTCTGTGACTCTTGATAGCTTACATATTCACTCTCCGAGTGGTACTCTTCAAGAATGTGAACATCCTCTGAGTCTACCTCAGCATTTCCTTTGTTGTTTGCATGAAATGGCTCAATCAGTTTCTTAGGGATCAAATTCCAGATAACAATTCCACAAAACTCAACTAGTGCTGCAGTTATTGACAAGCTTAGTAATATTGTCGTGCCATCCTTGTTGTCTCGAAAGTAAAGGTATCCAACAGCTAGTACTATGAAATTTACCATGAAGGAGCTCTCAAGTAATGCAACGGACATTTGCTTGTATGGTCGCACACTAATGACGTAACAGAGAAGGAAAATCGAAATAGCAAGCAGAAGTAGTACACTAATTTCTGGTAGGGTGTACAGTGTTAGAGAGGACACTAAAAGCAGCAGACCTTGACTAAGTAGTAGTAGTCCAAACCAGTAGTGGTGCTTATCCCGTAGTGGAGCAAAGTAAGCATCATAAAGAGGTTTGTATCGTCCGATGAATTTTAGTGGTCCAAAGTGATCTACACTCCTCAGCCACTGCATTGAGAAGAGGAGAAGTGTATAGGGTATCCAAAGTAGAATAAAGCATGCTATGGCAGCCAAAAGGAGAAAGATGTGTGGATACCGACCATACGAGTAATTTCCATTGATGGCCCATACAATATTGATAGATCCGTCAACATTTGAATCATTGTAAGTGTAGTATGTCACCAATTGAAGGCATGCAATGATAGCACGTAAAAGTTTTGAATAAGATAAAAATAGTAACGTAGCAAGAGTAGAAATGGATCGACTCTCAAAAAGCATAGACAATTTTGAAGAGTAGCGTAGCCCTAGAAGAAAAAGACCAGCAGTGTAGAAGGGGAACACAAACTGTAGCCATGCTTTTGAGTGAGCATTCATTCCACGAAAGAAACACGTTTCGATTCCAAAGTCTAAATTGAGCCAGGCAATGAAGGTTTTATGAACAATTAATTCTCTACCGAAATCTGATGGAAGCAGGATACTTTGATAGGCCCAGATTAAGTTTGCGTAAAAGATTAAACCATTTATCATCCCCTGGGTGACTGTGAGGTTCAAAACAGCAACGATAAGGATAAGAAGGATTCCAGCAGCTGCAAAGAAAATAAGAAGTGCCAAGTTGTTACTATTTGGGCAATGAATGCAACGGGAGGATCCAATAGCTAGAGAATAATTTGCCTTGCAACTACTGCATAGAATTCCAGCACGATTCAGGGCACACTGAGAATCAGGATTCCCCAGATTAACGTGCTTTCCATTAGGTTTACAATAGCTAAAAGGACAATGTGTACTGAAAAGGAGTTCTACATTGATTGAATCCTGTGCCCAAATATTGCTCAAATTCCATTTATGATAACCATTTTCATGATTCAATTCGCAGTTGATACCATTAGCTGTGAGTACTGGGTGACACTGACAACCAGGAGGATCTCCGAGTAGAACGAAGCCTGGGGGACAGGGAAGGAAGTCAATATTAACAAATAATGGTGTAGAATCATAACAGACATGGCTATTTTTCTTCTTTAATTTTATGCACTCAATATACTCTGCATAGCGGTCCACAGCTGATTTAATGAGATTTAGTGTTTCTTGTGTTGTTATAAAAAATATATCATCTGACTCATTTGAGTACACTGAGAAGTAGAGCACACTACATTCGGAGTTTTGTGTAATGACTTGATGCTTGATCAGAATGGCCAAAAGCCGAAGTTGAATTTTGGTACAAGAATGATGCATAAGCATTTCCAGTTGTTGTACCTAAATCTCCTCCTACCACTACTACATATAGGGAAAACTGTTCTCCAGGGCATGCTTGAAGGTTGATTATTGCTTTATTACACTGCGGTTTTTCATCTGCATCACAGATACAGACACGTGTTGCATCAGCGGAGACTGCCGATAATGAGGAATCAAAGTCAGGATCTAATGAAAAATATTCTTGAAAGACCTTTGAACTCTGCATTGTTTCCGTAGTGATTACATCATGATATAAATTATTTTCTTGAATATTTCGATTGAAAACACATAGACAATCACTATTTAGTGAGGCACCAAAAATGTGGTCACCACCTTTAGCAGCTGAATTGTTGATAAACTGAATGCTAAAATTATTATTGTTAAGCGGTGTAAAGTCATAGTCTAATAATTGATAGAAACACAAAAAAACATAGTTATGTGCATCGATCATCATTTGAGGATGCACCACAAAGATTGCCCCTCCAGTATTTTCGGCATAGTTTTCCTGAAAAATCACCTTAGTCTCCCTAGCAATATTCATTACTGCTCCTACTAGCATCAGTGCTCCACCTTGATATCCCTTATTGTTATAAAATCCGACATGCCCCACAATAGTCAGGGTACTTGAAAACAGCATAATTGCAGTGGATATGCTATCAGAGAAATTGCTATCTTTAATGGTGAGATGGACATTTGTTAATATCATTGTACTCTCATGATCAATAAAAATGCAATTTGATATCGTGATATTTGTGAGCTGTGAGTTTACTACTGATTCATCAATGTATGAATAAATCTTTAAGCCCATTAAGCTTTCTAAAAATATATTCTTAACTGTAATGGCAGTTTTAATATTACGCACTCTGACCAATGCAGTGTCATTATCATTACCTATGATGTGTAGAGTGTAAGGATTCACAGGACATCCAAAATTGTAGACACTGCTATCAGTGGTGTGGGATCCTTCAATCAGAATCATTGTCACAATGTATGTTATTTTCAGGAAGGCTCCAATTTTTGGTGCCATAATTGTTCAAACTGTTACATTTATATCCTGATACTGGGCAATCCATATTTTCAGGTTCAGAGGGTCTGACGTAGTAGACAGCATCATCATCACTGTGTACACATGATAAGGCTAAAAGATTTACCGTCAACAGTTTGAAATTGATTCTCCACTCCATGCTACTTATAATTAGCTAGTTATCACAGCCACTTTAATCACTAGCTAAGATTTATTATGTCTTGTCTTTTCTAGGATCCTCTGGTAGCTATATCGCCCTCGTAAGGTTTATAAGACGAAGGTTACATTAAATACTTTTGAGAATCAAACTTACTTTCATAGTGAACGGTTCATCAGTTTTTGGGACATAGCTTAGCCTAGCTACTGTGTCTGACATTCCCAAATAAAAACATACATTCAAGGCAATAAGTGTTGATATCAATATTTCATAATGTAGTCTTCTACTTGGAGAAATGCAGTTGAATCCACACGAAATCCCTAACGTCTAGCTGCTATTGTATGATACATAGCCATTATATTATGTATTTGCGTATCCACAACTGACTTGATAACAAGAAAACTCATATCTAACCAAAATGAAATCAATAGCAAGCAGACACTATTAGCTATATAGCTATTATGTAGTAAACCAATCTTGGAAGTGCATCAAAGCTTAAGACCCCAAAGGAGGAAAGGCGTGTAGCTGCCTTAATGTCCTGTAGCTAGGTACAGGACAATGTCATAGTAATAGATGCTCTCCGGGTTGCACTATGCATAATTTAAAATTAGTTGAGGTTTTGTACCTATAACCATAATTATTAAGGGAAGTGAACCAGATATGAAACATGTACCAGTTATGAAACAAAGAGCTAATTAGATCTAGTTTCACCTAAAAGTCAGTTTATAACTCACTGTTTCATAACTGGTTCATTTACCTTATTATGTATTTTACCAGGTACCAAAATTTAATCATTATGCTCAGCCTATAGCTATATACTTCTTTAGGACTAGGAGTCTATAGCAAAGTATCATACCATAAGAGTATTGAATGACCTTTACTATATCACAGGCTACCCACAGCTCAAGGGCATAGACACAATTTTCAATGTGGGGGGGGGGGGGGGGGGGGGGGGGGCTTTGTTACAACTGCGCTCGAAGCGCGCGAAAATTTTTGATCCTATTGTATCCAGAATCATTAAAATCAGCTATTTCCAGCAATTATTTCCCAAATTTGTTGCACATTTTTGGCTATCCAACCATGATTACATACAGTGAATACAACTAGAATTTTATGTAACTTTAACAATTCCATTATAGTAAATATATTATTGCTCAAAAAGTGGGGGGGCTAAAGCCCCCCCAAGCCCCCACCTGTCTACACCCTTGCCTGAGCTGTTGCCACAAAAAATTTGTTTACACAGAGTTTGTAGCCATACAAGTGAAAGGGTGCAAAGGTTGATGCATACTAACCAAAGGTAGACACATCAAAGAAATACAGGGGCAGCCTTAATTTGAAGTTCCTTGTGTCTACACAGTCAAACATAAAAATCCTTTTTCTTAAGGCTTTGGTGAATGTACATGAAATTTACTACTGTGTGATGTAACGTCAACACAGAGGATCACTAGGCATCTAATAAAGGCTCCACCACACACCACACCCTGACCGGCAGATATGGGACGTTTGAATGAAATCTTGAGTAGCATCTGATATTAAATAGACGCATTCGAGAGATGTGGCTCTTTTGGCTTATAATACGTACACATGTAGCTACTTAGAAAAACTATGCGTCCTCGTGTGTCTAATTATAGTTATAGCTATAGATTTAAGCATCTGTGTCGAGCATAAGTGAAGCTCTTTTATCTACATTGCAAATAATCTCATTACAAACTTAATATGCTGTTAGTATTCACTAGAATTAAGGGAGGGGTGGTGGTGGGGTGATAGTTTCAACAGGGAATGGCATAGCTAGCTATAGAGAGTATCCAACAGACTCAATGAACACAACATCAAAGGAAGCTTCATATGGCTATTAGTACAGTAATTAGCTAATTGGTAGACTAAGTGCTGTTACCATAGAAATTTGTTTGATCATGAAGCAGATTGTAGCCATAGATATGACTCAGGGTAATGGTTCAAGGTTGAGACACAATATCAAAGAAATGTGGGGGCGGTCTTAATTAAGTTGTTAATATGCAGCCCTAGGCTATGTCAACAAGTTTTTTTTTCTTGCATTCAACCACTTGGCAAACATAAAACTACCCTCTCCATGCCAAAGGACATCAGCTCAGAGGGTTAATAGCAACCTTGATAATCATGGCTATTCTAGAGCTTAAGTTCATCTATCTTCTCTTGCTGTCAATCATCACATGCTGTGGTGAGTTTCTTGCATGGGTGGAATGGATGCATACTTATAGCTTGGTAACTACTTTGTATCGGGCCAAGGCTGATCTACAAGCTTAGTTTGATGTGGCCAACTCTTAATACTGGAGTAGACTAGGGAATTAATCCAGTAGCTACTGTATGCATGATAATTATTCGCCCCCCTGTGTAGCTAGCTACAAAAATTCATTGAGGTCTTGCAGTGGCTGTCGTGAAGTAATAAATTCACATACTATGCTCTACTGCCATAAATCTGATTAATACGATTTATAATAATATTATTATAGATGTGCAGGGTATCATCATTGGTGATGCTTGGCTCAGTGCTCTTGCAATTGATACTGATGACATCATTTTGCCTGGCGATCAGGGAGTAGGGGCCGTGGAAGTGTTCGTGGATCAGTACAATGCCTGGCTTCCAGTATGCTACACCACTTCCTGGGACAACAGTGCCGAGTCTAAAGTTATCTGCAGGCAACTGGGATTTAATACAACACATGATCCAGGTATCACAGTCTTGCTTGTAGTGTAGCTAGTAGCTATTCCAAATGCTCAGATTTTTTTGCTTGATTGTGCAAACTAGTTTCAATCCTGATTCTTATGGTTGAGGTGTCGATAGCTTCCTCCCAATGAGGCCTATTCAGCAATATATTTTGTTGAATGGTTCAAGTAGCTGTATACACCTTGCATGAATTACTTGGTGTATACAGCTACTGTTTTCTCACTGCATGGAACCAATGATTATAAGGTACCCTCCTATAGCCACAGATAGAGCTCTGCAGCTGTTCAACCGTCTTTCATTGGATTTCATCTTTGAGTGTTCTGGATCGGAGTCTGAGCTCAATGACTGTTCCTATCAGTTTCTCTACGAGCACATGTCCTGCTACCCTATCCTGATCTCCTGCGCTCCCTGTGAGCTATCAAAATAATATAGCTACATTAGTTACATTCTGCCTTGATATGCTAACGTTTTAACCTTCTAAATTACCTGCAGGTAGAGAAGGTAGTATACGGCTCTATAATACTACACCTCAAGGAGAGGGAATTGTTGAGAACTGTAGAGGTGGATTCTGGTGGGCTGTTTGTGATATCAATTGGAACTACCTCAACAGCTTCGTTGTGTGTCGACAGCTGGGATTACCAGCTACAGGTATGGAAGTTATGTAAACTTTGCCTTAAATTTTTAATGTAATTCACGTGCAGCTGCTGGTACTGTACCACCACGTTCGTTCAGTGTGTACCACCCATTTCCACTTGGTGTTTTTTTTAACTGCGTTGGAAACGAGTCTTCACTAACTGACTGTCGTGCTGCTGGAACACTACAGTGCACCTTTAGCAACATTGCTAGAGTTCAGTGTGCAGGAGAAATGGTTACAGGTATAGTAAAACATTGAACCACCATTGCAGATTAATAATATCCTAATTAAGAGTTGTCCAAGCATGACATTAACATTACTGTACCCTCACGAAAGAGGGCCCATGGGTGGTGCTTCTTACATTGGGCCAAGATTGAGGGATGGGCTGATATTCGAGGCATCAGTATCGCGTTTATAAACGAAAGAGCGCCCAGGTAAGTTACCCACGTTAGCTTCAATATTTGTTGATTCAGTCTTATTCAAGCACGGTTACCGGCTAATCCAGAGCAAGGGCAACTGCGATACTTCACCATGTGTCGTTGAGTGCAGCCGTATTAAGTGGGCATGGCTACAATCGCTATATAGATCGTTTATTTGTGCTGAAACGTGGCATAGAGCTAGCTAGGCTTAGTTTTACGGCTGTTTAGCACGTTAATTATCCATCTTACATAGACTATTCAAAGTTCAGTCCTCATTAACCAGCCATTTGAGCTGCGTTTTCAAGTGCAGCTACACATGGGCGCATATTTGAGTATAAACATTACACCTTAGCAGGAAATTGAGCCCAAAGTGGGGGGTGAGCTGACATTCCATAGTGGGCCTTCTTTCACGAGGGTACAGTATATACACCCAGGATTCTCCCCTGGAAGAAAATTAAAGACTACTGGGCGGATGTTGGTTGGGTGGAGTTTTAGTCTAGGGTCAACGGCAGAATTCTCATTTCTTTGTGTTTACAGGAATCTCCTGTGCTGATGGTGATATTCGCCTTATTGGTGGACATCAATCCGAGAAATTCAACGAGGGAAGAGTGGAGATCTGCAGCAATGGAGTATGGGGGACCATCTATGATGACGGGAGCTGGGATAGTCTCGATGCTATTGTTGTCTGTAGACAATTTGGATACAACAGTAATCTAGCTATAACTAAAATTATTGTGAACGTTGAACCATTGCACTCTTGCATGTATAGCCAGGTGTATATGAACTGTTGATTTTAGCTGAGCTAAATAATCAGTGTGGGAATATGTTGTAGGGTGATCCTCTCTGTGCTTGGACAGGATTAGTTGGAGAAGCCCCAGTAAGAATGCAGTAGGATCCTTGATTGCAATCAGGAGTAGATTAGATAGAAGTGTTGAACTACAGTACAAGCGTAGTAACAACATTCCAGTAGGATGACCACTATCAACATCTTGTACTTTAAATGGGTGTTAGCTATGTAAATCTAGACTGCAGTTGCATGTGCAACTGTATATAATAGTTATCTGCCAGTAATTGGGGTGCATGAGATGCATGGTCGAATGCACCCCAATTACTGGCAGATAACTATTTTGTTGGTAGTTGACCTCTGTTCATCATTGGCCTACTTTATGATGACCCAACCCCTTCCCATAGCCGGAAAATTGCCTATAAAAACTTTGGTTGCTAAGCAACTACCAACAAAGTATAGTATAGCCTCATACCCTTTCTTGAGCCTGGGTGTGAGGCTACTGTATAGTGCAGCTGGTACCATGGAGGCCTGGGTGGGACACACCCGCTGTACTCACATACATGAAGTCAACATCGTGTAACCATGTTACTAATGTGCTACTGCAACTATGCAGCTAGCTATATATAATGAATGTACTTGAGTGCAGAACCCTCACCGCTACATGCATGCATGACTCATGCGTATGTACAGCATAGCTCACCGTGTATGCTTGTTCAATGTCAGGAATATTGAACTACATACCCTGCACCTGAACATGGTTATGGTACTGTTCGAGTCTCTTCAAAGTCAGTGCATGATCTAGGAGTAGGGAAAAGGCACCTGGCTATGTCACTATACGAACTGAAAGCTTCTGTGATAACCTAAACTGAATTATGCACTTGAGAGCCACTGCCTGTTTGCACTGTCACTGCACTGACAACTGACCAGATTTGTAATCAGTCATGTAGCTGAGGTAAGAGCCATGTAAACACAGATGGGCAACAGCTGCACACTACTACACCACTGGGCAGGACTTACATGACCACTATTCCTTTGTGTCCGGTATACCTCGAATGCGTACTTTCTCTCAGACGATCCTTACCATTTTGCATAGGAGGGTTGCGACGGACGGACAGACGGACGGACGGATGGACTGACAGATAAAAATCGCCAAAGTAACCCTCCGCCTACGCTTTGCGGCGAGGGTTAATAATACAGTGTTTCCTCTAGGACAAACAGGGTGGTTGAGTGTTAACATTACTATCATTGAATATTATTATGGGATATAATTATATTGGCCATGAAGAGGGAATAATTTGCTTTACAGGCTTATGCAATGTGCACTTGGATAGTCACTGTGTATGCACAATCTACTATGTGTGCATGTGCTGTGTACATTAGTACAACCACATTTCAACCATTAGAAGCTGATTGTGGGAAGCCAAAGATACCCACAACACTTGGGCTACTACTGTACTGCAAACCACTGTTGCATGCAGCAGCTGTCAGCATTTTTGCAAACCAGCCACACATAAACAGAACGGGGTGCCCCTTTTCAAGTAGCTATAGTAGTGGAAACACTGATAATATCATGCATGGTACCATTAACAATAATATTTTAAAGTGGGCAAATACTAGCTAGCATACACTTTTGATGATAATATTATGTGGCTTGCATTAAAAACTTTTGATTACTCTTTCTGTTGTTATCATATACCTTCATGAGTTCTTGATGAACCAAGAATAATAAGTGGCTTTTTTTCAGTCTAGCAGTATTTGACTGACTCATCATTGATGATAGCAAACCATTCACAACTCTTCTTGCCTTTCTTTGCATGTACTAGAATAATTATATATTATCTGCTGATCTATATACTATGTATAGCACACATATACATTTGAAATATTACTGGCAAGGTGCTAGCCGCAGTAGTACATGAGGTTTTTGTATGATATTATTGTGTCCATTATTGCACTAAGGAGATAATTATCTGTGAAAGATATACCGTATAGCGGGAAATTTTCGAGGGTATTAATTTTCGCTGTTTTCGCGGATCAGGGTGAATCCGCGAAATTTTATACCTCGAAAATTTCCCGCTATACTGTATGACTTGACGACCCGTTCCTACACTGACGTAGCTCGAGCATGCGCAGTACCACCAGCACATGATATCAGTAGAATGGGTGTGGTCGATATAAACCACAAGGTATGCTGAACAGAATATGCACTATTTGTAGCGTTAGCAAGCCATTTTCGAAGAAAGAGCGAACATATAGCTGACACTTTTCTTGGGACGTGTCCAACTATTGTTGAAGACTCGGATTTTGTGACAGCTACAGCGTAGGGGTCACGTAGTCTCGCACAGACAGACTCTTACACCTCGGAGTGAGAGTCTGGCTGCGCGAGACTAGGGGTCACGGACGTTGCCGGGCTCTCGGATACACGTCAGATTTTCTCCAACTTTAGCCTCCCAAATGCTTTGATACTCGTGGTAGCGCTAGTCACGGATCATCGCCTCCACAACACAACTTCGTAGTTCAGACATAGTTAGCTCGTGTTGAAAGGGAAGGAGCGTGGTTTTTAGTGCATCCAATTTGGGGGTGTGGCTTTGTCTCAGGGCTGATCCTCGAAAATTAAAACGCGAAAAAGTTCAAAATCCCACATCCGCGAAAATTGCTACCCTCGAAAATTTCCCGCTATACGGTACACACATGTCAAAGTTAATTGTACCAACCTATTGTATGATGCCTCTTTATTTCCCGATAGTGGCCATACCCTATTGTGGTGGATTACTTGGAAGTGGATCAGGACCAATTCTCTATGCTTATCTTAACTGTATTGGGAACGAGACTTTGCTGTCACAATGTAGAACTTTTCGATCTCTCACCCTTGGAACTGCACATTTCAGTGATGCTGGAGTTAGGTGCTTAAATGAAAGTAAGTCTATCCATTTCAGTCATACTATATGATGGGCTAAAATTGGTGGCTAAAAGAAAGGTGCATGCATGGTTGAAAGAGGCGCTCATATATTTTGTATATACTTGGATCTTGACTTTCCTGTGTGGTTGAAATAAGCTAGTGGTTGCCTCATATGCTGACCACTATGCTAAGGTTCCAATATTACATTAATCTAATAATATTCGTTACTATCATGAAGACAGCATCTAAAATCACTAAGACCATTCTCCAGTAGAGCATCCATGGTCAAAATTCATAAAGTAACAAAACAGATCTACCCTAGCTTACAATGATTTAATCAGTATGAGGTAGAGCATTGGTGCCATAGTAGCAATACAAAGTACCTTCGGCACAGTTAGAGTGGGTGGAAATCATCTAAGGTAGACAATGTCATAATAATATTGTTATAATCTTATAGCAATTCTTCACTGACAGGTCGCTCCAACTGCTCTGATGGCGATATACGTCTAGTGAATGGTACAACAATGTTTGAAGGTCGAGTGGAGCTCTGCTATCGTGGAATGTGGGGATTGGTTTGTGACAACACCTGGGATAGTAAGGATGCAGCTGCTATGTGTCGACTATTAGGATTTCAACAAGATGGTATGATCATCTCTACTATAATATTTAGCAGAGATAGTGGGCATTTTGAGTTTTTAGAGGGAGGGGAGATGACAGCCATATTGGACCATTATTATCCATGAGAAAATGTGCTGGATGTCAATCTAAGATACGGGCCAAAATAGTCGCCTATGGTGATAACTTTCACTTTTTGGTATAGATTGATAGAGGAATCATTCCTATATACGAAAATCTGCTTTGTAGCTTAAGGTAAGGTGGGGCTATTCCGATTGTGGGATAATAGCGAAAAATTGCATTTCAAACGGCTATTTTTCATATAAAACAGGGAATAGTCAAACCTTTGCTGCAGCATAGGATAGGTTAGCCTTTGGACATACTGAGCACCGATTATGATTTCTGAGCTAGCTGGATGTTTCATGGCTGACTCGGTTTTATGAAACGACTAGACATGTGAAGCATGAATAAATTTTCACAATGCTGAATTACGTATTTACCATAAATGGTAAGTATACAAACTTCGGTGTGCAATTGCACAATCAGGGACTATACATTTTCTAATGTATACTCCCTGGTGCAACACATGTAGCAATGTTCATTTGCAATACTTTGCACATAATATTATTATTATGCATGTACATAGTAATTAAGGGAGAATATTGCAGTATAATGGTCAGAGCTGTTATTAAAATTTTATGATTTATAGTTCCAGTATCTTCCAAATATTGAAAATGAAAGATGAATAAGGAAGAGCACAGTTCAGTTACAATTATACACATTTTTGCAGGTGCAGTGGCAGTTACTGATTCTTATTTTGGCAGTGGAGAGGGACCGTATGTTTCGAGGAGCACTCATTGCAACGAACATACTAGACATTTAGCTTACTATGGTCGAACTGGTATTTATGATTACACCGCTGAATGCTCACCTGGACATGATGCTGGAGTTATATGCAAGGGTATGTGATCAATACTTGACTAGCAACAAAATAATAATGTTGCTATAATAGAATTAAAGGGAGATTATCTCTCATTATGGAATTGATTGGCCGCCCCCTAGAAATTGGCTTTAATTAACTATATTAGTATGGGGTTACCCCTTGAGTTTATACTTTTATTCTTCTATTCTTCTATTTGCCCCCTCTTGAACTTTGCTACTAACTACATGTGACCATCCACGAGCAAACTATGCATAATACGCTGGATATCAATCAGAAATGCAGACCAAAATAGTCGCCTGTGGTGATGATTATTGATTTTCACTTTTTGATGTAGATCGATCAAGGGATCATTCCTCTACACAAAAATCTGCTTTGTAGCTTCTAGAATGCTATACTTACCGTGTTATGGCAAAGAAGTCAGGCGAGTAGCCGCTACATAGAGCAGTGGCATCAGAAGCGGTACGGTTGCTACGGCTCGGGCCATACTACCTTTTCTGATGGTTCACCTATAGAGTACTGAGATACGACCTAAGGTGTGCGTGTGCGCATTGTGTTGAAAACCTGAATGACCCACCACCAAGTTCATGTTAACACACTTTATTTCCATAGCTGCTATCGACCATGCATGAAAATAATATATATACAACGAAAATTTCCAGCATACACACAGTTGTACTAGCCTCGTTCCCAGCACTGGCGTAAGAAGCAGGGGGGCTGGGGGGCTGTAGCCCCCCCCATCTTATCAGCCTGGCAAGTGGGCCTAAACCTAGGAAGATATTTATTCTAGCCTTGACATCTTCAGATTTATGACGTATAGCTAGTCTACTTTACAGCCAAATTAGCATAATAATGGGAATGGTTCGAAGGCGTATCATGTGATTTTTTCGTGCACTTTGCATGCAATTTTATTTACAGCCCCCCTGTTCATAAACATCTACTTACGCCACTGGTTCCCAGGCCCTTTGAGGCCTCCATACGAGCATGGATATCTATGGCATGAGGCTATAGTTATACGAGTAGTAAATTACCATGACGACCATTACCAATAATAAATGTTCATCATGTAGTCTACGTATGCGCAACATGTACCAATGAAGCTGTCACGCCCCCTTGCTGGCCAGCCTTTCCACCTTTAAATTGCTTCCTATGCCCCTATAGAGTGGCCATGATACGGAGCCCTTGCAATGATAAGCATGCCAGCTTCACACAAAAAGGCTCTTTCTTCAATTCTGTGTACTAACGATCTTTAGAAACGTTTGTCTTATTGTTCTTTTCCATCAAAGCATTGGCTGCTACTCTTGTTTGAGCATTTTGGTAGCCAGCTAGCTCATTGACTTGGTGGGTGGGGTCAATATTTACCATAAATGGTGAGTATATGGACTTCCGGACTTGCAATTTTTAGTATGGGCGATCTGGGTATATTTTTGCTCATATCTCCACGACTACACGGACTAGAGACTTCAAATTTGTTAGAGCAATAGTTCAAAGGTTGTAGTTAGTAACGGTGGCAAAAAAATTTTTTAGCATATTATCCATTGTTTTCACATGGTATGTTAGCACTGCACCCTCTTGAGAGCAAAATCCTGAAATAAACCCGTCCTTCATGGTGACATGAATATGTGATGTTTGTAGTATTGTTTTATGTCATTGAATTTTTATAAGGCTGTGCATTGCTTTTAGGTTATTCTAATTAGGTAGCTAGTATTATATTATTAGCTTGCAGCCATGGTGAAGTGCGCTTGATAGCATACAAACCTATTGAAGTGTGTATCAATGGCACTTGGACAGGAATATGCAGCAATGCTATCAATGCCTCTGCTGTAGCCAAGGTATTATGCAAGCAGCTAACTGGAGCTGAAAAATCATGTAAGTTAATTCTTCACCCCTGAAATTTGATGCAGAAGGTCGGTCTAAACCCATTTCCTGCATGTATGATTCCCCTAATTATTTATTGAGGGTTAATATGCTTAATAATTATTATTGGGATATCAAATATTATGAAGTAGTCTAATACCCAGCCTCCATTCTGTATAATTTCAGTATCACTAATTAGCTTTGTTAATGGTGTCATAGATATCCAGGATCCACTTAAATTTTCATGGTCATAATTTCATTTATGTAGTTCACACTGAGAGCTGCTCCACTCCACTAAGATATATTTTTTATATGAAGGCTGTAGCTTTTCTCCACAACGTATCTTGTGACAATCAATCAAGAAGCGTGGTAAATGATTGCTCCTTCAATGTTTTAAGCCGATCAGCTTCAGAGCAGTGTTCAGTTTTGGATGTTGTATGCTTTCCTCACTCCAATTGTACGGAAGGTGCTATTCGTCTTGCTGATGGCAAGAATTCACTCGATGGAAGAGTTGAAGTGTGTGTCAATGGACTTTGGGGGGCACTTCCTCCACCAAAAGTTGATTCTGTTGTTGGATATCCTTCAGTAGAATTAGAAAAGGCAGAAAGAATATGCAGGCAATTAGGATATCCATGGGAATGTGAGTTACGTGTGTATATAATAATGAATCACTATAGTGCAAAACCCTCAGTGTAGAGTGTATGTGTTCAATGTTATTGTTGCCAGATCTCGTATCATAAAAATTAGAGTTAGTGAATTTACTGCTGGAACATTGAAAGTTGCCTAATCCAGGGTGGTATCATAAAATAATGAGTTAGTGAAGTAAATACCCACTAACTATGGCAATCAAAACTTGCCCTACGATTCCACCACCACACTCTTCTATTATGTTTCCGGAGTTATAAAGCTCATTAATTGCAATCATACTGCATGCTGTGAGCGAATTGACTTAATTTGCTCTCCTAAGATAACACCTGCCTGTGATACGGGTAAATATGCGTTGGTTATAGCTAAGTTTGCTAGCTCGTATATATAGTGGTACATACGTGCATTTTGGCCAAGAATGATCATTAAAATTAATTAAAAATCAGCACCTTCGATTTGCCCAGGATTAGTCAAATGATCCCAGTGTAGCTTACAATCTCACGGAAATTAAATTCAGGTGTCATATGGGTTCGTGCCGCAAACACAACGTATTTTTTGGAGAAATTTTTTATTCTCATACGTTTTTTATGGTATTTCGCGGAATAAAATTTTGCCATAACGATTGCCTATCATCACGCTTTTAACGCAAAGTCATGGAGGAACTTATCTAGTGCCTCACGATTCAATCTGAAATTCTAATATAGTTAGAACACAGCTAATTTTAGAGGATTGAAATCACTACCATCAGCAAATGACGCCAAAACTGAAGAAAGGATGGTTTCCAGCAGATTCCACATAATACATACATTCCTATTTGTGTCTTCCAATTTGAAAATGAACATTGTGCAAAGATCCAACAAAAACCTTCCTCTGCCTGAGTTTAACAAGTACTATTTGAATAGTGCAGAGATCATTATGATTTAATTGTATTGAGTTTGCATGCAATTGTTGAATCATATTCGACTATTGGCACAGTATTATGAACACAACATATTCTTGGCGCTCATTATAATATTATGCAAATTATTAATAACTTGTAAATTAATTGCAGGGGCTACACCGTTGACAATCTCAGGCAATTACCCTCATATTATGCTATACCATGGTGAAAACCATCACTATAGACCTAGTTGTTCCCGAGGGAATGTATTTGGTGTCTTATGCCAGGGAGATACATCCAAGCCAAAACAATGTAAGCATGGTGATGTACGTCTCGTCAATGGAAGCAGGAAAACAGAAGGAAGACTCGAATTCTGTGCCTATGGCTACTGGTCTAACCTTTGCAATGACTACTCATCCTCCTTATCATATTTACTTGAGTTAACTAATGCGTGGCCTTGGAAAGCTCCATACTTAATTTGTCGCAAACTCGGATTTCCAACTGAAGGTAACTAATTAACCTTCCATACATCTGCAATTTTAATATTGACTAAATTCACACAGTGATGCTGTATAGATCTAGTGGAACTCCATTTGGATCGAGCCCTTTGTTGCTTCCTAGTGTTGGTATTCGTTGTCATGAATGGCTTGCTTTTGACAGAGTGATTCAGAATATAAGTAACTGCCGGATTGTTAACCAGTCTAACTTTTGTCCTGCTAGAGACAGACTTGAAATCTCATGTGGAGGTACTGTAATATTATTATAACACACTGATAGGTCACAATTAACTGTCTCATAAGCTATGCAATATGGATGGATCTTTGGGTTATAGCTAAGCATTAGTATGGTAATGCATATGCACCTTACGGTAATAATAAGTTGTATATTAGCCGGGTTACTGGTGCAAACTTTGCACACTCACTGTCAGATGCTTGTGTCTTGTATAGAATTTGATGTCAACAAATTTGACCCTCTTTGTTCATTGTCATGCAGAAAGAGAGCAGTACAAAATATCGATTGAGGTTGATCCTGCTCAAGAGAGCTATGATATTGGAACCCGAGTAACCCTCAGATGTATTCTACCACCCTCACTTCAGAGTTCTCCTTTCATAACAATTGACTGGAAGACGACTGTTCCTAATGTGCTACCTTATCGCTATGGATCCAACATATCGTTTGTAGTACCTTCCCATCATCCAATGTCAGCTAACTATTACTGCTCTGTACAAGGAGTGGAATATCCCAATACTGAGGTGGTTAGACAAAGAGTCACCATCAAGATTAAAGGTGGGATAAGAGTAATAACTAAGTAGAAATTTTTGCCAGCAGAATATTTTTGCCAATTTTACTACCCGCTATCACTGGTGAAAATTTTATCATGCTAATTTTTATCCTCTACATTTTTTGTCTATAATACTTCTTGCTTAGCAAAGGATGTGACACAAAAAATTATTAGCTAATTGTGTGTACACCCCATAAAATATTATACTGATACAAGAATTATAAATATACATCAGTCGAGCCTCCGATAACGGACCCTCCGAGAGGAGGACAACCTCTCTACAACGGTCAGCGTCATACTACAGATTGGATTTAGCATGATTGTAGTACTTACATAACCTCCGAGAAGCGGATGCTTCTCGTTTCCGGACAGCGGACAAAAGTCCAGCTCCCAACTAGTCTCGTGCCCAGACCCCACCCCCAAAGGGAGGAAGGGTCTGGTACACATCGAGCGCTTTTTGGGGCGCAGAGGATGCAGCATGTCATGTGACCATCATGACAACGCATCGTATAGGCATGGCAACGCATCAGCGGCTCTCACGTGCAGCAATAGGCGGCTAGCGCGTGGTGTCATGTGCAAGCCACATGGCGTGAATCTGATTGGTGCGACAGAATTCAGACATTCCAAGTCAGCAAGACCCAAAAAGAGCTCGATGTGTACCAGACCCTTTCCTCCTTTTGGGGGTGGGGTCTGGGGACGAGACTAGCTCCCAACATGACTTTCCAATACAAATTCGCTTCTAAATAACGGATACCGGAAAACCACGCCCACACTACCAAGCGCGCGCGCTGATGCAAATATAAAATGTCATAATATGTGATAGCTATTAAACAATTCCAAGGATACTGGAATAATGAGTCCATGCACCAACTCCATCTTATCTATGTAAGGCGTAGGTCCATAGAGGTGATACACACATGATATTTCAAGTCCATAACCAGCTCCTCAGCAAATGGCAGGAGATGGTGATGAGGACAATGATGTTGATCAAAAAGAACCCCTTCCCAGATTGACAACTTACAAGAAAGCTAGCTATATGTAACTGTTTTGGAAGATGTGTGCTAATTTTAAATATTAAATTTGAGTATAAAGGACATGGACATAAAATTAATATGGAGCTTATTTTGTGTCAAAAATCAGAATTTTGATTTAGAATGTGAAATATGATGTGATCAGGCAATATCAACTGTGAAATGAAGTCTTCAGTTTGTTTGTTATTTTAAAGTTTATTCAATTCAATTTTTATTGTCAATTAAATTTTGATTTTCGATTTGATTTTCAATTTGATATTCCATTCGATTTTCGATTTGATTTTCACAATGTGATCTTCAATTTTATTTTCCACTTGATTTTCTGTTCAATTTTTGCTTCGATTTTCAATCGTTTAATATTCTATCATTCTATAATCCAGAACAGGTTCCATTGGTCATTTTCATTAGAGTGCAATCCTCTCTCAACAATAATTATTACGTTTAACTTGCATGGCAACCTTTATTACATTCAATGCAGCACAAACTGAAGTGAAATGTCGCTCTTAAGTCGAATGATGGGAAACTCACAGCAGTGATTAATTCTTGCTAATAAAAACTAATAAAGGTTGCCAGGCAAGTAAAATATATTAGTACACTCTAATGAAAATGAGCATTGGAGCCTGATCTGGGTTATAGAATAATGGAATATGAACAATCGAAAGTCAAAGCGAAAATTGAACAGAAAGTCAAATTGAAAAACAAATTGATCATAATAATCAAATTGAAAATTGAAAGTCAAATGGGAAATTGAAGATCATATTATTATTGAAAATCAAATTGAAAATCGAACAGAAAATCAAATTGAATATCAAATTTAAACTACAGAACAAACTGAAAGCTTCACTTCAAAGTTGATATTGCCTGATGACATTGTATTTCACCCTAAAATCAAATTCCTAATTTTTGACAAAAAAAAGCCTTGTCTATCAGTTGACAAGATTATTAACCTAAAGCATGCATCTACAAGACAACACTGCGTGACTATCCTATATTCAGTAACATGCAATCATGTCATGCAATGATTTACTCACGACACATATTAGATTTTGAACATTCTATTGTCATAGTTAGTACATTTTTACATTTCAATGAATCTCTATCCTATTTAAGGTCAAAATGTGGTAAACATCTGAGATAAGGACAACCTCCAAACAAAGGACAAAGGCCCGTCCCAAAGTGTCCTTTGTTCAGAGGCTCAAAAATATGATACAGTACATGTATATAGAACGTGTATAAATAATGATAAAGTGAACGATAGTTAATGCAGTAGCCTTTTAAAATATTATGGTGACCTTTACTGCATTGCCAAAATTATTCTAGCAAAATTTCCATGTGGTATTATGCTACATGTATGATAGATCAACAAAAATAATATAATGGTTTTTCTCTCCATATCACATAATTGGATTACACTAAAGCATAATATAATATTATATGATTGCTTATAGCTTTACTTCAAAGGAGAAATATTGATCAATATGTTGAAGTTGAGGAAGAAAGCAGTGTGCGCCTCCAGGTTGAGACACCGAATATCACCAATGTCACTAGATTGCTCTCTGAATTGACATGGTATCATAATGGAACAATCATGCTATCTGACCCCGATCCAGATGATCAGAGGATCACGTTCAGTGATGATAAGAAAACACTCACAATTTCTAATTTTTCATCCACTGATGCTGGAGTATACAAAGTTCAATTCAATAAAATTGATGTGCAGCCTTACAATCAAACTTGTAATGATGAACTTATTTCTCTCCTGAGAGGCTACCCAATCCTCGCACCTGCTGTATACTGTATCAATGTTAAATCCTGTATTGCTGAAGATAATAAAACTCAACAAGTTCAAAGAGTTGATGTAAGCCGACTGAACTTTAACTTAAGTGATGGATTGACGTTGGTGGCTGATGGAATAGCCAATAACGCTGAAGAATTTGAGCATTTATCTCTCAAATGGTACAGAAATGGAAGATATATTTACTTTCGAAATTTTAATTATCAGTTTAGTATACAGCAAAGACAATATCCAACTGTCAGTCAAGAGCTAAAAGTTACTACTAATTACTTAAAATCAGAAATAATTTATGAAGAGACTGGTAGATATGAAGTGGCATTGACTATTTATATTTATGATCCTGACTCAAAATGCCAGGCCTATTATGGCCAAATACTTGCACCTTATGGAGCCAGATATCGTCATTATGATTATGAAGTGCCTCTTTCATGGGGATATATTGATGTCAGCTATTACAAAAGTAAGCATTATAATGTACCTACAAGGAATTTTTGTATATTATATATATGTATGACATTGTATAGATGTGGACTTATACTTTAACACTGATAAGAACACTACTACTCGGGATGAAGGTGCTACTCTTACTTGCCGAGCTAGCATTGGATTTCCTCCATTTTCCCACCTCTCCCTTATCAAGAACCAACAGACAGTGGCCACCTCATCGACTGGAATGCTACAGATAAACACAAAGAGTGTCCATGCAAATCCTTTTGGATCGTATATCTGTCAGTTAAATGCCTCTGGGCAGATATTTGAGGAATCGACATTTGTGAAAGAACAAGGTTCATGCTTGCTCAGTTGTGAAATAAAATTAGCTTGATGATATGATTGTATGCATGTGCATTATTTAGCTATCGTAACATTAAATTTTCAGTGATCTTTAGGGTGGTGATTGAGTTTGATAGTCAATTTGAAAGAATTTGTGATAATTCAACCGTAAGTTCATTTTAGTCATTAGCTAAGCCTTGGGAAATATCCCTAAAATTAATTACACCATGAATTCTTGATAATTGCACAGGAATTTATAGAACAAGCATTATTCTCAAAAATCAGCACAGAATG
This sequence comes from Cliona cf. orientalis, assembly GCA_963930775.1. Lineage (NCBI taxonomy): Eukaryota > Metazoa > Porifera > Demospongiae > Clionaida > Clionaidae > Cliona > Cliona cf. orientalis. Next base: position 4,872,006 of record OZ005690.1, read on the forward strand.
TCGCTGCAACTTCAGCAGAGATGACTTCATTGATTCGAGCACTGACTGTGAAGACAGTGGCAAACTTACATACACATCAACCATAGAATATTCAAACAATGAAGGTTCTGAGACTGCTTCTGTCATCGCTGACAGGCTCATCCATCAAGCTCCCTTCTCTTTGGTAGTGAAAGGAATGCTAGTTGGAGTTGTAGCAGTGGATTGTACCAGTTGTAGAAGTTCCCTACAGTCTGACGCTACTAAATTAAACAACTCTTTCTCCCCAGCTGCTGCCACTAATAACTCTTTCTCCCCAGCTGCTGTGAGTGGCTTGTTCATTGGTGGTTTTGCCACTGGTGCATTCATCGTTCTCATCACCGTTTTCATCGTTGTGTGAGTAACTGTATTATTATTAATCGTGACATTAGCTAAACTTGCTGTCACAATAATTATTATAGAATCTGCACTAATAAGCATCGTCATCCAAATGCCAAGGAAAGTATACCAGGTGAAAGCGAGAAGACTCCTAATGAGTATGCTTTTGTAGCCCAGTGTTCCAAGGTTGACTGAGAAAAATAAACAACTAAAGAATGTAGCTAATCCTTCCAAGAAAATTTTAATTTTGATCACTCTTAATAGCTATAGCAGATAGCTGCATGATGATAATACTATGCATAATAATATGGAATACATTACTTTATGCTATTGCTCCTCTCTATTATGTGTGATCGAAAATCATTGCATGACTGATAGATCTAGAAGTTTGCAACACTCCACCATTCCCTCCAATTTATGATGCTAAAAATAATCCATCAAGCTCCCTTCTCTTTGGTAGTGGAAGGAATGCTAATTGGAGTTGTAGAAGTTGATTGTACCTACCAATTGTAGAAATTCCCTACAGTCTGATGCCACTAATAGCTCTTTCTCCCCAGCTACTGTGAGTGGCTTATTCATTGGTGGTCTTGCCACTGGTGCATTGATCGTTCTCATCACCATTTTCATTGCGATAATTATTGTGTGAGTAACTGTAATTATTAATCGTGACATTAGGTAAACCCCTACAGAATCGCACTAATAGGTATCGTCATCCAAGTGCCAAGAAAAGTATGCCAGATCATAGCTAATCCTTATTATTGCTCCTCCTCTCTTGTGTGGTCAAAAATTATTGCATGACCGATAGCTATAGATGTAGAAGTTTGCAACACTCCACCATTCATTCCCTCCAATTTGTGATGCTGAAATAAATTAATGAATATAATTATGGTGATGCTGCACTGATGACTCTACTAAAGCTGATATTCTTAATAAAGAATTCCATAATAACTTTAACCATTTGAAGGATCTAGCTTCCAGTGTCATGAACCGGCTCTCAACTCAACCAATGTGCTGCCCTGTGGAGCTCCTGTGTACCGAAGACCAAGTTTATGATCTCATTATGCAACTTGACAACCAAAAATCGTCGGGTACTGATAACGTATCAGCAAAAATGCTCAAGGCTACAGTCAATACTACCGTCTCTACTATTACCAAATTATTTAATATGTCTATCAGAACGGGAACATTTCCCTCCTGCTGGAAAACAGCAAGGGTAGTCCCTATTCCCAAAAAGGGATGCAGGACAAATCCAGCGAACTATAGACCTATCTCAATCCTACCGATTCTAAGCAAAGTCCTAGAAAGAATACTACACAACCTTATCTTCAAGCACCTTTGTTCAATGTCGCCAATTTCAACACGCCAATTTGGGTTCCTACCTGGCAGGTCTACAGTCTCTGCGCTGTTGACACTATCTAATGATGTCCTAGATTCTCTAGACAAAGGGCAGGAAATCATTTCTGTATTTTTCGACCTAAGTAAGGCGTTTGATTCGGTACCCCACTTCAAAAGTTACTGGATATCCAGATTAATCCTTTCATATTCAATCTCTTATATGACTACCTTTCTGAAAGGAAGCAGTTTGTTGTAGTTAATGGAAGTCAGTCCTCTGAACTGGAAGTAACATCTGGGGTTCCCCAAGGATCTGTGCTTGGACCGTTATTGTTCCTTATTTATATTAATGGTGTCTCTTGCATTGCTTTAAATGGGAAGCTCTTAATCTATGCTGACAACATTGCACTCTACCAGATCATTCATGCCCCATCCGACTATCTGCTAATCCAAAATGACATCAATGCTATATCCGTTTGGACTAACGAAAATTTCCTACATCTAAATATCAATAAATGCTGCTATATGCTGTTTTCTAAAAAACACCATCCCTGCCAACCAATTACCCAGCTAGTTATCGAAGGACAATCACTTGAGAGAGTAACCACCTTTAAGTATCTTGGAGTACTATTCTCTCATGATGGCTCATGGTCAGCCCACATCACAAATGTTTGTAATAAGGCTAGAAAGGTTCTGGGTTTCCTTTATCGCAAGTACTACCACGATTCACACACTGACACTCTACTCCATCTTTATAAAATGCTTGTACGCCCTCTTCTGGAATACGCCACTTGTGTCTGGGACCCATATCTCAGAAAGGATATCAACAACATTGAAAAAGTGCAAGCTTTTGCTCTCAAAATCTGTCTGAAGGAGTGGCATGTAAATTATGAAGTACTTATTGAAACTGCAAGTATTCCTACGCTAGAAAAACGGAGACAGTACCTCAAGCAATGTCAGCTGTATAGCATCATAAATGGCTTATCTTCCTATGAATCTCTTCCTACCGCAAGAGTGAGTTTATGTGAATACACTCTCAGAATTAGATCTGTCACCGATCGATCTCTTGCCCAGCCATTTGCAAGGACCCAATTGTACTATCACTCTTTTCTACCGTCTGCTATCAGGCTATGGAACTCACTTCCGCAGGAGGTAGTCACCAAAGAAAGCCCCCAAACTTTTAAGAGAGCTCTCATGCAACATATGTTCATTACTTAACTTTCTGATGCATTGCAATATATAACTATAGCTATAAGCTCTTAATGTTAATTATTGTGTTTTTTGTTTGTCTTTACTATTGTTTGTGCTAGTGGTAATTTTAAGTGGATACTCGACTTGTATTAGCTATTGCTATTTCTTGTATCCTATTAAACGGTATATTATTGGAAAAAAAAAATCTGCTCATACTCTTACAGTGAGCACTAAATTCATCAAACACAACATTCATTTTTACAACATCAGTTAAAGATTTCTATATTAATTTTATCAACTGTAGCATCTAGTCCAGTCCTGGTTCTGGTGTACCTCCAGGCAGATTAAAATAAACTCTTCTATAGAGACTAGCAGAGAATTGTCACGATGTAAGCCCAAAATTTAATGCCTTGTACCTAGCCCAACAGAGGTCATAGTCCATGATGGCATCATGACATTGTAGCTCTGTCAGATTGAAAGAGGACATTTGATGTTCATGCATGTAACCCTGAGTCATTACTCTCCAACCAGCGTAGATAATGTCATAGAGTAGAGTGTCATAGCAAATGTGGAGACTGATACGTATGATTATCAATCTCTAGCAGTGTGGGCATCAATGATGTTCTCTATGATGGAATCAAGCTTGTTCTGTATATATCTGCCTCCAAATGAGGGTGGCATTTCTCTCGTAGGCGAGAGATAGCTACATCAGAAGAGATCATGGCTTTTCAACCAGTCAAAGTGTTCACCTACAAATATTCATACTAGTAGTATACCTACCACGTACACGGCTACATCCAGATTATAATAATAGTGTAAGCTACTTAGCTCCATAATTTTTATTACTGTTACAATTTTGGTGTTATTACTCTTAGCCAGAATAGCTTTCTGTTACAGTTCTATACCTATTTTTTTTTAAGCAAGCCTACACACTAAGCAAAAAAAAATTGTCCGGAAACCACCATATATAATTGAGCTGGATGCATAGTAGAACCATACAATGCAAGCAAACAGCCTAAACTTCAATTTTGGTAAAAATTTGGTGAAGGTCGTCACGTTTATGTGCGCGCGAAGCCCCGCCCCTCACGTAGCGCTGCAAACGCATGGCTTCCCTGTACAAACATATGGGGAAACTTCAAAGGACCGAAGGAAGAGTGGTCATGTTAAGTCCTGCCCAGTGGAGTAGTAAGTGTGCAGCTGTTGCAACTTGCCAGTCTGTGTTTACGTGTCACCTACCTCAACTACATGACTGATAACCATTCTGTGCTTTGCTGGTCAGTTGTCAATGCAGTGACAGTGTAAACAGGCAGTGGCTCTCAAGTGCATAATTCAGTTGAAGTACGATGTCACAGAGGCTTTCACTTTATATAGTGACATAGCCAGGTGCCTTCCCCCAACTCCTAGATCACTGACTCTAGTATCCAACCCTGTTTAGGTGCAGGGTATGTAGTCAATAGTATACCAGTATACCCTGTTCAGGTGGAGGGTATGTAGTTCAATACTCCTGACTCCTGATTGCCGATATTGACCACGCGCAGAGTGAGCCATGCTATATCATGCATGCATGTAGCGGTGAGGGTTCTGCACTCCTGTGCATTCACTATTTTTCAGCAATGACATTAGCAAGTTATATACTTTGTGACTCTTGATAGCTAAATATTATGTATTCACTCTCTGAGTGGTGCTCTTCAAGAATGTGAATATCGTCTGGATCCACCTCAATATTTCTTATGATTTTTGCATGAAATCGCTTAATCAGTTTCTTTGGGATCAAATTCCAGACATACATTGTCAACAATTCCACAAAACTAAACAAGTGCAGTAGTCATCGACAAGCTTAGTAGTATTGTCATATACCTTTCTTATTGTCTCGAAAGTAAAGATATCCAACAGCTAGTACTATGTAATTTACCATAAAGGAGCTCTCCAGTAATACAACAGACATTTGCTTGTATGGACGCACATGCACTGATGACATAACAGAGAAGGAAAATCGAAACAGCAAGCAAAAGTAGTACACTGGTAGGGTGTACAGTGTGAGAGACGACAATAAAAGCAGCAGACCTTGACTGAGCAGTAATAGTCCAAACCAGTAGTGGTGCTTATCCCATAGTGGAGCAAAGTAAGCATCATAGAGAGGCTGGTATCTTCCGATGAACTTTAAAGGCCCAAGGTGATCCACACTCCTCAGCCACTGCATTGAGAATAGGAGAAGTGTGTAGGGTATCCAAAGTAGAAGGAAAGCATGCTATGGCAGCCAAAAGGAGGAAGATATGGAGATATCTCCCATGAGAATAATTTCTATCCTTTAATTTGCCCAAGCAATATATACTGATAAATTTGCTAACTCTTGAATCATCAAATGTTGATCAATCTACATGGTTTGTACTCCTCATGTTTCTATCAATTATTGGATTATGATGAAAACTCAACCTACAATACATGGCCGTAGACAAGTATGTGCTTGGGGGTGCTGAAGCACCCCCCGGTTGAAATTTTTTGACATCTCTGTGAAGACAGCACACTGAGAGCCCACAAATATATAAATGACTCTTCTTCTAGAATGAAGAAAGGAAGCTTTGCATGCAGTAGCTCCTCGGATGGTAGCCTCTTTTCCTCCCCGTAAGAATTTCGTTACTAACTTGGTCGTTCTCGACTCCATTGACTACGCCCCAGAGAGCACAGTGTGCATGCATTAGAATAATTGAACCTTGACCCTGGTAACAGTGCATACTATAATATAGGCTATGGACTGCAAATGGTTCTCAATCACTGGAAGCAGATAGCCATCAATGGATGCTAGTTCCTCAAGCCTATTGCCTGAGCTTTCCTATACCAAGATAGGATCAGGAGGGATAGATTTCTTGCATATTAACTGGTTGTATACTTTGTGACTGTAGTAGCAACAGTGGAATTATCATGACCTCAGGAGCCTCCAGAATGCGTCTCAGAGCAAACTTTTTTGGAGGAGCATGCCTCCAGACCCCCCCCCCCCCCCTAGGAGGAGCTGCCTTACGGCAGCTGCAAACTAGCCAGATCAACTAAATAACTAGCTATAGCACCCCCAAATCAAAATTTTTGTCTACGGCCCTGCAATATAAGATTTGTCAACAATTCAGCTGCCAAAGGTGGTGATCACATTTATGGTGCCTCTCTAAAAAGTGGATGTTCCCCTGATGATTCAATAATATATAGCTTTCAGATCTTATACCAGTTTTTCTGGTTTGACCCTGGGTTTGATTCCTTATTATCAGCAGTCTCAGCTGATGCAACACGCGCCTGTATCTGTGACGAAAATGGGCAACCAGTTTGTGAAACAGTAGATGTAGATAATATTCTAACCTATCCAGGAGGGCAATTTTCCTTGCCAGTAGTAGTAGTAGTTGGAGGTGATTATGGAACAACAACTGGATCAGTTTATGTATCATTTACACACTGTCCCTTAACTATTGCAACCCCAGTGGAATGAATAATTATTATTGATCTCAGTAATCCCAGACAACCAATGTGTCTTAAACCGGGCTGGAATTTTATGTGGTGGCTGCAAAAGGAATTACTCCTTGGCTATTGGATCTTCTTGTTGCATTCGTTGCCAGGTGTAGGAATATTGCTTGTTCTGGTAAGCGCGCGAAAATATTTTGCCCTGTTATTGAAAATGTCATAAAAATGCACTTTTGAGGAGAAATTCTCATGAATTTGGTAGTGTAAAATTACAATTTGGAGGTTTTAGACTGATAATAGTCAATATTTGATACAAGTCAACAATTGTTCCGAATAAAATATAATGTAAAGCTGAAAATCTGGGGGGGGCTTCAGCCCCCAACCCCCCCCCTCCCCCCGGGTGTATACACCCTTGCTTTGTGGCAACTGCGCACAAAGCGCGCGAAAATTTTTGATCCTATTATGTCCAGAACCTTAAAAATCAGCCATTTCTAGCAATTATTTCCCAAATTTGTTGTACATTTTTGGCTATCCAACTATGATTACAGTGAATACAACTAGACTCGGAATTTCATCTAACTTTAACAATCCCATGCATATATAGCTAGTACATAAATTATGCTCAAAAAGTGGGGGGGTTAAAGCCCCCCCCCTCCCCCCCCCCAGCCCCCACCTGTCTACACCCTTGTACTAGTCTTAGTGCTCCGCCTTGATATCCCCTATTGTTTAGAAAACTAATCTGCCCCATAATAGTAAGAGTACTTGAAAACAGCATGATTGCTATCAGAGATATTGCTATCTTTAATGGTGAGATGGACATTTGTCAATATCATTGTTACAGTATACTCTCAATGAAGATACAATTAAAAGTGTGATATTTGTGATTTGAGAGTTTACTACTGATTTATGAGTGTACAAGGAAATCTTTGAACCCGTAAAGCTTTCAAAAGTCATAATATTATTATTCTTAACTGTAGTGGCAGTTTTAATATTTTGCACTATGACCGATGTAGTATCATTAGCATTGTACCTATTATGTGTAGAGTGTAAGGATTCACAGGACATCCAAAATTATAAACTATCACCATGATACCACTATCAATAGTGTGATTTCCTTGAATAAAAGTCATCATAACAGTATTATTTTCAGGCAGTCCTATAATTTGTCAGTTTCAGTGCCATAATTGTTCAAACTGTCACATTGATATCCTGATGGGCAATCGACATTTTGAGGAAAATAGGGTCTGACGTAGTAGACAACATCATTATCACTGTATACACATGATAAGGCTAAAAGATTCATAATTGATAGAAGCATGAAGAAACATAGCTATGTGCATTGATCATCATTTGAGGATGCACCACAAAGATTGCTCCTCCAGCATTTTCTGCATAGTTTCCCTGAAAAATCACCTTCGTCTCCTTAGCAATGTTCATTACTGCTCCTACTAGCATCAGTGCTCCACCTTGATATCCCTTATTGTTGTGAAAACTAACATGCCCCACAATAGTCAGGGTACTTGAAAACAGCATGATTGCGGTGGATAAGCTATCAGAGAAATTGCTATCCTTAATGGTGAGATGGACATTTGTCAAAATCATTGTACTCTCAATAAAAATGCAATTTGAAATTGTGATATTTGTGATTTGAGTGTTTACTACTGATTCATCAATGTACAAATAAATCTTCGAACCCATAAAACTTTCTAAAATCATATTATTAACTGTAATGGCGGTTTCAATATTACGTACTATGACTGATGCAGTATCATTACCATTACCTCTGATATGTAGAGTGTAAGGATTCACAGGACATCCAAAATTGTAGACATTGCTATCAGTACTGTGGGATCCTATAATTAGGATCATTGTCACAGTGTTATTTTCAGGTAATTCCAAATCATCAGTGCCATAATTGTTCAAAATGTCACATTTATACCCTGATACTGGGCAATCCATATTTTCAGAAAAAGAGGGTCTGACGTAGTAGACAACATCATCATCACTGTGTACACATGATAAGGCTAAAAGATTCACCATCAAGATTTTGAAATTGATTCTCCACTGCATGCTACTTATCACAGCCACTTTATATAGTATATAATATAGCTATAATTATGTCCTTACTTCTCTGTGATATATTGCACTTGTAAGGTTTGTTAATTAGGTGAAGATTATAATATTGAATCCTGTTGAGAACCAGTGAACTGTTCATCACTTTTTGGGACACACTGTAGCTGAGATTCCCAAAACAAACATGATACATTCAAGGCAATTAAAGTGTTGATGTCAACATTAAATTCCAGATGTTTCAACTTGTGAAAAATGTAGTTGAATCCACACGAAATCCATAAACTCCACCGCATGACACATAGCTAGCCCTTATGTTATGCATTTGCGTATCCATAATGGCTGTATACAATCGGTGGACTGGACTGGTGGACTGGACTACTGGACTGATAGATTTTCATTTAAAACGCACATTTGGAGGCTCTATAATGAGGTGCAATGGAGGGAAATAGCTCCAACTGTAGAAACACTCGGACACTCTTGGTTTTACTACCCCCGCCTATCAACCACGCCCACTATCGTGGCTCAAAGCACAGGCAAAAATGAGACTGAGTTCCAAGTTATTGTACGTTTAGTGGCTTCAGCCTCAACTGAAACAGTTTATTTGCTGATACCAGTTGCTGTATCAGCCTTGTCACCAGAGCTCCCTCCTCCCTCAACTTCGTGCAGTATCATGTGCTGGGTGGCCCGGCACAGACTTGAAACTTTGGGCAAGCTACCTTCTTTGAGCTGCTATCCTATATGCCGTAGTATAATATGCAACTTGCATGCATTATATAGTAGATAATCTGACAGAGAATCTAGGTATCACAATCCAAGAAGACACTGACCCCTATCTGGTGTAGCCTAGGCTAGGCGGCTTAGATTCAGATATAGACCCTAGTACGTAATTTCCCGAGTGATAAGTACTGGGCCATGCAGGGATATTTAGAAGACATCTTTTTTTATTGAGATAAACTGAACCTTATGCATGCATGCCATCTATGGTAGTACTGCAGTCTGTCCTCATTTTTTTGTTCCCTCACCTCCAGTCCATACCCTCTGAACATAAAATGGTATAAAGATCGTCACACTTATTGAATAGTCGGCGCTCTAGCAGTGTAGGCTAGAAGCTTCGAAGATCGTGTTAGCTACCCAGCATGCTAATCAACCACAGGGCAACATTATGGAGCATCTCCGAATGAAAATCTATCAGTCCAGTAGTCCAGTCCACTAGTCCAGTCCACCGATTGTATACAGCCATCCACAATTGATAATGAATGCACAGGAGTGCAAAACCCTCACCGCTACACGCATGCATGACTCATGCACATGTAGTCCAGATCTATAGTAGCTAGTATAATATTATGTCAGTGTGTACGCCTGCTCCGAATATTTAATAAGGAGTATTGAACTAGATACATACTACCATAGTATGTATCTAGTTCAATACTATATACATACCCTGCACCTGAGGTAGTCCAGAGTCAGTGCATGATATAGGCTGGAGGGAAGGCACCTGCCTATGTCACTATAATAACTGAAAGCCTCTGTGACTACTAACTTAAAACTCAATTATGCACTTGAGAGCCACTGCCTGTTTACACTGTCACTGCATTGACAACTGACCAGCAAGGCATAGAATGGCAATTTGCAACCACAGCTGCACACTATTATGCCACTGGGCAGAACTTAACGTGACCACTCTTCCTTGATGCCCGGTAATCCTCAGATGGGTACTTTCTCTCAGACGACCCTTACCATACGGACGGACGGACGGACAAAAATCGCCTAACGATTGCAGTAACCCTCCGCCTACGCTTTGCGGCGAGGGTTAACTATTGACATGCAGGGCCTGTTTGGGGCGAGCCTGAGCTGAGCCTCTGTCAGTAGCTGCGACTCAAAAACTTTAATAAAGCCATAGCACGATAAATCTTGAAGACTACTGGTACAGATCCAAGCAAACAATGACAGACAGTCTCATAGTGCCGTGTATATGCCTGTAGGTCTACAGCTGCATGATAGTCCCCTTCCATCCTTCAGTACCGACAGTCAATACAAAGTTTTACCAGAGTCATCAGTGAGCAGTACGTCTAGTCTATCTTTATCGTATTCTTAGCTGGTCCTTGCGCTATTGAGCTGATGACAGGCTCTATCTCGCTCAGAGTGTCCTCCTTTGGAGCCTTCTGCTTGCTTCTGTACGGCGCACGATGCGCTCTCTCTCTTTCGCGCCTTCTTTGAAGCCTTTTCTCTCTCTTCGCTTCAGCAGATTGAGTGTTAGTAGAACTCATACTAAAACAGTAGCAAAGAGTCGTAATAAAGTGGCCTTTGAAATAATTCAATGTGTCAAAAAAACACGTGACTATGCTGACGCAAATGTTTTCATGCGGCCTTTTGAAATATACCGCGCAGCGCTGTACAATGTCTATGGCGGTTCGCGCGTGACGGACGTACCATACATAATAATTGGGGCGAGCCTGAGCGAGCCCCACATAGGCGAGATGAACGCTCGCAATCCATATATTATTATTATTATTATTATTATTATGTATGGTACGTCCGTCACGCGCGAACCGCCATAGACATTGTACAGCGCTGCGCGGTATATTTCAAAAGGCCGCATGAAAACATTTGCGTCAGCATAGTCTGGACTACGGGCCGTATACACACCGTTCTAATTTAGCGAATTGCAAATTTACACTCGTGCCTGCATGTATTGTTGATCAAGTGTAAAGCTAGCTACGTAGCTACCGTAGCGCGCCGGGCTCCAAAGGAGGAGAGAGCGAGACAGAGCTCGTCGTCAGCTCAACAACGCAAGGATCAGCTAAGAACGCGATGAAGATAGACATATTGCTAACTGGCTGACTCTGACAATAAAGCCAAAATTAAATTTTCTCTAGACTGTTGGTATGTGGAGGGGACTATCATGCAGCTGTATAATAGGCCTGCATGGCACTATGAGACTGTCTGTCATTGTCTGCTTGGATATATTGTGTCAGTCGATCTATTGTGCTATAGCTTTGTTTAAAGTTTTTGAGTCTCAGCTACTGACAAAATTTCAGAGGCTCAGCTCAGGCTCGCCCCAAACAGGCCCTGCATGACACTAGTAATAATAATATATGGATTGCGAGCGTTCACCTCGTCTATGTGGGGCTCGCTCAGGCTCGCCCCAATAAGAAATTTAAACTGATACTGACAAAATTGGATTACTATAAGGCTGGTGCAATTATAGTTAATTGCATAATTATTGTTAATCAATAATAATTACTATGCACAAAACAACACTCTTATAATTATTAAATTTTATTATAAATATATTACATAACTTCACTAAGCTTATTATACTATAATATTACTGTGATCCTGCTGTGCATGTTATATAACAGTATAATAATTATGTCACAGTGGCTTTATCGGCTACCAACTTTATACTCTGTGACTCTTAATAGCTTACATATTCACACTCTGATCAGCATGAGTGGTACTCTTCAAGAATGTGAGCATCCTTTGAGTCTACCTCAGCATTTCTTTTGATTTTTACATGAAATCGCTCAATCAGTTTCTTTGGGATCAAATTCCATACAACAATTCCGCAAAACTCAACAAGTGCAGCAGTTATGGACAAGCTTAGTAGTATCGTCATGCCATCCTTGTTGTCTCGAAAGTAAAGATATCCATTTGCTAGTACTATAAAATTTACCATAAAGGAGCACTCCAGTAATGCAACAGATATATGCTTGTATGGTCGCACACTGATGACGTAACAGAGGAGGAAAATCGAAACAGCAAGCAAAAGTAGTACACTAATTTCTGGTACGGTGTACAGTGTGAGGGACGACACTAAAAGCAGCAGACCTTGACTAAGTAGTAGTAGTCCAAACCAGTAGTGGTGCTTATCCTTTAAAGGAGCATAGTAAGCATCATAAAGAGGCTTGTATCGTCCGATGAACTTCAATGGTCCAAGGTGATCCACACTCCTCAGCCACTGTATTGAGAATAGGAGAAATGTATAAGGTATCCAAAGTAGAACAAAGCATGCTATGGCAGCCAAAAGGAGAAAGATGTGTGGATGCCGACCATATGAGTAATTCCCATCAATGGCCCATACAATATTGATAGATCCATTGACATTCGAATCATTGTAGGTGTAGTATATCACCAATTGAAGGCATGCAATGATAGCACGTAAAAGTTTTGAATAAGATAAAAATAGTAACGTAGCAAGGGTAGAAATGGATCGACTCTGAAATAGTGTAGACAACTTTGAAGAATAGCGTAGCCCTAGAAGAAAAAGACCAGCAGTGTAGAAAGGGAACACAAACTGTAGCCATGCTTTAGAGTAAGCATTCATTCCATGAAAGAAACAAGTTTCGATTCCAAAGTCTAAATTTAGCCAGGCAATAAAAGTTTTGTGAGCAACTAATGCTTTGCCAAAGCCAGTTGGAAACAGGATGTTTTGATAGGCCCAGATTATGTTTGCATAGATAATTAAGCTATTTATCATCCCCTGGGTGACTGTGAGGTTCAAAATGGCAATGACCAGAATAAGAATGACTCCCACAACTGCAAAGAAGATAAGGAGTGACACATGATTGTTATTGGGGCATTGTATGCAGTGAGAAGATCCAATAGCCAGAGAGTAACTCTTCTTGCAACCACCACATAAAATCCCAGCACGATGCAAACTACACTGTGTGTCTGAACTATTCAATTTGATGTACTTACCGCTAGGTTTGCAATAGCGGAAGGGACAATGTGTACTTAATTGGAGTGCATCATTGTCCAACACTTGAATCCAGATGTTGGTTGAATTCCACTTATGGTACCAATTTAAATAATTTAATATGCAATTGACACCGTTGGCTGTGAGTACTGGGTGGCACTGACAACCAGGAGGTTCTCCACGTAGAGCAAATCCTGGGGGACAGGAAAGAAAGTTGATGTAAATGAAAAGTGGTGTATGCCTTAATTTCATGTCAGTTTCATAGAAAAAATCAGTAATATCTTCTCCATAATAATAATATTCATCTGACAAATTTCCGTTGTTATCATACGTGATATAGTTTTCTATCCTATTGAGTTGTGTTTCTTGAGCTAAAAGAAAGAGTATGTCATCATCCATATCAGAGTATACAGAAAAGTTGAGCCTGCTGCATTCTGTATTCTTTATGATAATTTGATGTTGATGATTTGAACCCAAAGTGGAGGTTGAGTTTTGGAGTGAGAATGATGCATGAACAGTTCCAATAGTTGTTCCATAATCTCCTCCTACCACTACTAAATCTAATGGAAGGTGCTCTCCTGGATATACATGGTAACTCGCTGCATCCTTTTTACATTGTGGTTTTCCATTTTTATCACAGGTACATACACGTGTTGCATCAGCTGAGATTGCTGACAATGAGGAATTGTAACCAGGATCCAGCAAGAAGAATTTGCAAAAAACTTCATAGGTATCCAAATCATTGGTAAGAGAACATCCACTTCTTAGAGAGGTACCATAAATATGGTCACCACCCATAGCCGCTGAATTGTTGATGAAGTTGATACTGTAAATAGAATCATTACTGTAATCTAATAGCTGATAGAAACAAGGAGAGTAGTAGCCATGAGTATTGATCGTCAATTGAGGATGAACAACAAATATTGCTCCTCCGGTTTTTTCTGCATTATTATCTCGAAAGAGTAGCTTAGCCTCCCTAGCTATCTGCATAATAGTTCCTATAAGCATTAATGCTCCTCCTTGAATTCCCTTGTTTTTGTGAAATTTAACATTCCCAACAATAGTCAGAGTACTAGAAAATAGCGTAATTGCTGTGGATGTACTTCCAGAGAAACTGCTATCTTTAATGGTGAGGTGGACATTTGTCAATATCATTGAACTCTCAACAAAAGCACAATTCAAAATTGAGATGTTGGTTACTTGAGAGTCTACTACTGACTCATCAAGAATGTACAAATAAACCTTCAAGACTGTAAAATTTTCTAAGATCATGTCCATCACTGTTATGGCAGTTTCTAATTCTTCTATTACAACATTGTTGCTTTCTTGTCCATGGCCAATAATATGCAGGATACGTGAATTTCCTGGGCTTCCGAAATTGTAGGCACTTGCAAGAATAGTATGGTAGCCTTCAATGAGTATCATTGTCACTGTGTCAAACTCATAGGAGCCTGGTGGCTTAGGCACACCCAATTCCTTGTCAAAGTAGTTCAAGTGTTGACAGGGATTTCTTGGACAAACCACATCTTTAGGATGTGTAGGCCTGATAAAATTAAGTTCACTCTTACTTAAATTTAATACGCATGACAAAACTGAAGCCATATATATTATTAGCGGTAAAGGTTTAAAACTGAACTGATACATCATCTCCATGGTAGTAGCTCTCTTGCTGATGTACTTCAGTCATGCATTATGGCTAGCTGTGTAACTAAACTGCAGCTTTGATTATATAATAATATTATAGTGATACTGTAATGAGCGTGATGTCCTTTTGAGACTCAGATGTTTCACAGAAGTTTCCAAATAATTATACACAATTAACACCAATTCACTGTTTCAAATCATAGAGGTGTTCTGATTACTAGATACATTTCCCAAATTCACGAGCACAGTGAAATGTAAAGCTGTTTACTTTAACATAGCCAACTGTTTGCTAAACAAATCACTGGCAGGATCGTCACGTGAAAATGGTGATTAAGAAACTGTTTATCATTGCCTATTATAACACTGCATGAATAGCATGTTATTATACTGCATGAGCTAGCTCTCTACAATAATATTATTTCACAGATACGTATACCCAGGTCCATAGTAAACTATACTGGTGTAAAGTGGGTGACTGGTTAATAATGGTGGACATCTACATTATTATAAACAATTATAGTGAAGTGGGTGGCTAGCCACCCTATCCACCCCCGCTGGATGAGCCCCTAAGATTCCAGATTCCAGTATCTGGCCTGCAAGATTAGCTAGTATGTATGTGTGAGTGTGTGTTTTGAGAGTAGTGTTTATAGGGACAGTGATATATTAGATTAACTTGCAGAAAGTTATGGCAGATGTAACCAAAGATTAACTAGGTCAGTTCAGTTCCAGTCATCAGGAGAGAACCCGATCTGATCCTCACTGGCCACAGGTTTTGGTCCCATTAATCTCCTGACATATGCATCGTCAGCTACAGAATGGGCAGGACCACTCCCTATATAAGGAGTCCGGTAGCATGCTCTTTGGTGGCCTTCTTGAGTCTTCTTGTTGTCACGTGATAAGCTCATCCTCTATTTGTGTCACGTACCTATTTAGTTTGCTTAATTGCAACTGGCTACCCATATTATTCTTATCGATTTAGATATCAGTATGTAGCTAGACAATATAAGCATGCAGCAAATTGCTGGAAGCCATTACGTACAGTAAGTTGCTATATTTTTTCACTGAATTCCCTTTATATCTAGCTATACCCAGAATTTAGCTTGATTCAACTGGATTAAAATTAATCTTATTTTAGTGACTTACCCTCCTTATGGCTATGTGGCTGGCTCTGCATGTACTTTGTGCTTAGGCTTTTTTATTGGGCCATGTGATTTTAATGCATGATATATGCTGTGTTTGAGTCACTTGCTAATTCTGTGGGATGTATAACTGTCGTATACTCAAGCATGTATGTAGGGATATGTGCATCTGTGTGTGCATGCATGTGCATGTGTGCTGTGTATGACACTATTTAGTGTTCTAATGCTTATAACAACACTCCTAAGTACAGTATAGCTATGCTGTGTATGACACTGTTTCACGTTCTAATGCTTACGGTGGGTCATGGTAGCTTAATGTGTGTGTGTGTTTATGAGCAGTATGTGTATACGTACTACTGGTAGCGATTCATTATCCATGTACTCACTAGCTCATATCTGTAGCTACAAGGCCATATTTAATCAAATTTTAGTGGTATAGATGACTTGAGACTAAAATTCAATCGCTCAGCTCATACGCATGAGCAGATGGCTCATTGACGAGAGAAAAATAAAATGTAAGGAGTAATGGCAGTACACAAGTGGTAATTATATTAAAGATCCTGGAAAATATATGCACCAGGTCTAAATTAATAATAATTGATATAATTGCATAACAATGTTAATATTACAGTAAGGATAGCTACCAGTTGCCTTCCTATCTGGCTGATAGCAAGAATTCTTGAAGTAAGCCATGATATATGCATAACTGTTTCCACAAAAATTTTATACAGGGTTTGTAGCCATACAAGAGAAATGGAGCTAAGGTTGATGCACAAAGGTAGACACATCAAAGAAATGTAGGGGCGGCCTTAATTTGAAGTTCCCTATGTGTACACAGTAAAACGTTAATTTAGGTAGCTACATGGCTTTGGCGACTGTAGCTAGTTCACTACTGTATGATATAACATGATCAGCTCAGCTCCACCATCCAACCCCCTTTCCCCCCCCTGGACAGGCAGACATGGTGTGTTGAAGTGAAATTTTGCATAATTGACTCAATCAAGAGATGTGGCTCTCCAGGCTTATAATACGTTCATATGTGGCTACCTACCGTCCTCGTGTGCCTAATATAGCGCTATCTATATACATTTAAGCTATCTGTACTGAGCATAAATGAAAGCTCTTTTGTCTATCATGATTACAGTTGTTCACAATACAAAATTTAATCGCTGTTATTGTTCACTAGAAGGGGGGGAGTGGTGGGGTGATAGTTTCAACAGGGAGTGGCATAGCTAGCTATAGAAAGTATCCAACAGACTCAATGAACACACCATCAAAGGAAGCTTCATATGGCTGTATTAATACAGTACTAATTAGCTATTAAATAATTAAGCTAATTGCTAGTAATGCTGTTAGCTACAACAGAAATTTGTTTGATAACTGAGCAGACTGTAGCCATAGATATGACTAATGGTTCAAAGTTGAGACACCTTATTAATGAAATGTGGGGGCGGCCTATGATTAAATTGTTGCCCTGGGCTATGTCAACAAGTTAAAAATAGATTTTTTCTTGGGTTCAAAGGCTAGTAGGCAAACATAAAACTACCCTCTCCATGACCGACATCAGCTCAGAGAGTTTTAAATAGCAACCTTGATAGTCATGGCTATTCTAGAGCTTAAGTCCATCTATCTTCTCTTGCTGTCAATCATCACATGCTGTGGTGAGTTTCTTGCATGGGTGGAATGAATGCATACACAGCTAGCTTGGTACTATTAAACTACATGTATCTGGCCAAGGCTGCATGATCTATAAGCTTAGTTTGATGCGACCAACACATATATTATACTAGATTAGACTAGACTAAAGAAGTAATCCAGGCCAGCACTTTATAAAATGCTAGTTTCTTACGTTAAATTGGATCATATGTTGTAGCTATTTGATTAACTACGGTAGATAGCTACAAAAATTCAAGGTCTTAATTGCAGTGGCTGTTATGACTTATATTTTAAATTCACATACTAAGCCAGGCCCAGTGCAACCTGTACCGTGAAAGCTGGTACAGCTATGGCATGGAACTGAGTTCAAGTTGTCGCTTGTATGATTGGCACAAAAGGTGGTACGGCACTGCTTGCTAGTAGTGGCTTTTTATTAAGTGCACACCTTTAGCCTGTTGGCTCCACCCCCCGGGTGGTCACTACTAGAGTCTATACCTACTGTACTGACAACCATGACTGGGATCAAAATTTGATTGGACCTATTTTGGGTTGATTTTCACTACTTGATGGTTTGACCAATGCCAGAAAATGCCGTTCATATCTTGATTAATTATTTATGGTTTACTGAGGTGAATACCCACTTTTTATAGTATATACAGGGGTGAGCAGAATCAAAATGCCTGGTTGCGGGTGCAGGTATATAGCTAGTAGTGACCACCCCTATGGTGGTCACTGCATTAAGCCTCAGTAGAGCTAGTACAGGTACAATTAGATTTTATCTTAGGAGCAGTCTGAATTTTGGAAGTGGTAATGGCCAGTAGCTGCTGTGAAGCACCCCCCCCCCCCTCATATGGCCGCACTACATTGAATTTGGTTGCTCCGGGCCTGTAAGCTCTACAGCCATAAATCTAATTGATTTATAATAATTATTACAGATGTGCAGGGTATCACCATCAGTGATGCTCGACTCAGTGATCTTGCAATTGATGCTGATTACATCACTTTGCCTGGTGATCAGGGAGTAGGGGCTGTGGAAGTGTTTGTGGATCAGTACAACACCTGGCTTCCAGTATGCTACACCTCTTCCTGGGAAAACAGTGCCGAGTCCAAAGTCATCTGTAGGCAACTGGGATTTAATTCAACGCATGATCCAGGTATCACAGCCTTGCTTGTTGTGTAGTAGCAATTCCAGATGCTCAAATTTCTTGGCTCAGTTGCAATCTTGATTCTTATGGTTGAGGTGGATATAGTTTCCTCCCAGTGAGAGCTATTCAGTAATGTGTATATTTTGTTGAATGGTTCAATACACCTTGAATTACTTACATAATATAATATTATTATACAGCTACTGCTTTTTATTTCAATGACTACAAGATAGCTATTCAAGCAGTTGCCCTTTTATAGCCACAGATAGAGCTCTGCAGCTGTCCAACCATCTCTCATTGGATTTCAACTTTGAGTGTTCTGGATCCGAGTCTGAGCTCAATGACTGTTCCTACCAGTTTCTCTATGAGCACACGTCGTGCTACCCTATCCTGGTCTCCTGCACTCCCTGTGAGCTAGTACTTTGTTACATTCTCTATTGATATGCTAACGTTTTAACCTTCTAAATTACATACAGGTAGAGAAGGTAGCATACAGTTCTATAATGCTACATCTCAAGGAGAGGGAATTGTTGAGAACTGTAGAGGTGGATTCTGGCGGGCTGTTTGTAATATAAATTGGAACTATCTGAATAGCTTTGTTGTGTGTCGACAGCTGGGATTACCAGCTACAGGTATGGAAGTTATGTAAACTTTACCTTAGTTATATTGTTAAATTTTTGATGTAATTCACGTGCAGCTGCTGGTACTGTACTACCACGTTCGTTCAGTGTGTACCACCCATTTCCACTTGGTGTTTATTTTAATTGCATTGGAAATGAGTCTTCACTAACTGATTGTCGTGCTGCTGGAATACTACAGTGCACCTTTAACAACATTGCTAGAGTTCAGTGTGCAGGAGAAATGGTTACAGGTATAGTAAGAGATTGAACCACCATTGCAGATTAATAATAACTTAATTAAGAGTTATCCAAGCAAGCATGATGTTATACACCCAGGATTCTCCCCTGGAAGAAAATTAAAGCCTAGTGACTGGGTGTTGGTTGGGTGAAGTTTTGACCAATTCTGAATCAGTCACTGTGGTATATTATTGAAGGCAAGGATCAAAGCAACGTACCCTATGAGAGCCTAGGGGGGATGGCGGCATTCTCATGTGTTTATGTTTGTAGGAATCTCCTGTGCTGATGGTGATATTCGCCTTATTGGTGGACGTCAGTCTGAGAAATTCAACGAGGGAAGAGTGGAGATCTGCAGCAATGGAGTATGGGGGACCATCTATGATGATGGGAGCTGGGATAGTCGTGGTGCTATTGTTGTCTGTAGACAACTTGGATACAACAGTAATCTAGCTATAACTAAACTTTTAATTACCCCGCGCGCATGCGCAAGGGGTAAAGTAATCGGTTGTATCGTCGTCGTTGTTGTTGTCGTTGTCATTGGCACAAAAATTGCCATATCTCGAGATGTAGGCATCTAACCGACTCGTAAGCACAACGAATCAATTGAATTCGGCGAAAAATGGCTTCTGAATCAGTATGTGTCAAATCGAGGGATACGGTCCACGAGCGTCACAAATAGTGCCTTTTTGCTGGCCACCATAGCCATGCCTATCGACAACGCCCATCAATGCATGATGCATGCCCATTGTGCTTTCTGCTCATGCGCACAACCTACAAGCGTGTGACTGGTAAACATCGTCGATGTTCTAAATAATACTCGTGACGTCTGAAATCTGAAGCCCCATGGAAGCAATCACTATGTAAGATAGCTATACTATTACTATAATAAAATATAGGTCCAAATTCATGTCTTCCTAGTCTGGGTGCAGAGAGCACTGTTTCAAGTGTCACCAGGACAACTAAGCAGCATATCCATTATTTTTCTCAAGTTCACAAAATTATAGCCATGCACCATGTACCGAAAGTAAATCTATAGATTGCGCAATGTGCGCGCGGGGTATTTGCTCCACAGAGCTCTAGTTATTATTGTGAACATTGAAACATTGCGCACTTGCTATAGCCGGGTGCATGAACTGTTGATTTCAGCTGAGCTAAATAATCAGTGTGGGAATAGGTTGTAGCAAGAGTATATAATAGAGAGGGAGGGAGAATATCCTACTTCACTATGGGCCTGTGTTACAACACTTTACGGGGGTCATGACCTTTATAATGATATTCACAGGCTTGAGGCCTCAGTCTACAGTGGCGGATCCAGAGGGGGTTCGATGGGTTCGAACGAACCCCCCTCTGACTAGCTGTCTAGTACTTAGACTGTGTAGTAGTGTAAAATCTAGGCTTCATAGAACCCCCCTTCCTTTTAGCTAGCTACAGTACTAAAGCCTCTGTCTCTAGCTCACCTACTTGGACGTTTCTTAGTGAATATTTGATCGATTTGAAGTCTTGGAGCGCCTTTAATACAAGATCCACGAACATGCCATCTAGCGAGAAATGGGCGTGGTCAACGAGCGATGTGGGCGTGGCTTAAATTTTTCGCGCGCGCTTTGCGCGCATTCGATTAGTAAGAACCCCCCTCTGATAGATCCTGGATCCGCCCCTGGTCTAGCTGTTTGTGGGCATGTAGCTAAACCTCATGTACTGTAGAGCACATAATTGCAGGTTGATGCAGCTGCTATGTGATGTTGTAGGACAATCTGTGAAAACCACTTTGTATGTGGATATCATTACAAAGGTCATGACCCCCATAAAGTGTTGTAACACAGGCCCATAGTGAAGTAGGATATTCTCCCTCCCTCTCTATTATATACTCTTGATTGTAGAGTGATGCTTTCTGTGCTTGGACAGGGTTAGCGTGAGAAGCCCCAGTAAGAATGCAGGTAGGATCCTTGATTGCAATCAGGAGTAGATTAGATAGGAGTGTTGAACTACAGTACAAGCGTAGTAACAGCGTTCCAGTATAGCGAGGTGTTATGTAAATCCAGACTGCAGTTATGCAACTATATAGTGTAGCCTCGTACCCTTTCTTGAGCCTGGGTATGAGGTATATTGCAGCTGGTACCATATTATAATATTATAGTGGCTTGCACCCACTGTACTCACATACATGAAGCCAACATGGTGTTCATTAGTCTATCGAGCTAGACCCTTCCTTGCGCTTGTATTGTACGCGCGGGGGGAAGGGTCTAGCAAAGGTCAATTTCAGCTGACCAATCAGATTCAACTATCCAAATTCTGGATAGCAATTTATGTGTGGGTGATCGCTTGCAATCAGTGCTTATTCGTGATTGCAAGCTAGCTGTTGCTTTTCACTTGGATCATTTGTGTGGCACTGGAGTACTAGTACTGCAGAGGCAATAGCGGATGATTCAGAAAACCGTTCGTCGCCATTTTTTGAGAGCTGCCAGGGAATAGTAGCTATAGTCGATCATTGAAACGGGAGCGAAAGAGTCCGTTCAACTTGATAGTGCCATGTTTGATCACTGTCCCAGCCAGGTCAGACAAGCGGAGCACCTTCTACTTGCTACCTCTGTATATTTCGGCGATCATTGAGAAGTTCTCTGTACCAGCAAAGAGCTGCCAACTTTGCCATTGTCATGATTTTGCTGCTCACGTTTTCTGTATTTTAATTAATTGCATTCCAAACATGACCTTTGCTAGACCCTTCCCCCCGCGCGTACAATACAAGCGCAAGGAAGGGTCTAGCTTGATAGACTAGGTGTTCATTCATTTACTTAATTGTGTATTGTCTACATCATCGTCCCAGAATGCATTAACATGTGGTTTAATACTCCTTTCTAATCTCTTCCTGTTGCAATAAATGCTTTTGTGGCATAAAAGTACCAGGTGGAAAACCTATATTCTCAGTGTACTAACATTGTAGCACTATCAACTGTAGTGCATATATATATACTTCCTGCACAGCACTGTGCAAACTACTGACCATGTTAGGTAATAATGTGCTACTGCAACTATGCAGCTAGCTATATAATAATATACATGGTGCCATTTATAGTGGGCATACACTAGCTTGCATACACTTTTGATGATAATAATATTATGTGGCTTGCATTACAATGTTTTGGTGACTCTATTTCGAGTTGTTGTTATCACACCTTCATGAGCTCTTGATGAAAAAAGAATAAGTGGCTTTTTCAGTCTAGCAGTATTTTGAAAAACTCTTCTTGCCTTTCTTTGCATATACTATATTATTATTATTATTATATCTGCTGATCTACCATGTATAGCACACAAAGTCATACATTGCCTTTAGTTAAGTATTACTGGCAAAGGTACTATAATAATATTATAGCCGCAGTAGTACGTGAGGGTTTCGTATGATATTATTGTGTCCGTATTGCACTAAGGAATGATCTATATGGAAGATAAACACACAAAGTTAATTGTACCAAGCTATTATATGAATTTTTGTAATGCCTATTTATTTCCCGATAGTGGCCATACCCTATCATGGTGGATTACTTGGAAGTGGATCAGGACCAATTCTCTATGGTTATCTAAGATGTATTGGGAACGAGATTTTGCTGTCACAATGTAGAACATTTCGATCTCTCACCCTTGGAACTGCACATTTCAGTGATGCTGGAGTTAGGTGCTTAAATGAAAGTAAGTCTATCCATTTCAGTCATACAATATGATGGGCTGAAATTGGTGGCTAAAAGAAAGGTGCATGCATGGCTTAAAGAGGCACTCATGTATTTTCTATATACTTGGATCTTGACTTTCCTGTGTGGTTGAAATAAGCTGGTGGTTGCCTCACATGCTGACCACTATGCTAAGGTTCAAATATTACATTATTATCCAATTAATCTAATAATATTCGTTTCTATCATGAAAACAACGTCTAAAAAATTACTAAGACCATTCTCCAGTAGAGCATCCATGGTCAGAATTCATAAGGTAACAAAACAGATCTACCTTAGCCTACAATGATTTAATCAGTATGAGTAGAGCATTGGTGCCATAGTAGCAATACAAAGTACCTTCGGCACAGTTAGAGTGGGTGGAAATCATCTAAGGTAGATGATGTCATAGTTATATTATTATAATAATTATTATGGCTATTATTCAGGTCGCTCTAACTGCTCTCATGGCGATATACGTCTAGTGAATGGTACAACAATGTTTGAAGGTCGAGTGGAGCTCTGCTATCTTGGAATGTGGGGCTTGGTTTGTGACAATGCCTGGGATAGTAAGGATGCAGCTACTGCGTGTCGACTATTAGGATTTCAAGAAGATGGTATGATCATCTCTACTAGAAGACAGTATAATATTTAGCAGAGATAGTGGGCATTTTGAATTTTGGGATGGGGGGGGTGGGGGGTGGGGGTGGGGGATGATGGTCATCTTGTGCCATAACAATATGTGATAATCAATGAGAAAATACGCTGGATATCAATCTGAGATACAGGCCAAAATAGTTGCCTTTGGTGATAACTGGCGATTTCACTTTTTGATATAAATCGATAAAAGAATCATTCCTCTCTATGAAAATCTGCTTTGTAGCTTCTAGAACGCTATACTTACCGAGCTATGGCTCGAAGAAGTCAGGCGAGTATAGCTACATAAAGCACCCATGATACGGAGCCCAAGATATGCGTGGCAGCTGCACACAAAGAAGTCTCCAACCACTTCTTTCTTCGATTCTGTGTACTAGCAATGTTTAGAAATGCTTGTCTTCTTGTTCTTTTCCATTGTAACGTTGGCTGCTGCTCTCGTTCTAGTGCTTTGGCAGCCAACTAGCTCCTTGACTTGATGGGCGGGGCCACATATTAACCATAAATGACAAGTATACAATTTTCTCTATGTGCATCCAGAGACTATACATTATCTATTATGTATAGTTCCTGGTGCAACGCACGTAGCAATGTTAATTTTTTGCAATACCATAGAAACTGGTTGTTAAGCGCTGCTTGCTGTTAAGCGCATAGTTTTGTGCGAATTTTACCGCTCTTTGTTAGGTGCACATGCCCAGCAAGCCACCTGAGTGACGAGCGATCAGTTACACGAGCCCAGGAAGAAGGCTAGAAGTAGGTTGGAGAAGAAAACGTCAAGAATTACATTCTCTGGTCGCTCCTTGGCCATCACTGTAGGCAATTTTACACTCGACACGTTCTTTATGCACGCCCCACCTACCGTATTTTAGCACTTTTAATTAAGTGCATGCTTCCTGTTAAGCGCATACTTTTTATTAAGCGCATATTTTCTTGCTGCCGCGTGTTATAAGCGTATGCGCTTAACAATCAGTTTCTACGGTACTTTAGTAGCTACAGGCAATCCGGATATGAATATCTCCATGACTCTACACAGGCTAGAGACTTCTAATTTGCTGGAGCAATTAATAGTTCAAAGATTGTAGCTAGTCATAGATATTATAGACTACGTACACGGGATTGGAAACTGCTCACGTGAGCAATAGAACGTACGTATACATGAACGCACACTCCGTGTTATGGTTTGCATTCTTGGATAGACCCGTTGCTATGACAATTTGAGCAAAAAATGGCCGAAAATGGCGACCACAGTGCACTTATTGATTAATAGCAGTGAAATAACAGTAGTTTCGAACTTGAAGAAGGCTTAATTATTCCAGTGAAGGAGTCCCTACTCTAAATGTGGCCAGCGAAGTTGAATTTCCGAAGTCTCTCTAGTCTACGCTACAGTCCCAAAAAGTCCAAGAAGCAAAAATGGCTGATCAAGAACTGTTGAAAACTGTTTATTTCAGTGTATCGGTGCAGTGGCTTTGCCCTTTCCAAAATGTTGGGATGCGCTTTCTTACTTGTGACAGTTTTGACACTTGATGCGCTGTCTTCTATGAGTGAGCAGGCCGTGAAAAGGCCCAAAAATCGGCCATTTTTTGCTTCTTAGACTTTGTGGGACTGTAGCGTAGACCAGAAAGACTTCGGAAACTCGAACTTGCTGGCCACGTTTAGAGTAGGGACTCTTTCACTGGAATAAGCCTTGTTCAAGTTCGAAACTACTGTTATTTCACTGCTATTAATGGATAAGTGCACTGCGGTCGCCATTTTCGGCCATTTATTGCTCAAATTATCATAGCAACGGGTCTATCCAAGAATGCAAATCATAACACGGAGTGCGCGTACAAGTTCTATTGCTCACGTGAGCAGTTTCCAATCCCGTTTACGTAGTCCATAATATCTATGAGCTAGTTATAATAATAATGGTGACATTATCAAAAAATTTTCAGCGTATCATACAAGTAGCGTAAGTTATCAATAGTCAACCACCATTTATTGTCAACCGATATCTACTATACGGTGGTCTCGGGTGTGGTCGCGTTTTGCCATGCACCATGAACGTATGACGATGGTATTGATTTTGTGCATCCTTTGTATACAAAAGTTTTACTCAATATAAAAACTTGATGTTTATGATAATAGTAAGTAATAATCATGATGAAAGTATTATTTTAAGTATCTACTACTTGCATGCACATTTATTATAAAAATCGGCGATCGGTTGACATTAGCGCTGTTACAAATTACTGGGCGGTCGATAACAGGTGGAAACGGTCGCCAATTCATAAAATCATGGGTCTAGCAGACTTGCTCATAGTGACCTGCAGAAATGAGAGTAATACATGGTGAGTGGTCGTTTAATAGACAAATGAATTATCTACCGAATGGAGTTTGTTCGAGGTTCATAGCATATACAGAGCCCGAGTTATAGTCCCGAACGTCTTAGGCGGTCGAGAGTTGATGACTTACGCTATGTTTAATATCATAAACATGGGATAATGTGGCTAGCATGCATAATCATTTATTAACAACACATGCTTACAAAACATAGAGACACAAACACTATCCTGCCAGGGCAAGACTGCCCATTAGTACCATGCGCATGCTCAGATTGAAGAGGCTGCAGAGGCCACACCCCTCATAGCAAGCAACTGCTCTGGCTCCAACTAAGTGTGCAATGGCGACATTCTCGCTCTGCTCAAACGTTGCTACCGGACTACTGATAGGTATGACATAGAACAGACTTTGCCTTTTGCTTCGCTCGGGGCTCGGTGGCTCAGTGCAGTAGCGCCAGCACATGCTTTGCAGGCCTCTCGAAATGTGCGGCGCTTTCACGCCGATCATTCAACAGCGTATCTCTAGCTAGCTGTAGCTATGGCCTGAGGCACTCTTTTTATGCACACGGCCTTACAATTCTGACCAATCCTGAGCCCTGTAGTGCGGACTTTTTCTCCGCCCGCGCCGTATTCGTAGCAACAGGGTGCATCCAAGACGCGTATCTATGCCCTCATGTAATGACATGGACTATAAAAGAAAATTGTCGCTCTGAAAAATATTTTTCGTTGTATATAGTGATAACAATGTCAGGGTTTTCTCCTGGACAGTCACTTATTATTATTATTCACGTACAGAGAGTATTGCTGTATAGTGGGTAGAGCTATTGTTTGTATTTTGTATTTCCTGTATCTTCCTAATACTGAAAATGAAAGATGAATAAGGAAGAGCACAGTTACAATTATACACATTTTGCAGGTGCAGTGGCAGTTACTGGTTCTTATTTTGGCAGTGGAGAGGGACCGTATGTTTTGAGAAGCACTTATTGTAGGGAATATTCTAGAAATTTAGCTCGCTGTGGTCAAACTGGTATTCATGATTACACCGCTGATTGCTCACCTGGACATGATGCTGGAGTTATATGCGAGGGTATGTGATCAACCCTTGACTACCAATAAAATGTTTGGCTATGATGAGAAAATTAAAGGGAGGTTATTCCTCATTATGACGTTGATTGGCCATCCCCCTAGAAATTGGCTTTAATTACCTATATTAGTGTGGGGTTACCCCCTTGAATTTATACATCTATTCTTATATTTGCCCCCTCTTGAACTCTGCTACTACATAACTATATGTGACAGTCCACGAGAAATCTTATATGCATGCGCTGGACATCAATCAGAGATATAGGTCTGAGGTGATAACTATCGATTTTCATTTTTTGGTATAGATCGATAAGGGGATCATTGATCGTCATTCCTCTACAAAAATCGGTTTCATAGCTTCTAGAACGCTATACTTACCAAGTTATGACTCAAAGAAGTCGGGCGAGTAGCTATGTAGAGCATTGGCATCAGAAGCAGTATGGTTGCTACGGCTAGGGCCGTACCACCTGTTCTAATAACTCACCTATACATAAAGCTATCTGCAGTTGTACTAGCCTTATTCCCAGGCCCTTTGAGACCTCCATATGACCATAGACATCTATGGTATGAGGCTATAGTTGTACGAGTACTAAATTATCGTGACAATCATTACTAAAATTAAATAATAAATGTTCATTATGTAGTCTACACATGTGCACCATGTACCAATGAAGCTGTCACGCCCCCTCGTTGGCCAGCCTTACCACTTCTAAAGTGCTTCCTATGCCCCTGTAGAGCGGCCATGATACAGAGCTCTTGCGGTGATAAGCATGGCAGCTGCACACAAAAAGTCTCTTTCTTCAATTGTGTACTGTCTTTAGTAACGCTTATCTTCTTGTTCTTTTCCATTGAAGCATTGGCTGCTACTCTTGTTCGAGCATTTTGGCAGCCAGCTAGCTCATTGACTTGGTGGGCGGGGTCACATATTTACCATAAACGACAAGCCTAGTACACGGACATTCACGTGCAATGGACGTACATGTAGCAATGTTCATTGCAATTTTTTGCAAAATTTTGGTATGGGCGATCTGGGTGTATTTTTGCTCACATCTCCATAACTACTACATAGGCTAGAGACTTCAAATTTGTTGGAGCAATAGTTCAAAGGTTGTAGTTGGTAATGGTGGCCTTAACTCAGCACATTACGCATGGTTTTCACAATGTCATGGTTTGTTAGCAGTGTACCCTCTTGAGCAAAATCCTGAAGTAAACCTGTCCTTCGTGGTGACATGAATATGTGATGTTTGTAGTATTATTTTATGTCATTGAATTATTCTAAGGCTGTGCATTGCTTTTAGGTTATTATATTATTAGCTTGCAGCCATGGTGAAGTGCGCTCGATAGCATACAAACCTATTGAAGTGTGTTTCAATGGCACTTGGACAGGAATATGCAGCAATGCTATCAATGCCTCTGCTGTAGGCAAGGTATTATGCAAGCAGCTAACTGGAGCTGAAAAATCATGTAAGTTAATTCTTCACCCGTGAAATTTGATGCAGAAGCTCGGTCTAAACCCATTGCCTGCATGTATGATTCCCCTAATTATTCACTGAGGGCTAATATTATGCTTAATAATTATTTTTGGGATATTAAGTACTATGAACTAGTCTGATACCCAGCCTCCATTCTGTGTAATTTCAGTATCACTAATTAGCTTTCTTAAGGGTGTCATAGATATCCAGGATCCACTTAAGTTTTCATGGTCATAATTTCATTTATGCAGTTCACACTGAGAGCTGCTCAACTCCACTAAGATATACTGATATGAAGGCTGTAGCTTTTCTCCACAACGTATCTTGTGACAATCAATCAAGAAGCGTGGTAAATGATTGCTCCTTCAACATTTTGAGTCGATCAGCTTCAGAACAGTGTTCAGTTCGATCTGGATGTTGTGTGCTTTCCTCACTCCAATTGTACAGAAGGTGCTATTCGTCTTGCTGATGGCGAGAATTCACTCGATGGAAGAGTTGAAGTGTGCGTCAATGGATTTTGGGGAGCACTTCCTGCTCGTTCAACAGGGGCAGAAAGAATATGCAGGCAATTTGGATTTCCATGGGAATGTGAGTTATATGTGTGTATAATGAAGCACTATAGTGCAAAACCCTCAGTGTAGAGTGTATGTGTTCAATATTATTGTTGCCATGGCAGATCTCTTATCATAAAAATGTAATAATCAGTTAGTGAAGTTACTGCTGGAACTTTGAAAGTTGCCTCATCCAGGGTGGTATCATAAAATTTAATAACGAGTTAGTGAAATTATTGCTGGAACATTAAAAGTTACGTAATACAGGGTGGTAATAATATTATTTAATAATGCAAATAAAGTTGGCATTGTGTAGGCCTAAATGAATATAATTATGAAGAATTCTCTTAATCACTACCATAGCTCCACACTTAGGACACTGCTTGAGTGGAGGCATAATTACTTATAATGCCTAATGTTATTGTTGCCATGGCAGATCTCTTATCATAAAAATGTAATAATCAGTTAGTGAAGTTACTGCTGGAACTTTGAAAGTTGCCTCATCCAGGGTGGTATCATAAAATTTAATAACGAGTTAGTGAAATTATTGCTGGAACATTAAAAGTTACGTAATACAGGGTGGTAATAATATTATTTAATAATGCAAATAAAGTTGGCATTGTGTAGGCCTAAATGTATATTTTTGAATATAATTATGAAGAATTCTCTTAATCACTACCATAGCTCCACACTTAGGACACTGCTTGAGTGGAGGCATAATTACTTATAATGCCTAATTACACAAGAACAATTTATGACAGTGCGTACCGTAGCTACAAAATTACAAAACTCACAGAAATTGTCCAATCGAGTAGCAGACACCCAAAGGAGTAAAGCAATCATTTTCACGCACAATTATACCAAAATATATAGCTAGCAGCCAAGTGAAATCAGTTAGCTATATAGAGCTTGAGTGCCAGACGGTAGCATTAGCTATAGCGTGTGCGTAGCGCAGACAAGACTTCACCCCCAATATACATTTAATATGCGCATACTGTATGCATACCTGGTCATATACCGTATATAGCCATGCAATAGCATGACTTTATATATAAATAAATGTGAAGAAGTTTACCATCAGTAGCCATTTCCAACCAAAATTAAAAATATACAAATAGCTACAATACATACCTATTGTGCTCAGGTTGCTTCTTCAGCTCAAAAGATACATATTGGTGCAAATTTTCCAAGTTATGATTAAATGAAACTCGACCACATCCCCAGTAGCTGCATAGTTCTAATGGTTCATATGGTAAAAGGTCGTCAAAGCCATATCTGATTTAATGCCAGTGCCTCAATGGCAGAGATGGAGTCTGAGACCGACACTCTTGATCTTGGCAATGACAAGCTTCATCACAGCCCTACAGCTTCCGAATATCAGATTGGTCACAGTGTGCATGCTATATATAGCACAAGGCTAGCTTTTTAAAATTATTCATTAAATTTTTATACACGGGATTAAATCAGCCAAGAGAACGCGTGAAGTGTGGCCGGCAGTAGCTACTTGTCAGAGAAAGTAGCACTCAGCTTGTAATGTACTGGATACAAACGCCAGATACTCTACATACAAAACAATGAAATTGAAAGGTCGGAAGTAGGGATGCATATGGGAGGGCTAAAAAGTATACAAACAAGATTTGTAGGGATAATCATGTCCACCATGCACTAAGCTGGCTGTTTCTGCCTTAACCGTCCTGAGCATGCGTGCTAAAAATTTTGAAACAGTCTTAGCCGCATTTTCGTCATAATATTTTACGTCACAATTACGTCATCGGTCGGGTGAATTATTTTTTTACTGATTGGGACTCTGGACATAATGAAACACCTAGACTACATCCCTCATCCCTCATGAAATGTATTACACCGCGCTACTAGCTATACGCCGCCATAATTTGAACTAGGACACTTCCACAAACTCAGTTGCTGTGCATGCTCCGTATACTCATATATTGGGGCGTGCGGCTTGAGCCAGTTAACCCGGACCTGACCTTCACCTGCCATGCTCTAGACTGAATAGGGAAATTCCCAGAGTACGAGCTCGCCAAATAAAGCGAACCAAGAGAATCGCCATATATCATAGACAGTCCATGATCTCTTCTACGCTACGATTTGAATTTTGGGTCCCAACAACCTTTCAAACATTAGCCTTCACAGCAACATCATAAGTTTCATCATAGGTTTCATCATAGTTTCATCATAGGTTGGCCGAATGTTTTTGTTGTTATTGTTGTTGATTGAGACTTGGAATGCAGCTAATAAGTGGAATTTAGCTTTTCCACATTCTCCATGGAGAAATGACACCAAGACTACAGCAAAAAAAATTAAATTTCTTTTGTCAATACAGTGGAGCAGGAAACAATCGTGTGTTGCAGTGGCCACCAGTACAAATTGTGTGTGTGGCTTTGATTACTGAATTTTGTGGCCATTTGTGGATGTCGCATTTTAGTAGAAGAATACAACACAAGTGTTATCATGTATTAAGTCTTTTGTCAATACAGTGGAGTAGGAAACAATCGCATGTTGCAGGGGCCACCAGTACAAATTGTGGGTGCAGCTTTGATTACTGAATTTTGTGGCTATAATTATTCTTTTGTGGAGGTCGCATTTTAGTAATTTAAACCAGACTAATTTGGAAGAATACATACACAAGTGTTATATATTAAGTCTGATTATGGGGGGGGGGGGGGGGGGGGGGGCAATGCCCCCCCCTCCCCCCCCCCTCCCCCACCCTCCCATTCCTACTCCACTGTATTAACTTCACTTCAGAAAGACCTATGAAGGTGAAACTTGCACCAAACCTCTAATAAAGGATTTTTAATTAGTGAATAATAAGTGATGTCACATAATTAAGCTGTATGGCTTCATAGATTGTATTCTCCCCTTTCGTACAACATGAAATATATACATGTATATATTCAACCCTTAGCATGAATAGCATTCATAGAGCTATTTTAACAACCACAACTAGCATAGTTATAATAATGTGCATGGATGGACTACGATTCCACCACCACACTCTTCTATTAGTTTCTAGATTTATGAAGCTCATTAATTGCAGTGGTACTGCTGTGAGAGGATTGACTTAAGTTGCTTTCCTAAGATAACACCTGCCTGTGATACAGGTAAATACGTATACGTGTTGGTTATAGCTTTTATTGCTATGCTTTAGCTCATGTAGTGGTACATGCATTTTGGACAAGAATAATCAAATCAGCACCTCTGATTTGCCCACGATTGGTCAAATGAGCCAAGCATAGCGTACATTGTCGCGGAAATTCAGATGGTCGTATGGGTGGGTGCCACAAACACAAGATATTTCTTGAATATTGTTCCCATACGTTTTGTATAGCATTTCGTGGAATAAAGTTTGCCATAACGATTGCCTATCATCGCGCTTTAATGAAAGGTCTTGGAGGAACTAGTGCCTCATGATTCAATCTGAGATTCTAGTATCCTTAAAACACATTTTAGAGGTTGTAAATCACTACCATCAGCAAATGACACCAAAACTGAAGAAAGGAAGGTTTTCCGAAGAGCCGATTCCACATAATACATATTATACGTTCCTATTTGTGTCTCCCAATTTAAAAATGAACATTGTGCAAAGATCAAACAAAAACCTTCCATTGCCTGAGTTTAATAAGTACTATTTGAATATTGCAGAGATCATACCGTATAGCGGGAAATTTTCGAGAGAGAAAACTTTCGCGGATCAGTAGGAAAGGAGCATTTCGCGGAGAAAACTTTCGCGGAATGTTAAAACTGATCACATAATGGGTGTGGCATGCCTAGAATTTCGTGGAGAAAACTTTCACGGATGGCGGGAAAATCGCGAAATTCGTGAAAGTTTTCTCCCTCGAAAGTTTCCCGCTATACGGTATTGAGTTTGCATGCAATCATTGAAGTGGATGGTTTATAAAGCATCATATTCAACTATTGGCATAGTATTATGAGCACCACATATTCTTGGTGATCATAATAATACCGTATGTGTTCTAATATAGGCGCCGCCCTAATTTAGGCACCCTTTGAGACCTGCGCAATTTTTTTTTCGGTTCTAATTTAAGGCGCCTTTCCGGACATCAATTATTTTTAGGCGGCGCCTATTTAATTGGAACGTATTGCCACTATATATATCGTCGATTGATCTATCGAGCTTGTAGTTTAGATGTCAAACTAAGCTGTCTCTAATATTTATATGGGCACTTACCTACTGCTTTGATATCTTTCTGCAGTCAGAGACAACCATTCTGATGGCTATGGTACCAGCAACTCGAGCACTCAGGCGGTCTAAGGACTGGGACACCCATTTCAGAGCATGATTTTAGCTGTAACTTTAGCCACCATATCTCCAGAACACTACATGTTGTGAACAAGAAAGTTGCACCATAAGATAGACCAACCATTTCTCTAACCGCAAACTAATTAATGGCCACGCCCATTAATTAGCTGCCTCCTGGTGACGTCATACGTAAAGGCTATTCCGAAGACAAGATCGATAAAGGCGGCGGTGAAGATCAATCTGGACGACTGTCTCTCTAGACCTTAAATAAACTTTATATGCCTAACTAATAAATGTCACTGGGGCAAGTTGATCTGTCATCGTACTGAGCGGGAATGCCCCAAAGTGTCATAAACCTAAGGTCACACGAGGGTTATTTACCTGAATATCTCCCGTCTCGCTCAACAGTTCTTCCTGCCCCAGGGCATTATGGCTTAAAATCGTTGTTACTTGCTTCGTACAATGGAGATATCTTCATAGCTAAGCGTCTTCATCGCCACCTCAGCCAACCTCTGCCTTTGTACAGCTACCAAATGGCCATGATCGTGATCATGTGACTAAACGTATTGAAGTATATTGCGCGCACGTGACTCCTGCTGTGGCGCGCGCGTACCCAGTCCTTAGATTACCTGAGCATGATCAGAGTGAAACTTCTAAAAAGAACTGAAATTAGAACCATATATTTAGTTGCTTTCACCACCGTCATATTCACTGCCACTAAGTAGTAGCTACTGGTTAGTGATAGCGCTTGAGCTCTGGCAAAACTTCCAGAACCATTCTAATTGCAGCGCTTAGGCGCCTCCCTAATTTAGGCACCCTTTGACTTGCTCGTGAACTTTTCAGTTCTAATTGGAGGTGCCTGCGCGATCTGTAATTATTTTTTAGGGGCGCCTAAATTAGAAAGTATACGGTATTATGCAAATTATAATCATTAATAATTTTTGCAGGGGCTATACCGTTGACAATTTCAGGCAATTACCCTCATATTATGCTATACCATGGTGAAAACGATCACTATAGACCTAGTTGTTCTCGAGGGAGTGCTTTTGGTATCTTATGCCAGGGAGATACATCCAAGCCAAAAGAATGTCAGCATCTTGATGTTCGTCTCGTCAATGGAAGCAGGAATACAG
Organism: Cliona cf. orientalis; assembly: GCA_963930775.1. Taxonomy (NCBI): domain Eukaryota; kingdom Metazoa; phylum Porifera; class Demospongiae; order Clionaida; family Clionaidae; genus Cliona; species Cliona cf. orientalis. Next base: position 4,906,728 of record OZ005690.1, read on the forward strand.
AAAGAAGACTCGAATTCTGTGCCTATGGTTACTGGTCTAACCTTTGCACTGACAAGTCAAGACCTGGTGATTCATATGAGATGAGTAATGCGTGGCCTTCAAAAGCTCCACAATTAATTTGTCGTAAACTTGGATTTCCAACGGAAGGTAGCTTGTTTCCACAATATTCTGACTAACTTTTATTACACAATAACCACTAAATTCCTGCAGTGATGCTGTACATATCTGTCGGAGCTCCATTTGGATCAAGCCCTTTGTTGCTTCCTAGTGTTGGTATTCGTTGCCTTGGCTTTGCTTATGGTTCTATATACGACTTCAATAGGATCCAGGATATAAGTGACTGCCAGATCATTAACCAGTCCAGTTTTTGTCCTGTTAGAGACAGACTTGGAATCTCATGTGGAGGTACTGACACAAACTGTCTTGTGCGTCATACCATATTATTACTATTTTTCATGGGTCTAAGAATATAATAGTTGAGACTTAGTAGGGTATAATGCACCTTACACAATTATAGCTCTGTAGAGCACATACTCCACATACTGTATCTGTATCCTGCAGTGCATCTGTTTGCGCACGGAGGGGAGGCATGAGCCGACAATTCATGAGGGTAGGGTTGATAGGTAGCTATGGCCAATAAAAACACAGTGTTTTGACACTCGTGGGCCGTACCAAATGGTTAGAAGTATGATAAAGGAATGCATTTTTTGTGCTTATAAGCAGATGCTCAAGAACTAGCAATTTTCATAGTAACGACACACACAACTGCTCAGGCACATTAAGGACTGGGACCCGCGCGATAATGATATTCATAGCAGGGTCCCCACCCACCGTACAGCTATCTCCCAGATCAACGAATTTTACACCGAAAATCCAGCACATACGTGATAATCCTTAGACTTTATCAATGATTCGTCCATGTATAGCCAGTAGGAGACCTTCTGAATAGCGATTCTGGAGCAGCTAACTGACAGGTCATGTGACCTAAGCCACACCCACTAGTAGTGAAGTATAGACGACTTAAGGCATGAACATTTATCTCATTAAAAGGTGTAAATCGCACCATATAACACATATGCATACGCCCACTAGTGGTCAAAAATACACTATGGGTATGGGAAGAAATCCTCTAAAACACTTATAAAATAGCAAGGACTCTTGCCATGCATCTATCGCCATAATAATCATGGATACTTTAGTGGACGATCTTACTGCACTCAGGCTCTAGGGTGCTGCTCGATTTTTATCGTGTCGTAGCAACTGAGAGTATTTCTATTCTCATATACAACTAATACATTTGAGGCAGCAGCGAAGGTGCGACTCAGTGCAGTTAAGGCATGTCACCAGTGAATTTTTTTTACTCTTTTAACCTAGATTGAGAGCTTATTCTAGAAGTATTAGAACATGCAGTGCTGTCTCTATGGTGCTCATATGAACGTTCAATCCTAGTACTATCCCCTTAACACTAAAACAACAAACCAATTAAGTAGGAGGAGCTTCTGAAGTCACGCCCTCCAAACGTAAAAATCGAGTTTGCCAGAGGGGAAGAACCCCTTGTATCCCGACCTTAACCAGCATGTAGACAATACTAAAGGTGTTCTAAGTTTTTGTCGGAGCGATAGTGGATAAGTGCTATAGCTGAAGAGTTAACCGCAGAAATGACAAAAATCGGTGGTTCGGCGGCCGACGTTTTCGCATGTAATGGCCGAGTGACAAACTAAGGCAACAATCACTCCTGTAGAACAGCTTTAAGCTTGGCAAAGAGTCGTTTGATAGTAGAGACAGAAAACTAAACGAACGTTTAGGGGTCTGGCAAGAATTCGGCGGCGATTTCGAGGCTAAAACTGCGATCATGCGGCCTGTCCGCCATGGCTTGTATGCGGTTGATATGGAATGACGTCACGTTACAAGACCGTTAATTGGCTCGTAGTCGGGCGCGCGCACAACGAACGGTGACTGTCCTTAACTGCACTGAGGAGTCGCGCCTGGTCACACCTCCTGGTGGTCATCTAATCAGCTAAACGTTCACGCCTTAAGTCGTCTATAGGAATAGGTAGACTGTGCTAGGCGGGGTGTTGGAACAAGATGGTTAGACGAATTCTGTCGCTCATAGTACTTATGTAAGTAATATCTAAAGATCTGCAACGCCGCTGTGGGCTAGCGTAGTCTGAGTCTTTTTGTACTTATGTCCCTTACTGACTTAGCACAGACTGATCATATCACATGAGCATACACAATAAGTAGAACAGCATTATGCAATGCGATTACGTCATTAATAAACCTAATAATCATATCACTAAACCACAAATCAGGAACACAACTCAACTAATTAAACAGATCAGGAAATACAGTTATTACAGATCTGTCGTTTGCAATTTTTAACTTACCCCTCCAATATCTCAAAAGAAGGCTTTAAATAGAAAGTGGGAGTGTAGGGCACTTTTGTTGATTTTCACCTCTCTCTGCCAAATAAACGGTCATTTAAAAAATTGCAAACGACAAAAATGTTATAAATCAAAGTAAGAAACTACGACTATGGCTATCTAGCTCATCCATGGCCGAGAAGTTCACTGCCTAGTTGATCCATGTTGACTGAAGTGCTTCTACAAAAATAGAGGTGTGGCCGTTGCGGTTTGATGGGCGGGGCTAAAAGTTGTGTCATTAGCTACATCAAAGGTTGAAGAACCTGGGATAACTGTCATATTACTTTTCATTTTGCTGTAACTATGCTTACAAGACATTGTAAAAACAGTAAAATTTAGCTGGTCCCAGTCCTTAACTGGCCTGAGTGATTTCTGTACCCCCTGTTCCCTTTGTGTCATGCAGAAAGAGAGCAGTACAAAATATCGATTGAAGTTTATCCTGCTCAGGAAAGCTACGATATTGGAACCCAAGTAACCCTCAGATGTATTCTACCACCCTCACTTCAGAGATCTCCTTTCATAACAATTGACTGGAAGACGACTGTTCCTAATGTGCTACGTTATGTTGGGGTTGACAGATCTAACGTATCGTTTGTAGTACCTGCCCATCATCCAATGTCAGCTAATTATTACTGCTCTGTACAAGGAATGGATTATCCCCCGACTGAAGTAGCTAGACAAAGAATTACCATCAAGATTAAAGGTGCGATAAAATCAATAGCTAAGTGGAAATTTTCACCAGGAGAACATTTTTGCCAATTTCTCTGCCTACTGTCACCAGTGAAACTAGAGCTCTGTAGAGCACTTACCCCGCAAACACATTGCGCAATCTATAGTGGTACACTGCATGCAGGGGCTTAATTTCTCACTCAGCTCAGGGAGGCAGTGTACACATGCAATGGCAACCATGTGCTTATGAGAGAATTCTCTGCTGTTCAGTGCCACAATGTGAGGTAAACAAATCTTGTGATACATAGATGCAATAAAAGAGCTTACTAAATGGTATTTGTAGAAGATCTAAAGCTAGGAATCAGTTTATATTGTAGACAAAGTAGTTTACTGTCTATGACTATTAGTAAAAGTGTCGGTAAACGTAATTCAACAATGGGCAACCATTTTTGTGGGTTGCACATTAGAACCATCGGGAAGATGGGCAAAGATATAAAGCCAAGGCGAACTTTTGAGCAAGACATATCTGCCGACTTGTAGCCGCTCCGTGTTCTTTTGAAGATAGAAATCCATTTTGGTAATCTGAAAGTCGGCGATGGAAAGCAACTCAATATGGCAAGCAAGAAAGATATTTTACAAGAAGACGAGGAATATGGGTGAAGCCATACTTTTTCAGTCTGAGTCCGAGTAGAGACAATTATTAATTTTAGAACATTTCGACGATCTTTACCGGTTCATTCATTGTGCGCATGAGCAGAAAGCGCTAACTAGCTTCGTCCCTAGTCTCACTAGCCACACCCGGATTGGGAGGTATTGCACGCAAGACTACCTAAGACAACCTAGACTACCTAAGACTAGCTAAGAATGCTCATGCATTGTGCATTGAGTGGGCGCTGTCGATGATTGGTGTGGTTATGATGGCTAACAAAAGGGATAATTTGTGATGATTTGAAACACACTGAAGCCAGTTTGTCCCCAAATTTGACTGATTCATTGTGCTTACGGGTCACTCAAATGCCTAGGTCTCGAGGTATGGTGATTTTTGTGTTTACGACAGCTCTGTAGAGCACATAGCTACCTCGCACATTTGCCCTACTGCAGGGCTGTTTGATGACTTAACAATCCTTTCCAACACCATGCTTGAGCATGTAGAGTCATATCAACATATGCTAGTAGAGTGGGTGTAGTCGATAAACAACAGGAATGCTGAACAGAGAGTGCACCATTTGTAGTAAACGTTTTTGAGCAATTCGAAGTGCGTACAATTGATTATGCTTATAGTATGTACAGATACCTAAAACTCGAGGTCTGGCGATTTCGTGCCAATGCAACGACGACAATAGACGATTACTTTATCCCTTGTGCATGCATGTTGGATAACAACAACGACAATACCACTGAATACTTGCGCTAATTTTGTCCTCTACTTTATAATATTATATTATAATAATATGATTGCAGATAGGATATTATTATGGCGACTTTTGGCAAAATTGTTTTCCAACAAAAATAATATGTATGATGGATAAGCAAAAAATATATTTCTCCAATTATGCTAAGCATGTAGCTATGACCACTTGTAGCTTTACTTCAAAGAAGCAATATTGATGAATATATCCAAGTTGAGGAACAAGGCAGTGTGCGCCTCCAGGTTGAGACACCAAATATCACCGATATCACTAGATTGCTCTCTGAATTGACGTGGTATCATAATGGAACAGTCATGCTACCTATCTCCGATGAAAACGAGAGGATCACATTCCGTGATGATAAGAAAACACTCACAATTTCTAATTTTTCATCTACCGATGCTGGAGTATACAAAGTTCAATTCAACAAAATTGATGTGCAGCCTTACAATCAAACTTGCAATGATGAAGTTATTTCTCTCCTCAGAGGCTACCCAATCCTCGCACCTGCTGTATTCTGTGTCAATGTTAATCCATGTACCAGTGAAGATCCCACTACTCTACAAGTTCAAAGGATTAGTGTACGTCGACTAAACTTTAATTTGAGAGATGGGTTGACATTGGTGGCAGATGGACTAGCCAAAAGCACTGAAGAACTTCAGTATTTATCTCTCGAATGGTACAGAAATGGAAAAATTATTTACTTTAGTAATTATTTTTATCAGCGAACTCCACTGCAACAGCAATATCCAATAATCAGTCAAGAGCTGCAAGCTACTAGTTCAGAAGTAGGTTACAAATACACTGGGAGATACGAAGTGGCATTGACTATTAAACCTTATATTTATGATCCTGGCTCAAATTGCCAGGCCTATTATGGCCAAATACTTGCACCTTATGCATCCAGATATCGTTATAAGCCTGAAGTGCCGCTTTCATGGGGGTATATTGATGTCAGCTATCACAAAGGTAAATAATAGTATTATTATACATAGAAGGGATTAATTTTATTTTGACATTGCATAGATGTGGACTTATACTTTAATACTGATGAGAATACGACCACTACTACTCGGGATGAAGGTGCTACTCTTGCCTGCCAAGCTAACGTTGGATTTCCTCCATTTTCCAACCTCTCTCTCATCAAGAACCAACGGACAGTGGCTGTCTCATCGATTGGAATGCTACAGATAAACACAAAGAGTGTCCATGCAAATCCTTTTGGATTGTATATCTGTCAGTTAAATACCTCTGGGGAGATATTTGAGGAGTCGACGTTTGTGAAAGAACAAGGTTTGCACCCTTCATGCTTGCTCACTTGTGAACTTAAGTTGTGATTGTTTGTATGTGCATTATTTAAATAATTTGCAGTGAGCTTTATGATGGCGATTGAGTTTGATAGCCAATTTGAAACAATTTGTGATAATTCAACCGTAAGTTCACTTAGTTATTTGCACCCTTTAATTACAGCGTGAATTCTTAATAATTATACAGGAATTTATAGAACAAGCATTATTCTCGAAAATCAGCACAGAATGTCGCTGCAACTTCAGCAGAGATGACTTCATTGATTCGAGCACTGACTGCGAAGACAGTGGCAAACTTACATACACATCAACTATAGAATATTCAAACAATGAAGGTTCTGAGACTGCTTCTGTCATCACTGACAGACTCATCCATCAAGCTCCCTTCTCTTTGGTAGTGGAAGGAATGCTAGTTGGAGTTGTAGCAGTGGATTGTACCAGTTGTAGAAGTTCCCTACAGTCTGACGATACTTGTAACTCTTTCTCCCCAGCTGCAGTGAGTGGCTTGTTTATTGGTGGTTTTGCCACTGGTGCATTCTCATTACCATTTTCATCGTGATAATTATAGTGTGAGTAACTATAATTATTAATCGTGACATTAGCTAAACTTGCTGTCACAATAATTATTATAGAATTAGAGCAAACAAGCATCGTCATCCAAATACCAAGGGAAGTATACCAGGTGAAAGTGAGAAGACTCCTAATGAGTACGCTCTAGTAGCCCAGGGTTCTAAGATAAACCACTAAAGAATGTAGCTAATCCTTCCAAGCTAAGACTTAATATTAATTTTGATCACTCTTAATAGCTATAGCTATATAGCTAGCTGCATGATGATAATAATAATGCTATGCATAATTATCATGGTATATATACATTACTTTATACTATTGCTCCTCTCTATTATGTGTGATCGAAAATCATTGCATGACTGATAGATCTAGAAGTTTGCAACACTCCACCATTCCCTCCAATTTGTGATGCTAAAAATAATCCATCAAGCTCCTTCTCTTTGGTAGTGGAAGGAATGCTAGTTGGAGTTGTAGAAGTTGATTGTACCAGTTGTAGAAGTTCCCTACAGTCTGATGCCACTAATGCACCTATCAATGTATTGCCCCACCTACCCTAGTGTGGGCATATGTGGGGATAGGGTGGGGATTTGACCACTACTTTTATCAAAGACATACCAATCCCACCTATACTACTGAATGTGCAGGTCTTTGTGCAGGTGCACTATGCTAGACATACAAGTTTACGTAACACTCACTTAAGCCACATTAGTGTTAACCAAGGCTACTACTTGAGGTCTAGTACTAACGTCATAGTGACGCTATAATTATATATAGTCTAGTAAGGGTAATTATTACCCCGTGCGCATGCGCAAGGGGTAATGTAATCGGTTTAGTCTGTCGTCGTCGTCGTCGTTGTTGTCTGTTAGCACAAAAATCGCCAGATCTGGAGATCTAGGCATCTGAGCGACTCGTAAATACAACGTATCCGTCAATATCGCCGAAAAACTGGCTTCAGTATGCTTCGAATCGTTTGGCAAGGCCCACGAGCGTTGCAAATGCTGCATTTTATTGGCCACGCCTATGGACAATGCCCACCATGTGCTCTCTGCTCATGCGCACAACTTGGCACCATGTGTAGGTAAAGGTCGTCAACAGGCTGCTCGCATCATCGAGCTCTCTGACCATTGACATCCGACGCTGCAGCGCGCGCGGGGTATGTGCTCTATAGAGCTCTAGTTGATTGATTGAACAGCTTGGTCACTGAAGGGGTTATGCTGGTTGCTGTGAACTTCAGCATCCTGGCCGAGATTCCGTCAGGTCCAGTGGACTTAGATACATCCAGGGTTGCCAAGAGGTCAAACACTTTGTCTTCAGAACAGAGAAGATCTACTGCAGGAGAAAGTCGCAAACAGGCTGAAGGTATCTACTGCAGGAGAAAGTAAAATATTAGCTATCATGCATTACTGTATCAGTTCAGAATCTATGTTTACATAGTATAGATCATTACAGAAAGAGTGTTCATCAATAGCCAGCCAGTTCTGAGTAGAACAGTCAATGGGCGTGGTTTTTCACGAAACCCTATAAATGCGCAAGCGCATCGAAGCGCATCGTGACTTCATGGCTTCGTGGGTCAAATTGAAACTGGAGCAGAAGCCCATCCTTGCAGCAGATAGGGAATCATTATCCTGTTATCCTGTTGACGATCTAGGCCTATATGGGAGGACTTACTTAATAGGAGCTACGATCGGAATACGTACACTCAGACTTAGCGGCTACACTAGTGACTGTTCTACTCCGAGCTGGCCGCCTACTATAATTTAAAAGAATGAGGTCGTTCATTGTGCTCTCTACCCTGAGCTTTATTCTGAAAGTTAGAGTCTCACTGAAAATCACTGAGCATGCATGTATTTACATAATTATTATTTAATTGTTATAATCAGCCAACTCATTGATAATGATTGCAATTGGTGTTACAGTATTCAATTTGTGTGTGACACAGGTATGTGTGCTGGTAGAAGGACGTTACGTAGTGGAGGTGAGGCTGAATGGATACACTAACCCATCTGGAAAATGTAACAGTGGCGTCTGCTATACTCGGAATTCGAACGGACAGCAGACTTGCTGTGATGGTCGTGACACCAATAAATGCAAGGGTTGGGAGCGTTGTGATAGTTACTTCATATACTGCTTGAGACCTTTTGGCACACCGTCAGTTGTTTTGGGATGCCCTGAAAACGAGAGAAGGGCTGTATCAGCCACAAATGAAGATGATGGACCTGGCATTGACTTCTCTCAGAGCAGAGTTCTTGGTCTAAGTAATCCACAAAATTTCCCTGGCTTGGGAGATGCATATGAAGTAAGTTATACTCCTTCCCAAGCTACTAGCTATAGTATACTACCTCTATATAATATAGTATACCCAGAAAAAAAATGATTTAGCTGTGACTGTCACACATATTACATGTAGTGTAGAATTAGCTAGCTGTGATTCTTATTTAAATATAGGGAATTCAGCTATACATTATGGTCATAGATGAGGACCCAGAGAACCTGAACGATATTGTGGATTCTTTTGCAATAAATCACACCCTACCAGTAGCAGAGCCCCTACACAGCAACCACACAGGGCTCTACCAAACAGTAACAATGGATCTAACAATCACCGTGTTCTGTGCAGAGAATTTTGGAGGGTCAAACTGCACACAGTGTGTCTCTGGGTTCACTGGTCCTGACTGTAATGAGACTGACCATTGTTCAGGAGTGAGCTGTGGTGACAATGGGGTGTGTAGAAATGTGGTCAACAACCAGTTTCAGTGTACATGTAGCCCTGGCTTCACTGGAGTGCTCTGTCAGACTAACGTTGATAGGGGTAGGTAAATTATGCTAATTTTTTTGCCTATAATGTTATTCTCAAGAAATCCCTAATAATGCTCAACAAATTTAATGTACCTATAATTCCCAATACATTGCCCATGATTATGCTCAAGTTAAACTGACTAAAACACTTAAGACATGAGGCTCTATCTCAAGTGCAACCATTTCAGTTTTACAATGTCCTCGGATTTCAAAAATGGGTTCCAGCTGATTATCAATCCTTTACCAATTCATAATAATTATGTAGTGCAAGCTTTAAGTTAAGTTACCAGGCTCATATTAAAATATTATTGATAGCTACTTGCTATTGTGTGCCCTAAAATTCTCAAAATTATTCCAGTTGATGCCTATTATGCTCAAAATTATTCCGGCATAATTTACTTACCCCTAAACATTGATGGCTGTGTGGGAGTGGACTGTACTGGAAATGGTTAGTGTACAGTGTGTGTGTGTGTGTGTGGGTATTCAGGAGCCTCAATTCGAAGGTATTCATCTTACTAATACTATGATAATAAGCTTTTAAGTTAATAGCAGGATAATAATATTTACTCCAAGTGAATCACATCTATTATTATTCTATTAGCACATACTGCTATTCCATGTGATAGCTTCCCTCGATGTTGAACTAAGTAACATTATAGGTGGTGCACGAGATGTCCGAGCAGTTGCTGGTGGAGTAGTTGGTGCATTGCTAGCTGTTGTGGTTCTACTCATTCTTGTTATGATAACTGTTGTGATTATTTTGAAGCATTACAATAACAGAAGAGAAGTCACCAAAGGTGGTATCATAAAATAATTATTAATAATATTATTTTTCACTTTAGTTGGTTCTTATAGTTGTATACAAGCACATAATAATAACAGATACATGCATCCTGTGTATAATATTATTTGGAGCATGCATACACTCGGGCCCCCTCTGTAGCTAAAATTTAAATTTTCCATTGATAACTTTCATGTAGGAAATGTAAACAGTGGCCCTTTGCCTGGTGACAACCCAGTCTATGAGCAAGGAAATACAACCAGTGAGCTAAAAGGAGACTCATCACTGAACACAAGAACTCTAGTCACAACTCTTCCTGAAGAAGAAGGAATTGAAAATGGCGCGGAAGAGAGGAACTTTGACAACTTTATCTACGGTGATGATATCGATGATGATGATGATATCGATGATGGTGGTCATGTCTACACGGCTCCTTTTGATCAGCAAGATCAGCAGTCTCTGCATGATAGTTGTGAGTTTGATAACCCAATTTATGGAACTGATTGATACATCTGACAGCTAAGATTTTATGCATCTGTATTAATTAATTTTTATAAAATCATAGATAATATATTATTATTAAGACTGTGTAATGATAAAAACTTACTCATTTGTCTTTTTGATCATATTGTACTCCTTGCATATAGCTCCAGTGTGTAATCATTATGATATTGTACAAAATCCTGCCATATTTTAGTTATTCAGTACCCTTTACCGAATGATCATTACCCCGCGCGATCGGTTTGTATGTCTGTTGTTGTTGTTGTCGTTGTCGTCGGCACGAAAATCGCCAGATCTCGAGTTCTAGGTGTCTGTGCGTGTTGTAAGCACAACATATCGGTAGATACCGGTGAAAAACTGGTTTGTACGCGCTTCGAATTGCTCAAAAAGGCTTACTAGTGCTACAAATCGTGCATTTTCTGTTCTGCATGCCTGTGGTTTGTCGACCACACCCACTCTTTTAGTATGCTGATGCAACTGCGCATGCTCAAGCTCAGTGTTGAAAAGGGTCGTCAAGTCATAAAACAGCTATGCCCAAGTTGCAATATTGCAGAGTATTGCAGAGCGCGCGGGGTATGTGCTCTACAGAGCTCTAGTTTTAGTAGTTCTGCGCTGATTTCCAGACTAAGGTAAATTCCCCACCCCTGGGGCAGCTATTCCCCACCTAAATACTTACAAATCCCGACATTAACTAAACTTGCTGTCACTATAGAATCGCACCATTAAGCGTCATCATCCAAGTGCAAAGAAAAGTATGCCATAAGAGTACATAGATAACTTCAATGAGCTCTACAACATCACAGGCTGCCCACAGCTGTTGCCACAAAAAATTAAATTTGTTCACACAGAGTTTGTAGCCATACAGATGAAAGGGTGTAAAGGTTGATGCATACTTTTACCAAAGGTAGACACATCAAAGAAATACAGGGGCAGACTTAATTTGAAGTTCCTTGTGTCTCTACACAGTCAAACATAAAAATCCTTTTTCTTAATTATAAGGCTTTGGTGGATGTACATGAAATTTTTCTACTGTGTGATGTAATGTCAACACAGAGGATCACTAGGCATCTAATAATGGCTCCACTACACACCACACCCTGACTGGCAGATATGGGACGTTTGAATGAAATCTTAAGCTTGTGCCTAATATAGCTATAGCTATAGATTTAAGCATCTGTGTTGAGGGCAAGTGAAGCTCTTTTATCTACATTGCAAAATTTAATAATCTCATTACAAAATTAATATACTGTTATTGTTCATTAGAAAGGAGGGAGTGGTGGTGGGGTGATAGTGTCAACAGGGAGGGGCATAGCTAGCTATAGAGAGTATCTAACAGACTCAATGAGCACAACATCAAAGGAAGCTTCATAGGGCTATTCGTACAGTAATTAGCTAATTGCTAGTGCTGTTACAATGGAGCAGATTGTAGCCATAGATATGACCCAGGGTAATGGTTCAAGGTTGAGACACAATATCAAAGAAATGTGGGGGCAGTTTTAATTAGGTTATAAATATGGTCAGACAGCCCTCGTCTATGTCAATAAGTTAAAAATCATTTTTTTTTCTTGCGTTCAACCACTTGGCAAACATAAAACTAACCCTCTACATGATGGACATCAGCTCAGAGAGTTAATAGCTATATACCATGATATTCATGTCTATTCCAGAGCTTAAGTTCATCTATCTTCTCTTGCTGTCAATTATCACATGCTGGGGTGGAATGGACGCATACACAGCTAGCTTGGTAACTACTTTGTATCAGGCCAAGGCTGATCTAAAAGCTTAGTTTGACATAGCCAACTATACTGCAGCTGGATTAGACTAGGGAATTAATCCAGTAGCTACTGTATGCATGATAATTATTCTCCTCCTGTGTAGCTAGCTACAAAAATTCATTGAGGTCTTGCAGTGGCTGTCGTGAATAAATACTAAGCTCTGCTGTTATAAATCTGATTAATGCAATTTATTATTATAGACGTGCAGGGTATAGATATCACCATTGGTGATGCTCGGTTCAGTGCTGTCACAATTGACACTGATGACATCATTTTTCCTGCTGGTGATCAGGGAGTAGGGGCCGTGGAAATATTCGTAGTAGCAATTCCAGATGCTCAAATGTTTTGGCTTGATGGCGAGATTGGTACCACTTATTACCAAATATGAACACTTAAGTGATTAACTTAATGACTAGAATGATGACTAGCTAACTTGTGTGATTTTCTATGAAATTTGTGTTCGATAATTCAAAGAAAAACCTCTGAGGAATGAAGTGGGTTAGGAGATGGGAAAATTGCTAGTACCATAATATTATTATAGCCAATTCCTAAATTTTCTGCATGCGCTTGCAAGCTTTTCACGCTATATCCATTATGTCATTATCAAATGTGCTTTTCATTGTGTGGATATAGTGTTAACTTTAGTTGGCTGTACAGTGTCATAGTGAGGATGAGAGTAACACTTAGCGTGGTATATAGCACATGAACACCAAATTCTTTGGTACATATTTTTTACAACTTCTTTAATTCCTCCATATAATTAATTTTACCAAATTATAAAACCCTGCTTTTGATTAGCTATGTGAATGTCTACGAATCACTATAATAGCAACAGCTTAGCAGGGTTGATTGCTTAGCTGGGACAGATAATTCGACCTTTAAGGGCCAGAATGCATTCATCATGATCACAATGCGTATTATATGAGCATGAGGAATTGGAATGCATACTGGCCCTCAAGGGTTGAAGTTCATCTGTCCCCCATTGTCTCCCAGTTTGGGGGGACAATAACATGCCATTGTCCTTCCACACCTTATAGTAGACCTTCGATCCACTACTGGAAAATGCTGTAGGAAACGTGTTTTGAAAGTATATGAATTTTGCACAAATCAGGGGTAATTCTAATAGTAGGAATTGTAGTGGAGAAGTATCAAAAATTAGGCGCGCGTTTTTCTTGGGAAACCATTGCGATACCACTGGAAAAGTACGATAATACTATTGAAATTATCCTGTTGGTTTTATATCTATTCTTGGGTATTGTTGGAAAATATATTGTAATTCGATTGGAAATCACGGTTTAGATATGTTAAAATCGTGTTATAATAATATTGGAAATAGAATGATAATCACTAAATAAAAATAATATAATATTAATGATCACGAGGGTAATGATGATATACATACATCATATGATATGTTTATTCGATGAAGTGAAAAGAATCATGAATAATAATAATAATCATATTGGTGATCATTTGCTCAAGCTCACACTTTTTCACACAAATGACACATTCAGTCAATGTATTATCTCTATGGAAACACCATCTTTATCGTGTTAGCACACTAGTAAGCATGATCACTGGTAGTACAAAACTTTTTGATATGGAATGAAGTGAAAAGGATTAAGTAAAGAATATTGAGCATTGTGATAGATAAAAATTTAATGTACATGTCATATATTATTATAGCAATTCATGATCAAGTTAATCAGTATTAACCTTATTCGTTGTAAATGAGGCGATCCACCTGGGTGGGATTGGCCCTCTGGCTCCTGGTCTTCACGGCCAGTCTTTCCCTTCAATATATACAACTCTGTATACATACCTGCAAATTGGTTAGAATACATAATATTATTATATTAGTGATGTCATATAATATTAAAAGTGTACGACTTACCATTAATTTTCATCAGGGACTTGATAAAATTAATGTTGTAGATCCAAGGACTACTCCCTTGAGCACAGTGTCACTATAGAAATTTTAGAAATATACCTATCAATAATTGCAAGTACATGTGTACACTCACCCACTTAAAATTAGCGTTTCCGGACGATCGACCTGTGGCAATAAAAGCAGCCATAACTTGGCAATGGAATTAGCTATGAACAGGAAACACAAACTACGAGTTATCTGAGTGAATGGCCTTTCTTCTGAACCTCGAATCAAGCTAATCGGCTTACCACACGCTTTGCATTTTGATTTTTAGCTCTATGGAAATTTGTATGTAAAAATCTATTTTAGTGCGTAACTCGAACAAGCTTTGTTCTTTCAACAAGAAACACCCAGCGCTGAATAGGCCTCGTCGAGAGAAAGCTATTGACACCTTAACTGTATATGAATTGCTATTGCCGCCACTTTGCGATATCGAGCCGAAAAATCGGGCGTCCGGAATCGCTACTAAAATTAACATTAATTTTAGTTGTAGTGCTACCCCATATGTGCATACTTAGCTACACAAACTCACTCATAATTAATGCAATTGCAAACTCGTACAGACAAGCACAAGGGTTGTCCCAAAGGGCATGATTCACATCCACATACACACATGTCCATTTACACACGCACACATACACAAACTAACTTCAAGCAAGGGCTTATAGACCCCAAAGGGGGAGAGGGCATGTAACTGCCATAGTGTCCTGTGTACCTAGCAAAATTCAGATCAGACAGTGGTTTGTAACTAATTATAGTAACAGCTGCAGTCTGGCTTTCACTATGCATATTGAGGAGTTTTGCTATTTTTAGCTTACATATGAACTTTGCCAGGTGCCTAGTTACATGCCCTCTTCTCCTTTAGGAGTCTATAAGCCCTTGCTTCAAGTTAGTGGAGTTGGAAAGGGTTGATTCCTCCACCTCTGCACTGTTAAAAATGGTGTGTTGTTCAACACACTAAATTTTGTGGTCAGATTTCACTAGTGTGTTGTATAACACACTTGTGTTCCACTGACACACGAAGTGTGTTGCTGGACACACATGTTCACTCAGTACATAGGAAGTGTGCTATCTGACACACTTTAATAGTAGGTGTGCAAAAGTGCACACTTGTATGCGTGTTATGATACACTCACAGGGGTGTTGGTATGGCTATGGGGGCGGGGCTATCATGATCATTACGTCATTGGGTTAATTACGCATGCGCATATTGATTAGCTCTGTGGCAGCTGCTCTCCAGTTTGAATCTTTGGCCAGCTCTCTGACAGTGAAATGGTGATTTCTAACTGCATAAGTGAGTTTAGTAAGCAGTTAAGATAATATTTATGTGCAGCATAAATGGTTTATTCCCTCTGCTACTCCAAATAAGTACCACCAGTCTTTAGGAAGCTGTAGCTAGTTGCATGCTAAACTTGCCATCTTTTTCGGTCACTGTCTCTGGACTGGCCTCCCTTTCAGAGTTTACTTACATGCAGGGGGTGGTATTTTAGAGTAAAATATGCTTACAATCCGTTATTGCCCAGATTAATGGCCATAAGAAGCATGGAGCAATCGTTTCAATACCTGAATGAAAATGTTCTCTCACCCTTCTCTACTTTAGGGCCATATTTATCAACTTAAAAGTTTCTCTCCCAGGCTGCTCCCCGGCACATAAATGATGCAGCTGCTGTTGCTATCAAGCTAAGATGTTACATTATGCTAGGTAAGCAAGTTTTGTTGATTTCTCTCTCTCTCTCTATCCTCTCTTACTGAGGTTCTGTCATGATATCAAGTGCATAAGGTGATTTTTCTCTCATTGCATGGTACAGATGCCACCTGCTGTTTGTAATTCTGGAGTGCCATACTACCCAACATGTCGATCTGGTAAGTTCCATACCCAACGTCTCTCTCTCTCTCCCTCCCTCTCTGCTTCTCTCTCTCTTCCTCCTCTTGTTGAGGGTCTAGTGTGTAAATGATTTTCTCTCATTTATACTTGATACAGCTGCTGCCTGGTGCTCATAACTTTGCCTCCTGTTGCGTCATACAACCAAACATATGTTAATCTGGTGAGTTTCACCTCTCTCTCATGCACGGATCTCTTTCTCTTTTATGCCTATCTCTTTTCCTACTGCTTAATTAGTCTCATGCCCAGCCCCCTTTCATGCACGCGGAGAGAACGGGTCTGGACAAACGTGTATAGGACCCGTGTCGCCGAGAAATGCATGATGTCACGTATTTCTGGTGTGCATGAATAAGAAACATGAATAAATTAACATTCCATTGGGTACCAAGGGTTCTATCGTGTACAAACGCGCACGCGCACAGTCATTAATTTGCATTCCATTCATGCCTGTGCAGTCATGTGATTTGATCCGTGCATCTGATTGGAGTGCACTGTATGTTGCACGGGCGACACGGGCCCTATATACATGTTTGTCCAGACCCCTTCTCCTCGCGTGCGTAAAAGGGGGCTGGGCACGAGACTACTGCTTATTCTGTCCCTGCATCCCGTCTATTTCCATTATCCTTAATTATGTGTCTATGAATAATCAGGGCCACCCATACACGCTAATTCAGCTGGTTGAGTCAATGTTTTTTTCTGTTTTTCTATTTAGATGAAATAACAGTAGCAGCAGCAAGATTGTTGTTTCTCCAAAGTTGGGGTGTATAATTCAACACCAACGAAAGCTTCCGAACAGTAAAAATACTAGTAATAGTATTACAATCATGTCTTTTGAACGAATAATTATTATTTATAATTGTTGTAGTGTTGTTTTTGGAACATTTTAATATTGAAATGAAATTTAATAGCTACACATTGTTGCATGTTACAGAAGCACACCAGAATCCCTACTGAACACACTAAATAAGTGCTGTGCAACACACTATTTCAGTGTTGTAGAGCACACCAAACAGAGGGTGTTGACTGACACACATTTGGCGTGTTAAATTTAAGTACCTGTACTGACACACCAAAAGTGTGTCACTATAACACACTATTTTTAACAGTGTGGTGATGGATCGACTGCTTCTGAACTCAAAGGACCGGCGTCGCTCGCCATCTCCTACAGCCAAGATCTTAACGTGTCAGGATTTACTCAAACCAGCTTCTACAAAACTCCTTCCATCACCGTCTTCTTGGTTCTGTACTGACATCTATTTTGAGACAAACTTTGATAGTCCAATATGTACCACCTGTGAGTCAGTAGCAATTTAATAAATGATCAACACCTTTGACAATTGTAGTTCAGCTAACACCATAGATAATTAAGACTGCGTAACCTTAATTACCTATGCTAACACGAACTCTATGTGCATTAAAATGATCCAAAGCCCAGCAGTCTCTATGGCCATCGACGTTCCTACTGGGACCACCAAGCCGAACAAAGAAAGTGATCACCAATAAACTCTCTTATAGCTACTTATGGAGGCATATTCTCGGAGTTGGTGCTTGGGTATATATTTTGGCTTAAACTCTCGCTCGCTTCTTAGTGTGGCGAGCGAGAGAGGGTTTAGCTCACTAGACTATAGCTAGCTATCCTTGAGGCTAGCCTGGCTACATCCTTCACGACAAACATGACCGTGTATATCTGATAGAATCATCGAGTTTCTCTGTATTAATTTTATAAAGCATCCCGGCGGCACCGCTGCATGCATACATGATTTGTAGCTTACCTCCTGCCTGAACTCTCCCTTGCAGACAAACCCGAATCGATCCTCCTTTCCTCAGGTACTCATTTTCAATGTGTAGATCTCCACTGCTCAGCGTGTTTGACACAATAGATTTTGAATATTGCTGACTCAGCTTGGATCACATGCCTTGCACATGCACTACTTTTCAACACTATGGTCCATTTGCAATACAATTCACACATTATTATTGAATTTAAATGTTTCCAACACTTAATAACTATTTCCTATACGATTCTCACACTCTAGAAAATTCCTACATGAACTTGGAATGATATTTTTCCAACACTCAAATTTTGGTTGCTTTTCCGACACCGTGGTAATTCCTACATGAACTCAGAATGATATTTTTCCAACACTCCAAAATATTGGTTGCTTTTCCAACACCGTGGTAATTCCTACATGAACTTGGAATGATATTTTTCCAACACTCAAAAATTTTGGATGCTTTTCCAACACCGTGGTAAAACAAGCACTCTTTCGAATTCCGACGCTGATAACATTTCTGATACAAATCAGATGTAGCTGAATCTAATATCAATTATTTCCTATACGATTCTCACACTCTCAAAATATTCCTACATGAACATCAATTATTTCCTATATATTATAATTCTCATACTCTCCAAAATTTCCAACATGAACTCAGGATAGCATGTTGGAAAACATCCATGTTTAATATAATTTCCAGATACAATGTCATCAGTGTTAACACTTTTTCAACACTATTATTATAATTTTCCAATAAACTATATCCACTAGAATTCTAGTAGGCATCCTCCTAACTATACTGTTGAAGAAGCCGCAAGAAATGCCAAGCCCTTGAAAAGTATGATGCATATTAGCTAGTCTAGGATAGACCTAATGCTGGAAATCAAGCGGCTACTGCATACCAAGCATAACAAAATTTAATAAGCATCGAAATTAATAAAATGAAATGCACGCAGAATAAAAGTGCTATGCATAAAAAGTATAATACCGGTAGTTCAACACAATTGCTATACACTCATAATGGCACTCATATCTATATATGAAAATTCTATAATGTTGTAAAATTATTATTGTAGGTTATATTGTTACGATGGATGTTCATATTAGCTCCATGTTATTATGTGGCTTTTTCAGCAGCGACATTAGCGAGTTTTATACTCTGTGACTCTTGATAGCTAACGTATTCATTCTCCGAGTGGTGCTCTTCAAGAATGTAAACATCATCTAAATCCACCTCAGCATTTCTTTTGATTTTTGCATGAAATCGCTCGATCAGTTTCTTTGGGATCAAATTCCAGACAACAATTCCACAAAACTCAACAAGTGCAGCAGTTATCGACAAGCTTAGTAATATCATCATACCTTTCTTATTGTCTCGAAAGTAAAGATATCCAACAGCTAGCACTATGAAATTTACCATGAAGGAGCTCTCTAATAATGCAACAGACATATGCTTGTATGGCCGCACACTGATGACATAACAGAGAAGAAAAATGGAAATAGCAAGCAAAAGTAATACACTAATTTCTGGAAGGGTGTACAGTGTTAGGGATGACACTAAAAGCAGCAGACCTTGACTAAGTAGAAGTAGTCCAAACCAGTAGTGGTGCTTATCCTTTAGAGGAGCAAAGTAAGCATCATAGAGAGGCTTGTACTGTCCAATGAACTTCAATGGTCCAAGGTGATCCACACTCCTCAGCCACTGCATTGAGAAGAGAAGTGTATAGGGTATCCAAAGTAGAACGAAGCATGCTTAGCCTATGGCAGCCAACAGGAGAAAGATATGGGGATATTTCCCATAAAAATAATTTCCATCAATTGCTCAAACAATGCTGATAAATTTGCTAATTTTTAAATCATCATAAGTGTAGTATATCACCAATTTAAAACATGAAATGATGGTGCGCAGAAGCTTTGAACACGACAGGAATAGCAATGTCCCAAGCGTTGGAACAGATCGACTACCAAAGAGTTTGGACAGTTTTGAAGAAAAGCGCAGCCCTAGAAAGAAGAGAGTAGCAGTGTAGAAAGGAAATATGAACTGTAACCACATTTTTGTGTGAGCGTTCATACCACGGAAGAAACAAGTCTCAATTCCAAAATCTAAACTGAGCCAGGCAATGAAGGTTTTGTGAACTATAAACTCTTTACCAAAGCCTGACGGGTACAAAATGTTTTGAAAAGCCCAGATTATGTTTGCATAAAAGACTAAACTGTTTATCATACCCTGAGTAACAGTGAGATTCAAAGCAGCAATGACCAGAACAAGAAATATTCCTGCACCTACAAAGAAAATGAGAAATGCCAAGTTGTTATTGTTTTGGCAATGAATGCAACGAGAAGATCCAATTGCCAGGGAGTAATTCCTTTTGCAGCCACCACATAAAATTCCAGCCCGGTTTAAGACACACTGGCAGTCTGGATTACTGAGATCAATATCCTTTCCACTGGGGTTGCAATAGCTAAAGGGACAGTGTGTACTGAATAGGATTGAGTTACTTTTATTGTTGTCTACCGCTTGTATCCAGATGTTGGTTGAATTCCATCTGTGGTATCCATTTGATTGGCTTAATATACAATCAACATCATTGGCTATGAGTACTGGGAAGCACTGACAAACAGTAGGATTTCCAGATAGAATGAAGCCTGGAGGACAGGGAAGGAAGTCAATGTAAACAAATAGCGGTATGTTTCTTAATTTAATGTCAGTTTCAATCATGTCACAATCATAAATGTAAAATGTGTTGTTCCCATCAAATAAAGCAATTAATAATAATATGCATTCATAATATTCGAAGAACTCTCCAACTGATTTTATGTGTGCTTCTTGAACTGTAAGAAAAATTATATCACTTGATTCATTTGAGTGCACTGAAAAATTAAGCATAGTACATTCTGAGCTTTTTGAAATTACTTCATGTTGCTGATTAGAAGATTCCAACAATGAAGTTGAAGTTTCATTTAAAAATGATGCATAAACTGCTCCAGTTGTTGTTCCATAATCACCTCCAACTACTACTACTGGCAAGGAAAATTG
This sequence comes from Cliona cf. orientalis, assembly GCA_963930775.1. NCBI lineage: Eukaryota > Metazoa > Porifera > Demospongiae > Clionaida > Clionaidae > Cliona > Cliona cf. orientalis. The sequence continues at coordinate 4,927,586 of OZ005690.1, forward strand.
CCCTCCTGGATATGTTAGAATATCTACATCTACTGTTTCACAAACTGGTTTCCCGTTTTCGTCACAGATGCAGGCGCGTGTTGCATCAGCTGAGACTGCTGATAACAAGGAATCAAACCCAGGGTCAAACCAGAAAAACTGGTATAAGATCTCAAAGCTATATATTGAATCATCAGGGGAACATCCACTTTTTAGAGAGGCACCATAAATGTGATCACCACCTTTGGTAGCTGAATTGTTGACAAATCTTATATTGTAGGTTGAGTTTTCATCATAACCCAATAATTGATAGAAGCATGAGGAGTAGAAGCCATGTAGATTGATCAACATTTGAGGATGCACAACGAATATTGCTCCTCCCGTATTCTCAGCATGGTTTTCCTGAAAAAGTAAGTTAGCCTCTCTAGCAATGTTCATTACGGTTGCTACTAGCATTAGTGCTCCACCTTGGTATCCCCTATTGTTCAGAAAACTAACCTGCCCCATAATAGTGAGAGTACTTGAAAACAGCATAATTGCAGTAGATGTGCTATCAGAGAAAATGCTATCTTTAATGGTGAGGTGGACGTTTGTCAGTATCATTGCACTTTCATTGAAAATACAATTTAAAATTGTGATATTTGTGATTTGAGAGTTTACTACTGGTTCATCAGTGTATAAATAAATCTTCAAACCCGTAAAGCTTTCAAAAGTCATATTCTTAACTGTAGTGGCAGTTTCAATATTATGCACTATGAATGATGCAGTATCATTACTATTACCTATTATGTGTAGAGTGTAAGGATTCACAGGACATCCAAAATTGTAGACACCACTATCAATAGTGTGATTTCCTTGAATTAAAATCATTGTCACAGTGTTATTTTCAGGCAGTCCTAATTCATCAGTTTCAGTGCCGTAATTGTTCAAACTATCACATCGATATCCTGCTGGGCAATCCACATTTTGAGGGAAATAGGGTCTGACATAGTAGACGGTGTTATTATCACTGTATGTACATGATAAGGCTAAAAGATTCACCATCAAGATTTTGAAATTGATTTTCCACTCCATGCTACTTATCACAGCCACTTTATATATAATATATAATGTAGCTATAATTATATCTTGTCTTTTCCTTACTTCTTCTGTGATATATTGCGAAGATTGAATGCTGTTCCAGTATCTTTATAGTGAACTGTTCATCACTTTTTGGGACACACTGCTGAGATTCCCAAAACAAACCTGATACATTCAAGGCAATTAAAGTGTTGATATCAACATTAAATTCTAGATGTTTCAATTTGGGGAAGTGCAGTTGAGTCCACACGAAATCCCTAAACTCCACTGCATGACACATAGCCATTGTGTTATGCATTTTTGTATCCACAATTGAAAATTTAAACTGATACTGACCAAATTGGATTACTACAAGGCTGGTGCAATTATCATGGCTTACTTCAAGAATTCTTGCTATCAGCCAAATTAACTGGTATCCTTACTGTAACATTGTTATGCAATTACCAATTATTTATTCCCATAATTTGACCTGGTCCATGTTTTCCAGGATCTTTTTCACAAATCTTGTTAAAAAATGTTAGCTCAAACTAGCCCCCATACTCAGCATCCACATGCAGGCTCTGATCTTTTACAAGAAAGGTGGCTGAGGGGTGGCTACCAATAATGAACTATACTGGTACATAATGTAATTACCACTCGTGTATTACCATTCCTCCTTACATTTTCTCATTTTTCTATTGTCAATGAGCCATTTGCTCATGCGTGTGATCTGAGCGACCAAACTTTATATATAGGCTCACATTATCTATATCACTGAAATTTGATTAAATGTGGCCTTGTAGCTACAGATATACATGAGCTAGTGAGTACATAGATGATGTATCGCTACCAGTAGTACGTACACACACTCATAAACACATGCACACATTGAGCTGTCATATGACCCACTGTAAGCATTAGAATGCGAAACAGTGTCATGCACAGGCATACACTGCACTTAGGAGTGTTTCCATGACCCATTAGTAAGCATTAGAACACGAAACAGTGTCATACACAGCACACATGCACATGCATGCACACATCCCTACATACATGCTTGAGTACACCACAGTTATACATCCCACAGAATTAGCAAGTGACTCAAACACAGCATATATCATTACAATCACATGGCCCAATAGAAAAAGCCTAAGCACAAGGTAACATGCAGAGCCAGCCATATAGCCATAAGGAGGGTAAGTCACTAAAATCCAGTTGAATGAAGCTAAATTCTGGGTATAGCTAGATATAAAGGGAATTCAGTGAAAGCATATTAGCATAATAGCAACTTACTGTACGTAATGGCTTCCAGCAATTTGCTGCATGCTTATATTGTCTAGCTACATACTGATATCTAAATCGATAAGAAGTATTATGTGTAGCCAGTCGCAATTAAGCACACTAAATAGGTACGTGACACAAATAGAGGATGAGCTTATCACGTGACAATAAGAAGAATCAAGAAGGCCACCAAAGAGCATGCTACCGGACTCCTTATATAGGGAGTGGTCCCGCCCTTTCTGTAGCTGATGATGCATATGTCAGGAGATTAATGGGACCAAAACCTGTGCCAGTGAGGATCAGATCGGGTTCTCCCCTGATGACTGGAACTGTACTGACCTAGTTTATCTTTGGTTACATCTGCCATAACTTTCTACAAGTTAAACTATATCACTACATGCATGTCCCTGTAAACACTACTCTCAAAACACACACTCACACACACATACTAGATAATCTTGCAGGCCAGATAGATACTGGAATCTGGAATCTGGAATCTTAGGGGCTCATCCAGCGGGGGTGGATAGGGTAGCTAGCCACCCCCTTCACTATAATTGTTTATAGCTATAAAGTATTATAGAAGATGTCCACCATGCAGTCACCCACTTTACACCAGTATAGTTTACTATTGACCTGGGTATACGTATCTGTGAAAGTAATATCATTGTAGTGTATAATAACATACTATTCAGTGTTGTAGGCAATATGATAAACAGTTTCTGAATCACCATTTTCACATGACGATCCTGCCAGTGATTTGTTTAGCAAACAGTGGCTATTCTTAAAGTAAACAGCTTTACATTTATCTCTAACTGTGCTCGTGAATTTGGGAAATGTATCTAGTAATCAAAACACCTCTATGATTTAAAATAGTGGATTGGTGTTAATTGTGTATATTTGGAAACTTCTGTGAAACATCTGTGTCCCAAAAGGACATCATGCTCATTACAGTATCACTATAATAATTATTATAAATAGTATAATATAATCAAAGCTGCAGTTTGGTTACACAGCTATAGCCATAATGCATGACTGATTTAAGTACGTCAGCAAGAGAGCTACTACCATGGAGATGATGATGTATCAGTTCAGTTTTAAACCTTTACCGCTAATAATATATATGGCTTCAGTTTTGTCATGCGTATTAAATTTTGGTAAGAGTGAACTTTATTCTATCAGGCCTACACATCCTAAAGATGTGGTTTGTCCAAGAAATCCCTGTCAACACTTGAACTACTTTGACAAGGAATTGGGTGTGCCTAAGCCACCAGGCTCCTATGAGTTTGACACAGTGACAATGATACTCATTGAAGGCTACCATACTCTTCATGCAAGTGCCTACAATTTCGGAAGCCCAGGAAATTCACGTATCCTGCATATTATTGGCCATGGACAAGAAAGCAACAATGTTATTATAGAAGAATTAGAAACCGCCATAACAGTGATGGACATGATCTTAGAAAATTTTACAGTCTTGAAGGTTTATTTGTACATTGATGAGTCAGTAGTAGACTCTCAAGTAACAAACATCTCAATTTTGAATTGTGCTTTTGTTGGGAGTTCAATGATATTGACAAATGTCCACCTCATCATTAAAGATAGCAGTTTCTCTGGAAGTACATCCACAGTAATTACGCTATTTTCTAGTACTCTGACTATTGTTGGGAAAGTTAAATTTCACAAAAACAAGGGAATTCAAGGAGGAGCATTAATGCTTATAGGAACTATTATGCAGATAGCTAGGGAGGCTAAGCTACTCTTTCGAGACAATAATGCTGAAAAAACCGGAGGAGCAATATTTGTTGTTCATCCTCAATCGACGATCAATACTCATGGCTACTACTCTCCTTGTTTCTATCAGCTATTAGATTACAGCTACGACTCTACTTACAGTATCAAATTCATCAACAATTCAGCGGCTACGGGTGGCAACCACATTTATGGTACCTCTCTAAGAAGTGGATGTTCTCTTACCAATGATTTGGATACCTATGAAGTTATTAACTAATTCTTCTTGCTGGATCCTGGTTACAATTCCTCGTTGTCAGCAATCTCAGCTGATGCAACACGTGTATGTACCTGTGATAAAAATGGAAAACCACAATGTAAAAAGGATGAAATGAGTTATCACGTATATCCAGGAGAGCAGCTTCCATTAGATTTAGTATTGGTAGGAGGAGATTATGGAATAACTATTGGAACTGTTTTTGCATCATTCTCACTCAAAAACTCAACCTCCACTTTGGATTCAAATCATCAACATCAAATTATCATAAAGAATACAGAGTGCAGCAGGCTCAACTTTTCTGTATACTCGAATATGGATGATGATGTACTCTTTCTTTTAGCTCAAGAAACACAACTTAATAGGATAGAAAACTATATCACGTATGATTACAACGGAAATCTGTCAGATGACTATTATTATTATGAAGAAGACTTTTTCTACGAAATTAACATAAAATTTAGGCATACACCACTTTTCATTTTCATCAACTTTCTTCCCTGTCCCCCAGGATTTGCTCTACGTGGAGAACCTCCAGGTTGTCAGTGCCACCCAGTACTCACAGCCAACGGTGTCAATTGCATATTAAATTATTTAAATTGGTACCATAAGTGGAATTCAACCAACATCTGGATTCAAGTGTTAGACAACGATGCACTCCAGTTAAGCACACATTGTCCCTTCCGCTATTGCAAACCTAGCGGTAAGTACATCAAATTGAATAGTTCAGACACACAGTGTACTTTACATCGTGCTGGGATTTTATGTGGTGGTTGCAAGAAGAGTTACTCTCTGGCTATTGGATCTTCTCACTGCATACAATGCCCCAATAACAATCATGTGTCACTCCTTATCTTCTTTGCAGTTGTGGGAGTCATTCTCATTCTGGTCATTGCCATTTTGAACCTCACAGTCACCCAGGGGATGATAAATAGCTTAATTGTCCATGCAAACATAATCTGGGCCTATCAAAACATCCTGTTTCCAACTGGCTTTGGCAAAGCATTCGTTGCTCACAAAACCTTTATAGCCTTGCTAAATTTAGACTTTGGAATCGAAACTTGTTTCTTTCGTGGCATGAATGCTTACTCAAAAGCATGGCTACAGTTCGTGTTCCCCTTCTACACTGCTGGTCTTTTTCTTCTAGGGCTACGTTATTCTTCAAAGTTGTCTACACTTTTTGAGAGTCGATCCATTTCTACCCTTGCTATGTTACTATTTTTATCTTATTCAAAACTTTTACGTGCTATCATTGCATGCCTTCAATTGGTGACATACTACACCTACGATGATTCGAACGTCGATGGATCTATCAATATTGTATGGGCCATTGATGGGAATTACTCATATGGTCGGCATCCACACATCTTTCTCCTTTTGGCTGCCATAGCATGCTTTGTTCTACTTTGGATACCCTATACATTTCTACTATTCTCAATGCAGTGGCTGAGGAGTGTGGATCACCTTGGACCACTAAAGTTCATTGGACGATATAAGCCTCTTTATGATGCTTACTTTGCTCCTCTAAAGGATAACCACCACTACTGGTTTGGACTACTTCTACTTAGTCAAGGTCTGCTGCTTTTAGTGTCCTCCCTAACACTGTACACCCTACCAGAAATCAGTGTACTACTTTTGCTTGCTGTTTCGATTTTCCTTCTCTGTTACGTCATCAGTGTGCGACCGTACAAGCATATTATTATGTCTGTTGCATTATTGGAGTGCTCCTTCATGGTAAATTTCATAGTACTAGCTGTTGGATATCTTTACTTTCGAGATAACAAGAAAGGCATGACGATACTACTAAGCTTGTCGATAACTGCAGCACTAGTTGAGTTTTGCGGAATTGTTGTTTGGAATTTGATCCCAAAGAAACTGATTGAGCGATTTAATGCAAAAATCAAAAGAAATGCTGAGGTAGACTCAGAGGATGCTCACATTCTTGAAGAGTACCACTCGGAGAGTGAATATGTGAGCTATCTCGATTCACAGAGTATTAAACGTGGTAGCCGATAAAGCCACTATGACATTATTATTATACTGTTACTATTACATAACAAGCACAGCAGTATCACAGTAACATTATAGCATAATTTGCTTAGAAGTAAGCTCAGTGAAGTTATGTATGTATTTAATAATAAGAGTGTTGTTTTGTGCATAATATTATTGAATAACAATAAACTTTGTTAAGGCCACAATGTCATTTTCCTTCTTCAAAAATCTTGGTTAAACCATGTTGGCAGCAGTGTTGCTAGATGTGGAGAGGGGATCAACAATCCACCCATGCATGATCACCAAAGCCTTGTACCTAAAAAAGGGATTTTAACGTTTGACTGTGTACACATAGGGAACTTCAAATTAAGGCCGCCCCTACATTTCTTTGATATGCATACCTTTGCACATCAACCTTTGCACCATTTCACTTGTATGGTTACAAACCCTGTGTAAACAAATTTTTGTGGCAACAGTTATGGATAGCCTATTATGCATGTAGGTAGTTAGCTTCCTTTGAATGTAGTTCACTACTGATGTAACGATTGGCTCAGCTCCACCACCCAACACCATCCCCGATATCGTGTATATAAGTGAAATTTTGCCTCAATCTAGAGATGCGGCTCTCCAGACTTATAATATGTACACATATGGCTACCTAGAGAATCTGCCATCCTCATGTGCCTATTATAGCTATATAGCTAGATTTAAGCTATCTGTGTTGAGCATAAATGAAAGCTCTTTTGTTTATATTGCAATCGTTCACATTACGTAATTAATAATATGCTGTCATTGTTCACTAGAAGATGGGGGTGGTGGGGTGATAGTGTCAGGTATAGCTAGCTATAAAGAATATCCAACAGACTCAATTAATGAACACAACATCAAAGGAAGCTTCATATGGCTATATTAGTACAGCAATTAGCCAAAAAGCTAATTACTAGTAGTACATATTAGCTAGGACAGAAATTTGTTTGATCACTGAGCAGACTGTAACCATAGATATGACTAATGGTTCAAGGTTGAGACACAAGAAATGTGTGGGGGCAGCCAATGATTAAATTGTTGCCCTGGGCTATGCCAACAAGTTAAAAATAGATTTTTTCTTGGATTCAAAGGCTTGGCAAACATAAAACTACCCTCTCCATGACGGATATCAGCTCAGAGGGTTAATAGCTACCTTGCTAATCATGGCTATTCTAGAGCTTAAGTTCATCTATCTTCTCTTGCTGTCACTCATCACATGCTCTGGTGAGTTTAATTCTTGCATGGGTGGAATGGATGCATAGCTACACAGCTATAGCTTGGTAACTACTATGTATCGGGCCAAGGCTGATCTATAAGTTAATTTGATGTGACCAACACATATATATATTATACTAGACGAGACTAGACTAAGGAAGTACTGTAGCCAATCTAATTAACGCGCCTTGAGTCTCTAATAGATATGCCACCTCGGCCCGAAGTGCAATTTTCACGCTTTATTTAAATGTGCCCACCCGCGCATCCCTATACTTTTGTGGACAAATTTTGCGCACCACCTGGTCATGAAAGATAATTTTCACACTCTAATGGCGCGCCGCCTAGCACTCGTACTTATTTTTATGGCGCGTTAATTAGAACGTGTATGGTAATCCGAGCCAGCACTTTATAGCTATGCATGCATGATATGTAGCTAGCTACAAAAATTAGCCAGGCCCGGCGCAACCGGTACCGTGACAGCTGGAACAGCTATCGCTGTACCACCTTTTTGTGTCAATCATACAAGGAGCTACCTTATTCAACCGATAACTTGAACTCAGTCCATGCACTGCTTACTAGTACATACATGTAGTGGTTTTCTATTAAATGCACACCTTTTCCTCCCTACTATATATACCTACTGTACTGACAACCATGACGGGATCAAAATTTGATCAGAGCTATTTTGGGCCTTGATCGCTTGTTTTTCACTAAAAATATAGCTACTTGATGGCTTGTTGATTTCAATTTATATTTTACTGAGGTGAATGCTCACTTTTATAGTATACGGGGGTAAGCAAAATCTAAATGCCTGATCGCTGGGTATCAGTATAGCAGATATAGCTAATAGTGATCGACCATCCTGGCCTAGCTTGACCCCCATTTGGTAAGGTATGCATGGTCACTGCATTAAGCCTCGGTATAGCTGGTGCAGGTACAATTAAATTTCACCTTTGGAGCAGTCTGAATTTTGGAAGTGGTAATGGCCGGTAGCTGCTGTGATAAGGTCATCTATAGGTGGAAGCACCCCCCCTACCCCCCCCCCCCCCCCCCCCCCCCCCCATATGGCCGCACCACATTGAATTTGGTTACTCCGGGCCTGTAAGCTCTATAGCCATAAATCTGATTGATTTATAATAATCATTACAGATGTGCAGGGTATCACCATCAGTGATGCTCGGCTCAGTGTTGTTGCAATTGATTCTGATAACATCACTTTGCCTGGTGATCAGGGAGTAGGGGCCGTGGAAGTGTTCGTGGATCAGTACAACACCTGGCTTCCAGTATGCTACACCACTTCCTGGGACAACAGTGCCGAGTCCAAAGTCATCTGTAGGCAACTGGGATTTAATACAACACATGATCCAGGTATACATATTATAGTAGGAATTCCAGATGCTCAAATTTCTTGGCTCAGTTGCACAAACTAGTGTTAATCTTGATTCTTATGGTTGAGGTGTCAATAGTTTCCTCCCAGTGAGAGCTATTCAGCAATGTGTATATTTTGTTGGATGGTTCAATACGCCTTGCATGAACTACTTATGTATATTATATAGCTACAGTGCTCCACGCAAAGAGAGTAGATTTTGAAAATAGGCCCAGAATATTAAATTTGTAATCCAACTAAGTACACTGCCCAGCAAGGTATTCATTTGAAACTATAAGCCAATAGAGTCACTTTGGTGGTACTAATTAGTCCCACAAACCACACCCTTGGCCGGGATACACCTTTTAATTACTTTCCTAAAATCCCAAAATCAGAAATTTTTGCTATTTTTTGGACATTATGGCTCACCAATTCTGTTCTGTATAACATTAAGGTCCCACATTTGAGAATATGAAACTTTAGGGACATGGCTAGCATCTTCTAGGAAATTAGCCCTTAACTACAGGAATCATGGAAGTTTGGATCCTAACTGTTTTGGTCCTTCAAAACGTACAAATCTGTAATTAAAACCTCAATCATCAATAATTAAGACCCTGCATTAGGCATTAAGTTTCTTTGTTAGTTTGTCCATGCGTATGCAACATCTTAGCCCTTAACTAAAAAGAGTGTAAAAAATATTATCCTAAAATATTTTTATTATGAGTGGTCTTTGAGAAGCCATAAAAATCACAATCCTTGTGGTTAATGGCGTTCGACTGGAGAGGTAGATAGGAGATATATAGAAGAGTATATGTATCAAGTTTGAGCACCCAAAACCATTGCAAAAGAAGAGATGGTCCAAAATGTAAAAAAATTTCAAAATCTACTCTCTTTTCGTGGAGCACTGTACTGTTTTTCATTGCAATGATTACAAGGTAGCTATTTAACCAGTTTGCTCTCCTATAGCCAAAGATAGAGCTCTGCAGCTGTCCAATCATCTTTCATTGGATTTCAACTTTGAGTGTTCTGGATCCGAGTCTGAGCTGGCAGAGTGTTCGTACCAGTTTCTCTATGAGCACACGTCCTGTTACCCTATCCTGGTCTCCTGCACTCCCTGTGAGCTATCTAAATATTACTTAGTTACATTCTGCCTTGATATGCTAATGTTTTAACCTTCTAAATTGCATGCAGGTAGAGAAGGTAGCATACGGTTCTACAATGCTACACCTCAAGGAGAGGGAATTATTGAGAACTGTAGAGGTGGATTCTGGCGGGCTGTTTGTGATATAAATTGGAACTACCTGAATAGCTTTGTTGTGTGTCGACAGCTGGGATTACCAGCTACAGGTATGGAAGTTATGTAAACTTTACCTTAATTATACTGTAATAATATTATAATTCACGTGCAGCTGCTGGTACTGTACCACCACGTTCGTTCAGTGTGTACCACCCATTTCCACTTGGTGTTTATTTTAACTGCATTGGAAATGAGTCTTCACTAACTGATTGTCGTGCTGCTGGAACACTACAGTGCACCTTTAACAACACTGCTAGAGTTCACTGTGCAGGAGAAATGGTTACAGGTATAGTAAGAGATTGAACCACCATTGGGGGATGGCGGCATTCTCATTTCTTTATGTTTGTAGGAATCTCCTGCGCTGATGGTGATATTCGCCTTATTGGTGGACGTCAATCTGAGAAATTCAATGAGGGAAGAGTGGAGATCTGCAGCAATGGAGTATGGGGTACCATCTATGATAAGAGCTGGAACACTCGTGATGCTATTGTTGTCTGTAGACAACTTGGATACAACAGTAATCTAGCTATAACTAAACTTTAATTGTGAACATTGAACCACTGCGCACTTGTATCTATGGCCAGTAATTTTAAGTAATCAGTGTGGGAATATGTTGTAGGGTGATCCTCTCTGTGCTTGGACAGGGTTAGTTGGAGAAGCCCCAGTAAGAATGCAGGTAGGATCCTTGATTATAATCAGGAGTTGATTAGATAGGAGTGGTGAACTACATGGTTGAAGATGATATAGACAAAATTGTAATCAAGGCTGCATATGCATTATCAACACCTTGTACTTTAAATGGGTGTTATGAAAACCCAGATTGCAGCTGTAGAACTGTATAGTGTACCTTCGTACGCTTTCTTGAGCCCACTAGCTACTGTATAGTGCAGCTGGTACCATGCATAGTGGCCTGGGTGGGACACACCCACTGTACTCATGTACATGAAGTAAACATGGTGTCAGTGGCGGATCCAGGATTTCCTGAAGGCGGGTTCCAATAGTACAGTTGCACGCGAAGCGTGCGCAAAATTTTGAAGCCACGCCCACTTTGGGGAAACCACGCCCATTACGATCATTTCTGAGAGAAACTATCAATCCTACTTGTCTAATCGATCTGTTTTTGAACGAGTTTTCTGCTAAAGACTGCTAAGGCGAGCCATAGCAGTAGTTTTCTTAGTTCTGTAGACAGAGAGGGGGATTCCATTTAGCCTATCAATCAGTACTTCATAGTCTATCATCAGTACTTCTTAGTGCTAGCTAGGTGCAGCCCAAAGGGGCCATGGAACCCTAGGAACCACCCTGAATCTGCCACTGGGTGTCGATTCATTTACTTGTATATTGTCTATGTCATCATCCCAGAACACATTTACATGTGGTTCAACACTCCTTTCTAATCTACTCCTGTTGCAATAAATGCTGTTGTAGCGTAAACGTACTACATGTACAGTTTGTACTAACACTATCAACTATAATAGTTATCATAGGCTCCGACTGTCCCTGAATATCCGGGACAGTCCCTGATTTTTAGCAATTGTCCTGCGTCCCGGAAGGCTATTCTATAATTGTATTATTGGTCTCGGAAGAGGTCCAGACACTGGCATAAACACTGTAGAGTAGTAGTACAATTAATCACTTATTGGTGGTAAAATGAACAAGCTGCTTGTGGTAGTGCCTTACAAACTTTAGTTTTTGCAGTAGCAACACTACAAGAGGTCTACTAGGCTTGCAAATTCATGCTCTTTCTGGCCACTGTGGTCATCAAATTCAATCATATTGGGTGTGGTGTGGGTGGAGTTTTAATTAATGATGGCCAGATCTAGTGGGTGTGGTCTATGTCCCTGGAGCTGTTCAGGAAAAGTTGGAGCCTATGAGTTATGTGCGCATACTTCCTGATCAGCACTATCAAACTTACATGGCCTTGTGGCAGTGCAAACCAACTAACCATGTTAGGTAATAATGTTCTACTGCAACTATGCCGCTAGCTATCACTATGTCCGCCCGTCTGTCCGTCCGTTATGGAAGGTCGGCGGAAGTGATTTGACCTCGCGACACAAGTGGCTATATCCCTGGCCCTGGAGCATTAGAAGCTAGAACAAGGCGATCTTTGTGAGCGCCAGCCTAGGCACTAGCTACAGGCACGAACACTAGCTTCTTGGACGGACTGTACAAAACCAAGCAACAAACGGGGACTTACATTCAGTCCGGGCCTGCAGTTAGGCAAGTAGCTTGATTTGTGAGAAGTCATCGTCCTAGTGGTCATCACGGAGGTAGTACATCTGACTTTGGCTTCTTGTGCGCTCAAGTGTTGCGAGGGGAGCTACGAGCAAGTTAACGACTTTTTTGGACAATTGATTGATTTAGCCATGTGCTCAAGCAGGATGCCATAAATGCGCATGCTCAATAGAATGTTCCAGAATGGGTAAAGGGTGGTTTCAGCCACCTGCAGTTGCAATTAACCTAGAACTCTGGCCTCTGGCCAGGTACCCTTCAGTTCTAGCGGATAGTTGGTATCAGCTGCATGCGCATGCTCAATAGATTGTTCCAGAACGCAGGTATAAAGGGTAGTCTTAGCTACTCAACTGTTATTATACAATAATAGTATCCTCTATTAGCTATGTGACGCATAATAGAACTATCGAGTAAAGCGGGGGCAAGCGGAGCGAGCCCCCCTGCTTGTATAATAATATGCATGGTGCCATTAAGGCCATATTAAATAACTTAGGCCAGACCAATAAGTTGTTGCACGGATTCGCTCGCTCCAATGTTTGGGCAAACAGAAAAAAAAATTTAATTAAGTTGGGTGGAGCTTATGTACAGTAGAGTGATTTTTGTATTCTATCTTGATCCCCTGGTCCTAGATAGTCACATCAGTCTATCTTAATTAGATTATGGTATATAACCACACCCCAATTAATTGCTTTTTTTTCTTTTTTTTTCGATCGCTCGGTCCAATTTTTACCTCACAATATCCAAGCAACAACAAATTAAATTAGTCTGGCCTTACTTGATTCTCATCCACCTTTTTCCAAAAAATAGGGGCGGGAGGAGGCATTTTATTTTTATTTTTTACCCATCAGGACACTAGAAAGAGCAGTATCTGGAACATATTTTCGAGATATTTGGTAAAGGGTTGCTACTGCGCACGCGCGATAGCAATAAAATTCATAGAGGCGGCCGGTAAAAATTGGGACGGGCGGGGATGAGAATCAAGTAAGTTATTTTATATGGCCTAACAATAATATTTTATAGTGGGCATACACTAGCTAGCAACACTTTTGATGATGATAATATTATTATTGGCTTGCATAAGTGACTCTTTCTGTCATCACACCTTCATGAGCTCTTGATGAATAAAGAATAAGTGGCTTTTTCAGTCTAGCAGTATTTTGACTGACTCATCATTGATCATAGCAAACCATTTACAACTCTTTTTGCCTGTCTTTGCATGCACTATATTATTATTATACCTGTTAATCTACCTTGTACCATGGTTGTAACATTCTGACCAATCAGATTGATTTATAGGAGGTGTCTAAATTAAATAGACACCTCCTATATAGGAGGTGTCTATCTAGATAGACATCTACCTCTGAGGCTATGAAATTTTACATGACCATGCCTGCTAGGGTAGTTACAGCAACCTTTGTTGATAAAGTACAAAGCTCTAGTGCTATGCAGAGTAGCGTAAGCCGCCATTTATCGGCATGCAAATTTTCCCGATTTGTAACTCCCGCCAGGAATGACGTATGAACTTGGTTCTTGCACTGAAAGAAAGCCCTTGACGTAGGCTTTCATTAGCTAGAATCCAGAGAGGTAGGCCCTAATAATCAATGAGCTATAAGCGCTAATGCGCAGACATCACAATACCATTTATCGGCAACCGGTACGTATTATCGGCACACCTATTCTTTTCCATAATGGCGAATGCGCCATTTATCGGCACCATGGCCTTCTTGAGCCTTTTACTGCTGCCTTACTTGCCAGAAAATTATAGAAAAAATATCCCCAGATACTTCAGGATGTCCTCTCACTATATCTCTCTTCTCATATCGATCGCTTGCATCGTCTTCGAACGGCAGCCGTGAATGTGTTGATACTACACTTAAAATCGATACTAGAGCCGTTTCAACGGTACAATAAATTCATGAAGGACTTGGATGTGTTCTAGGCATCAGCCTCCACCTTAAGAGCAACTATGACAGAAAAATAATCTTTCTAGCTCTTACTAGGCCACGGTAAAGCCGCCATGAGCTGTTTCTCCCTGTAGACGCCAGATACTTCATCCGATTTTGATCGAACTTGGTATAGAGCTTCTTCGCCACGCCTTCTTGCCAGTAATATCATCCTTTTCTTCCTGTTTACTTTCCTTGATGTGCAATGGCCATTGAAAGTTTCAGGTCCGTAAACGCTTCAGCGATGTCCGTATAATCCCGTAAAATACGTCGTAAACTAGGTGCCGATGATTGGCACGGGCGGTGCCGGTATTACGTACATGCCGATATATGGCGGCTTACGCTACTGTATGCAGATGATTAGTGGGCAGGTCTTACTGCGTTAATTGAATGGGTAGAGCGAATGATTGCCAAGTCAGCAGTAGTATTAAAAAACGGAGGTGCACTCTGACTACCTTGAGTTGAAATCAAGACAGCGATGACATGGCCGGCCTTTTGTACGCAGCGACGATAGTCACGATAATTTGTGGTTCTGAATGTCAAGGAAGAAGCTCGAGTTGGACAGAAAACGGCATCGGCTCACTATGCATCGATGTCCAGCGTCGACTCGATCGATGACGATGGTTTGAACTGTTGCTAAGTAGCGTAAGCCGCCATATATCGGCATGTAGGTAATACCGGTGTAGTAGAGAAATGGGCCCCCCCCCCATAGTTTTGGGTCCCCCCGGTCCCATATCTCTAGTGATATACGCCCCCAGGTCTCATATCGCTAGAGATATGCGACCCCGTACCAGGTACTATATCACTAGCGATATAGGGCCCGCGTAGGGATATGCACCCCCCCTTCCCCCCAGCTCCAGAATCATATTATTGCTGCTTCTTGTCACTTGTTTGCGGATCAGCAAGTTTAAGTTCCTTATGACTCTAGCAGGTAATGTTAGCTACTCAGTTACAATGATGATCGTCGCCTCTCCGCCGCACGGTGATTGAATCAAGCCACACCCCTTCGACATACGATAACTCGGAGGTCAGTTCCCATTGTGAAGTAGCTAGAGCTTCTTTTTCTAGTCCCATGAAGTCAGACCCCTATTCGAGTATCTGGACTCTATACAGTCTCGTAAAAACGCTATATAATTATTATCTCGATGCTTTGCGCAGCGTACATAAATTAAAATTGCACATCAAATAAATTAGTAGACTATCATCGACTCTGGCTCGTTCTGGCTCACGATTAAAGGCATTGTTCCACTATAGACGACTTAAGGCGTGAACGTTTATTAGTTGTATATGGGAATAGAAATATTTTCAGTTGCTACGACACGATAAAAATCGAGCAGCACCCTAGAGCCTGAGTGCAGTAAGATCGGCCACTAAAGTATCCATAATTGTGGCGATAGATGAATGGCAAGAGTCCTTGCTATTTTATAAGTGTTTTAGAGCATTTTCCCCCATACCCATAGTGTATTTTTGACCACCAGTGGGCGTATGCATACGTGTGATATAGTGCGATTCACACCTTTTAATGAGATAAACATTCACGCCTTAAGTCGTCTATATATACAGCCGATTATATTCGTGCAAATTGGGCGTGGCAGAACGGTCGAAGTAGACGTACACCAGTGAATTGTGCAAGTTATGGCCACGACGCTCGTGCTGTAGGCGACGAAGCGAGTACGAGGACAGCCATGGACGCTGTTACTACGCCTTCCTAAGGCGCTTCGTCACACATAGGGCTAGGGTAGTCTTCGTCACACATAGGGCTAGGGGGAGGGAGAGAGTCTATAGTGAAGTGCTATACATCGAGTTATCCCAGCGCCTGGTATGAGGCGCGACCAATCAGATTGCATCTTTATGGCATTACATAGTTTGTGGTGGCGTATCCGACTGTGAACGGACGAGATACTATTGCGCACGCGTGTTTATTCTCCGTTCACAATCGGATATGCCACCGCAAACTAAAGATGCAATCTGATTGGTCGCGCCTCGTACGATCGTACGAGGCGCTGGGACAACTCGATGTATAGCACTTTACCAGACTCTCTCCCTCCCCTTCCCCCTCCCCCTTTTCCCTGAGAGAGAGTCTGGCTGCGCGAGACTAGGGCTAGGGGGGTCCATATCACTGGGAGGGCCCAAACCTCTAGATATATAGGGCCCCTGGGGGACCCATATCGCTCTTACACCGACACCGCCCGTACCAATCATCGGCACCTAGTTTACGATGTATTTTATGAGATTATACAGACATCGCTGAAGCGTTTACGGACCTGAAACTTTCAATGGCCATTGCATATCAAGGAAAGTAAAAACAAAAAAGGATGATATTACTGGCAAGAAGGCGTGGCCAAGAAGCTCTATACCAAGTTCGATCAAAATCGGATGAAGTAGCTATCCGTCATGCACAACTTTACTTAAAGGATAGAAAAATGCCATGGGTTATATACATGGGATTGATTTAAGTCAAGGATCCCATGGGTTATACATGGGACTGAATTAAGTCATCTACTCCATGTGTTATACATGGGATTGTTTTAGCTAAGTCAACTTAGTTTGACTTAAATTGCAGATTTATTAGATGTATACCTTAACTATTATCAGGGAAGATTTTAAGTCAACATTCATAAACTCTAAAAAGTGTATAAAACTTCAAACTTGTAACTCTGACTTAAAATAATAAATATTAATGTTGCCAATAAGACGTCTTATGTAGACTTTATCTGGCCACAAGCTTATAATATGTAATAGTTATATCACGGGCGCGAGGGATCTATGCGATATATTGCACCGAAGCCCGAGGGCGCTTTGCGCCCGAGGACTGAGTGCAATATGTCGCCATAGATCCCGAGTGCACGTGATATAACTAATTTATATCCCGAGGAAGTGACAGTGGCCCCCGCAGTGTTTTATCTCACCGCTGATTGGTCAATGGCTCTTCTCCATGGAAACAGGCCGCTCCATAGAAACAACTTCAACTTTGATAGTGACAAGACAAAGAACCATCCAACTCGAAATCACTGACTGAGCGAGGTTAGCTGTTGACTGTGAGTAGCCTAGCTAGCTAGCTACGAGTGTTTTGAATAGCTATCTGTCTGTACAACTAGCCAATAATAGTCCAGCGTCAGTTCGGTCAACAATAGTGGCATCCTTTTAGTTTCTCGATCGAGAGAAGCGCCGTACACTGTACCAACTAGCTAGCTAATTCTTGCACGTGGCAAGTATCAATTGAATAATTGCTAAATTGTATCCTGTGTGATATCAATTAGTGCGCGTATGCTTCCTGTACCTGTGTAAACCAGTGTGGTCTGTTGGTGTGTATGCACACAGCCAGCTGGCTGCATTCTTGACTGGTTGGTCACCTATTCCCTCCCTACACCTATATTCCTAACTGTTACCTCATTATCAAGTATACAGTACTAGTAAACCCTAAAGGAATTAATATCGCACTGTACACCCTAAGGGGGTTAATATCGCACACTTAGCAGTGCGATATTAAGAATAATTGTTCTAGAAAAGTATGTAAAAGGGATATAAATTATAATATACTATAGGTCCACTTGCAATTGATCATAATAATAATTATTATAATTGCCACTGAAGTAGCTAGCTATATAATTAAGTTTTATGTGACACATGAAACTATAGTTAGTATCATTCATTAAATTTTACACTGCAAATTCTGGGGATATTTTCAGCTATACATATTAAACAGTAGATTCTATTTATATAATAATTACGTATATAATAGTTATTAAATAGTTCGTGGCAACGAGTAATTGCTATTAATTATAAAATGCGCAGTGGCAGCAGCCGGGTTTTGGCTATTGTATGCATGGTTAGCGGGGTTAATTCGGCCATAGATTATAGATTCGGTAGGGTAGCTAGGTAGGGTTGGGTTTCGGCTATGGTATGGTTAGTTCGGCAGGGTAGCTAGGTGGGGTTGGGTTTCGGCTATCGTATGGTTAGCAGGGTTAGTTCGGCAGGGTAGCTAGGTAGGGTTGGGTTTTGGGTATAGTATGGTTAGCAGGGTTAGTATCACTGCTGTTTGGTGCACGTACATGTATATTATAAGCGGCAGCAGTGGTGGTGTGTTTGGGTTCGGGAGCCGTGCTTTGAGATGAGTGGGTGGAGCTAATCAGCATGCACATACACTGTAATTGTCCGCACGCTCGTCTGCTGTGCAAAACTTATAAATGCTTGGCATTAACTCACGAAGGTGACGTTATCTTTGCCATTGAGAGCATTTTAAGTCAAAGTTCAAATTAAGACGTTTTGTACGGTTTTTAGTGTTTTTGAAGGTTGACTTAAAATCTTCCCTGATAATAGTTAAGGTACAATATCGGCAATTTAAGTCAAACTAAGTTGACTTAAAACAATCCCATCGACAATAAATAATACAGCTACCTAAAAAAAGCTGCCTAGAATAAGTTCAAGAATCGATCCTAGCTATAGTGCACATTTTTTTGATCCACCATTTCTTTGTTTCTGATAACGGATAGCTCCGTATGACCATTGAACTTCAATTAAGTGGGTGTGGCCCTAAAATTTATCATGCACTTTGCGTGCTATCATTAGTATTAGCCGCCCCAAACAAAAGTTACTTCCACCGCCTATGCTATATCGTATAAATTTTTGTAATGCCTCTTTATTTCCCAATAGTGGCCATACCCTATCGTGGTGGATTACTTGGAAGTGGATCAGGACCAATTCTCTATGCTTATCTAAGCTGTATTGGGAATGAGACTTTGCTGTCACAATGTAGAACTTCTCGATCTCTCAGCCTTGGAACTGCACATTATAGTGATGCTGGAGTTAGGTGTTTAAATGAAAGTAAGTCTATCCATTTCAGTCATACAATATGATGGGCTGAAATTGTTGGCTAAAAGAAAGGTGCATGCATGGTTTAAAGAGGCGCTCATATATTTTCTATATACTTGGATCTTGACTTTCCTGTGTGGTTGAAATAAGATAGTGGTTGCCTCTCATGCTGACCACTATGCTAAGGTTCCAATATTATATTATTATAATATTAATCTAATAATATTGGTCAAAATTCATAAAGTAATAAAATAGATCTACCCTAACCTACAATGATTTAATCAGTATGAGGTAGAGCATTGGTGCCATTGCAGCAATATAAAGTACCTTCGGCACAGTTAGAGTGGGTGGAAATCATCTAAGGTAGACAATGTCATAATAATATTGTTATAATCTTATGGCAATTCTTCAGGTCGCTCTAACTGCTCTGATGGTGATATACGTCTAGTGAATGGTACAACAATGTTTGAAGGTCGAGTGGAGCTCTGCTATCGTGGAATGTGGGGATTGGTTTGTGACAATGCCTGGGAGAGTAAGGATGCAGCTACTGTGTGTCGACTATTAGGATTTCAACAAGAATGTATGATCATCTCTACTAGAAAATAATATAATATTAAATTTTAGCAGAGATAGTGGGCATTTTGAGTTTTTTGGGGAGAGGTGAGAGAGGGGGATGACAGTCATATTATTACACCATAACAATATGTGACCGTCCATGAGAAAACGTGCTGGATATCAATCTGAGATATAAGCCAAAATAGTCGCCTATGTTGATAACTTTTACTTTTTGATATCGATTGATAGAGGAATCATTCCTCTATGTGAAATTCTGCTTTGTAGCTTAAGGTAAGGCGTGGCTAGTCTGATAGTGGTGTAATAGCGACAAATTGCATTTCAAACGGCTATTTTTGATACAACGCAGGGGATAATCAAACATTTGCTGCAGCATAGGATAGGTTAGCCTGCGGACATACTGAACACTGACTATGATCGCTGAACTAACTGGATGTTTCATGGCCGACTTGATTTTATGAAACGACTAGACATGTGAAACATGAATAATGTTGAACTACGTATTTATACCATAAATGGTAAGTATACAAACTTTGGTGTGCAATTGCACAACCAGGACTATACATTATCCAGTGTATACTCCCTGGTGCAACGCATGTAGCAGTGTTCATTTTTTGCAATACTTTAGCCATTCGGGTGACTCCATGACTACGCGAGCTAGGGACTTCAAATTCCTAGAGTAATAATAGTTCAAAGGTTGGTGGCCTTAACTCAAAACATTTTTTCAACGCATTATGCATGGTTTTCTCCTGGACAGGCACATAGCTATTATTATTATTATTACTGTGTACTACATATACATGTAGTAAATAAGGGAGAATATTGCAGTATAATGGTTAGAGCTGTTATTTGTGTTTTATCGTTCCAGTAGCTTCCAAATATTGAAAATGAAAGATGACTAAGGAAGAGCACAGTTCAGTTACAATAATATATACGTTTTTGCAGGTGCAGTGGCAGTTACTGGTTCTTATTTTGGCAGTGGAGAGGGACCATTTGTTTTGAGGAATACTTATTGCAACAAATTTACAAGACGTTTAGCTCACTGTGGTCGAACTGGTATTTATGATTACACCGCTGAATGCTCACCTGGAGATGATGCTGGAGTTATATGCAAGGGTATGAGATCAACACTTGATTACCAACAAAATATTTGGCTATAATAGAATTAAAGGGAAATGATTCCTCATTATGGAATTGATTGGCCGCCCCCTAGAAATTGGCTTTAATTAACAATATTAGTATGGGGTTACCCCTTGAGTTTATACTTTTATTCTTCTTTTTGCCCCCTCTTGAACTTTGCTACTAACAATATGTGACCATCATAGTTGCCAACAGTCTCGATTTGAGCGGGACAATCATGATTTTGAGGCTGTTTTCACTGTCCCGCCCGACAGACGTGACACTTTCATCAAAGGAATGTCCCGATGAAACCCAAAAGTACCACAATAACATTTGATGGACAAGATTATCATTACAAAGTTGCAGAATAACACTCAGTTTTGACATTTTCTAGCCTGTAAAAGTCCCAAAAAAGCCAAGATCTTTCATGATCTTCAGCTCAGTGCCACTTAGGCCATACCAATTTGTTTCTCGGACAGGTATGCCATCAAAAGAGACCCGGGTGGCAGGCAAAAAAAAAAAATCTATATTATCAATGCAAAGTTCAAACAAAACCACAATACAGTGACACAAAATTAATATAAAAGCCACATGTCTGTTGACAAAGTCCCAAAACTAATTAATTTTCCATACTTTAACGACGCTTAGCCACGCAGATAACACAGCCATTTCTCTAATCAAAGATACCTAGCTCGAGCTAGAATGAGAGATCAGCTGACAACAGCTTAGGCCGCATAATTTCGTAGGACAGCACTTGTGCGCATGCGCCATGTCGATATGCAGCGTTTATTATTGCCAATACTTGACCACACCCTTTTTTTTTTTTTTTTTTGGAATTCAGCAAAATGTGAACCGCCGGCCGGATCCGAGAAACATATATTCAAATTGGTATGGCCTTAGTCTATCAAGCTAGACCCCTTTTTCGCCCGACGACCTTTACCTACTCTCCACACGCGAAAACGGGTCTAGCAAAGGTCAGGTTTAATCAAATTTTGTCTGGCCAATCAGATTCAGCTTTTGAAATTCATGCAAGCAATTTATGCGTGGGTGTAGAGTAGCAATTGGCAAAAACAGGCACTAGACCAGGCCTACTATGCTTTTAGTGTTTTTAGAGCTTACTTTCAAACATAGTAACATCAGAATGGGCCATCTGCTGCTGTTCTCTTGCTTTTGAGCCAAGCGCGCACTCGTATGGCTTCACCGAATGAATTGCATTCCAACACTGACCTTTGCTAGACCTTTTTTGCGTGTGTGGAGAGTAGGTAAAGGTCGTCGGGAGAAAAAGGGGTCTAGCTTGATAGACTAAGTGCCACTTAACTGACAATTCAAATTTCGACTACACCCATAACTTTCGTTTTATTAGAGAATTTTGAGGTGGGCGTGGGCAGTGATGTGGGTGTGGTACATATATAGAGCAGCATGTCCCGGCAAGTAAACTCAGGAGGTTGGCAACTATGGACCATCCACGAGAAAACTATGCATAATGCACTGGATATCAAAGATACAGACCAAAATAGTCGCCTGTGGTGATAACTATCGATTTTCACTTTTAGGTATAGATCGATAAGGTGATGATTTCTCTGCCTGCTTTGTAGCTTCTAGAACGCTATAGTTACTGAGTTATGGCAAAGAAGTCAGGCGAGTAGCCGCTACATAGAGCAGTGGCATCAGAAGCGGTACGGTTGCTACAGCTCAGGCCATACCAACTTTTCTGATGGTTCACCTATAGATCACGCTATCTACAGTTGTACTAGCCTCGTTCCCAGGCCCTTTGAGGCCTCCATACGAGCATAGATATTTATGGTATGAGGCTATAGTTGTACGAGTACTAAAGTACCGTGACGACCATTACCAGTAATAGAGTATTCATCATGTAGTCTCTATGCATGTGCACCATGTTGGCTGTTACTCTTGTTCGAGCATTTTGGCAGCCAGCTAGCTCATTGACTTTGTAGGCTGAGTCACATATTTACCATACACGGTGAGTATACGGACTTCCGTGTGCAATGGACATACATATTGTAGCAATGTTCATTGCAATATTTTGCAAAATTTTAGTATGGGCGATCTGGGTATAGCTATTTTGCTCAATCTCCATGACTACACGGACTAGAGACTTCAAATTTGTTGGAGCAATAGTTCAAAGGTTGTAGTTGGTAACGGTGGCCTTAACTCAAAACTTTTTCAGTACATTATGCATGGTTTTCTCATGGTATGTTTGCACTGCACCCTCTTGAGAGCAAAATCCTGAAATAAACCCGTCCTGCTTTGGTGACATGAACATGTGATGTTTGTAATATATTATCATTGAATTTCTATAATGCTGTGCATTGCTTTTAATTAGGTAGTATAATAATTATTATATTTATTAGCTTGCAGCCATGGTGAAGTGCATTCGATAGCATACAAACCTATTGAAGTGTGTATCAATGGCACTTGGGCAGGAATATGCAGCAATGCTATCAATGCCTCTGCTGTAGCCAAGGTATTATGCAAGCAGCTAACTGGAGCTGAAAAATCATGTAAGTTAATTGTTTACACCTGAAATTTGATGCAGAAGCTCAGTCTAAACCCATTGCCTGCATGTATGATTCCCCTAATTAACCCTCGGCGCATGCGCGAGGGTTACGGTAGTCGTTCTGTGTGTGTGTGTGTGTCTGTCTGTCTGTTACCACGCTAACTGCTACATACCTTGTTTGCGAGTCCAAATTGCGATATTATAAGGTTCCTTATGGCATTCCAAACTTATGATTTGTGTGGATTTCGTAGAGAATGCTTTGTTCGCTAGTTTTGGAGTCATTTGCTGATTCTAAGCTTCTTGACTTCTCTGATCTCGGCCAGCTAACTTTTCGTATAAATAGAACGCTGGGTGTGTCGCGCTATATACGGCATAGGCCTAATAGTTATATACGCATGTGCGAGGGTTACGAAGGTGGGGTCATAATTATGGATCATGATGTATTAAGTTGGCAAAAAACAGATACCGGTAGCGTTGAGCTTGGTTGGCTGAGTGGACTAGGGCTGGTGCTGGAGGAAAGGTGGTCATGGGTTCGAATCCCGCTTGATCTTTGAATTCTTTTTTTTTTTTTTCTTCCACTTTTGAAAATTTTCTAAGCTTTCTTGGTGGGCTATTTTGCCGGTACTCAAAGCGCTAAATTTTAGACACAGCCTAATTATTATACAATCATCTTTATAGCTACCTGTGTAGTATATCATTACTATAAATCTGACAGCGCCGAGGGTTTAGCACCAGTGGTGTTCATTATTTCTTGAGGGCAAATCTGCTTAATTGGGATATTAAGTGTTATGAACTAGTCTGATACCCAGGCTCCATTCTGTATAATTTCAGTATCACTAGCTAATTAGCTTTCTTAAGGGTGTCATAGATATCCAGGATCCACTTAAATTTTGATGGTCATAATTTCATTTATGTAGTTCACACTGAGAGTTGCTCAACTCCACTGATATATATTGATATGAAGGCTGTAGCTTTTCTCCACAACGTGTCTTGTGACAATCAATCAAGAAGCGTGGTAAATGATTGCTCCTTCAACGTTTTTAGCCGATCAGCTTCAGAGCAGTGTTCAGTTTTGGATGTTGTGTGCTTTCCTCACTCCAATTGTACAGAAGGTGCTACTCGTCTTGCTGATGGCGAGAATTCACTTGACGGAAGAGTTGAAGTGTGTGTCAATGGATTTTGGGGAACACTTCCTGCACCAGAAACTCAATATGGTAGTGGATATCGTTCAACAGAATTAGAAGAGGCAGAAAGAATATGCAGGCAATTTGGATTTCCATGGGAATGTGAGTTACGTGTGTATAATGAATCACTAAAGTGCAAAACTCTCAGTGTAGAGTGTATGCATGTGTTCAATGTTATTGTTGCCATGGCAGATCTCGTATCATAAAATAACGAGTTAATGAAGTTACTGCTGGAACATTGAAAGTTGCCTAATCCAGGGTGGTGATTTAATAATGCAAATAAAATTGGCATTGTGTAGGCCTAAATGTATATTTTTGAATACATGTCGAGTTCTCTTAATCACTACCATAGCTCCATACTTAGGACACTGCTTGACTGGAAGCATAATTACTTAATGCTTAATTTCAACAGATACTTACACAAAAACAAATTATGACAGTGCGTATGGTAGCTACAAAATTACAAAACTCACAGAAATTGTTCAATCGAGTAGCAGACAAAAGGAGTAAAGCAATCATTTTCGCGCATAATAATACCAAAATAATATTATATAACTAGCAGCCAAGTGAAATCAGTTAGCTATATATATAAAGCTCGAGTGCCAGACAGTAGCATTAGCTATAGCGTGCGCATAGCGTAGCACAGAGCGCAGACAAACTCCCCCCCCCCCCCCCCCAATATACATTTAATATGCACATACTGTATGCATACCTGGTCATATGTACCGTATATAGCCATGCAGTAGCATGATAAATAGAAGTTATGAATGTGAAACCCTCGGAAGCTTACCATCGGTAGCCATTCCAACCAAAATTAAAAACATACAAATATAATACCTATTGTGCTCAGGTTGTTTCTTCAGCTCAAAAGATACATAATATTGGTGCAAATTTGCCAAGTTATGATTAAATGAAAACTTGACCACATCCCCAGTAGCTGCATAGTTCTAATGGTTCATATGGTAAAAGGTTGTCAAAGCCACATCTGATTTAATGCCAGTGCCTCAATCACAGAGATGGAGTCTGAGACCAACTCTTGACCTCGACAATGACAAGTTTCATCACAGAAGACAAACTCTACAGCGCCCTATAGCTTCCGAATATCAGGTTGGTCATGGCATGGCACACAGCGTGTGTGCAATATATAGCACAAGGCTAGCCTTATTAATTTTATCCACGGGATTACATCAGCCAAGAGAACGCGTGAAGTTTGGCCAGCAGTATTTGTCAGAGAAAGTAGCACTCAGCTTATATAATGTATTTGCTGGATAGATACGTCAGATACTCTACATATTATATATCAATTTTTCAAGTCTTAGAAAGGCTCCACGTAGGCCCTGAATTTTCATACAATTACCACATAAATTATGTCATCATTACCTAATAACCGCAGAAAAATAAATTGCTACTGGGCATATAATGAAAAACCTAGACTACATCCCTCATCTCTCATGAAAAGTATTACACCGAGGTACTATACATCGCCATAATAATTCAAACTAGGACACATCCACAAACTGCGCATGCTCCGTATACGCGTATATTGGGGCGTGCGGCTTGAGCCGGTTAACCCGGACCTAAATTTCACCTGCCATGTTCTAGACTGAATAGGGAAATCCCCAGAGTACGAGCTCGCCAAATAAAGTGAACCAAGAGAATTGCCATGTATCATCAACAGTCCATGATCTCTTCTACGCTAGGTTTGAATTTTGGATCCCAACAACCTTTCAATGGAGCTAAACATTTTGAAACAGCCTTCATAGCAACATCATAAGTTTCATCATAGGTTTCATCATAATTTCATCATAGGTTCTTTTTGTTTTTGATTGGGACTCGGGATATAATAAGTCCATGGTATTTAGCTTTTCCACATTCTCCATAGAGAAATGACACCAAGACTACAGCAAAAAAATTTAAGTGGTATTTTCTTTTGTCAATACAGTGGAGTAGGAAACAATCGCATATTGCAGGGGCCACCAGTACAAATTGTGGGTGCAGCTTTGATTACTGAATTTTGTGGCCATAATTATTCTTTTGTGGAGGTCGCATTTTAGTAATTTAAACCAGACTAATTTGGAAGAATACATACACAAGTGTTATATATTAAGTCTGATTATTGGGGGGGAGGGGGGAGGTGGGTCAATGGCCCCTCTGGCCTCTCCCCCCCCCCCCCCCCCTCCCGTTCCTACTCCACTGCATTAACTTCACTTCAGAATGACCTATGAAGGTGAAACTTGCACCAAACCTCTAATAAAGGATTTTTAAGTAGTGAATAATTAGTAATGTCACATATATAAACTGTATGGCTTCATAGGTTATCTACCCTTTCATACAACATATGTACATTCAACTCTTGGCATAAATAGCATTCATAGAGCTATTTTAACAACCACAACTAGCCATAGTTATATGTGCATGGATGGACCACTGCAGGGCTTGGTTTTCAGTGGAAAGTCCCCAAGTACGGAAATTACAGTTGCATGCCGCATGAATGAATAATATTATTAAGATTCATTTCTTGCATTCTGTTGAATATTACTATTATATTGTAGTACCCTTACTGAGTGGTAACATGATGCTGATTAATATGTGGAACCAGGGAGATGCATGGTATGTGGTGCGTGTTTATTAGAATAAGATTTGTATGCATAATAATGTAGCTAAAATACAAGTATACCAAAGGTGGATGAATTATTAGATATAGCCTAGGCTCTAGCTAGCTAAATCTTCTTTTGAACATGCTCAAATAGTGATTCAAATACACCTACTCTTATTCTTATTCTTAAGGGATCTTCAGATTGTTTACGGCTGAATTGGGTAATGGTTGGCTGTGATAAATACCCACTAACTATGGCGATCAAAACTTGCCCTACGATTCCACCACCACACTCTTCTATTATGTTTCTGGATTTATTAATTGCAGTAGTACTGCTGTGAGTGGATTGACTTACCATATAGCGGGAAATTTTCTATGGAGAAAACTTTCGTGGATCGGTAGGAAAGGAGCATTTCGCGGAGAAAACTTTCACGGAATGTTAAAATTGGTTGCATAATGGGTGTGGCATGCCTAAAATTTCGTGGAGAAAACTTTCGCGGGTGGTTAAAAAATCGCGAAATTGTTTCTCCCTCGAAAGTTTCCCGCTATACGGTAATTTGCTCTCTTAAGATAACACCTGCCTGTGATACGGGTAAATACGTGTTGGTTATAGCTAATTTTGCTATTCTTTAGCTCATATAGTGATACATACATGCATTTTGGACAAGAATAATCAAATCAGCACCTTTGATTTGCCCAGAATTAGCCAAATGAGCCCAGCGTACCTTACACTCTCGCGGAAATTCAGATGGTCGTATGGATGGGTGCCGCAAACACAAAAAATTTCTTGAATGTTATTCCCATACGTTTTGTATGGCATTTCGCAGAATGAAATTTTGCCATAACGATTGCCTATCATCACGCTTTTAATGCAAGGTCTTGGAGGAACTAATGCTTCATGATTCAATCTGAGATTCTCTAGTATCCTTATTTAGAGGTTGGAAATCACTACCATCAGCAAATGACACCAAAACTGAAGAAAGGAAGGTTTTCAGCAGATTCCACATAATATGTATACATTCCTATTACGTCTCCCAATTTGAAAATGAACATTATGCAAATTAAGATCAATCAAAATCCTTCCACTGCCTGAATTTAACAAGTACTATTTGAATATTGCAGAGATCATATTGAGTTTTCATGCAATCGTTGAACTGGATGGTAAAGCATCATATTCGACTATTGGCATAGTATTATTAGCACCATAGCTATATTCTTGGTGCTCATAATAATCTTATGCAAATTATAATTGTTAACAATTTTGTAAATTAATTGCAGGGGCTATACCGTTGACAATTTCAGGCAATTACCCTCATATTATGCTATACCATGGTGAAAACCATCAGTATAGACCTAGTTGTTCCCGAGGGAATGCATTTGGTGTCTTATGCCAGGGAGACACATCCAAGCCAAAAGAATGTAAGCACCTTGATGTTCGTCTCGTCAATGGAAGCAGGAAGACAGAAGGAAGACTCGAATTCTGTGCCTATGGTTACTGGTCTAACCTTTGCAAAGACAAGTCACTACCTAGTTTTTCATTTAAGATCGGTAATGCCTGGCCTTCGAAAGCTCCAGAATTAATTTGTCGTAAACTTGGATTTCCAACTGAAGGTAGCTTGTTTCCACAATTCTAATTAACTTTTATTACACAATAACCACTAAATTCCTGCAGTGATGCTGTACATATCTAACGGAGCTCCATTTGGATCAAGCCCTTTGTTGCTTCCTAGTGTTGGTATTCATTGCCATGACTTTGCTTATGGTTCTATATATGACTTCGATAGGATCCAGGATATAAGTGACTGCCAGATTATTAACCAGTCCAGTTTTTGTCCTGTTAGAGACAGACTTGGAATCTCATGTGGAGGTACTGACACACACTATCTTGTTCGTCATACCATAATATTATTATGCATGGGTCTAAGAATATCATAGTTGAGACTTAGTAGGGTATAATGCACCTTAGACAATTATAGCTCTGTAGAGCACATACTCCACATACTGTATCTGTATCCTGCAGTGTATCTGTTTGCGCACGGAGGGGAGGCATGAGCCGACAATTCATGAGGGTAGGGTTGATAGGTATGGCCAATAAAAATACAGTGTTTTGACACTCGTGGGCCTTACCAAATGGTTAGAAGTATGATGAAGGAATGCATTTGTTGTGCTTACAAGTGGCACTCACTCAGATGCTCAAGATCTGGAAATTTTTATGGTAACGACACACACAACTGATTGCTTTACCCCTTGTTCCCTTTGTGTCATGCAGAAAGAGAGCAGTACAAAATATCGATTGAAGTTTATCCTGCTCAGGAAAGCTACGATATTGGAACCCAAATAACTCTCAGATGTATTCTACCACCCTCACTTCAGAGTTCTCCTTTCATAACAATTGACTGGAAGACGACTGTTCCTAATGTGCTACCTTATGTTGGGCCTGACAGATCTAACATATCGTTTGTAGTACCTGCCCATCATCCAATGTCGGCTAATTATTACTGCTCTATACAAGGAATGGATTATCCTCCGACTGAAGTAGCTAGACAAAGAATTACCATCAAGATTAAAGGTAGCTACAATAAGAGCAATAGCTAAGTGGAAATTTTCACTAGGAGAACATTTTTGCCAATTTCTCTTCCTACTGTCACCAGTGAAACTAGAGCTCTGTAGAGCACATACCCCGCGAACACATTGCGCAATCTTTAGATGAACTATGTGTGCATGGTTAAAAATTTTTATGAAGTAGTGGAAATTCTTGCCAAGTGATCTGTGATCAGCCAAAATATCACTGATTCTCTAGCTCTCTGCACCAGGTCTAGACTAGGACAATATGAACTGCTACTACCTACATTAATTAATAGTTATCTTACGCTCAGATTCAGTTCCATAGGGCTTCACATTTCAAGTCTGCAGAAACCGTATGTCATGAGTATTATAATAATAATTACTAGTAGTACACTGCATGCAGGGGCTTTCTCACTCAGCTCAGGGAGGCAGTGCATGTGCACATGCAATGGCAACCATGTGCTTAGGGTGAATTTCCTGCTGTTCAGTGCCATAATGCGAGGTAAACAAATCTTGTGATACATGGGTGCAACATATGTGCTTACTAAACGGCACTTGTAGAAGATCTAATGCTAGGAATCAGTTCATACTGTAGACAAGGTAGTTTACTGTCTATGACTATATATTAGTAAAAGTGTCAGCAAACACAATTCAACAATGGGCGACCATTTTTTGTAGGTTGCACATTAGAGCCATCGAGGGAGTGCAGTTTGCCAAAACTGGCAGTGCGTTGGTGGTATTAGGTTTTCAGTGAATAGAAATCCATGTTTGACGTGTTTCAGAAGCAGCAAGAGGAGATCGGGAAGATGGGCAAAGATATTAAGCCGACGCGAACTTTTGAGCAATATAATATATATATATATATAGGTAAAATCCGGCAAATCTGCCGACTTGTAGCCACTCTGTGTTCTCTTGAAGATAGAAATCCATATTAATGAGATTCGGCGATGGAAAGCAACTCAATATGGCGAGCAAGAACGACATTTTACAAGAACATGAGGAATATGGGTGAAGCCATACTTTTCCGAGTAGAGACATTTCTTTGAATTATTTAATTAGAACATTTTGACAATCTTTATAAGTTCATTCATTGTGCACATGAGCAGAAAGCACTAACTAGCTTTGTCCCTAGTCTCACTAGCCACACCCGGATTGAGGGGGGTATTGCACGCAACACTACCTCATCCCCAGGCTCTTCTCGTTCTCAAAGGGCCTGGTGATGAGGCTAAGAAAGCTTATGGATTATGCATTGAGTGGACATTGTCAATAGGCGTGGTTATGATGGCTAACATAAAGGCACTATTTGTGACAATTTGAAACACACTGAAGCCAGTTTGTCCCCAAATTTGACTGATTCATTATGCTTACGAGTCGCTCAGATGCCTAGGTCTCGAGATATGGTGATTTTTGTGTTTACGACAAGAATTAGAGCTCTGCAGAGCACATACCATGCACATTTACCCTACTGCAGAGCTATTTTAAGACTTAACAATCCTTTCCAACACTGTGCTTGAGCATGTCCAGTCATATCAGCTTATGCTTGTAGAGTGGATGTGGTCGATAAACCACAGTCATGCTGAACAGAAAATGCACAATTTGTAGCACTAGTAAACCTTTTTGAGCAATTCTAAACGCGTATAAACCAGTTTTTCACCGATATCTACTAGCTAATTGGTTGTGCTTACAGTACGTACAGATGCCTAAAACTCGAGATCTGGCGATTTTCGTGCCAATGCACCGACGACGACAGACGAATGCTTTATCCCTTGTGCATGCACACAGGGTAACAATGACGATAATACCACCGAATACTTGCACTAATTTTTGTCCTCTACTTTATATATATCATTGCAGATAGGATATTATGGTGACTTCTGGTAAAATTGATTTCCAACAAAAATTTTCACATTATTATTCTACAATGTAACACGTATGATAGATTAGCAAAAAATATATACCGTGTTTATGCAAATAAAACGCAAGATCTAATTAGTGCAAGAAAATTCGCATTCTAGGACTTCTCTAGTGCATCTTAATGTAGTGCGTGACGACCTTTACCAGAAAATCGCGCTAAAATTAAAATCGTAATTATTTTTTTAGCTTGCGTTCTATTAGCATGAACACGGTATTTCTCCAATTGTGCTAAGCATGTAGCTATGACCGCTTGTAGCTTTACTTCAAAGAAGCAACATTGATGAACATATCAAAGTTGAGGAACAAGGCAGTGTGCGCCTCCAGGTTGAGACACCAAATATCACCAATATCACTAGATTGCTCTCTGAATTGACGTGGTATCATAATGGAACAGTCATGCTACCTGACCCAGATGAAAATGAGAGGATCACATTCAGTGATGATAAGAAAATACTCACAATTTCTAATTTTTCATCTACCGATGCTGGAGTATACAAAGTTCAATTCAACAAAATTGATGAGCAGCCTTACAATCAAACTTGCAATGATGAAGTTATTTCTCTCCTGAGAGGCTACCCAATTCTCACACCTGCTGTATTCTGTGTCAATGTTAATCCATGTACCAGTGAAGATCACACTACTCTACAAGTTCAAAGGATTAGTGTACGTCGACTAAACTTTAATTTGAGAGATGGGTTGACATTGGTGGCAGATGGACTAGCCAATAGCGCTGAAGAACTTAAGCACTTATATCTCAAATGGTACAGAAATGGAGAATACATTTTCTATACTTATTTTTATTATTATCGGTTAATTCTACGGCAATGGCAATATCCAATAATCAGTCAAGAGCTGCAAGCTATTAGTTCAGAATTAGGTTATGAATACACTGGGAGATACGAAGTGGCATTGACCATTAAACCTTATGTTTATGATCCTGACTCAAATTGCCATTCCTATTATGGCCAAATACTTGCACCTTATGCATCCAGATATCGTTATAAGCCTGAAGTGCCGCTTTCATGGGGGTATATTGATGTCAGCTATCACAAAGGTAAATAATAATATTATTATACATGGAAGGAATTAATTTTATTTTGACATCGCATAGATGTGGACTTATACTTTAATACTGATGAGAATACGACCACTACTACTCGAGATGAAGGTGCTACTCTTGCCTGCCAAGCTAGCGTTGGATTTCCTTCATTCTCCAACCTCTCTCTCATCAAGAATCAACGGACAGTGGCTGCCTCATCGAATGGAATGCTACAGATAAATACAAAGAGTGTCAATGCAAATCCTTTTGGATTGTATATCTGTCAGTTAAATGCCTCTGGGGAGATATTTGAGGAGTCGACATTTGTGAAAGAACAAGGTTTGCACCATTCATGCTTGCTCACTTGTGATTGTATGTATGTGCATTATTTAGCTATCATTAAATTTAATTTGCAGTGAGCTTTATGATGGCGATTGAGTTTGATAGCCAATTTGAAACAATTTGTGATAATTCAACCGTAAGTTCACTTTAGTTATTTGCATCCTAAAATTACAGCGTGAATTCTTAAATTGTAATTGTACAGGAATTTATAGAACAAGCATTATTCTTGAAAATCAGCAAGGAATGTCGCTGCAACTTCAGCAGAGATGACTTCATTGATTCAAGCACTGACTGCGAAGACATTGGCAAACTTACATACACATCAACCATAGAATATTCAAACAATGAAGGTTCTGAGACTGCTTCTGTCATCACTGACAGACTCATCCATCAAGCTCCCTTCTCTTTGGTGGTGGATGGAATACTAGTTGGAGTTGTAGCAGTGGATTGTACCAGTTGTAAAAGTTCCCTACAGTCTGACGCTACTAAATTAAACAACTCTTTCTCCCCAGCTGCTGCCACTAATAACTCTTTCTCCCCAGCTGCTGTGAGTGGCTTGTTCATTGGTGGTTTTGCCACTGGTGCATTCATCATTCTCATCACCGTTTTCATCGTGATAATTATTGTGTGAGTAACTGTATTATTATTAATCGTGACATTAGCTAAACTTACTGTCACAATATTTATTATAGAATCTGCACTAATAAGCATCGTCATCCAAATGCTAAGGAAAGTATACCAGGCGAAAGTGAGAAGACTCCTAATGAGTACGCTCTTGTAGCCCAGTGTTCCAAGGTTGACTGAGAAAGATAAACAACTAAAGAATGTAGCTAATCCTTCCAAGCTAAATTAATTTTGATCACTCTTAATAGCAATAGCTATATACCTAGCTGCATGCATGAGGATAATACTATGCATAATATGGTGTACATTACTTTATACCATTGCTCCTCTCTATTATGTGTACATGTGATCGAAAATCATTGCATGACTGATAGATCTAGAAGTTTGCAACACTCTACCATTCCCTCCAATTTGTGATGCTAAAAATAATCCATCAAGCTCCCTTCTCTTTGGTAGTGGAAGGAATGCTAATTGGAGTTGTAGAAGTTCCCTACAGTCTGATACCACTAATAGCTCTTTCTCCCCAGCTGCTGTGAGTGGCTTGTTCATTGGTGGTTTGCCGCTGGAGCACTCATCATTCTCATCACCATTTTCATCGCGATAATGAGTGTGTGAGTAACTGTAATTATTAATTGTGACATTAGCTAAACTTGCTGTCACTATAGAATCGCACTAGTAAGCATCGTCATCCAAGTGCCAAGAAAAGTATGCCAGATGAAAGTGAGAAGAATCCTAATGAGTACGCTCTTGTAGCCCAGTGTTCCAAGGTTGACTGAAAAAGATAAACAACTAAAAGGATGTAGCTAATCCTCTACTAAGAATAGCGGATCGATAATAGTAAGCTATGCATAAGGTATACAATATCATAATCCTTATTAACCCTCGCCGCAAAGCGTAGGCGGAGGGTTAATTACTGCAATCGTTTGGCGATTTTTGTCCGTTAGTCCGTCCGTATGGTAAGGGTCGTCTGAGAGAAAGTACGCATCTGATGATTACCGGGCATCAAGGAAGAGTGGTCACGTTAAATCCCAGGCCCGTACGCAGGGGGGGGGGGGGGGGGGGGTTCGGGGGGTTCGTTCGAACCCCCCTTTTTTGGCCACTTAGCATAGTACGTACAATCTAGGTTTTTAATAACTTACATGCTTCTTTACACAAATATAGCGTTGTTTTCCAAATAACGCACACCGGATGTACAATAGCTATGCTAGACTACATGATCTATGGCAGTATGTAGAGTGCAGAGCTAGCTACTAGTTAGTATGAGCAGTGTATAGTGCAGCACAGGGTATTTAGCTATTCATCATAAAGGTGAACTGAGGTGGCAGAGAGTGACAATGACTATCAGAATGTCTCAGAATCGCCCCCAAGGAATCTAAATGTCCAAAAATTTCTGGGGGAGCATGCCCCCAGACCCCCCTAGGTGGGGTATGGGTTAATGCCCACAGCATAAATGCCGACATAGTATGAGACACACCTCCTATGGAACCCCCCTTTGAGAAAGGCTGCGTACGGGCCTGAGTCCTGCCCAGTGGTATAGTAGTGTGCAGCTGTGGTTGCCATTCTGTGCCTTGCTGGTCAGTTAAGTTGTCAATGCAGTGACAGTGTAAACAGGCAGTGGCTCTCAACTGCATAATTCAGTTTAACCAGTCACCCACTTTACACCAGTATAGTTTATCACGTACCTGGGTGTACGTATCTGTGAAATAATAATAGTGTAATGAGCTAATACAGTAATACAGTATAATAACACACTGGCGTAAGAAGCAGGGGGGCTGGCCCCCCCATCTTGTCAGCTAAGTGGGCCTAAACCTAGGAAGATATTTATTCTACTAGGCCTTGACATCTTCAGATTTGTGATGTAAAGTCTACTTTACAGCCAAATTAGCATGATGGGCATGGTTTGAAGGTGTATCATGTGATCCAAAAACATTTTTGCGCACTTTGCACGCAATTTTATTTACAGCCCCCCTGTTCAAAACATCTTCTTACGCCACTGTAACATGCTATTCAATGTTATAGGCGATGACAAGCAGTTTTCTGACGATCCTGCCAATGATTTGTTTAGCAAACAGTTGGCTACGTTAAAGTAAACAGCTTTACATTTACATAATTACCGTAGAATCCCGCGATCACGCCCCCCCCCCCCCCTTTGTGCCCCTCTATTCTAGTATCTTTGGTGCATGCTAGGATTGGGCAAAAGTGGGGAGGGGCTTATACGCGGCCCGGGAGCCTAACATTTCCATGTGACGACCATTACCGACCGCCGAATGTCACGGTATTTTAATAAGCGCTCTGGGAATAATTCCAATCTCGCTTGGCGCGGGCAAGTGGAAACGGAGGAAACAGAAAGCGGAAACGGAAAGCTGAAACTGAAAACTGAAGCGGAAACGGGAAAGCTGAAATTGGGAAATGGTCGTCAATATTCGTTGCTCTAATAGCACCTTTTGCGCATGCGCTATCTGTTTGGGGCTAAGAAATGGCATTGCCAGTGTCTTTCAGCTTAGCCTGACAGCTGGATACAAGATTCCTGGCTCGACCTTATGGAGCGCCATAGTGGACAAAATTCATGTCTGTACAATCGCATCGATGTTTCCATACATGATATCGACGTCTCGATCACTGATGTTCATGTATCGATCATCAATGTCAATGTTCGATCATGTATCGATCATCGATATCGATGTTTCGATCACTGATGTTCATGTATCGATCATCGATGTCGACGTTTCGATCACTGATATTCATGTATCGATCATCGATGTCAACGTTTCGATCACTGATGTTCATGTATCGATCATCGATGTCGACGTTTCGATCACTGATGTTCATGTATCGATCATCTATGTCGACGTTTTGATCTTGGATAGCTAGCTATGTTTCGATCTCCTCTATTGACGTGGATGTTGGCTGCTGTATATTATATTGATATACATTATCACTATCGTCTATGTTTCCATCTTCGGAGGTCTGGGGACAGAATGCGCGCGCATGACATGACACATCCTAGTCTCGCGCGCCACACCCCCCAATCCCTTGCTCCTGCATGCACGGTACGCGGTACGCGATTAGTCGCACCAGCCCCTCCTACGAAGTTGGAAACATAGACACTAGTGATAGCGATAGCAAACGTATATCGCAGCAGCCAACATCCACATCAATAGAAGAGATCGAATCATAGCTATCCAAGATCGAAACGTCGACATCAATGATCGATACATGAACATCAGTGATCGAAACGTCGACATCGATGATTGATACATGAACATCGGTGATCGAGACGTCGATGTCATGTATGAAAACATCGATGCGATTGTACAATCATGAATTTTGTCCACTATGGCGCTCCATACGACCTAAGCTTGAGGATTAATTAGGTTATGCTAATAGTTACGAGAGGTAGAGATCTAGTTCACTGTTGGCTGCTAGCAACAGCACACCAACTCCTAGTATGAGTGAATAGTTACTACAAAGGCTCTAGTATCACACCCGGACTCTGGGCCAGAATACAAGATGCTGAATGCTAGACCAGGCAGTAGAATTTTGAGTTGGTGAAGGAAATCCAGAGTGACAAACTAAATTAATACCAGTACTCAGTGGCAAGGTCAAAAGTGGTTCAAAATCTGCTATTTTAGTATTACTGTGCTAAGCAGTAAAAATCTACCAAGTAAAGAATCACACTGTAGCCAATAGCTACCAATCTAACTACTTCAGGCTTGGTACAGTAACTATTGATAAGCCTGCAGAGGGCTCACTGAAAAGTCTATACTCTAGAATCACAACTGGACATCATGTGGAGCACTTACTAGACTCAGTGACCCTGATCATCAATATAGAAGTCCAGTAGTAACATATCTTCGTCGCCAGGCCCCTAGGGATGAGGCTATAGCTGGTAGTAACATACTTTTTCCTCAATTGCATGGTGCTATAATAACTATTATCATGGCCCTCAGACAACGCTGATCACCAACAATCAGGGGAGTAGCAACCAAAAATTCATTGGTCAGGCCACGGGAGCAACAGATCGATGCACAACGCGGCATGTGCATGTGTAGCTAGTATGTATTTCATTGAAATAATATTGTTGACATTGATCATCTCAATTCACTTAATCTATCTTTTAACTATTTGCATGTAGCAACACTACAATTATTATTAGTATGTCAGAAGTTACTGCATGCAGTTTGATACTTACAAATGTCTGGTCTGCCTTAGTAATTAAGTTAAAAACTTCTTTTGTTTTATAGCTATATAGCTATAAGCAAAAAGGTGTGGCAAAAACGGTGCCAGTCTGTTGATTCATGGTAGTGGAGAAACCTCTACTAACCTGGAGTGTTGGAATGAATGTTTCATCACTGTTTTATCGTGCAAATGAGGAGAGTCAGATAATCATCAGAGACAGAAACTAGTGGCCACGTGCGCTCTCTCAATGCCTAAACGCGTCTGCGCGTGCGCGTGCGCGTGCACTCCACTTGGACACACCCACTTCGGACGGAAATATTGGTCAGGCCATGGCCTGACTGGCCTGAGCGGTTGCTACGCCCCTGACAATACATTATTAAATGGCACTTAGATGTTTTACAAGGTCTTCACACTAACTGCAGAGAACGATTAATACATCAACCTTCATTATGCATAGCCAGATATCGAAGATACTAGCTCAATGCATGCTCAATACCGTTTATATTTCTGACGACCACTACCATTTTCAGCTTTTCCGTTTCCGCTTTCCGCTTCAGTTTTCCGTTTCAGCTTTCCGTTTCCGTTTTCCGTTTCCTCCGTTTCCACTTGCCCGCTTGGCGCTTACATTTAAAACTCACTTCGATGGCGAATGGCGCTTAGTAATAACAGTGGCGTATGGTACAAGGTACCAAACTGTAATTACTAAGCGCCACCTAAAAATAATTCCATTGCCGTTTGGCGCTATATTTAGAAGGAAAAAAAATTCCATATATGGCCAGACGGCGCTTATATTACAGTGGCCTAACTAGTAGCTAGTGCTATTAGTCTAGCTGTGACAGAAATTTGTTTGATCACTGAGCAGACTGTAGCCATAG
The DNA here is from genome assembly GCA_963930775.1 of Cliona cf. orientalis. Taxonomy (NCBI): domain Eukaryota; kingdom Metazoa; phylum Porifera; class Demospongiae; order Clionaida; family Clionaidae; genus Cliona; species Cliona cf. orientalis. The sequence goes on from OZ005690.1 coordinate 4,966,319, forward strand.
CGGATATGACTAATAGTTCAAGGTTGAGACTGTGGGGGCGACCTATGATTAAATCATGTTGCCCTGGGCATACTGTTGACAACTTAAAAATCGATTTTTGTCTTGGGTTCACTAGAAGGCTTGGCAAACATAAACTACCCTCTCCATGACGGACATCAGCTCCAAGGGTTAACAGCTACCTTCAAGTTGATAATCATATGGCTATTCTAGAGCTTAATAAGTTCATCTATCTTCTCTTGCTATCAATCATCACATGCTGTGGTGAGTTTCTTACATGCCAGTGGAATGGATGCATACACAGCTACAGCTAGTTGGTAACTACTATGTATCCTGATGCCAAGGCTGATGTATAAGCTTAGTTTGATGTGAACAACTCTTATATGTACTTGATTATACTAGACTAGACTAGACTAGACTAGGAAGTAATCTGGGCTTGCACTTTATATGCATCATCGGATAGCTATGTAGCTAGTTACAAAAATTTGGCAAGGTCTTGCCGCAGTGGCTGTCACGGTTGTGACTTATATATTATACATTCACATACTAAGCCAGGCCCAGCGCAACCAGTACCGTGATGGCTGGTACAGTTATGGCCGTACCACCTTTTTGTGCCAATCATACAAGGAGCTAGCTACCTTATTCAACCGACAACTTGAACTCAGTCCATGCACTGCTTGCTAGTAATGGTTTTTCTATTAAACGCACACCTTTGGCCTGTTGGCTCCACCTCCAAGGGGTGGTCACTATACTATACGTACTGTACTGACAACCGTGACGGGATCAAAATTTGATCGGACCTATTTTGGGCCTTGATTGCTTGTTATTCACTAAAAATATAGCTACTTTATGGCTTGACCGATGCCAGAAAATGCCGTTGATTTCTTGATCAATATATACTGAGGTGAATGCCCACTTTTTATAGTATACGGGGGTATGTGAGCAGAATCAAAATGCCTAGGCGCGGGTGTCAGCATAGTAGTTATAGCTATATTAGTGACCACCCCTAGCTTGATCCCCATTTGGTAAGGTATGGTCACTGCGTTAAGCCTCAGTAGAGCTGGTGCAGGTACAATTAAATTTCATCTTAGGAGCAGTCTGAATTTTGGAAGTGCTAAATCGCCGGTAGCTGCTGTGATAACTTAAGGTCACCTACAGGTGGAAGCACCATGCTCCCCACCCCCCCCCCCCCCCGCATATGGCCACACCCACATTGAATTTGGTTGCTCCGGGCCTGTAAGTTCTACAGACATAAATCTGATTGATTTATAATAATTATTACAGATGTGCAGGGTATCACTATCGGTGATGCTCGGCTCAGTGCTCTTGCAATTGATAGTGATGACATCATTTTGCGTGGTGATCAGGGAGTAGGGGCCGTGGAAGTGTTCGTGGATCAGTACAATGCCTGGCTTCCAGTATGCTACACCACTTCTTGGGGCAACAGTGCCGAATCCAAAGTCATCTGTAGGCAACTGGGATTTAATACAACACATGATCCAGGTATCACGGTCTTGCTTGTAGTGTAGTAGCTATTCCAAATCCTCAAATTTTTTTGCTTGATTGTGCAAACTAGTGTTAATCCTGATTCTTATGGTTGAGGTGTCAATAAGCTTCCTCCCAATGAAGCCTATTCAGTATTATATTATTTTGTTGCAAGTAGCTGTATACGCCTTGCATGAATTACTTCGTACATACAGCTACTAATTTCTTACTGCTTGGAACCAATGATTATAAGGTGCCCTCCTATAGCCACAGATAGAGCTCTGCAGCTGTCCAACAATCTTTCATTGGATTTCAATCTTGAGTGTTCTGGATCTGAGTCTGAGCTGGCAGAGTGTTCGTACCAGTTTCTCTATGAGCACACATCCTGTTACCCTATCCTGGTCTCCTGCACTTCCTGTGAGCTATCAGAATAATACTTGGTTACATTCTGCATTGATATACTAACGTTTTAACCTTCTAAATTACTTGCAGGTAGAGAAGGTAGTATACGGCTCTATAATACTACACCTCAAGGAGAGGGAATTGTTGAGAACTGTAGAGGTGGATTCTGGCGGGCTGTTTGTGATATGAATTGGAACTACCTTAATAGTTTCGTTGTGTGTCGGCAATTGGGATTACCAGCTACAGGTATTATAAACTTCACCTTATACTATTATATACAATGTTTCCGAGCGACAATTGTCCTATTATATAGTCCGTGTCATTATAATTATAATATTATACATGTGGGCATGGATACGCGTCTTGGATGCGTCCAGTTGCTATGAAAGCAAGGTGCGGGCGGAGAGAATGTCCGCACTACAAGGCTCAGGACTGTAGGGCCGTATGCACAAAGTAGAGTTGGGCCATAGATATACAGCTAGAGATGCATTATCGAATGATGGGCGTGAAAGCACCGTGCATTTCAAGAGGCCTGCTAAGTGGGTGCTTGCGCTAGCCACCGAGTCTCAAGCAAAGCGAGAGGCGAGGTCTGTTCTTTATCATACCTGTCAGTAGTCTGGTAGTAACGTTCAAGCAGAACGAGAAAGTCGCCATTGCATACATACACTTAGTTGCTATGAGGGGTGTGGCCTCTGCAACCGCTTCCATCTGCGCATGCACACTGTTCTAATGGGCAATCTTGCCCAGGCAGGATACTGTTTGTGTATGAACTACCTGTATATCTCTATGTTTTGTGAACATGTACTGTTAATAGATGATCATGCATACATACTAACCACATTATCCCATGATTGTGATATTAAACATGCTTATTATATCTTTTACACATATGCATGTATGTGCAGGTGCTGATATTCTACTACCACATTCATTCAGTGTGTACCACCCATTTCCTCTTGGTGTTTATTTTAACTGCATTGGAAATGAGTCTTCGCTGACTGATTGTCGTGCTGCAGGATCATTGTTGTGCACCTTTAACAACACTGCTGGAGTTCAGTGTGCAGGAGAAACGGTTACAGGTACAGTAAACATTGAACCACCATTACAGATTAACAATAACCTAATTAGGAGTTGTCCATGCATGATGTTAATATTATACCCAGGGCTCTCCCCATGAAGAAAATTAAAGCATAGTGAGTGCATGTTGATTGGGTGGAGTTTGTGACCAATTCAGTCACTTTGGGATATTGAATGCAGGGATCAAGGTAACGCTATGAGAGCCTAGGAAGCACATGTACTAATGATATCACATAGCAGCATTCTCATTTTATGTTTCTAGGATGCGCTGATGGTGATATTCGCCTTATTGGTGGACGTCAGTCTGAGAATTTCAACGAGGGAAGAGTGGAGATCTGCAGCAATGGAGTATGGGGAACAATCTATGATGACGGGAGCTGGGATAGTCGTGATGCTATTGTTATCTGTAGACAACTTGGATACAATGGTAATCTGACCATAATGTGGGACCTACAATTTTGTTCCTTAGCTCAGAGGCTAGTGGTTGACCACACCCCTCCTACATACACCTACATGCACAATCATGGCAAGCTATGATAAAGCACAACTTTGGATGATAAAAATGACTGTATTGATTAGAGGTCTGTTGACTGACAGCTCCTAGGCAAGAGTTGGAGATGTATTTAGGCTTTACGTACTGTAGCTACTTTGGTTGCTGAAACTAACAGATTATAAGAGGGGGTGTGGCTAACTGGCCGTTATGTGAGGTTGTTCCTTATTGCGCAGGCTCGAATGGGACTTAAGTAAGTACAGTCCATTATACGGTTATACGGAATAGTGGGGTGTCTGCTGTTGAGGGGATTTGAAGTCTAAGGAAATATAATCCATTAGCTAGCTATATCGCAGGTGTCCGTTAAGCAGGGTTCCACTGTATAAATAAGTATTCTTTATTTCCTGATAGTGGCCATACCGTATCATGGTGGATTACTTGGAAGTGGATCAGGACCAATTCTCTATACTTTTCTTGACTGCATTGGGAAAGAGACTTTGCTGTCACAATGTAGAACTTTTCGATCTCTCACCCTTGGAATTGCACATTTTAGTGATGCTGGAGTTAGGTGTTTGAATGAAAGTAAGTCTGTCCTTATGAGTAAATATAAATCATAGAGTCGGTAGACTCTGTAAGTAGGGATGGCACAGATACTCCATAATATGAAGGGCCGAGAGCCATAGTGGGCTAACCCCAAATTAAATGTGGGGAATTGTCTAAAAAGCCCAAAAATGGACAAAAAACCATACATTGTACTCTACCAAGTTGCTGAAATTTTCAGAAATATGAATTTTCTGCAGCTCATGTAAACATATTTTCAAGAGTCGGGGGGCTAATTCAACATTTGTGGGTTAGCCCACTATGGCTCTCAGCCCTTCATATTATGTAATACATTGCAAAAATCCAAATATCTCAAAACAGGTAACTTTATGAAATTTCAAAATGTCAAAATCAGAATCTACAGCAAATTAGCTATCTATCTTCTCTCTATAATAATTTATGCATCAAAGCAATGGATACATGAATAGCTATACAGCTAATACGGGCATGTACCCAGTCTATTACAAAGACCATGCAAGATCATCCATCAATTCAATTGTATATGCCAATAGCCATTTGTCAATCTTTCTTTCTTTCTTTGTCATTTCCAGGGCTAACTCAAGACTCTCTGGACCTCACACATTAGTTCTCATATAAATCCACTCTATTTTGTAGCGCGCAGTGCAGTGACACGCTAGTTTTGCGTTATCTCTCCAGTCACACAATGGTGGGTGTGTACGCGCATTAAGGATAGGGTGTGTCCGATACGCCATTTTTGTCATATAATGTGCATGCTCATAATGCGTTGCCATGGTGAAGTCGTGACTGTAGTCAGGGGCACGCGCCACAGCAGCTAGCATGCAAGCCAGCTAGCTAGCGCCTCGAACCAATCTAGCTTAGCCTAGCCAGGCTCTCCCGCACGAGCTAAGCCAGTGCGAGCGCGATAAAGCGAACCTAGCTAGAGGCTAGCGCGTGCAGCACTCAGAGTACTGCGCTGGGATATGGAGACTCGAGGCCTCAACGTAAGGGCGCGGTACGGCCTTTAGCAGTCAGCATAACAGCCAGCTCAGTATAGTGACAAAGATAGTCGATAAATCAATAATAGCTATACTAGTACTAGAGTATCATCGCTATTTGGCCGCCTAAAAACAGCTAAGGCGAGTTAACGAAGGGCGTGGCTACTACTTTTACGCGCACGCGCGAACTTTGGCACCTCCCATCTATATCTATATTTACTATAGTTGCACTCATGCAATAAAAGAGAACAGAAACATGTGTAAAAATAATTGAATAAAATTGAAGGAGGAAGTAGGGATGACAATGCCAAAAAGTACATAAACAAGATTTTTAGGGATAAGAGATAATCACAAACACTATACATCCCTACGCTTGCTTTTTAAGTAGCATGATAGTATAAAAATTACTGATAGGGAGAACATGAATTTCTCCCACATGCAAGTCAAAAACACTCCAAGGATAGCATGCCTTGAATAAATTGACATCAATAGGTCTGTAATTATAATTAAAAAAAGCAAGCGTAGGGATGTATAGTCGTTTTGATTATCTCTTAATATAATATCCCTAAAAATCTTGTTTGTGTACTTTTTGGCATTGTCATCCATACTTCCTCCTTCAATTTTATTCGATTATTTTTACAGTTCTATTATTATGGCCTTAAACTTAGCATATAAGGCGTAGTAGGAAGATGATTTGGTATAGCTACCTATGTGTGCACTAAATCGATAACAAAAACTTTTCAGAGCAAAGTGAATTTGTGTGTGTTCCACTCAAAAATTTCATGGGTGCACCAGCACCTGGTGCACCCATGCTTCCTATGCCAGTGGTTAGGGGGCTAATATAATATGGAGAGGGGCATGACAAGTTTAAAGAGGTGCATGTGTATTGTATGGAGTTTTCCACTTGGACCTTGACCTTTGTGGTTGAAATAAGCAGGTGTCTCCCACATATACTGCCACTATACCAAATAATATTATTATTACCCCACGCGCATGCGCAAGGGATAAAACAATCGGTTTGTACGTCTGTTGTTGTCGTCGTCGGCATGAAAATCGCCACATCTCGAGTTCTATGCATCTGTGCATGCTATAAGCACAACCAATCGGTAGATATCGGTGAGAAAATTGTTTGTACGCGCTTCTAATTTCTCAAAAAGGCTTACTAATGCTACAAATCGTGCGTTTTCTGTTCAGCATGCCTGTGGCTTATCGACCACACCCACTCTTTAACCATAATAGTATGCGGATGCGACTACGCATGCTCAAGCACTGTGTTGGAAAGGGTCGTCATGTCATGAAACCGCTACATGTGTGCCTCATAGTGTTGCAATACTACACTATAGTGGCTACAGGGCGCGCAGGGTATGTGCTCTACAGTATGGAGCTCTAGTTGTAGCAACATTATTTCCGTAGTTAATAATATCCTATGCTAATTTTCAGGTTACTCTATCTGCTCTGATGGTGATATGCGTCTAGTGAATGGTACAACAATGTTTGAAGGTCGAGTGGAGCTCTGCTATCGTGGAATGTGGAGCTTGGTGTGTGACAATACATGGGACAGTAATGATGCAGCTACTGTGTGTCGACTATTAGGATTCCAACAAGATGGTATGATCATCTTTATACTCTGAAGTTACGGATATTATCATAGTATCCTGGGTAAAGGGCTTGTCCAACGTCCTTGTGGAAAAATTAACGTCATTATGACGTTAGGGGGAGGGGATCTTGGTCCATGACGTTTTACAATTGCATAGTCAGCAGACTTAAGCTTTAGTTGTGATTATGCATTCAGGCTTGTGGTTGAACAAGTCTAGACACACCTCCAGCAGTGTCTCAAGTTAGTAACAGCTGTGTCAAGCACTACTTCGCTAAAGTATACACATAGCTACAGGCAAGCAAGAAACTGTTAAAGAAGCACAGGTATGCAATGAATCCATGAAGACATTGCTAGCACTGTAAAATACAAGTGAATACCGAATGTGTAGGCTAAATTAAATGGAGCAGAATCAGAATTTTAGTACTGAATCGATGCTGAAATTAAATGCTGTGACATAAGAGGGGGGGGAGGGGGGGGATAAAATGTTAACATCATAATGGTGTTAATTTTTCCACAGGGACTTTGGACAAGGCCCCTAAGTGTCCATGGGCGCTTAAACATAATGCGCAATTTTGGGCTGTGTGGGCGATTACCCGGGATTAAAATTCCATATTGGTATAGAAGCTGCTACAGTGGCCCTTGAAATGCAGTACATGGATGCTTACCAGGGACAGTAGAGTTCATGTATTATTAAATTTTTCATGCTTTCAAGAGTCACCTATTAGAGGGCTCTCTCTAATCATAGCTTGGCCAAAGTTATGATACTAGGCATTAAAATATTGCAGTGGGTAGTGTGTACTCTTTCAATTCCTATCAATCGTTCTTCGACTTTACTAGATAATAATATTATACTTAGCATGCAGAGATAGTGCACATGGGCATTCTGAGTTGGGGGGTGGGGGGTGGGGGGGGGGTGGGATCTCATACCATACTATTGCATATTCATGGTTATACTATATACAACAAAAAATATTTTTCAGAGCGATAATTTTCTTATATAGTCCGTGTCATTACATGAGGGCATGGATACGTGTCTTGGATGTGCCCGGTTGCTATAAACGTGCGGCGTGGGCGGAGAGAAAGTCCGCACTACAAGGCTCAGGATTGGTCAGAACTGTAGGGCTATGTGCACAAAGAAGAGTGCCTCGGGCCATAGCTACAGCTAGAAATGTATTATGGAACGATATGCAATCAGCGCGAAAGTACCGCACGTTTCGAGAGGCCTGCTAAGCAGGCCCTGGCGCTAGCCACCGAGCTTCGAGTGAAGTGGGAGGCAATGTCTGTTCTTTGTCATACCTATCAGTAGTCCAATAGCAACGTTCGAGCAGAGCGAGAACGTCACCATTGCACACTTAGTTGGAGCCAGAGCATACTATGAGGGGTGTGGCCTCTGCAACCGCTTTGATCTGCGCATGCGCATGGTACTAATGCCCAGGCAAAGATAGTGATTGTGCATGACCTACGTCTCTATGTTTTGTGAGCATATACTGTTCATAGATGATCATGCATGCTAGCCACATTATCCCATGATTGTGACATTATTTTAACATACTTGTTTTTAAGGAGAATAATATTTTATGGTATAAAGTAGTGGGTATAATATATAGAGCTGTTTTGTGTGGTTTGTGGTTTCTAGTACTGAAAATAAAAGATGATCGTTACAATTATACACATTTTTGCAGGTGCAGTGGCAGTTATTAGTTCTTATTTTGGCAGTGGAGAGGGACCGTACATTTTGAGTGGCACTCATTGCAGTAAAAATGTTAGATATTTAACATCCTGTGGTCGATCTGGTGTTCATGATTACACTGCTGAATGCTCACCTGGACACGATGCTGGAGTTATATGCAAGGGTATGAACAACACTTGACTAGCAACATAATCTTATTTTTGTGTAGTTAGCTAAAATAATATTGAGAGAATTAAAGGAAGATTACTCTTGCTACTCCTCATCAATGGATTGATTGGCTACCCCGCTAGAAATTGCCTTTACCTATAGTATGGAGTTACTCCTTTGGATTTGTACTTCAGTGGCGGATCCAGGGGTGGTGCCCAGGGTGCCTGGGCACCACCCTAAGCTGCTGACCTTGGCATCTTCATTCTGTAGTATTTAATAGTGATATTGACACTGGGCTCTCTGTCTATAGAATGGAGAATACTCTTGACAGAACTAAGAAAACCACTGATATTATATGGCTCACCTTAGCATGCTTTAGCAGGAAATTCGTTAAGGTACCATTAAATTGCGTGGGCGTGAGGTGGGGGATATGACACCTAAACCACATCAAAGTCATTAGTGAGGTGCATGCTTTGTAACCACGCCCTTTTAATTGCACAGGTCTCAAGGGTGTGGCTGCTAGAGCCGGAAGTGTTCATTTAATATCCTCCATGGACCGGAAGCCGAGCCGAAAGGGAGGGGCCAGGCCACGCCCAAAACAGCCCCACCCTGTTCCCCAAGGACCACCATTCTCAATCAAGTGCCTACTAACCACCGGATGTCCACCGGAAGCCCACAATCAATCCCAATTAAAACACACAGCTTCCTCAAGGCCAAAACACACACAAACACTTGGAGGCCGTTCTGCCACACCGCCCACGCAAGAGCTCACCTCATTTCCTGTGTGGGCGGGGCAACAACACGTCATCGCAACCACATCCGCTTCAAACCATCGTCAGCTTCCGTCCAGCCGTACAGGCCCCTCGATCGCACCGCCGTACAGTGCCTCATTAACAGACATGGCCTCACCTTTGACCTCCTGCCACGCCCCCAAAGCCTCCTCGCGGGGTTCAAAGGTCACCACCGCTTCCGGGACACGCCCACCTATCGCCGAGGCCAAGTCCCAGGCGCCGATGTCCAAGCACTGGCCCGTGAAGCCACGCCCAATCGGAAGCAATAAAACCTGCATTAACGCACACGCACACACTCCACACAGTGCCAGGAACACGCCCACATGCTTAATTAGGCCTATTTAGCTTTTTTTTTTTTTTTTTTTTGTCGTTGCGGTTAATAGTTAAGCAAGAATGCTTTGATCTTGCTTTGATGTGGGCAATTACCGGCCTTTTCTTCAGGGGCCACTTCCGGTCGCTAATTACACGCGCATAATCATCCCTGGCCGATTCTGGACACGCCCACCTTCGACCAAAAGCACTCGTATGGCCTCTTCGGCCACGCCCCTTCACGATTCGCTAATTGAATTAGCCATTCCTGACGCTCACGCCCACGCAATTAAATGGTACCTACTCAAAAATGATCGAAATGGGTGTGGTTTTACCTCAAAGTGGGCGGGGCTTCCAAAATTTCGCGCACGACCACACCACTGGAACCCACCCTACAAACCCTGGATTCGCCACTGTACTTCTTTTCTTCTGTTTCTTTATACTCTCTTGAACTTTGCTATTAACTGTATATGTTTGCACCCTCTTGAAAGCAAAGTCCTGAATAGTGACATGAGCATGTGATATTAAATTTGTAGTATTGTTTTATGTCGTTAAATTTTTGCAAGTCTGTGCAAGAGTAATCTTCCTTTAATTCTCTCAATATTATTATAGCTATTCTAATAAGTAAAATGTCGCATTATAGGCACCAATCATTACGTTCAGTATATTTTTTAGCTTGCAGCCATGGTGAAGTGCGCTCCATAGCAAACAAGCCTGTTGAAGTATGTGTTGATGGAATTTGGGCAGAACTCTGTAGTAATGCTATCAATGTCTCTGCTGTGGCCAAGGTATTATGCAAACAACTAACTGGAGATGAAAAATCTTGTAAGTTAATTCTTCACTCCTGAAATTTGATGAAGAAACTAAGTCAGAGATGTGTATGATTAATATACAATAATGCTATAATAGGAGATGGTGCTCCATTGCTAGAGAGCCCTGTGTGATTCCCCTACTAATTTATTGCGGGAATAGTTAATATTAGGATATTAAGCATTACAAACAAATCTGATCCCCAGGCTCCATTCTGTGTAATTTCAGTATCAATAATTGGCCTTCTTAAGGGTGTCATAGATATGCAGGATCCACTTAGCTAAATATCATGGTCATGATTAATTTTCGTTTATGCAGTTCACACTGAGAGCTGCTCAACTCCACTAAGACACATTTACATGAAGGCTGCAGCTTTTCTCCACAATGTGTCTTGTGACAAACAATCAAGAAGTGTGGTAAATGATTGCTCCTTCAACGTTTTGAGCCGATCAGCTTCAGAGCAGTATTCAGTTTTGGATGTTGTGTGCTTTCCTCACTCCAATTGTACCGAAGGCGCTGTTCGTCTTGCTGATGGTGAGAGTTCACTTGATGGGAGAGTTGAAGTGTGTGTCAATGGATTTTGGGGAGCACTTCCTCCACCAGAAATTGATTCTATTAGTGGATATCCTTCAACTGAATTAGAAAAGGCAGAAAGAATATGCAGGCAATTTGGATTTCCATGGGAATGTGAGTTACATGTGTATAATAATAGTGCAAAACCCTCAGCCTAGAGTATTATGTGTTCAATGTTATTGTTGCTAGATCATGTATCATAAAATTGAAATTTTAATGAGTTAATTGAAGTTACTGCTAGAACATTGAAAGTTGCCTAATCCAGGATGGACATTAATTTTAATAGTGCAAATCATATTGGCATTGAGTAGGCCTTATTTTTGAATACACACAGAGTTCTCTTAATCTCTACCATAGGACACTGCTTGACTGGAGGCATGATTACTCAACGCTTTCAATGGACACTTATTATCTCACCAGTAGCAATTTACTTTTCTGTGGTTATGAGGTAATTATAGTGTAATTATGATAAAACCTATAGTGTAATCTATGAGGTAATTATGAGAAAATTCAGGGCCTCGCTGGAGCCTTTCTGAGACTTGAAAATCAGTAAATATGTAGAGTATCTTACGCGTGTATCCAGCGAATAGATTACAAGCTGAGCGCTACTTTCTCTGAGAAGTACTGTTGGTTGAACTTCACGTGTTTTCTTGGCTTACGTAATGCCATGGATAAATAAAGCTAGCCTTGCGCTATATATAGCATGCATCACTGCCACAAGGGGCTGGCCCGCGCGCGACTGCAGCAGCGTGACCAACCTGAACTTCGGAAGGAATACTGTGTTGTCGAGTTCGTCTCTGTGATTGAAGCATCGAAACTTGTCGCTATCAAGGTTGAGAGTCGATCTTAGATGCCATCTCCATGATTTCTGGGGCCAGCATCGATCGATGTGTACGCATTCTATTGACGACCTTTTACCATATGCACCATTACACTATGCAGCTACTGGGGAGATGGTCAAGGGTTCATACACAAAAACAAAGTATGACCGTACATAATATTATGGTAGCTACAAATTACATAACTCACAGAAATTATTCAATCGAGTAGCAGACACCCAATGGAGTAGTTAGCTACATTTTCACATATAATAATATACCAAAATTTATAGCTAGCAGCCAAGTGAAATCAGCTAGCAGTGCCACAGTAGCACTAGCTATAGCGTGCACATAGTGCAGTGCAGAGTGCAGACCAGACCCCACCTCCAGTATACATTTAATATGCGCATATGCATATATACCATATATAGCCTCTGCTCACATGTGATAGCATGACTTTTATGTATAAATAGAATCAAGGGCTTATCGTATGGGGGGTGGATAGTGTCAAAAGTACAGTCACTGTTTTGGAGGAGGGTGACTTCACTGAGGAGGGGGTAGTTTCAGTTGGAGGATACCACTTTTTGTGGAGGAGGGGTGCGTTTTGATCTCGAGGAGGGGGTCCAGCTCATCTGGAGTAGGAATCATACTTCGCTGGGGGAGGGGTGCATTTTGATCTCGAGGAGGGGTCTAGCTCATCTGGAGTAGGGGGTCATACTTCGCTGGAGGAGGGGTGTGTTTTGATCGCGAGGAGGGGATCATACTTTCGCTGGACAAGGGGTACATTTTGATCTCGAGGGGTCTGCTACCTCCACTGGAGGAGGGGCATATTCGAAGCAATGGAGTGGAGCTAGCAGTTGCCGATAGATGCCGCTTGAGTGTATTATAATTATGTGGGTGTGGCATATTTCGCGCATGCGCATAAAAATCCTCGCCTCACGTGGCACGGCCTTAGCCAGAGGAGGTAGGACACAGTTGACCTTTGGCTAATAGTTCACTAATTAAATCGCTAGTATAGGCTTTCGTGAAGGTTTTTAGAGGATATCGTTGCGATTTTCAAACTCAGCGCTATTGATTTAGTGGGGGAGCCCCTCTTAGTTAGCACTGTAGAGCAATTTTTAGGTCTTTGGAATGTTAATCAAAGTGGCTGATTAACATTCCAAAGACCTAAAATTGCTCTACAGTGCTAACTAAGAGGGGTTCCCCCACTAAATCAATAGCGCTGAGTTTGAAAATCGCAACGATATCCTCTAAAAATCTTCACGAAAGCCTATGCTAGCGATTTAATTAGTGAACTATTAGCCAAAGGTCAAGCGTGTCCTACCTCCTCTGGGCCTTAGCCTCGTCCCCAGGCTCTCCCAGTTTTTAATGTTACACGCAAAAAATGGGAGGGCCTGGTACGCGAAGTCACGTGCATCGTGTCATGATGATCGATCGTGACGTGGCATGACGCGAACAAAAGTAGGTCGATCAAGGTCAACAAAACTGGGTCGTTTCTATGCTATCCATGCCTTCTATCAACTATAAACATACAGTTTGAGCCGATGAAGGATCACCTTTTACTCGTATGACAGCGGTATCTCTGTGTCTCTTATCATTTGCGAGCTGTAGCGCTCATAAGTCCGATGACCTTCGACCCGCGAGGTGTTGTGGACCTTCTCTCACCTTCTCTCTCCATCACGTGACTTCGCGTACCAGGCCCTCCCCCTTTTCTGCGTGTAACATTGAAAACGTGGGAGTGGCCTGGGGACGAGGCTAGCACGGCCTGTGTGCTTTGAATTTGGCCAATTGGACGCCGGACGTGGCTGGGAAGCTAGTGGTGTGATTCTGGACTGCTGTAGATGTATTACCGGTGTCTCTTGTAATTTTGTTCGTAGCACATACAATTATTAAACCTTTGTACGACAGGAGACACCACCAGCACATTTACACTAATCCATAACAACTCATTTTCAAGCGACTTGCTTCCCAGCACATGTTCCGTACCGTCATGGCACCAGCACAGCGCGAAGACTAAAAATTAATAATGTTAACGGATTTGCGCATGCGTAAAAAATGTGCCACACCCACAATATATTATAGGTATTCCGTTCAGTCCCCCAGCGAAGTATGACCCCCTACTCTGGATGCGCTAGACCCCTCCTCGAGATCAAAATCCATCCCTCCCCCAGCGAAGTATGATCCCCTACTCCGGATGCGCTAGACTCCCTCCTCGAGATCGAAACGCACTCCTCCACAAAAACTGGTATCCTCCAACAGAAAAGTACCCCCTCCAGTTGAAACCACCCCCCTCCTCAGTGAAGTCACCCTCCTCCAAAACAGTGACTGTACTTTTGACACTATCCACCCCCCATATTATCGAGCCGCCGTAGGCGGCGAGAGGGCATGTAACCCGCGTAGTGCTAACGTAGACAGCGAAATCCTAATTGTTACTAAAAATAGCAAAACGTTCAATGAACAAACTAGTATAGGCAACGTTTGTACCTGGTTTTATAGCGATCTACTTCCACGCTAAGCCTTTGTTGGCAGCACCGAAGATCCAGAAGGCAACACTAATCGTCGAGACAAGTGAAAACGAGGCTATACTCGAGTTGATCAGAGACGGTGGCGGTGAAAAACAGCTCTGAGCTGACATCACACGCTGTATCAGACTAAGCTGGGGTCATGAGACGTCGAAGGCCTTCATTCTAAGCTAGTCTTCAATACAACAAAACCAGAAGCTTACTCCATCGCTTCTGTCTCTGTCGTTGGGCGGTAAAGTGAACGGGAGCTTTACACTGCTGGAGACTCACGGACTCAGCTCGATTTTGTTTCTGACACTTGGCAGCGTTGAGAACCGCCTGAAAGGACCGTGGTAGCCTCTCTTCTTTGTCAAATCTCGAAAAGAACGGGCTGATAAGCCATCAAACAAAATTTCATAGCTAGTCAAAAAATCTATTTTTAGTAACATGTTGGATTTCGCCGTCTACGTACGTTACATGCCCTCTCGCCGCCTACGGCGGCTCGATAAGCCCTTGATAGAATATTGTGAAAAGTGAATTAGAAGCTTACCGTCAACAAATGACGCCAAATTGAAAAAAAGGAAAGTTTTCAGCGGATTCCATATGTTCCTATTTGTGTCTCCCCAAAATTAATGAATATAGTGCAAAGATTGAACAAAGACCTTTATCTGAGTTTAATGAGCCTACTATTTGGACAGTGCGGAGATCATTATGGTTTGCATTGAGTTTTCATGCAATTCTTGAACTGGGTGATATGGGTACTTGCCTTGCAAAGCATCAAAATTATTCGACTGTTAATACAGTATTATGAGCACCATAATAATAATTATATTCTCGGTACTCATAATAATTATGAAAATTATTAATTAATTGCAGGGGCTACACCATTGACAATTTCAGGCAAATACCCTCATATTATGCTACACCATGGTGAAAACCATCACTATAGACCTAGCTGTTCCCGAGGGAGTGCATTTGGTGTCTTATGCCAGGGAGATACATCCAAGCCAAGAGAATGTAAGCACCTTGATGTTCGTCTTGTCAATGGAAGCAAGAAGACAGAAGGAAGACTCGAATTCTGTGCCTATGGCTACTGGTCTAATCTTTGCGATGACTACTCACCCTCCTTATCCTATTTGTTTGAGACAGGTAGCTAATGCGTGGCCTTTGAAAGCTTCAAACTTAATTTGTCGTAAACTTGGATTTCCAACTGAAGGTAGCTTGCTTCCACAATTCTGATTAACCTTTATTGCACAATAAAATACTAAATTCTTGTAGTGACGCTGTACAGATCGATTGGAACTCCATTTGGATCAAGTCCTTTATTGCTTCCAAGTGTTGGTATTCGTTGCCATGAAGTTTGTTGTTTTCCTGACATCCAGGATATAAGTGACTGCCAGATTGTTAACCAGTCCAACTTTTGTCCTATTAGTGACAGATATGGAATCTCATGTGGAGGTACTGATCTTGTGTGTCATACCATAATATTATTATGTGTGGGTCTAGAAATAGTGCACCTTAGACAACTACAGCTCTGTAGAACACATACTCCACGTGCTGTATATATCCGTATCCTTCAGTGCATCTATTTGCACACAGTGAGGGGGCATGGGCAAAAAATACATGAGGGTAGGGTTAACAGGCATGGCCAATATTATTAAAAACACAGTGTTTGTGATACTCGTGGGCCATACCAAATGTTTTGAAGTATAATGAAGGAAAGGTTTAGTTTTATTGTGCTTACAAGGCACTCAGATGCTCAAGATCTGATCTGGCAATTTTTATGACAAAACCGATTGCGTTACCTCTAGTTCCCTTTGGTGATATTGTCATGCAGAAAGAGAGCAGTACAAAATAACAATCGAAGTTGATCCTGATCAAGAAAGCTACGATATTGGAACCCAAATAACCCTCAGATGTATTCTACCACCCTCACTTCAGAGTTCTCCTTTCGTAACAATTGACTGGAAGACGACTGTTCCTAATATACTACCTTATGTTCCCCTACGCTATGGGCTTGACAGATCTAACATATCATTTATAATACCTGCCCATCATCCAATGTCAGCTAACTATTACTGCTCTGTAAAAGCAGTGGAAAATCCCAATACTGAGGTGGTTAGACAAAGAATCAACATCAAGATTAAAGGTGGGATAAGAGTAACAGCTAAGTAGAAATTTTTGTCAGAAGAATATTTTTGCCTACTTCACTACCTGCTGTCACTGGTGAAATTTAATTTTGTCCTCTACTAAATGATTGTAGATAGGATATGGGGACCTTTACTGCATTGGTGAAATTATTCTGGCAAAAATTTCCACATATTATAGTATTATGCTACATGGCATTGTATGATACATCAACAAAAAGTAGTGGTTTTTCCTCCGTATTACATGTATGAATTGATATGATGACTGCTTTTAGCTTTACTTCAAAGGAGCAATATTGATGAACATATCGAAGTTGAGGAAGAAGGCAGTGTGCGCCTCCAGGTTGAGACACCCAATATCACCAATGTTACTAGATTGCTCTCTGAATTAACATGGTATCATAATGGAACAATCATTCTATCTGACCCCAATCCAGACAATCGGAGGATCACTTTCAGTGATGACAAGAAAACACTCATAATTTCTAATTTTTCATCTACCGATGCTGGAGTATACAAAGTTCAATTCAACAAAATTGATGTGCAGCCTTACAATCAAACTTGCAATGATGAAGTTATTTCTCTCCTCAGAGGCTACCCAATCCTTGCGCCTGCTGTATACTGTATCAATGTTAATCCCTGTACTAGTGAAGATTCTACAACTAGACAAGTTCAAAGAGTTAATGTACGTCGACTGAACTTTAATTTAAGAGATGGATTGACATTAGTGGCAGGTGGAATAGCCAATAACGCTGAAGAATTTGAGCATTTGTCTCTCAAATGGTACATAAATGGAAGATATATTTACTTTCCAAATTATGATTATCAGCTAACTTTAAGGCAAAGACAATATCCAACTGTCAGTCAAGAGCTGCAAGTTATTAATAATGATTATTATAATTCAGATTCTGAAGTAGGTTTTGAAGAGACAGGGAGATACGAAGTGGCATTGACTATTTATATTTATGATCCTGACTCAAAATGCCAGGTCTATTATGGCCAATTACTTGCACCTTATAGAGCCAGATATCGTGATTATGATTATGAAGTGCCACTTTCCTGGGGATATATTGATGTCAGCTATCACAAAAGTAAGCATTTAATAACTTGAAGAATGTATAGTATAATATGACATTGTATAGATGTGGACTTCTACTTTAACACTGATAAGAACACTACTACTCGGGATGAAGGTGCTACTCTTACCTGCCGAGCTAGCATTGGATTTCCTCCATTTTCCAAGCTCACTCTCATTAAGAACCAACAGACAGTGGCCAACTCATTGAATGGAATGCTACAGATAAACACAAAGAGTGTCCATGCAAATCCTTTTGGATCGTATATCTGTCAGTTAAATGCCTCTGGGGAGATATTTGAGGAATCGACACTTGTGAAAGAACAAGGTTCATGCTTGCTCAGTTGTGAAATAAAATAGCTTGATAATATTATTGTATGCATGTGCATTATTTAGCTATTTTAACATTAAATTTTCAGTGAATTTTAGGGTGGCGATTGAGTTCGATAGTCAAATGGAAAGAATTTGTGATAATTCAACCGTAAGTTCAATTTAGTTATTGGGGAAATATCCCTGAAAATTAATTGCACTATGAATTTTTGATAATTGCACAGGAATTTATAGAACAAGCATTATTCTCAAAAATCAGTACAGAATGTTGCTGCAACTTCAGCAGAGATGACTTCATTGATTCGAGCACTGACTGCGAAGACAGTGGCAAACTTACATACACATCAACCATAGAATATTCAAACAATGAAGGTTCTGAAACTGCTTCTATCATCTTTGACAGACTCACTAATCAAGTCCCCTTCTCTTTGGTGGTGGAAGGAATGCTAGTTGGAGTTGTAGCAGTGGATTGCACCAGTTGTAGAAGTTCCCTACAGTCTGACGATACTAATAACTCTTTCTCCCCAGCAGCTATGAGTGGCTTGTTCATTGGTGGTTTTGCCACTGGTGCATTCATCGTTCTCATCGCCGTTGTCGTCGTGATAATTGTTATGTGAGTGACTAGCTAAATTTGCTGTCATGATCATAGAGTCAGTAGACTCTATAAGTAGGGATGGTCCGGATATGCCATATGTGAAATACATTACAAAAACGTTAATAACTCAAAGTAACTTAAACTTTAAGATTTATAACTTACATATTCACAATCTACGCCAGAATACTTATCTATCTAGCTCCAACACATTCATGGAAATGATCAGGTATGCCTGAGCCAGCTGTGTAAAAAATAGCCAATTATTATTCTTTCTTTCATTCTTTTTCATTACTAACTCAAGACTCACTGGACAGCTCACCTTACTTCTCATAATAATTATAAATCCATTCCATTTTGTAGCACGCAGGGCAGTATCACACTAGTTTTTATTATCATGACAATTACGTAATGGTGAGTTTGAACAGTGCATTCGACGATTGGGTGTGTCATATACGCCATTTTGTCACATAATGTGCATGCTCATAATACGTTACCATGGTGAAGTCATGTGACAGGATTTCGTTGGAGTGCGTGCTGGTGCCGTGCACCACCACATCGATCACGCGGGCGCGGCCGCAGACCTAACAGAAGCCCGAGAACGTGCTATAGGTAGCAATTCTGGACGCCTAATTTTTCGGCTCGATGGTGCAAACTGGTGGCAATAGCAATTTACATGGTTAAAGTATCGATAGCTTCCAGTCGGTGAGGCCTATTCAGCGATACGTGTTTTTGTTGAAAGGTTGAAGTGTGCCCGATTTACGTGCCGATTATTGTTTTTCCATACATTTTTCCATAGAGCTGAAACGTGTGCAAGGCGTGTACTCAACCGATTTGCTTGTTTCGAGGCTTAAATGAAAGAGAATTTTCAAGCTTTCTTGAGGTTTTTATTTTTGTTGTCAATACCCTCCATTGCTAAGTTATAATGCGCCTAGGTCGATCATCCGGAATCACTACTATAGGCTATGAAATCAAACACTTATTGAGCGAACCTTTTTATAAAAACTAGTAAGTTTATTATTGATAGCAGCTTCTCTGGGTCTGGGAACGAGGCTAGTCACTGAGCTGACTGTTTATATGCCGAGATATAGAGCTCGCCTATATGGTGGCTGCAGTACACTATAAAATTTAATGACGACATACTGAGGGGCGTGGCAACGACTCGCATGCGCTCATCTTTGGCTCATCCTGTGCCATTGCACCATTTAAAATGAAGTTAGCAGTTAATGAGATATTATAGGTAGCATTGATGAATTGCACTAAAGAGGAATAAAAAAGAACAGAAACAAGTTTAAAAACAATGAAATTGAAAGATGAAGTAGGGATGGGAGGACCAAAACAAGATTTGTAGGGATAATCACGTCCACTATACATCCCTACGCTTGCATGCTTTTTGAGTAGGTGCAGGAATAAATTAACCAGGCAGTAATGCGATAGTTAATCCCCCCATGCATGCACCCCTGCAAGCCATGACTTGATAACATGAATTTCTCTCACTGAGTTAAGGATAGCACCAATGAATCACCATCAACAGGCACATGATAATCAAGAAAAGCAAGCGTAGGGATGTATAGTAGACATGATTATCCCTACAATATATACTTTTTGGCCCTCCCGTCCATACTTCATTTTTCAGTTTCATTATACTTGTTACTATAGAATCAGAGCAAACAAGCATCGTCATCCAAATGCCAAGGAGAGTATGCCAGATGAAAGTGAGAAGACTTCTAATGAGTACGCTCTTGTAGCCCAGTGTTCCAAGGTTGACTGAGAAAGATAAACAATTAAAGAATGTGTAGGAAACCAGAACTGAACTATGAACTAACTATGATGTCATCGGTTATAGATAGCTATATATTGTAATGTATCACATGATTAGATAGCTATATATGGTATTGTATCACATGATCTATTGCTTTGTGTATCATGTGCTCAGTGTTGTTTAATAATATGCTAGTATATACTTTGAGAGATTGAGCTATTCTACATGGCGCTGTGAACAGCTAAAGAACATAGAACCATCACGAAAAGACATCCAAAGTAATCAAAGAATCTCCAGAGCGGAACCCCGTCTCAGACATGACGTACGTTTTCAGGCAAGGCGACCTGCCAAAACTCGACCTGCAGGTGGACCGAGGCACGGACTTTAAGTCCTGGAAAACCCAGTGGGAAGCGTATCTAAATTTGTCAGGGCTAGATAAACAATCTCAAGCAAAGCAGGTTCAAGCCCTGACACTCTGCCTGTCCCGTGAAACGCTCACGATCGTGGAAAACCTCGGCCTCACCGACACCCAGAGAGGAAACGCAAAAGAGATAGTTAAGGCCATACAGCAGTACGTAGATGGCCACATAAATGAGTCAGTGGAACGTCGAAACTTCCGCCGACGCACACAACAACCGGGCGAACCCTTCGATGACTTTCTGGTGGCCCTTCGGGAGCTTGCAAAAACGTGCAAGTTCTGCTCCGACGCATGCACTCAGAAGAATATCAGAGACCAAATAATCGAAGGTCTCATTGACGGAGACACGGTGGAAGACCTCCTGAAAGAAAAGGAATTGACCTTGGCAACCACTATCTCGAAATGCAGGAGCCTAGAAGCTGCAAAACGGCAGCGCGCCGAGATGTCCGGAGCCACACCCGAAACAATCATGTCTATTCGCAAGACACGCATGGATCCAAACCCCACCAAAGTCTGTCCAGGGTGTGGAGGGAATTTCCACCAGGGCGGCCGAAGGCAATGCCCGGCGTACAATCTAACGTGCCATCTGTGCCAGCGAATGGGTCACCTAGCTAGAGTCTGCAGGAGCAGACAGCCGCGACAACCGCCTCCCCAAGCAACGACTCACCCCTCCACTAAAGCGCTCTCAGTCCCAACCACAGACAGACACACACCACAAGTTAATGCATCAAAAGTCAGGAACTCTGAGCTCATCGAATCGGCTCCCACAGTCCGAGTACACATATCGTCCCTAAACGGCAACGCAGAAATTGAAACACTACCTGATTCAGGAGCTGACCTCTCAGTAGCTGGGGAAACGGCCCTGACCCACCTTGGAGAACACAGAGATAACTTACTGCCGTCAACGGTCACACCCCACACGGTAAACGGAACCAAAATGCAACCTATCGGGAAGCTACCCGTCACTTTCACACTAGGGTCGACAACGTACACTGACACTCTCCACATCTATCCAGACGTAACAGGTGTACTCCTCTCCTGGAAGGCAGCCAAGGGACTCCACATACTTCCGGAATGCTACCCGACTCCCACCTCTGTGAGCGCACTTTTGCTACCGCCACACAGGAAAAACGCACCCACATCAGAGGAAATCATGGGAGAATTCCCATCCGTGTTCGACGGACAGATCAAAACCATGGAAGGTGAACAATTCCATATATCGTTAACAGACAACGCCCAACCATTCTGTGTCAACACACCCCGAGCAGTCCCCTTCGCGTATCGGGACAAACTCAAGGCCGAGTTGGAGTTGCTTCAGAGCCAAGGCGTCATCTCTCCTGTCACGGAGCCCACAGAATGGTGCGCCCCAATCGTCGTCACTCCAAAAAAGAACACGGATAGTATCCGAATGTGCGTCGACCTGTCCCGACTAAATAGGTATGTGAGACGTGAGAGATACCAGTCACAAACCCCTGCTCAAGCCGTAGCCGACATTGCAGCAGAAAACGCAAAAATCTTCACCAAATTAGATGCCATGAAGGGCTATCACCAGTGCCCATTGGACGAAGAGAGCCAACTACTAACAACATTCATCACACCTTTCGGCCGATTCAAATACTTACGAGCACCCTACGGTATCTCTTCAATTGCCGAGCATTACAACCGTCGAATGGATGAGGCCTTTGCAGGACTCACGGGATTCCGACGCATAGTAGACGACGTCATTATCTTTGACAACAATAGCGAGCAACACGCAGACCACGTCCGACAGTTCCTACAACGGTGCGAGGAGAAACATATCACTCTAAACATCAAGAAGTGGCAATACGCCCAGACGGAGGTCGACTTTGCAGGTTTCATCATATCTGATAAAGGGTACAAAATCGACCCATCCATCACTGATGCCATATCCAAATTTCCAACACCAAGCAGCCGCACTGATCTCCGCTCTTTCTTTGGGCTAACCAATCAACTGTCAACAAGCACCGACGCTATAGCCAGCCTGTTAGCACCGCTCCGTCCCCTCCTTAGCACTAAAAACGAATTCATGTGGACCACCGATCACGACCGAGCATTCCAAACCGCCAAGGAGTCACTCACATCCAATCCTACCCTAGCATTCTTTGACAGCCGTAAGCCAACACGACTCTGCACCGACGCGAGCAGACAAGGCCTCGGATTCATCCTACAGCAATACGACGGCAACAATTGGGTCCTTATCCAGGCCGGATCCAGATTCTTGTCCGATCCCGAATCTCGATATGCAGTTATCGAACTAGAACTGCTTGCGGTAACCTGGGCCATTACCAAGAGTAAACTGTTTTTAGCCGGCCTACCTCACTTTACCGTCATCACGGATCATCACCCGCTCATTCCTATCCTCAATAACCATCGCCTAGACGAGATCGAGAACCCACGACTGCAACGTCTCAAGACTAAGGTTATGGCCTACAACTTTACAGCCGAATGGGTCAAGGGCACCCTCAACAACGCACCCGACGCATTATCAAGAAATCCTGTCTCAGATCCCCTACAGCACGAGATGCTGGCAGAACACGACGTGAACAACACACCAGGAAACTCACCAACCGAAATCCGATTAGCAACTATCAGCGGGCAAGAAAGTGTCAGAATCCAAAAGGTACGCGAGCAGGCAAAGAACGATCAGGAATATCAAAAGCTGCAAAACTTTATCCTACACGGCTTCCCCGAACACCGCCACCAGCTACCAGAAGAGTGCAGACGATACTGGAGCGTGAGGAACCAGCTCACCATTGACGATGACCTTATCGTGAATGGATGTCGTCTCGTTATCCCCAAAACTATGTGACGGGAAGTACTCCACCACCTCCACGAGTCACACCAAGGGCTAGTACGCACGAAACAGAGGGCTCGACTTGCAGTGTATTGGCCAGGCATCGACAACGATATCGAAAACATTATCCTGGCATGCAAGAAGTGCCAAGACACCCTACCATCGAACAACAAGGAACCAATCATCTCCAAACCAAAACCTACTAGACCTTTTCAGGAAATAGCCGCAGACCTCTGCTCCTATGGAGGACAAGACTACTTGGTGCTGGTTGATTGCCACACAGACTGGCCCGACATAATCCCGGTGGGCCACAATACCACGGCATCGCATATCATCAAGATTATCAGACAGTCATTTTGCAGGACAGGGGTGCCAGATGCACTTTGGTCAGACCAAGGACCACAGTTCACATCCAAGCTATTCCAAGACTTCACCAAGCGATGGGGCTTCCAGCACCGTACATCATCACCACGATACCCGCAGAGCAATGGGAAGATTGAGGCTACTGTGAAGTCTATGAAGAAGCTGATTAAGACCTCATGGAATGCATCCTCTCTTGATGAAGAAAACCTCACTCGGGCACTCCTACAGTATCGCAACACTCCATCTCGCAGAGACGGACTATCGCCAGCACAAAAGCTCTTCGGTCGGCCAATCCAGGATACGCTACCAGCTCACCGTCGTGCATTTTCGAGTGAATGGCAACGGAGTATTGAAGAGGCAGAAAAGCTGACAGACGAACACCAGGAAGAAGTTGAGCACTACTATAATCAACATGCACACAGTCTTCCGGAGATCCACATCGGTTCAAACGTTGCCATCCAAAATGGAGACACGAAGTGTTGGGACATATACGGTAAAGTAACTCACATTGGCCCGTACCGCCGCTATTATGTTAAGACTTCCAGTGGCCGTGTCCTCGTACGTAATCGCCGATTTCTCCGAAGACGAGTACCACTGTCAATTCCTGACCACAATATTATACAAAACGAACCACCACGACAGTCAGTCGGTGACACAGAGCAATCACAGAGTGTACCAAGACGTCCGAACCGTCAACGGCGTCGAACGAAAAGGCTAATAGAAGACATGAAAAGCTTCAGCCTTCGTGTCGAGTGATTGCCGACACAAAAGCTTGGTGGGGAGGTGTAGGAAACCAGAACTGAACTATGAACTAACTATGATGTCATCGGTTATAGATAGCTATATATTGTAATGTATCACATGATTAGATAGCTATATATGGTATTGTATCACATGATCTATTGCTTTGTGTATCATGTGCTCAGTGTTGTTTAATAATATGCTAGTATATACTTTGAGAGATTGAGCTATTCTACAGAATGTAGCTATTCCTTCCAAGCTAATACTTTTGATAATAGCTATACCTAGCTGCATGATGATAATAATAATAATAATAATACTATGCACATGGTATACAATACGTTATTCTATTGCTCCTCTCTATTATTATGTGTGATCTAAAGATATTGCATAACTGATAGATCTTGAAGCTTAATTGCAACACTCCACCATTCCCTCCAGTTTGTGATGCTAAAATTTTGGTGATGCTACTTTCGTCTGCTTATACTTATGCAGTATTCATGTAATCAAACATAACATTTCGCAAAACTAATTAGAGATTTTTTATGAGGGTGGAATTTCTCTTGTAGGCAAGAGATGCATTAAAGAGTCAACCAGTCAAAGTGTCCACCTACAAAAACATCCTATACTCAACAATAATTATACTAGTATTATACCTACTTGCTACCACGACTACATCCAGATAATAGTAATGTTGTGCAAGCTACGTATACTTAGCTCCATAAATGTTATTACCCCGCGCGCATGCGCAAGGGGGGTAAAGTAATCGGTTGTGTCGTTGTCGTCGTTGTTGTCGTTGTCGTCGTGAGCACAAAAATCGCCATATTTCGAGATGTAGGCATCTAAGCGACTCGTAAGCACAAGGAATCAATCGAATTCGGCGAAAAACTAGCTTCAGTGTGCTTCAAATCAATGGATACCGTCCACGGGCGTCACAAATCGTGCTTTTTTGTTGGCTAACGTAGCCACGCCTATCGACAATGCCTACTCAATGCATAATGCATGCCCATTGTGTTTTTTGCTCATGCGCACAACTCAGTAGCCAAGAATATGACTGGTAAAGATCGTCGACATTAATAATGTGAAATTTATAGTCCATCCGCATCCGCTGACGGAGCTGAAATCTGCAGGCCCTATGCATGGCTATACTATTACAACAAAAATTAATATTAGAAGTATCAGTTCATATCTCCTAGTAGTCTTGATCTGGTGCAGAGAGAGTACTTTTTGTCACCGGGACCTCTGGTAGCTACATACAATTAAGCAGCACTTCCACTAATTTTCTGAAGTCCACAAACATAGCCATGCATACAAAAGCAATTCTATAGATTGCACAATGTGCGCGCGGGGTATGTGCTCTACAGAGCTCTAGTTGTTGTTATGATTTTGGTCTTATTCATCTTTTTACTCTTGGCCAGAATAGCTTTCTATTACAGCTCCTTACCTATTTGTATCCAATCTCCCTAGCCAATCATCTACTTTTCAATGTGTCCCAGCAGACTGATATCACTATAAGTGACAACCTGGTGTAGCCAAATAATATTTATCATCTATACTCAACTTTAAAATTATGTTTCCTATAATTGAAGTACTGAGAAGTAAACCTAGTGGTCGAACACATAAATCTTCAGTTAGACCCCTAATCTTGAAAAAAAATGCGTTTCATGTTTAATGATTATTTGTTTAGTTGATGACCCTGATGAGTGCACCTATTAGGTCTAATAAAACACTCAACATATTAAGTATCAATGCCAATCGCATAACTCTCCATCCAGGCTATACATAATATTTATAGCTCCATGGAATTATCAGTCTTGGATTGAGAAATTGACTGCAAGAATTGGTGAATTCTCTCCTGACAGGTGCTCATTTTTGCTGTGGAGAAAGCCCCCCCCCCCCCCCCCCCCCCCCCCCCCCCCCCGCTGGATGAAAATCCTTCAATTTTATCCTTGTATCTTATACCCATTGTCCCTTAATTTTGGGGATAATAAGGGGCTGCTTATAACTCGCCTGAAATATTGATGGAAGTTAGCTAGTCTAGGAAAGACCTGTTGCTGGAAATCAAAATTAATGGTTACAGTATGCCAAGCGAAACAAAATAAGCATCAACATATTATTATTGACTAACTTGATTATGCAGAATAGGAGTGCTATGCACAAAAAATAAAATACCAGTACAAGAAATAATTATAGTTCTACACAATAGCTACACTACATATTTTAATGGCACTCATATCTAGGTGAATTCTATTAGTTCTATATTATTATATTATCGTTATTATGCTATGATAGCTAGATGTTGTTATTATTAGCTCTGTATTATTATGTGGCTTTTTCAGCAACGACATTATCGAGTTTTATACTCTGTGACTCTTGATAGCTTACATATTCACTCTCCGAGTGGTACTCTTCAAGAATGTGAACATCCTCTGAGTCTACCTCAGCATTTCCTTTGTTGTTTGCATGAAATGGCTCAATCAGTTTCTTAGGGATCAAATTCCAGATAACAATTCCACAAAACTCAACTAGTGCTGCAGTTATTGACAAGCTTAGTAATATTGTCGTGCCATCCTTGTTGTCTCGAAAGTAAAGGTATCCAACAGCTAGTACTATGAAATTTACCATGAAGGAGCTCTCAAGTAATGCAACGGACATTTGCTTGTATGGTCGCACACTAATGACGTAACAGAGAAGGAAAATCGAAATAGCAAGCAGAAGTAGTACACTAATTTCTGGTAGGGTGTACAGTGTTAGAGAGGACACTAAAAGCAGCAGACCTTGACTAAGTAGTAGTAGTCCAAACCAGTAGTGGTGCTTATCCCGTAGTGGAGCAAAGTAAGCATCATAAAGAGGTTTGTATCGTCCGATGAATTTTAGTGGTCCAAAGTGATCTACACTCCTCAGCCACTGCATTGAGAAGAGGAGAAGTGTATAGGGTATCCAAAGTAGAATAAAGCATGCTATGGCAGCCAAAAGGAGAAAGATGTGTGGATACCGACCATACGAGTAATTTCCATTGATGGCCCATACAATATTGATAGATCCGTCAACATTTGAATCATTGTAAGTGTAGTATGTCACCAATTGAAGGCATGCAATGATAGCACGTAAAAGTTTTGAATAAGATAAAAATAGTAACGTAGCAAGAGTAGAAATGGATCGACTCTCAAAAAGCATAGACAATTTTGAAGAGTAGCGTAGCCCTAGAAGAAAAAGACCAGCAGTGTAGAAGGGGAACACAAACTGTAGCCATGCTTTTGAGTGAGCATTCATTCCACGAAAGAAACACGTTTCGATTCCAAAGTCTAAATTGAGCCAGGCAATGAAGGTTTTATGAACAATTAATTCTCTACCGAAATCTGATGGAAGCAGGATACTTTGATAGGCCCAGATTAAGTTTGCGTAAAAGATTAAACCATTTATCATCCCCTGGGTGACTGTGAGGTTCAAAACAGCAACGATAAGGATAAGAAGGATTCCAGCAGCTGCAAAGAAAATAAGAAGTGCCAAGTTGTTACTATTTGGGCAATGAATGCAACGGGAGGATCCAATAGCTAGAGAATAATTTGCCTTGCAACTACTGCATAGAATTCCAGCACGATTCAGGGCACACTGAGAATCAGGATTCCCCAGATTAACGTGCTTTCCATTAGGTTTACAATAGCTAAAAGGACAATGTGTACTGAAAAGGAGTTCTACATTGATTGAATCCTGTGCCCAAATATTGCTCAAATTCCATTTATGATAACCATTTTCATGATTCAATTCGCA
Source organism: Cliona cf. orientalis (assembly GCA_963930775.1). Lineage (NCBI taxonomy): Eukaryota > Metazoa > Porifera > Demospongiae > Clionaida > Clionaidae > Cliona > Cliona cf. orientalis. The sequence goes on from OZ005690.1 coordinate 4,994,576, forward strand.
GTTGATACCATTAGCTGTGAGTACTGGGTGACACTGACAACCAGGAGGATCTCCGAGTAGAACGAAGCCTGGAGGACAGGGGAGGAAGTCAATATTAACAAATAATGGTGTAGAATCATAACAGACATGGCTATTTTTCTTCTTTAATTTTATGCACTCAATATACTCTGCATAGCGGTCCACAGCTGATTTAATGAGATTTAGTGTTTCTTGTGTTGTTATAAAAAATATATCATCTGACTCATTTGAGTACACTGAGAAGTAGAGCACACTACATTCGGAGTTTTGTGTAATGACTTGATGCTGTTGATCAGAATGGCCAAAAGCCGAAGTTGAATTTTGGTACAAGAATGATGCATAAGCATTTCCAGTTGTTGTACCTAAATCTCCTCCTACCACTACTACATCTAGGGAAAACTGTTCTCCAGGGCATGCTTGAAGGTTGATTATTGCTTTATTACACTGCGGTTTTTCATCTGCATCACAGATACAGACACGTGTTGCATCAGCGGAGACTGCCGATAATGAGGAATCAAAGTCAGGATCTAATGAAAAATATTCTTGAAAGACCTTTGAACTCCGCATTGTTTCCGTAGTGATTACATCATGATATATATTATTTTCTTGAATATTTCGATTGAAAACACATAGACAATCACTATTTAGTGAGGCACCAAAAATGTGGTCACCACCTTTAGCAGCTGAATTGTTGATAAACTGAATGCTAAAATTATTATTATTAAGCTGTGTAAAGTCATAGTCTAATAATTGATAGAAACACAAAAAAACATAGTTATGTGCATTGATCATCATTTGAGGATGCACCACAAAGATTGCCCCTCCAGTATTTTCGGCATAGTTTTCCTGAAAAATCACCTTAGTCTCCCTAGCAATATTCATTACTGCTCCTACTAGCATCAGTGCTCCACCTTGATATCCCATATTGTTATAAAATCCGACATGCCCCACAATAGTCAGGGTACTTGAAAACAGCATAATTGCAGTGGATATGCTATCAGAGAAATTGCTATCTTTAATGGTGAGATGGACATTTGTTAATATCATTGTGCTCTCAATAAAAATGCAATTTGATATCGTGATATTTGTGAACTGTGAGTTTACTACTGATTCATCAATGTATGAATAAATCTTTAAGCCCATTAAGCTTTCTAAAATTATATTCTTAACTGTAATGGCAGTTTTAATATTACGCACTCTGACCGATGCAGTGTCATTATCATTACCTATTATATGTAGAGTATAAGGATTCACAGGACATCCAAAATTGTAGACACTGCTATCAGTAGTGTGGGATCCTTCAATCAGAATCATTGTCACAGTGTTATTTTCAGGAAGGCTCCAATTTTTGGTGCCATAATTGTTCAAAATGTTACATTTATATCCTGATACTGGGCAATCCATAGTTTCAGGAAAAGAGGGTCTGACGTAGTAGACAACATCATCATCACTGTGTACACATGATAAGGCCAAAAGATTTACCATCAATAATATTTTGAAATTGATTCTCCACTCCATGCTACTTAGTTATCACAGCCACTTTAATCACTAGCTAAGATTTATTATGTCTTATTTTTCCAGGATCCTCTGGTAGCTATATCGCCCTCGTAAGGTTTGTAAGATGAAGATTACATTGAATACTTTTGAGAATCAAACTTACTTTCATAGTGAACGGTTCATCAGTTTTTGGGACATAGCTTAGCCTAACTACTGTAGCTAGCTATCTTACATTCCCAAATAAAAACATACATTCAAGGCAATAAGTGTTGATATCGATATTTCATGATGTAGTTTTCTACTTGGAGAAATGCAGTTGAATCCACACGAAATCCCTGAAGTCCAGCTGCTATTGTATGATACATAGCCATTATATTATGCATTTGCGTATCCACAATTGACTTGATAATAAGAAAACTCATATCTAACCAAAGTTAAATCAATAGCAAGCAGACACTATTAGCTATGTATTATGAAATAAACCAATCTTGGATGTGCATCAAGGCTTAAGACCCCAAAGGAGGAAAGGCGTGCATGTAGCCAGCTGCCTTAATGTCTTGTAGCCAGATACAGGACAACGTCATAGTAGCTAGCTAATATAGATGCTCTTTGGGTTGTACTATGCATAATTTAAAAATTAGTTGAGGATTTGTACCTATAACCCTAAATTATATGAATTTTACCAGGTACCAAAATTTAATTATTATGCTCAGCCTAGCTATAATTTTTTTCTTTAGGACTAGGAGTCTATAGCAAAGTATCATACCATAAGAGTATTGAATGACCTTTACTATATCACAGGCTACTCACAGCTGTTGCCACAAAAAATTGTTTACACAGAATTTGTAACCATACAAGTGAAGGGTGCAAAGGTTAATGCATACTATTACCAACGGTAGACACATCAAAGAAATACAGGGGCAGCCTTAATTTGAAGTTCCTTGTGTCTACACAGTCAAACATAAAAATCCTTTCTCTTAAGGCTTTGGTGAATGTACATGAAATTACTGTGTGATGTAAGGTCAACACAGAGGATCATGCACTAGGCATCTAATAAAGGCTCCACCATACCCTGACTGACAGATATGGGACGTTTGAATGAAATCTAGAATAGCATCTGATATTATAAATAGACTCAATTGAGAGATGTGGCTCTTTTGGCTTAAATACGTACACGTCATGTGTCTATATACTTAGAGAAATTATGCGCCCTCATGTGCCAAATATAGCTATAGCTATAGATTTAAGCATCTGTGTTGAGCATAAGTGAAGCTCTTTTATCTACATTGCAAATAATCTCATTACAAACTTAATATTCTGTTATTGTTCACTAGATGCGAGGGGGGGGGGTGGTGGGGTGATATAATATAGTTTCAACAGGGAGTGGCATAGCTAGCTATAGAGAGTATCCAACAGACTCAATAAACACAACATCAAAGGAAGCTTCATATGGCTATTAGTACAGTAATTAGCTAATTGCTAGTGCTGTTACCATAGAAATTTGTTTGATCATGGAGCAAATTGTAGCCATAGACATGACCCAGGGTAATGGTTCAAGGTTGAGACACAATATCAAAGAAATGTGGGGGCGGTCTTAATTAAGTTGTTAATATGCAGCCCTGGGCTATGTCAACAAGTTAAAAATCGATTTTTTTCTTGTATTCAACCGCTTGGCAAACATAAAACTACCCTCTCCATGACCGACATCAGCTCAGAGGATTAATAGCTACCTTGATTATCAAGTTGATAATCATGGCTATTCTAGAGCTTAAGTTCATCTATCTTCTCTTGCTGTCAATTATCACATGCTGTGGTGAGTTTCTTGCATGGGTGGAATGGATGCATACACAGCTATAATAATATTATAGCTTGGTAACTACTTTGTATCGGGCCAAGGCTGATCTATAAGCTTAGTTTGACGTGGCCAACTCTCAATACTGGAGTAGACTAGGGAATTAATCCAGTACTGTATGCATGATAATAATTATTCTCCCCGTGTACCTAGCTACAAAAATTCATTGAGGTCTTGCAGTGGCTGTAGTGAATTAATAAATTTACATACTAAGCTCTACTGCCATAAATCTGATTAGCTAATACAATTTATAATAATATTATTATAGATGTGCAGGGTATCGATATCACAATTGGTGATGCTCGGCTCAGTGCTCTTGCAATTGATACTGATAACATCATTTTGCCTGGTGATCAGGGAGTAGGGGCTGTGGAAGTGTTTGTGGATCAGTACAATGCCTGGCTTCCAATATGCTACACCACTTCCTGGGACAACAGTGCCGAGTCCAAAGTTATCTGCAGGCAACTGGGATTTAATACAACGCATGATCCAGGTATCACAGTCTTGCTTGTAGTGTAGTATAATAATAGCTATTCCAAATGCTCAGATTTTTTTACTTGATTGTGCAAACTAGTGTTCCTGATTCTTATGGTTGAGGTGTCGATAGCTTCCTCCCAATGAAGCCTATTCAGTATTATATTTTGTTGAATGGTTTAAGTAGCTGTATACACCTTGCATGAATTACTTGGTATATGCAGCTACTGGTTTCTTACTGCATAGAACCAATGATTATAGGGTGTCCTCCCATAGCCACAGATAGAGCTCTGCAGCTGTCCAACCGTCTTTCATTGAATTTCAACTTTGAGTGTTCTGGATCAGAGTCTGAGCTCAATGACTGTTCCTACCAGTTTCTCTATGAGCATACGTCCTGTTACCCTATCCTGGTCTCATGCACTCCCTGTGAGTTATCAAAAATTTAGTAATACTTAGTTATATTCTGTATTAATAATATGCTAACGTTTAACCTTCTAAATTACATGCAGGTAGAGAAGGTAGTATACGGCTCTACAATGCTACATCTCAAGGAGAGGGAATTGTTGAGAACTGTAGAGGTGGATTCTGGCGGGCTGTTTGTGATATGAATTGGAACTACCTGAATAGCTTCGTTGTGTGTCGACAGTTGGGATTACCAGCTACAGGTATTATAAACTTCACCCTAATTTTATTATACTAGCTATATTATACAACAAAAGATATTTTTTAGAGCGACAATTTTCTTATATTATAGTCCGTGTCATTACATGAGGGCATGGATACGAGTCTTGGATGCACCCAGATGCAATGAAACTTTGAAAGCAAGGCGCGGGAGGAGAGAAAGTCCGCACTACAATGCTCAGGATTGGTCAGAACTGTAGGGCTGTGTGCACAAAGTAGAGTTGCCTCGGGCCATAGCTTCAGCTAGAGATGTAGCTAGCTATTGTTGAATGATTGGCGCAAAAGCACCGCGCATTTTGAGAGGCCTGCTAAGCAGGCGCTGGTACTTAGATCTAAGCCACCGAGCCTCAAGCGATGCGAGAGGTGAGGTCTGTTCTTTAATTATCATACCTGTCAGTAGTCTGGTAGCAACATTCGAGCAGAACGAGAACGTCGCCATTGCCCACGTACACTTAGTTGTTATGAGGGGTGTGGCCTCTGCAACCATAAGCTTCCACCTGCGCATGCACACGGTAGTAACGGGCAATCTTGCCCAGGCAGGATACGGTTTGTGCATGAACTACGTCTCTATATTTTGTGAGCATGTATTGTTAATAGATAGTCATGCATACTAGCCACATTATCCCATGAGTGTGTACTTGTTATAGCTACTATTAAAGTTTTACACATGCATTTGCAGCTGCTGATATTCTACTACCACGTTCGTTCAGTGTGTACCATCGATTTCCACTTGGTGTTTATTTTAATTGCATTGGAAATGAGTCTTTGCTGACTGATTGTCGTGCTGCTGGAACATTATTGTGCACCTTTAATAACACTGCTAGAGTCCAGTGTGCAGGAGAAACAGTTACAGGTACAGTAAAACATTGAACCATTATTGCTGATTAACGTAGCATTAAAGTGCATGGGTGTGAGCGTGAGGATTGGCTAGCAGCATTCTCATTTTTTATGATTGTAGCATGCGCTGATGGTGATATTCGCCTTATTGGCGGACGTCAGACTGAGAATTTCAATGAGGGAAGAGTGGAGATCTGCAGCAATGGAGTATGGGGGACCATCTACGATGACGGGAGCTGGGATAGTCGTGATGCTATTGTTGTCTGTAGACAACTTGGATACAACAGTAATCTGACCATAATGTGGGACCTACAATTTTGTCCACTGTAGCGAGCTATCCTTAGCTCAGGGGCTATAGTGGTTGACCATGCCCCTCCTACATGTATAGTCATGGCCAGCTATGATAAAGCATGACTGTGGACAACAAAAAAGAATGTATTGATGAGAGGTCTATTGACTGACAGCTCCTAGGCAAGAGTTGGAGACATATTTAGGCTTTACAGTGGCCATTGGTCGCTGAAACTAACAAATTATAATAGGGGGTGTGGCTAACTGGCCATTATGTGAGGTTGTTCCGCATTGCACAGGCTCGAATGGGACTAAAGTAGCTAAGTACAGCCATTATACAGAATAGCGGGGTGTCCGCTGTTGAGTCTAAGGAAATATAATCCATTAGCTAGCTATATCGCCGGTGTCCGTTAAGCAGGGTTCCATGCACTGTATAAATGAGTATATTCTTTATTTCCTGATAGTGGCTATACCCTATCGTGGTGGATTACTTGGAAGTGGATCAGGACCAATTCTCTACGCTTATCTTAACTGCATTGGGAAAGAGACTTTGCTATCACAATGTAGAACTTTTCGATCTCTCTCCCTTGGAACTGTGCATTTTAGTGATGCTGGAGTTAGGTGTTTGAATGAAAGTAAGTCTGTCCTTATGAGTCAATATTAATATTCATAGGCGTAGGAAGATGATTTGGTAAACTGGTGCTCTGATGCCTAGCTATGTGTACACTAAAATTTAATCAATAACATAGAACTTTTCAGAGCAAAGTGACTTTGTGTGTGTTCCACTCAGAAATCTCATGGGTGCACCATCACCCGGTGCACCCATGCTTCCTTTGCCAGTGGTTAGGGGGCTAATTATAATATGGAGAGGTGCATGACAAGTTTAAAGAGGTGCATGTGTAGCTATTGTATGGAGTTTTTCCACTTGGTCCTTGACCTTTGTGGTTGAAATAAGCAGGTGGCTCCCACATACACTACCACTACAGTCTACACTAAGACCACCAGAAGTCCATATATGTACAATACATTTTAATGTCAACGCGCAGTTTGCATGGCGTCTATGGGGGTTAATGATATGCATGCCATACATTTGGGGTCAAAAATAGTGCGTGTCTATGTACAACTGTATCTTCTAGTGTGAGTTAATTAGCTATCGTTCTATCCAAAGTATCATTGTAAAGAAGAAGAGCTGAGCTTCACATTGATACCAAGAACAAGACTAAGCGTGCCGAGATGACCGATGTAGACATGAACCAGTTTTTAGCCGCGTATGGCTGATGGCATCTTTGAATTTGGTGCAAATCTGTAACACTCACACCAGCGCTAGGGGACTTGGTCCACAAGTAGGTAAGTACCAGAGCAGTTATTCCGCTGAATCCCGAGTCTTCCAGGGTCACTTAGCCACCACGAGCGATCTTTGAAAAATAATTTATCACTTTAGCCTGTTCTATTTTCTTGATAGTAGCTAGCTAGACTGTCAACTAAAAAAATACTAAATTTTAGCTACTAAATTAGCTAAGTTATAGCTATCAACTCTTCATCTTGAGTACTTTCTTTGTGACAGTTCAACTCACTCGTCCATTTCTTGATCTTTTCTGGCTGAATGGAACTTTGAATTCAGGGGAAATCGTAACATTCATTCCAGAACGAAAAACGAGGCACCCTCGATGTCCATACCATAGTGGCATGTATAGCAGTATATATATAGCGTGGAACAGAACTGCTCGAGTCGCTTCGAGAAACGAGTCTTCGAAAACAAGAAAAATTCAATCTGTCCTGGGTAGGCCGTGCAGCATGCTATACTGGCTCCGTGCTGGAATGGCTCGCGAGAACTTAGAAAAGTGAAAAAGAAAGTATAAAGCGAGATTTGAACCTGCTACATTCTGTTCCACACACAAGAGCCCCAACCACTACACCACCGCTGTTGCCGCTGCTGCCAATCATTATTTCCCCCCTATCATAGACAAACCCTAGAGACTAACCCTGCTAACCATTGGCAACCCATCCCCAACCCCCCTCCCAGCCCCTCCCATCCATATCACGCATAGACAAACCCTTCAGACTAATCCTGCTAACCATCAGCAACCCATCCCCAACCCCCCAGCCCCTCCCATCCAACCCTGCTAACCATTGGCAACCCATCCCCAACGCCCCCCAGCCCCACCCATCCATACCTCGTATAAGAACCATTGTTGCGTGCGCCTCCCTATGGCCATTCCAGCACGTCGCACGGAGCCATCGTGGCACGGAGCCATTGTGGCACGCTACAGGCCGTGGTACACGGATAGATATACGGATGTATACGAGATTATTGCGTATACTCGCGTAATACGTACGCGTACGTGCGTATTCATACGCAGGAAAACATCATTTCCGTTTTGCCATTAAGCGGTAGGTCTTAGTGTAGACTGCTATTCCAAGTATTAATTATGTCTGTTGTTTATAATATTATCCTATGCTAATTTTTAGGTCTCTCTATCTGCTCTGATGGTGATATGCGTCTAGTGAATGGTACAACAATGTTTGAAGGTCGAGTGGAGCTCTGCTATCGTGGAATGTGGGGCCTGGTTTGTGACAACACCTGGGACAACAATGATGCAGCTAGTGCGTGTCGACTATTAGGCTTTCCTGAAGATGGTATGATTGTCTTTGTACTCTAAAGTTATGGGATACTACCCTTAAGGCCACCTTTATTTACAGGTACTAAATTTAGCGAAATTAGTGATTTACTTAATTTTCGCTAAAAATTGCACGCGCGAATATTAAATTTTTCAGTATTTTCAAATAAGATGTGACCGGATTTGGGAAAACGCTCCGTATGGGATTTATCCTGAAAATTAAGTTTGAAATATGATTGATAAACTCTATACTATAGAGGTAATCCGTGTTCAAGGTTTTAGGCCGATCACTCACTTCATTGTGAAGATACAGTGCTTTGTTTGCGATCGCACCACACCCCCAATAATCGAGATATTACAGTCTAAAGGTATTGCTATGTACGTGTATGGCATTTCCACATACTATGCGTGAACCAGAATCAATTAAATGGCCCTGGGTGGGGCTGTTCGAAACGAATGTAAAGATCAAACAAGGGTTGAATTTGTTCGATGACAATGACAGCCGATTATTCTTTGATGCCCAACAAGCTAAAAAGGTGAGTGAACTAACAGTAGTTCGATAAATCTAGCTGTATGCCTGGTGGCAGAAATTCTAATTAGCGGCCATAGCAACAGGCTCCAGGTATGGCAGCTGTGCCGACTAGGTGGATCAAAATGAAGGTTTGCTTCGCCTTTGTATAGCACAACTATAGCCTTCGTAGACGACGGTAACAGTTAGAAGAAGGTGTATATGACAAAATCTAGACTTTAACAAAATTAATGTCAACCTGAGCTACTAAAAACACACATTGCGCAAATCGCACGTGGATCCCTTATGGAGGGTTTTCCCAAATTCAGTTACCAATGAAAAAATTACTAAATATTTCCGAAATCTGCTAAAATTTGTACCTGCAAATAATCATAGCTCTAATTTTATGCTTCAAGAGTTGCCACATTTTTGCAGGTGCAGTGGCAGTTACTGGTTCTTATTTTGGCAGTGGAGAGGGACCGTATGTTTTGAGTGGCACTCATTGCAGTAAATTCATTAGATATTTATCATCCTGTGGTCGAACTGGTGTTCATGATTACACCGCTGAATGCTCACCTGGACATGATGCTGGAGTTATATGCAAGGGTATGTGAACAACACTTGACTAGCAACAAAATTTTTTTCGCTGTAACTATAATACCGTATCCTCCCGAAAATAAGCCCCCCCTTTTTCAGCAGTAGACATGACCTAGACTGGGGAGGGGGCTTATTTTCGAATATGCACTTTCCCTCGAATATAAGCCCCCCTTAGCCACCATCGTTGGTCACGTACCGCGGGAATAACCAGAGTTTGCTTGTCTTATCTCCAAAAGAGCGGCAACACGAGGATCGGCGATAGGAAAAGGACTTGTTGTTCCGTGTGTGTACGTCTTTAGAGGAAAGTAAAAGCATCTTGACCGGCTCGTAAGTGTCTTCGCCAAGCTAGAAGTGCCATCATAACAGAATGACTTCAAAACAGGCTTTTCTAAAAGCAGCACCATCTTTGTACTCGTAGTCAATTGAAGGGCGGGGTTACGTACGTACGTACGTGCTCGCGCGCGTGTATATTATGTGCAGTCTATCTACTTGGTGGGAGGGGGGGGGCTTATAATCGAGGCAAACATACCTGTGCAAGAACCTGAAGGTCAAAGAGGGGAGGGGGCTTATTTTCGAAGGGGGCTTATTTTCGGGAGGATACGGTAATATTGAGAGAAAGGGAGAGTATATTCAATTTCTTGCTACTCCTTATAATAATAATTATTGTTGGATTGATTTGCCCCCCCCCCCCCTCTTCCCCACATGTAGAAATTGCCATTCCCCATAATAATTACCCCGCGTGCGCGCATGCGCAGCAGGGGGTAAAGCAATCGGTTTGTCTGTTGTCTGTTGTCTGTTGTCTGTTGTCAGTTGTCTGTCGTCTGTCGTCTGTCAGCATAAAAATTGGCAAATCTCAACATTTAAGCAAAAGTAGGGTCAATAAATGGGATAAAATGGTGTAAGACCGCGAAAAAACACCTTCTGTCTCATTCTTAACCCCAGGCAATACCTAGGGAAGCTACAAATCGTGCGAGTATGTCGGACACGCCTACATTGGACACGCCCACCTAGTACTTCATGAAGTCTATTGCGCATGCTCGAGCTATTCCACTATTTCTAGGGAGTCTACTGCGCATGCTCAAGCTGCTCTATAGCATGCTTCTATATAGCACAAATTAATGTTATATGTGATCATGGATCTCCGAAAAAGTTCAAGAGTAGCAACAGATCCAAGGAAGCTACATGCCCACCTAGCACCTCATGAAGTCTATTGCGTATGCTCGAGCTGCTCTGCCATGGGAGTCTACTGTGCATGCTAGAGCTGCTCTACAGCATACTTCTAGCACAAAATTAATGTCATTTGTGATCATGGCTCTCAGAAGGGAACGAAAAGTTCATGAGTAGCAAGAGACTAAACTTCAAAGAACAGAGGTCTCATGCATGGCCATGGCACGCGGGGTATGTGCTCTATGAGCTCTAGTATTTAGTATGGGTTTGTCCCCCTTGGATTTGTACATCTATTTGCTCCCTCTTGAATTTTAGTACTATGTGTTTACACTCTCTTGAGCATAATCCTGAAATAAATCCTGGGCTGGTGACATGAGCATGGGGTATTTGTAGTATTTTATTAACCCTCACTGCAAAGCATAGGCGGAGGGTTACTGCAATTATTGTTTGGTGATTTTTATCCGTCCATCTGTCTGTCCGTCGCAACCCTCCTGTGCTAAATGGTAAGGGTCATCTGAGAAAAAGTCCACATTGGAGCTATACGTCATAAAGGAATTGTGATCATGTTAAGTCCCGCCCAGTGGTATATAATAGTGTGTAGCTGTTGCCAATCTGTGTTTACATGGCACCTACCTCAGCTACAAGACTGATAGCCATTCTGTGCTTTGCCGGTCCGTAGTCAATGCAATGATAATGTAAACAGGCAGTGGCTCTCAAGTATATATAATTCAGTTTAAGTATGTCACAGAGACTAGTTTATAATTATAGTGACATAGCTAGGTGCTTTGCCCCAATTCCTATAGATCATGCACCCAGAACAGTATGCTTAGGTGCAGGGAATATATTTCAATAGTAGCTGTATACCAGAACCATGTTCAGGTGTAGAGTATGTAGTTCAATACTCCTGATATTGAACAGGCATATACACAGTGTTCTGCACTCCTGTGCATTAATTAAATTTTTTGTAAGGCTACATATACATTGCTTTATGGCTATTTTAATCGGTAATATCTATACTGATTTAAGCACCATGTAATCATAATATTTACATTTAAAAAATCATTGCGTTAATTTTAATATTTACGTTTTATTTAGCATGCAGCCATGGTGAAGTGCGTTCAATAGCGCGTAATCCTGTTGAAGTGTGTGACAAAGGCATTTGGGCACAAGTATGTAGTGATGGTACTAATACCTCTGCTGTAGCCAAAGTGCTGTGCAAAAGACTGTTTGGAGTTGAAAAATCATGTAAGTTATCTGACCCCTGAAGAGCTAGGTTGTCATTATAGAGATGTGTAGTGATGGTCTTGATTAAAGTGCTGACCTGGAGAAGGGTGTGCATGAGGAAAGGGGAACCTCATCTACTTCCCAGGCTCCATTCCGTGTAATTGCAGTATGCGTGGCAATAATACTTGGCTTTTTGAGGATATCATGCATGCAGGATTCATCAGAGAGTCGGTAGACTCTATAAGTAGGGATGGCCCGAATTTTTTTTTAATATGCCATATATGTAATACATTACAAAAAAGTAAGTAACTCAGAGCAAATAAAATGCTAAGATTTTAAACTTTCACATTCATAATCTACACCGAAATACTAACCTCGTCCCCAGGCCCCTCCCAACGTGGGGAGAAGGGCCTGGTACACACCAACTGTGCATGTGCCAGTTTGTACCCAGAATCTGGGTACGTCATATATTCCCGTAAAATATTCAGTAAACTAAATATTTAAGATTACATCATCCTTTCTTTCTGCTCACGTATGGCCAAGGAATGCACGACGCGAGCTCAAACAGTTTGTTCAAGCAGTTGGCTGGCCAGCGAAAGCAAAAAGACTTACCCTGGCACCTGTTTGAGCAAGCGATTGAATTGCCACGAAGTAAGCTATGGTATACGGACAATTTTACAGAAAATCTACGGATAAAGTGGCGCATGCGCAGTCGGTGTGTACCAGGCCCTTCTCCCCGCGTTGGGAGGGGCCTGGGGACGAGGATACCGAAATACCTATCCATCAAGCCCCAAACCATCCATGGAAACAATCGGGTATGCCTGAACCAGGTGTGTAAAGAAATCATAAAAAATGCAAAAATTTCAATCTTCTTGTCTTCTTCTCTTCTCGGGCTAACTCAATATTGCCTGGACTTTTCACCTTAGCTTGAGTATAAATCCACTCCATTTTGTAGCTCATACGTCTGTGGTGTGTTAGTTTTGTGTTATCAGGACAGCAATTTAATCATGGGCGTGTACAGCGCATTCTGTAAGTGGGTGTGTCTGATTCGCCATTTTGTCATATAATGCGCATGCTCAGAATGTGTTGCCATGGTGATCGCTGCGAAGTTATATGACTGTAGTCAACGGAGCGCGATGTTACAGGCCGGCCAGTCGAATCGAGTGCAAGGCGCTGCGAGCGCTAGCACACTGGTGGCTAGGCTAGCGCGTACAGCACTAGTGCTGCGCTGATTTGATCATGAATACGAAGGTTCGAGGAGCGGCCATTCCTCGGGCGATCCCTCAGCAGTCGGTCAGCTCAGGAAGAGTGTCATCACTACTTGGGCAGCTTCTTTGTCAGCCTGCCTAGACATAGGGGCGTGGCTACTGATTTTCCGTGCCACGCACGCACGAACTTTGGCACCTAGCTACCCATGTTATATACCGAAGTATACTGGAGTTGAATGAGCAAACCATGTAAGATGGCATTGATGAATTACACTGAAAGCAATAAAAAAGGAATAGAAACAAGTATAAAAACAATGGAATAAATTGAAGGATGAAGTAGGGATGGCAGCGTCAATAAGTATATGAACAAGATTTGTAGGGATAACCATATCCACTATACATCCCTACGCTTGTTAATCATGCACCTATTGATGTCAACTTGTTCGTGCTCAAATGATCCAAGCTTCTTGACGTACATGTGGGAGAATTTTTGTCCCCTATTACTTATGGCTCAGATTTGATTCATTATTACTGATTACTTTTGCTCCCCATGCATATAGCTACTCGAAAAGCAAACGTAGGGATGTATAAGTGGATGTGGCTATCCCTACAAATCTTGTTCATATACTTTTTGACCCTGCCATCCCTACTTCATCCTTCAATTTATTCAATTGTTTTTAATATGCAGTTCACACCAAGAGCTGCTCAACTCCACTAAGGCATAATGGTATATATATGAAGGCTGCAGCTTTTCTCCACAACGTATCTTGCAACAAACAGTCAAGAAACATGGTACACAATTGCTCCTTCGATATTTTGAGCCGATCACATTTAGAGCAGTGCTCAGTTTTGAGTGTTGCGTGCTTTCCTCACTCCAATTGTATGGAAGGTGCTATTCGTCTCGCTGATGGCAAGAATCCACTTGATGGAAGAGTTGAAGTGTGTGTCAATGGATTTTGGGGAGCACTTCCTCCACCAACAATTGATTCTGTTAATGGATATCCTTCAATAGAATTAGAAAAGGCAGAAAGAATATGCAGACAACTTGGATTTCCATGGGAATGTGAGTTAGCAGTGTATATGTGCATGTGTTTGTGTATACATTGCCTATGACATGGTTGTAGTATTCTGACCAATCAGATTGCTTCATAGGAGGTATCTTATTCTTGAAGACACTCCCTAGGAGGTGTTTTTTTATTTTTATAGGACACTCTTACTACCTAATCTTACACGATCATGCCTATCAGGCTAGTTACAGTTATGCACTGGATGCATACTGCAATGATTATGTAATTGTATTGCACGTGCTAGCTATAGATGAACACAGCTACATCGTTATGTGAATGAAAGTGGGCAGATCTATCTATCGTTAGTTAACGCAATGTCAGGCATCGACTCGGAGACGGTCTCAACAACTACTATACAATGGTTCGACTGGTTACTCAGGCAAAATATCTATGTTCGAGCATCAGTATGACATTGAGATACATAATTATTATGAGTGTCATGGTGCTCATAAATAATTATTATTCTCCTGATGTTGTAGACCTCTCATTCAATTTTGCGCATTAACTTCCAATCAATTTCCAGTTGTACATGTGCATGCATGATTAGGAATTTACAGCTACAACACATATCGTTGTTAATTTTTACCCAAACCCGAACTTGTGTCCCTCTATTATAATAAAATGGTGTATATGTTATATGGTGCTTTACATTTTGCATGGTTCACACTTAGGTATATAGGTAATACTGGGATGATTCCTCTGTAATGATAGTAATTCCGATTGCAGGGGCTACGCCACTGACGGTTTCAGGCAACTACCCTCATTTGATGAGCTATGATGAAGAGCGTCACTATAGACCTAGTTGTTCCCAAGGGAGTGCGTTTGGTGTCCTATGTCAGGGAGATACTTCAAAGCCAAAAGAATGTAAACACCTTGATGTTCGTCTCATCAATGGAAGCAGGAAGACAGAAGGAAGACTCGAATTCTGTGCCTATGGTTACTGGTCCAACCTTTGTAATGATTACTCAACTTCATTATCATATTTACTTGAGAAATCTAATGTGTGGCCGTGGAAAGCTCCATACTTAATTTGTCGCAAACTCGGATTCCCAACTGAAGGTAGTTAGTTATTAAATCTTGCATACTTCTAAAATAATTAACTATTGACTAACTTCATGCAGTGATGCTGTACAGATCTAGTGGAACTCCATTTGGATCAAGCCCTTTGTTGCTTCCTAGTGTTGGTATTCGTTGCCATGAAGTTGGTTATGGTACTTTATACAGTAGCTACCATAACGTAATACCTGGGATCCAGAATATAAGTGACTGCCAGATTGTTAACCAGTCTAACTTTTGTCCTGTCAGTGACAGACTTGGAATCTCATGTGGAGGTACTGATAAAATTCATATAACACACAGTCACTGATAGGTCGCAAACAGTCTCGTAAGCCACACAATGTACATGGATCTAAGAATTAAGCTAAGCATTAGTATGGTATAATGCATGTTAAGGTAACACTAGACAATTAGCAGGACTATAACATTATTATATAGCTACTAGCACAATCCTTGCATGCTCAGATGCATGTGCCTTGTGTACACGCAATTTAACAAATTTGACCCCTTTCATACAGAAAGAGAACAGTACAAAATATTGATTGAAGTTGATCCTGCTCAAGAAAGCTATGATATTGGAACCCAAGTAACCCTCAGATGTATTCTACCACCCTCACTTCAGAGTTCTCCTTTCGTAACAATTGACTGGAAAACCACTGTTCCTAATGTGCTACCTTACGTACCTTATTTTCTTCCCTTACGCTATGAGTATGAGTTAGACACATCTAACATATCGTTTGTAGTACCCACCCATCATCCAATGTCAGCTAACTATTACTGCTCTGTAAAAGGAGTGGAATATCCCTACACAGAGGTGGCTAGAGAACGAATTACTCTCAAGATTAAAGGTGTAGTAAATGCTACATAATAATAATATGTATAATATTATGATGGATTGACAAAATAACTTATTTTTTCTCCACAATAATATTTATGCTAAGCATTATATATTATGATTTATTATAGCTTTACTTCAAAAGAGCAACACTGATGAAGTTGAGGAAGAAGACAGTGTACACCTCCAGGTTGAGACACCGAATATCACCAATGTCACTAGGTTGCTCTCTGAATTAACATGGTATCATAATGGAACAGTCATGCTACCTGACCCTAGTAATGATGATCAGAGAATCATATTCAGTAATGATAAGAAAACACTCACAATTTATAATTTTTCATCTACTGATGCTGGAGTATACAAAGTTCAATTCAACAAAATTGATGTGCTGCCTTACAATCAAACTTGCAATGATGAAGTTATTTCTCTCCTCAGAGGCTACCCAATCCTCGCACCTGCTGTATACTGTGTCAATGTTAATCCATGTACTAGTGAAGATCCTACAACTAGACGAGTTAATGTAAGTCGACTGAATTTTAACTTAAGTGCTGGGTTGATGTTGATGGCTGACGGAATGGCCAATAGCGCTGAAGAACTTGATCATTTATCTCTCCAGTGGTACAGAAATGGAAGATACATTTACGATTCCCAGTATTTTAGTGTTGAGAGACAATACCCAACGATCAGTCAAGAGCTGCAAGTTACTGATAACTTTTTAAAGTCAGCAGTAGTTTATGAACAGACTGGGAGATATGAAGTGGCATTGACTATTTATATTTATGATCCTGACTCAAAATGCCAGGCCTATTATAGCCAGTTACTTGCACCTTATGGAGCCAGACATCGTGATTATGACTATGAAGTGCCACTTTCATGGGCATATATTGATGTCAGCTATCACAAAAGTAAGCATTTAATAACTTGAAGGAATTTTTGTATGTATAATAATATTATAATAATATTATTATGACATTGTATAGATGTGGACCTCTACTTTAACACTGATAAGAACACTACTACTCGGGATGAAGGTGCTACTCTTACCTGCCGAGCTAGCATTGGATTTCCTCCATTTTCCAACCTCTCCCTCATCAAGAACCAACAGACAGTGGCCGCCTCATCGACTGGAATGCTACAGATAAACACAAAGAGTGTCCATGCAAATCATTTTGGGTTGTATATCTGTCAGTTAAATGCCTCTGGGGAGATATTTGAGGAGTCAGCATTTGTGAAAGAACAAGGTTTGCACCATTCATGCTTTCCCAGTTGTGAAACAAAATTAGCTTAATGTTATGATTGTATACATGTGCATATCGTAAAATTTAATTTTTAGTGAGCTTTAGGATGGCGATTGAGTTTGATAGGCAATTTGAAAGAATTTGTGATTATTCAACTGTAAGTTCACTTTAGTTATTAGCATCCAAAAATTACAGCTTGAATTCTTGATAATTGCACAGGAATTTATAGAACAAGCATTATTCTCAAAAATCAGCAAGGAATGTCGCTGCAACTTCAGCAGAGATGACTTCATTGATTCGAGCACTGACTGCGAAGACAGCGGCAAACTTACATACACATCAACCATAGAATATTCAAACAATGAAGGTTCTGAAACTGCTTCTGTCATCACTGATAGACTCATCCATCAAGCTCCCTTCTCTTTGATGGTGGAAGGAATAATAGTTAGAGATGTAGCGGTGGATTGCACCAGTTGTAGAAGTTCCCCAAAGTCTAATACCACTAATAACTCTTTCTCCCCAGCTGCTGTGAGTGGCTTGTTCGTTGGTGGTTTTGCCACTGGTGCATTCATTGTTCTGATCACCGTTTTCATCGTGATAATTATTGTGTAAGTATCTGTAATTATTAATCGTGACATTAGCTAAACTTCCTATCACTTTATAGAATTGGCACTAATAAG
This sequence comes from Cliona cf. orientalis, assembly GCA_963930775.1. Lineage (NCBI taxonomy): Eukaryota > Metazoa > Porifera > Demospongiae > Clionaida > Clionaidae > Cliona > Cliona cf. orientalis. The sequence goes on from OZ005690.1 coordinate 5,012,424, forward strand.
CATCGTCATCCAAGTGCCAAGGAAAGTATGCCAGGTGAAAGTGAGAAGACTCCTAATAAGTACGCTCTTGTAGCCCAGTGTCCCAAGGTTGACTGAGAAAGATAAACAACTAAAAGAGTGTAGCTAATCCTCTCAGACTAACTCTAATAGCTAGCTAGCCTATCGATAATAAGCTATTCATAAGGTATACAGGGGCGGATCCAGGATTTCCTGGGGGGAGGTTCACTGCGTGGATGCGCATGCGCGCTAATGGGAAACCACGCCCATTTTCGGAAAACCACGCCCACAAACGGGCAGCAAGTACTACTGCATCGTGACAAACTGCTAGAGAACCATGAAAGCTCAACTTTTGAGGTTGATTTAGTCTGATTTAGTACAGAATGTTTATCAGATATGTAGTATAGTTCATTGGTTTGAAGCCTTGGGTTCATAAGTAAGAAATATAGCAAGTTATTTGCCATTCTAAATCAGTGAAGGATGGAGGGGGGGGGGGTTCACAGGCACCCTGTGAACTACCCTAGATCCGCCCATGGTATACAATATCATAGTCCTTATGTTATTGCTCCTCCTCTCTTGTGTAATCAAAAATCATTGCATGACTGATAGATATAGAATTCGCAACATTCTACCATTCCCTCCAGTTTGTGATGCTAAAAATAATATTATGGTGTTGCTAGCTACTTTTGTCTGCTTATTCTCGTACAGCGATCACTATAATAATTATTATCATCATCAAACACAACATTTTGCAAAATAAGTTAAAGATTTCTATATTTATCAACCGTAGCATCTAGACCAGGTTCTGATGTGCCTCCAGGCAGATTAAAATAAACTCCTCTGTAGAGACTAGCAGAAAACTGTGATGCCAGCCCAAATGCCTTGTACCTAGCCCAACAGAGGTCATAGTCCATGATGGCATCATGTAGCTCTGTCAGATTGAAGGAGGACATTTGGTGGTCGTGCATGTAACCTTGAGTCATTATCCTCCAACCAGCGTAGATGATGTCATAGAGTAGAGTGCCATAGCGAATGGAGACTGACATCTCTCTAGCAGTGTTGGCATCAGTGATGCGCTCTTTGATGGAATCAAACTTGCTCTGGATCTGCCTCCAAATGAGGGTGGCATTTCTCTTGTGGGCAAGTGATACATTGAAGAGATCATGGCTTTTCAACCAGTCAAAGTGTCCACCTACACAAATAGTATTAGCATGCTGTACACCAAGTACTCTTAATAGTAACACTACCATTATATTATTATACTATGTAAGATATATATTTAGCTCTATATATAATTTTATGATTTGGGCTTTCAATGCTCAACCCGTATAGTTTTCCACTACAACTCATTACCTATTTGTTGCAATCCTCCTAGCCTATCATCTCTTGTGAATGCATCCCAGCATGCTCTATAGTCTCCTTCAGGGCAGTAGTGGCCGTAGAGTGTGGCATCACCAGAGAGTAGAGCTAATTCACGGAAGATGCCACAATCTTCGGTTGAGAGTTTGAGTTTTTCTGAACAGAGACGAGAGAATACGGATTCTTCTGATTCTTTTCCACCGTTAATCCACCACTGTGATAGTACAAAAACGTCCACATCAACCCTAAAACAACATTGTGGCAGAAAGAAATAATATTATCAAACTGTTGGAAGTTGATACCCAGTGCAGCTACGATAGCTTTGACATACATTATCAAACTTTTATAAAAAAATTATACCAGAATTCTTGGCCGTGGATGTACGGTCCCCACCATCCTCCCCCTCTGCTCCACGTGAAAAGTCCACGGATCAGTGGAGTGTCGATGATGTCCTTCAATCCCTTCTTTTCACTGGGAGACATCTCAGAGAAGCCGTTGATAACTCCATTCATAACTGTCATCAAAACAGTACAATGTCATTAATATTGGAGTGTACAGACAGCTGTGTATTTTTGCAGCCCAATTTGCGCTTAGCAGAGTTACAAGTGTTCAGGATGTGGGCACTTGTAACTCTGCTAAGCGCAAATTGGGCTTACTCTATCGCAATTTTTATCAGGCGGATCAGTCAGTCCTCTCCCATCTTTACAAAGCACTAGTCTTGCCTAAGCTGGACTATTGCAGCTCAGTCTGGGACCCTCATGCAGTTACACAGATTGACCGACTCGAATCAGTTCAGAGGTTTGCTGCCAAGCTGTGCACTAAGCGATGGTCTGACCCCCCCTCCCAGCTGATGATGTCTCTAAGGTGGCCCTCCCTTCGCACTCGTCGTTCCAGACAGAAGGCTTTCCTCTGCAGGAGAATAATTAAGGATGAATCCGTAATACCCTCTCATAAGTTTTTTCATCCTCACCCCAATCCCAATCCCCGTACTCAGCATACTTGTCCAGTCCTGGTACCTTTTGCCAGGACCATTTCTTTTCAGTCATCCTTTTTCGTGTCTGCCTGTCGGCTTTGGAATAGCCTTCCCACTCATGTGATATCTCGTGTATCATCTTCATTTTTATTTAAGTCATCCCTGCTACAATTGCCTTCTTTTATCTATTAATTACATGGTATTGTATATTTGCTTTTTATCCCAATCCGTGTTTTTGTCCGTACTATGTTTTTACTTTTATGCTTTGTGGTCAGCCTTTATTATTAGCATTCAGTTGCTATCTGGTTGTTCCTTGCTTTATTGCAAAAAAGTTTTAGAGAAAAAAAAAAAAAAAAAATCACTATTGTAATTAGCTATAGTGTTAATGATAACCTGGTTTTATCATTTACATACGTAACAGTGCATAATAAGCAAAGGAATCGAATCCATGGCACATTAAAATTTAATGTTTATAGAATAAGTTCTAGCTATAGATAACTTTTTATGCACCCACAAATAATACAGGTCACCTTACTGTAGTCAGGGTATGCTCCTTTGCCTTCGTATGATCTTCGGCACTCCACTTCCACGATCTGGGCGTGCTTGCCAATGGCCAGCTGTTGATTGAACTCCATGAATCTGAAGAAGTCGCCAGAAGAATGTTTGATACAAAAGTAGAATAGAGGGTGAGGATCAATAGGGTCACTGACGTTCAAATAGTACTGAGCAGGAGACTCCCAACCTCCTGTTCAGAGAGAAGAAAAATATAATTTAGTACACACACATACATAAGGTGAGACCATAACGTGCTATTATGATGTGTGTGCAACATGTATTATGCTATTTATACATTGGTTTAAAAAAATGGAGTTATTATTATTGTGCTCTAATCTATCTATTAATTTAGCTAGGCATTTTTATGGCTTTGTCTTGTGCTTAATTTGCACACCTAATTTTGTGTATTCACCCAACACAGTGAGAGTTGTCTTTCATGCAATCGTACCAAAATTATCCCAGCCTCTGAATAAGAGAGTTATATTCATCTTTTCACAAATGAGGTCCCTCAAATACTTAATAAATGGGATCCAGATTTGCTGCTGGTCCACATACGACTTTACTCCTACAGTGGGACTGTTTCCCTTGTGATATGGAGTATCGTAGACGTATGTCTCTCCAGTTCGAATAACAAATCCATCTATACCAGGGAACAGTGGCGTAGCTACACCAGGGCCTACCAGGGCACAGGCCCAGGCCAAACTGGCCTGTGCCCTGGGAAAATAGCCAATTTAAGGATCAAGTACCTCAAAGCAAAAACAAGTGGATCACGTTAGCCTATAATGAGGGTATACTTCAGTTGCACACACGTTTTAATTCTCCCATGATAGCTCTCAACATAATCCAGTTAATCATGGTAATTAACACAGTATTCACTCCACTACACATAGTTATGTCAAGCATGCATACCAGTCTGGGCATATTATTTGCACATACTTCTTTTCCAGTCTTGAAAAGTGCAAGTAATATTATGCAAGTTTGTTATTGACAAACTCACATGTTTGACATAGTTATGTATAGTGGAGTGAATACTTCATTAATCACTATGGTTATTTTGAGAACCATCATGGGAGAAGGTAGTGCATGTATGCATGCAACTTAGGCAACCCACATATAGCTGTTACAAATGTAGCTAAATAAGATTTTTTTCATTGGATTTGGAGAAATTGAGGTCGATAGGAATCTCAAATTCTCAAGTCACTACTGGGTCCACCAAGTGCCCGGGTAACTTTACAAGTCTAGATACGCCACTGCCAGGGAATCGTTGGAGGGTTTCCATGAACATTGCCGTCAATACTTTAGCTGTTATATCATTAAAGATAATGTATCCATCTTTGTTGAGAATCTGATCTTTGTAATGGTCGATGACTTTGAGAGGTAGGACGATCATGTCAACAAAAAAGAAAGCCTTGATCCCAGCTGAATGGATCCTGTCAATGAAGGCATCGATGCCAATTGCATAGCTCTCCATCCAGGCTAACTCCACGGAATTATCCGCAAAAAAGTCGCCAGACTGCAAGAACTGGTGAATTCTCTCCTGTGCTCATTTTTGCTGTGTAGTTGAGTGAGGCAAGGACCTGAGGGTCAGCATATTTGGTCATCTGCCACCCTACAAGATCTCCTGGGTTGTTCTGAACCAAGTCTATCAATATTCTTTCGTTTTCAACTTCATAAGAGCCTCCCAACACTATAAACTGAGTAGCGAAGAGTGAGGCCAGGGCCAGTTTGAAGGCACCGACACGTTGCATAATGTCTCAGTGAGCTGGTCTCGATCTATCCTCTCCTACCGGTGCAGCATGACCAGCCCCCGCCCATTCTGTGGTGACTGAGCAATAAAGAGGGAGGGGCTGGTAGTAGTACTGCGCATGTGCATAAAGTGCAACGGCTATGACGCAATCATTTTTATCCATTTAAAGCGCATCAGCATTGGGCACCTGTACCTGTAGCTGTGCGCCTGAAGGTTGTTCTGCGTATGTCTGGTCTCCGCCACATCGTAGTTTACTGCCATCAGCTCTCAGTATTCTGATCTGTAGCCTATATAACGAAGTGAAGCGCGTACAGTAAAGATGTCCACTTCCACGGAGGAAAACGTCAAGCTAGTCTGTGTCAAGTACAAATCGAGCGACTCTCCGGGCAAGGTGAAGCTGAAGCTCCTTCGAGCGATGAGGAGAGCGGAGAGACAGAGCCGCTCGCCTCACACCACAATCACCCACCCTCTCCAGCCCTGGACCAATCACTGCCACACAATAGGGGATCTCCCTGCCAATAATGTCCTAATTACCCTCTCCAATTCTCGATACATCGTCTTCCTCACCAAAGACGGCCGTGTGTGTCGACTCAAGTGCACCTCGAGGCCGGAGCTATCCCAGAAAAGTGACAGCGCCATTGCGTCACTGCTCAGCTCCCTACGGCGAGGTACCACCTCCGGCTCCCATGTGCACGGGGTCTCATTTCAGGAAGAGAGTGACGCCGAGTATGCGAGACAGCTCCAAGCCGAGTATGAAGCCCATAGCCACCTTTCTCTCATAGGTGGAGCAGGCGCTTCGTTGGGGCACATCCCCACGTTCAGTTGGAGGTCCGGAAGTCCACCCAGCGTTCTCGAAGATATCGATCGTGAGGCACGTGCTTACTCCTCGTACCTTGGCGTACCCCCGCCGTGGTCGACGGACCCTAGTTTGTATCGGTTGAGGTCTACGATGTCGATGAGGAATGACAGCCCCGTTGGAATGATCAGTGCATTTGGACGAGACTCTGTTGTGCTGGGAGCGGCTGATGCTAGATCCGGGGATTCCCCTCCTCCAGACTACAGTAGTCTTTTTGGAGACAGAAGGTAGAGTACTTGTATAATATACATGGAACTTTTCTCATTCTTTGCCAATTTCGCCATCTGTTTTCATTGGCGAAAAGTTTATTACCGTATTTCTTCTAAAAATTCGGCACGAAAAAAATAATATTGCTTTAGCTTCGCCGAATTTTTAGAGGTCAATATTCAACTTTCTGTCTGCGTGTGCATTCCATTCCCGTTTATAGCATATACGCATGACAACCTTTGCCAAAAAATTAGAGACTATATTCAATCATTCGGTAAGGGGTGCCGAATAATTAGAAGGGCTGAATTTTTAGAAGAAATACGGTATCCTAAATTTTTATCCTACGTTAATGATTTGGCAATCTTTACCAAAAGTTTCTGTACTACAAAGGTAGCTGGCAGGAAAGTAGGATAGTCTGACTTCATTTACGGTCGGCAAATTAAGATCTTCGTACAGTACCTTATCTAAATTACTATAATTTTGGTACTGATGTTTGATACTTTTGTGGATTAGCAGGTGGGGGTAGGGAGATACACCTCGATCGTGAATCGAATACCAGCATTTCCTAGGGGGTCTGGATAATCTTTTTAAAAGCTTACCTTATACTGTATAATGGGTAGTTTGGCGAGCATTAATGGTGAATAGCTTACCATTGGCAATGCGACTTTTAATTTTCAGATTGCTATAATATAGGCGGGGATGTACATGTATTTAATTTTGCGATCTACATGTACCGAAGTTACCAAATTAAGAACCTCGCCAAAGTGTCCCGCCACCCTAGCTTTGGAACCCTGTGGTATGGTCATGTTAAGATGTAGCTACGTGTAATGGCGCTAGTAGTTTATGCACGAACACTTGCTCTCCAGCAGTGTTAACAAGGAGCAGCTACTGAATAAATTTAATGTAGTTACATAATATGTTGTAATGTACACGCATCTGAGCAAGGCAGATACATAATAATTATCACTGGTTTATCTCTTTCCGATCTTGAAACAATCATGTAGTATGGATTAACCACACTCTTAGTCGTACTAGTGTATACTTTCCACGCCTACTTCTAGTTCTCAGAGTTGGGGCATGTGTTCACAATTACTGTTTTATGTTAACTCTTCTGCCACTGGTGCAATATATTTTTTACTATTGGTGCACATCATTATTACACTGGCATCTACTGACATGCATGATTTTTTTTGTATTATTAAGAGAGATCGAGAAGATGTACATGTACCATAGAACATATTATGATCTAATTAGCGCAAGAAACTTTGCATTCTAAAATTTTTGTATCTTAATGGAGTGCATGACGACCTTTACCAGAAAATTGCGCAAAATTAAAAATCGTAATTATTTTTTGGCTTGTAATCTATTAGCATAAACACGGTATTATTATGATATAAAGTTCAGTACAATTGAATTCTGGGGGGGGGGGGGGGGGGGGGGGATGCTAAATACATGCATTAAATACAGGAAAAGCGAACTTGTAATATGGGGAGGAAATCAAGCCAGAGTGAGGGATATTGTTTAGGGTGGCACTGCTATCTCCCCCCCCCCCCCAAAAAAAACCCCCAGAGTTTCTCTGCGGATAACGTAACTTTTTGGTAAACTTGCCGATGTTTTGACTAGATGCTCTATGAATAACTGATTTTGCTAATGTGTAGGGAACCCCTAGTTACCAGGGATTCCAAACTGGATGCTTAATGATAGGTTTTTAATTAAGTTACATGTATATATACCTTTAAACTCCACCCATTTCTTGATATATATCTAATTAGCCCGAAGTCAAACCGGGTGGTCCACCCTGATTCAGGTATGCTGGGGGAAACATTGCAGTTATAAGTATCCCCTGCTGCATAAAGGCCACGCAGTGTCCATACATGTACACGTGTAGGGATCCTGTATGCAACCCTGCAGCGTCTAAATAAATCCCTAATGTCAAAATTTATTTCTTTTCCTGCAGGTCCAGTGGTGGTCCCCCGGTGCAGTTGCTTGGAGGGGAGGGGGGTGGAGCTAGCGGGCAAGGTCAGAGTCCAAGAGGAAAAGTCGTGTGGCCAGAAATGGGTATACTGGAGTGGCTCGTCTGCAAACAGGTAATGGAGGAGGGGAGAGAGAGAGAGAGAGAGAGAGAGAGAGAGAGAGAGAGAGAGAGAGAGAGAGGGGGGGGGTGAGGGAGAGAGGTGGTGGGGGCATTGAATCCTGTATCATTACATCCCTAGTAGTAATTTACTTTTCTGAAACAGCAAAGATATCGAATCATGAAATTTGGTACAGATACAGGTGAATATGGTAAATGGTTCTATAAATATTTTAAAGTTTGTCATTAAATTTTGTTTTCAATTTCAAGTTATGCCACTTTAAAGCATTTGACAATTACATAACATAAGTATCACTACTTACATACATAGTGACAGCTACTAGGGATGTGGTAATTGTTTCATACAGTGTGCTAATATATGTCAATTGCATGATTCTCAGCTAATGTCGTAACTCTCATTCTAGAATCCTGATAATGAATCTCAAGACAACCGATTTGTTGCCATGGCAGTTCTTCATTCTGAAATCCTATTGGTCAGTGCCGAGAGTAGACGGTTGTACAGCTGGAGTTGTAGTGACCACACCCCTTCCGCCTCCACCCGGCAGCCGTCTCTAGTGCCACACCCCCTCAGTGACGAGCTAGGACTTTCATCAGAGAGGATAGCTTTAGTGGAATCCAGCGACGTGAGGGCCACCGTTGTCACAGAAACGGGCAAAGTGGCCACCTTCTATGATGCCCTACTGAGGGGTGAGTTACATACATGTAATGTACATGTACATGTACATGTCACCTGTGTATACTAACATACATGTGCATGTACATGTAGTGGTACATGTACCTCCCAACATCCAGCCATCTAGAACCTAGTGATGAGAGGGTGTGGTTTGGGTGGAGCCCGTCGTTGCAACAAAGCTGTTGGCCTTGTATTACTTCCAAATCAAAGGCATAATACACATGTATATAATGTACATGTACACTTACAAATAAAGCACAGATTTAATTTTTCTATGCTGTTTGAGGCAGCTTGTAACCTTTGTCCAATTAAGCCACCTGGGCCAGTAATAATATAATGGCTAGAGCAATTACCATGATGACAAAGCTAGCCAGCTGTTTTGTAGTCGAGCTGCACAATGGGCCACTAACTGAATTAATTAGTACATGTACATGTGTGTATTGTTTGTTCAGTGTCTGTTGATGAGGCAGCTCCCTCCCTGGTCCAGTCCCTCACCCACTCAGCACAGGTCTTCCCCGACCTAGAGCAAGAGACTATCACACAGCTCTCTGTCTCTAACTTCATCACCACAGCTGTCACCGCAACTGGAAAGGTCTTCTGGTGGTAAGTGTGTACATGTGCTCGTGCATGTTTACAACATGTACATGTACATATATACACAACTGCACTCTATATACATGTACATGCACATGTACATGCACATGACTTGTCGTCCTACGTAAGTTAGAGTCATAATCTTGGAGCAATTGTGAAGGTGATGGATATTTGTTACCCCATGACCCTTCTCATCATGTAGATACATGTACATATGCGTGTACTTATATGCATGTAAGAATGTTTACATGTACATGTATACACTACATACATGTACATGTGTGTGAGATTACACATGTACATTGAGCCTGCATACATGTACGTGTACATATACAATGTACACGTGAGATCTTGAAGAATTTACAATAGGAGAATCATCCCAGTACATACCACGTTTCATGTACACATGTACGTTGCATACCAGTTATCTCCGTGCGCGTGCTTGAGTATTGAATACTGTGAGAGTACTAGTAAGCATCAAAACACGTGCATTTGCATACTGCAATGTCCTGTAATTTGTTCGTGTACAAAATTAAGCGTGTATATATGCCCAGTGGTTACTTTCTGTTGTTTGATTTCACTTCAGGGGTCTCTGTCCTAAAGATAAGGATGGCATCACCTCCGTTTCCGGCAATCAAGACCCCCAGATGTCAGGGGGGCATCGTCCAACCCCCTCAACCAGCAGATCCCGCTCCCGGGGGGCAATAACAGATGGCTCCCTGGTTCGATTAAAGAATGGCCCCCCGTGTGGTCCAAATTCCATCGTCTATTCCAGATCCCCCTGTGGCCCCCGCGTGGGAAAAACCATGAATATCATTGAGCATGGCAGCCTGGATCCCAAAACCTCAGTACTAGTAAAAGTCTTCAAAGATGATCACCGTGCTAGCTCTGACGATAGCAAGAAGGCCAGTTGGATGGATTTCGACTCTAGACTACTGCCTGAGCTCGATGCAAACTCGAACTACAACAGCCTTGAAGTATGGAAGCTGTCGGACGTCGTATTTCTCGACGATTCGCCAGCCATTTTGGGACGAGTTGTCACGGTGGACCACCCTCAGGCTATCGTTGACATATCACACTCCACCAGTGAAAGTGGCACCCTGGCTAGCTCGAGCAATGCCAAGAGTACGCTCAAAGTATTCAAGGTGAGCGAGCTGGAGCTGTGTCCGATAGACTATGGCGAAAGTGGGCCACAGTCGCGACAACAACCACAGCAGCATCAGCAGCCAGTGAAGATAAATCTAGCATCAACTGCTCCGAGCTCGACTGACTCCAAAAGTTTGCCGAATTGTGGCGGCGTTTCGCGTCACGTTGCCGGAACTGTGCAACACCACCCTGTCTGTATCTTAGCTCCTGAGCTTACTCCCTCTTCTAGTAGTAATGGCTCGAGCATATCAATGCAACAGCAAGGCTCTGCTACCACTGGGTCTGTCATTCACGGCTATACTCCTTTGGCCGTGCATACGACTGACAAGGGACCTACTATGCTAGTCGAGAGGATCTCGGATAGCGCCACTTTTCTTGTCTATTCTGGTCACTCGAGTGCGGGAGGTGGTGCACTGGTCAGTACTTCGTTTGTGGCTCTGAACTGCAAAGACTCGAAACCGAATCTGTTTACGATCGAAGAAGAGAGTGTTCCAGCAATGGAGGGTGGTTTTCGAGCCGACCCTGTCGTCTTAAGTTATAATCGTTCTTCTTCAAACGGTGATCACCCTTACAAAGATGTTGGTGGTGATAGCAACGATGATCGAGGGAGGAGTGTTGGTAGTGCCGGGTCAAAGGTCGGTGTACAGTCAAAGGGCAAATCCAAAGCTGGCAGTAAAGCTTCGTCTACTCCAGTCAAATCGATGGAGGTGGAGCGCCCAGGTGATGCAACAAGGCTGCCAAGAAGAAGCAATCGAAAACGTAAAATTGACAAAAGTGGCAAAGCATCCACCGCTGCTACCACTACTCCTGAAAATCAAAAAGCTACTGGTACGTGCACTACTGGAAAGCTCCCAGCACCTGCAGTGAACGACTCTGCCACACTTGCTACATGTATACTAGTGCCAACGAAATCGTCGAAGAAGACTGATCCCAGCTCATCGAATAGCAGCAGTCTTAGCTTACTGCAGCAGCCTCTAGTGGTCAAGTTGAACTCTGAACCTGTCATGATGTGGGATGTTAATGGTATGGTGTGTCCGTTGCTGGATGGGCTGAACTTAAGACCTGCCGTCCCGGGCAAGGCCAGTAGTCTGCCTCTGCCAACGATGTCATATCGATTTGTCTCCTCCAGACGACATGCCATCTCAAAGACACAGAACGTCTGTGTCCTTGTTCTGGGTAAGTCATTCCTTATCTTAACTAACTGCATTGTTTAACAGCGACGTTTTTGTTGGCGAATGGTTTGTGCATATGTACATGTACAATGTACAGTGTAACTGCAAAGAATTAGAGTGCTAGTGAGTGTCGAGTGTAAAAGTTCAGCACCAATTTTATGTAAGCAGGGTACATGTATATTACAGCTCGAGCACAATTGCCAAAAAAGGTTGTACCATTCCTCGGACATGATTTGAGATGACCAATCAAGAGCTAGGCTCATTCTTAAACTACATGCATATACATGTACATGTACACTGTACATGGGCGTAGAGCTCTTTGCATATGATAATTGATTGTTATTACTTTGTTGTTTTTATTTCAGTGTGTCGGTCTCGTGTGCTGATGCCAGCCGTTCAGTCTGGTGATGTGATGAAGGTGGATGCCATTCTCAACTCTCTCAACACTGACCAAACCACTGACAATAACAACGCTGGAGGTAATGTCAGTTGATGAATAATATTGGCACCGATTCTTAGTACTCATGCAGTGTTTCATACAGAATCATAGTTTTTAAGACTTGTATATGTAGTAAGATGGATGGCATGACTCCTAATACAGTGGAGTCAACAATATTTGAGGAAGTTAATTAGGGGTGGGAAATTGCAGGGCACCCCCACATTCTATATGACATATCATTCTACCATTTTGTATAATGTACATGTACATTGTACTTTTCTTTACAAACAGATGATGAGACAACAAAGCAGGAGTCACATGAGATGAAGCTCCACCCACCAATGTCTGCCGAGGCTGGTGAAGGGGACATTGAACCACCGATAGCAAAGAGGTTAAAGCTGTCCACTCTAGCTGCTGTACCGAAGGAAAATGGCGAACAAAAACAGCACACAGAGGAAAAGAATTCTTCAAAACAGTCGACGTCTGAACGATTGAAATCACTCTCTGATATTCCCACTGAGATGTCGTTTGAGACTGAGATTCCAATCCTGGAGAAACCAGTCACTAGATCTGCTGCCACCACCAGTCTGCGGTCTAGCAGTGAGCAGCTGCAGCAACCTTCGACAGCTCAAGAGATGGAGGGTTGTAGCGGTGATGGTGGGTATGTCACCGAGAAGGTGGAATCGCTAGGGGTATTCTTTGAGACTGCGGTGCATAATTCCAACTTGCTTCATGTCTGCTGTCAGCTGAATGAGAGCAATGGAGGAGCTAAGACTGGAAAAGCTGCTGGTGAGGAATGGGGGGAGGGAGAGAGAGAGAGAAGAGGGGAGTGGAAGGGAGGGTTCTTCATACATACAACACATGTATGCCTATATTTTATTATACAGTGTTTCCCCTGGCATAATATATACTAAATCTTGATTTGGGCTAATTGGATAAACATAAAAGAAATGGGTGGAGTTTTAAAGCCACAACTTTACTAAAAGCCTATGAATATCATTAAGCACCCAGTTTGTATTCTATTATGGAATCCCTCTTATAGCTGTTAATATACGATCATAGTAGGCAATAACATTGCACTCATTTATCCTACAAACGTGCTATCATTGTCAACCTACAGTGTATTAGCATCAATGCCACTATATTATCGGGAATATGTGATATTTCACACGTCTATATCCATTTGTATTTTCAGCTGATTCCAGTTCAGTGAAGCTGCCCTCGTGGCTGAAGCCAGTCTCTGATTCTCCTGAGCTGAGCTTTGAAGAGCGTAGACATAGCTTCATGTTCTCTGGGAGGAGGAGAGGGGAGGGAGAGAGAAGGAGGAGAAGGAGGAAGAGCCTCAGGGAGCTGCAGTCCATGAGCCTCTCTGAGAGGAAGCTGGAGATCCTCGACTCACTGCTCAGCTCCCAACACATTCAGCCTATTGTCATCAAACTCGTACGTTTTGAAATGATTTAAATTTAATCATGTACGTTATGCATTGAATTGGAGTATTATGCATGTACATATTTATTTGGGTGGGGTCTATGGCCACATCAAAACTTTTGGATCCTTTTCCCCCCATTCCTGTATCAAACGAAAATCCTGTCGTAAAGGATACCGTATAGCCGGAAATATTGGCGGGAATTAAATTTGGCGGTTGAGCCCAAAATCGCTATTACAAGAATATTAGCGGATTTACATATTATAAATTTGGCAGTTCGGTATGGGATCACCATAATATATGCATTATGCGAGTAGGAAATTTTAGCAGATTTTAATTTGGCAGTACGTTGTAATATAGACTGCCAAACCGCCAAATTTAATAATCCGCCAAATTTTCCGGCTATACGGTAGTTAGGCCGACATTCATTATGTACGTACACAGTACATGTATGCTGGGGAGAATACTGGCACTGTGTGTACATGTACATGATTTTGTACGTGTTACACACAATGTATATTTTTCTTCACAGCTGTGTAGCAGGAATGCTAATGGCGAGACTCCCTTTATGACGAGTATATGTAGCCAGAACTATGCAGCGGCTCTCAGAATTCTGGACTATCTGGAAGAGTGGTCTATGAGCCAAGGAAACAACCACAACCAAGGTCAGTGAAAGATTGACGGTTGAGCTAGTCATATATTCCTTGTAGAAGTACATGAAGATTATCAAGCCTGCCTCCTGCTCAGGCAAACCCAATCCCAGCAAAATACATGTACATGTACATGTATCGTAGAATTCCGCGATTACGCCCTCCCTCACGCATAAGCCCCCTGCAGTTTTAGCTCAAGTTCCTGCATAGGTAGTTTTGTCTTGTGTATAAGATGGAGTCCATAAGTCAATAAAAACAGTAGCTACAGCTAGCAAACTAGCTATTTGTGTCACATTATGCCTTACTTTGTTGTTTTTCTTGAGTTTTGCCCACCAAATAGCTAGAGCAAGTACAGAGATCATGGCACTCGACGGTCGGTAATGGTTGTCACACGGAAATGTAAGGATCCAGGTATAAGCCCCCTCCCCACTTTTGCCCATTCCTAGCATGTGCAAAGGGGGGGGGGGGGACACATAATCGCGGGATTCTACGGTAATATGTACATTTAATGTCATACATATACATGTATGTACATGTACATGTGTGTGTAGGTAGCTTGTATAGTTGTATAAAGTACCCAGGATAAATTAAAACAGTGTGTATTTTGTACAGGTGCATTCTTGCACTTTCCCTTTGAAGCTTCATTAAGTTACATGTTATTTGTACATGTACATGTACAGTGTACCTGCAGATCCATATGCATGTACATTGTGTCACTTTTCTCTCCTTGTACCTGCCTCAGAGTCTGAATTCTTCCAAAAATCCATTCTGTCTCCATGGAAATACGGGGCCACGCCCATCCAGGCCCTCCTAGCCAGCCTCTCCCCGTTCTACGACATCAGATCAATGTGCCTCTACGTCTACAACCTACCAACCAGCTACACGGCCCAACACCTCTTGAAGCTGTTCCAACTACGATACCCATCGGCTTTCAAGGCGGAGATTGTCAAGAGGGAGAGAGATGGAGAGGATGATGGGGCGGGGTCTAGCGGGGACGAGGACGGGGAGACTGATTGGTGGAGCTCCACCGAAGACGATGGGGAGGACGGAGGAGACGAGGAGGGAGAGAGGGACGAGTCGAGACAGCGATCGAGCAGAGCTGAAGGAGGAAGTCTATTGTCAGGACTGAGAGCAGGTAACTCAGAGAGGGAGAGAGTAGCCTCGTTCCCAGGCTCTCCTTCTCCTTCAATTTTTTGCGTATACTGCTCACGCACGTGAAAAATTAAAAAATGAGAAAAGGAGAGGGGGCCTGGGAACGAGGCTCAGGGGAGGGGAGAGAAGGGGAGATACATGTAGTTCAGTCTTTGTCCGTCTCTACCTTGTCCAGCTGTGCGTCGTCGTCGTCGTCATGGTTACCGTCACCACCATGCTGGCTACGGGCTGGGAGGTGGTGGTGTTAGCTCCCTCCATCCTCGAAGGGGACTAGTCCACTTCTCCAGCGTGGTAGAGCTGAGGGCAGCAGCCACGGAGATGAACGACTACCGTATGATCACGACTGTCTCCAGGACCACTGGCTTTGGACAGACTCAATCCATACACTACCTCAAGTATGCACTCAAACCCACAATTATTACATTGTATGCGTACAATATACATGTACGTATTGCAGTAATGTCATGTAATTGTGTTTTTAAGACCTTAACGTGTGTTTTGCAGTAGTCATCTTGTGTACATGTATATGTACATTGTATGACAGTGTGCGTGTGTGTACATCTTTGTACAGTGTACGTGTACCACGAAATCTATTGGATGCCTCATTTACATGTATGCATCAGTTGATTCCTCTTTCGTTTTCTCCCAGTGTTCGGTTGGAGAGCTTTAGCGACAGCGATGATGACAGTGACCCATCAGAGAGGGGGCTTGGGGTCTCCGGATATCCCTTTGATGACTTTCGCCCCTTGTCTCGCTACTCTCGCTATGGCAACGACTCGTTAAGGAGTAATCACAGGGGCAGTGGGCCGGGTGGGTCCAGGAGGAGGAGTGGCAAGGGAAGGACCGGTGCTGCTCGCGAGGTAAAAATAAGTACATGTAGTATTACATGTGTACGTGTAATTATTCAGTGTGCAAATGAGATAATATACACATGTACATGTAAGTAATATTACATATACATGTATAATACATGGCATATTATTTACTATGTCCATACAAATTTTTGATATGACATTGTAAGATCTTAATGGGGGGGGGGGGGGGGGGGGCTAAGTTGCCTGATCAAGTATTGTAAGTATCAGTATCTAGAAGAATACATACAAATGTACATGCATGTATATGGTACAGTGTACATTGTATGTATACATGAATAAGTATGCATGCAACTTGTGTATATACAGTGCACATGCATTGTATACATGTATGGCTGAGATTATAGAAAAAGGGAAAGGAGAGATCAGGGCACACTGAACTGCACATGTACAGCACATGCTCAAGTGTGGGGCCGGGGTTGGTTTCACCATGTGGAGTTAAAGTGGGCACAATAATGTAATTATTATGAACAATGGGCTTTTGGATTAGATGCATTTGTAAGGATTTCCCCTAATGAATATAGTTACTATCATTGGTAGTTGAACAGTTGCTGTATCTATCGTTAGTGAGCAAGCTACATGTAGATGGCAGCAAGTACAATTGCTGAGAAGACTTCAACCAAGCCTCCCCTCAGAGGCTACGACTGCTCTATAGCGTCAGAGCACTCTCCTCCTCGTGCCCGGGAGGCCTACAACTGCTCCATCTGTCTCCTCCTCTATCGCGAACCCCACCTCTTGAGCTGCTGCGGTGCTCACTTTTGCCAGGGCTGTATAGCCACAGCAGCCAGCGAGCAGGGCAAAGCTTGTCCACTCTGCCAAGAGAAAGATTTCACCACCATGCTTGATAAAGCACTAAGGAGAGAGATACTGGACTTGGAGGTCGGCTGTACGTTCAAAAGTGAGGGGTGTGTCTGGAAAGGGAGGCTGAGAGAGCTTGAGAGGCATATTGATGTTGGCAGAGGATCGTGCGAGTATGTGCCAGTTGAGTGTAAGTGGAAGTGTGGGGAGATGGTGCAGAAGAGGGCACTCGGTGAGCACGAATGGAAAGAGTGTCCCAAACGACCGTGGTACATGGGATTCGATGACTCGCAGGTACGACAGTTAGCAGAGAGGGTTAATAAGCTAGAGGAGGTTAATACAGCATTGCAGGATGAAGTAAGGGCAGTTAAAGTGGAGAACGGAAAGCTGAAGAGCGACGTTGATGAGCTACGGATGCAAGCTGGTCTGAGAAAAGAAGAGTTTTCGTCAAAGCTGAGTTCTGTCTTTGCTGAAATTCAGAAGATTAAAAATGAGAATATGTGCCTCAGAGAAGAGATGGCACAACTGACAGCTACTTTGAAACACAGCACAAGCTATGACCAAAACTGCTACCTACGGAGGGAGGCTGAACCTGTTTGTGAAACAGATGCGTCCATTCAGTGCAGCTCGCTTGTTAACTCAGACACCGATAGCCAATTATCGACAGAATCCACTTCTACTTCTCACAGCGTAGCTCCTTTCTCTTTTATTATGAAATCGTTCGAGCACCGTAAATGCCAAAAGGTCATTTGGTTTAGTCCAGCCTTTTACACCCACAGCTGTGGCTACAAAATGCAGCTAAGAGTTGATGCTAGTGGAACACAAGACGGTGAAGATACGCACACATCGGTTTTCATCTACCTCATGAAAGGCGATTTCGATGACGAGCTATCGTGGCCGTTCAGAGGTCATGTGACCGTGAAAATCCTCAACCAGCTCGAAGACTCGAATCATTATGAGAGGATGATTGACTTTCCGAAGGGCACGAACCCTCTCTCGGTCAACAGGGTGATGGTTGGTAGGCGTGTCCAGGCAGGGCATGGGTTTGCACAGTTCATACCCCACCTGGATCTCTGCTGTGATGCATCAGAGCAACGTCAGTATTTGAAGGACGACTGTCTGAAGTTTGTAGTTTATGCCAACACGGAGATAACTAGTTCAGCACCAAAATCTAACTTTCCCATTATTGGAAGATTTTTTAAATAGCCAATAATATATCTTACTAACATTTATATTCCATATGCATAGTTATTTCAAGCTACAATATTTATTCTTTACCATCTAATGAATGTAAGCTTTGATTGTAAGTATTCCATCTCCACCATTGCAAATTCTTCAAAAGTAGAGCACGTATACTTTTATGCTACATTTTATTAGTCAGGGATGTGGCTATTATTTTGGTCAACCTTGGGGTGCTGGAGATCAAAAGCAAGCACACTCCGTTGACGACCCTTTACCAATTGCGTGTGGGTCTCACTGGTCCCTGGTCAACGCTATAGTCAAAAATTAATATGTGATTACTTAGACTTCAAAAAAAATTTTTTATTATGGTATTACATGTATTGTGTTCATGGCTTTGCCTACCTTGAACATAGTGTTGCTGTCCCCCTCCCCTTCCTCCCTGAATTTTGCATTTTCGCTTCCTCTTCAACAAAGTCTTAAAATTAATAATTAAGGTACCGTACGAAGATATCATGCATGTACATGTAACACTATATTCTGCATAGGAAAAGTTTTGGTATCCATTGTCAAAAATTTCATAGTTACAACACAGCTACATGCAGCTACTTGCAAGGGTACTTCTTCATTATGTTCTCTATCCGGCCCTGAATGACCTTCCAAGGCTCATTGCTGCAAAACCATCCCTCCAATTCCTTCACTCGGTTCTTTTGCTCTCCCAGTTTGACATCTTCCAAGGCTCTGTATGGATCTGATGCACAGTAAGACCAGTTGGGATTACTTCCAAGGAAGCGTGGATTTCCTTTCTGAAGTTCTTTGATTAGTTCGTTTTTGCCCTGGGGTCTGCCTCTTTGGAATCTGTTGCACGTTATTTTGTAACAGCCTGTAGGACGAAGAGGTCTAGAGTTAACCTCGAACTCTCTGATCACAAACACTTCAGGAGCATTAGCCATTGTACTTCTGAGCGGCTACGTAGGTTCCTGCAAATATGATTCTAAAATCAATAGAATGATGTTGGTTCTTTTGTCTCTTACCTCTGTGGAAAGATCCAAGCAGAAATCCAGTCAAAGGATGAAATTTTGCTACCACTGATAGATTATATACAAATAATAATATGATATTATGCATGTATGTGTGCGTGTGTGGTCCTTTATATTTCTGGAATTTGCCAGCGAAGGTCTGCGATGACCACGTCATGGTTCATGTATGTAATCATAATATGCACGTTACCGATATTTCTCTGAAGCAGGAAAGTGTCAGTATTCATAAGTTTAAAATCCAAGTAATGATGAATACATTTATTCATACGTACATGTAGATTATTGTGAAGAACGTTAGCTGTTTGCTATACATGTGTAAAATAACATACTCACTTACATATAATACATGTATGTTAGTGCCTATGAGTATATCGATCATAGTCTTAGTACATGTAGCTTTTAAGAACGTAACCTCCTTTTATGGTAATAGCTAATGAATCCTATTTACATTGGATCAAGTGGCTTAAATGGTACCCAAATTTTTGCGTGCTATTGTGACAGGGTTTTAGGTCATCGGTATCTTCTATGGTTGAAAATTTTTGTGGTGGGCCGTTCTTGCCAGTTGATCCTTTACATTATTTTGCATGTACATGTATATCGAATTCACAAATCTCTTTCTCTTCCCTTCCCTCCCCTTCCTTTCTCCCTCCCCAGCTCTCCAGTCCCACGCTAGCCTTCCAACTCCTCCAGAAGCTACTCTCCTACCAGCAGCTAGTCACTGCTCGAGACGATGCCGGGGAGACAGCCCTCTCTTCTCTCGTACACAACCCAAGATGCCTTCAGTCACTCAAAGACCTGCAAAAATTACTCAACATCAAAGATGAAGATGAGACTAGTCCTGATAATCGATCCCAGCTACTGGAAGCTAGGACTCCCGTTTCTACGAGTGGTGCGGGTAGGAGAAGCAGTCTAGGCATGCCCACTACATCATCTGGGCGGCCAATAAGAAGCTTTACGACTCTCGCTGAACTGATGAAGAGCCAAGAAGAGGAGACAAAGACGGCTTTGAATATTGACAGGAGCGTCCCCACATTATCCTCATCTAGTCCTTCGACTTCTACCACCGATCCTGCGGGGCCAAGCGGTCCACCCGTCATGCCGTACGTATCACTAGCCGACTGGTTGGATCAGTTTTTCTTCAAGATTCAAGGTACATCACTCGAAGACAAGTTGCCGAAGCTTTTAACAGAAACTCATCAGCTGCTGCAGACACCTAGTGGCAGTAGTGCTGGTGAGGGCAGTGCTGATGGCGTATCGAAGACAGGAGGAGAAGAAAAGGGAGAGAATTCGTTTTCAAAGCCACATGAAGTTGCTACTAGTACACCAAAGCCTAAAAGTGTTGACCAGTCAAGTACTAGTGGTAGTAGTGACGTAGATAAGAGTGATACTAGTGATATAGAAAATTCTATTATAGAGAAGGCTAGTGCTTTGCTGGCAGCAGCGAAAGGGAGAAGGGAAAAGAGAGAAAAACAAAGAGAGTCACCGCTGTCTTTCCAAATCTTGAAGGCCACAGCACCGTTTGTGAAAAAGAGTGCTATGAAGCAAGCTGATGCTAGTGCCTCAACAAGCAAAGCTAGTGAATCAAACACTGATGGCCAAGCTGATGCTCCAAAACCAAATTCAGCTAAAATTTCTGATTTAAGTGTTTCAGTTCCATGTGTTTCTTTCAGTTCCCCAGACACAAACCTGCTGGAGAATGGAACTAAAACTCCACCACCAGAAAAAGTGCAAACAGCTTGCAACGGTGAGAAAGAACTAGAGAGTTCCAAGGTGGGAGAGCAAGCTGCAGAGTGTGATGCTGATATTGGTGCGGAGATGCTTCAAGCATTGGTCACAAACTGGCCGTGTATCGTAGCTACTGTTCTCGGCTTCTACCCACCCTGTGTGACAAAGGTCACTGACAGAACTACGTGTAGCACGGTAGAAGATCGTGAGCACTCCTCCAGCGGTGGTGGTGCTTTCCAAGAAGAAGAAAAAATGGAGTGTGAATCTAGTAACATCACCCTCGAGTTTAGCATGGTGCATTCAATTGATAGCTTTGTCACAAATCTTGTTCTTAACTGTGAAGACACTACTGTCGATACGATTGTGGCCACCATTGTTGAACGGATGAACAATGCAGTTTTTGAATCCACCGACCCTGAGAATCAAGTAGATCTCTCTCTCCTCTCAGAAAGTGTTGATTTTACTGAGTCTCCTGAAGAGGTGTGTGTGCTGAATCAGCACAATACCGCCCTGCTTGTTGGAGTTAGGTTCATGAACTCTGTAGTGAGACTGCTGGGCCTCGAGCACAGCAGAGTCAAGAATGCATTCGTTGAGATGCAGCAAATGAGACAGGCCAATGCAGGTATGTATACATATACATGTACGTGCATATGTAATGTCATGTATGTATTGAAGCCGAGTTACAGAAATTTTGCGATCCTAGTTTTGTGTGTGTGTGGGGGGGGGGGGGGGGGGAAGGTGAGATATTATTGGATTTTGGATACCCGCAGAATCTAGCTCTAAAATCTAAAATCTAATCTATAGTACATATATAGGTACAATACATGTACATATAACTGCTTTTTATCCCACCACCCTCACCTCCATTCCATGGATCAAACTTTATTCTTAAACTTACATGTACACCATGCATGTATAGGATATTTAAACATTCTGAACTACATATATTTATTTGTCTTCATGCAGAGGGCAGAGGTCGTTCATCTAATGGTAGACTGACGGCTGAGGGGCCGAGCTCCTTCATGGAGTATGACCGACCCCTGGGGGGAGGGGCTAGGGGACGAAGATCCACCACTCCAAGGAAGAACATCACTGCCACAGTCAAGTAAGATCATGTTGTTTATAATAATATTATTATGATGTGCTGATATGATACTGGTAGCTAGAACCATATTCAGCTCTCTTTCATGAAAGTATTTTTCAGTACGATCATGTCATTTATGTAATATTATGCTGATATAATTATATGGCACTGCCAGCTAGAACCATAATATTATTCAGCTCTCTATCATGAAAACATTTTTTCCCTTCCTTTCCCTTGTGTAAATGCATGGTTATTAGCTAGTATAGAGGCTTACCAGTTTTAACTCAACTCTGCAGTGCAAGGTAGCTGACTTTACAGGATTTTTCATCCTGCAAAATTATAACTTACATTGTACATATAGTAAGTGTATTGTTGCTGTCCCCAGTCAAGTAAGATCATGTCCTTTATATGATGTGCTGACATAATACTGCCAGTTAGAACCATATTCAGCTCTCTTTCATGAAAATGTATTTTTTTTCCCTTCCTTTCCCTTGTGGTTATAAGTATAGAGGCTTACCAGTTTTAACTCTTAACTCTGCAGAACAAGGTAGCTGGAATTTTCATCCCACAAATTTATAACTTCCATTGTATAGTAAGTGTATATATTGTTGGTCTCCCTCCCCAGGCGTATCCTTGGCCAGTTCTCGTGGCTGGCTGTGCACTGCCTGTCAGAGGCAGCCGAGGCCTCCAGTGCCCCTGTCAGGATAGGAGTGGCCAAACCACTAGGGGCAAGCTCAGTTCTACCAGAGTACCAAAGTAAGTCATGGAGAATACAGGGAACGATAGGTATACATGAGTACGTATGTTTCAGCATTTGCCACCCCCCTCCCCCTAAGAATGAAACCCTGTTGATGATTTGGCAACATTTTGTTTCCATGGAACCACTCCCTATAATTAGTAATACATGTAGTCATAAACGTCACCCAAACTCGCCATGCTCGTCATGCCTTGAACTTTTTGAAACCTGGAATTGTTACCATTAAATTTATTCATGCATTGTATCCCATCGTAAGAATGTTTGGACCACTCAGTTAGATGTATTGCATGTACATGTACATGTAGGAAAATAATTTCAGTTTTGAAAAATGCATGTTTATCTCATCAATTACTTCATTATAAGAATTTGTAAAATGCTAATTTCTTGCGTTAAATTGGATAATGCGTTCCATTAGATTAAATACAGTATGCTATCTTATTTTTGTAGGTGTTGGTCGTTCATCGTATGCTAGTCATGCGTACAGCCTTCCATCGAGCATGCACAACCCCAGCTCACTGTGGTCCCTGGCCAGACAGATTCACATCAGGACTCCTCAGCCACTGCAGGCCAGGAGGAGGACGGAGAGGAGGCCAACACAACAGAGGTACTAAAAATAGATTTCTAAATAATTAGACCTACATGTATAGATACCGTATAGCGGATAACTTTGGTGAGCATTAAATTTGGCAAAATGGCTCTCTATTTGTACATGTACATTGTATAATATTAGTAACGTTTAAGTTTTGTGATCTTAATGCTTACCACCATATATATAGGCACACATGCATGAAGTTATTTTTAATTTGGCAATCCATACTGAATTTGTCAAATCGTCAAATTAAAAACCTCGCCAAAGTTTCTAGTAATATTATAACTGATAATGCATGTATAGTACGCGAGCTAAGCATGGAAATTAGTTTGTTGAGTGATCCTTCACAATGTTTCTTACCAGCTGTAGTGCTCTGCCTGCTGATGGCATCATCCTGCGACCTTCCCCAAAGGATCAAGATGGCACTGATGGAGAGGTGGGGCTAGGAGGGGGCGTGGCCTCAACTGTTGTGGGCGGAGCTAGTATCCATGACGAGAGCTTTGAGGATGAATTTTCTGATATGGAGGGCTCTATCACTGATGGAAACACAGGTAATGCAATAATATACACGTATAATAATTATTATGATAAAATTGTTTCGAGGTACATGTACATGTATATAAAATATAATATATAATATTATTATAAAACCCATGCATGGAGCACCATGGGCTGTCTTTTATGAGACCACTGTGCAACCGTTAGAGCTCTGAATGATGGACTCGGACTCTTGTCCTATTGCTGATTAGCTACTCCCTGAGATAAGCTGAGGGATGTGATCGTGATACACGTGTACATGTATGTCCATCCTTGTACAATGCCATGAGCTACATGTAGGTCTACACTAACCATTATAGTGGCACCTCTATAGATGCTACTGAGTACCTAAAGTAGATGCATGTAAATGTATATGTATCAAAGTAATCTGGCAATTTTCACCTCACTTGGGAACATAGTTCCTATCTATTGTTTGGAGATAGTATAGGTTAAAGTGTATAGCAAAGTAGATCGGGGGCAAGTGAGTTTATTTAGTATTATTGAACTGGTCCATATCTCATTATGAAGGTTCCACCGTACTGCAATGCTTATTGGGGCGAACCTGAGCGAGCCCCATACTAATCAGTACTACGAGAAAATCGCTGTACTTATGCATGCTTGTAAGTATGCAGTGATACGTTGTCCACATGTTTGCTAGCTCATACCATAGGACGGATTTTAATTGCGTAGTTTAATAATTGCATTCTAGTCAAGTCAGGCCAAATTGCGAATCCAATAATTGCGATGGACGACCCCGTACCATACTATAGTATACGTGCACGTTTATGTTTGTAAATCTATTAATTGCGAAATGTAGAAAAACTCATGATTCGAAATTAATGGATACTCGCAATTAAAACCCGACCTACGGTAGCGCATGCGCATAATCATTGCGGTAAATATTGTCAACGTTGGCCGTGCTAACTATAAATGTAGCTTACCAAAAGATGCAGCTCGAGCGGTCGCATCCAGCTCGAGTATAGACGGCTAGAAAATAAGCAAAGGTAAGGTAACAGTGCACAAGAAAAGTTTCTACAGCAACAAGGCCATATAGTCTAAGTCTAGGTATGATCTAATTTCTATAGTTGGCTACTAGCGCGGGTCCAAGCTAGCTATATTGTTAGTCTCGCGAGCCAGCCCCTCCTACGCAGACATTTCTGTACACAGTTGTTTAATATTAAACTATGCATTTTTCCTCCTTTCTTGATCTTGTAGCGACAATAGATTGTGCTCAATCATTAAAATTAATGACGATACTATAGCTACTTGTACATATACTTTGGATCGAAGATAATAGAGTGGGCAACCCTTTACTATGCTGTGAGCGAAGGCTCGACCCCTCGATGGTTTACATGTACATCACCCTAGTAATAAAAACTGACTAAATGGCCAGTACAATAGCAAAGTTGCACGTACAATCATGGTGAATCATAATAATCTTATGGAAATGAACTAAATTCATTGTTCATAAATTGTTTATTGTGGTTATGTATCTATAAACAAAGTGACTAGTATACTATCTATTACATGAGTTATGCTTGTATGCGTACAATTGTGCATATAAAGTTGGGGCTCTGTGCTTTCATGATTTAATTATCCCGGCAGACTCCGTGAACGTAGTTTGGGTATAGGGTTGACTTTCGCCCTTAAAGCTGGAAGGGGGGAGTCTGGGTGCCTAAGGGTGGTCGTGGCTCAGTGGTAGAGCACTGGCGGCTTAAGTCAGTGGCCCTGGGTTCGATTCCCGGCAGCTGCCCAGATTTTTTCTCTTCCAGCTAGCTTTAGGATGTAGATGGGGTGATGCATGCCTGTGGTGCTCTAGTACAGTTCGGCTGCTATCAACACAGGGGTCTGTGATGCTCTAGTACAGTTTGGCTGCTATCAACACAGACAATTGAGAGTGTGTGTGCCCATCCTTGTTTAGCTAAGAACTATCATATAAATAATAACAATAATATAATGTGATGGTGTAGTACATATACATGTACACGTACAAATGTGAGCTGCATGTACACATGGTAATATAAAGTAAAGGATTTGTATAATATTGAAGTGGTCTTAGCTCTTACGAGTAATGTGGCTACAGTTATGCATTGTCAAGCACTCTTCTACTGGTCAGCCACTGTTACTGTTATTTGGGAAATCCTAAAGTGAAGAGAGTCGTTGTGAAGATATGAGTTCAGAAATGAGTATGGAATGAACTGGGGAAATCCAAATCCATTTTCTGAATGATCACCTTCTGTCACTCTTTCAAGAGGAACAGTAGTTGTACAGATTACCATGCGTGGGAGATTCGCAAAAAAGCCTTGTCCAAGTACACATATTGGTATTGTGCCTTGAAATGGCCACCGTAGGATATTATCATACTCTCCTCGTCTAATGTAGACAAACACAGATACATGAGTGCCCTCACCTTCACCATGTCCATTGGCAAATACTGCTAAGCACATTTTGTATCCACGGGGGTGGCTATAGAATGATGGTGACATCCAAACATCTTTATCTCTTTTGTGTTGATCAAAATTGCTCATAACAAAGTCCACACAAGTTGGTTCACTGTTAGTAGTGAGCTCTTGAAGGCTTTGCTCAAGCTTTACTACTTGAACTTCAAGCCTTTTGTGACTGGCTGACAGCAAGGACACATGGCTTACTAGATCCTTTGTGAGGTGTTCAGGCATGTTTTTGCGAGCTAGCCTCACTTCACAACCGACATATTTGAAATCGCAATCCTGGATAGCCAGAGGGCACTCTTCTATTATGTGGCTCTCGACGTTTTGATGTTGAAGTGTTTCACCACAGTTATTAGGACAAGGCACCAGGTATTTGTGACACACAGGCCAGTGGTTAGTAGTGACATCTTCATAGGTGGACTCAAATTCACCACAGTAGTCGCAACTGAAAGATCTCTTTGGGCACTGCTCATCCTGGTGGGTTTGGATGTTAGAACGTTGAAACAGCTCAGAGCAGTAGAGACATTGAATTTGCGCGAATAGGCATCCTTGTAGCTGTTTATCTGCAACTGGTTTTAAGTTAAGATGTTTATCTAGTTGCCCTAGCTCTTCTACCCACTGACAACCTTGATCCTTGTTGATGCACTTGACTTGGAATTCGTACAAAGATCTTTGCAATCCTTTGTTTGGGAAGAGATCAAATTCATCAGCCTTGCAGCATGGACATGGAATGTTTCTTGCTTTACTCCTCTCAGTACACACTCGGCAGAAGCTGTATCCACAGCAGGTCGCTTGGTAGGGCTCTCTCAGCACTTGAAGACAAACTGGACACTCACTTTGGACAGCTTTTGGTGGGGTTTTTACAAATTCACAGTCAAACCCACCTTGAATATCTGCCATATTATTTCATACACTCTATAGCAATCTTGGCCTCAGTGTTTGTGTCTATAAATTTAAGCACTTGAATTAAGACACACTGGACACTCACTTTGAACAACTAAAGCCTTATACATGTACCTTTTTCTTGGATATCTGATAGGATTGTTTCGTGCACAGGTTCCACCCACTTTTACCAGCTCACAAATTTAAATCATTATCATGAATCTGTATGTACTTTGGTGCTTTTACAAATTCATAGTCAAAACCACCTCAAAAATTCAGCCATGACATTCTAGTGGATTAGTATACAATGAAAAATATTTTTCAGATGATCATTTTTCTTATATTATAGTCCGTATCCTAACCTGGAGGGCATAAAAGATGCGCTCTGCTACAAGTTTAGAAGACCCACGATTGGTCAGAATTGCAGTGCCGTGTGCACAAACAACGGTGGCCATAGAGATGTATTTTCGAATGAATGGCGTGAAGTGCCGTGCGTTTCAATAGGCCTGCTCAGCAGGCCACCAAGCCTTAAGCGAAGCAAGAGACGAGGTCTGTTTTTTTATATAGTCTGATGGTAGATTTGATGTTCGAGCAAAGCGAGAACGTCGCCATTGCAGTGGTGAGTTCAAGCATGGTTCAGGTATTGACCGGCATCGAGGGGTGTAGTCTACGAAGTAATAGTTCAAAATTTGTGCTGCTGCTCTGTACTACCAGTGAACAGCTGACAGAGATGATACTGTTTAGGTTTTCTCTGAGTACGTGAGCTTACTGTGAGTATCTCAGGCTCATGCATATTAGCCACATTATCCCATGATTGTGACATTAAACATACTTATTTTGATAGTGATATAAATTCTACATTTTTATTATGTCGTAAATTAAAAGGGTATATCATACAATCACCATCAAAAGTATAGGAATTATACTTGTGGCTGGTGAAAATTAAAGTCTAATGTCTTTGTCTCCTATATATAGCATGCATTATTGCTATTTATATTTTTTTGCCTTATTGGTAATGGGCATTCGATTTACGTATCTTGGTGTTTCAAAATGGCTACTGGTTTTGAGTGTGAATTTGTGGAGAAGCCTCCCACAATTTTTCCGCAATTTGAGTGTCCCATCTGTCTGCTAGTTCTCAGAGAGCCCTACCAAGCCACCTGCTGTGGGAAGAGCTTCTGTCAGAGGTGTATTCATCGAATCAAAGCTGCCAACCAGGCCTGCCCAATGTGCAATGAAAAAGATTTCACCGTATTTCCCAATAAAGGACTGCAACAATCACTATGACTTTCGAGTCTACTGCACGCATAAGAGCAATGGCTGTAAGTGGACAGGAGAGCTGAGGGAACTTGACAACCACCTCAACTCAGACCCACCAGCTGACAAGTCTCTCCAAGGATGCCCTTACACACTCATCAACTGCCCCTTGAACTGTGCTGAATGTGTGAAAGGAGTGTATCGTAAAGACATGAAGGCTCACATTAATGACAGGCTGTTCAACAAGGTAGTGATGCAGAATGCTCAGATAGAGTCCCTTAAACAACAGCTTCAAGGCATCAGCACACAATTTGAAATAGAACTTGAAAAGATCAAAGAAGGGAAGGAAAGCCTTGAGCAACGTATGACAGAATTGGAAACCACTGTTAGCGAGCTTAGAGTGGAAAATAGGAAGCTAGATATGCAGAATAAAAAATTAGAAAAAGAATTGAAATTGAAACAAGCAGTAGTAGGTCCACCTGACCTGTCCATTTCGAAACAATCACCTGCTACTTCTGCCACCTACATGTACAAACCCCAGGGATCTGAGTTTATCATGACTGACTTCAACGAATACCAAATGGATGGTGAGGAATGGTTCTCACCACACTTCTATACCCATAGCAACGGCTACAAGATGTGCCTCAGGGTTAATCCCAGTGGTAGTGGTCCCGGGAAAGGTACACACCTGTCTGTATACGTGTTTCTAATGCGGGGAGAATTTGATGACCAACTTAAGTGGCCATTTGGAGGAGAAATAACAGTTAAACTAGTAGACCAGGAGGAACACAAGGATCATGTTGTGAAAAAAATTTGTTTTGCACATACTAGTAGTGCATCTGATAAAAGTTGCAACAGAGTGATTACTGAGGAGCGGGCTAGCAATGGGACGGGATATGGCCAATTCTTATCCCTCGCTGAACTACGGCCAAAGTATTTAAAGAATAACTCCATTAAATTGTGCATCAAGAGAGCTCGAGTTGAAATCTATTGACTTAAAAATGTTTAAGTGGTAATATTAGTCCCCCACCACCACCACCAGTCACTTTTTTATTCTTATTTACTTATTATGTGACTTTTATACTTTGCTGTATGATTTGTCTGTAGTGGTATTTGTCTTGAAGGTAATACATTTGATTATAGAGAAACCGATCACATACATGTAACTTATGTAATCAAATCTGTATGTGTATAATAATTATCTATAGGCATACACACCCAAGCAAGCCCTTGGTATTAGTTATGGGATAAGTTCACACATATCACCACTACCACCACCACACTGTAGGTGTTCCCTCAACTGGCGGGATAACTGCCAACCACATCACTCCGAACTTCATCAGGGAGATCTCCCTCCCCCCTGAGGTCACTGGGGAAATATTTCTCGACCTCGACCCCGAACCCTCGACCTCAGATGACGACAGCATCATAGAGTTCGCTCCTGACAGTGTTCTCCATGGAACCCCCGGTCAGGGGGGAACCACTGAGGGGGACAATATTGACAACATTTACCCGTTTGCGTGGGCCCTGGATGGGAGGAGGATAGGGGAAAATAGTGATGCAGGAGCAAGACCCACTTCACCCACGGGAGGGTCACTCGTGAGTTAAATACATATTATAGTATTATCATAGAGTTGGTAGACTCAATAAGTAGGGATGGCACGGATACTCCGTATATGTAATACATTACAAGTATCCAAATATACATGTACATGTGTACACTGTAGTCAGTGCATATGTGCACTTTCCTGCAGTCCTAGTTTTTAATGCTAATCACAACTTTATGCCTTTGTGCCTCTGCCATTTGCATGGTTAAGATATGTACATGTACATATACATGTATGCTTGATGCAGCACTTTTGGCTTACATAATACTCTGTGGGAGATTCTAACTATAATTGCATGTACATGTATATATACAAGCCCTCAAGTTTAAGAGATGTGTGTGTGAGTGTAATATGCATTTGAGAGTACATGTACGCATGTATTGGTGCTGTTTTTGTTGAAAGGTATGATCTAATCTCGTGTTTACAACATTATTACTGATATTTCCATTTGTCTCCTTGTCCCCAGTTCATTACTAACGCTGAGCCGACTGTTCCCCTTACCAGTATCCCCAGCATTCGGTTTGGGGCTGGGTTTCTGGCAAGAACCTTTGCTCGCTTCGTCAAGGACCTGGTGGATGTTGCCAAGGACATCACCGACAACAAGGCTCCTCAGGTGCCTACTTCTATGTATACATGTGAAGACCTTCACATTCATTCATGTATACTAGCTTATACATGTACATGTAGTTCGCTTTTCCAAGTCGGAAAAGTTATTGCGGTGTGTACATGTATGCGTAATATAACCAGGGTTTCATACAGGATTTTTTGTTAGGGGGGGGGAACTATATTATGTCGGTCCCCCCCCCCCCCCCCCCCCCCCCAGGAATAAAGAATTGCATCTTAGGCCTATTTTGATCATAAATTAGTGCTGATAGATTGTGGTTGAC